>OX344756.2:14183488-16583488 GCA_947034885.2 Thuidium tamariscinum
GTAGTAGCTTTAAAGCTCAACAATTTTAATAACTTTTGACTACATAGTTGAAAAGTTATTGCAATTTCAATGTGGGAAATTTGGATAGTTCAAAAAAACATTTTTTTAAAACAAGATATAAAAATCAATTTTCTATATAGATTTATATGCATGTAGAAAGCTTTGAATTATTCCATTTTGATTAATGAGATGAAATTTATGAAGACCTTAGTTTGTAGGCAACTATAAAATATTTATT
Organism: Thuidium tamariscinum; assembly: GCA_947034885.2. Lineage (NCBI taxonomy): Eukaryota > Viridiplantae > Streptophyta > Bryopsida > Hypnales > Thuidiaceae > Thuidium > Thuidium tamariscinum. The sequence continues at coordinate 14,183,727 of OX344756.2, forward strand.
CCAAAATAAACTTTGAAGTTCTTTATTTTAACTCAATTTTCAATATTTTGGAAAAAAATCATAGGGGTATACTCTTTATTACAACATTACAACCATTGGGATTGGCATTTTTCAATTCCATGACTAAATTTTTTTGAATTGTATTTCCAACTTATTTCTTCAATTATATATTATGGAGAGTTATGGCAAATTTCGTTAAAGTGGCGGTATCCCATTAGTTTGACACTTTTGACAATTCAGACCGCACGATCTGAAATCTAAAATAGTCATAGATTTTTGAAATCTACATGTATTGTAGATTTTTGAAATCTACACTTGTCCAAGATGTTTTAGACCGTGCGGTTTGAAATCTAGACGTGTCATAGATTTTGAAAATCTACATGTGTCCTGGATGTTTGAAATCTATACCATTCCTAGATGTCAGTTCTTAGTTCAGACCGTGTAGTCTAAAAAATGGCATAAGCAATACTGCCATTTTAACGAAATTTGCCGTAGTTGTAAATTGTAGTGTTTACACATTTTTGGGTAAAACATTTGAAAGATGAAATTTAGCCATTTGGAAAGAGTTGTTAATGCTTCTTTTTGAAACCCAAGCATCATGATCTTGCAATTGGTGAGTTTTTTTTATTTTGAAATTTTAGGAAGGTATATGCTCGATCAAGTTAACTAAAGAATTCTACAATTAATCTGCTAAACATGAAAGAACTGTAGGGGTTGATGAGAACAATCTGAGTCCAAAGTTCCCAAAGCTCAAATGTATGTCCTCATCGGGCAGCCAACATATCCCTCAGAAAGTCAGAATGTATGCTCTGGTCAGCATGAAGTTTACTAAAAACGTCCACGCAATTATTCTTCAGCATTGTTCATGCTTCTTAGTCCCAACAAGCCCCCGTTTACACTGCTAACACACTCTACAATACGGTAAAAATATCAAACCAATCCAAAAAGAGGCTATAAAACAAGTCAATATGGTATAGAAACTCTGGCTGATGACTCAAGCCCAACACGTCCATGTGGCTTGTAACTTACAACTAGCTTACCCCAGCGAACTGTTCTTACTGCATGCAATTCGCTTTCCTATCCAGATTCATCAGCAAACCAAAGACACCAATCACCCCGGAACCGCAAAGAAGACGAAGGAAATAATTAACAGTCACGTACTAATAACCAACCCAACTGTAATTTTTCTTCTCAAGGAGTGAGTCGGTTTATTTTTGTTTTTTGTTTTTTGCAAACCCAAGTGCCAAAGCTTTGCTTCACTGCACAGAAGTTCAAGGCCAGGTTTCACCTGGAATCTTGGGAAGGAGTTTGCAGCTGTTGTTGCCTTTTGTGGGCAGAGGCCCCAGGAAATTAAACACCATCCACATCAGCAAGACCATGGGGGAAAAGGAACCCTGCCACCGGAGCTACGAGTGCATGGGCCTGCCCCGCGAACGCGCGCGCCATCCATCTGCGGTAGTACTGCGTCGTTCACGAGCCGTACCGCTAAGTCCACCTGCGGCACTGCTTCTTTCGCGCCTGCGTCTCCTGAGTTTGCTTGCGCCATTGCAAACGGTGAGTCTTCCCCTTCGAGCAATTCGGTGATGTGGTTGACGTTTCCTCCTGCAAAGACAACTAAGTCACCATCAATCAAAGGGAAATACACAAGTCGACACACCCAAAGGAAAAATCTGCTCACTTTCAAACAGAGTCTTCTTCTTCGATCAAAGAGATCTGTGCAGCCCTGCATTCCAAAGTAAATGGACAATCGAAGCTCAAATTTATGTCCTAATGAAGCACGAGTCGTGGATTCCACGAGGAATGATCAAAATATTAATTCCGACTCATTCACTGACCAGCTAGACAATTACGTTCGCGGAGTGCATTCGCAAAGTGGTGGACGGTAAAGATGGGGGCGATTGTGGCGCTAACTTTTTTCCGACCCAAAACTATCTACTGCAGTGGGTACAGGCGCAGAATTTCGAAACAGGCCGCGCGAGCTAAAGTGGTGAAATTCACCAATACAACCAATTCAAATTGACGCTTCGAGTTGGAGTAGGATCGCAATTCACAAGAGAGATGATAAAGAGGAGGTGTGGAAGCGCAAGCGCAGATCGTTACCGGTCCCAAACCGGCCCCCAAGCGAAAATGTGTGAGTTCAGCCTCGCCAGATCGATAATCAGACGCGGGAGAGCGTACAGAGTGTGATAGTGAGGAAGCGAAGGTGGCAGTGTGACAATGAGAAGAATCGCTTCTAGCTGCACTACGTAATAACGAGAATGGCAAGCGCAACAGCAATAATAAATAGCACCAAGCTAGATCAATCTGGGTTCGCAGGTTAAGCCTTCCTCGCTTTGTACACGTATGCAGCCTACATGCAGCCTATATGTACAGTGGGGTACCAATCAAAATGTCGTTTTCGAATTCGCAGTGAGAAAAATTTCAGCACTGTCAACTTTGAAAGCCTCCCGAGAGCTCAAAAATTAGTATTTTATTACTAAATTTTTACCACAGCATCATCTTTAAGTTAATTGTATGTATGCCAAATTTCAAGGCCAAAATATTCACCAAAAAAAAGTTATTCAAAATCTACCAACATGGGTAGTGGTGAGAAACATTTCACTACTTTCAACTTTGACACCTTCCTAAGGATTGAGTTTTTAATCTTTTTTCATGAAATTTTTGTCATGAAAGAATATCTATGTTTTTAATATTTATAAAAAAATTCAAAGTAAAAAGATTTCTTCTTAAGAAGATATTTGAAATCTCCCAACAAGTGTAGTTTTGAGAAAATTTTCACTATTGCCAACTTTGACACCCTCCCAAGGGCTGAAAAATTATTTTCTTACCATGAATTTTTTTTTGTGAAGTCATCTCTATGTTGATAATATGTTCTACAAATTTCAAGTTCAAATGAATTACCAAGAAAAAGATATACAAAATCTCCCAACATGTGTAGTTGTGAGGAGGAGTTTTTGAGCCCTTAGTATAGTGTTATTTTGTGGAGCAAAGGTTGACATGAATGTAAAAACTCAACCTCACAATTACACATGTTGGGAGATTTTGAATATCTTTTTTTGGGTAAGTGTTTTGAGCTTGAAATTTGTAACATATATTATCAACATAAATTTGATCTTATTCAAAAAATTTCATGTTAAATAGACAAATTTCAGCCCTTGAGAGGGTGTCAAAGTCGGCAATAGTGAAAATTTTCTCACAACTACACTTGTTGGGAGATTTCAAATATCTTTCTTTTGATAACTCATTTGAATTTGAAATTTGTAGAACATATTATCAACATAGAGATGACTTCACACAAAAGAATTCATGGTAAGAAAATAATTTTTCAGCCCTTGGGAGGGTGTCAAAGTTGGCAATTGTGAAAATTTTCTCAAAACTACACCTGTTGGGAGATTTCAAATATTTTCTTAAGAAGAAATCTTTTTACTTTGAAAATTTTTATACATATTAAAAACATAGATATTGTTTCATGACAAAAATTTCATGAAAATATAGGTTTTTTGGGTAGTTCATTACAAGTGAAATTTTTATTTCTTTTCTTTGAATTTTTCACACAACATGTGGTCAAGGAGTAGCTTTAAGGCCCAACAAATTTTCATAACTCTTCACTAAATGGACAAGTTATTGCATAATATGTAATTTTTTCCCAATGTGTGCAGCCTAAACGACTTAGAAAAAATCTCTTTTTGAAGAAATAAAAATTTGAAATTGGTTCTTTAGATTTGTATATAGTTATATACATTGAAAGCTTTGAATAATTCAATAAAGACATAGGAGTTTTAGTGTGGGCACTTATAGAATCTTTACCCTAAAATAAAATTTGAAGTTCTTTCTTGAATTCAAAATTTTAGATCAAGCATTTATTTCTACATCAATACAAGTTTTCAATGTAATTGTTCTATAGACCACTCAAGACAACACATTGATTGGTCATAAAACCAAAATCTAGATAGTTAACAATTTATAAACTAATTACAATTAAATGGCGAATTTCAAAAAATGGCGATACTCACAATGCCATTTTTTGGACCGTGCAATACGAACTAAAAGCTAACATCTAGGACAGGTATAGAATTTCAAACATCTAAGACATATGTAGATTTACAAAATCTACGACAATTTTACAATTTGGACTTCACGGTCCGAAACATCTTGGACTACTATAGATTTTAGTCATCTACAACACGTATAGACTTCAAAAATATATGACAGGTTTAGATTTCGGACCTCGCGGTCAGAACTGTAAAAACTGCCAAATTAATGGCATATCGCCGTTTTAACGAAATTCGCCATTTAAGTATAGAAATAGTTTAATTCAATTTTAGTAGATATTTTTAATAGAGATCTACTTGTTACAAACAGGTCTACAAACAACTTTAAGTGTTTTCACATTAATTTAGAGCATCATCAATGGACCACTCTAGATAAACGTTAGCTTTATTTCAAGGTGATTGCAAAAAACACTTGTACTTTTTTTGTCCTCTTGATCTCTAATATGTAGTTTTTTGCTCATAAATTTTGCTCTTTTTTCCTTTTGGTTTGAAATTTGGAATGAAGGTATAAATTTTTTTTAATGTTGAGTAATTTTTAGAAAAAATTTAGAATTATTTTACTATTTTTAACCTATCTCCAAACTTTGGCCATTTGGGGGGATTTAGTCATATTTTTGACTCCAAAGTCCGAATTTGAAGCTACAAATGGGACAAGTTGGAAGTCTACTAACATTGCAAAGATTGACAATGACTTTTATGAAAATAAGAACATGGATGTTGCGCACATGGGGCCAAAAAGACCTTCCTTTGTACAAAAGCCACACTGAGGGAAAAATCTTCCTACATGAATTCTTTATTGCAATGTAGGAGCAATCTTGTCTAGAAGAATGGATTTTTTTATATTTCAATTTTTTTGAATTACTAAAAATGAATAGGTTCATATACTCCATTTTTGCTACTTTTTACTACCAGTGTACTTTGTAGTAGTCTATGGTATTGAGTAGTACTGCAAAAAAGTGAATTGACAATCTAGATATAGAGGTGCCTTGAATCAATGGTTTACATTTGTAGGTGCATTGCTGACACATTGTATTAGTAGTATTGCAAAGTATTGCCAATCATGTGGCCAAAAATTGCATTTTTGAGCCCAAAACGTAAAGTGTTTCTTGCAATCATCCTTCATGTTATTCCAATAAATATTGCCAAAGTTAAAAGGACTTTTGCAATTTTGATGTAAAAGTGAATTTATGTGATTTTTGATTCCATTTTAGGGTGATTGCAAGAAACATTTGTCCTTTTTTTCTGTCCCCTTGACCTCCACTAGGTAGTTTTTTATTCATAACTTTTGAATATATTGTCCTATGAACTTGAAATCTGGAATGAAGGTGCACACAAAAGTTTTATATCTTGTGTAATTTTTTCAATTTTTTCAAGATTAATTTACTATTTTTAAATTGCCCCCGATTGGTTGTCTACCTTGGCCATTGGGGGGGGGGGGGGGATAGTCCTATTTTTGACTCAAAAATCCGAATTTGAAGTCACAAATTGGACAAGTTGGAGGTCTACTAACATTTCAAGGATTGACAATGAATTTTTATGAAAATAATAAAATGTCTATTGTCTACATGGGGTCAAAGTGACCTTCCTTTGGACAAATGCTTCGAATTTTTTTTGTTGCAATGTGAGCACAATTTTGTTTAGAAAAATAGATTTTTCTAAAATAATATTTTGATTTTTTTTAATTATTAAAAATAAAAAGGTCCACAGACCCTTTTTTTGCTATTTTGTGCCCATTATGGCTTGTGAAGTACTTTGAAGTAGTCTATAGTACCTCATAGTACTACAGTGACGGTCTAGATCTGCAAGTGCTTGAAATCGACGATTGAGATTTGCAAGTGCGCGTTTGACGCACTATATTGTCAGAATCGTGTAGTATTGCCAATACTATGCCAAAAAACAATGTTTTTGAGCCAAAAATGTGAAGTGTTTCATGCAATCATCCTTTACAACTATTGACAATTTAGTTTTCCCTTCAATCTTGTACCCACTTCTACTTAACCTCTGAAGGACCAAGGGCATTTGCATATATTTTTTGTTTAATATTTTGACTAGCTCTTTAAACAAGCATAATTTCTCAATTGTGTAGAATAATTTTGATGATTGTCAATGAATGTTGAAATTAAGGTTGAAATAAAAGAAGACTTATTATATAGCTTTTTATTAAAAAATGATTAACAAAATTATACAATTTTTGTGAAAATTCCACCATTGAGAAGAATGATGAAAGATATTCAATTAGGTGTTATTTTGTACATGCTTTAAAATTAGAATGTTGAAATTGGAATGCTCAAATAGTACTTCTTAAACTCTAATTTTTTCCATGGATACATAATTACATATCATTATGAAAGAATATGAGGATGTGAAGTGATGGTTTAGAGAGCCTTCTTCAGATTCAAAAATTCACCAAAAATCACATACACGATCATTTTTTGATTGGATTGCATTGATGGATTCAACAAAAAGAAATCCATCTTTTGTCTTTGTGTTGTTTATAGATTGTTAGCAAGGTTTGTATTTTGAATTTTCTTCATATGTAGTTGTAAAAGGCATGCAAATGGGCTTGCAGTCCTTTTGGCACTAATTATTATTTTTTTAATGAATACTAGGTGTTCTTTCTTTGAATAAATACTCCTAGGCTTTCAATTCAACTCTTCAATATTAAAAGAAAATAGAAATAGAAAATTCATAAAACAAAAATTTTAAGCTAAGAAGATTCTAAGCCTTAAAAACTAGTCAAGCAAGGTGCAAAAAACCTAGATTTGTTCAATACAAACGCCATCTAGGCAATCAAACCTTTTTGACATTTTTTCTATCTATTCTTATACTCTCTATGCTCCAAATCTTCTCAATATTTATTTTGCCTAAATTTGTCCTCTAATATTGTAATGGCCTATGCATTAGATAGAGCTATATATGGACAATGCATCTAAAAAGTTAGGCCAATGTAATTTGATACTATTTTGACTTTATCATCTAAATGACTAAGCTATGTTTTGGGGCAACATAGAAATTTTAGGCAAGTACATGTGGATAGAGATTTTATTATTTTTCTTTGAAATTTTCACTCAACATGTGGATGAAGAATATCCTTGAGGCCCAACATTTTCATAACTTTTAAGTTTTTTCTACATGATCAAGAAATTATTGTATGATATGTAGTTATTTTCTCTGACTAGGCTATTTGTGTAGATTTGAAAAAATCCCTTTTTTCATAAACAAAAATTTGAAACTAATTTTCTAGATTTATATGTATGTAAAAAGCTTTAAATCATGCCATTTTGATTTATGAGATGAAGATTATGAGGAGTTTTAGTTTCTAGGCAATTATGGATTCTCTACTCCAATATAAATTTTGAAATCCTTTATTTTATTCAATCTTCAATGTTTTCTGGGGAAAAAAATTGGTTGTAGATTGTTTATTACAACATTACAACCATTGAGATTGACATTTTGTAGTTTCATAAATAACTTCTTAACCATTTACTATCTTGAATCATTTTCTACTTCTTTCTACTTACTATTTTTTACTTATATGTTGTACAATTCTAAATGATTTGAAAATTTTCAAGCATCTAGCCAACTAGTCTTGAAGAATGAACCCAAATAAGCCCAGTCATTTTGAACATTTTTTCATACAAATTTGACCTTGTGAATTGCAACTGCCCATTTTTTCACAAGCTAGGCTAGAAATTTTTTTTAGTAAATTCAAATGCTAATATCTTGAAATTTGTATGGTAGAAATCTCTAAAAAAATTTCTACATCTTTTCAAACCAATGTTCTATAGGATCCTACAATTATATGTATTAAAAATGTTCATTTTTCAAAATTTGGTACTTATACTAGATATGGCAATTTGAAGTTTTTTGGTAAAAATATAGTCAAAGAATTTTAGGAGTTAAGCTAAAAAAACTAAGATAAAATTCTTAAGAAAAAATGATAGATGAAATAATGCATTTATGTATTCTTGGAAAGTATTTGCATTCATCCACTGTTCAAAATTTTTAGAGCATTTGGTCCTTTGGAGGTTAACACCTAAAATAAAATTGTCCCTTTGGAAGACAAAATGGATTTTGGGGAGGATCCTATAAGCTCAATTTTTTAGAGAAATTCTTTGAAACTTTCTCATAAGATAGAAAAAATTAATAGCTTTGTTGGAGTATAATTTTTATTTCAGTTAGTATCTAAGTGCAAAAATTATTCCACAAGAATTTCAAAATTGAATTGGGCAAAATAGGGAAAAGAATCCACTAAAATTTGAAATAAATTTTTTTAATGAATGAATGAACTAATCATAGATTATACATTTGTTTATATAGAAAGCTTTCATTCATTCCATTTAGATTTGTGATGAAATAGTTATAGAGCATCTTGTTTTGTAGGCAATTAGAGCATTTTAAAAAAAAACTATATGATTTTTTTTAGCAATATTTTTATATAATCTCAAATAAAAGTTTATGTAGGTTTAACTTTGATTGTTAGAATAACCTCACTATTGTACTAGTGTAATTGAGCTTTTCCTTCTATTGTATGTCTTCTTTAAGTTTAGGAGATCCTAAGTCTCATAAAGTGTATTTTAACCCCTCGCAAAAGAAAGTCCATTTTGTTTGTGTCCAAAAAAGAAGTCTCATAAAGAATAGAGTTTGCCCCAGTGCTCAGAAGCTATGATTTCTTCACTTTAGACATATTTATCTTGCAATCTATGACGTCATAGTTTGTAAACTTTCTTACAACACATTCTCGTATGAGTCTATTATAAGATGCTAGGCTAGATATGCAAAAAATAAAAATAATTTTTTTTCTCTTTGCATAAGAATGACAATTTTTAGTGATTTTTGATTAAAAAGAAATATAGGTCTTGGTACTTTAGGGTTAACCCTTGAATGTTGACACGGATGTTTGGTGTCTTGTTCAGCGTCCAATGGATGACAAAAAAAATTTCTCTATAGGACAAAAGTGCAACTATTCATCTCCAAATTCTTTTGCGGAAAGGGAGCTCTTCTACAATTCGTTGAGTTGCAATACTTAGTACTTAATTTGAAATATTTTGATCAAGTGATTTCCACAATATCAAAATGAATGATTTCATGGTCAGTAGGGGCCATCTTTCAAGGATTAAACAACAAACCTATCCAATGGACATGATTTTAGTTCAAATAATCTACTTTTTATTCTTATTTTTTTCAAAATTGTTAAAATTATAATTATTGTGACAATTTGAAGACAACATTTTGTGAGCTCCAAGAGTACACCAATGACACCATGAATGGGTCATTGCAAGAAACATTGCCCAAAAAGCGTAGCATTTTTAGCGTATTCTTTTCTTTTCTTTGGGAGGGCTTTAAAATTAGAATTCAAAAATAATAAAAATTTAAAAATAAATAAATAAACATATATATATATATGTGTGTTTTATTTATACACCTTTAAGAAGAAGGTACCCTAGAAAAGAAAAGCATAGAAAAATCTGTAAGTAGGAAGACTAAAAAAGTGCAAAACCTCATGAAAATTGGTATTACCACATTTTAATTTGGAATATAAATTTTTAATAAAACTAAAAATTTTCCATTTGGAAAGAGTTGATTTTGATGAGATTTCACCAAAAGAATAATCTTAGAACCATCTTCAATGTTCAAAAATTGTATGCAACAAGATATAATTTGTACTCATGTATGTAGAGGAGATAAAATATCATACATTCAGATTTCATTTGGAAGTTATATATTTTACACCTATGCAAATAGACCATGAAATTTTTTGTCTATAAATCATTAAATTTGGACACTCATAATGTAGTGATCACTGTAAACTACACCTTGTAATAGTTCAACAAAAATGATTTTTAAATATATATTTTTTTTTATTTCTAAAAAATAAGGGATCTAATTACCTTAAATTTAGGTATGTTCAATGAAAATTTCATACTCATTGGACTTAAGCTCCAAAAGTTATAGTAGACAACAAAAAGTGATTCACATTGTGATGGAAAATAGGTCTAGTGTTTCTTGCAATGACCCAAATATTTATCACTATCATCTTGAGTGTTGCTAAAAATTTCATAGTATTTTAAACATTTTAATACATATGTATTGTGTCTTTTTCCGAGAAATTCATTTTAAAAAATTATATAAATTTCATTTAATTATTTTTTAATTTTAAAATTTCAATTTTAGATTAATATATTACTACTTCAACAAAATATCATTTTTTTGGAATGTGTATTTTAGTATATAAAGATAATGAAGTTTGACCAAGTTAAAACAAGAAATGTAAAGTAGAACTATCCATAACCAACTAGCAACCCATAGCCAATCCATTGATGGATATATTTCCAACTAAGGCTTGAATGTTTTTTTTTTCCTTTTCAAAGTTGGGACTAAAAGTTCATGGCACATGTTCCAAAGTAGTGTGTAATAAAGTAGGAAGGAGTGAGTAAAAAAATAGTTTTTTTTGTGATTGAAATTAGAAGAGTCCTCTAATTGGCATTTGGCAATGGCCCCGCTGCACTTTTTGCCTTTCAAAATTCATAGTAATTTCAATTCATGTGATAAAATTACCAAAGTTTTTGTAATCCTCATCATTTCTTTCCTCAAGTATGCAACTCCTACATTATATGGCCTTAATTATAATCACTTTTAATGCATTTTAATCTATTCTCAAAGTATGACAAATTTTGTTAAAATGGCGGTATTCCTTATGCCATTTTTCAAACCGCATAGTTTGAACTGAAAACCGACATCTAGGAAATGGTATAGATTTTAAACATCTAGGAATTATGTAGATCTTCAAAATCTATAATACATTTAGATTTCAGACCGCGCGATTTGAAACATCTTGGACATGTGTAGATTTCAAAAATCTATGACAATTTTAGATTTCAGACTGCACGGTCTAAAGTGTCACACTAATGGAATACCGCCATTTTAACAAAATTTGCTATAAATATATAATTTGCTTTAATGTAGGAAATTCTTGTAGTCCTTTTAACAAGGAATCCAAAAATATAATTATGTATATGAAATGGATATTCTTTGAGGACAATAATAGCATTAAAAAACTAATTATATGAGTTTTTTTAATACATGTATTATAGACCAAGCTACCTAACTTTGGAGGATTTTTAATAAAAATTTACTTTTAATTGGAGTGAACTTCTTCTATGGATTTTTAAAAACTATGTATAGGTGTTTCAATTCTTCATATATATTGTGAGTTTTTTTTTAAAATGTATCCAATTCAACATTTTTTAATTTTCATTTAATTTGGCCTTTTCCTAAATTTTTGATCTTTAAATTTCATGTAATTTTAACAAAAGCCATCTTCTCTGCCATTTAATACTGATGACCCCTGCATATAATATAAGAGTTGCATACCCAGGTTTCTATCTTTGCACCTCTAAAAATATTTGCTTTGCTACACTGGATCATGTCTAGAATACCTTAAATGATTAATTAGTATAGGTGGTTCTACCTTATTTGAAGTGTTGAAAAGTACACACAACAGGGTTTTAAGGTAGAAGGCTCTTAAATGGAGTGGGTTCTAAAATGGTGCCCTATCTTAACCCCTAAAGGCCCATGGCCATTTTTTAGCCAAAAACCACTCAAAACTGTCATTTTTGCTCCATTCATCCATGAAAACAAAAAAAAGTAAAATTTTAGAATCTAACCGTAGGATCTTGTACTTTACTTATCTAAGATCATGTGGTGAAAATTTCATGAAGTTTGACTGCATAGATTAGAAGATATGAGTATTCAAAGTTGGAAAACAAGGTTTTTTTAAACTTTGATATGCAACTTCATATGACTTTGTCTTCCATTTGTGGAAGTATTTTGCACTACAGACCTTGAATTTAAATTTTTTTCTATTGAAGGATTGAGTTGAGACCTTAGGAAAAAAAATCCAAAAAAAGAAGATTTTTTTTTCATTCTTTAAAAAATTGTTAAATAGATGAAGGTCCAAGATTGAAAGAAAATTTAAATTGCAAGTATCTTATAGATGGGATTGAAACACAATAATCTCAATGGTGAGATTGTTTTCACAAACAAAACCAACCTTGTCCAACAATTTTTTTGGAAAAATAGTGAAAATTGCATTCACAAATGAATCCTATAAGTTATTTTTTCAAGAAGATGCTTAGATTGCCCGAAAAATAAGATTGTTCATAACTTCCACATCACTAATCCAAATGGAATGAATCAAAGCTTCACCCGTAGACAAAAATAAGATCTGTAGGGAAAAAAAAATTATTTTTTAATTTTGAAGTTTTTGTAGTTTTTTTTTCCTGCCCGGCGACATGGAAATTACGCTTAAAATGGCATAACTTTTGCTCCCGGTCACCAATTGAAAAAAAATTATATTTCCACGGAGCTAATCAGTTTTTCTATCTTATGTAAAAATTTCAAGAAAATTCACTAAAAATTGAAGTCACAAGTACCTGCCCGAAATCCCAAAGTCCCCCGAGGGGACTCTTGGTCCTTTAGGGGTTAAATGTACAGTATTTGTACATGTTTCTTTTTCAAAGCCTTCAGCAGTGTACTGACAGTGTACATTTTAGCTAGGGCACCATTTTAGAGCCCTATGTCCTTTGAACTTCAAATTTTGATAACTAATTCAAAAAAGCTCAAAAAAATATGAAACAACTTGGGAAAGATGTCAATTCTACTTGTTTTTCAAGAAAAATTTACTGAAAAATATTTCTAGAAGTTTTACCTCCCTGAAATTCTGTTTCAGCCCTTAGATGGTCCATTATAGGACCTCTTACCTTATTTTGGAACAAGAATGGCCTGCAATACATCTGTCCCAAATTAATATTAACATATTTTTTTATTGAGAAAAATTTGAAAGAAAAATCCATTTGCACAGATTGAGATAGATACAAGAAGAATTCCTCATCAGTAAGAGCATCCCCATGCCAGAGCCTTCAAACAGGGGCGTCAAATGAGTTTTGACATGGGTTCATGGTTGGTGAAAGTGCTTCATGCCCCATGCCCCATGCCTACACTCTGAATTGACTCACTAAACACATCTCCCAAGTCAAAAACTACCTTTATCAAGCCAGGTGCAAGGTGTCAGGCCAAGTGTTGGGCCTCCAAGCTCCCAATGGCTGAAAATTCTCTGAAAATGTGCCAGATTGAAGAAATCAAGATTTAGTGAGCCACGTTGAAGAAACACAACAGTTGAGTGTGATTGTTACTTTGAAGGTTTTGCTGGGTAAATATTTGGTTTGGAGTGCCTGGCATGGGGCAGTTTCATAGGACAAACACTCCATATTATCAATTTGCAGCCCTTTGAATAGCAGGCATGGGGATGCTCTAAGCAAACCCACCAGGAACTGAAAGAGAAATTTGATTCCAAAGCAAAGAATCCTAAAACGAGTTAATGAGATCAATATGAGTCACAACTCAGGCAAGTTTCAACAATACAAGTCTATGGAGATTGCGTTTAAGACTTGCGTCCCATAGGTTGGATGGCTGGCGGATTTTGGTAAGTGTCCCTTGCATTGTGCTACAAATATATAAGTTTACTATGAATCTGACTTGTGCTCTATCGGTCAATGCATGGCTGGGGATTTTGAGGAATCCGACTTGCACTCTTTGTCAACAGATGGTTGGGGAATTTGAGGAATCCAATTTGCACCCTTAAGCTTTTAATTTGGTCCAATGGATGTCTAGGGATTTTAGTTTACTGTAGTCTGCACCTTCGACATCAATTTCTGCGACAATTTCTTCAACACCTTCCTCATAGTGGATGTTAAGATAGGAACCTCGCCACATGTCATAGGATTACGCCACAAGCTTGAACCCAAGCAGCACATAGAAGTCATCTATACTTTAAGATAGGTAGTTTGTTTTGTTTTATTTGTTTTGTTTGTTTGTCATGTTGAGATCTCCTGATCTCCTCACCTATGGGTCTCTCGGGAACGTGCTTGGTACCGTCGGAAAGCTCTCGGCGAGGAGGGGTGCACGGGCTTGTTTCATGGCATTCCAACTTATTGTGAAAAAGTTATTGAATTTCAAAGTTTTGATGAATTAAAAAATTAAGAAATTACTTTTACTTTAGTTCTGACTGTGGCAACAACACAGGCCTACTAGTTAAGTCATTAACCCTTAAGCGACGCCGGCGCCAATTTTTGGCTTTTGGATGACTTTGCGGAGGCAGCAGAGGACCTAAACAATAAGTTTTTCATCCACTGTTTTTTTAATGACCTTTCACGTTCAGTTGTAAAGAGTCTCCAATTGAGTTTTTAGTGTAACTACTATTTGTTTTCATGTAGTTGAGAAGTAATGAGAGAAAACGGATGGCAAAATTTGCTATTTTAGTGTATTTTGAGAAATTGACTGAATCTAAAATTTCTCCTTGAAAATGACATCTTTTGAGTTTGAACCCAACTAATGAAATAAAGGTCTTTTCTTCTAGTTTCTACTCCAATTGGAATTTTGGAAAAATTTGTAAAATTGAATATTTTATTGCAATTTGAATTTTGGCTGCATTTTTAATGTCCATTGCAACCTATAAATAGGTATACACGGAAGTTGGGTTTACACCATGATGTTTGTCTCTACAATTTACACACATCGTGAAATTTTCAGATTTTTTGAGATAATTTCCTATTTTCTATGATTTCTTCTTCATTTTTTCTTCAAAAAATCTCATAAAAATCAATTTTCATCAAAAATATGAAATTTCTTTGAAGTACAGAAGACATGTACTTCCATCTCTGAAAAATAAAAAATAAAAATTTCATACTTGATTGGTTCCTGAATGGTATCAAATTGAGCGACCAGCGAGGGGGCTTCCAACCAGTGGTCATAGGCCCGTCCTTTAAGGGTTAAGTTAGAAGAGCTCGTATGCATGCAACACATAAATGCGAAAGTTGATATGAAAATGAAATAATTATATCCATACCTTAAATCGTTGTTTGTTAATTTTGTATGTTCAACCCCTAAGTGGGTTGATGTCCATTTTGTGGACGATGTACTGAGGAGCTAGACACGCTGGATCTCACAGAGAACAACGATTTTTCACTCGTTCTCAAACAGTTCAGAACGGGGAAAGCAGAGGTCCCTCGCCAAATATAGTGGAAACACCCAAAACCGTGCAAATAAGGAATTCAGCGTAGTTGGAGGCAGTGTTTTCTGAAAATGACATTTTTCTAGTATTAGCGAGTGAAAATCATGAATATTCAAAAAAGAAAAAAGATTTTTCCGATACAGTATGTAATTTTTACAAATTTTCAAAGTGTTGGCTACCTAGACCTGTGAAACCGTCCAGTAGATGCCCCCAAAACTGAACCCTGCGAAAATGAGCATTCAACTAACCAGATTCTTCTATGTGTCATTCAACTGTGTCAGCTAATTGTAATTACACATCTGGCAAACACATTAAGGAAAGTCTACTTACAGAATTGGGTGAATCTATGGTCCATCCCAAGGAACATGCACGGGAATGGATGTTTTGCCCTTACGATGTCTCTAATTTTCGAGAAAAAGGGGAAGTGCACAGGTGTGGCACACTAGCGCTATGCTAAAATTTTAAGTTTCTTAGAAGTGGTGACGTCAGCAATTTTTTTTTCCTGATGCCTTCTGGACTGCACCAAAGTGCCCCTTACACATAGAGTTGCTGATGTTAGATAATTTTGGGAACTGTAGAACTGCATTTTATTATACGCAGCAATAACTGGGGCACGAAAATGACAGCCAATGGCATGAGTATTTGAATATGCACCAAGGAAGAAACAGAGAATTCTCGTCACTTCGTGTAAGAGCATGGCTCGGGCAAATGGCCCAGCCAGGGACCGCTTGCAAGGAAGCCCGGGCCCGGCTAAAAAAATTTGCCCCACCCCAATACGGCCAACAAGGCGGGGAAACAAGTTATTTTGGACTTCGAGGTGCCACCTAACGAGATTCCGACATGAGAAAGTCTTTTTTTAATCCCAAGTGCCTCGAAAGTTGGAAAAAAGGCAAAAAAAAAAAGGCATGACAGGTGCACTTGATGGCTCACCATTTGGCCGAGCCATCACCAAATTTGGCTGGGCCCGGCCTTATTTTTTCCTTCACCGTGCATGCCGTGGGGCAATTCTCATGGCCGGGCCTGGCCACTTACCCAGTTTGCGCCTTCTTTTGCGAAGGCATGGAGATGCTCTAAGCTTATGGAAGCAAGCACTTGAACTTTTCAATTTCAAAGCAGAGCCAGCTAAGTTACCTCATCAATGTACACACCGGGAAATTAAAGAAGAACCTGGGATGTCCTGTGGACTAAAATGTCCTCACTGACTCGCTGAGTGAGAAGCCTACCTCAACCCAGAAGTTGTGTGCAAGTTTAGCAATTCTTGTAGGGTTTTTGACATTGAACATTGAAATTAGCTCTAGGTGCATTGAGTAGTCACTTATATGCGGCAAGCCTACAGCCACTAATTCAAAATATTTGCGGACAATGTGACAACCTACTTCAGCTCAAGAGGACGTCACCAATGCATACACTTTCTTGTAATTCAGGAGTCTAGACAAGGCTGTCAAATTTCATTGATTTCATGAACTGGTAAATCAACTACACTAATGATGATATTTAGTGTTGGATTACAATTAGTGTTTTTACCACCCTACCAGCCGCAACACTAAATCTGAACTGTAGGACAATTAGTGTTGTGTTAAACTTCAATCAGAGTTGTCATATCGGACCAACTGCAAAGTTCAGAGCTCTATAACTTTTGCAAAACAAATCTGAATGGGACATGTGATATGTTTTTTGGCATCAACAAAAATTGTAGATGCCAAAAAACATATCATATGTCCGATTCAGATTTGTTTTGCAAAAGTTACAGAGCTCTTAACTTTGCAGTAAAAAATTGTCTGATATGAGAACTCTGACTTCAATGCACCGCCTCCACTTTCTCTTCTCTTCCCTTCCCATTAATGTGTTCTAACACTAAATGTAAACCTTTTCAGATTTCAGATTTACTATGGAATACATTTAGTGTTTGAATTGACATTTAATGTTACTTACTTTCATAGGGTAATTGGCTTTTAGTGTATGCCTTCGCATTTAGTGTACAAGACACTAAATATCATCATTAGTGTACTTGCACAACACTTGTTGTTGGCGCTCACAATGAAGTCAGTGTGGTCATTCCTTCAGAGCTAGACAAGCGGACTCGTCAGTACTTGCTCTCATGATCAGAAGATGATCGACTCTGCATGTACATAAGTTTCACAATGCAATGGTCCCCCATTTCCGATCACCATCTCATTCTTGCAACTTAGAATATTCAATGTCTGATTAGCTAAAGTGTAGGTGACAACTTACCTTCTATAAGATTCTCAAGAGTACAAAACATTGTATAGTAGGTGTACATTGAAAGCATACAATGATCACATTGTATATTTATATGGGTCATTGCAAGAAACACCGGTCCTATTTCACGTCACAATGAGAACCATTTTTTTTGTTGTATACTGTAACTTTTTGGAGATTAAGTTCAATGAACATGAAATTTTTATTGAACATACCTAACTTGAAGGTTATTAGATCAATTATTTTTCAAAAATTACAAAAAATTAATTTATATTTAAAAATCATTTTTGTTGAGTGTCATAGTTTGTAGTTTACAGAAATCACTACGTTCTGAGTGCCCAAATTTAATGATTTATAAAAAAAAATTCATAGTCTATATGTAATTATGTATAGGTGTAAAACATATAAATTTTGAATGAAATCTAAAAATATGTTATTTTATGTCCTCCACATGAGGGCAAATTTTTTTCTTGTTGCGCACAATTTTTGAACATTGAAGATGTTTCTAAGATTATTCTTTTGGTGAAATCTCATCAAAATCAACTCTTTAAAAATGTTCAATTTTTTGTTTCTTTTAAAATTTATTTTACTATTTTTTACAAATTAAAATGTAAAAGTACCAATTTTAATGAGATTTTGCACTTTTCTAGTTCTCCTACTTAGAGATTTTTCCTATGCTTTTCCTTTACAGGGTACCTTCTTCTTAAAGGTATATACATGAAACATATTTTTTACTATTTAAAAAAATTATTTTTCTAATTTTTCTAATTTTAAAGACCTCCGAAAGGAAAAAAAGAGTTTTGGATGGTGTTTCTTGCAATGACCCATATTGAAAGCCTTGCATCAATTTTGTAACTATCCTATGGTTGGAAATAGGTTTGCCTATATATCGAGAATGGGACAAATAGAATCTTGATTTAAAAAACTCATGATAATTTTGTTTTTGACATAAACCTTTAAAAATTATGAAATCTATTTGAAATTTCTCTCTCTACGTGGGAATTTTTTTCATAAACATTTTCCATACTCCCGTCCATACTATAGATAGCCTAAATTGCTTAAGTAATTGGAAATATGAGATCTTTAGAAGTGTACCTCTCCGGCGGTATTATTGGTATAAATTGAAAGCTCTTTGCAAGGAGTGCATAGGCTTTGTTTTGTGATGTTTCAATTTATGATAGAAAAGATATTGAATATTAAACAAAATCTTACCAAATTATTATTTTTAGTATTTTTCCAAAATAAATGACATTTCAATTTATTCTTAGCATAAGAATATAGTTTGGAAAAAAATGTTTATAATCTCTATATACAAGAGCTTTTACAAAGATGTCAAGTGCAAATCTTTTTTTTTCTAGTTTTCTAAGAAGAGTCTCAAATTCATTAGCTCTTGAAGAAAAAGTTGCATTGAAAATTAATTGAAGAAAATTGTAGAGTAGATTTTCAAAAACTATAAATTAATTTTGGCTTAAAATGATATATCCATTAATTCTTGAATGACCGCTTAGATTCCCCTTACAAGACTATTGAGGGTTTAGGTAGGTAGCTATGATCTTGATTTTTTGCATAATATTGTAAATTTTTTTTTGTAGATAGAAAAATATATTAATTTTAGAAGAATATAATGTTTACTTTAATTAGTTCTTGTGAGCAAAAGTTTTCTATCCAAAACTTAAAGTAAAGGTTCATGGGCACCCCCTACCAAAAAAATGGAAAAACTCTAAATTTTAATTAACAAAAAAATTCATAGAATTTTTTTTCTTGATAGAAAGACTTGATTTATTCTACCATTATTTTGTATTAGTGATGAGAAAATTATAGACAATCATGTTTTGGGGGCAATGTAGAAAATTATGGCACTTGCTAATTTTGTTGCATTTGGCTGATTTTTTCAAGAGTACTTTAAAATTAGAAAATTAATTTTCTTAAAATTTAAAAAATATGACTTATATATACACCTTTAAGGTAAAGTTACCCATGGAAGGAAGTGCACAGAAAAATTGTTTAAGTAGGAGAATTAGAAAAGTGCCAAGTCCCAAGCTAGGATCCCCAAAAAATACATACCTTGATGTTTTAATTAGGGAAAAATAGAAAAATTATGTAAATTCACAAAAATCAAAACCAATCATTTGCAACAACTTTATAGAGATGGTCATTCATAAAGAAATCACTAAAATAATACTTTATAGGTTTCAAAATGCAAGTAGAAGGTGCTTACTTTGTGGACTTCTACACAACACAAAAATAACTTTTTCCAAAATTCCTCACGTGGAGAGTTTTAAGTCTACTAGAAGACCATCTCATCCAAATTTCATCTCAAAATCATTAAAAAAAGGTACTCCTTAGTGACTAAAACCCCCTAAACTACCAAGTGTGACATTCAATTGGGGTCTATTTTTGGATAGTAAACTATTTTTGAAAATTATGAAAAAATTAGGGAAGGTGTATAATAGTTATGAGTACCTTTTCTATAAATCTTGAGTCATTTGGAGCCAAAATTTAGAAGTTATGACAAAAAACAATTCAGCACACTAGGTTTGACAAAAAATAGGACAAATATTTCTTGCAATTGCCCACAATCATTATCTTTCAAAATAACTTAGAGGATTCATTTCAAAAGCAATTTTTCAGAATTTTTCTTAAAAAATTAATCTCACATGGTGTAATTTTTTTAATAGATTAATATTTCAAATGCAATTATTGTGTTTGAATTTCATCCTAGAACTATTACAATTTTTTTTTCTATCTCAAATCTACTTCTACATAATAATTTTTTTGTGAATTAAAATTAAGTTAATTGTCTTTGGAGTTTTTCCCCTATATTCTCAATTCAATTCTTCAATACAATTTCTTTAAAATTCAAAATCAATAGTTGAATTTTTTAAATTTAAATAGATTCAAAAGTCAAAAAATCTAGTCACCAAAGGTGTAATGAAACTTGTTTCCTTCACTTTCAATGCAAATTTTGTGCAACCTATGTGCTCAATATTTTCTTGAATTTTCTACCACACATTCTTATATTTGTCTAGTCTACATTCCTATAGTTAGATATGCCAAAGAAAACCAAATTTTTAATAGCTTTGCACCTTGCAATAGAAATGAAAATCTTGAGTGTTTTTAACATAAAAAAGTCCATGTATTTCTAGTAAAATTTTGCTGAAAATTGCCTCAAAGGTCATTACTTAAAATCTTATGTTTAGGACTATACTTAAGAACTCACTTAAAACACCCCTTTCTCTTGTAGTGCTTTTAAGGCATTTGAACCAATATATTGGCCCTTTAAATATACCTTTCTTTTTTTACTACTTTATAATTTGAATTTGAAATTTATATCATAGAAGTGCATTAAAAAATACTTGAATTAGTACAAGAAATCTCAAATTAAGACATTGAAAAATGAAAATAAACCACTTCACAAGTGTAATAAAAAAACACAAATTTTAGGGGTGTTGGCAATCTTTGCTTGCCAAAGCAAAATTTGGAGTGCAATTGCATCCAATGGGATTTTTTTAGTTCTTGCAAAAAGAGCTTAACCCCTAAGCGACTCCAGCGCCATTCCATGGCGTTTGGATGACTGCAAGGGGACAGAAGAGGAGCTAAACAATAGTTTTTTCATTCGTATTTTTTTTAATGCCCTTGCATGTTGAGTTACGAAGAGTGTCCAAATGAGTTTTTAGTTTGGCTGATGTTTGATTTCATGTGGTTGAGAAGTAATTACCAAAAACGGATGGCAGAATTTGTTGTTTTAGTGTATTTTGAGAAATTGAGTAAATTTGAAATTTCTCCTTGAAAATGACATTTTCTGAATTTGAGCCCAACTAACAAAATGAAGGTCCTCACTTCTAGTTTCTACTCCAATTGGAATTTTGGAAAAATTTGTAAAATTGAATGTTTTATTGCAATTTGAATTTTGGCTGCATTTTTAATGTCCACTACAGCCTAGAAATAGGTGTACATGGAAGTTGAGTTTACACCATAATGTTTGTCACTATAATGTACACACATGGTGAAATTTTCAGATTTTTTGAGATTATTTTCTATTTTCTATTTTCTATTAGTTTTTTCACTTTTTCTTCAAAAACTGTCATGAAAATCAATTTTCCTCAAAAAAATCTAAAATTTCTGTGGAATATAGAAGAGATGTACTTTCATCTCTGAAAAATAAAAATAAAATTTTTCATACATGACTGGTTCTAAAACGGTAACAAATTGAGTGACAGGGGAGGAGTCTTCAAACCAATGGTCATAGGCCCATCGTTTAGGGGTTAAGGTCCCAAACTCCCAATGTCATGTCAAGGTTTAAAAAACATTTGTTCAGCTTTTACTCTGTCCAAATTTATGGTCTGAGATTTTGTGTGCATGTTGGGACAAGCATTTCATCCTTTATTGGTTAACTTTTATATTGGAGAATTGAGTTCAAAAATTGGTTTTCAATCTTTTGGGATTATTAAGTAGAAGACAAATTATATAAGTTGGAGGGAAAATTATATTGTAAGTAGTTCTAAAGAGAAATGAAATGTGCCAAACCTAATGTGAGATAGTTGTACTAAGTTTCCCTCATTGCCAGGGTTTTCTTTTGGACTTTTTGGTGTTATATTATACGGAAAAAAAATAATTTGGTTAGAAATGGCAATAAATTGTAAAGTTTTTGCCAAGTAACTTCAAATTTTTAAAAATCTTGGATGAAATCACCAGATGGTGAATGAAAATAAAATAATAGACATTGGATATGTACTACTGTGACATTTTCTATTCAATGTGTCAATCAATGTTGAAATTCAATACTTTTACTTTGGCTCTTCATGAAAAATGAAAAAAAAAAGCCTCGCTCATTGCTTCATTTATTGAAATGACCTTGTGCAAGGTTTATATTTTTTTAAGAAATAATCTAGTTACACAAGGTGCAAAAACATTTGTATTTTTTTGCATATATTGTAGGACATTTGTGTTTGAAAATTGATTTTGACATTTATGAATGACATTTTTTTGCTTCCAAATCAACTAAGGGTAGTTGCAAGAAAGGCCTCTCATTTTTTGTCTCGTTTGTGTTTTTCCTTTGGGAGTACTGTTTAATTAAAAATAATTTTCTTAAAAATGTGAAAAATATGTTTAGTGCATATAACTTTAAGAAGAAGGTACCCTATGAAGGAAAAATGTAGGAAAATTTTCTAACTAGGTGAACTAGAAAAGTGCAAATTCTCATAAAAAGGGGTACTTTCACATTTTAATTTGTAAAAAATAGGAAAAGAATTTTTTTTTAAAAACTAAAAATTGAAAATTTTTGAAGGATTGATGATGATGATATTCCACCAAAAGAATTATTTTGAAACCATTTTCAATGTTCAAAATTGTATGCGCAAGGGGCCCCTATTTGCATCAATGTAGAGGACATAAAATAATGTTTTTTAAGAATATGTTTGGTCAACTCATAAATATTTAGTGTATAAATAGACCACACAAATTTCAAGTCTATATCATTAATTTTGGATACTCTACAGTAGTGAAAAACCCTAAATTGCAAAGTGTGATAAATTAGGTAAATTAAAATTTAATTAAAAAATGTTTTTTGAATTTTTTTGAAAAATAAGGAATTTCTTTACTATCAAGTTGTCCATCTTCAATAAAAATTTCAAGTACATTGGATTAATACCCCAAAAGTTATAACCAATGGCACAAAAGTCACTTCAATTGTGACGCCAAAAAGGACAGCCCTTTCTTGCAATCACCCCTAATTATATGGAACTTTTCAATTTTACTTTCTATTTTAATTCAAAACCTTAAGATTTCTTCTTAAAGTGAATATTTTATTGAATTTTGAAGTCCATGGTCTATTCCAATGTTCTTTTATATATAGAAAAAATGCCACAAAATTAGTTTAGACTTTGATATTTGACACTAAAACATACAACTATTATAGAGAAATTTTTACATGATTTTATTTTTCAACCTTTTATTTAAGTAGTTGTTTGAATTCTTTTTCAATAAAAGATGTTGGATATTTCCTCTGGATCATTGCAAAAAATACTATGCATTTTTTATAGCCTTTTTCAAAATACATATTTTTTGGAGTGCTTTGAAATTGAAAAAAAAAATGAAAAAAACGAAAAAAAAAAAAATTCTAATGTATACACCTTTAAAAAAAGGAACCCTAGGAAGGAAAAGTATAGAGAAATTCTTGAAGTAGGTGACCTACAAAAGTGCAAACTCTCATGAAAATTGATAATTTTACATTTTAATTTATAAAAAATAGATTTTCTTACAAAAGATCTTAAAATCACCCTTTTGGAAAGGATTGATGGTGATGAAATTTCACCAAAAGAATGATCTTAGAACCATCTTCAATATTAAAAAATTGTGCACATAGTAGTGTTGTACTATTGTTTAAACTCATGTGAAGGTTATAAATGGTTATATGCTTTATTACTATGAAAATAGACTATGAAAATTTCAACTCCAAATCATTAAATTTGGGGACTCCCAATGTAGTAAAAAACCTGAATTTGAGATTGTGACAAATGATCATAATTCACTTTTAATTTTGAATACATTTTTAATTTTAGAAAAATCTAGGAGGATCATTGCAAGAAACACCATCCATTTTCTGTAGTATTTTGGAATTGGACGCTTTTTTCTTTGGAAGAACTATTTGATTAGAAAAACAATTTAAAAAAAAAATATGAAAAATATGTCCAATGTGTACACTTAAAGAAGAAGGTACCCTATGAAGGAAAAGCTTAGGAAAATTCTCTAAGTAGGAGAATTAGAAAAATGCAAAATCTCATGAAAATAGACATATTTACATTTTAATTTGTAAAAAATAGGAAAAGTTATTTTTCTGAAATCTAAAAATTTTCCATTTGGAAAGCATTGATGGTGATGAGATTTCACCAAAAAAATAATCTTAGTACCATCATCAATGGGCGAAAATTGCGTACAATGTAAGTGTTGTTTGCACGCATGTGAAGGCATCAAATAATGTATTTTTAGATTTCCTTTGGTAGGAATATGCTTTTCTACTATGCAAATGCATCATAAAAATTTCAACTTTAGATCATTAAATTTGGAGACTCCTAATGCAGTAAAAAACCCTAAACCTCAATTTGTGACAAATTAACAAAAATGAATTTTAAATACAAAATGATTGTTTTTTAATTTATAAAAAATAAGAGATGTAAAAACCATCAAATTAGAGAGGTTCACTAATTATTTCATATTCTCTAATCTTTAAATTCAAAAGTTATAGTAGAAATGAACGTCACTCCAATTGTGATGGAAAATAGGACCAATGCTTTTTGCAATCACCCAAGATCTAATTATCATCAAATTAGACATCTCCAATAATTATTTCATGTTTTGAGGACTTTGGATTTGGCAAAAGTTCAAAAGAGAATTAACAACATTACTTCAATTGTAATGTCAAATAGGACCAATGTTTCTTGCATTGATCCCTCTCAGTAATATATTTTTTATTTTTCTTCCATAATAAAATGACGAATAACAAATCTACAAATCATCGTCCAATGTAGTATTTTGGCAACTTTTTTTTTCTTTATTTGAATTTTAGTTATAAATACAACCTTTTAGGGTTAGAGTCCAACTAATTGATAAAATGAAGCTCATCAAGGGTCATTGCAAGAAACACCAGTCCTATTTCGTGTCACAACGCGAATCACTTTTTTGTTTTCCACTATAACTTTTGGAGATTAAGTCCAATGAACATGAAATTTGTATTGAACATACCTAACTTGAAGTTTATTAGATCCCTTATTTTTCAGAAATTAAAAATAATAATTTTATATTTAAAAAACATTTTCGTTCAGCTGTCACAAAATTACGTTATGGTTATCATTACATTTGCAGTGCCTAAATTTAATGATTTGAAGACGAAACTTTCATGGTCTATTTGCATAGGTGTAAAACCTATAAATTCCAAATAAAAATCTAAAAATATGTTTTTTTAATGTCCTCCACATGAGTACAAATTTTTTCCCGTGGCATGCAATTTTTGAACATTGATGATGGTTCTAAGATCGTTCTATTGGTTGAATCTCATCAAAATCAACTTTCCTCAAATGGCCAATTTTTAGTTTTTCTTAAAATTGATTTTCCTATATTTTACAAATTAAAATGTGGAAGTACTAATTTTCATGAGATTTTGCACTTTTCTAGATTTCCTACTTAGAGATTTTTCATATGCCTTTTCTTTCTAGGGTACCTTCTTCTTAAAGGTTTATACATGAAACATATTTTTCACTTTTTTTAAAACTTTTTTTTCTAATTTTAAAGTACTCCCGAAAAAAAAAGACTACATTTGAAAACGCTACACTTTTTGCACGGTGTTTCTTGCAATGACCCTCAACTTAAATTCTTAAAACATTTTAAGAATTTGTAAAACTCCTAAAATTCAAGATTTCTATTTCAAATTTTTCAATTTAAATTATGGGCATATAATTATGGAGTGCTCTTCTAAGTGCTGATTTTTTAAATTTTAGAACAATGCATCAAATTCATTTGTAGGCGCCATGATGTTTTAAACAATAATGTATACATAATTATTTAATTCTGAATAAGAATTCAAGATTTTAAAGTATATTCAATACTTGATATGAATTGTTTCTATATTTTTATTCAAAATTCAAAATATTTTCAAATTTTCATTAAAAAATCTAAAACTATTTTAGGCTTACAATTTATATAAGAGTATAAGACATGTGATTTCATCTTTGAAAAATAAAAATAAGGAGTTCCATTCATACATTGATACATAGTTGTAAAATGTGAACATGCATAGAAAAAACTCTAAATTTTAAAATGCAATCATAGAAATAAAAACTTCAAGGATTATGGATAAAGATGCCATACAAGTTCAATGTATTCTATAATACCTATAAGACATTGAATACAAACTTGAAGAGTGACATGAATAATATGGTCCAACACATTGTTAGTCCTTTGATTTTAGAAACAAGACATAATAATTATGGATTTGTTAAATTGAAGATATTCACACAACCAACCAAAAAATTGTAACATATATCTTCACAAAGATCCAATCTGAGGCTACAAACTAGGTAGTGACATGTTTAAATTCCTCAAACAGGCCAAAGTATTGGAATATTGCCAGTTTAACAAATATGATGTTACTTGCACCCTTTAAGCAATACATGATCAACGTGTGCCCCAGGCCTCAACTCAAAACAGATGATTGAAATTGATATAATCAAACTATGAAACATTATACCACTATGCAATAGTGATTCCACTTGCCGTTCTTCGTTTTCATTCGATCTAGCCATGATCTCTAGTTCTCTACCTATCTTTTTCAAAGGGCAAAACATAATCGCTAACTTGCACAGTATCAGGTGACACAAATTGCAAGTCCATGTAGAATACATCCAGACGATGAATGTTATCTTACAACCTTGATGTCAATACTTCACCACGCACCAATACTGTACTTTGAACCGAAAAACCCGAAAGCTATACAAATTTATTTAGAAATGACTACTACATCCTACATCCCAAGCAAGGACTGGCCCAGAAGTAAACCGGTCTCCGAGAATTTTTGATTGGAGAGCGCCAGACGTCGAAGAGATTGAAGCAATTGACGACTCCAACAGCAGTCGATCAAGCTCAGGAGGAGGCCGTTTATTCACTTCAGTCGTACTCCCCTCAGACAGCAGTGAAACTGAATTCCCAACACGACATTGATTCACAGATAGTCCCAAATTACGAAGCTTTTGTCAGTTTTCTTCGGTGGACCACTGCTAGTCAGAGCAGATGCGATATCAAATCTTGGTTGCTCACCAGCATCCCCTAGCGGTGCCTCAATTGCAACACCTCGCCCGATTTCTCTGAGTCCTGCCCCTTCTGCTGCTGCTGCATCAATTCCTTCCCCTCCTGCATCTACCGGTGCTCCGTCGGGTGCTTCCATTCCAGCGCCGAGAGCGCCGAGTTCAGCCATGGTCGAAGATTATCCCTCGTCGCCTAAAACGCAAGTAATATATTAACCAGCACGTCCTCGATCCCTGATTGCTCAAATCGAAAATTAATGCATTACTTTTAAGAATCGATCGAGAGTGCTTCTACGGTACGTATCGTCGCTCCGATTGATCGAAGTGCGCACGTGCGGGCAATTGCACCAAGATAACAAATTCGTCGATATAGCCAGTCGATCTGAGAGTCGTCTGTGGGAGTGGAGTGGATATTGTGTGAGCAGAAATGGAAAGGCCGGATGCAAGAGCTAACAATGGATTGTTCAATTAAGGCTGCTAACTAGAGACTGAAGCGCAAACTAGCTAAAATGACACCACTATATATGCATGGACGTCTTGTCGCACGCAAGGGAATTGATTTGATTCTATTAGATCGATGACTAGTCGAGGTACGTCCAAGCAACTCAATTCAGCGAGCAGGAATGAAATGAAGGTGTGCAAGCGCGGTACTGGATCGATCAACGCGCCTGTAGGAGGGAAGATCGAGAGAAGTACTGCCTAGCGAAAAACATACAATGGCATGCTGCAATGGAAACTTGAACGTCAATTTCGTTGAATTGGCGATATTCCATTCCTTTGGCGCGGTTCAGGACGTGCAGCCTGAAGCCAAAATCTGAATTCATATGGCCTAAAATTAGCGACACTTCTATTTACGAAAGTATACTGGATGCCACGATTCTCGGTTGTGCGAATAACGCCAATTTAACGCTCGTGTCGACGAAATTGACGTTCATGTACGTCGCTCCCGAGGATGTCGATTCTTTGGACAAGTTCTAGCTAGTCGGGTGTCGTCAAGGGAGACGAAGTTATACCGTTAAGCATATCGTGCAGGCGTTTGAGTTGAAGTAGCTAACCGCTCTCCGTGTGCGTCATGTAGTGGGATATTCCTGCGGGGTGTAGTGGTGGCGTCGTGGTCGGCAATCGTGCTAGCTGGGATCTCGATCCTCCCGAAGTTCGGACGGATGCGTTTGCGGCAGCCCCAGGATGGGCTGGGGTCGGAGAAAATGCAGTGCTGAGGATTTCTGAGTTTACCCGCGTGCATCGTGCAGGCAGGTTTACGAGAATCCGAGTCAGATCCATGTCCAAGGAGGCTCCATTGGAATCCCCAGCTCAATCGATGGTCCCACAACAATCGTGGGACCATGTACGTACCCCATGATGCTCATTTTAACTCCGGGGAATGATTCAATTAATGTGGGCAGGGTTGCCTGTGTTTGTTGCAGAAACGGAAGCGGGGTGGATGTGTGATACAGGTAAGTGCAGGTGAGCTGACGTTGCAAGTTTTCTCGAACGTGTGACGGAGCAGCTGCCTGCTACCTGATGTGCGTCCCCCGACTCAGGGGAGGGAAAATCCGAACGTGGGTATACGGTGGGGTCCGCGACGACTGTCGGAGTGTCGGCGAAACCTTCAATTCAACGGCCTCCACTCACATCTTGTGGATCTGTATTGCAAAACGGGCGGAGCCTATTTTTATTAATTTTTTTTGGACAAAAGTATTTAAAGAGATCTTTACTGCAAGAGAAATAAAATGGAGGACACTAAATCCTCCGGAGAGTGGATTTACCTCAGGGCAGTCAGGGGGAAATGCAGGAATTTTTTATTTTTTGCATACAATTTTTTTTACCAATTCTCAATCATATTTGCAATCAGAGACCCCAAACTAGTGGGATGAGGTCTAGTACATACCCTTGACATAGTACAATATAGGGGGCTTTCTTTTCCACTTTCACCCTAAAAAATCCCTCAATTACCCTGCTGGGCCCAGTTCGAATAAAGGATTTAGTGTCTTGCAATGAAAATACGGTTACCCAGACGCATACGGCTTGGGCATTGGCAATCAACAAATCCCGCAACAAATGGACGACAGACTAAAATACTAGGGACAACCCAATAATTTACAGTACTCCATATAATCTACGTTCCCCCTCGCATGATTCTATGCGGCGGCCAGTGGGTTCTAAAGGGGGAAATCCAGAACTTACTACAGTGGGAACTGGGCATTAAGAAAAGGATTCTAGACATCAAGAAAATGCCGAATAACGAGCGGGAGTTCAATCCAGCATTCCAGCATTCCAGGTGGCTATAATGAGCTACAACTCCATTTGTTAGTTTGAAAAACAAAACAGTGAGCGATAATTAGTTCCATATCAAGTAGAAACGGCGAACTCAAAATTAAGAAAATGTCTTAATTATGCAGTGGGCTCGCCCATTTGTTCAAAAAAAAAAAAAAAAAATTAAGAAAATGTCAAGAGCAGCCACGAGGGTAAAATTAGGAAAGTCCATGAACGCACGCTCTCCTAATAGTTGGGAGCTCCCCTTGAACACGATCTAGGGACCGTCGATGTTGATAAGCCCACAGCCCCGATCTTCTGCCCGCATGATGGAGCCTTCGAAGTTCGAAACCTGCAAGACGGTCGGGGTGAACTGGCCCCTGGCTGGCTGGCTCTCTCAGGCCCTCCAAGAGTTAGTTGTTACTGACTTTGAAATAGTTGTTGTTTATTTCTTGAACACTGATTTGTTCTGATCAGGGGATTAGTGTCACCTTAATAATAACTACAGTGGATCCCATTGTAACGGGACCAAAGAAGGTTCATCAAGCTATGGGGTTTTATTGAGAAGTTGTCTAGATGTTATATATCTCAGTTTAGCAAGAATGAATGAATAAATTTTTTAAATGGATGAATGAATGATAAAAAAATTGGATGAAAACTTGACAACCTTGTGATGCATGTAATTGTGAGACAATTTAGATTTAATGTATGATAAGAATGGAGCATACAACAATGCAATGACACTCAAAGGATTTCATCAAGTTGCAAGGGTTTACTAAGAAAATGTTTGGATGTTATTAGGGTTTAGCAAGAACAAAAAAAATGAAGAATTGTACAAATGAAAATGTCGAATATGAAATTGTGATTGAAGCATTTATTAAAGGCAATTCAACTACAATAGTCATTCTTTTTGGAGGCCAATTTTATATGTTACCTATACAATTAGAGATTTAGTAACTATAGAACTTTATTTTTATGGATATTACTAGTACAATATAATAACCTTTCAATTAGCACTAATGCAAGATAGTTTAATTATGGAAAATTTATGTTGTACTATTTTATTTTATTTTTTGAACAACTGAACAGAGCCCACTGCATTAAGAACCGAGTAACGTACAAGTCCAGGCCGGGAGGCCGGAAACAAAAGTGAAAGCCCAGGTCGATGGCCAGAGAGAGACGCCGACCCAACCTAAACAAAACTACACTCCGGAGGTCTGATCCTATTCCACACTATCTCGTCATTTTCCCTTTTAGATGCGATGACGGATGATTGGAGCCAAATGCTCTCGAACTTGTCCCGAGCTCTACTTGCCTGATGAGGGTTAACTCGCACCTTGGTCTTCATTTTCATAAGAGCTGCCTTTCCTGAATCCAGAGTGGCCTCCCATAACAGTTGTTGCAGATGTTCCTTCGGCCAAGTGTTGTTGGCAAACACCTTACTATTCCTAGCAATCCAGATCATCCATAACGCGTGACCCCGCAACAAGGACCACAAAGTTTTAACCTCTTGAAATTGACGAGGGAGGGAAGCTCCAAAAATACACTGCGTGACGGCTAGGCGAGGGTGTGTTCTTGCTTGATTCCCCCGAACATATATGGTGAACTATTGATTGGGCATAGTCCCAAACCAACTGCACTTGGTGACAACCATAAAATCTGTGTGTAGGGGTCTCCTCCTTTGCATCAGTACAGCACTCACAAATAACGCTAATCCCGCGGTTAATATGTTGTACTATTAGTGCAAATCATTGTAGGTGCATGCACTTGGAGTCCAAACAAGTTAACAAGCATAATAATACCATTGGATAAATAGAAATAAAATGTAGTTTATCATAAATGAAATGAAATTTTAAGTGGCTAACAATTGGTGTAGTAGTGGGACCAAATGAATGCATAAAGTACTTGGGTGATTGCAAGAAACACTTGTCCTATTTTGTGTCATATGGTGTATGCTGATTTGTTTTTTGGCCATAACTTTTGTATTTTGCCTTCAAATGACTCAAGATTTTATAGAGAAGGTACTCATAACTATTATACACATTCCATAATTTTTTTCATGATTTTCAAAAATGATTTACTATCAAAAAATAGACCCCAATTGAATGTCACACTTTGCAATTTAGGGTTTTTTTGAACTAATGAGTGCCTTTTTTTAAATGATTTTGAGATGAAATTTGGATGAGATGGTCTTCTAGTAGATTTCTAGCTCTCCAAAGAATGATTTTTAAAAATAATTAGTTTTATGTGGTGTGGAAGTCTACAAAGTGAACTTCTTTCTACTTGTATTTTGAAACATATAAAATATTATTTTGGTGGATTTTTTGGTAAATGACCATCTCTATAGAGTTGTTGCAAATAGACACTTTTTATTTCTGTATTTACTGATTTTTACTATTTTTACCTAATTTAAACATGAAGGTATGTATTTTCTTGAAATTTGGTACTTTTCAAATTCTCCTACTTAAAGAATTTTTCTATACAACTCCTTCCGTGAATCCGTGGGAGCATGGATACCTTTGTTTTAACTCCTAAAGGACCATTGTCCCCTCGTAGAACAATTTGGAGTTTGGGTAGGTTCCAGGGTGAGTTCAAGAAAGACCGGTCCTATTTCACATTATGATCAAAGAAACAATGTTGTTTTTGGCAATAACTTTTGATGCATGAATCTTATAAGTTTGAAATTTTTATTGGAGATGCCTAATTTGATGTTAATCAAATCCCTTATTTTTTGAAAATTTTAAAATTAATTTTATAATTAATTTTTAATTTAGCTAATTTGTCACAATTAGGAATTTTAAGGTTTTTACTACATTAGGAATATCCAAATTTAATGATTTAGAGCTCAAAATTTCATGGTCTATTTGCAATTTTTCATAGCAGGGAATCATATATCCAGCAAAGGAAATTTGAAAATATATTATTTTATGCCCTCTACATGAGTACAAACAATACTTTCATTGCATGCAATTTTTTAACATTGAAGATGGTTTTTAAATAATTCTTTTGGTGAAATATAATCATCATCAAATATTCCTTAATGGACAATTTTTAGTTTCTCAAAAAAAAAATTCCCTATTTTTTACAAATTAAAATATAAAAGTGCCTATTTTCATGAGATTTTGCACTTTTCTAGTTCACCTACTTAGAAAATTTTCCTACACTTTTCCTTCTTAGGATTCTTCTTCAAGACATTAAGAATATTTTTCATATATTTTTAAAAATTGTTTTTTTATTTTTAAAGTACTCCCGAAAAATCAGGATTAATATGGCCAAAGTGTACAAAAACCGGTCAGTCTTTCTTGAGCTCACCTTCTGATGGTCTCAATTTTTGATGGAACTATTTAAAAAATTTTGAAAATTTTTGAAAATTTTTAAGGATGTGTATTTCTATAAGAGATTCATGGACATATAATTTTTATTCCAATCGGGTAACTATTGGATGAAAAAATTATAGGTTGTTTTAAGCAAATTTTGATTCAAGGGGCAAGCTGGGCTGCAAAAATTTCATTGGCTGGAGAGGGGTTAGGGCTTGCAAAAATAAGCTGCAAGTGTGGGCAATGGGCAAGAATGAAGGGCCTTCAAATGCCCTTCTGACAAATTTCACACAGTGCACAATATACTACCTTCCTATGTCTTTGTATTGATTGTCTCTAATGTCTATGGATTTTGTATGGATGAGATGGAGGTAGATGGAGAATAATCCCCCTATGAAGATACATTGTTTGTTTGGATGTTTGTTTGTTACGTTGAGATCTCCCTGACCGTGAGTCCCTCGGGTGCATGTTTGGTACCGTCACAAAGCCCTCAGCGAGGAGGGGTGCACAGGCTTTGATTCATGGTGTTCCAACCTACGGCATGAAAGTTATTGAATTTTGAAGTTTCTATACTTTAAAAAAATTGTTTGTTTGTTACGTTGAGATCTCCCGGACCGTGAGTCCCCCTGGTGCGTGTTTGGTACCGTCAGAAAGTCCTTGACAAGGAGGGGTGCACGGGCTTTGATTCATGGTGTTCTAACCTATGGCATGAAAGTTATTGAATTTTGAAGTTTCTATACATTAAAAAAATTAGACCGTGGCAATGGCACGGGCCACCCTAGTTTTGATGAATGTTGTAGTGATCAGCGTTCCCCTTTATCAAACTTTGTAGGGAACACATTGGGAACTCATGGTGACAAACCGGGTCCTTTTTTCCTATTGCCCACCAAACTTTGGCTCTGGGGAGGTTAATAAAACCTTCTAAGTTCTAATTTCAGTTAAATTAGAGTTTGTTTGTTGTTTTCAATTTATTTTTTGGAGTATGTTGAAAACAAATAAATGTTTGAATCCAACATTGGGATTTTAGAGTGTTGAAGCTAGAAGGTAGAACATATGTTTGCAAAAAAGGCTAGTGTATTGTCAATTTCCTAGGCATTGTGTCATTGCAAGATTTGTTTGGGTCTATTCCACACATTTTTTTGAAGTGAAATTTGGTAGGCATATGTACAATTGTATTCTCATTATGTCAAAAAATTTAATTCAAAGTTTTCATTGTAAGAAAATTCCACAAATGGTGGTCAAAGCCAGCTGAAATTATAGGGCAGCATTCAAAAAAACTTTTCTTAAAAGTTTGAATGCTCATATCTTTCAATCCATACAGTCAAACTTGATGAAATTATTACTAAATCTTTCTAAACAAGTAAAGTACAAGATCCTATGGTTATATTTCCAAAAAAAGATTTCTTTTAGTTTTTTTAGCAAATGCAATAGAAACGGCAGTTTTTAGCACTTGGTTTTTGATAGAAAAATGGCCATGGTCCTTTAGGGGTTAAAGGCACAGTTGCTAGTATGTGATCATAGAAGTGTGAGCTTATGAGCCTCAAAGATTATGCACCTATAATATAGGTGCTTATACTATAGAAACCTTTTATGATAAGAGTATATTTATACTATAGGTGGATGATTGCCAGAAAGACCAGTACTATTTTGCGTCACATTTTGAATGACGGAGTTGTTATTGATTATAACTTTTAAAGTATGAACCATATTAACTTGAAATTTTGACTAAAGATGTCTAATATGACAAAAATCAAATTTCTTATTTTTCAGAATTTTTAAAAAATC
Source organism: Thuidium tamariscinum (assembly GCA_947034885.2). NCBI lineage: Eukaryota > Viridiplantae > Streptophyta > Bryopsida > Hypnales > Thuidiaceae > Thuidium > Thuidium tamariscinum. The sequence continues at coordinate 14,218,219 of OX344756.2, forward strand.
ATCTAATAATTAAATTTCAATTAAGCTAATTTGTCACACTTTGCGGTTTAGGATTTTTTAGTATTAGGGAGCATCCAAAATTAATGATCTAAAGCTGAAATTTTTGTGGCCTATTCCCATAATAGGTAGGCATGTTTCTACCAAAGTAAATCTCAAAAATCATTATTCTCTTTCTTCTACATGTGCGCAAATAGGCCTCCCTTGCACGCATACTTTTGAACATTTAAGATGGTTTTGAGATCATTCTTTTAGTGAAATCTCTTCATCATAAAGTTTTCCCAAATTTAAAATTTTTATTTATTTTTTAATTCCTTTTCCTATTTTTTACAAATTAAAATGTCAAAATACCTATTTTTATGAAAATTTGCACTTTTCTAGTTCTCCTACTTAGAGAATTTTTCTACACTTTTACTTCCTAGGGTACCTTCTTCTTAGAGGTATATACATAAAACATATTTTTTAGATTTTTTTTAAATTGTTTTTCTAATTATACAGTACTCCCGAAAATTTCAACAGTATTGTGGAAAACGCTACATAAATCAGTCGGTCTTTCTTGCAATGACCCAAGTACCTATATTATAGGTGTTTTTACTATAAACACCTTCAAAGGTGGTAGTATATCTACTTATATACATATTAGAAGCTTACATGCTCACACACTAGCATCGTTGGTTTTAAAGGTATATACATAAGCCATATTTTAAAAATTTTAAGAAAATTAGTTTTCTAATTTTAAAGTACTCTAGAAAAATTCATGAGTATTATTGCAAAATACAACAAATAGTAAAAGTGTTTTTTACAATCACCCATTTGTATGAAAGTAAAGTGATTTTTACAAAAGTACTTAAGTTTGAGCATTATGGAGGATGAATGTGTACAGGGAGGACACTCTCACTACATTTGGGGGATTCACATGCAGCGGAGGGGTATTTTTTGGGGGCCTATTTACCTCCTAGGTAACATGAAAAAGTCCCCTATCATTACCTAATGCAGAAATTTTTTGTACATAATCATAGGTGTCATTACTTATAATATGTAAATCAATGCAATTTTTTGTAGTCTATATTTTTGTAAGTAAAAAAACTAAATAAAAAATTGATGAAAAAATAAAAGAGATACGGAAAAAATTCATAGAAAAAAAGATTCAATTTTTCAACGCCATTTAGTATGAATGAATCAAACACAAAACATTAGAATTGAAAGCAATATTCAACAATTAGAAGTCAAATGAAGACATTGTTCAAAAACACAAGGCCGAAGTCAATGAAAGTACTAAATGTCTAAAGTACTGAAAATGTGCTTCAATATCAAAATGTGGACAAGAAGAAATGTCTACTAGCAAATGAAAAAACTACAATAATAACATCCTGCTACATTTTTGATACACTTGTGCATTTGAAAAAAATTCAATCTACCATTTGCCATACAAAACTCCTACATTTAGAAATGCACCCTGATTTGCTATAACTGATTAGACTAGCACCTGTCAATCAAAATGAAAGAAATAAAAAAATGAGAGTAATATTGAGCCTTCGATGAGTAGAAAACACGCAATGGGTAGTCCAAAACTCTAAGTTTGTGAAATCACACCTTTATCCACTATTTTGAGTTTCATCTTGTAACTCTGATCTACAAGTACTATACTATAAGTCTAACATAGTACTATACTATAATTTTGATGTTGTACAAATACACCCTACTAAATACAATTTTTTGGATTCAATTCTTTTGTCCCTAAATTACATGTACCTAAAAACTAATGAACCATATTTTTGGCTACCTACATTACTTATAATGGACTTGTTACTTTTAATGTCTTCTATTTTATATATAATTTTTTTATAAGTACTTTTAAATATTATTCAAAATGAATTAAATCCACCCTATATTCTGCTGCACATAAATTGCTAAAATGCGGGAAGTGTCCTCCTGTGTGAATGTGATAAATAGTTTGTTTTTTCTACATCCATTAGAGAAGTTTTGGGCTTTTGGAAGACTATAAGTTTCCAAAAATTGGACACGCTGCCGCATTAGCAATTTAACATGGTTAGAAGACTCCAAGTTGAAAGTGAGGTATAGTTGAAATTATTTTTACTAATTCTTATATTTTTTTTAAAATTTTAAAAATCATTTTTAAAATTTTAAATATATTTTTAAATTTTTTAAATTTTTTTTATCTTGTTAAATTTGAAAATTCATATTAGTAGGGGCTGGTTTATAGTAGTGGGAACAATTTTAGGGAAAAACCTAGAAACAACCTCTCGGAAGCCAAAAACTCCTCTAATGTTTCACTTTATACCTTTCATTTGGATTAGTCTTGTATGCAGTGCAAATTCTAACTGCAGTATTTGTAAATATTCTCAAACGATGAATGTAATTCTTATCATTAATGTACATTTATCCATTAAAAGAAAAATGTAGCCTGAAGAAGATTACAAAATTAGAATAGCATTGCCATCACCTGATTCAAATTTTTAAAAAAAAAAAAAAAAAAAAAAAAATATATATATATATATATATATATATATATATATATATATATATATATATATAATAAATTTAATAATTGCAATCCTTGCTAGCCAAAATTTGACCAACTAAAACTGTTAGGTGTGCAATTCCTATATTATATGGCCTTGATTATAATAATTTATAATACATTTTGGTCCATTTTCATACGATAGTATTTGTTTTAATGTAGAAATTTTTTTAACCTTTTATCAAGAAATCCAAAATTGTAATTGTATACTCCCTCCGTCCCAAAATGATTCCTATTAGACAAAATGTCTTGGATTATTTAAGCTTGAAAATAATAATTTTAAAAATCTATTTTTTCCTATAACTAAAATTTGATATTTTCTTCCTATCCAAGAAATTTCAATTCTAAGTTAGTTTTTGAAATGTTGTTATTTGATGTTAAAAAGTGAGATTTTAGGGACCTTCTTAGGGAGCACTACTAGCCATTGATTTAGCTTGCATGGTATAATTCCCACACTGCATAACCTTGCATTAGGCTCCTTTTTTTGTTCTTAAACTAATGGGCCATAAATTGATCATGATGAGGGCCTTTCCATACAATCCATGCTATTTGCCCAAATTAGATGGCTTACATCAAGGTACACAATAACCGCTTACAAAATGCTTGAATTAGGTGGTTTGGAATAAGGTTTTGGATTTTGATTGGAAGTCAGATGGGGCGAGTTTGAGAGGGAGATGGAACAAGGCTTAAAATAATATTTTCAACTACAATAAAGTATTCCGACCAAATTATAAAACAGGACTATAGAACTCCTAAGACTTCATTTGTGGGCCCTTGATGAAGGTCATTTTGGGATGGAGGGAGTACATGATATGAATATTTTTTGAAGACAAAAATAGCATGAAAGAGCTACTTATTTGAAGAGGTTTTTTTATACATGTATCATGAGACAAGCTATTCAATTTGGTGGACTTTTTAATATTTGTTTTATAAAAAATAAAATACTATAAATGAATTTTTGTTTTAATTGGAGTGAACTACTTTTATAGATTTTTAAAAACTATTCATAAGTATTATGATTCTTTACATAGATTGTGAATTTTCTTGGTAATACATACACAACCTTACATTTTCTACATTGGATGATTGCAAGAAACACTTGTACTATTTGTTGCATTTTTTATTTTCAACATTTTAGTAATTTTGTACTATAAGTCACCTTTTGTATTATTGGGGGCATTAAATATGAAATCTAAATAGTCAATTGGATTTCACATCTATTATTTTAACAATTTGTCATGTTCATCATCAAAAGGCTAGGATGGATGGCATAACCTAATTTGCCATAAAAAAAATAGTTCACATTAATAGATTGGAGGCACTCTAAGCCCACAAGTAGTACTATAGTGTATTTTTGTGTGCCTTGAAATACTATTTTCAACCATAGGCTTCAATTTCCATAAGAAAATGAAACTTCTATATTTCTATTTTTTTTAAATTAGAAAATGCAATTGAAATTATTATTATAAAATTTGCCATTGTTACCAACTAAGAGCAAAAAAATAAGATAAAAGCCAAAACTAAATAACCATTTTTTATTCAACATAATTCAACCTAAATATAGTACTATTTAGGTCAATGTCACATATATTTGGAATATATTTTTCTATTGCTTTAGAAAACTTACTTATGAATTTCATGTTTATTCAATCAATTTTACAATACTTATGGCACAAAACAACTTTGGCAATGAATATGTGACAAAAATTAGGACAAGTGTTTTTTGCAACCATCCTATTTAATTTTGTTTAATTTGGTCTTCATCTTGTCTTTTTAGTTTTCTTAATTTGATATAGTTTTTACAAAAGCTAACAAGCCATCATCTATGCCATTTTAATACTAATGACCCTTGTGTATAGTACAATAATCATTTACTTGAGGAAATATGAATGGTCAATTTCATTAAATTAGCACAATTTTAGTGTCCAAAAGTGTGACATGTATATAATTGAAGGTCTAAAATATAGAATAGTTACCAATTCATATTTTACAATGCTTTTAAAAAGGTGTTGTAGTGGAATATCACCAATTTAACAAAATTGATGTTATAGACTACAACAAAAATGAGGCATTCAACCAAGCATCCATCCAAATATGTGCAAAATGTATTTTATGAATGTATGTGACACTAATTATCAAATTCACGTTGTTTTATATTATTTCAGGTTAAGAGATTATTGTATTGTTTTGATTTCTATTATATTTGTTTTTGTAGTGACACTAATGTTGACATTGTTGCACTTTTTCTATCAAGATAAATAAAGATAAATTGGTAAATTAGTGTAGCTAATTAAAAGTATGTCACAATTACTATCAAGCATCGAAATTCACTTAGTCAAGTGCAAGACTAGAATTGAAAGATGGCGGAAAAATCCAGCTCATCAAACATCCAAAGGAAAGAACTACAAAAATAGTGAATTAGATTGTCCCTACTAATTTTTCAACATATAAAACTATGTGGATATTATTAGTTATTGTACTAGAATGTACTATCTACTTTTAAATTTAGGATTGTTGTAATTGGGACTCACTAACCTCCATGTGTATGAATCAAAATCCTTTTAGAAATATTTGTTGACTTTGATGGCTTGAAAAGTAAGTAACTTCCTTGATGTAAGGCTTGCAACCTAATTGTCAAGGGTGATTGCTTGAAACATTTGTACTATTTTCTATCACATGCCTCCAGCTAATTATTTTTTTGGTGATAATTTTTGCATTTTGGCTCTAATGACTTGAAATTTACAGACAAGGTACTTATGTGAGTACTTATGACTAATGGACACCTTACCAAATTTATAGAAGTTTTAAAAATATGTTTTACTATCCCAAATAGCCTTTGATTAAATGTCACATTTACCACTTTTGGATTTTTTTCAACAAAATAAAACCTATAGAAATGAATTTGGAGATGAATTTTGGAAGAAATGGTTTTGTAGTATACTTTTAGCTATTAGTGCTCAAAGTATTTCTTAAAAGTATTTAGTGCTTTTTTTGGTGGATGACCATCTCCACAAGGTTCTTTCAAATGGCCAATTTCTATTTCTATTTTTATTCTTTATTATTTAAAATATCAAAGTACCTATGTTATTAAGATTTGGCACTTTTCTAGTTCTCTTACTTAGAATTTTTCTATGATTTTCCTTTGGTGTTTACCTTCACCTTATGGATGTATAATGCATTGGTTGTAATTTCTTTTTAAATTAAAAATTATTTTCTTAATTTTAAAGCATTCCAAAAAAAAGATGTAAGTATTATAATACCGCAACAAAATTGATAGGTGTTTTGTGCAATCATCCTTAAGGCAACCTAATTTCACTATTTTATGTAGATTGTAGAGCTTTATGGACAATATTTGTCAGAATTTTTGATTGTAGAAATAAATTACTTTAATGAAATTGATCATAGAGGGAAGGAGTGAAAATCCTAGCCTAGCAGTGCACAACATTTATTTATGGGTGACATGCAACATGCATACTGATTTGCATAACTATGAGCACAACAAGCTAATGTAAATGTCGCAATGAGTCACATGGATATGGCCAATACAACGGACTACTGATGCTTAGAGCATCACCACCCGTCTGGCAAAATGCTGGCTTGCAAAATGCAGAGCCATCCACTTTGCCAGTTGGGTGGTGAGCTGCGCCCCACCCGCTCTGCATTTTGCAGGCGGGTTTGGGAAATTTATTTTGGAGGCCAGATGCCCTGAGATCCAGGCGCTCAACCTGGAGGCTTGTTGGCTCTGCGATACAGGGAGGAAAATTGGGTTTTGTCTCTTCATGTTTGGAGGCCGGTTTGGAGGCCGCACTCTGGCCTCCAAAAGGTCCTTGTTTTGCAGGCCAGCCACCACTTCCAAGCCAGGCCCGGAGAGAGGTCATCCGTTTTGGAGGACGGGTGGGGCAATTTTGGAGGCCGCCGGAGAGAGGCCATCCGTTTTGGAGGACGGGTGGTGATGCTCTTACACAGTACTTGTAACAGCTCTCAAATTTCATTCTCATGAATCTGGTCTCTGTCCATGACATGGGTGAACAAATCATGCTTGCACATCATCAAATAACACAAAAATGGTAATTCAGATCCCTCAAATTTTTAGCATTCAAGTGAACCAAGCACTAAAATCTGCTGGACCTGTGTAAATCTGAGGTTCCCAGCAAGCACCTCGGAAAGATAGAATCTCTGCAAATATTACTTTTCAACCAAAACGATGTTCAAACCGGCATTAGAGTAACTTTGCCAATCACCATGTGCAGAGCAAATTCAAATTCTATTCTACAACTCAGTAGGCACTTGCAAGCTATCAAATTTGGCACAATTATTCAGTGTCACGTTAAACTTGAGTCCATAAAAAATTACAAAATTTTTTTTCTTGGCTTACTAATTTTGTTGTAACTTGAAAACAACATGTATAGAAAAAATAACACAGCCCTTCACTGCACACTGTACAATGATTGTGTGGTGGTCTGGTTCCTTGTTCAATTAGCATACGATGATTAACAGTACTTCTGCCATAAGAAGCAGTGTTAGTGTCTGATTTTGGGATGCATCCAGTTAATGGTGGGTTTATTCTAACTGAAATTAAAACTGAAAAGTTTTCCAAAGGAAACTAGAAAATGTACTACCCCCTCCCAAATTAAGTCTACTAGATTAACCTCACGTTTTTTAAGGTAGTTTTGAATGGATCATCTAGAGGCTTTTTTTTTGGTCCAATTTTATTAAAGTTGCAGATGAATGCATGCATTTTTCTTCATTGATTCTGGTGATATAAAATTTGGACCTTCTGAATTTTCACTTTTCACAATATCAAACATTTTCTACAACACTTATTTGGGACGGAGGGAGTATAACCTTACCAGAGTAACCAGTCACACATTCAAGTAACCCGTCACACATTCAAGTACTTCATATTCATTACTTAAAAAGAAAACTTGAGCCATCACTGCTAATTAGTACTCTGTATTTGTACTTCTAGAAACACATTTTCAAAGTTCTTAATTAATTACCACGCACATGAAATCTCGAGTTCAGATCGAATACAAAATTACAAACGGTTTCGATACCCACATGGAAAAAAATCCCCTTAATTTGCTTGATAAATTACAAGGCGAGGGACTCATAGCTTGCTATCAAAGATTAATTTCCAGGTTCGTAATTGAACTTATCCCACAATTCAAAGCATTTGTCACTTCGCTTGGGCGGACCGTTGCTTGCAAGAGCACCTGGAACATCAAATCCCCGATCAAATCTCGGTTGCCCTCCACCAATTTGTGCTCCTCCAATGCCTCCAGCGGGAAGTACATCACCCATTCCTCCCAATCCTGCACCTTGTCGATCCATTCTTCACTTTCTCTCTAGTCTTGAGCAATGCAACCGGTCAGTCTGTAATTCAAACAACGTAGCTCCTCTTCGACTGCCAGCAAAATCCTTAAAAAGAAACACGTTCTATGATCAATTAATTTCGTTAAGTTGGGCTGTATTTCAATACTCTAGCACCTTTCAGAACGCGCATTCAGAAATATATGTACTCGTACTTATCCTAGATTGTGGTATAAGTCACAATTTTGCCACTGAATTCGTGCCAATTTATTGGAAATCGACCACAACTAGGTACTCGTACTTACCGTAACAACTCAACAGTTAAGGTCATGAACACAACACCCACAATAGCAAGTAAATCTGCAAAGTCTGTAATCGATCGAACCAACTGGTAGCAATGATCTAGCTAGACAGAATTGGAATCCAAAGAGGTACGTTGTTAATTAGCAATCCAGTTCAATTCACTTCGTGAATTAAACAGCTAGAATCTCAGTAAGCGCGCAACTATATATAATCAATGCTAGTTCGACCAATCGAGAGCTGTTTGATTTAGCTGTCGATCTAGAACAAGTGAGACTGTTGAACATATATATATAAGATTCTACAGATAAATCTGAAGTACTAGAGAGGAGAAGAAGCTAGACTATAGTACGGAGAACTAAACAATGATAAATCTAAGATCATAATAGAATGATGGACACAGGACGAGCCTGTTCTTTTATACTGTAAACTACTAAGAGAGGTAGATCTGAAACTGAGGATAAAAGTAATAGTAACAATATCTAACGTTCACAAGTTGAAGCTACAGTAGTTCCAACACCCTCCCTCAACTTGAGCAACGTGTTGTCGAGCAGTGATAGAAATGCAGCAGCGATTGATGATCCAAAGTTGCAGTCGATTCATTTTCAGAGGGGCAGCAAGAAGTTGAAGAGTCGACTGTTCACAAAGGTGAACATAAATTGCTATTTGACGTAACAACCTCCACCCAAGCATTTGAAATAAACCACGGATTTAAGAAGTCTCTAGTTCTTCTATACTAACTATTCCTAAGCCCTCTCTCAGTTTTGAAAACTGAATACGTCCCAAAGCTTTAGTAAATATATCTGCAATTTGTTCACTAGATGGAAGATAGACAAGATCGACAACTTCAGTAAGAACATTTTCTCTGATATAGTGGTGCCACACTTCTACATGTTTGGAACCTTTGTGACAAACTGGGTTTTTGGCTGACTTCAATGTGCTTTGGTTGTCGCAATGAATTGTAATAGGTTTCGATGTTTCTCCTGTGACTCGCTCAGTTAGAGTTCGTAACCATATGGCTTCCTTGATACCTTCAGTAACTGCTTTAGTTTCTGCATCAGTGGAGGAGGTTGCTACAGTGATCATTTTCTTCGATTGCCAAGTTATTGGACCTCCTGCTAACTTGAAAGTGAAGGCTGTGATGGATCTACGATCATCAATATCATTTGCCCAATCTGCATCGGTATAACCAAGTATTTCAGTGCTTTCTCCTCTTCGATATTGGATGCCAAAATTTTTCGTTCCTTGCAGATATCGAAGGACTTGCTTTGCCGCATCCCAGTGCGAGGTACGAGGATCTTGCATATAGCGACTAAGAGCACTTACTGCAAATGATAAATCTGGCCTTGTATTCAAAAGGTATATGAGTTTGCCAATCAACTTACAATAAATACCCTTATCAAATGGCTTGAATGATTCGTCTTTGCTGAACTTCCGCCCTTCTGATACAGGTACCGCACAACTGTTGCAATCTTCCATGCCAAAGTCTTTTAAAATCATTTCTATGTAGTTCTTCTGGGTGAAGAATATGCCAGCTTTGTTCATGGTGAACTCTACCCCAAGATAGAATTTGAGTTGGCCTAGATCTGTCATTTTGAACTGTTTGAGTAGTTGCTGCTTTAACCATTGAACTTTGGCTACGTTGTTCCCAGTAAGGAGTAAATCGTCTACATACAGGATGAGTAAAGCTATCCCTCCTTCATCCCTGTAGAAATATAGGCTGTAATCAGCTTCTGTACGAGACATGTTGCAAGTAAATAGAAATTCATCGATTCGTTCGTACCAAGTTCGTGGAGCTTGGCGGAGACCGTATAGAGAACGCAATAGCTTGTATACTTTTGACGTACCATGATGTGGAAATCCCTCGGGTATGAGCATATAAACAATTTCTTTGAGATTTCCATTTAAGAAAGCTGTGATAACATCTAGGTGTTCAACATCCCATCCAAGTGATGCAGCAAGTGCCAAAACAAGTCTAATTGCTTTCCACTTTGCAACTGGAGCAAAAATTTCTGTAAAGTCTATGCCAGCGACTTGCTGGAAGCCTCTAGCAACCAAGCGAGCTTTGAGCTTGTTTGGCTTTCCATCAGAGTCACATTTTGTTTTGAATATCCACTTTGCTGACACTGGTTTTGCATTAATTGGAAGATCACATACCTCCCAAGTTTGGTTGTGGTGTAAAGATTCAATCTCTTTGTTGATAGCCTCTCGCCAGCCTGGGTGTTGAATTGCTTCGGAGAAAGAAATCGGATCATTAGATTCTTCAGCAAGGCCAAAGAAAATATCGGTTTCTATGCAATTCAAGTCAATATCTTCTTCCAACGCATATGTAACATGATCTCTGAGTTTTGATGATGGCTGACGTGATCGCGTTGGTCTTGACAACGTGGGTTGGGTTTCGATAGCTTGAGGACGTGATGCTCCAATTTCTGGAGTTGATGAGGAGTTGAACTGTTCGTTGTTGTCGACAGGATCTTGTGCTTGAGCCAAGGGGGCTGAAATCATGGGACTTGGTGATGATAACTCTGATTGTGGAGCAATATCTGGAGATTTGTCAGATTGCAAAGTGACAGTTGGAGGTTCAAGAGTAGGTGCACTGCCAGTTGATAATGGGACCGGTTGTTCCTGGGAGATGCTCGGACTAGAAGTCAATACGTTAGATTCATCGAATCGGACATTTCTTGAGATCCGTAAAATGCGTTGTGGAGGCAGGTAACATCTACAGCCTTTTGTCTCCTCATCATAGCCCACTAAAATTCCTTCAATAGCCTTGGCTTGTAGCTTGTCTCGTTTGTCAGCTTCAATAAAAATAAATACTTTTGAGCCATAGATCCGTAAATGATCCAATCTTGGCTTGGTCCGAAATAGCCTTTGGAAGGGAGTGACGTTGGGATTTGATCTCGTCAAGCTCCTATTCAAAATAAAGGCTGCTGTATTAATAGCTTCACTCCAAAGATAGCGTGGAGTTTTGGCAGCTAATTGCATGCTTCTCGCACGTTCAAGCAATTTCCGATTAGCGCGTTCGGCCACTCCATTTTGTTCTGGAGTATAGGCATTTGTCAGTTGTCGCCTAATGCCGCACTGTTGAAATAGGTATTTGAACTCATGGGAGCAAAATTCTCCTCCTCTGTCAGATCGAACTTCTTCTATAGGTGTCTTCAGTTGAAGTTCAATCATAGTTTTGAACGTTTTGAAAACCTCAAATGCTTGAGACTTCAAGTTCAAAAATCTGACCCATATATATCTACTGTAATCATCGACTATGACCATGAAGTAATTGGATCCTCCTAGTGATTGAGTTGGTAATGGTCCACACAAGTCAAGGTGTAGTAGTTGAAGGACCTTCTTTGCTCTATTTTCAGATGCAACTAGAAATGGAGCACGAGATTGTTTGCCAAGTTGGCAAGTTGAACATACCTCAGAATGAATCGGGATATATGGGATCCCAGCTGCTGCGTTTCCTAGAGATAGCTGGTGTAAGCTACGGAAGTTTAGATGTCCCAGACGATGATGCCACAAGCGTGCTAATTGTGTTGACTGCGATGTGATGATGTTCATCTCCATAGAACTCGAACTAGTTGCACTACCTTGATGAACAATATTGCGGGCGACTAGTTTGTATAAGCCATTCTTGTGATTACGCACTCCTTCTGCAATCACGTTTTTTCTTTTCTTGCTGTAAAGAACACACCTATCTTCATCGAAACAAGCAATAATACCATTTTGAGTCATTGATCCTACTGAGAGAAGATTTTTCTTGAGGCCAGGTATATACAAAACACCAGAAATGCTCTTTACTTGACCTGAAGGGAGGTTGAAATTTACAGATCCACGTCCAGCAATAGCATGACTTTGCCCTCCTGCTGTCCTAACATTGCCTTTGTAGTCATCTAGATTTTCAAAAAATTCTCGAGTACCAGTGACATGTTTGGTCGCTCCAGAGTCGAGGTACCATCCGGAGTCATCGCTTTGAATATCAAGAGCCGCAATAGCTGCTTCGATTGTTTCTTCTTCTTCAGTCTCCATACAATTTGCTAGATCCGTATCTTCCGGCTGGATCCACGCTGGTTCTTCGTCAACAACATGTGCTTGGATCTGTTGACGTTGAAGAAGCTTTTGTCTCCGATCAGCTTCTAACTTCTTAATATCAGCCAATCGCTCAGGACACATACCTTTCCAATGGCCTGGCTTGCCACAATAGTTACAAATCTCTGAACTCAGTTGTTGATGTGGTCCAGAGCTATAGTGATGAGTCGCCGATCCACGATGGTGTAGTGCGGGCCCATGATACTGGGATCGATGATTCGGCTTCCCCAGTATTCCAGCAGCTTGGTTCATCGATGCTCCCTTTGCTGAGCGGAAATAAAGCGCCTCGTTTGATTCATTGGGGCTCTTCGACTTCTGCTTCACTTCCCTGCGACTTTCTTTAAGCATCAAGTTAGTTTGCAGCTCGTTTAATGTTGGAAATTTTCCTGCACTAGTATAGTGTTGCAGAAAATGATCGTAACTGTCGGGAATGTTCTTGATCACAATCTGAACTAAATCGGAGTCATCAACCCTTACTCCAATAGCAGACAGTTGCGACAAGATTCCTCTAAACTGATTGAAGTAGTTTTCGAAACCTAGATCCTCTGTCATAGAGAGTAAAGAGAGCTTGTTTTTCAACTGATGTTTCCTACTATCAGATGTAACCTCATAGGTGCAACACAAAAAATCCCACAATGATTTTGGATCATCATATGCTGTGAGATTCATGAGGAGAGTTGGTTTTATTGCCATAGTAATCATGTATAGCAACTTCTCCTTTTTCTCAACAAGTTCTGGATCTACTACTTCCTTTCCACTCTTAGAACTCTCTGGTGGCGAAAGTATCTGCCACAACTGTTCTTTCTTCACTGCTCTAGTCACTACGTACTTCCACAGGTTGAAATTTGATGACCCCTCGAGTTTGATCTCATCGGGGATTGGACCAGTATATGCCATGATGCAAAAAAAAGAGAAATCTGACAAAGACTCACTTAGATCGAGGAAGAGAGAAGACTGTGACTTAAAAACTTGGTAGACTTGCATAAGATTTTAGAAAGGTGAGGAGAATAAACTAGCACGAGAAACCGAGCCTAAGCTCTGATACCATGTTGAACATATATATATAAGATTCTACAGATAAATCTGAAGTACTAGAGAGGAGAAGAAGCTAGACTATAGTACGGAGAACTAAACAGTGATAAATCTAAGATCATAATAGAATGATGGACACAGGACGAGCCTGTTCTTTTATACTGTAAACTACTAAGAGAGGTAGATCTGAAACTGAGGATAAAAGTAATAGTAACAATATCTAACGTTCACAAGTTGAAGCTACAGTAGTTCCAACAGAGACAGATCGAGCGCGGCAGTTAGACACTGGCAATGACTGTGAATCATAATTCTGAAGATGTGACAAGAATTCAATTCTTGACAGCACTCTATATATTCATTGAAATTGCTCAGACGCGTAGGGAGAGGCAGAATCGCTACAATATTACAGTTTGCTGTGCTACCTTGGATTGTCGATAGCTCTAGATCTTATGTACTTGGGATCGATGGTTGTCTAGAGAACAACTTCAGGAGTGTGTGTGACAGTGGGAGTGAACTCCAAGGCGTGAAATTAAGAAGCAAACACTTAGGGAGCACGTACATGAGTGCAGAGCAATGATAGAGTGGGCCATATATATGCACATCCGATTCCTTCGACACTCCGCAGGGAGCCAGTGACGTTCGTGAGAGAGCGCATGTGTAAGTTCAACGAGAGTATTAACTTTTCAATTTAGAAGTTAGTGTTCTTCTTTTTAATCGATCAGGCACTGTCGACAGAGCAGTAAATTTGATCTCCGTATTTGTCTGCCGGACCAATTAATTATGGTCCAGGGTGCACAACTCCCAAATTCCATGCCCTTGTTATCACTACTTTTAATGCATTTTAATCTATTCTCAAAGTGTATAATTTGCTTGAATGTAAGTAAAAAATTCTAATAGCTCTTTTAACAAGGAATCCAAAAATGTAATTATACATATGAAATGAATATTTTTTTGAGGACAATTTAAAAGCATTAAAAATCGAATTAAATTTAATTGAAGAGAATTTTTTGTATGGATTTTTTAAAATTATGTACAAGTGTTTCAATTCTTTATATATGTATTGAACAGATATTTCGTTAAAATGGCAGTATTCATACGCCATTTTCCATTCATTTTCTAGGACGGTTATAGATTTCACACCTCATGGCCTTGAAATCTTGGAGCAGTTTACATTTTAGACCACATGGTCTAATCCTGAAATGCCAAGTTTGTGGCATACCGCCATTTTAATGAAATATACGTTATTGTGAGGTTGTTTTTTCTAAAATGTATATAATGCAACATTTTCTACATATAAATTTCTTTTAATTTGATCTCCGACAGTCCGACTAACTTTTTGATCTAAGTTTTCATTTGATATAATTTTAACAAAAGCCATCCTCTAAGTTGTTTCAATGCCGATGTCCTAGGCTGCATTACTGCATATAAACATAAGAGTTGCGTACCCGAGATTATGATCGAAAGACTTTACCTTATTTCGCTTCCAGACCTGTACGTACTTGATTCGGTACTTAATTGTGCCTGGGGTTTTGGAGCATCGAGCACGTGGTCGCGGCCGTTGTTGTGTCGGAATTCTCGCATAGTCCGGTTGTTTCAACAGATTGTGGAGTGCAAGGAAAGACCCGGCGGAGTCGACGTACCAGGCTAGCTTCAATTAATTAATCTGTCTGTAAGCGCAGGTTGAGAATCTCCCTGGCGATTGGATGACGGACAGACGGAGTCCAGCCGCCAGATTCTGCAGTACGAAAATGGAGATTGTACAGAGTTTGAAAAGGATCGTCAGAAATTAATTATCTTGCCGCGGTCAGCTGCACGTGGTCGACGGGTCGGAGGAAACTCGGTCGATCTCAAACGAAGGTTAAGATTAATGACCACCGGTTCAGGGCTACATTGAAAAGTCATAGCCAGTTTAGAGCGGATGGAGTGATAAAATGTACTTTAATTTGTAGGACATTCAATGCAATTTATGTTCAAGTAACAAAGGTCGAGTTTGTTACATTGGTACGATTGGCAACAAAATTGTGACACAAAAGGTCTAAACTTTAGGATAGGTATGCATTTTGATGTAGTTTGGAGACACCGTTTTAGTTTTGTGAAGTCGACAAACACACTTGGGCAGTGTGAAATGGAATGGAAACTTGATTGTAAATTCAACATAATTATTCTTAAGCAATTAAAACAAGAAGAACCCTCCACTTATTCTTGTTGCAAACACTTCGTTCCTTCCTTTGAATGGCATTTGATTCAGCGTGGCCGACATGAAGCCAACTGATGAACGAGCCAGGCAAGTCCAAAGGCGGCCAAGTGGCAACAATTTGTCTGATTTTAGTCTGTACGAGTTTCGTAGATCGATTAGGACGAGCTTGACTCATTTCTCATTCCCAAAATTGATCGGAAAATTCAACATAATTGTTCTCCTCCAGTAATTATTTTTACAAAGTAACGTACACTTTGTTCTTGATCAGCGTGGCCGGATGAAAAAGCTGGGTAAGTCAAAAGGCGGCCAATGCAAGTGGCAACGTACAATTTGTCTGACTTCAGTCTGTATTTTCTACAGTAGGTAGGACGAGTGCAACTCCAACCCATTCCCAAACTTGGCCGGAGTAGCATATCTGCTTCCCAAAGCACCCATTTCTCAACTTCAAACCACGACTCACAGTAGCTGATATTCGAAAACCGACAAGGCTGATGTATTTTCACGTCACGAACGCGGTACGCCTGGTTAACATTTTTCAAAGGAGTGCGTGTCACAGGTTCAATTCACCAAAAACAAAAAAACTAATAAACAAAAACCGACACTCAGATGGAGACTGGAGTCAGAGTTTCTAGTGCACCGACAGAATCGTAGACTGAGGACTCGAAGAATACCGACAGGTACCAACTTCATAGTAATTAAGCACTGCAGTGTATCTGTACCGGGTGAAGGAAAATATTCCTCAGTTTGCGAGAATCACGGCCCGGAGTTGCGACTTAAGGTAGGATGTATCTTACCCTGTCCATGATGAAATGATGAACTTCCTTAAGGTCAAGCTACAATGATGGCTTACTGTATTTCCTTAAAAACATCTCCGATCACAAAAACGAGGTGAATTCTGAATTTCAGACAATGGCAAAATTCCGCCATTCCGGGGTGGCATATCCAACTGTTGAATTGCGAAGGAAATTGCAAAACATGCTTTTTACCGTATTCAGCAAGGTGAAGTTAGACTCTCTCTGTGACAAACAAATTAACCCTTAAAGGACGGGCCTATGACCACTGGTTGGAAGCCCCCTTGCTGGTCACTCAATTTGATACTGTTTAGGAACTAATCAAGTATGAAATTTTTCATTTTTATTTTTCAGAGATGGAAGTACATGTCTTCTGCACTTCACGGAAATTTCAGATTTTTTTGACGAAAATTGATTTTTATGAGATTTTTTGAAGAAAAAATGAAGAAAAAATCATAGAAAATAGAAAATTATCTCAAAAAATCTGAAAATTTCACAATGTGTGTAAATTGTAGTGACAAACATCATGGTGTAAACTCAACTTCCGTGTACACCTATTTATAGGTTGCAATGGACATTAAAAATGCAGCCAAAATTCAAATTGCAATAAAAGATTCAATTTTACAAATTTTCCCAAATTCCAATTGGAGTAGAAACTAGAAGAAAAGACCTTCATTTCATTAGTTGTGCTCAAACTCAAAAAATGTCATTTTCAAGGAGAAATTTCAGATTCAGTCAATTTCTCAACATACACTAAAATGGCAAATTTTGCCATCCGTTTTCTCTAATTACTTCTCAACTACATGAAAACAAATAGTAGTTCGACTAAAAACTCAATTGGAGACTCTTTAGAAGTGAACATGAAAGGTCATTAAAAAAAAATTGGATGAAAAAACTAGTGTTCCGGTCTTCTACTGTCTCTGCGAAGTCATCCGAACGCCAAAAAATGGCACTGGCGTCGCTTAGGGGTTAAACAGCAGGGGGAACGGTGGGTACGTACCCTAAAACTGGCAAGTGAGAGGAGGTTCCAAAGCAACAAAGAATGCAACATTTTGAATACTGTATGCAGAAGTTATAAAGGATTAAAGTTTTTTTGGATAGATGGTTTAAATTTGGTTTTTCAAATTTACATAAATATTGATTTTGGAGATGTACACAAAATGGTGATGGTGGTTTTAGGTAGGGTGCAATTTTAGGTGTATAGTCACTATTTAACCCCTAAAGAAAAGACAAGGAGCTAGTACCCTTCAAGGTCTCTTGAAAGTTTTAGGTAAATTCCTATGATCTCAATTCTCAAATTCTCAACCTTTATAGTGATTTTTTTGAAACTTTTTTTTGAAGACTGAAAAATTCATTTGCTTTCTAGAATTATAACCTTTATTTCAATCATTGATCATGAGCAAAAGCTATACTACACAATGAAAGTTCAAAATAGAGATTGTTGGGCAATACAAAAAATATCAAAGAAATTGAAATTAAAGGTTTAGGAAAAAAATCATCATAAAGAATGTTTTTGTTAACAATCTATATGGAGGTCTTTGAGGGTCATTGCAAGAAACACCTGTCCTATTTGTTGCGTTTTCCAACAGTACTCATGAATTTTTCAGGAGTACTATAAAATTAGAAAACTAATTTTTAAAAAATTCAAAAAATAATAATAATGTATATACCTCTAAAATGAAGGTTTTCACCAAAGGAAATTGACAGAAAAATTCTCTAAGTAGGAGAACTTGAAAAGTGCCAAATCTCAAGAAAATAGGTACTCTGATTCAAAAATTAGGGAAAAATAGTAAAAATAAGTATTTTCAAAAAATAAAAATTGACCATTTGCAAAAACTTTATGGAGATTGTCATTCACAAAAAAAACCACCAAAATAATATTTTATATGTTTCAAAATACAAGCAGAAGGGAGCTCACTTTGTAGACCTCCACACCTCACAAAATTAACTTTTTCTTAAAATCCTTCATTGGAGAGATAGAAATCTACTATAGGACCATCTCATCCAAATTTCATCTCAAAATCATTAAAAAAAGGTATAGCTCAGGTACTAAAAACCACTAAAGTGCCAAGTGTGACATCCAATTGGGGTCTATTTTGGATAGTAAAATATTTTTGAAAATTATGAAAAAATCAAGAAAGGTGTATAATAGTTATGAGTACCTTCCCTATAAATCTTGAGTCATTTGGAGCTAAAGTACAAAAGTTATGGCCAAAAAACTGATCAGCATGCAACGTGTGACACAAAATAGTACAGGTGTTTCTTGCAATGATCCTTGATTCATTTTATTTGGACTAATGATGAGAAAGTAATTGAGAATCTTATTTTTATAGCAATCAAAACATTTTCTTCAAAAAATGCCTTATAGGATTTAAGCCCTTTGAAGTTTGAGCTCAATTTTCACAATCTTTTAGGAAAAAAATTTTACATGGTTTATTTTTTTGCTAGAACAATGTCATTGTAGGGATTAGTACATGTATTTTAATTCCATCTTAGACTTACTAACAATGTAGATTTTCCATCTATTTCATCCCTACTTCGGTAATCAAAAATCTTTTTATAAATGATGAATATTGAATTTCTTTCTTGGGTCATTGCAAAAAACACTTCACGTTTTTGTCTCAAAAACACAATTTTTTGGAGTAGAATTAGCAATCTTGCACAATCTTGCTAGTATTGTGCGTTTGCATTGTGCTTATCAATGTCAGCCATTGATTTAGTATTATGTAATACTATTGTACTACAAAGTGCTATGAAGTACTACTCATGCCACTGGGAGCAAAAAATAGCAAAAGAAAGGGGTTCGTGGACCTTTTCATTTTTATTAATTAAAAAAAAAATTAAAAATTATTCTAAGAAAACACATTTTTCTAAACAAAATTGTGCTCACATTGCAACAAAAAATTCCTTTAGGAATTGTTTTTCCTCTTCATAGTCTTTGTGCAAAAAAAGGTCACTTTGATCCCATGTGCACAATAGACATGTTACTATTTTCATAAAAACTCATTGCCAATCCTTGAAATGTTAGTAGACCCCCAACTTGTCCAATTTGTGACTTCAAATTCAGATTTTTGAGTCAAAAATAGGACTAAAAACCTCTAAAATGGCCAAAGGAGACATCCAATCGGGGGCAATTTAAATATAGTAAATTAATTTTTTTTAAATTGAAAAAATTATTCAATGTCTAAACTTTTGTGTGCACCTTCATTCCAAGTTTCAAGTGAAATGGAGAAAAGATTCAAAAATTATGAGCAAAAAACTACCTATTACCTATTAGAGGTCAAGGGGACAAAAAATAGACAAGTGTTTCTTGCAATCACCTTCTTGTGAATTTTTTTTTCAAATGACTTTCAACATAATTCTTCACCATGTAAAATCTTACATTCAAAACTTTTGAGTGACAAAGATTCAAAGTCTTAAAAATCTAAATACTTAAGGTCTAAGAATAAACATTTTCTTCACTTTAAATGCAAAAATTTTGCCATCTACTTTGTGAAAGCTTTTGAAATTTCTTCTAGATTCCATCACTCATACAATCATACTAGTTAACCCTAAAGTGCACTAACATCCAATTTTGGGATGATGTATAGATTGAAAATCAGATTTCAAGATTTCTCATTAAAACTTGGATGAAAGTCATCCTAATATTTTAAGATACTTTATGAAGTTGTTCTATCCAAGGATTGGATTTGGTGTTTGTATAGATTTTTTTAAATTATAAATATAGAAATTTGTCAAGTGATTGACTTGCATTGACCCTAGTTCAAATTTGGAATTGCAAAAATGACATCATAGAATCAAAGAATACAAAAATTTCAAAAAATCACCATGTCAAGAGAACCTCATTTCAAATCCATTCCAACAAAATTTAACCATAAAATGATAATATTTTGCTTGTAATTAAATTTAGAAGGAATTTTTAATTTTTTGTTTCAAATTTATAAAGAAATACATTAGGAGGGATTTGAGGTCTCCGAGAGACTATGAGTTCCCATAGCCTGAAAACGCAGAATCGGCCGTGGGAACATAGTTTTGCAGGAATCTGACATGGTTGAGTGACTACCACGTCATAAATTTATTTTTTTTGAAAAAAATAAATTTTGTACTTATTTTCATATTTTAGGATCCAAATTTATTTATTTACTTATTTATTTTTGGTTAATTGCCGGCTAACAACAGCTAGCTGTTCCCCGACAAATTTTAGGAACAAACCCTGAAACGACCCTTGGGAGCCCTCGAAACCCTCCTTATGCTAGTGATAGCATTGGTGAATCTAACCATACAGATAGAATTAAAACTCAAACTCTACAACTTTTATTTGCATCTCAATTCCAAAATATTCTTTCAAATAGTACTTTATGATGATTTCTTTGAAATTGTCAATTTTGGAGATGAGTTTGGACACTTAGAAATTAAAGTAAAGCAATATCAACTAACAACTAAAGGACCAAATAAATTTTTTTGGCAATGTAGGATGCACACTAATCTAGTACAAGATCTTATAATTCAATATGCAAAAAAAGTATTTGAAAGTTGTTTTTGCTCTTTGCTATAAAATTGGCAGTTTTGACTAGTTTTTGATCAAATAAGGCCATGAGACTATTGAGTTTAATGACTTGACCACAATAATTGCAATAATCATTGTTGCATTTATTTAGGACAACAATGAGTGCAAAATGATTGCAACAATCATCATAGGCAAGTCATATAAGATGTTTTAAACTAGCGATTGCATGATGAATTTCATTAAAATGGTGCGATTTCTTGAAATGGTAGCCATTCCACAACTTTGTTGCTTTTCAAGGTTTAGACCATGCAAGTTGAAATCTAAAATAGTCCTAGATTTTTGAAATCTATACATATCCTATATAATAAATAATGTACAATTTGAAATCTATATTTTTCCTACATGCCACTTTTACAATATAGACTACATGGTTTGAAAAATGACATATGCGAAATATGACCATTGTGTAATGAAATTCAACATTTGAGCTCTTATCCACTTCTATTCAATATTGTAGGGGAATCTAAGCAATTGCAAATATTGTTTTCATCAATTATTTTTCATATAAATAAATTATTTATCTTTTTTGTTTGAATTCTAAAGGCACTAGGATACCATTGCTAAACAATGTCATGTCAGACCTTGTCAGTCATGAAAACAATGTGGAATATGTTTTCACAAATTTGAATTTAAATTTAAAATTCAAAGCTCTCATTGCAAGTAGGTTCTTTATAATTTTGATATCTTCATTTGGTTGCATCATTTCTTACTATATGAATTTAGACTATATGAATAAATTAAACTTATGATGTGCAAATATAGTACTATTATTTTTCCATTTCATACAAAAAATGGTTATATAGAATAGTACAATTTACACTTCTCAAATGTTTCATGGTTAATTCCAAAAGGTTTATGCATCTAAAAAGTGTATGCTTCTTCATCAACTTTAATAGTAACTTTTAAGATAATTATCTTTGGTATTTGATTACAAAAAATTTAGCTTAAATTTTTTTGTTTCTACTTCATTTTATGACTTAATTTTTTTTTTAAATTAAAAGAATTATTGCAATTGCAAGCTCAATGTCTTTGAATAGAAATAACACAATATTTTATAAGTTTCTTTAATTTCTTAAAAAATATCTAAAAATTTATTTCTCATTCTAACCTTCGTTTATGGTCAAAACTTCAAATTACTTTATTATATACTCTATATTATAATTTATATAATTTTTTTATACTCAAAAAAGTCATAGTGATTTTGTTTTCCATCATGAATTTTGAAAATTACATCATCTATAGAAAATACACTCTTTGACAAGTTAAGACTATCAAAATTTTGTGTATCAATTACATATAAAGATGAACTTAGTTTAATAACAGCATTTGACTTGAAGGTCATTAGCAAGGATATTTTAGGTCCAAAATAAAATTTTATAGTTGGTTTATATAATATAATCTTCACACCAATCTCCATTCTTCACACCAATCTCCATTGCTACTTGTACCATTTGAAAATGTGAATCCCATACATGAATCACTCTTAACTTGTAGTGTATTTGATTCATTTTGTACTATTTCAAATTAGTTGAATTGTTCTGACGTATCTACTAATTTATTTTTACATTTTGTTACAAAAATGATAACAATGACAAATTTCGCAAAAGAGATTTTTTTTTTCTTTTAGTCATAGACAATCTACAATATCTTGTATGAAAAATATAAAAATTGATATTTGAATACATTTTAAAGTCTAAAATTAGCTCATAGATGATGTTTGACTATTTTGTAATGGATTTAATTATTTAAGGGTTCATCCACAAACCTTAAAATTTCCATATTCTACATAATGAATGAAGTGTTTGACAACAATGTTTTATCCAAATAAATTCTCATTTATCCAAATTAATTCTTGAATCTTTAAAAAATGAGCTTCTTTTATGACTAGATTGAGGTAAGAAATATATTCTTATAAAGATAATAGGAAAAATATGAAGACCTTGAAATTTTTTCCTACATAGATTGCAAGATATTTTGCTTCTTCAATGTAGAAATTTTATGCTTTGCACCTTGCGTGTAGAAAATATTTGTCTTTTAATCTCCTTATTACTTGTCTTAGTTTCTAAAAAATTACTATAGGTTTCATTTTAGAAAATTGTATGCTATAGAATTGAATTGACACTCTAAGGAATTTTCTAAAAAATTTAATTAAACATCACAGTTTTTTTAAACTGTGAAAATTGAATTCTGAACAAATTTGGTATGTTAGTTTTGTAGGAAGATGCTATATTTTCCTACAAAAGAAATTACTCTATTATTTTCACAGGACTAATTTAACCCCTAAATGCCCAAGGCACCAAAATCTAGTGTTTGCAAAACTTTGGAGTTAAATAAAACCTAACAAAATTTCTATCTTTAATAGTTTTTATTTTTGGAAAGTTCTTTTAGAAGTCTAGTGTTAGTGTCAAAAATCCAATTTGGATAATGAATGATAGTGATTTTTTTATTCAAGATTTTGTGCAAGGGTACTCCTTGCAATCTTGACTTTGCCTAGTGTTGAGAGCTCTTGAAAATGAGCCTCAAATATACTAGATCTTGGAGAAAAAATCACATTCAAAATTAATTTACAAAAATTGTAGAATAGATTTTGAAGAGCCATAAATTGATTGGAGTTAAGCATATTAGGCCCTTTCACCTCATATTTTTTTTCATCACTAACTTTTTAGATTTGACTTGTAAAAAGAAGATAGAAACACTTTACATACTTTTGTAGTTTTAACTCCCTCATGAATGGTCAAACATTATAATCTTTCTTTTCATAAGTGATATTGATGTGTCTTCTTTTCCTATGCAATCTCTAACATGTCTAGTTTGAATTTGTACTATTACAATTCAAAAAAATTGATACAACTTATCAAAATGTTGACATTATGTTCAACTTAGAGCAAATTCCAAGAAGCTTAAAACAGGCCTTGGGTATTTAGGGGTTCAATGAATTGAATAAAATCTTTCATATAGACAAAAATACAATCAATGAGGAACAAATTCTTGAAAAAATTTCAACTCTTTTTTTGGGCCCAAGCCCAACTATTTTAGCTTATTGTAACATACTTTTACTCTTGAATGGGTACAATTGAAAGAAAAATTATATTTCTAAAAAGCTAATTTGTTTGTTTTATCTTTATAAAAAGTTTCAAGAAAATGAATTGAAATTGATATTGAAATTATAGGAACCAATTTAAAGTTTATATGGGAATTTAGGGATCAAAAGATGGTCATGTATTTGAATCCATTAATTTTGCATCATCTATAAATTGAATGCAAATTATACATGATGTAATTTCATCCATCAAATTTTCATCCAAATAATTTCTATTAATTCATTGATGTTAATCCTAATAAAATCTAGACATCTTTTCAATAGAAACATAAGAGGATTTTCAGCTCCTGTACAAGACTGTGAGTTCCCAAACGCTGGGAACGCATTGGGAACTCTGGGAACGCGATGCTGATGTGGTCATGCGACTGCCACGTCAGAAAATAATAATTTTTTATTAATTTTAATTAAATATTAAATATTTTGAAATATTTTTTTGAATCATTTTTTTTCTCTTTAATACATTCTGAAGTTTTTTGAAAAAAAAAATTAAATTTTTTTTTTCAAAATTCAAACCAGCAGGGTGCTGGTCTGCAGCAGTGGGAACAATTTCGGGGAACACCCCTGAAACAGTCTCATGGGGGCCCAAAAATCCTCTTATGGTATGATTGTATGAGGTGTCAAAGTTTGTTTTATAAAAACACATTTTTGACATCTACTTATGAAACCTTCTAGCTTGGTGAAACATTTTTGGTGTCATTGCATTGTAAGAGGATCTATTTTACTACATTATGATAAACAATAATCCACAACCTCATCATTCATTAATGCATTGTTAACATCACATTGATATCTAGCCTAAACCATTTCCCCCTCTGAGATTGAGATAATCCCTCTTTGAATCCCTAGTAGTGAATTTAGTTTAATTTGCAAAGAGTCATTGGCTAGCTAAGAAGTTGCAAAATTGGTTTTACTAAATGGATTTAAAGTTGCAAAGAGTCATTGGTTGGTTGGAACTTTAAAGGCTCCATCTTTCTTAAAGAGTGTTGATTAATAATGTTATGGAATTCAAAAATCAACACTTTCTAAACACTTGTAATCTAGAATTAAAAGGCTATGGTAATCTAAATTTTTTTAAACTATGTATGGAATCTAATACAGGCTTAGGCCTCAAAATGATTATTCCCCAAAAGTCCTGTCATTGCTAAATAATAGAATTTTTTGGCCATAACTTCTATGTTTTGGCTTCAAATGACTCAAGATTTATAGAAAAGGTACTCATGAATATTATAGACCTTCCTTAATTTTTTTGTAATTTAAAAAAATAATTTACTATCCCCAAATAGACCCCAATTCAATGTCACTCTTGCCAATTTGGAGGTTTTTAGTACTATTTAGTACCCAAAAAAACGAATTTGGAGCTAAAATTTGGATCAAATGGTCTTTCAGTAGACTTGTAGCTCTCAAAGGAAGGAATTTTCTTAAAATTATTTTTATGTTGTGTGGAAGTCTACAAAGTGAGCTTCTTTTTGCTTCCATTTTCAAACATATAAAGTATTATTTTAGTGATTTTTGTGATGAATGACCATCTCTATAAATTTTTAACAAATGTAAAGTTTTGATTTTATGAATTTACTTAGTTTTTCTATTTTTCCCAAATTAAAACATCAAAGTATGTATTTTCTTGAGACTTGGCACTTTTCTAGTTCTCCTATGTAGTGAATTCCTTAGATGCAATTCCTTCCCTGGGTACCTTCATTTTAAAGGAATATATATTAGTCATATTTTATAAATTTAAAAAATAATAATTTTCTAGTTTTAAAGTACTCCCCAAAACATCATGAAAATGCAACAAAATCAACAAGTGTTTCTTGCAATCACCCTACCTTTTATTTTGAAAAAATTACAACCTTTCCAAAGACCATGAAATCAAGCCGTTGCATTCCTTCATGCATACACTACAAGAAAATGGGGTCTTTTAAGTAGTGTCCTAGACATCATGTCTTTTAAGTAATGTCTTTTAATGTGTCTTTTAAGTAAAATTTTACTAAAAAGACTGTATTTTTAGTAAAATTTACTTAAAAGACACATTGAAAGACATTACTTAAAAGACATGATGTCTAGGACATTACTTAAAAGACCCCATTTTTTTGTAGTCATAACACTATATATATATATATATATATAAGTCATATTTTCTATTGGGACTACTTTCAAAGCAAATTGATAAGTGCAATTTTTTAGATCTTAAATCAAGTGAAATCAGCCAAGTTGTATATAAAGCCACAAAATGAAGTGAAATTGGCGAGCTTTACCTCACTAATGCTACATACACTAGAAGAAATCCCTGTTAATTTCAACGCAGCACATCAGGTAGATTGTGTTGACACTGCGTTGCTGAAAACGCGGAAAAAACACAAAAAAACTCGTTTTCTGTGTTTTTCTGCGTTTTTTCAACGTTTTCAGGGTTTTCCTGCGTTTTCAGCAACGCAGTCTCAACACAATCTACCTGACGTGCTGCGTTGAAATTAACAGGGATTTCTGCGTTTTTCTTCTAGTGATATATGCCTTTGAAGACCTCTCAATAAACAAATATGTACTTTTTTTGATGGAAAATGAAAGTTTTCAATACTTAATCCTCAAAATTGGATTAGTTTTTTGTACATAAGAGGTTTTCTGGCCGTATTGGAAGACCGAGAGTTCCCACATTATAGGAACTTATTGAAACTTGTCCTAGCAGCTGATCTGATGTAATATGATGTGGCAGAGAGATTGCCACATCAGATAATAATATTGTATTAAATATTTTATTATATTTTTTGAAAAAAAATTAATTTTTGAAATTTTGAAATTTTTAATTTTATTTTTTTAAATTTTTTTAAATTTTTTTAAAATTTAAACAAGTAGTCCCAATAGAAAATATGACTAATATGGGCTTGTAGTTGAAGCAAATTGCTTTTGTTTTGTTTTTCCAAAATCTAACCATTTCAATGTTTAAAGAGCTTTTTTTTAATACACATACCAGGTTTTGAGTGTAAAATTGCATAGGAGTTGTGAGACTATTAGAAGAAAAATTTACATTTTCTAGTTTTAGTATTCTCCTTTTTCCCACAATGCCACAATGTTTCACAAATTTGCTTATACAAGTTTTTTGGAATTAGAGGTGACATGAAGAACTACAAAGAGTATTCGCACATTGAAATGCACTTCCAAAAAAATTAATTTCACACAAACAACTATAAAACTCATTATACATTCTACCTTGCAATTGTTGACTTGCTATTTTTTTTTAAAGTAGAAATTGCAAATAACTCCAAATCAACACTTTCATGTTTAAATTTTCAATGGAGAAAATCATGAAAAACACTATAATTAGTATGCCGTGTGTGTCATTGTTATAGAATAATAAAATTAAAATTAAAATATTTTTTTGATTTTTTTCAATTAATGGAAATTTCAAAATTCAATATTCTTTTGTCATGTGTAAATGCTTCCAAACAAAACACTTTCACCCTTCCTTATAAGGAACTTTCCAATAATATCATAAATGCAACTAAATAATACACAATCTAAAAGATATATAATTTGAGATTTAAAAATAACACAAAATCCATAATTTTTATACCATAGGTCCAAACAGTAGAAAATAAGGTTTGCACATCCCTCCTCATAGAGACCTTTCCAATGTTACAAAAAACAAGACCAAGTGGCACATGATCCAAAAGATCCAAAAATAAATGAAAAATCCACAACTTTTATACCATAGGCCCAAATGCTACAAAACAAATTTCATCTACCATTCTTTGTGTAGAGTTTCCTAATAGTACTAAAAACGTAACCAACTGATGTATAGTTTAAAAAATGCATAATTTAAGATTAAAAAAACTCAAAAGTCTACAACTTTCACACCATAGCTAGGTCCAAATATTACAAATCAAAGTCCATGTACTACTTTTAGCAAAGAGGTTTTTAACAATACCATGAATGCAACCACAGGATGTATAGTTCTAAAGATTGCATTGTACAAAACAAATAGGGCGCTTCAATATAGTGAAAATTTCATGTTGATTCAATATATAGACTTGATTATTCTGTACTATTGCTACAATCTAAATATAAATGATGATAATTTGTTTATTTTACTAAAAATAACTCAAAAATCCACAAAAACAAAAGTCATGCACCCCTCCTTACTAGGTTTATTTTGATGGTTTCAAAAACATGACTAAGGGACATACTATTCTAAAGATTTTAGTGTAATAAAAACAAATCCCAAAAAATAAATGGCCTAGTTCAAAGTATAGAAGAAATTCATATAAAAATCTATGCCCTATTTCATGTACCATTGCCACAACCACTTGGATGTCAAAAGTGATAGCTAAGCCTTCAATATAATCTCCTCAAATAAAATTAAAGTAATTTTTAAGTTTTTAAATTAATAACACAAATTGTATAGTTTTTACATTGTCAATTGGAACATCTCAAAACAAATCTTTTACACCCTGCTTTGCAAAGAGCTTTATGATGGTATCAAAAAAGGAACTTAAAGATGCACAATCTAGGATATCTCACTATAAGAAACAAATAAACAAAACCCAACATAACAAATAGCTTAACTTAGGGTATGAACTAGTGTGCCCTATGCCATTGTCACTACCAAAATAAAAGTAAAATTTTTTTTTAAAAAATTTAATAATAGAAGCTTTGAAATTGAATAACTTTCACACTATAGGTCTATACAACATAAAATAAAGAATGTGCACATTTCCTTGCAAATGATACAAAGAAAGAAAGTAGTGGGCACATGATCAAGGAGATCTTACCGTAACAAATAGGAAAAAAAATAAAAATAAAAACACTTAGGGTACAAATTGGTCCGCCTTGACCATTGCTACAACCAAAAGAATAGTAAAATTAACTTTCTACACTTTTAATTTATGAAAATTTCAAAACTCTTTATCTTTCACACCAGAGGTCCAAATGTCATGAGTGAGTGTAAAACAATTTTGTATAAAGAGGCTTAGCTACTAATGTGTTTTTTGCACCTTTTTTGCTACTTTTTTGACATTTTAAAGTCATTTTGCAAACACAATGAGTCAATAAAATGAATTTTTTTTCACCAATGTGTTTGTATGTTGATTTTGAAGCACTTTCTAGTATGAAGTTTTTTCATTTGAATAGGTTTAGAAATAAAACTTCACCTCCACATATGTTTTTAGGAAAATTTTAGCATCTTCTTTCAACACTAAAACATTGTAATCTTTCAGTCTACGAGGTCAAATGACTCCAAATTTGATCCACGTCATCTACAACATGCACACTACAAGATTGTACAGTTAAAGTTTCATAGCTTGGTGGCACTGAGACTCATAAATCTTGAAAAGCAAGAAGCTTTTAGATACATTTGGACTTTTGGTGATGAGGGATTAAACAATTTTAGAGCAGATGATGAAGGATAAGAGTTTGTGGAAATTCTCCCATATAGAAATATTGTGAGAAAGATAGGAAATATGGGGATAGAAAATTTTCTAGAATTTTACCTTCAAAATTGAAATTATTGTGAATTTTACAAGCCAAAAAGTACAGTGGGGTACCAATCAAAATGTCGTTTTTGAATTCGCAGTGAGAAAAATTTCAGTACAACCAACTTTGAAAGCCTCCCGAGAGCTCAAAAATTAGTATTTTACCACGAAATTTTTACCACAGCATCATCTTTAAGTTAATTATATGTATGCCAAATTTCAAGGCCAAAATATTCACCGAAAAAAAGTTATTCAAAATCTACCAACATAGGTAGTGGTGAGAAACATTTCACTACTTTCAACTTTGACACCTTCCTTAGGATTGAGTTTTTTTTCTTTTTCCATGAAATTATTGTCATGAAACAATATTTATGTTTTTAATATGTATAAAAAATTTCAAGGTAAAAGAATTCTTTTTACAGAAGATATTTGAGATCTCCCAACAAGTGTAGTTTTGAGAAAATTTTCACAATTGCCAACTATGACACCCTCCCAAGGGCTGAAAAATTGGTTTCTTACCATGAATCTTTTTTTGTGAAGTCATATCTATGTTGAAAATATATTATACAAATTTCAAATTCAAATGAATTACCAAAAAAAATATATACAAAATCTCCCAACATGTGTAGTTGTGAGAAAATTTTCACTATTGCCGACTTTCACACCCTCCGAAGGGCTGAAAATTTGTCTATTTAACATGAATTTTTTTGAATGAGATCAACTTTATATTGATAATATATGTTCCAAATTTCAAGTTCAAAACATTTATCCAAAAAAAGATATTCAAAATCTCTCAACAAGTGTAGTTGTGAGGTTGAGTTTTTACATTTGTGTCAAACTTTGCTCCACAAAATAACACTATACTAAGGGCTCAAAAACTCCTCCTCACAACTACACATGTTGGGAGATTTTGTATATCTTTTTTTTGGTAATTCGTTTGAATTTGAAATTTGTATAATATATTGTCAACATAGAGATGACTTCACAAAAAAAGATTCATGGTAAGAAACCAATTTTCCAGCCCTTGAGAGGGTGTCAAAGTTAGCAATTGTGAAAATTTTCTCAGAAGCGCAGAGAATGAAGTTCAAGGCCCGGTTTCATCCGCAATCTTGGGAAGGATTTTGCAGTTCCCGTTGCTTTTTGTCGGTAGAGGGCCCAGAAGAGCACCATCCACATCAAAACGTGCAGGGACAAGACCGTGTGTGTGTGCACTGCCGGGCTGCCGGCCACGGGAGCAACGGGTGGGCCTGCCCCGCAAACACGCGCGCCATCCATTTGTGGTAGTTCTACTACTCCATTCATGTACCGCTCTGTTAGCAACTGCCGCTTCGTCCACCTGCGGCTATGCGGCTGCTCCGTTTGTGCCTGCGGCTCTTCCATTCGCGTGCTCCATCGCGAAGTGTGACTCTCCCCCTTTGCGCAATTCGGTGATCTGATCAGCGTTTCTTCCTACGAAGACAACAAAACCGCCATCAAACAAAGGAAACTACACAAATCGACAAACCCAAAGAAAAATCTACCAACTTCCAAACCGAGTCCTCTCCTTTGATCACAGCGGGAGCGGAAGAACGAATCCGTGTAGCTCTACATTCCGAAGCAAATGGGTAATTGAAGCTCAAATTATAATTAATGTCGTGGACTCAGTGAGGAGTGTTCAAAATGTTCCCACTCATTCACTGACTAGAAAAATAAATTCGCGGAGTGCATTTGCAGAGTGGACACGGACGTCCGAGCTCGGAGACTAGGAATAGGTTCAAGCTTTCCGTTAAAATGGGGGCGATTCTGGCGCTAAATTCTTTTGTGACCCAAAACTAGCTAGTACAGGTACAGAATTTTGTTTCAGGCCGTGCCTCCCATCCGCCGAAAGAGCGAGCTAAATTAGTGGGATTCACCTATATTCCCAAATTGACGTTACAATTAAGCTGAAATAGGATCACAATCACAATAGAGATGATACAGCGGAGGTTTAGAAGCTCAGACGTTGATCATTACTGGCCCCAAAGCGAAGGTGCGTGAGTGCAGTCTCGCTTGCTAGGTATTCAGACGAGGGAGAACAGAGTGTGATAGTGAGCAATCGAAGGTGGCACTAAATGTGACGATGACTGAGGAATCGCTTCCAGGTGTGCGTAACAACGAGAACGGCAAGCGCAGCAACATTAACAGCACCAGGATCTATCGATCTGTGCTCGCAGGTCAAGCCTTCCTCGCTTTGTATTCTACCCATTGTGGTGGTGAGATACTTCTGAGATTACAGGGGCTGGCGGGAATGGTGAGTTCATCGAATACGGAGTGGGGCCGGACGCATACTACTATGTAGAGATAAGGGAGGTGATGATATTTTAGCCATTTGAATCTTCTGCCATTTTCAAGAAGCAATCTGCTGTTAACCCGTAAATGCCCAAGACACCCAAAAGTGGTGTCGAAGAACCTTTGAAGTTAAATAAAACCTTACCAAAATTCTATTTTTAGTAGTTTATATTTTTGGAAGATTCTTTTTGAAGTCTAGTTTTAGCATCAATAATCCAATTTTGAAAATGAATGATTATGATTTTCCTATTCAAGATTTAGTGCAAGGGTAACCATTGCCATCTTGACATTCCGTAGTGTTAAGGACTCTTGGAAATGAGACTCAAATACACTAGGTCTTAGAGAAAAAATCACACTAAAAATTCATTTAAAAAACCTTGTAGAGTAGATTTTGAGAAGCCATAAATTGATTGGGGTTATGCTTATTAGGCCCTTCAACCTCATATATTTTCAGTGACAAACTTTTTAGATTTGACATGCAAAAAGAGAGCTCAAAGATTTTCATAGTTTTACATCCTCATGATTAAACATTATAATCTTTCAATCCATAAGTGATATTGTTGTGTTTTCTTTTCCTATGTCATCTCTAACATGTCTACTTTGAATTTGTATAATTACAATTTTTTTTTAAATTGATTCAACTTATCAAAATGTTGGATTTTTGTTCAATTTAGAGCAAATTCCAAGAAGCTCAAAATAGGCCTTGAGTATTTAGGGCAGGATTTAGGGGTTAAAGCCAATCAAGGCTCACGATGGGGCCCAAAGCCCCCTTTCAGGAGAAAAGGAATACAGAAAATCTATGCAAGACAAGAGGAACCCTAAGTTCCAAGTCCCTTCTCCCAAGGTACAAAACAACGACATTCTTCAAGAAGCAATCTAGAACAAGAATAGTGTGACGATGAAGCTCTGTCTAGCTTTGCAATATTAGTTTTATTGCTGGAAAATACTAAAAGACTAAATAAAGGGGAAATTAAACAAAATTATTGAAATAAAATAAATAGTGAACTCAACAAAGTTTGCTTAGGCAACCCTCCTTAGCTAGCCAAGGGTCCACCTAGATCCTAGGTAGCCTCCATTCCTTGATAAAATAGGGTCTGCCCAAACGGCCCCCCCAAGCAAATGTTTATTTGTGCAGTAGATAAAATTTGGAAATAGAGATCGAAAACCCACCAAATTGATGCCATGGACTCTGTCTATAAGGACAGAGCCAATAAACATTTGACTTATCTTTATCCTAACTTTTAGCATCTATGTCTGAGATATTTGGATGATTTTCATCCTCTTTGGTAACTTGCAGTGGTGAACTTGTCACTGATGACAATTGAATCTTGTTTTAGAGTGATGCATACATTGTAAGGTCTGTGAATTTCAAGCAAGGCCAAACTTTAAATATGATGTGCTTTTTTATGTGTGTTTTTGACATATATGGCACAGATGCAATTTTCCACAACATAGGACGCAACAAAGATCTTGTATTATCGATCGTGTTTAGGAGGAAGATAATCTCAATTCTTCAATTCATAAGCTAAAATCTTGCAAACTATAATGGCAAATGTCTGGAAATTTTAATCTCTCGCTATCCAAGATCTGCAAATAATTGTTACTTCATAAGTAGGGTTACAGTTTGCTTAAAAAAATTCATTGTGGAATACTTTGAAATAAAACATACAAAACATAAATTTAGATTTGTATACATTTTTAAAATTTTGGCATTAGTGAAAGCAAAATCCACTGCAAAAAAATAGATATAAGAATAATTCCTCATCACCAAGCAATCCATCTAGGATTTGAAGATAGACTACAATAGATTCGAAAGCAAAGCCAAATTAGTTCATGAAACAATCTGAGTCCCAAGTTTCCCCTGCTCAAATGTATGTGCTCCATCTGGCCAACCAAGATTCAACTCTGCATACATGCTTAGTCTGGCCAGCATGAAATTTACTAAAAACTTCTCACAATTATTCTTGACGGAGCATTATCAATGCTTCATAGTGCAAACACACAACACCTTCATCCTGCTACCACACTCTACAATACGGTAAAAACATCGAACCGATCCAAAAGAGGCTACAAATCCAAGGAACAAACTTACCCCATCGGGACTCTTCTTTGGCTTTTCCTTACAGTTTCATCAACAAACCAACTGAAGGAAAGTAATCACCCCCTGCAACAAAAGAAGATACCGGTAGGACAAAGGAACAGAGAAACACTAACATCCAACCCAACTGTAATTCTTCTTCTCACTTCACGCCAGTTTTTTTTGTTTCAAAACCCAAGTGCCAAAGCCTAACTTCACTGCAAAAGGGCAGAGAAGTTCAGGGCCAGGTTTCATCCGCAATCTTGGGAAGGAGTTCGTAGCTCCCGTTGCTTTTTCTCGGCAGCGGCCCCAGCAGAACACCATCATCAAAACGTGCATGAGCAAGACCGGGGGGGAAAAGGAACCCTGCTACCGGAGCAATGACTGGGCCTGCCCTGCGGACACGCGCGCCGTCCATCTGCGGTGGTACTGCTTCGTTAACGACCGCTGCCGCGCCGTCGGCAACTGCCACGCCGTCTACCTGCGGCACTGCATCGTTTCCGCCTGCGGCTCCTGCATTCGCCTGGGCCATTGCGAAGTTCGACTCTCTCTCCGCTTTGCACAATTCGGTGATCTGATGGACGTCTTCTCCTACAAAGACAAAAAATTTGTCATCAACAATGGGATCTATACAAGTCGACACACCCAAAGGAAAAATCTGCCAACTTTCAAACAAAGTCTTCTTCTTCAATTCGATCACAACAGCGGGTGTAGAAGAACGAATCCGTGCAGCCCTGCATTCCAACGCAAATGGAACATCGGCACTCAAATTTAAATCCTAGTGAAGCGCGAGTCGTGGACTGCAAGGGATTATCAAAATATTTCCATTCATTCACTGACTAGAAAATTCATTCGAGGAGTGCGTTTGCAGAGTGGACGAGCCTGTGAACGGTTAAAATCGCTGCGATTCTGGCGCTAAATTTCTGGGTACCCAAAACTAGTAAACTACCTAGCTAGCACAGGAACAGAAATTCGGTCCAAGCCACGCCTCCCGAATGAGGGAGCTAAAGTGGTGAATTTCACGAATATAACCAAATTGACGCTACAAGTTGGAATACAAAGAATAGAGTGTGAAGGAGCTGGAGAAGGACAAAGCATGAAGATGGCGGCGAAGTACTCGCAGATTACTCAAAGTACCTCTGCGAAGCGACACAGCCAAAGCTAAAATCCGCGCACTTCACCCAGAAAGTTTCTTCAACTTCGATCACAGCGGGTTCAGAAGAAAGAATCCAAGCAACCCTGTACGTATCCCAACGCACATGGGCAAGAACTAGGAGCCCGAATTGAAGATGGTAGACGAAGTATTCGCAGATTACTCGTGAAGCGACACAGCCAAAGCAAAAAATCCGCCCGCTTCGCCCAGAAAGTTTCTTCAATTTCGATCAGAGTAGGAGCGGAAGAACTAATCCAAGCAACCCGGTATCCCAATGCGAACGGGCAAGAACTTGGAGCCCGAATCGAAGATGGTAGACGAAGTACTCGCAGATTACTCAAAGGACAAAGCATGAAGATGGTGGCCAAGTGCTCGCAGATTACTCAAAGTTCCCCGTGAAGCGACACAGATAAAGCAAAAAATCCGCCCACTTTGCCTAGACGCCCACTTTGCCTAGAAAGTACCTTGGGCTTCGATCACAGCGGAAGCAGAAGGACGAATCCGAGCAACCCTGTATCCCAACGCAGATGGGCAAGAACTCGGAGATTACATTCGGAGCTCAAATTCAAATCCCAGTGAAGTGTAAGTTGCATTGTGCACTTGGTGCGGAATGATCAATACGCTGCCACTCATTAACTGACTAGAAAATACGTTCGCCGAGTACATTTTCAGAGTGAATGAGGAAAAGATCCATTCCAGCGCTAAATGTTTTGTGACCCAAAACTCGTACAGGTATAGAATTTCGATGGTGTCGAACGGCACCTACCAAGAGTGCTACAATGGAAAAATTCACCAATGAAACCAAATTGACCATACAAGCTGGAATAGGATGGCAAGCACGAGAGAGAGTCAGAGAGGTAGCTGTTTAGAAGTGCAAACACTGATCGTTACCAGCCCCGAAGCGAAGAATTTCGATGGTGTCGAACGGCACGTACCAAGAGTGCTACAGTGGAAAAATTCACCAATGAAACCAAATTGACCATACAAGCTGGAATAGGATGACAAGCACGAGAGAGAGGTAGCTGTTTAGAAGTGCAAACACTGATTGTTACCAGCCCCGAAGCAAAGAATTTCGATGGTGTCGAACCGCACGTATCAAGAGTTCCCCAATGGAAAAATTCACCAATGAAACCAAATTGACCATAC
Organism: Thuidium tamariscinum; assembly: GCA_947034885.2. NCBI lineage: Eukaryota > Viridiplantae > Streptophyta > Bryopsida > Hypnales > Thuidiaceae > Thuidium > Thuidium tamariscinum. The sequence goes on from OX344756.2 coordinate 14,254,286, forward strand.
AAGCTGGAATAGGATGGCAAGCACGAGAGAGGTTATACAGCGGAGGTACCTGTTTAGAAGTGCAAACACTGATCGTTACCAGCCCCAAAGCGAAGATGCGTGAGTGCAGACTTGCTACTTAAACAGACGGAGGAGAACAAAGTGTGCAGGACCCATGGCAAAGCTCAAAAGTTGGAGTGCACTTAAGTTTAATACTCTCGGAAAACCAAGTAACTTACTCCCAGAGCCGGGATGAACACGCCCAGAGAGGAAGGTGCGATGAAATGGCGGTGGGCCCTGGTGGTGCCATGGCGAGGCCGCGGTGGTGCCCTGGCTGGGCCTGGTAAATAATCTCGGAAAAGCAAGGTTCCCCAATATCGTAAAATGCGCGAGAACGTATACGAGGAGAGCGTATACAAGAGGTGTAAGAGTCGGTATGTGATGAGTTATACGGTACAAGGAGGCATCGGAAGGTATCCATCCATTCCGTACCTTAAAGATCCAGAAAAGTTTTTATATGAATTATGAATTAAAAAATTATAGAAACCGATTTTTACTTATATTTTGATTGTGGCAATGGCATAAGGCACAATAGTATGAGATGGTGCTTGCATATTGTTTTGGAATGAGAAATTTAAGAAATTAAAAAAAATTATTGTTGAATTTTTAAGTGTAGAAGTTGCTTTTTATTGGGTTTGATGGTATCTTCACTTTTAAATGAAAGTGGAGAAACTACATTTTTAGGAGTAGTTTTGTCTTGTAAAAACTTTATTGAGTCTTGATGGTAGTCAAAAGGAAGATTTTAGATTCTTTCAATATGCAATTTTAAAAAACAACATGAACAACTATGAATTTTCAATATGTTAGAAATGGTTTTATTCCAAATTAACCTTCAACAATCATGAGTTGAGACTTGAAACTAAGGTAGGAGGTTCATAAATGAACCATCTAAAGGTTGAAGCTAAATTGTAGAGAGGTGAAACTTTTTGGAATATTTGTTAGTAAATTTTCCTTGAAAGACAAATGGAATTGAAATCTAATCTAAATTGTCTTACTTTTTGGAGCTTTGTAGAATTAGTTATTGAATTTTGAAGTTGAAATGACATAGAACTCTAAAATGGACCACCTCCTAAAAAAATAATTTTTTTGAACTTTGTTGAAGTTTATGAAAAAGAAACATGTACAAATAGTGTACGTTTAAGGATGTGGTTCATTTTAGAGTGTAAGTGCTTTTAGAACCTCTTCCTTTATATGTTGAGGGTGATTGCAAGAAAGGGCTGTACTATTTGGCATCACAATCGAAGTGACTTTCATGCCATTGGTTATAACTTTGGGGGAATTAAGCTTATTTACTTGAAACTTTTATTGAAGATGGCCAACTTGATAGTAATAAGGTTCCTTATTTTTCAAAAATTTACAAAAAACATTTTTTCATTAAGCTAATTTGTCACACTTTGCAATTTAGGGTTTTTTAGTACTATGGAGTATCCAAAATTAGTGATGTAAACTTGAAATTTATGTGGTCTACTCCTACACTAGAGATTCATGTGTCCACAAAAAAGAATTAAAAAAACATTATTTTATATCTTCTACATTCATGCAAATAGGGACTTCTTGCGCATGCAATTTTGAACATTGAAAATAGTTTCAAAATCATTTTTTTGGTGAAATCTCATCACCATCAATCCTTCTCAAATTGATAATTTTTATTTTATTTTAAAATGTCTTTTCCTATTTTTTTACAAATTATTATGGAAAAAATGTAGAATTGCTCATTTTCATGATATTTTGCACGTGTCTAGTTCACCTAATTAGAAAATTTTCCTACACTTTTCCTTCATAGGGTACCTTCTTTTTCAATAAATATACATTGAACATATTTTTAATTTTTTTTTTAAATTATTTTTCTATTTTTAAAGTACTCCCAAAAAGAAATGAGTACTATTCCAAAATGAGACAAAAAACGGGAGGCCTTTCTTGCAATCACCCTTTAGTCATAGGTCTATATAAATTGGTATTAGAACCAAGTCATAATTAAATACAACTACATGATTTCTTTAACCCCTGTAAAACAATTAGTTGTCAACTATATGAACAATTGGAAACTTAGGGAGGTTACTATGAAGTCAATTCCCAATGGATGAAAGTGAAATTCCTAATAAAGATGCACATTTTATAAGCTTTCTGAATATACAATTTATTTTCAAATTCAGTATCCAAGTCAAAAGTTATCAAACTCCAAAGTTTACATGCAACTTAGGCAGTGTGATAATTGAGAAGGCAAGCAATCACGCAACATTTGAAGTTTTTTTCATTAATTTTAAACGCTTGTATCTTGCAATCTATGAAGTCAAATGAGCTGAAATTTTTGTACACTTTCTCATTATAGTAAGGTAAAACAATCGATTGTAGTCAAATTTGGAGTCTACCCTCATGCCATTGCTAAATTTTTTCAAATTTTTTTTCAAATAAAGACAAGTATGAGAAATAGTGTAAGCAATTGAAATTATATTTTTCAAACAAAGTATGCATTTGTTAACGATATTTGAAGTGATTGTCCAAAAGAATGAGTAGGCTATCCTACAACCAACAAAAACTGTATTCAATATCCTCATCTTAATCACCTGAAGCAGTTGTAAAAAATTCTAATGTAGAAGGCCATGAAAAGTCACTTCCTACAATGATTTACACTAAAAAAGTATGGTGTTCCTAATGAGTTCACTAATCACTCCATTGGTGTCAAATTAAACACTGATTGTAGCTAAAAATTTTTGATGGTGGATCATTAGGTGTCCACTATGGGTCATCTCACTACAATGGGTTGTTTTACCTTAATGCAAAGAAATAATGTGTGGTTGAAAATGAAAAGAAAATTACATAATCTACTCAATGTCCTAGAAATGAAAAGCTTTGTTTTGACCACTGGAATTTTGATTCTTAAAAAAATGAAATCTTGTAAAAATATTAAAATTTTACCCGTATAATTGTTATATTTTGCACATCTTTTGTGTACGAGATGTTCTTGGGTGTGTTAAAACACCTCCATTATCTTTGAAAATTGGCATGGAAGTAACTAATATAACTACCTAGCCAATGGTTTAAATTCCCAAAGTTGCATAGTACCTCTTTCTTTATAAAGTGAAGTCGAACTATGTTGAACTTAATGAAAATTAAAGGGACAAAAATTTGTTTTCTTCTACCTTTGAATGCTATGAAACTTCTATTCATGTGGTCAAATGGTCTAAAGTTCTTAATCAAAATTCCCATAGTACTCTAGTGCAAATTTGAGCAATTTAGAGTTTGTAAAATGTTGTTCTATTTCAATTATCTTCAACACATTAAAAGTGACTGTTTTGAACACATTTTGTGGAAAAAAAAAGTCAAAAAAACTCTAGGAGTTTTAACATTGCAATATGGCATGTTGATTTCCAAAATTGCTCAAGATTTATTCTATATAGATTTGTCACCTAGTTGTCCAATTGTTGTATGCTACATGGGACTATGGGAGGTGCATGCATTGTTTGGTGAATGATTTGTAGATTTTCATTTTGTCTCATTTGATTAAGAGTCTCTTCATGTTGTCTAGTCTTACTATTATTAATTATAAAGGGCTTATTATCCTTGAAATCAATTTTTTTTGGTTTTATAATAGAAATATCTCACATAGATGCACACAAAGATGGTTTTGAGTGCAAGTTGAAATCCATCTAATTTGGATTATTAGTTTAAAATTATTATTATGTCCTAGTTTGTTTTTTTCCCTTTCAAATTGGCCAAGACAAGGCAATAAGATGGAAGTACAACAATACAACATGGTTAGAAATCTCGAATGGGATGGAAGTAGAAATGGTCCTTTGGTTTCTTCTTGATAGATTATAATTCCAATAAGGTCATTTGGTTTTAGTTTTAAATTTCATGCCTTTTCATGTAGAGTATCTATTTATTGATTTGAATTCAATGAAAAAATGACACTAAATGGCTTAACTTAATTGAATTTTGAATTTCATACTCTAATTTGTTCAATCTTTTTCATTAGTTGAAGATAGACTTGAAAAGTGTTCAAATTCTTTAGGAAGATTTTGAATTACAATTTGGCTTTCAAAAGGGGCAACTAATCTAACGGAATTCAAATTTCACCGAGAACTTTGAAACCAATATCTATAGAATGTCCATCTCCAATTTTTGATGGAAAGTGACCAAACAAAATAAATAAAATATTACAAATTAATGACTTCTATTAACTTTGAATAGGTAGAACAATAAACTTACTTTGAAGCTTCAATGGATTTCAATTTTAGAGAGAAATCAATGTGGTTTGTAATCACAATGACTAAGTGAAAATTATTCTCTTTTATTTCTCACAAATTAAACTACATGCTTTCTTTAAGTTATTGTAATAAACATTTTTGTTTTTGGACTTAGTTCTTCATTAAAGTGTAAAAAGGGAATCAATTTAAAGTTAATAGCAAGTTGAATGTAAATAAGGCAATAAATAACAAATAGACTTAGAAATATTCTTTATAAAGATAGAAAGAGTCTTAGTTGGTAGTCTATATTTGAGGTTCTAAGAGACATGACTAATCACTTTAGAAATATAAATAGCCTTCTTCCTCAATTCACAATTAACACATAATATCAATTACAATATGCAAGAATGTGACTCAAGTTGCAATGATCATATCTTTCAATTGAAAAATAGCTAGAAGAATGATTGTCTAAATATGTTTGTTTGTTGTTGAGCCACCGGGTAGGTGTGCCAATTTATCTGTGATATGTTAGAAATTATTGTTGTGTGAGTTATTTAGGTGGAGTGCATAAGACAATCAATTTTAAAGCTTGTAGCATTTGATTTCCAAATAGAAGATAAAAGTTATTTATGAAAAAAAAATAAAACTATGAAAATGTGTAAAGTTGAAAGATGTAAATTAGATTGTGAATTCCAAAGTTTTGATTGCATTGCATTGTTGGACCACAAATACTTGTATTTTTTTTATACCATCATAAAGTGATACCATTTACAATTTCAATTATCTCTTATTAGTCTTTTTGTCCTTAATGTGACCTTAGTTGCTTCAACAAAAGTCCTACTTGACCTTCCCTCTCAAAAGATCTCCCACTAGGAGAGTCATCATAGACCTTTTGCCTTGGTGGCTTTTTTCCTACTATAGTTATAAATTTCAACATGTAGATGTGAAAATTTGGTTGGCTTTGTTTAACTTAGTTGAATTCAAATTGACTTAAGGAATCAATTTGATGGTCAAAATTAAGATGAGCAATAAAAAAATTAGAAGTAGATATGCAAACATTGATTTGTTTTTCAACTTTATTTTTTAACACGATTTTAGTTTTAAAAAATATCACACACAATTTGGAATTTTTGTAGTTGGAGGTTTGAAAATGCGCTTATAGCTTGAACTACAAATTACTAAAATTCCATAGAGAGGTCTATTTGCAAGACAAAACATTGCACTTGCAAATTGGTTGTATGCTTGTAGTCAAATTTAAGCATAAGGAGTACTATTCTCTAAACTTTATTGTGTACAAAGGTACCTAAAATGTTATTCTTCCAACTCATTAGATGGAAAAGCAAAATTTGATTGCTTTAAAAAAAACGTTGAATTGATTCACTTGTCCTTATTTTTTAATACCAATCATGTTAACCCTTTAATGCCTGGTTGACCACTTTTAGGTTGATTTTTGCACTTTTGGTCTAATATTGTTCAAAATACATTTGATCACAAAAATCTCAAAGAGCAACGCAATTAGAGTGTCTTCATGCGCTTCAAACAAAACCAATTTCAAGATAATTGGAGCACTAATGCATTAGCTATGAGGTTGCAAACTCAAATGGCCTAAAGCTTCAAATGGGAGGTATTCAACAAAAATATGAAAAAATATCGACCAATTTGTGAGATTTTTTTGTATCTTGATGTTTTGACAAGGCATAAGTGTTGCTTTGTACTCTCATGAATTCCCAAAGTAAACTTATGCATTGAAATTTATGTAGCACAAATTCTAAAGGGTCATTCAAGTCATTGATTTTTGAGTATTAAACAAAACAATTTCTAATTCCAACAAGGCTCTAAAAGCAAACATGATTTAGAGGTACATTTTGCTTTTTTCAATGTACCAAATCTGCACATTTTAGAAGGGTATTGCTTTTGATGACCACAAATGACTATTTTTTGTGAATTTCAAAAATTTGTAACTAATTTCAAAAAGCTTCAAAAAATATGAAGGGTAATTGCAAGAAAGGCCTTCCATTTTTTGTCTTGTTTTGAATAGTACTCATAATTTTGTTAGGAGTACTATTTAATTAGAAAAATAATTTTTTTTAAATGTGAAAAATAAATTTAATGAATACACCTTTAAGAAGAGGGAACCCTAGGAAGGAAAAGTTTAGGAAAATTCTCTAACTAGGAGAACTAGAAAAGTGCAAAATCTCATGAAAATTAGTACTTTTACATTTTAATTTGTAAAAAATAGGAAAAGGAATTTTTTTTAAAACAAAAAATTGGAAATTTGGGAAGGATTGATGATGATGAGATTTCACCAAAGAAATAATTTTGAAACCATTTTCAATGTTCACAATTGCATGCGCAAGGGGTCCCTATTTGCGTCTATGTGGAGGATATAAAATAATGTATTTTAAAATTTTTTTGGCAAAAACATTACTCTCTAGTGTAGGAATAGACCACATAATTTTCAAGTCTACATCATTAATTTTGGATACTCAATAGTACTAAAAAACCCTAAACTACAAAGTGTGACAAATTAGCTAAAATAAAATTTAATTAGAAAACTTTTTTTGGAAATTTTTGAAAAATGAGGAATCTCATTATTGTCAAGTTGTAGAAAAAAAAAGTCGCTTTAAGACAAACAAGGAAAAAAAAATAGAAATTTTAAGAAAACAAAAGTGAAATTAAAAAAATTGAAGGTAGAGATTTCTTTGATCCAACGGAAGAGCCCAATCCGGCCCTAGATGGGAGTTCCGCTCACCCCAAACCTCGTCCCGATTACTCCCTTGGGGCCGGATGGTTTGGCGCCAAAACCATGCCACCTGAGATGACACGTAGGATGAGTCATAGTTCCAGCCGGCCCCAAGTATAAAACCCTTGGGCCGGATTTGGAGAAATTGAGTGATCCTCTTGGTTCAAACTTGGAGTGTTCCGGCCGGCCTTCAATCTCGGAGTGATGCAAGGTCTGTGAATTTCAAGCAAGGCCAAACTTTCAAGATGATGTGCTTTTTTATGTGTGTTTTTTGACATACATGGCACAGATGTGGCTTAGTGACGTACTGGTAAGGATGTTAAATTTTAGTTGCTAGCAGCACTAATTTAAAATAGTGTCACCTTATGGGAATACTAGCACCAGACTGGCTGGGCCTGCAACAGGTGCAGTCAGTATTGTTGCAGGTCCCACTGGTAAAACCAATCTTGCATTATCGATTGTGTTTAGGAGGAAGATAATCTCAATTCTTCAATTCATAAGCTAAAATCTTGCAAACTATAGTGGCAAATGTCTTGAAATTTTTACTCTCTCGCTATCCAAGATCTGCAAATAATTGCTACTTCAGAACTAGAGTTACAGTTTTTCTAAAAAAGCATTTCATTGTGAAATACTTTGAAATAAAACATACACAACATAAATTTCAAATTTGGATATATATTTTTGATTTTGGCGTTAGTGAAAGCAAAATCCACCGCAAAAAAACAGATATAAGAATAATTTCTCATCACCAAGCAATCCATCTAGGATTTGAAGATAGACTACAATAGATTCGAAAGCAAAGCCAAATTAGTTCATGAAACAATCTGAGTCCCAAGTTTCCCCTGCTCAAATGTATGTGCTCCATCTGGCCAACCAAGATTCAACTCTGCATACATGCTTAGTCTGGCCAGCATGAAATTTACTAAAAACTTCTCACAATTATTCTTGACGGAGCATTATCAATGCTTCATAGTGCAAACACACAACACCTTCATCCTGCTACCACACTCTACAATACGGTAAAAACATCGAACCGATCCAAAAGAGGCTACAAATCCAAGGAACAAACTTACCCCATCGGGACTCTTCTTTGGCTTTTCCTTACAGTTTCATCAACAAACCAACTGAAGGAAAGTAATCACCCCCTGCAACAAAAGAAGATACCGGTAGGACAAAGGAACAGAGAAACACTAACATCCAACCCAACTGTAATTCTTCTTCTCACTTCACGCCAGTTTTTTTTGTTTCAAAACCCAAGTGCCAAAGCCTAACTTCACTGCAAAAGGGCAGAGAAGTTCAGGGCCAGGTTTCATCCGCAATCTTGGGAAGGAGTTCGTAGCTCCCGTTGCTTTTTCTCGGCAGCGGCCCCAGCAGAACACCATCATCAAAACGTGCATGAGCAAGACCGGGGGGGAAAAGGAACCCTGCTACCGGAGCAATGACTGGGCCTGCCCTGCGGACACGCGCGCCGTCCATCTGCGGTGGTACTGCTTCGTTAACGACCGCTGCCGCGCCGTCGGCAACTGCCACGCCGTCTACCTGCGGCACTGCATCGTTTCCGCCTGCGGCTCCTGCATTCGCCTGGGCCATTGCGAAGTTCGACTCTCTCTCCGCTTTGCACAATTCGGTGATCTGATGGACGTCTTCTTCTACAAAGACAACAATTTTGTCATCAACAATGGGATCTATATAAGTCGACACACCCAAAGGAAAAATCTGCCAACTTTCAAACAAAGTCTTCTTCTTCAATTCGATCACAACAGCGGGTGTAGAAGAACGAATCCGTGCAGCCCTGCATTCCAACGCAAATGGAACATCGGCACTCAAATTTAAATCCTAGTGAAGCGCGAGTCGTGGACTGCAAGGGATTATCAAAATATTTCCATTCATTCACTGACTAGAAAATTCATTCGAGGAGTGCGTTTGCAGAGTGGACGAGCCTGTGAACGGTTAAAATCGCTGCGATTCTGGCGCTAAATTTCTGGGTACCCAAAACTAGTAAACTACCTAGCTAGCACAGGAACAGAAATTCGTTCCAAGCCGCACCTCCCGAATGAGGGAGCTAAAGTGGTGAATTTCACGAATGTAACCAAATTGACGTTACAAGTTGGAATACAAAGAACAGAGTGTGAAGGAGCCGGCGAAGGACAAAGCATGAAGATGGCGGCGAAGTACTCGCAGATTTCTCAAAGTACCTCTGCGAAGCGACACAGCCAAAGCTAAAATCCGCGCACTTCGCCCAGGAAGTTTCTTCAACTTCGATCACAGCGGGTTCAGAAGAAAGAATCCAAGCAACCCTGTACGTATCCCAACGCACATGGGCAAGAACTAGGAGCCCGAATTGAAGATGGTAGACGAAGTACTCGCAGATTACTCGTGAAGCGACACAGCCAAAGCAAAAAATCCACCCGCTTCGCCCAGAAAGTTTCTTCAATTTTGATCAGAGCAGGAGCGGAAGAACTAATCCAAGCAACCCGGTATCCCAATGCAAATGGGCAAGAACTCGGAGCCTGAATCGAAGATGGTAGACGAATTACTCGCAGATTACTCAAAGGACAAAGCATGAAGATGGTGGCCAAGTGCTCGCAGATTACTCAAAGTTCCCCGTGAAGCGACACAGATAAAGCAAAAAATCCGCCCACTTTGCCTAGAAAGTACCTTGGGCTTCGATCACAGTGGAAGCAGAAGATCGAATCCGAGCAACCCTGTATCCCAACGCAGATGGGCAAGAACTCGGAGATTACATTCGGAGCTCAAATTCAAATCCCAGTGAAGTGTAAGTTGCATAGTGCACTTGGTGCGGAATGATCAATATGCTGCCACTCATTAACTGACTAGAAAATACGTTCACAGAGTACATTTTCAGAGTGAATGAGGAAAAGATCCATTCCGACGCTAAATGTTTTGTGACCCGAAACTCGTACAGGTACAGAATTTCGATGGTGTCGAACAGCACGTATCAAGAGTGCTACAGTGGAAATATTGATGAATGAAACCGAATTGACCATACAAGCTAGAATAGGATGGCAAGCACGAGAGAGATTATACAGCGGAGGTACCTGTTTAGAAGTGCAAACACTGATCGTTACCAGCCCTGAAGCGAAGATGCGTGAGTGCAGACTTGCTACTTAAACAGACGGAGGAGAACAAAGTGTGCAAAACCTGTCATGTCGAAGCTCAGAAGTTGGAGTGCACTTAAGTTTATTACTACCCACACTTGGAGATGGGTGGCCTTGCCTGTAGGAAAACGAAGTGACTTACTCCCGGAGGCCGGAATGAACAGGCCCAGAGAAGGAAGGTGCGATGAAATGGTGGTGCCCTGGCTGGGCCCTGGTGGTGCCACGGCGAGGCCCTGGTGGTGCTATACTCTCGGAAAAGTAAGGTTCCTCAATAACGTAAAATGCGACGAGAACGTATACGACGAGAACGTATACGAGGAGAACGTATACAAGAGGTGTAAGAGTCGGTATGTGATGAGTTATACGGTACAAGGAGGCATCGGAAGGTATCCATCCATTCCGTACCTTAAAGATCCAGAAAAGTTTTTATATGAATTATGAATTAAAAAATTATAGAAATTGATTTTCACTTATATTTTGATTGTGGCAATGGCATAAGGCACAATAGTATGAGATGGTGCTTGCATATTGTTTTGGAATGAGAAATTTAAGAAATTAAAAAAAATTATTGTTGAATTTTTAAGTGTAGAAGTTGCTTTTTATTGGGTTTGATGGTATCTTCACTTTTAAATGAAAGTGGAGAAACTACATTTTTAGGAGTAGTTTTGTCTTGTAAAAACTTTATTGAGTCTTGATGGTAGTCAAAAGGAAGATTTTAGATTCTTTCAATATGTAATTTTAAAAAACAACATGAACAACTATGAATTTTCAATATGTTAGAAATGGTTTTATTCCAAATTAACCTTCAACAATCATGAGTTGAGACTTGAAACTAAGGTAGGAGGTTCATAAATGAACCATCTAAAGGTTGAAGCTAAATTGTAGAGAGGTGAAACTTTTTGGAATATTTGTTAGTAAATTTTCCTTGAAAGACAAATGGAATTGAAATCTAATCTAAATTGTCTTACTTTTTGGAGCTTTGTAGAATTAGTTATTGAATTTTGAAGTTGAAATGACATAGAACTCTAAAATGGACCACCTCCTAAAAAAATAATTTTTTTGAACTTTGTTGAAGTTTATGAAAAAGAAACATGTACAAATAGTGTACGTTTAAGGATGTGGTTCATTTTAGAGTGTAAGTGCTTTTAGAACCTCTTCCTTTATATGTTTAATCATAGGTCTACATAGATTGGTATTAGAACCAAGTCATAATTAAATACAACTACATGATTTCTTTAACCCCTATAAGACAATTAGTTGTCAACTATATGAACAATTGGAAACTTAGGGAGGTTACTATGAAGTCAATTCCCAATGGATGAAAGTAAAATTCTTGATAAAGATGCACATTTTATAAGCTTTTTGAAAATATAATTTGTTTTCAAATTCAGTATCCAAGTAAAAGTTATCAAACTCCAAAGTTTACATGCAACTTGGGTAGTGTGATAATTGAGAAGGTAAGCAATCACGCAACATTTGAAGTTTTTTTCATTAATTGTGAACGCTTGTATCTTGCAATCTATGAAGTCAAATGAGCTGAAATTTTTGTACACTTTCTCATTATAGTAAGGTAAAACAATCGATTGTAGTCAAATTTGGAGTCTACCCTCATGCCATTGCTAAATTTTTTCAAATTTTTTTCAAATAAAGACAAGTATGAGAAATAGTGTAAGCAATTGAAATTATATTTTTTAAACAAAGTATGAATTTGTTAAGGATATTTGAAGTGATTGTCTAAAAGAGTGAGTAGGCTACCCTACAACCAACAAAAACTGTATTCAATATCCTCATCTTAATCACCTGAAGTGAAGCAGTTATAGAAAAATCTAATGTAGAAGGCCATGAAAAGTCACTTCCTACAATGATTTACACTAAAAAAGTATGGTGTTCCTAATGAGTTCACTAATCACTCCATTGGTGTCAAGTTAAACATTGATTGTAGCTAAAAAAAATTTGATGGTAGATCATTAGATGTCCACTATGGGTCATCTCACTACAATGGGTTGTTTTACCTTAATGCAAAGAAATAATGTGTGGTTGAAAATGAAAAGAAAATTACATAATCTACTCAATGTCCTAGAAATGAAAAGCTTTGTTTTGACCATTGGAATTTTGATTCTTAAAAAAATGAAATCTCCTAAAAAAATTAATATTTTACCCATATAATTGTTATATTTTGCACATCTTTTGTGTATGAGATGTTCTTAGGTGTGTTAAAACACCTCCATTATCTTTGAAAATTGGCATGGAAGTAACTAATATAACTACCTAGCCAATGGTTTAAATTTCCAAAGTTGCATAGTACCTCTTTCTTTATAAAGTGAAGTCGAACTATGTTGAACTTAATGAAAATTAAAGGGACAAAAATTTGTTTTCTTCTACCTTTGAATTCTATGAAATTGCTATTCATGTGGTCAAATGGTCTAAAGTTCTTAATCAAAATTCCCATAGCACTCTAGTGCAAATTTGAGCAATTTAGAGTTTGTAAAATGTTGTTCTATTTCAGTTATCTTCAACACATTAGAAAATGACTATTTTGAATACATTTTGTGAAAAAAAAAGTCAAAAAAACTCTAGGAGTATTAACAATGCAACATGGCATGTTGATTTCCAAAACCACTTAAGATTTATTCTATCTAGATTTGTCACCTAGTTGTCCAATTGTTGTATGCTACATGGGACTATGGGAGGTGCATGCATTGTTTGGTGAATGATTTGTGGATTTTCATTTTGTCTCATTTGATTAAGAATCTCTTCATGTTGTCTAGTCTTGCTATTATTAATTATAAAGGGCTTATTATCCTTGAAATCAATTTCTCCTGGTTCTACAATAGGAATATCTCACATAGATGCACAAAAAGATTGTTTTCAGTACAAGTTGAAATCCATTTAATTTGGATTATTAGTTAAAAATTATTATCGTGTCCTAGTTTGTTTTTTCCCTTTCAAATTGGCCAAGACAAGGCAATAAGATGGAAGTACAACAATACAACATGGTTAGAAATCTCGAATGGGATGGAAGTAGAAATGGTCCTTTGGTTTCTTCTTGATGGATTATAATTCCAATAAGGTAATTTGGTTTTAGTTTTAAATTTCATGCCTTTTCATGTAGAGTATCTATTTATTGATTTGAATTCAATGAAAAAATGACACGAAATGGCTTAATTTAATTGGGTTTTGAATTTCATACTCTAATTTGTTCAATCTTTTTCATTAGTTGATGAGAGACTTGAAAAGTGTTCAAATTCTTTAGGAAGATTTTGAATTACAATTTGGCTTTCAAAAGGGGCAACTAATCTAATGGAATTCAAATTTCACCGAGAACTTTGAAACCAATACCTATAGAATGCCCATCTCCAATTTTTGATGGAAAGTGACCAAACAAAATAACAAAAATATTACAAAATAATGACTTCTATTGACTTTGAATAGGTAGAACAATAAACTTACTTTGAAGCTTCAATGGATTTCAATTTTAGAGAGAAATCAATGTGGTTTGTAATCACAATGACAAAGTGAAAATTATTCTCTTTTATTTCTCACAAATTAAACTACATGCCTTCTTTAAGTTATAAATTTCAAGATGTAGATGTGAAAATTTGAAATCAATGCAAATTTTTGTAGTCTAAAATGTGAAAAATATCCATAATTAATAAAAATATTCTCATTGTTTTTTAGATACCATTGCAAGCTTACTCAATGTTAAAGAATATTGTAGTATAAATTAAATTTCCATGAGTAAAATGTATACTTAGAATAATGCTAGACCATTGAAGTAGGGTTCACTATTATTAATACAATAATAGGAGGCCCAAATTTCAACTTCATAAGACATTCAATTTTTATCCAATTTCAAAATATCAAATTAGGATATGAACGAAATTTGGTTGGCTAAATAATACAATAATAGGAGGCCCAAATTTCAACTTCATAAGACATTCAATTTTTATCCAATTTCAAAATATCAAATTAGGATACGAATGAAATTTGGTTGGCTTTGTTTAATTAGTTGGATTCAAATTCAAAAGAGATCGATTTGATGGTCAAAATTAAGATGGGCAATAAAAAAATTAGAAGTAGATATGCAAACATTGATTTGTTTTCCAACTTTATTTTTGAATACCATTTTAGTTTTAAGAAATATAACACATAATTTGGAATTTTTGTAGTTGGAGGTTTGAAATTGCACTTATAGCTTGAATCACAAATTACTAAAATTCCATAGAGAGGTCTATTTGCAAGACAAAACATTGCACTTGTAAATTGGTTGTATGCTTGTAGTCAAATTTAAGCATTTCCACATGTAAGGAGTGCTATTCTCTAAACTTTATTGTGTACAAAGGTACCTAAAATGTTATTCTTCCAATTCATTAGATGGAAAAGCAAAATTTGATTGTTTTAAAAAAAACATTGAATTGATTCACTTGTCCTTATTTTTTAATACCAATCATGTTAAAAGCTAAACATTTGCTATCAGGTCTAAGTAATTTTTTAAAGTATGCACAATGCAACCAAAAATATCTAACCCCTAAAGGATTGAGGCACATTTCATGTATATATATATATATGCCAAATTTCAGAGGTTAAAAAGTTTTTTTGCAAAAGTTGCCTGAAGCTATCTGAATTGCCTAAAAAAATTCAAGGTGACATAACTTTTGATGTTAGCACTCAATAAAAGAAATAGATTTTCATGAAGGGGGGTGTATGTTTACAAATTGTATCCAAGTTTCAAGAACATCTAACTAAAAATGACTTTGTAGAAACCTACCCAAGAATTCTTACATACATCTTGGAGGTGCACTCTCTTTTTTATGTTACGGTGGAAGCATCTAAAACCATCCAAATAAAAAAATTTGCATTAGTTAGAGGCAATTTTTTCTTAAAATATTTTTTTTTAGTATAAATGAGTGAAAATCATGAATATTAAAGAAAACATTTTTTTGATGTCGTATGTAAATTCTATGATTTTTCAAAGTATTGGCTCCCTCAACCACTAAAATTGTTCATTAGATGCCTCTAAATTTGAACCTTGCTAAAATCAGCAATGATCCAATCAAATTATGGTATGTGTCCTTTTAATACGTTTGCAAATTAAAGCCAAGCATTTGGCAAACACATTAACTAAAATCTAGGGACGATTTTGGATGAGTCTAGGGTCTAATGCAAAGGACTGGTGCAGTATTGGATGTTTCTCCCTTAGTGTGTAAACAAATGAAGGGTAAATTTAATTGCCTTGGATCTAAATATTAGATAATTATTCAAAGTAAACTAGCATCCACATAATAGGCTATTAGATGTTATAAATAGTGAGGGATATAAAATAATACTAAATTTTATCCAACTTTTTTCTAAAGTAGCCCCACCAAAATCCCCTCTAAAAACTTGAACTTGCGAGTAGTATACTTAGTACATTATAAATGTAATAGAGGTAGAAGGTGGAATCCCGTGTGTTGTTCAAATTGACAATTGTTCAAACTGTGGATGAATTTATATTGATGGATGTTTGGTCTAATCTTGCTCACTTCAATGAGTTGGCAGTCAAACGTTAGGGTTACATGTTTCAAAAAACAAACAAATGTTAGGGTTACAGGTTGCAGTTGGCAGAGTTTTTTGCCTTTGTTTTGTAAAATCTTAGATTTGGGTTAGAGAATGGCGATAGAACACAAGGTCATATGGCTTAGAGTGCTTTCTTATGCTTCAAGTTTAGAAATGTGACAAAAACTTTGGCTAAAAACTGAGTGGAATATTTGTGCACTGGATTGTGTTGTCAAGCCTTTGGGTTTGTGGTTTGAGCCCATAGATGCTTGTATGTAGGGATTCGTGGTAGGATTTGGCATTTAGCATCTACATGACAACTAATATCAACAAAAAGGTCACACTATGGACGTTGGAATTCAAGGAGGTAGATCCAAAATATTTTGGAAAGCTTGATATTGGATGAGCTTCAACTTTGGAGGCATTTTGATTTTACTTCAAAGTTGTGATTGTTTCATTGCAATTGGTGTAATTTTGTGTTGTAACTATGAATATAGTTTGCAAATATACCATTCAAGGTTATCTATGAAGTATATTGTAATGTCTATGCAAACATTCTAGTAAAATATCCCTCCTTACCCTTTCAACTATTTGTATGATATATTCCACTATATTTTATTTATAATGAATATAGGATATAAAAAATTGGCACCCAAAAAAATTTCAACTAAAAGATAGAGTAAGTAGAATAAGCAAAATTTAGAAATTTAGATAAAGTAAACCCTCTATAAATTTAAAAAAAATCACCTACATAGCCCCCAAATATTAGGGGCTCATTTGCACGTGATCAATGAATTTCTTGTATAGTATACCCTCTGAGGCATACATTGATCAAACACTTGTTCCTTTAAAGGCTACCACACTAATTAGGATGTAGTACATTCTTTTACCTTCTATTATGCTAAAACATCTTTCCTTATAGAACTTTTATTCTAATTCCAAATATTCCTAGATATAGTATTTTACAATTTTACAATTTTTTGCAAATTTTTGAAAACAAGGAGACCTTTTTGCCTCTAGTGTTTTCTATAAAAGAAATTTCCTACAATAAGAAACCAACTAGAAAATAACTTCTACTATATAAAAGTCCATTTAAAAAAAATAAAATTTAACCCTTGAAGGACTTAGACCATTTTTCTATCAAAAAACCCTCAAACCTACCATTTTTGTTGTATTCATCCAAAAAAAACAAAAAACAATATTTTGGGGGGGGGTACATAATTGTAGGATCTTGTATTTAACTTGTTTGAAATCATGTGGTAAGAATTTCATGAAACTTAATCGTACAGATTGGAAGATATGAGTTCTCAAAGTCAAATTTCTTTTTTTTGAGCTACGATTTGTAATTTCACATGGTTTTGATTGCCATTTTTGGAAAAAATTTGCACTATGAAACTTCAATTATAAAATTTTGTGTTTATAAATTGAATTGAGAATCTAAGTTAGAATTTCACAAAAAGATACCCATGATTTTTTTTAATTTAAAAAATTATAAAATAGAAGTAGGTCTAGGATTGAAAGAATAACTAATTGGTTAATAGCTTTAGTATGGGATTGAAACACAATAATTCCAATGGTGAGATTATTCTAGCAAGTAAATGAAACTTGTTCCAACAATTTTTTTGAAAAATTATAAAAATTGCATTCAAAAATAAATTCTACAAGTTATTTTTTCAAGAAAATGTTGAAATTGCTGGAAAACAATATAGTCCGTAGCTTTCTCATTACCAATCCAAATAGAATGAATCAAAGCTTTATATGAAAACAAAAATATATTGGTTCAAGAAAAAAAAATTTATTTACTTTTGTCTTTTTGCAAATTTTTTTCCTACCCACCAAATTTAGTTTTGGACTTTTTGTATATAACTTTTGCTCTTAGATACCAATTGATATAAAAATTATATTCCCACAAAGCTAATTAGTTTTCCTATCTTATAAAAAAATCTCAAAAAATTTCACCAAAAATTGAGGTCATAGGAACTTGCCCAAAATCCATTTTGTCCCCTGAGGGGACAAAAGTCTTTAAGGGGTTTAACAAGAAAAAAACAAAAATAAAATAGTTCTATAGAAAAGCCTCCCTCTCTCCATGTCTCCTTTTTTTGCTACCAAAGGTAGGATGTTCAAACTCTAATTGGCCAATAAAAACGAACATGAGTCAAAGGTACATTTTGTTGTCTTCATGTACCAATTCTATACATTTTAAGAGGTGGTTACTTTGGATGACCATTGCTTTTCAACTTCAAAAATTTGTAACTAATTTTACAAAGGTCCAAAAAATATGAAATGACTTAGATTAAATGCCAATTACTTTTTTCTTCCTATAAAAATTTATTGAAAATTGTTTCAAGGAGCTTAGCTTCCCCCAAAAGGCAATCAACTCTTAAATGCTCACTTTAACCCCTAAACCCCACCATCACCAATTTTGGCATTTTTTTTTAGTAGAAAGTGATCTAGAGAGAGACTAAAAGCATTTTTCATCCATTTTTTTCTTGCTGACCTTTCATAGGGATATAAAGAATACCTAATTGATTTTGTAGTCTTGCTAGTGTTTGTCTTTACGTGAATGAGAAGTAAAGAAAACAAATGGCAAAATTTGCTATTTTAGTGTATTTTTCTCCTTGCTCTAAATCTAAAATTCTTCTTTGAAAATGACATTTTTTTAGATAAAGCCAAATTGACAAAATGAAGGTCATCTTCTCTAGTTTCTACTCTGCTTGAAATTCACAATATTGAATATTTATTGCACTTTGAACTTTGAATGTATTTTCAATGTCCATAGTATTTTGATCATAGAAGGACATGGAAATTGAATTTTTACTATGGTATTTGTCAATGTAATGTACACACATGGTGAAATTTCCATTTAAAAAAAATAAGTTTCTATTTGATGTGATGTTTTCTTCACTTTTCTTCAAAAATTCTCATAAAAATCAAATTTTCTCAAAGAAATCTAATTTTTTTGTGAAGTACAAAAGATATGTAATTTCATCTCTGAAAAATAAAAATAAAAACTTTCAAGCATATATAGTTCCAAAATGGCAACAAATGAGTGATGGGCAATGAAGTTTCAAACCAATGGATGTAAGTCTATCCTTTAACCCTTCATTGCCAAAGGGGACAAAAAGTGTCCTCACATTCATGCAATCGGATTCAAAGTGCTATAACTTTTGCATCCATTGTCTAAATTCAATAAAACTTGTTGAAAAGTTGTGCATGCTAGTTTAGTTTGTATAGTAAAAATTTTAGATCAATCCAAGATGTAAAATCTTTGTGGGAGTCAATTGAAGTTCACATGTCCAATTTGAATTCACTAAACAACAGTTGATGGCTGCAACTTTGGGGGTTGTATCTCCTTCATCCAATGTTTGTTTTCATCAAAAATTATTGACTTATGTTCTTCTAGAAGTCTAGTTTTTGTAGTCAATTTTTCATGCAATCCAAGTTGTTTCAAATGTTTGGAAGCAATTCAAAGTTCAAAATACAATGATTTTTGGACTATTGTGAACTTTGGAGGCTTGTTTCTTCTTCATATGGTGTTCATTTCTAATCATTTTTGTTGAAAAAGTTGCGCATCCTAGTCTACTTTTTGTGACTAAAATTTGATATGAGTCCAAGAAGTTATGGGTGACCGAGAAGCATTCTAGTAGAAAGAGGTTTGGCTACTAATGTGTTTTTTGCACCCTTTTGGGCTATTTTTTTGACATTTCAAAGTCATTTTGCAAACACAATGAGTCAATTGAATGAAGTTTTTTTTCACCAAAGTGTTTTTATGTTCATTTTGAAAAGCTTTCAAGTTTAAAATTTTTTACATTTGAATAGGTTTAGAAATCAAATTTGACCTCCAAATGTGTTTTTAGGAAAATTTCAGCATCTTTTTTCAAAACTAAAACATTATAATCTTTCAATCTATATAGTCAAATGACTCCAAATTTGATCTACATCATTTACAACATACACACTACAAGATTGTACGGTTAAGACCTTCATAGCTTAATGTCATATAGACTTATAAAGCTTGAAAAGTGAGCAGCTTTTAGGCACAATTAGACTTTCGGAGATGAGGGGTAAAGGGTTAAGGGCCTCTTAGCTTACCTTTTTGTAGCTCACTGATTTCTTCCCTTGCAAATTATAAAAAATTAAATTTTTTTTCTTAAAAATTTGAAAGGAAACAACAAAAACCATCATTTAGGCAAATTGTCAAATTTAGCGGAAGAAATGCATGAATATGATTGAAATGTGTTTTGGGATCCAAAAGATGGATGGATGTAGAAATATAATGCTTTACCAAATTTTAAGTGATTGCCATCTTGGCACTTTCTCAATAACTTTAAACAAAGATTGTTGGACATTGGTAGGATACATGAGGTGAGAAGAGAAGACGTGTATAGGATTTGGAATCTTCCAAGAAGGTGACGGAAGAATGTACACTACATAGTGAAAATAGGTTGCCCCTCACTAATTTCTTGACATTTTACAATGCATAAATTTTTTGTGTTACTATACAAAAATGCACTACTTTTGAATTACTTATCAGTATAGTTAGAACTCATGAATCTCCATGTTTACAAATAAAAATATTGTAGAAATGTATATTGATTTTGATGACTTGTAGAACAACTTTCTTGCAATAAGGCAATCTAAGAGCATCCCCAACGCAGCTCAAAATATGACTCAAACTGGATATTTCGCCTGGTCAGCCAACTGTCTGTACCCCACTGGACTCAAAATAAAACTCAAAATATGGCTGGGCCCGACCTAATTTACTGAGCGGACGGGAAAATTGTGAGTTCAAGCCAGGGCCTGTAAGGGAGTTTGACTATACTTTTGGCCCCGATGTCAAGGTACAGACCCCAACTGACCATCCAATTTCAATTTTTTTTAAATGAAATGCTTACAAGCAGTTTCATGTACAAAAAATGAGACATTTCTTATCCCAAAAAAGATGAAAAATGAATTCCATCTTGGCTTGAGTTTTTCACAAAAAATAGAGCTCACTATATCCTCTTGAGGTGGAGAGAGAAGTCCCACATGGGTTGGGATACCTCCCTACACCTCAAGAGGATGTAGTGAGACCCACTTCCCATAGAAATTCATGCCTTCCTACTTCCACTTCATGTGGTTGTAGGAAGAAGTGATTTTTCAATGGAACAAGGCTCCTTATATCCCCATGGGGTGGAGGGAGGTGCTCCAACCCATGTGGGATATAAGGATTTGAACTAGTTTGAACTAGGAATTCAAATTTTTAATTTTTAAAATTTAAATTAATAATTTTTAAAATTAAAAATTTGAACTCCTAGTTCAAATTAATTCAAATCCTTATATCCCACACGGGTTGGAGCACCTCCCTCCACCCCATGGGGATATAAGGAGTCTTGTTCTAATGCATTTTCAAATTACTTAGAGATCTCCTCAAGTAAGGAGAGTGAGATCTCAAAGAATTCCAATAAAACCCAATGTTCTTTGGCTTCAAATTTAAAGCAAAAAAATTGGAAAACTTGATTTTTAAAAAAAAATCTCTTTTAGAGGGTTGCTTGCACTATTCAACAGTGGGGCAAATGAGTAACACCCAACCCGGCCAGAGTTGGAGAGCCCTCCAAAGGACCCGATTATGAGTCAAATTCTGAACCATGCGGTGGGGATGCTCTAAGTGTAAAGGCAACCTAATTTCACTATTTGGCGTACCTTCATTGACAGAACTGAAAATCCAAGGGTCTGTCTGGGATCGGGTGGGTATTGTAGTGTCTCCCAGTCAGGCACTCGGGCCACTTGCGGCTGCTGGATCTTGTCCTTCCATTTTTGCCATGGAATTCCGTTTCATTTCATTGTATTAAAAACTAATTTAAAGCTAATTTGAAACTAATTTAAAACTAATTTAAAGCTAAAATCTTGCAAACTACTGAAGCAAATGTCTCTAAAATGTAATCTTACTCTTTCTAAGATCTCCAAGTAATTGGCACTACTTCATGAGTAAAGGCACAATTTTTAAAACAATGCTTGATAACTAGTTGCTGACTTTTTAGTGCTAATGTGGCATTGTCCCAGTGGCAACTTGTCACCTTTGCCATTATAAGTTGCAACTCATAACTTTCTTTTCATTCAACTTGCTTCCTACATCCTTGGATCATGAAGATCACAGATGGGCGAATTTCATTAAAATGGCGGAATTTCATTACTTTGACACTTTTTATAGTTTAGACCACACAGTTTTAAATCTAAATTAGTCATGGAATTTTGAAATTTCTATGTGTTGACCGTAGATGTTTGAAATCTATATTTGTCCAAGATATTTTAGACCATATAAATTAGAATCTAAATTAGTCATAGATTTTTAAAATCTATATGTATCTTAGATGTCGGAAAAAAAAAATCTAGACCAATCTGTGATGTCAGTTTTCAATTTTGACTGCACAGTTTGAAAAACGGCACATGGAATATCACCATTCTAACAAAATTTGCCTTAAAGGTTGTGATTGAAATTTTTTCCACCAGTTACATATTAGATAACCTATTTGTTGCTAGCGCAACTCATTGGTTTTATAATATTTAGACAATTACTTCAATGAAATTAATCTTAAGATACATAAGTTTAAGTTCGTGTATTTTTTAAGTTTGGCAAAAATGAAAGCAACTTCCATTGCAAAAAAACATGATTCAAGAAATTCTCATCACTAACTTAAGGATCCTTGGA
The DNA here is from genome assembly GCA_947034885.2 of Thuidium tamariscinum. NCBI lineage: Eukaryota > Viridiplantae > Streptophyta > Bryopsida > Hypnales > Thuidiaceae > Thuidium > Thuidium tamariscinum. Next base: position 14,276,597 of record OX344756.2, read on the forward strand.
GGATCTGAAGACACAACTAGATTCCACAGCAAAGCAATATCCTGAGTTAATGAGAACAATCTGAGTCCCAAGTTCCCACTGTACAAATATATGTGCTCCATATGGCCAGCCGCCACATACCTTTAAATATATGCTCTGGTCAGCATGAAATTTGAAAACAATGTCCACACAATTATTCTTGACAAAGCATTATCCATGCTTTTTAGTCCAAACACGCACACCTTCGGACTGCTAACACACTCTACAATACTGTAAAAACATCAAACCAATCCAATAGAGGCTACAATACAAAGTCTATCTGATATAAACTAGTGGCTCTAAGTTAGCCCAACACACCCATGGCGCTACTAACTTGCAACTACCCCAAATGACTCTTCTTCTTATGCAATTGGCTTTTCCATGCAGCTTCATCAGCAAAGCCAGGAAACCAAGCACCCATGCGAAGAAGAAGACAGTGATTGAGGACATGGAAACACAGAAACACTACATATCCAACCCAACTATAATTTTTCTCAAGAGCAGAATTTTTTATTTCAAAACCCAAGTGAAAAGCTTTACTTCACTGCAAAGAAGTTCAAGGCCAGGTTTCACCTTCAATCTTGGGAAGGATTTGGGAGCTGCCGTTGTTTTTTGTCGGCAGGGGCCCAGCAGAACAGCATCCACATCGAAACGTGCAGGAACAAGCCCCTGCGGGAAAAGGGCCACTGCCACGGGAGCAACGAGCACCGGAGCTGCCGCCTGGCCTGCCGCGCGGACGCGTGCGTCACCTATCTGCGGCGGTAGTACTGCTCTGTTCACGAGCTGCAGCGCTCCGTCGGCAACTGCCGCTCCGTGCCCCTGCGACACTTGTCCATTCACGCCTGCTGCTCCTGCGTTCGGCTGCTCCATTGCAAAGACCGACTCCCGGACGGACTGACTTTGCGCAATTTGGTGATCTGCTCGATGTTTCCTCCTACGAAGACAACGAAACCAACATCAATCAAACGGAAGCGCAAGAATTGACACACTTAAAGGAAAAATCTACCAACTTTCAAACAGATCGAGCTAGTCTTCTAATGCAATCAAAGTGCAGCCATGCATTCCAACGCAAATTAGCAATCGGAACTCAAATTTATATTCTTGTACGTGTAGTGCGAGTAGCAGACGACTAGGTGAGAAATGATCTAACTATTCCCACTCATCCACTGAGTGACCCAGAAAATTACGCCAGCTTGCATAGTGCGTGTGCAGAGTGGACAAGAAGAAGGTTCACACTTTCGGAAAATTGGGGCAGATTTTGGCGATATTGAGTTTCGGGGACCGGAAAGGAACTAGTGCAGATATAGAACTTCGTAGACCGTGCCTCCCGCATGAACAAATTTCATTACCTGGAGGCCCTGCGGTTGTTACTGCTATCATATCTCTGCTACCACCTGACTGTGGTCGGAAATTTCCAACGCAAATTGGCTATCGTAGCTCCAATTCGCAGCTTAAATTCAAATCCTAGTGAAGCCCGCGTCATGGGCTTTGATCATGAGCGAGACGCCTGATCAAATTAAATGCTCCTACTCATTCACAGACAAGTAAAATTCGTTCGTGGAGAACCAATTGAATGACGAGCTGGAATTGGACCGCAACCAGAGAGAGAGAGAAAAAATAAAACGAAGAGATGATCGATACGGCGAAGCTGGGTGCATTGGATTGTCACTCCAGAGAACATGCGTGAAAGGAAGCTAGCGAGGTGATCATCAGAGGAGAACAGAGTAAGCGGGTAGTGCAATCGTGAGAGACCTGGAACTGAGAAAAGCAGGTTGCTGATTCCGCTGACAATGAATGGTTCGGGACTGATGAGTGGCGATTTGTAGTCAGTTTCTGGAAACAGGCCCGTATGCTCCATGGCTCCGTATGCACAGCCTGCTCACACGCTTCCCGTTCCAGCTAGTCGCTCATGCATCATTAACCTCTAGAGCCCTTAAAACTGCATTTTTGGCACAGTGATTTCAGGCAGCTTATTATGAATGGAGTTTTTATTTATTTTATTTACAATTTTCATACAACATTTTTTCAAGGAGTACTTTTAAGGCCCAACAATTTTCATAACTTTTGAGTTTTAACTTCATGGTTAAAAAGTTATGGCATGATATATAGTTTTCATTGCTTGGCGGCAGGGTTTTTTTTTTAGGCATTTAAATGCCCAATTTCCTCAAAAGCAAATTGGGCAGTTTCAAGCCTATAGAAAAAAATGAGGGTAAATGTGACAAAAAATGCCAAACAGAAATAATAACTCTCTGTACCATTGCCAACATGCTTCTGAAACCTCATTTCATCTATAATGCAAAGCCAAAATTCCATACTAAAATTCCATATTCAAAATTATATACTTAAAATGACCTCCTTCAATTCAAGACCCCTAAATTTAGGAGCCAGTCAACTTAATACCTTCTTGAAAGGAATGCCACATTACCATTTGCCCGAAAACCAAAAAAAAAACCTACTTGGCGGGTAGCCCAGGTGGCTAAAAAAACTTCTTTAAAAATCACTTTTCCAAAAAAAAAATTTTGAAGTTGGTTTATTAAATCTATATGGAAAGATTACTTTATGAGATGAAATTTATGAGGAATTTTAATTTGGGGTAGTTTGCAGGTAGTTATAAACTATCTCTATTCTACAAAAAGTTTGATATCCTTTATTTGATTTAGTTTTTATTATTTTTGAAAACAATGAAAATATTGGATGAAGATTGTTTATTACAATACTACAACCATTGGGATTGGCAACTTTCATTTCCATAAATAAATTTTATACAATTTAGTATTTTGTAACTTCCTATTTTTTTTTCCTGTATGTTGTACAATTCCAAATGATTTGAAATTTTTTGAGTATGACTGTAGCCAACTTGCATTGAAGAATGAATTCAAAGAGTAACCACCATTTTGAACATGTTTTCATACAAATGTGACCTTGAGAAGTTGAACTACCCTAGTTTCTGCACGGATTAAAAAATGATTTTCGGCAATTCAAATGCTAATAGCTTGCAATTTACATGATGAAGAATTTTGAAATTTTTTCAACATATTTTCAAACCACCTTACTACAAAGATCCTATGGTCATATGTGTCAAAAAATGTCTTTTTTCTAAAAATTTGCATGGGCATTAGAAATTGCAGTCTCGAAACTTTTTTGGTGAAAACATAGCCAAAAATCTTTAGGGGTTAACTTGTGACAAAGATGATAAGCTTTGTAATTGCTCACAGATGTTGGTAATGAAAATGTTAAGAAGCAGTAGCTCCACAAGTCCACAGCGCAGCACTTTGAAGAGCACTTTCGCACCCATTATGTTGGTTGGACAATGGGGGGGGAGGGGTCATCACGCGTGATGTTAAATTGGTCCCACAAAGTCCCTTAGTTTACTACATGGGTAAATGCTGAATTTTTTTTTTTTTTCATAATTTATTTTTTTCAAATTTTGAGTTCATATTTGGCATCAAAGACCTCAAATTAGTTAGAAAGGAGTTGAATGCAACCAAAAAAATCCCTAGTAAAATGAGTTTTGCCCCGCTAGAGCCACGTTTTACCCCTGTGGGGTCACTTCATGGGATTGACCCGACCAGGTGTTACCCAAGTCCGTCAGTCAGTGGATCCGCGGATTTATAAGTTAAGCTTACAGAAAGGTCGGATGAAGCCTTAAGTTACATCTTTGACTGCTTGTGATAGGCCCTGGCGGCCACTTGGCAGTTACGGAGTATTAACGAGGGAATTGGGGATCGACCAAGCCCTTTAAAAGATGCGCTCGTCTCTCATCATCTCTGACCCTGCCCAGGCCGCTTGCGGTTGGGTTTTGTTTACTATTTTCTTGCAGTAAAGGTCTCCTTTATTTGTGTCAAAAAAAGAAAGAAAAGATGCGCTCGTCCGGATAAGCAAGCGGGAAATCGGGATAAAAAGAGGAGAAGTTTGACGACGTTTGGTAGACAATCTCATTGAGTCATTGGTGCAGACTTCGCAAGCTTGAGAGAATCTAAAATCCATGTTTTTCTAATCGTATTCCTCCAATTGATTGGATTCACACCAAAATATAAAGATTATTTTCCTCTGTAGCATTGCTTATGAAGTTTCCTTTGCCCACCTAGATATGTAATGAGGCCTTGGCCCCTCACTCATCCCCCAATCAAGTGGGCTTTATGTTGGGTCTGGGGCGAAAGGAAGGTCGGCCAAATTTATATTCAATCCGGCTTGGATTTTTCCATTCGGCCCAATTAATATAAAGCCCTTGGCCCAAGCTCATGGGCCAAACTCTGGGACCTAATTTCCAATTCATGTACTTTTGGATTTTTCTCAATGCTCAAATAAAAAAAATCATAAAATATGCATGTTTTTCTTTTCTTCCTTTTTTCTTATTTCATGAGTTTTTTAAAATTTATTCATTCTTCCTCTTCCTAATTATTCTCTTTCAATAATAGAAGAGAGAGTTTTTCTAGAATTTTTTTTTTCCTATTTCAAAAATGGAAGAGAAATTTTTATTTCTATTTTTTTGAATCATGATCATTCCCTTTTTATTTTTTCTATTTATTTTTTTTCTTAATTGAAATTAGACTTTCTATATCATCAAGTAGTTTTAGGTAATTTGTTTAGAAATTTGTCCATTCTGTAGTCCATAACAAAAATAGAAATGATAGTGTTTCTAAGGCTTTTTTTTTCCTTTCTAGTACTAAATTGCACTAGTAAAATAATTTGGCTAAAAATTGCAACAAACCATTAAGCTTTTTGCCAAAAATCTTTGAATGAAGAAAATCTTGGGTGAATTGCCAAATTGAGGATAAAAACAAAGTTATAGACATGTGATACTTGCAAATGTGGTATTTTCTATCAAATTTGTAGATGAATGTTGATTTTTGGAACACCACTAAAATAATTTGTATCACCACTTTGGCAATTTGTTAAGAATGAAAAAAATAATTTAAATTTAAATAAAAATAAAAATAAAAAATTTAAGAAAATAATTTTTATTTGCATAGAAAAAAACACTTATGATCATTAAATTTTGAGTTCATTCCAAATGAAGCAAAATCATGTATGTTCTAATTTTTTTAAATTACTAGAAAGTAAAACAACTAATTCAAAAATTAGTAACAAACCCTAGTAGAGGTTAGTACCTAGAAAACACATAAAACACAACAATTATTTTTAATAAATATAAGCTAATTATAAGCAAAGAAAAGTAAATGAAAATAATCAATCCGTTCCTACATGGGAGTTCTAGCCACCCAAAACCTTGTCTTGATTCCTCCTTTGGAACCGGAAGGTTTTGTGCCAAAACTATGCCTCCTAAGGTGACACATAGAATGAGTGGTAGTTCTGGCTAGCCCCAAGTATAAAGCCTTTGGGTGAGATTTGGAAAAATTGAATGAATCTATTGGTTCAAACTGGGAGAGCTCCAACCAACCTTCAATTGAGTCCCAAGCATTAACCATGGAGTGCTCCGACAACGTCCAATTTCTGGACGATGTACAGATTGGAAATCAATTTTCTTTCTCATTAGTTTTTGGATGAAAGTCATCTAGTTTGTGGTGATGCTTCATCAAGTTGTTGTCCTATCTAATGGTTGGATTGGGTGTTATTAGAGTTCTTATTATTCTAAAATTACAAATTGTAGTCTAGATTTTGCCTAAATCCCACAAAACCCTGGACTATAGTATAGGGGTTCAAATCTAGGGGAATGGTCAAATAGTCTAACGTATTATGACTAAAGTCACATGTCAGTCAGAATGGATTGAAATATATTGCTAATTTCCACATATAAAGACATTTGAATGGGCAATTTGGAGTTTCACTCTTATTCCCAAGAAATAATTTTGTGATCAGTCCATTAATAATGCTATGGACGCATGAGTGTTGTCCCAGTCCTGGACTAGTATTCTAAGGGGGAATAGCAAATTGTCAAGGGTATGTAGCAATTTGTCACCTGCTTGCACTATCTGACTTAATCATTGCAACTAGTTATATAATATATATATAATATTCTTCTTCATCCAATTCTTTAATTACCATGAAATTCTTTTACCAAGAAATTTGTCTTCTGTCACTAATTAACTAGCCTAATCACAAATTTAGATGAGTATCAAACCAATCCCAGTCCTAAGGCAATTTATCCCTAATTAATGCAAGGCATGAATGTATATGCAATTGTCTTCATTTCCAAGCCACTACACATGTTCAAGTCAATTGGTTAATTTAATTTTACCTTAGAACAATTTATAGTTACAATGGCAATTTATCTAGGGGAGGACACTTCCCATTTTTTAATAACCTACGTGCGGCGGAATATAGGGTACATTTAAATAATCTTAGGTAAAATTTATAAGAAATTTATATATAAAATAGGGGACATTAAAAAGGCAAAGTGTTTTAAAAATAAAATAGGGATGATAATATGGCTGATTTTTCTGTTTTATGGTAAAATAGGGGTTCTTTTAATGTTGCCAAGTAATGATTACAAGTAATTGATAGCCCCCCTAAAAATATCTCACCGCCGCACGTGGGTCCCCCAAATATACAAGAAGTGTCCTCCCCGGGCAATTTATTCCTCAGTATATTAACTAAAATAATTTATTGGTGATTTTATGAATCACAAGGCAATTTGTCATATTGTTCCACCATCACACTTCAAGGCTATTTGTTATATTGTTCCACCATCACACTTCAAGGCCATTTGTCATTTTTCTTCATCATCCAGACCAAGGCAATTTGTCATAAGGCAATTTGTCATAGTAACTTCCTATGGACCTAAGACCATGGTTTCTCTTCAATTGGATTTATCAAGAATTTAATCTTTTTGGAATAGTTATTATTGAATTAATTTCTTTTGAGAATTAATTTAATTTAATTTATCAATTTCAGCAATTAGATTTTAATTTAATTCCATCTTCATATCATCAAATTGTATTTTTTATAAGTTTGACATTTTTTACAATTATGATAATGCAATTTATCTTCACAATTTTAATTTAATTTTAATTATAGAATTTTTTCTATAATCAACACTCACAACAATTTCACAAATAGTTTTATTATAAAATGTCAATGCATAATAGCAATTTGTCAAAATTTATGATTCACTTATTCATTTATTCATCTTCAAATGTATAACAATTTGTTATCATGACAAATGCAATTAAACATAATATAAAACTTTTAATATCAATTAGGCAAAACTCCCTAGTTGACGCTTGATGTCGATTTGCAATTCGGCCAAGTCGTTTTGGTTTTCTTTTCTTTCAGGTTCCAATTTGTATTTTGGCAATTTGCCAAAATTTCTCCATTTCTTTAATTTAGCATCGATTTGACTCAAAGCAATTCACCACAGCTTCTTCACCAACCACACCAACTCATGCTGGACAATTGGCTAATTCTATTGATTCACTTAGACAAATTGCTAACAGATCTCTCTCAAGTTTCCAATAATTCTGACAATTTGATTTTGCAATTAAACTCTAAGACAATTCGACTGGAGGTACGATTGATTGGTCTGGTTCAACTACTCCATCATACAAAGACAATTTGACTTACACACATCACATGCATCCAATACATAACAATTACCATACATAGTCAATTCGTTCAGTTCAATGGCAAATTGCTCATACATAGGATACAATGACAATTAGCTGCATTATTGGTTTTGAATAATTGTCAATACTTCCAACCATAACACAACTCAGGCAAATAGACAGACCACAAAGATGATTTGACTCAATAATTCACACATCATCACACAGTAAATCACACTCACACAACACTTTCAGTATATACACAGCAAATTGTTCTAGGCATACAAAAGTAATTATGTTCAATCACTAATCTTAAGTAATGCACAAGTAAAAATTTAAAGTAGAGTTCAGAGGCAATTTGCTCTTTGTCAAATTGCTTAACTCTTTCCCACACACACACACTCATTGAATCAAGTCACAAATAAAAGAATTCTTCAACTAAGTTCAGAGGCAATTTGCTCTTTGTCAAATTGCTTAATTCATACACACACACAAAGACAAAATCCAATCACTGGATCCACAAAAACACACAAGTAATACTTTCAATCAGTCAATTTGCCGTAAAAGTTGGCCCCATCGCAGGTACTCAGCTAGCAATGACGATTAGATAAGTAAATATTATATTGAATTGAAGAAATTCAGTGGTACATAAAACACGACAAATAGTCTAGCTATGAAAATCAAGTGTGCTGTACAAGTGAAAATGGCAAATTGACTGAGTATATGACTACGCTAAAAATCAATCGTTCATGGGAAAACCGCCAAGTCAATTTGCCTTGCTTCATATCTTTGAATACTACGTCCTTTAGAATCTGAATGACAATTAGCCTCTAATTCCTTTTAAGTGTAAACTTGACCTAACAAATTGCCTCTATTCTCACTATACAAGGCAATTTGCAAAAATAAAAAATTTTGAGTGACTCACACAAATGTAGAAGTTTGTCAAGCCAAAAATTGTATTGATTTTAGTTCAAAACTAGGTTTGGAAAAATGAGGTCATAGATTTTAAGAACACAAAAATTTCAAAAAATCACCATATGAAGAGAACCTCATTTCAAATCCATTTCAACAAGTTTTACTCAAAAAATGATAATATTTTGCTTGTAATTGAATTTAGAAGGAATTCTGAATTTTTCTTTTCAAAATTTATTAAAAAAATATTGGTGATAGCATTGGTGAATCTAACTGTACAGATGGAATCTAAAACTCAAAATCTACAACTTTTATTTGTATATCAAGTCCAAAATATTCTTCCAAATAATACTTTATAATGATTTTTCTTGAGTAGTCCATTTTGGAGATGGATCAGGATGTTTAGGGGTTAAGCATTAAGCGGCCCTCATCCTAGAAGTACAAGTAAGAAAAAAGACCCCGTATTTGTGCTTGAAAAATATATCTTTTGCACCTCCCCTAGCTAATTTGGGGTCTATGATTATACAATTTGGGATCCACCAACATCCAAATATGAATTCAGAATGTGCCAGTTTCATCATATGTAGAAAATAGAAGATGACAACTTCTTCCCTCGGGGATGAGCACGGAGTCAGTTCACCCCGGCCGCCTGCAGTCTCTTGTTCTTTGCTATCAGGATCAGGACAGCTGCAAGGGATAGCCGCTGCAGTAGAAGTGGGAATTGTACTGACTTGCAAGAGATCTGCGCAGCAGCAATCTCAAAACTGGCTATATTTCGCTCGGTCGCTTCATTCCAAAAAAATCTTCTCCAAATGAACATTTGGTTGAAAATTTTGAACCTATTTTGAGAGGTCCAGGGGAACTAGCCCTCTCGCTCACCCACTCTGGTAGTCATTTCAAGGGTGCAAGTAATACAAAAAAAAACTATTTTGGGCTTGAAAAAATGTAATTTTAACACCTCTCCTAGCAGTTTGCAAATATGAATTCAAAATCTGCAAATTTGATCATGCGTGGAAAATAAAGAATTTTTGGGTTTTCCCAAGTGGCCGAGTGAGGGGTCAATTCACCCTGGCCTTTTGAGATCACCCATCTTCTCCTAGACTCTTCGGCTGGACTTAGGGCCGTTTCCCATTAACAAGCTGGAGGTCCAGGGGCTGGAGGGAGAGCTGGAGGGCGGATTGGGTGGTCCGGCTTTCCCATTGCGCCTAGACTTCTAGGCTTGAACGCCCCCTACTTCCGAAAGCCCCTCCCTCCCATCGATTTCTGTCGTCTTCAAATTAAATAAGATGTAAATCTGGATCTGTAGGGACTGGAGATTTGTCTCGATATGAGAATTGGGGGGTCCAGGCCAGGGGTCTGGCCCCTCTAGGTCTGATTCTTAGTTTTGTAGCGCTTGGAGGCCTAGAGGAGGACTTGGACGTCCGATTGGAGGTCCAGCCCCCTTCTTGGTCAATGGAAAGGGACTGGACCTATCCAGGGCCTAGACGTCCAGGCTCTAATGGGAAACGGCCTTTACCGGCCCATAGCCCGTATTGAAGTCTGCTCTCACGCTTCCCATTCCAGCCATGATCGTGTGTTAATGAACCCTTGAAAGATTAACGATGGTGACTATCTGAAATGATCCATTTTCATACTATGGGTTGGAGCCACTAATTAAATAAATCTGAAAGCATTCATTGGAAGTCAAAGCATTCTATAAGATCTCTCCTTTTCACTCAAAATTTCAAGGATGAATAGTTGCATTTTTGTCCTACATATAAAGATTATCTATTATCCATCACACCAAACATCCGTGTTGATGTTTAAGGGTTCAGCTTAATTTGTCATGTGTGTGTGATTATATGTTTAGAGTTTTTCAGGACATTTTCATATTATCAATAGAAATTTTCAAAGAAAAAGTGAAGAAAATTTGCATAAAACACAAAACATGCTCAAAAAATCTAAAATTTTCAAAACAGAAAAACGTTTTCATTACAAACTACTATAGTAAACATTATAGTTTTGTGCCCAACCCTAAAGCATAAGAGGTTTTTTCGGGGTATTGAGAGACTGTTTTAGCCTTGTTCCCCATTCTGTGAACCAGACACTGCTGGTCAAAATAAAAAAATATTAAAAAAATATTAAAAAATGAAAAATATTAAAAAATGAAAAAATAATAAATAAAATAAATAAAATAATTTTTTTTAATAAAATAAAATATTATTATCTGATGTGGCAGTCTCTGTGCCACATCAGATCTGCTGTTGGGACTGTTTCCAGCATGTTTCCAGCGAGTTCCCACTGTCTGGGAACTCGCAGTCTCCCAACATGCTGAAAAAACCTCTTATGGACCAAACTGTGGTTTTTTTAATAACATAGTGATTTTGAGCAACTCACTACATATGAAGTTTTTTGTTTTTTTCTTTGAAATTTTATGCAACATATGCTTGAGGAAGAGCTCTCAAACCCAACAACTTTCATAACTTTTGATAACATGGTTAAAATTACATAGTTTTGAGAAATAAAATTTGAAACCATTTTTTTATATATATGAATGTGTATGTGTGTACGCAAAGCCTTAAATCATTCCATTTTGATTAATGAAACAAAAGCTATAAGGAGTTTTAGTTTGTGGGTAGTTATGGATTCACTACTCTTGAATAATCTTTCAAGTACTTTGTTTGACTAAATTTTCAATATTTTTGAAAAATAATAAAAACATTAGGTGTAGATTGTTTAGTACAACATTTTGACCATTGGGATTGTTTTTTTTCAAATCCATAAATAAATTCTTGACAAATTAGTATTTTGAATCAATTTTCTACTTCTTTGTAATTGCTATCTTTTCCTATATGTTGTACAATTTCAAATGATCTAAAAATTTCCAAGCATGTAGTCAACTTGCCTTGAAGAATGAATTCAAAGAGTTACAACCATCTTGGACATTTTTTCAATCCAATGTGAGCCCAATTTTTCTTAAGGCCTACAAAAAGAATTTTGTTGATTCAAATGTTAATATCTTGCAATCTACAAGGAGGAAATTTATGAAATATATTCCACATCTCTTAAAACCAGCTTGCTACAAAATCCTACAATTTTGTGGGTTATGAAATGTTTATTTTTTCCTAAAAAAATTTCATTTGTCCTATAAACAATAGTTTTGGAGTGTTTTTGGTATAAGCATAGTCAAAAATCTTTTGGGGTTAAGAAATATGGTCATAGATCTTCAACTTCAAACTTCAACAGATTGCCATTTTATAGATATTTTTCAAAATTTTCAACCGGAGTAGAATCTGTGCTTGAGAAGCATCATTTCCCCAGTTTTCTTAGAAGCTAAAAACATCATTTTGAATGTGAAAATCTGATAACCTGATCGCCCAGACCTGGAGCTCCGCTCGCTCTCCTCCGTCTCTTGCTGGACGCGAGTGAGGCTCTGGCGGCCACGGCACAGAAAGCCCACTTTTCACTTCCCTTGTCAGTCGATGACTGACTGACTGCCCTGCGAAGCTCCGTCACAGAGTGGAAGAAGCTGCCAAGATATTAAAGCCAAGAGTCGTACCCTCCTCAGCTCCTAGTGGAATTCCATAATTTTAAAGAAATTGGCGTTGATGGCCTGTGATTCAAATTATAATGATCTACCTGCAAATTCTCCATTGCCTGAAAATCGCAACATTTCTCTCCAAAGCAACACAGGAGAACACCAAAATGCTCACCTTCGAGATGCTTGGAGAATTCCATTGATAGGGACGATAAAATAGAATGCACTACGATACACTATCAAAGGACATTTGTCTGGACAATTTCTATATTGGATTTCTCTTTTCTCCCGTGTTAGAAGTCTTCATCGAAAATAAAAAAATTACCTCCCCAAAATTAAATTAAAGCTCACTTTTTTTCTTTTCTTTTTTGAAACAAACGTACAAAACTCCATTGATAAGGGAATCAGTACATTGAGACCAGGGGCATCAAGCCCCGGCGGAAATTCTTTTTGAGGGTTTTTTAGTTGTTATAAATTTTTTAGTTTTCTATGCAAACTCAACAGCAAACGATGCTACCAAACGAGGTAAACTGAAATCACTAAAGACTCAGTCGAAGCTGCCCAGCTTGGGTTGCTTCAGCTTCCAGGACATCGAGAGGTGGTGACGTTCGCCGAAAAAGCTAGTTTGAAGCCAGGTGTTGTCGAAACGCCTGAAAAATGTATCTACCTTGTCAGGATAAAGCTTGCAAAGCTTGATGGCTTTCATCCAGGCAACACGAGCATGGTCTGTAAGCGCTTCCCAGAGTTGGTTCTCGAGCTTGTGGGGGACCAGTCGTCGTTGTTGAAGCAGCGAGCATTATTAAAGCTCACTTTTCAGTTGGAGACGACCACTGTTCATCGAGTTCGGTGAAGGCAAACAAGACATTCCTTGCGAATGTTTTGGAACACTGAGAATCGGAAGGATTCCCCTCCTTATATGGACTCCCCCCAGTATCGAGCATTCAAACCTCCAAGCTCTCAACCAGTCCTTTGTAATTCCAAAATGCCAAGAATTTGCAAAAAAAATTACCCCGGTTTGCTATCATGCATGATCTATCATTTTGCTTCGTGCATTTTCACTTGTACAGTACTTACCAACAACTGTTTACGTTCACAGCATTCAAATTATAGAAACAAGCATATACCTCCAATTTTGAATTGCCACCACATGCTCAAAAATGACCCAAGTCACAAACTACGGAACAATGTGTTGGAAAGATAATCAAGACTATTTTACTCATGTATTAAGAATTTACACAAAACTTGTGAGATTATATGTAAATAGAGCATTTTTTAACAACTATCTACCATCTAGTGCTATCACTACGAGCTTTTGACTATGGCCTTCATATGGTAAGGCATGCTAGCAAGTGGAGAACTTCAATCATCTCTAAAGACACTTCTTCCCATGCTCTTACAATGGCTTTGACTAATTCTTCTTTGTTTTTTAGTAGTACCTCATTTTGGAAGGTGTCTTTCACAATTTTCCATAAGTTTTTGATGGGGCTTCAATGAAGAGAGTTTGTAGGCCATAAATTCAAATCTTTTTCAAGCCTTATACTTACCCTCCAATCACTTGATTTTTTGCTATGGTGCATCCAAGTGCCATCTTTTGTGATTATAAGAATCTTAGGTTGTTTGGGGAGAAAGTAAAAGGCACTCATAAAGCTTTCATACACTACATCAACAAAGTCCCTACCTCCTCATTTGTGACAGGGCATTGTTATAAGAAGACACTTATTGAAATTAGTGAATGCCCCCCATATCAGTACTAAGGTAGGAGGTCCTAAAATGGAGCGGGTTCTAAAACCAATCAGGCTCTAGAGGTACATTTTGCACCTTCCAATGTACAAGTGGTGTGCATTTGAGGAGGTGGTCGGTTTTAGAGCCCACAAAAATGCACTTTTCTGCAGCTTCAGAAATTCATAACTAATTCTACAAAGCTTCAAAAAATATGAAACAACTTGGGTTAGATGCCAATTTCTCTTGCCTTTCAAGGAAAATTTACTGAAAAATATTTTAAGAAGTTCTACCTCCCCAAAAGTCAGCTTCAGCTCTTAGGTGAGCGGTTTATGGACCTCCTACCTTAATGAACAACCTGATTTTAAAAACAACACCAAACAATCCAAAGAAAAACATTCATGTGACTTTTTGCCCATACCTTCACTTGCCTTGATCTTTTTCTAGTTTCAAATGAAGATTTGTCCATCAATATTACATTCTCCTAGTCACATGTTGTCCAAGATTGGTGTTTTATCACTCTAGAGCATACCTTATAAAACCATTGAAGTTGCTTGGTACAATCAAGAACATCTACAATCTCACACAATTTGTTTTTGCCTTTAGAAGTACCCCAACCCACCAAAACACATCCACACAATGTATCCACAAGCTACTAACTACATTGCTTGGCCCAAACATGTTTTGCATTGAGAGGTTGTTGGAGCTCCATGCATGAAGCTCTTATTGACAAAGATGTAAATTGTGTTGACACAAGAAGCATTGACAATGCCTTCAATAAAAATGTAGGAGCTTCAAACATAACTTAAAGTGCAATCAATGAAGTTTGATTTGAAAGATAAATGGCTTGGGTTAGCATCTTAATGACTCCTAAAATGTTGTTAATTTGTTTTTCAACAAACAAGTGATGATTTCATGAAGTTTGGAGGTCTAAAGTAGGAGATATGCCATCAATCAAAGTTGTACTTTATTTTTAGTGGAACTATGAGCCTGAAAATTTGAACATAACTTGTTAGTGGGTACTATACTTATCGTGCTTGCTAACAACCAATATACAAGTTGTTAGAATTATGTACTAAAAAAAACAAAAAACAATGATCTCTTTCTTAGCATCTTCCTTTCTACAAAAGACAATAATACCTCATTTTCCATTACCATGTGCCTCAAATAAAATAAAACTTTCAAATTAAACAAAAAATTGAACAAAAAATTAGAGTGCTTTGTTCAATATTGTCCCTTTGCAATCATTCATAAACCACTTGATGACTCCAAAGTCCAAACACGTTTCAAGATTGATATCATCACATCACATTTTAGAACCCTAAAATTGCAAGAAATATGTGTACTATTTTCAATCACTCATTCAATCCTTAAGTATTCTTCAATCGAAGCTTTGAGAATAATTGTTCAATGCAGTTGAAATTCGTAGTGGAGGTGGACTCATATCAATATTTCGTTAAAATGGGGGCGATTCCGGTGCTAAAGTTTTTGTGACCCAAAACTAGCTGCTCCAGGTACAGAACTTCGATTCACGCCGCGCCTGCCGACAGAGCGAGCAAAAGTGGCGAACCGATTCGCCAATAAAGCCAAATTGGCTTTCCAAGGTATCGCAACTACGCGAGAGATGATACAGCGGAGGTATCTGTATAGATCGAATTCAGCGCAAAACGCTGATCGTTCCCGACCCCAAAGCTATGATGCGTGAGTGCAGCCTCGCAATATCGAGAATCAGACGCCGGGGGAGATCAGAGTGTGTAAGTGAGCAAGCGAAGGTTGCTCTAGTTGGGACGATGGGAGGAATCGCTTCCAGGTATGTGTAACAACGAGAATGGCAAGCGCAACAGCAGCAATTAATAGCCCGAAGATCGATCTGGGAGGGTTCGATCTGGCTTCAATTCCTCGGTGGATTCAGCGCCTCGGGAGCGGGAGCAGAGCAGCGAGTGCTGGAGAATTAAGCTCGGCACTGAAGAATCTAGAAATTAACCGCGACATGAAATCGTGAAATGTGCATTGGGAACCGTGATGTGACACGTGCACTTGGTAACAGGGAGTACTGTAGTGAATTTGTAACCATTTGTGGAATGTGCAGTGAAATATGCTTCGGAAACTTCTATAGTTTTAGTCTTTAGCCAGTAATCCAGTATTTGAAGCAGTTTTATTTTCATTGTCCAATATCTTAATGTGTGTTTTTCTTGTCGGTATACTCAAAGAACTTTGAGTCGACCATCCAATGATGGATAGAAATTTCAAGTTCTTGTTATATACAAGTTAAAATTTGGAGGGCCAATATATCGGTTGGACTGATGATGCTCTAACCAGGAAAGTTTAGGTTCCTTGAAGTAGCCTGCTTCGAACATGTTTCAAACCTCACAGCACTGTAAGAGTAGAGGGGAGTAAGAGAGTGTTTTATAGAATTAAGGTAGAAGAACCTATTCCTCACTAGCAACCCATTCCCAACCTATAGGGTGCAGCTATTTCCAATCAAGGCTAGAACATATTTCCAATCAGAGTTTAAATTGTGTTTTTCCCTCCTTTTCAAGGTTGGGCCCAATAATAACATAACGTATGTCCCAAATTAGTGAGCAAGAAAGGAGGAAGTAGTGAGTGGGAAAGTATCTAATCCATGATGAGAATTGGAAGAGTTTAAACATTGGCTACTAGTTTGGACAACTTTTTAGCTCCCAAAAATCTTGGTAATTTCAATTTTGGGAATAAAACTCTGAAAATTTTGCATCCCCATATTTCCTATCTTCCTACATGGCAAAAATTTTACTTGCCTCATATTGCTCACAATCTACTTGAGAATTGCTTAAGTAATTGACCAGAGGTACCTTTGCCTTAGATGACTAATTTATTGAAAGTAGACCAACATAATCCAAATGATTAATTTATTGAAGGTAGACCAATGTAATCCAAATGATTTTTTATATTGAAGGTAGACTAACTCGTAAGGTAACTTATCCTATGACCAACACAACTTTTGACAAGCCTAATGCAATTCTACTTTTTCTTGTGCAATTTATTTTACAAGACACATATACACCATACAAATTTTCGGGATTACAATAGGCATCTCTAGAGTTGTGCTTATCATTTAGATTAATTTATTGAAAGTATACAAATTTTTTTCTATATATAGTTTTTTTGAAGAAAATAAAATGTGAGATCACTTTTTGATTTTGATTTTTCTTATGATTACAATACACATCTAATATAAACCAATAGCATCTTACAAATGCAGTGTTCTTATGTACATTCAGTAATATTTATCATTCATTACTTTTTTAGAAGTTTAGAAGTTAAAACCAAATGGAAAATTACTTTTAAAATAATGAATGCTAGCATATGACATGAAGGAGTTAACAAATGTAAGGGTACGCAATTCACAAATTGACATGGATATTTTGTATTCAACTCTCTTTAGATTTGTCTTTTCACAATTGATTTGAACAATTAAAGTAATTAATTTCTAAAGGACCCTTTAAATTCAAATTTCATATAATGAATCAATGCAAATATATCTTGAGTATAGATAGTCTTTGTTTTTCCCTCCATCTAAATATTTGTAGATACGTATAGTAGATATTATACATTTGTATGGTATATATTTTTAAATTTTCTTATTGCAAATTTGAACAATGACTTTAATTTACACCAGAATTAATTTAGGCAATATTTTAATATTTTAAATCTTATATACCTATATCTAATACTATATAATTATAAATACATGATGCACAAGGTGTGCAAAGCTATGAAATGGAGCTACGACAAAATTTGTTGGAAGTGAAGCCTCAAAAACTGCATCAAATAATTTTTGTGGACTTCCACAATACGACTTTTTTAGATAGTAAATTTTTTTACCATTGGATATATATATATATATATATATCCAATGGTAAAAAAACTTACTATCTAAAATATTCATTGATTATTTGTTTTGTTTTTTACCTAATGAAATTGTAAAATTTTCTCATTGTCTTAAATGTTTGATTGACTTTGTTTTGTTTTCAAAGTCTTGAACCTTTGTAAATTTCATTAATTTATAGATTAAATTTTAAAATTTTAAAATAAAATATGATAAAATTAAAATTTACTTCAATGATTCTATTGAGATGGGAATTCAACTTTATCCTACAACACTCCATTGTAATAGGCCCAACATTCAAATTCAATAAAACATATTGATGATAAAATTATGTTTAAATTTTAGGAATTTCAAAATTTTGTATTACCAAACTTGATAGTAGAATTGATATCATTCTTATAGCAACCAATTTTCTTCTCCACTTGAAAGAAAAAAATGATCACAAGCTAGTTTTTATTACCAAAAATTATGATAATAGGTGACCTAAATAATTTAATGCAAGACAAAATAACCAACTTCTACACATTGAGACATTTGCAAAGGCCTATAATAGTCATATTTATCACATATTGTCTTTTCAAAGAGGTATTTTATGTCACAAATGTGATTAAATATCCATACAATGGACTTCTTGCTACTTTAGTCATATATAGTCTTCTACAAGGCCATTATTATACTATTGTAGTTTTAGTTGAAGACAAGATCCAAGGAGAAGATACGACCAAAAAACATTCATCAAGGCTCTACTATTTTCTATGCTTCTAGTGACTTCAAATTAAAAGTTTAAATTCAATATTGAATATATTTCAAGTTGAGAAACTTTGGCAATGGAAAAGTTTTTGCAAATAGTGGACTCCCAAAACTGAGATTTAATATTTTTCAAAATAAAAGAAAAAAATTGTGTGAAATTACAAATATTGAATCTACAAACAATTTTAGAAAGAATTTTTTGTTGTCCTTAAGAAATATTTAAAGTTGTATGAAATATGGTTTTTAATCAAACATCAAATTATTTAGTAAAATAGTAAAATTTGTGATTTTCTTAAAGAAAATATATTTAGATGCCAACATTGAGAATTTGATATGGAAATCCTAAGAATCATATCACTTTTCAAAGTGGGTCATTGCAAGAAACACTTGTACTATTTTTAGTCACACATTGTGTGCTAATCAATTTTTTAGGCATAACTTTTTCATTTTGGCTCCAAATGACTCTAAAATTACAAGTATGACATAATATTGGGGGCCATAATTGAATAGTAAAATATTTTTGAAAACTTTCAAAATTAGACAATGTGTATAGTAGTTATAAGTACTATAAGTTACTATAAGTATACTAGTTATAAGTTTTTTTTAACAAAGTAGTATCCAAAGAAAAAAATTTGGAGTTGAAATTTAGAGGAGTTGGTTTTGTGGTATACTTTTAGCTAGTATTTAAAGGGTTTTCAAAAATAGCTAATCAAATGCCGTGTAGAAGTTGAGCCTCTTTTTTCTTGCATTTTGAAATATATAAAAAATTATTTTGGTGTTTTTCTTGGTGAATGACCATCTCTCTAGAGTTGTTGCAAATGGACAATTTGTTTTAATTTATTTGAAAATTTCCCTATTTTTTATTAATTAAAACATTGAAGTATTTGTTTTCTTGAGATTTGGCATTTTTTCTAGTTCTCTTACCTAGATATTTTTTTAACAAACATTCCTTTTTGATAACCTTCATCTTAAAGTTGCATACATTGGATATATTTTTAAATTTAAAATAAATTATTTTTCTAATTTCAAAGTAGTCGAGAAAAAATCATGAGTATTGTTACAAAATGCAACAAATATTTCAAGTGTTTCTTGCAATCACCTATATATTGTTGAATTGACATTAAAGAAACTTCTATTTGCTAACTATGACAAAAAAGAATTATCCTAGAAATTATATGCAAAATTTTAAAAGTATATAGTCACTTGAGCATAGAAAAATTTGAAAAAAACACACCCTGGAGACTGGAGTGGGCTTCATGATACTCTAGTTCTTAATAAATATATTCTATGCAAGTTAAGCTCTACTATAAATTAATTCCAACTTGAAGGCCATGACAATGATCTCTCAAAGACATCACTTACTAATATGGGCTTAAAAAATTAGGTGAGTCTAAGAGAAAACCACCATTTATACATAACAACTAAAATAAATTTCTTTCTATTAGATCATCGTCAACTCCTCATCAATGCTCATGGATCTAATACAATCTATGATTCCTTAATGCCATGCATAAGGTGGTTGTCTCTTACTGTAGATATATTGTCTATTTTTAGAAGGCCTATTGAACAGGTATATTGATGTCATACAACAACCTAACAAATCTTCTTGTAGGCTCTTTGAAATAGAATAAGGTAGATATCCATTCTTGACTAGGGACCTATATTCAACTTGTAGAATACAACTATTTTCAACCAAGGCTAAAATATATTTCCAACCAAAGCTTGAGATGTGCTTTTTCCTCCATTTCAAGGTTGGGCTTAATAAGATCATGGTACATGTTCCAAAGTAGTGAACAAGAAAGTAGGAAGTAGTGAATAGGAAAGCATTTAGTCTATGACTGGAATTGGAAAAGTTTAGACAATAATTTTTAGTCTGGACAACTTTTTGGCTTCCAAAAATCATAGTATTTTCAATTTTGGAAAAAAGAATATGAAAATTTTGCAATCCTCATATTCTCTATCTTCCTACTTGGCAAAAATTTCACTTGCTTCATATTGCTCACAATCTGTTTGGAAATTGCTTAAGTGATTGACTATGGGTACTTCTACTTTACATTTGCCATAGACCTAGTATAAATTTAGTGGCTTCAAGAACTAATTTTATTAGTTCAAAAATTGATCCTTCAAAAATGACTTCAATAAATAAGTAAAACAAAAACATCTAATATTACCATAATTAGAATTTTAGAATTTACTTAACATTTTGAACTCAAAAGAAAAAAATCTTATAGGATTTTGATACATTTATAATCTATAGCCAAATCAAAAGAATATTCATTTTATAGTTTCAAAATTTATTGAAAACTATCGATTACTATAACAATTGATCAAACTATATGGAGATGATCTATGAACTATATTTAACAATTGTTGTTTGAAGGTCAATGTCTTAGTCCTTTATTCTTGCAACATTATTACTGTTTTTAGCAAATGATACTCCATTTATCTAAACATTTTTTTAGAATTTTTTTAAACTTGTTTGTGCATAACCTTAAGAGAAGTTTCGACTTGTGCCCTCAAATTTTGAGAATAGAATGTTTTTTTTAGTACTCTACTAATTATCCATATTTTATTTTAAAATATTTATTCAAAAGTTCATAGCATTTGCGATGCCTCCACCGAGTGCAACAAAATCAACAAATTTCTTTGTGTTTTCAGAACATGAGGCGATTAAATCCTAGTTGAATTTTACTAATGGCTGTCAGTGATCCCAAAACTAGCTAAATTTCGCTCATTTTCTACTTAATTTTTTCATACCCTTTGTATAAATTTTAAAAAATCTTCCAAAAATGAACACTTGGTTAAAAACCCTGAATTTGTTTTGAGATCACTGGTCTAAACCTAACTTTTGGCATCCATGTTTGAGTTTTTTGGATGATTTTCATCCTCTAAGGTAACTTGGTGGACTTGTCAGTGACAAACTAACAATTGAATCTCGGAGTGATGCATACATTGCAAGGTCATAACATTCAATAGCCCAAAGAAGGACTGCCTTTCCCTTTGTGAAGTCCCCATCACCTAATTTCATCTGACATTTCCTGAAGTTTGCAACTTTAGTTATTGAATGGTGTGGAATATTCTATACCATTTCATCCACTAGGAGGCAGTGTGACAGGCTACTACTGAATGTTATGGTCTGCGACATACAAAGAGTCTTGTATTTCATGGGGCATAAAAAACAGTTGTAGTTTATAATTCTTCGAGGCTCAAAATAGTATTAAAGTAGCAATACCCATTACATTGAAAGTAAGGGCCTAAAATTGCTCATAGGAAGGGAAGAAATTATAATTAGTAGGAAATAGGCAAAGAAGAATATGGAGTAGATCACTTGAGACTTTGTGGCCAACAAGAAGTCATAGTGATTTTCCAAACAACATAATTGTCATAATTGTAAACTTGTTGGTAAAGAATGTTTTTTATAGAGTTTTGAAGGAGTCATAAGTGTGCATAGCAGATGCTTATGTTGCCTATACAATCCTTCAAAAAAATTTATAGCATCCCTAGAATCCATATCAGGTTGGTTTTTTTCGCTTTTTGGTGTCAATTTGTACCAGAAAAAATAATCAAGCTAAAAAAACACCTCAAAAAATGCTAGAAAATTTGGATAAAATCACCATACAACTTTGAAATAAAGAAAAATAGTAGATGAATTCGCCTAATTTTGGATGAAATCCATACTATACATCCAAAAAATGGATGAATGTTGTAATTTGGAGCATCCCTATAACATTTTATGTCGCCATTGTACCTATTCTCCAAAAATGAAAAAAAGCCCTGATCCATATATGTGTAGTTTCTATACACCTAATACACTTCATCAATGATTTTACAGACAAACCCGATTTTACAGACTCATCCTCTATAGATCCTTAAACCACACCCAGAGACATACATGAACAATTCTTTGTTCACCTTTCACATTCATTGTTTACTAGTTTAACCTTAGACTACTACTAGTATCATTTTGTGGCATTTGGATGACAATCTAAGGTCATTTGAAGAGGTTAACAATAGTTTTTTCATCCGTTTTTTTAATGACCTTTCATGTTGAGTTACAAAGAGTATCCAATTGAGATTTTAATCTAACTAATGTTTGTTTTCTTGTAGTTTAGAAGTAAATAAAGAAAACAGATGGCAAAATTTTCCATTTTAGTATATCTTGAGAAATTGAATAAATCTGAAATTTCTCCACAAAATGATATTTTTTGAATTTGAGCTCAACTAATGAAATGAAGGTCTTCTACTCTAAATTCTACTCCAATTGGAATTTTATAAAAATTTATAATATTTAATATTTTATTGTAATTTGAACTTTGGATGTATTTTCAATGCCTACTATATTCTATTTATAGAAGTACACGGAAATTGAGTTTATACCATGATCTTTGTCACTATAATGTACACACATTGTGAAATTTTCAGATTTTTTGAGAGAATTATCTATTTGATATGATTTTTTCTTCACTTTCTCTTAAAAAATTCTCAGAAATTTTTTAATTTTTTTGTGAAGTAGAGAAGACATATAATTCCATCTTTGAAAAATAAATTAAATTTTTTTCATACACATCTAGTTCCAAAATGACAACAAATTAAGTGATAACCAACAAAGCTTAAAATAAGTAGTTATAGGTCTATCCTTTAAGGGTTAACAACATGGGGCAAAAAAACATCAGACATGGGTACAAGTATAGGGCATATGCATGATTGCATGGGGACACTGTTTTTTATGGGTGCTGCTACGTTAGTCTCTTCCCATAATCCTACGGAGCTAACAGCATCCATGTTTGAGGAAGCTGGATGATTTTCATCCACTTAGACAAAAAACTTGGTTGGCTTGCCACTAACATTTGATGCATAGTAGTTTGTGTTTGTTTTTGGCACATAACTTAATGTACAGTACAGTCCGTATAGAAACCTTACAAATTTTTGCATCTTGACAAGATTAACTCCTAAAGCCCTGAGGTGTGTTTTCTAGCAACATAAGTTTTTTGGGCAGTTCACTACGAATGGAGTTTTTATTTTTTATTTTTTGGAATTTTTACACAAGATGTGCCTAAGGAGTAGCTTTAAGGCCCAACAATTTTCATAACTTTTGATTTTGTGGTTAAAAAGTTATGGCTTGATATGTTATTTTCTTTACTCGGCAGGTAGCTCGGACAATTGAAAAAACTTCTTTAAGAAATTTTTTTTTTGAAAAGTGAAATTTCAAATTGATTCTTTAGGTTTATATAGACATGGGAAGCTTTGAATCATTCCATTTGGATTAAGGAGTCAAAGCCCAAGGAGTTAGTACAAAACACAGATGTGTTATAAAATACAAGCTCTATAACTTTTTTGAAGTTAGCATCAAAGAAGATAACGTAAAGCACAAAAAATAGAAAGTATTTGTACAGTCAAAATTTAAAAAATAATTTTTAGATTCTCTTCAAATGAATTCTAAAGATATAACTTCAAAAATTCACTAAAAATATAATTTCTATTTTTAGGATTTGAATTTTTTTTATTGATCAAAATTATGGTTTTCATTGATTTGTAAAAAAATGCAAAATATTTAGTAATGTGAGTATGAATACTTTCCCTAACTAGTACATTTTTCAACACTAAACAATATTAAACACTTTGTGTTATTTTTCTTATATCTTTTGTTTGACCATACTGATCTTAGTTTTGAATATAAATGTTGAAAGGCAATCCAATCTTTTCAAAATTTGAAAAAAAAATTTGAATTTTTTTTTTGCCCAAAAATGCTGCCCAACTTCAGGCAACAACCAAAAAATGGTCGCTTAGGTGCTTAGGGGTTAAGGAGTCAAAAGTTATGAGGAATTTTAGTTTGTGGGTAGGTATGGTTTTCAAAGACCTACCCACAAACTAAAATTCCTCATAACTTTTGACTCCTTAGTCCAAATGGAATGATTCAAAGCTTTCTATGTTTGCATAAACCTAAAGAATCAATTTGAAATTTCACTTTTTAAAAAAAAGCTTTTTTAAAGAATTTTTTTCAGCTATCCGGGTTGCCCACCAAGTAAAAAAAACAAACATATCATGCCATAACTTTTTAACCACAAAGTCAAAAGTTATGAAAATTGTTGGGCCTTAAAGCTACTCCTTGAGCACATCTTGTGTAAAAATTTCAAAGAAAAAATAAATAAAAACTTCATTCGTAGTGAGCTGCCTAAAAAACTTATGTTGCCAAAAAACACACCTCATGGCTTTAGGGGTTAAGTCAATTTTGGAGGTCCATGTAAGCTCAAAATTTAATGGAATTTCAAATTTCAAATTGAGTTGGAATCACATTGAAGTCTAATTTATCATTAATGTGTATATATATATATATATATATATATATATATATATATATATATATATATATATATATATATATATATATATATATATATATGTGTGTGTGTGTGTGTGTGTGTATATATGTATATGTGTTTGAAAACCATGGGAAGAGTTGGATGTTTTCTATACATAATGTATTATCTATTGTTGCCAACATTTGGGAAAATTACAACTCGTATTCAATGATACATATAAGAAATGAACCTCTACAATTGCTTTAGAGATATTTGATCTCATAAAAATTGTATGATTTCTTGGTTGTTCTTCACTTCATTCCAAAAAATCTTTGATTATCTCCCATTAGTTATCTATGAAATGGTAGATAGTTCCAAATTGTTGTATGAATCAAAATTGTTCGTTTTTTACTTATTAAGAAGTTGAAGTGCACTGCACTGATCACAATTCTAATGCAATTTACAATTTCAAAATTGGTCAATCCTCACTAGAGCTTCCTAAAGTTGTTGAACTTTTTAGTGAAAAATTTATAAGGTTTTTGTACCCAACTATACAACTTTACTATCTCTTCAAAATATGTGAACATGGTGTTCAACTTCAATCCTCCACCCCCACTGCCCAAACCACACACACAAAAAAAAAAAAATCTAGAGCCATTGATGAATTTTAAAAAACATTCCCCATCTCCAAAAGGCCATTGACCTTATAAGAAAATCAAAACCATTGATGTCCATTGAATTGAAGATCTTTGCCATCCAAATATAGATATGAAAAACGATTTTAGAATATGATTTCAAAGTACAGTTATAGAGTAAAATACAAAGTGTAGATATAATATAAAAATATAGAATATAAATACAATTTTTTTGCAATATGGATATAGATACAAAGGATTCCAAATTTGAAATACAATTATAGATACAATGACAAAATTCAAATGAAAATTATTTTTTCTATTTTCTACAAATTTAAACGTTGAGCATGAGTTTTCTAGGACAAAAGTCTATGTCTGAGAAAATGTCTTAGAAGATGCATGCTTCAACATTTAAATTTGTAGAAAATAGGAAAAACAATTTTCAACAAAACTAAAAATTGACCATTTGGAAAGACTTTTTAGTGATGAAATATGATCCAAAAAAGGATCAAAATCATGTTGAATGTTTAGAATTACAAGTGTAAAGAAGGCCTATTTGCACAAACGTGAAGGACATAAAATAATGTATTTTTAGATGCCCTTTGGTAGGAATATGTCTAGCTACTAGAAAAATTTACCATATAAATTTTAGTTGAAAATCAATAATTTAAACCACTCAATAGGATCAAATCACACTCAAAGATACCATTGGCATAGTTACTTTGCTAGGACATGACTTGTGTCCTTTTCTAAACTCTTAAAGCTTTGAATTACTTTGATGTTTCCATTTTTCAATAAATTTATGGATGGATAGTATTGCAATGCATCCCTTCAATAAGTTGAAGAAAAAAATTCATAAATAAAATCCTTAAAAGGATGTAAATCACAAACTACAAGGCTAAATCTAGTATCTATATTATTATATAGTACTTTAAAAATTATTTTTATCTAAATTTTTAATACACCTCAAGTATATAGCTATAAAAAAAAATTTAGTGATTAAATCCTAAACAAAAAATAGTGTATTTTTTTAATCAATTAATCTATTTTTGGCAAATTCTTGATTTATTCTTTAAGAAAATTAATCATTCAAATATAAAAATAGCTTATTGAGGGCCCTTGATGTGAATATTGTGTATATTTTATGTTCTAACACATCATCATTTCGACTATTTTTTATATAGAAAAGGATATTCATATGTTTTTACTTCTGAACATTGTAGAAAATGAAAAAATATTTAGATACTTTTATCATATAACTATATATATATATGATTTTTGGAATTCAATCACATTAGTAATTCAGGCCATATTCTTTAAAATGAGGTATTTATTGCCTCAAATTATTTTTGGCTTTACATTTAGACAGTAATAAGTATTTGATATTCAAAAAAATTGGAGAATTGAGACTTTGATATACTAATGTATTAAAAAATCTTTGATTTCCTATAGGCTGAAATGTTTATAAATTTTTTATTTGTTAAAAAAGAGGTTTCAAAGAATTGAGCTAAAGTCTCACTACATGTCCATTTTGTCTCAATTTAACAAACATTAGAAATTAGAAATTAGACCCCTTTCCTACCATTGAAAAAATTGGCATCATGATATATAGACTTTAGTAAAGAATTTTTGATTTTTTGAGGAATGAAAAAATACTATTCTTAATATGACTTGCAATACTTTTCAAAATGACAAAATTACTTGTAATTAATAGATTAATCTAAAAATAATAATAACTAAAAAGAAACTACATTGCAAATTTCATTGCGTGTGATCCTTTTTTGGTATCTTTGAGTGTAATTTGACCCAATAGTATTAAAAACCATTCTATGTCAAAGTATAAAAGATTAGCAAAATTGACTTTTAAATATAAATTATTTTTTAATTTTTTTGGAAAAATAAGGGATTCAATTACAATCAAGATATCGAAGAAAATATTTTTTGCTTTTGGCATTGGATTCATAAATCAAAAGTTATAACACTCTAAAATCAAAATGCAACCAAATTGCCAAGTGTCTCTTGCAATCATCATATTGCCAATTAGTTTGAAATGAGTCTTACAATACACAAATTTAAATTTGTAAATTTATTTTGTATGGTAATGGTGAAAGCAAAATTCACTTCAAAGAAATAGATGTAAGAAACACCAAGCATTGTCATGACCACACAATCTATCTAGGATTTGAAGAATTTAATAAATGACACCCCTTCTCTAATGGGGATTTGAAACCAAAAATAGCTAGCTCTATTAATAGTTGATATGAAAAAGATTCAATGTATTCAAATTTGACTTACTTACACTTGATTAGGAACAAGTTCCAAAGGTAGTTGTTTTATACAAACAAGCATTATGTACAAACAATGTACATTGGAGGAAGTAGATAGTCTTAATGCCCAAGCTGTTCTTGAGCCTTCTACCTTAGAGCGTATATAAAAATGTGAGTATTGACGCTCCACAATGGAGCACATACATGTGTGTAGTGGGAATTTGGGATTCAAAATTGTTCTCATTAGCTCATAATATTGATTTGCTCCAAGGTAAGAATACCCTAAACAATTAAAGTAAGTATTTTAGCATGAAGGATATAGAAAATTCATTGAGAAATCAAGCTCAATGTGTCCAAAAATAAGGGAGAGGAAGAATGCAAAACAAAAGATTTTTTTTCTCCAATAATGAATATTTTAATCAATATAAATGTGGACTCTTCATCGGGACCCCATTCATGTTTCATGGCTTCACCTAAAACAAACAATGTATATATGAGGAGGTCGGCAATTTTAAAGCCAATGCCATTTCAACTTCAAAATTTTATAACTAATTCCTCAAAGCTCCAAAAAATATGACATAACTTGGGTTAGATGCCAATTCCACTTGACTTTCAAGGAAAATGTATTGAAAATGTCTCAAGAAGTTTCAACTCCCAAAAACTCAGTTTCAGCTGTTACATTGGTGCTTTATGGACCTCCTACCTTAGTTAGCATGAAGTTTAGTTTCTAATACCTCCACACGCTTGTTCTAAGCATTATCCATGCATCTTGAGTTCTTAGTCCAAACACACACACATCTACACTGCTGACACCTTTACAATACGGTAAGAGATAAAACAGTCCAAGTGAGGCTATAAAACCAAGTCCACATGATGATAAAGAAACTCTGGCCATCAAAGAAGTAACTTGGGCAACAGTCACCGTGGACTCAGGCTCCCTTGCTCGGGCCCTCCAAGTCATTCCAAGGTGCAAGTGAAAAAAAGTCCTGTATTTTGTGCTTGATTAATTTATCTTAAACTTCCTCTCTCATAATTTGGGACCCTGATTGCAAATATGAATTCAAAGTTTGCAAATTTTTTCATTCTTGGAAAATAAAAAAATTTAGTGTTTTCATGAGGGACCAAACAAGGACTAAGGTCAATTCACCCTGCCCCTTGCAATTGCCCCAATGGGCAAGGGTGAATACCCCCTCACTTGGCCACTTAAAAAAATGATAAATTTTTTATTTTCCACTCATGATAAAATTTGCAAATTTTGAGTTCATTTTTACAATTAGAAGTCCCAAATTAGCTATGAAAGGTATAGTAGGTAAATTAATCAAGCATAAAATAGGGGGCTTTTAATTTTACTTGTGCCCTTGGAATGAGGCTTGGTGTGGCCAAGCAAGGGGGCCAGTTCACCCTGCCCCCCAGTGGACTCTTCTTCTTATGCAATTGGCTTTCCCATGTAGCTTCATCAGCAAACGAAAAACCCAGTTGTAGTTCATCATCTAAAGTAGCATTAGTCTCTTCCCATAATCCTACTGTAGCTTTCAGCATCCATGTCTGAAGAATGCATCCATGTCTGAAGAATGCATCCATGGCAAAAGGGAAAGCCAAATCCACTGCAAAACACAAGATTCAAGAACAAATCCTCATCACCAAGCAAGATCTGAAGACAGAGCTGGATTCCAAAACAAAACCAATTCAGTTAATGAGAACAATCATTCTGAGTCCCAAGTTTCCACTGCTCAAATGTATGTGCTCCATGTACATGGTCAAAATACACCTCTGAATACATGCTCTGGTCAGCATGAAATTTACAAAAACCTCTACCCAGCTATTCTTGAGTCCAAACCCATACAGCTACCATCTCAACAATACGGTTAAAACAAAACACCAATCCAAAAGAGGCTACAAAACCAAGTCAATATGATACAGAAACTCTGGCTAGTGGCTCTAATCCAACACCTCCATATCACTAGTAAGTAACAAACTACCCCATCGGACTCTTCTTCTTCTGCAATTGGCTTTCCCGTACAGTTTCATCAACAAACCAACTGAAGGAAACCAATCACCTCGTGCTAAGAAGAAGATAGTGGAGGATAAAGAAACAAAGAAACACTACAGTAATGAGTTACCCAACCCAACCTTAATTATTCTTCTCGAGGGCAATTTTTTTCTCTCTCCAAATGCTGTACAATAGGTCACTGACTGCCTGCAGAGAATGGAGTTAACTTAAGGCCCGGTTTCCTCCGCAATCTTGGGAAGGATTTCGCAGTTGCCGTTGCTTTTTGTCGGTAGAGGCCCCAGAAGAGCACCATCCACATCGAAACGTGCAGGGACAGGAACTTGCGGAAAAAAGTCCCCTGCCACGGGAGCAACGGGTGGGCCTGCAACCGGAGCTACCGCCTGACCTGCCGCGCGAACGCCTGTGCCAACGAACTGCGGGAGTACTGCGCCGTTCACGACCGGTGCCGCTCCGACCACCTGCGGCACTGCTCCATTCGGGACTACGCCTCCTGCGTTCGCCTGCGCCATTGCGAATCGTGACTCTTCCCCTTTGCGCAATTCGGTGATTTGATGGGCGTGCTGTCCAACAAAGACAATGAAGCCACTGTCAAGTAAAGAAAACTACACAAATTGACGCACCTAAAGAAAAGAAGCGGCTTCCCCTTCGATCGATCTCAGCGGGAGCGCAAAGATAAAAAGGGACTTCTCCTAAAATCACAGCGGGAGCGGAAGAAAAAAAGAGGCCTCTCCTCCAATTCGATCACAGCGGGAGAGGAAAGGGAAAAAATACGGCTTTTCCTTCGATTCAATCACAGCGGGAGCGGAAAAAAGAAAAGAGGCCTCTCCTCCAATTCGATCACAGCGGGAGAGGAAAGGAAAAAAATACGGCTTCTCCGATCACAACGGGAGCGGAAGAAAGGATCCGTGCAGCCCTGCATTCCAACGCACATGGGCAAGAGTTCGGAGCTCAACTCACTCGCGGAGCTCAAATTCAAATCTCAGTGAAGCGCGAGTTGTAGGCCCCGGGAGGAATGATCCAAATGTTGCCACTCCTTCACGGTCTAGAAATATCAGGGAGTACGTACATTTCTTTAAAATGCAGGCGATTCCTGCGCTAATCAAATGTCTTGAGACCCAAAGCTAGTACAGATACAGAATTTCGTTTCGGGCCGAGCCTCCCAGGTAACAATAATTCACCAGTATATCCAAACCGGGATCCAAACTGACCTTACGAGAGATGGTACAGCGGAGGTTTAGAAGCACGAAAGCTGATCTTTACCGGCCCCAGAGCGAAGGCGCGTGAGTGCAATGTCGAAACTGAAGACGAGGGATCGGAGAATAGAGTGTGCACAAGACAGGGGGAAGACAGGGAGTATATGTCCGGACGTACTCCATGAATTGTACAGAAGAACGTACACGAGAGGTATATGAGACGGTATACGATGAGGTATACGACACGAGAAGGCATCGGAGATGGTACTTCCATGTTGTGTTGGAATCAGAAATTTTAGAGAATCATCGCTGAGTTTTCCAGAGTCAAAATTGCCTTCATTGACTTCAACGATATTTTCACTTTCAACCCCTAACTGCCCAATCGACCATATGTGGTCGAGCTGAAATTTCAGGCCCATTTTTGAATGGGCAGTGAAATTCCTTTGATTGTTTAAAAAAAAATTCGGCAGTTGAAGGGTTAACTATTGAAAACTTTCATTTTTCACTGAAAAAAGTACATATTTGATTAATGAGAGGTCTTCAAAGGCATACATGTACCATAAGTGAAGTGGAAAGCTTGCCAATTTTACTTTATTTTCTAGCTTTATGCAATTTCATTTGATTTGAGATCTAAAAAATTGTACATATCCATTTGCTTTGAGAATGGTTCCAATGAAAAGAGGAAAGTGTTTTCATGATATTCACCATTGAAAATTTAAACATACAACTATTGATTTGGAGTTATTTGCAATTTCTACTTATAAAAAATAATTGCATTTCAACAATTGCAAGGTGTATTGTGTATTCAGAATTTATTAGCTTTTCATGAGAATTCAAGTTTTTTAGAAGTGCATTTTAGTGTGCTAATACTCTTCAAAGTTGTTCATGTCACTTCCAATCCTTCAAAAAATTAATATGCAAATTTGAGAAACATTGTGGAAAAAGGTAGCATACAAAATATAAAAAATGCACTCTTCTCTTATTATAATCTCACAATTCCTATGCAATTTTGTGCTCAAAATTTTTGCACTAATTATTAAAAAAAAATCTCTTTAAACATCTATGTGGTTAGATTTTGGAAAAAAATCAATTTGCTTCACAAGGGATGACATCAAGCCCATGCACTTCTTTCATAGTCAAAACATACTTGAAAAGGCTTGGGCATTTAGGAGTTAACTCTTGAATTTCCTTACCCCCTACCTACCTGGGCAAACATATATGGTCAATCTGAAAACTTCAGCTCAAATCTGAATGGGCAATTAAATTCTTTTGACCGTTCTGGAAAAAAAATTTAGACAGTTTTTAGTATTAACTATTGAAAACTCTCATTTTTCACAGGAAAAAAAGTAAATATTTGATTATTTAGGGGTCTTCAAAGACATATATAAAACATTAGGGGAGACTAAAGCTTGCCAAATCTACTTCATTTTCCACTTTAGTGCACAACTTGCCAATTTCACTTGATTTGAGATCTAAAAAATTGTACTCATCCAAATGCTTTGAAAATGGTCCCAGTATAAAGAGTAAAGTATTTTCATGATTTTCACCATTGAAAATTTCAACATGCAAGTGTTGATTTGAAGATTTTTGAGACTTTTAGTTATAGAAAAAATTGTATTACCATCAATTGCAAGGTGGATTGTATAGTAAATTTGATAGCTTTTCAAGTGAAATTAAGTTTTTTGAAAATACATTTTAGTGTGCTAACACTATTTGTATTTGTTCATGTCACCATTAATGACAAAAAACTTTAGTATACAAATTTCTAAAACATTGTAGGGAGAGGTAGCATACTAAAAATAGAAAATATATATTTCTCTTGTTATAATCTTACAATTCCTTCTCAACTTTACACTCAAAATTGATTTGTAGACTAATATGCAAGCTCTTAAAACATCTATGTGGTTGGATTTTGAAAAAAGAAAAATTTGCTTCATTGGAGATTACTAGAAGCCAATGCTCTTTTTTCATAAAAAACACACTTGCCAAGGCTTAGGCACTTAGGGGTTAACTATGTTTTTACTAAAGATGCTCCAAAACTTTCATTTATAGAACATGTACCCAAAATTTTGAAATAAAATATTTTGGACACATATGATCATAGGATCTTGTATTATGTTGGTTTGCTAAGATGCATGTGGAAAATTTTCAGAAATTTCCATTGTAAAGATTGCAAAATATTGAATCTTAAATTGACAAAAATCCTTTTGGAGGGCCTAAAAGAATGAGGTAGCTGCACTTCACAAGGTCACATTTGTAAGGGAAAATGCCTATGTTGTTAGTGCTTCCTTAAATTCATTCTTCAAGGCAAGTTTGTTGCATGCTTCAAAATTTTCAAATTATTTTAAATTGTATAGCATAAAGTAGAAGCCCTAGTAACCAATCATTTAAGCAATTTTGGTGAAGATGGTGAGGAATAAAAACTAGTGAAAGTTTTTTCCATATGGGAAGATAAGAGATACATATGGGGATAGATAATTTTGTAAAAAAATTTCACAAAATTCAAATTTTTTTACAATAATTTTCCATATATCCAATGTTTTTTAAGCATTTGTCATTAACCCCTAAAGGACCAAGCTACATTTTTTGGCAACATAGAAATTTTGGGCAAGTCACTACAAATAGAATTTTTTTTATTGAAATTTTCACACAAGATGTGAGCAAAGAGTGACTTTTAAGGTCCAAAAAATTTCATAACTTTAACTCTATGGTCAAAAAATTAGTGTACAATACAGGGTTGCTATTTTGTGAGCCTGTGAGTATGAACTTGTGAGCCTGTGAGCTTGCGAGCCTACACAATTTTTAAAAATTCCATCTAAAACTTTTGGCCAAATTTGATTAACTTTGGTAAATTTTAGTGCCTATTATTGTGGAACTATTATCATGTACCTATTACCGTGGTCCTTTGAATAACTTTGTCTTACCATTTATTGTACTTTGCTAGATTTTATGAAGAAAAAAAAATTAGTGACTAATTATAATTTTTTTGAAATCAAATGAGGTTATTTCACAAATTTAGATTTTTACGAACACTCTCCTTAGTCTTGTCCCTTGGTATCAAAGGGAGTCCTACAGCTTTGATTTAAAAAAATTGTTTTTCTCCCTTGCAATTGTAGGACTCCCCTCGGCGCTAAGGGGAGTCCCTTGGCCGGGAAGGAAATAAATAAATAAATAAATAAATTTTATTTTTTATTTTTTTGCAATTATAATTTTATCGGAGCCGTGGGACTCCTCTCGGCGCCGAGGGGTACTAAGAAGCAAGACCAAAGAGAGTGTTCATAAAAATCTAGCAAAGCTTGACAAGTATTGTTTCAAGATGATAAATAAACAACCATTGGATCAAGAAAGAAGAAATGAATCCCTTCATTGGATGAACAAGAGGATAATGAGTCAACTAATCAATAATCTTGTGTAACAAAATTCATTCTTTACAAAAGTAATCCCTATCAATCAAATATTTTCTTAAAAATCTTAACAAGTTCCATTATCGATACATTAAGACAAACCTATAGGTGCCTACATTGGCCTTTGAGAAGACCTACACTACTATAAAATACTCATGAATAAAATGAAATTTGGTACAACGAAGTTCTTTCCATATATAATGAAATCATACAAACAAATTTTTTTCTAAAATTTAAACAAGTCTATTGACTTAAAAATGAAGAGGGAATAATTGATGCCCTCCTATTGGCCTTGAAAAGACTTATAGTGCTACAAGACATGATCAACCGAAATAAAATTTAGTGTACCAAAGATTTTTATCAACAAATTTTCTTTCTAAAATCTAAACAATTGTAATAACAACACATCAATAAAAATCATTAGTACCTTTTCCTAGGCCTCAAAAAGATCTACATTATTACTAGGATAATAATCAACCAATCACTCTATATTAACTTAATTCCATCTTTATTCATCTTTCATATCAATTGAATTCTTCATTTTTGTAATGTATACTTTTAAGTAAGATTGAAAATTAGAATCTTCATCCAATTTCAACATAACCATGGTAATAGGTCCACGGTAATAGGTCTACAAAATAGGTACTAAAATTTATTAGAAATAAAAAATTTTGATTCAAATTTTAAGATGGAATCAATTTTAATGAATAAAATTAAGTTTTATAATGCTTCTTCAAATTTTTAAGCTCTACACTCACAGAATCCCTGCTCTACGCTCACATGCTATGCTCACAAGCTCACAGAATAGCACCGCTGTGTACAATATGTTTTTTTTTCTCTTTGCCAAGCAAGCCAAGCAAATAAAAATCTCACATTTTAAAAAAAATGAAATTGATTTTCCAAGTTTCATATATCTGTCGAATGCTTTAAATTGTTTCATTTTGATTAATGAGATAAAAGTTACATGGAGTTTTAGTTTGCAAGTAGTTATGAATTCTCCATTCTAAGATAAAATTCAAAGTCCTATATTTAACTCAATTTTTTTTAAACATAAAATTTTAGGATTTAGATTGTTTCTTTTAATATCACAACGGATTTTCATTTTTCAATTCTATAACTAAAGTCTTAATAACTTAGTATTTTGAATCAGTCTTTGTTTCTTTCTACTTATTATTCTTTTCCTAAATGTTGTACAATTTTAAATGATTATAAAATTTTCAAGCATGTAGCAAACTTGCATTGATGAATTAATCCAAAGAAACAGCACCAACATAGACATGTTTTCATGCAAATGTGACCTTCTAAAGCACAATTGACTAGTTTTTAATAGGACCATTTATTTTTGTCAATTCAAACTTCAATATCATGCAATCCACATGGTGGGAATTTTTGAAATTTTTTCACATCTTCTCAAACCAACATAATACAAGTTCCTATGATTATATGTGTCTAAAAATGTTTAATATAATTCTTTTGGTATTTGTACTAAAAATGGCAATTTTGGAACATTTTGGGTGAGAACATAGTCAAAGAACTTAATGTCTTAAAGAATTGACATACTGCCCCTTATTGGCATCAATGTAATGATTTTGTTCAAAAAAATGAATGAAATTGAATGTTTTGGAGGATGGAATGGGGCCACAAATAAGATGATGGAATAGGTAACTAATGAAATTGGATTGGTCTATTTTAAGTGTATACTTAGGTGAGTTGGGAACTACGATTGCTAGTATGTGAGCATAGAAGTGTGAGCTTATGAGCCTCAAAGATGATGCACCTATAGTATAGGTGCTTATACTATAGAACCTTCTATAATAAGAGTGTATTTATATTATAAGTACATATATTATAGGTATTTTTACTATAAACACCTTCAAAGGTGGCAATATATCTACTTATATACATATTAAAAGCTCACATGCTCACATGTTCATGCTCACACACTATCGTTGGTTGGAAACTATCTTGGGTTATTAATAATTTCACTAATATTTGTGTATAGGTGGTTGCTTTGTAAGATAATACACATGTTGGTGAAGTGAATATTTTCAATGTAAATTTTTGATGAAGCAATGTTTTGATTCTACAAATGTACTTTCATTTTATACATTTGGTTACTTTTGTATAAATATAGATCACACTAAATAATAGCCTTACCAGACCTTCAACTTTAAATAGTACAACTTTGAAAATTTGCACTATTTAAGGGTTGTTGAAAGAAACACTTATTGTTTTTGGTTCAAAATGATCTATGTCAATAAGTCTTGTGAATTTTGAAATAAATTTAAGAAAATGATATATGGATAATTTGAAGAGAAATGAGACTATGGATGTTCTTAAAATTGAGACCTAGGAAAATTTAACTCTAAAAGTTTTGCATCCTAAAATGCAATAGAAAATACAATGAAAATAGACACTTTGATGTTTGATTTTTTTTAAATAGTAAAAGAATTCAAAAAATATAAATGAAAATAAAAGAAATTCTAACTTAAAGATGCTCCTTCTCACCCATTTTCATCTTTGAAAAAAATTGTATTCTCTACACCTACACAAAGGTAGTGCACTTTGAGCACATGTGAAAGTAAGACAATTTATTATTTTTAGAAAATCTCTTTGTGGGCTTGTATATCTTTATTAGAAATCTATGCATGCCAATTTTGATCTTAAAATTTGCATTCTAGGGTCAAAAATAGGATTTAAACCCCTAAATTACATTATGTCTAGAACTATATGTGTCTTCATTTCAAGTTTTGTTTGAAATGGCCAAATGATGCAAAAGTTATGAGTAAAAAATCACTTGTCCAAGGTTAAAGGGACAAAAGATAGGACAAGTGTTTCTTGCAATCACCCTTAATTATGCCTCCAAAATTTTTATAGCTAGTGGAAATTTTTTAATAAGAATTTGCTAGTGTAAATATTCCCTCAATATTTCTCTTTACATACTCATGGTGCCATATGAGCTTATTAAACTCGTTTAAAGTAGAATTATATTAGTTCAACAATTAAAAATTGTGTAAAAGGTTTAAACACCATCTCAAAATTATGTAGTAGTTACACTAAAGTATCTTTCAGAGCTAAGGGTTACAATGTAGTGATTTTCTTACATCCTTTGAAGAGGTGAGCCAATGAATATACAATGAATCTTCAATGAATTTCAATATTAAGGCCCTATGTGACAAGCAATCATTATAACTAAATGAATATTATTCTTTTTTATTTCTTGCAAATCAAGCTACATGCCTTTTTTAAGTTATAAATTTTTAGCATGTAGGTGTGAAAATTTGAAATCAATGCAAAATTTTGGAAATTTAGGAGTAAAGAAATCCATAAACAATAAAAACACTCATTTTTTTGAGATTTCACTTTAGGCTTACATTTACTAAAGAATATTGTAGTGTGAATCAAATTTTTATGAATCAAATTTTTATGAATCAAATGTATTCAATTTTTAGAATAATAGTACCATGGAAGTAGGCCCAAACTTTAATTTTTTGTTTTTGGAGTTTTTCAAATTTTCAAATTGGAATATTTACTACATTTGATAAGCTTTATTTTGTAAATCAAACTCAAAATAGAAAGAGATCAATTCAATGTTCAAAATTGAGACAAACAACAAGAAGCTAGAAGTTGCTTTTATAACAATATCGACTTATTTTCCAACTTTATTTTAGGACACATTCCTATTTTATTTAGAATTCAATACACAATTCAAAATTCTTGTACTTGTGAGGTTTTGGATTGCAAATATAGCTTATACTACTACAACTTACAAAATGCCTTACAGGGAATCTATTTATAGGATAAAATATTCCACTAGCAATTTGGTTGTGTACTTGTATTTATAATTTAAGCATTCCACATGTAAGGATGTTCTTCTCTAAATATTGTTGTATTCTAAAACTATCTAAAGAATTAATCTTCCAACTGAACCCTTTAATGCCTTTCAAAGATAGAATTAGCCTATGAAAAAATATACATACAATATGTTTAGTTCTAGTTGGGCAAGTGTTTGGCACTCTAGGTAGAATTGTGTATTGATGAGATCTCTAACCAATTGATGTGGGATATTATTACTACAAATTTGATGGCTTTTTATTTTTATTTATTTATTGAAGGTGATTGATTTTCTTCTATTCAATTGGGGATAGACTTTCTTGTAAGCATGGGTGGTGTACAATTACATGTATTTAGTACATTTACTTGCATATTCCATACTTGCATACACCAACCAAGAGTTGCAAGTGGATAGGATTGGTAGGCTTGTTGGAGGATTGACTTTGATTTAATTAACTATGCCCAATACTTGTCCAACTACATTTTGGTGCATTATATGCAGATTCTCTTACATTGCGAACCGTCTTGGCTTTGTTGGATTTTAAGCAATAAGTAGATAGAAAGGCAAAAATTGATTCTTTTTATGATAAAGATATTGGTGTGTTTCATTGATACATTTTATTTTCCAATACACATCATTCTAAAAACTAACCATTCACAACAAGCTCTATGTAATGATTTAATTGTGTACTATGCAACCAAAAACATCTAATGCACTAAAATGTAGTACATCTATTAGTCTTCTATTATATTTTGGCATCTTTCCATATACTTTCCTCATTGGCTTCTATAGCACGTATTGCAATATAGCCGAATAGTTTGTCCTTCTCCTTGATTCCCTACAGCTTCTAGTCTAATTCCTTAAATTTTCTACTTATGGTATTTCAAAAAAAACTTATTTTGCATATTCTCAAAAACTAAGCAACCTCCTTTCCTACACTGCTTACTATTGTAATTGAAATCTCATATGATATCCAACTATTGGCTATGATAACTTCCGCTACATAAAAATCTATTTAAAAATTAAAAATTAAAAATCCTTATAAAATAGAGGTACCTATAGTCAATCACTTAAATGATTTTCAAGGCACGTCATGAGCAATATGAAGCAAGTGAAATTTTCGCCAAGTAGGAAATAGGAAATATGGAGATTGTAAATTTATAGAATTTTATCTTCAAAATTGAAATAATTGTGATTTTTGGAAGCCAAAAAGTTGTCTCAAGTAATAGCCAATGTCTAGACTTTTCTAATTCCAATCATAGACTAAGTACTTTTTGGCTCACTACTTATTACTTTCTTGTTCAATACTTTGGGACATGTGTCATCATCTTATTGAGTCCAACCTTGAAATGGAGGAAAAAACACATTTCAAGCTTTGAGTGGAAATATGTCTTAGCCTTGCTTGGAAATAGCTGCACTCTATAGGCTGCATATGGGTTTGTGGTCGAGAATGCGTACCTCTACCTTATATAGGTCAACTTCCTTTTCTACTACCAAATTGAATTCTTCTCACACATTAACCTTCAAATGCCAGGTGGGTCACTATATAGATATACGGGCTACAAACTATGCTCCTTCATTGTAGACTACAGAAGGACACTATTCATGTGGATCTCCACTACAAAGCTGACTGCATTTAGAGTATCCCCACCACACAAAGCAAAAAAAGGCTCAACTAGGCAATGCAATTTGAGGTGGTTGGGAAGTGTGGGGGGAAGTTGCCCCACTCCTCAACTCAAGAAATCAAATGGGAGAGGGGGAGCAACATGGCCTCTAAGATGAAAGGTGATGTGAGATGAGGTGGTCGGGCCCTATTTGATTTTGTCATTATGAGAAAGGCCCACCATGTGTCAATAGTACCTTGAAAGTCACACAAATGTACATACTGAGTACTCTCCAATTCCCCCCAATTCCTTATTTGTTCGGCAAAGTTAATTGTACCCAGGCATATATTGAGCTTTAGTTTATGTGTAGTGAGAAAGTTCATGTAGTCGGGCCCAGCCTAATGTCTAGATTGCACCATTTGTTGAGTTGCGTTGGAGATGCTCTTAGGCAACCTGGCCATCAAATAGGTGAATAGTGCAAGCAATTGCCTCTGTGTTTGCTAATGAGATTCTCACACCTTTCAAAAAAGTATCCATGCCCTTTAGAGGGCTGTGATGAGCTGACAACACAATACAAAATGATTCCTAGCACTAATATAAGACAATAGTGCATTCTATCCTTTGTAAAATTGTAAGAGCATTTCCAATGTTTACCATGTATAAAACACAAGAATTTTTGAGAACCGGGTTTGTTGCAATAGCAAGGGCCAAGCCAAGCTTGTTTTCAACATCCCATATTTCTCCATTCTCCAATGTGACAATAGAATACGGACAACAA
This sequence comes from Thuidium tamariscinum, assembly GCA_947034885.2. Lineage (NCBI taxonomy): Eukaryota > Viridiplantae > Streptophyta > Bryopsida > Hypnales > Thuidiaceae > Thuidium > Thuidium tamariscinum. Next base: position 14,316,912 of record OX344756.2, read on the forward strand.
ACTCTCCTTTTTTATTTTCCTGAGGAATCTTTGCTGAGTTTTCCAATGTACTTTTGGTAAGAGTGTACTTTCAAACCCAGGAATAACGACCACATGTCATCATTGTTAGAGAATCTACTTTCCTAGAGTTCTATTTCATGCTTGACATATCACCCAAAAATGCGAAGCAAGGGCTCTCATATGAAGAGCTCTGGAAAATGTAGTTGGCAATAACGGCTACGTTAGGAAGTGATTTTTTTGTAAAGGGATGTGAAAAGGCCCATTGGAATCGATCTTGTATTGTTTCCAGAGACACATTGGAAGTGTTCTAAAAAAGGCAACATGGGTCCTAATATCATGTATAACAATTCGACAACCATTTTCTCACAAAGAAGAATGCCTAAAAATAAGAATGAATTGAATGAAACTATTTTGTGACTTACATAATGCAACAAAAGTTGACAATCAATTATTCTTCCAAGGTAGATGAAAAACAACATTTTTCATGTTCATAAACAAGCTCTTTTGTCATCTATGGGACTCTGAATGTCTGCATCAACATTTAACCTTGGAGCATGCCGATGCCCAATTTTTGGACAATGAACAGATTCAAAAAAAAAAATTTGTCTCGTTATTGCTTGGATGGAAGTCATCCTAATTTTTAGGAATTCTTTATGAAGTTTTTGTTCTATCCAAGGGTTGGATTTGGTATTACTAGAGTACATAATTTTCTAAAATTACAAATGTGGAAGTATGTCAATTAGTTGACTTGCATTGATTGTAGTTTAAAACCAAATTTGCAAAAGTGAAGTCATAGAATTAAAGAACAATTTTTCAAAAAAAATCACCATATGAAGAGAACCTCATTCCAAACCCACTTGCACAAGTTTTACTTGAAAAATGACAATATTTTGTCTGTAATTGAATTTTGAAGGAATTTTGAAATTTTCCTTTCAAAATTTATACAAAAATATTGGTGAAAGAATTGGGGAATCTACCCATACGGATGGAATCTAAAACTCAAAATTTACAACTTTTGTTTGTATTTCAATCGCAAAATATTCTTCCAAAGAGAACTTTAGAATGATTCTTCTCCAATCGTCAATTCTGGCAGACGCTCTAGGGTTAAGGGTTAAAAAGAAATAAGCTATAAAGTAAGAGAAAAACTATGAGGGGAATTTGGACGGACAACAGGCAGGTCTGGCGTCGTTCGCGCCTTCCTGCAAGCTTCCTCACCTCCTTTCCTCAACGTATATATACGGTACGTTGACAATGTCCTGATTCCTGGAAGCGGTCGGTTGAAGCCTCCCCCCGGGAATCCGGCACGGGAACGCAAAGGAGAACATCGGTGATTGGTGGGTAAGTTACTAATTAAGTTCAAGACGCCGAGGGACTTCGTGGGACCGATTTCCTGGAGCCGTGTATCTTTGAGGGACTTTGAGGGTTTTGAGCGTCGCAACCCTCAAAGTTTTGTGTGCCTGGGGTCAACTAAGTTATCATATGAATGATTTGGGTCAGGTCGCCGCAGCGCTGCCTGGCCCTGTGCCTGGCCGCCTGGCGGGGTCGCAGGCAGCCTGCTGCGGAGATTCACTGGGGCACTGGGCGCGTCAGTACGTCCCCCGCCCGTTGACCTGCCCCGCCTGCCTGCGTCTGCCGTATCCAAACAGGAACTACAAAGTTATCATCCGCGCACTCACACTCCATTGGTCCCCGGAAAGTTGTGTGTCTGCTTGGACTGACTTCGGAGTTGGCAGGCCCAATCAGACGGTTTGTGGCGACGATGGAGCACTGGAGCAAGGCACGCAGGACGCTAAATCCTCCATTCGAACTGGCCCCCCGGGTAATTTCAGGGTTTACTAGGGGTAAAAGTAAAAGAGCCCCCTATTTTGGGGCAGGGAGAACTGACCCCCTCGCTTGGCCACTTGGGTAAAACGCTGTAATTTTTTTATTTTTCACACAAATTTTTTTTTGCAAATTTTGAATTCATATTTGCAATCAGAGACCGCAAATTAGCTATGGGGTGATGAAAGTAGGGGTGATCACGGACCAAACTAGGGGGCTTTTTGTTTTGATTGCACCTCTGGTAAAACATGGTAAGGCCGAGCAAGGGGGCCAATCCACCCAGATCCTATTTTTGGCCTGTGTCTTGGAATGTTCTGAGTGGCCCCTAGATAATTTGGGGCCCCTGATCGCAAATATGAATTCAGAATTTGCAAAAAATTATTTCCAAAAAATAAAAAATTCCTGCCTTTTCCCCAGGGTAAATCTGTCGCTGCGGGGCCCAGTTTGAATGCAGGATTTAGTGTCCTGCGCACGGCACTGGTGGCGGGGACTAGGAGACTCTCTCGAGGGCCGGGGGGAACTGATGACCCCCTTGCTCGGCCCCTCGGAAAACCAATGGAATTTCTTATTTCCCACCGATGCATGATCAAGCTTGCAAATTTTGAATTCATATTCATTTGCAATCAGAGGCCCCAAATTTCCTGCAAGAAGAAGGGGGCACAAGGTAAATGAACCCTGAAAGCGCTTTGACGTTCACTTTCTGCATGATGTACAAAATAATAATCACATTTCTTTCTCTTTATAGCTTGGATGAAAGTCATCTTCTTTTTTAGAGATACTTCCTGAAGTTGTGGTCCTATCTAAGGGTTGGATTTGTTGTTATTATAACACCTACTTTTCTAAAACTAAATTTCAAATGTAGAATTATGTCAAGTGGTTGACTCGTGTTGACTCAAATTCAAACTTAGAATTGCAAAAAATGAAGTCATAGAATCAAAAACCACAAAAATTCACAAAAAATCACCATGTCAAGAGAACCTCATTTCAAGTCAGGCTGTCCAACAAAATTTACTCAAAAAATGACAATATTTTGCTTGCAATTGAATTTAGAAGGAATTTTGAAATTTTCCTTTCAAAATTTATAAAAATAATATAGGTGAGTTTGATTTTATGGATAGAATCTAAAATTCAAATTCTACAACTTTTATTTGCATCTCTATTCCAAAATATTCTTCCAAATAGTACTTTATAATGATTTTTCTAAAATTGTCAATTTTGCAGATGCTTAGGGGATAATCAAGCATAAAATAGTGTTTTTTTCTTTACTTGCACCTTTAGAATGACTTGGAGGGCCCGAGCAAAGGAACCACATAATCTCGACCCTATCAAGGACCAGTCCTATGAATGCACCAAAAGGTTCATGAGATAAGTGTATTACATTTCATTGAATTAAATGAACGCATTCAGTACATCTCTGTACTTACTACACAGTGCACCCACGATTCGTTTCCAGGTACCGGCCACCTTAGGTTGCAAACTTTGCAAATGGAGTTTGTTTGTTTTGACACAAATGAAGTTTTTTTTGACACAAATAAAGGAAGAAAATGGAGTTTTGAATCGTGGACTTGGCATGGCAGGAGCATTGCAAAAAATGAGTCGTGCCTGTGAGTGCACCCAGCACGCAGTAATCTTTAAGGTAGGTACACCCAAAAGCGCCAGTTTTTCATACTGTGCCTAGTTCCTGTTATTATGTTGTTCAGATTTTTGTACAGTCTTGTTGGTGAGTGAAAGCATGTTCCAACGCACCAAAGAACAGTGGATTTGGATACCATATGCAAAAGTTATTAACAGTCAAAGTGTGTTTCTGAAAGCGCCATCTACATTCTGGGTACATGACTGATTTTGAAAATGTATGCACGTTGTACAGGGCGCTTTAAGGTCAGGTGCCATTTTGGGTGTACCTACCTTAGTAGTAAAAGGAAAAAACCAGTTCCCTCTGATCACTGAGTACAGGGCTCAATATGTAGGCATCTGCAACCGGCCGTTACTTGTGAAGCTGGGAGTCAGTGGACACGGCAAGCAGTATGGGAGAAAGAATTCAAGCCTAGGCTTCTAATATTCCAATTCTCCACATTGCATCAAGTAATTTCAACAACACGGAAACTCTATAACATCTCAAATAACAAGCCACCTTAACGTAATGATGTTTTGATGCTAAAACAAGTGATTGGTTGCTTGCATAGTGTTCATTACTATCTCAAGGTTAAAACATTATTGTTTCAATGACAAGTTTGATCAATATTGGCTTGACATTGATTCAATATTAGAGCAAAGTAATTTGTCAAAGCATTATTTATATATTGATTCAATGTACAATTTGTTGATATTATTTTTGTATTATTTCAAAAAGCATTGGTTCAACACTACTTCAATGCCTAATTGTTTCAACACTACTTCAATGCCTAATTGGTTCAATGCTACTTCAATGCCTAGTTGGTTCAATACTGCTTCAATGCCTAATTGGTTCAATACTGCTTCAATGCCACTACATTTTTCATTGGTTCAATACTACTTCAATTTACATTGATTCTATACTACCTCCTAACATCCAACTAGTGCATACATTGTCCAACTAACGTGCCCAGCCAATTACTATACATAATACCTCCCAATACACTTGAGTGTGTACAATCTAAATTTTAGAAGGTCCAATAGTTGCCAAATTCAAAGTATTCCAATTTATCACAGTTTTCATTCAAATTGCAAATGTCTCTAAATGTTCACTATTCATGCCTTCTACAAGTTGGAAGGTCAAAGCTAAAATGCTAGCTCATGAGATTCAATGTGAATCTCTCTATGAATGTCTGGACTATCGGAAACATGGTCCATATTGTCAAAATCATCCTCTTGGATGATCATAATCCGTTGCATATATCGACCAGTTCTATATAAACGAGCCTCTGCAACCTTCATCATATTCACCTCCTTATCCATGTCCAATGGATTTAGTCTCTTTCCCAGCATTGCAGATTCCAACTACATGCACAAATAGTAACTCAAATATATGTGAAAAGTCAAAACAATTTTCCATTACAAAATTTAGTAGTAGAACTATCATTAATTTAAACTCTTTCACAACTTTAGAATATTTGCACTTCAACTTTGGCATTATCATAAAGTCCTCAAATTAAAGGTTTGTATATTGTAAAGGATATCAAAGATTAAAGGATATCTGTAACAAAAAATGTTAAAGTAGAAAAACACTCAATCATGTCATTTAAATTCCAATTTTTTCAATTAGTGTAGTATTCTAATAGCCTCATTATTTGAAAACCCTAATTATGGACTTTATAATTATGAAAATCCTAATTATTTAATGATTTGTAGAGGACATTAACCTATTAATTTACTTCTTTCTTTTTGAATCAATGCTACCAGAAATTATAACTCTTGGACAAATTTAGATTTTTTATTTAAATTTGGCATAATAAAGTCCAAAAAAAAGTTAACAATGGAATTTGAGGAAGATATTAAACTATAATCATATTATTTGCTATAAGAACATGGAACTCATTAACTACAATATTGGATAAGGAAACATAAATGTTTAAAAAAGTTTAGAATATGACTTACCACATGAAGTAAAAAACCTGCAAGCCTTAAAGTCAATTGTATAGGCTTAGATTTGTTGTATTTTTTTCCTTGCAGTACTCGAGCTATTGCTCCATGAATAGCATCCGAGCCAAAAGGGTCAATCGATCCATCTTCAAGAGTTAAAATTCTCCACTTGTCCTCTGAATATGTAGTTTTCAATCCACCCAAAACCAAGAAGTTAAAATATATATTTAGTAAAAGCATTAATATAGTGCTAACATAGTGCTTCCTTACTAAAAATCAAATACTCACTAATGAAACTTCAAGTTTGTATAAAATAAAAGCAACAAAATTTAAAATTGTTCAAAGCTCTAACCTGTCCGAAGCTCTTCAAGAGTCAAGAACCATTGACGCAATTCTTCCACCTCTTCATCATTAGGGCGTGGACATCCTAGCAATTTATATAACTCGCCTCTTGCCCTGGTTGTTATAGAACCTCGACGGTCACGAAGGTTTTTTGTCACAATTTGTTGAAAACCATTTGGTTTACACCACTCTATCATGAAGGCTTCACGAGCACTTGCATCATCATTTACATTGAAGGATGCAAGAATAGCTTCAATCATGACCTCATCGGTAGGATACAAGGTGGCAACTTCACTTGTTCCGAAGAATAGCTTTGTCACTATATCAATGAGATTCTTCTGCATAAATCAATCATCACAAAATTAGATGAAACCACCATGGAGATAAATTACAAATCATTAGTTTTAGCTCATTCTAAACTACTTAGTTAAGAATCAATTTAGAATTAGATCAAAATTAGTTTTTGAACTAATCAATTTCAAACTAATTACCATCACAAAATTAATTGAAACTAATTACTAATTGTTGAAACTACCATAAAAACATCACAAACCAAGTAAGATTTTAATAAAATAAATGTAATACCTAAAATGATAAGTCACAAGTTGTAGAAGTAGAATTTACCTTGACAAGTTCCTCTGAACAACATGGGAGTTTGTCCTTAAGCTTCTCTAATGCAACCTCAAGAGAAGAAGTTAGTGATTGTACTTGCTTTCTCAAATTTTTAACTTCTCTTTGTAAGTATAAGAACTGTAACCTCTCTCCTGCATTAAGAGGGGCATTGTATGTAGTTGAAGGAGGTACTGGTATATCTTCAACTTGAATTGGTACATTGGTTTGCTGAGCAGGAGCAACTGAAGGTTGCCTTTCCACAGGTTGCCGATATCTTTCTGCCTCATCTAAAATTGAGTTAGTAACAGGTTGACATAAATGGGAGCTTGGTCCAACATGTCTGTGTGAATGGGAAGGACCAACAGGCCTATGTGGATGAAAAGACCGTAAAACTTGCTTATTGGATATCTTATCAATGCTTTTATTCTTGCTGAAGAGGTTCACACAAGCTTGTCTTGCTCCTGGTGGAGTTGCCTGACTTAGTCTAGGAGCCATTTTGATCTACAAAATATAAACACATTTTGAGTTAGGCAATCATGTTATGTTTCAAAATCTCATGAGGACTATATAATTGATGCATCATTGCAATAGAAGAAATAAAGCTCACACTACAAGTTTCAGGTCTAACAATTTTAAAGTTCAAGTATTATTTCAATGATGATCAATGTAACATGCTTGGGCAAAATTGAACAATTGGATATGTTAATAATAAGAGTATACCTCTTGATCAATCAAGCGTCAACAAAGTTGCTTCCTGGCTCTATGTGTGGTGACGGTTTACCTTCCTTTTGTGCTTTTTTTTCATCACCTGTACAAGAATAACAACATTACTTAAGAAACAAAGCATGCTGTCCACATGAAGAGATACCTTCACGCACTACTTTCCTAATCAACATTACATAAATTCTAAGGAAATGTTGTTTCATTTTGAACTCCTCAACTGCATTCTAAAACAAACAAGATTCTACCAAAACAACATTCTACCAAAAGCAAAATAAAGGGAATGCTCATAACCTGGAAAAGTAAACCATCTGCTAACCATTAGTGTGCGCATTCTGCAATCTCATACTACTTTATACCATCTCTTTTCAAAGAACAAATGAATCCAAATCCATACCTGAAAACGATGAGAGAATTCTTCTGAATGAGCTCCTGGACCTTAAGCATCACCATAGCCTCTTCACAGCTTTGAGTTGGAACGAGGTATTCAATTGCCTCAGGTGAGTAAATTTATTACATATGGTTAATTTTAGATCATCTCTGAATGATATAAACCTAATCAAGCTTAAATTATATTTAACTTGAATCACTTTTTACTTGCAGGTGTTTGGAGTTTCAAAGACATTAGCTATTCCAGGAGGTTTGGGTGTACGCTATGGCGAGTCACCTCTATATGTACGAGCTTCACATTCATTCCATGGACACCCATGGTATAGTAGTGTTGCACTTAAGATGGAAAATCCAAGTGAGCCAGAAACTACTTGGTATGGTGAGGTGCATCTTCTAATGCATTTCTCAGTCTTGGATTTAGCACTTGTAAAGTGTTATTGTGAACTTGATGAGGGTGAGTTGGGACATACATTGAAATGTGTAGAGTTATCATGGTCTATTCCCCGTGATTATACGGGTGCTCAAGTGAAGAGAGCAAAACGACCCGAGTACGTAGTTGTAGAAACATCAAAAATATTGAGAGTAGTACATGTTGTGCCGCATTTTGGTCAAAGTGGCTATTTTTTTGTGAACAAGTGGAAATTCTAGTTGAATCAATGTTGATAGAAGTAGAGATTGAAATTATGTTGAGACAATATCCATTGCTATAATGATCTATTCCAATATTGAATCAATGTTGATGAAAAGAGAAGTTGAAGTTTTGTTGACACAATGTACATTGCAACAATAATGCATGGGTGATTGCAAGAAAGGCCTCCCATTTTTTGTCTCATTTTGAATAGTACTCATAATTTTTTCAAGAGTACTATTTAATTAGAAAAACAATTTTTAAAAAATGTGAAAAATAATTTTCATGAATATACCTTTAAGAAGAAGGTACCCTAAGAAGGAAAAGTTCAGAAAATTTCTCTAACTAGGAGAACTAGAAAAGTGCAAAATCTCATGAAAATTAGTATTTTCACATTTTAATTTGTAAAAAATAGGAAAAGAATTTTTTTTAAAAACTAAAAATTGGAAATTTGGGATGGATTGATGATGATGAGATTTCACCAAAAGAATTATTTTGAAACCATCTTTGATGTTCAGAATTGTATGCGCAAGGGGCCCCTCTTTGCATCAATGTAGAGGACATAAAATAATGTTTTTAAAAAATATTTTTGGTCAACTCATAAATCTTTAGTGTATAAATATACCATACAAATTTCAAGTCTACATCATTAATTTTGGATACTCCACAGTACTAAAAACCCCTAAATTGTAAAGTGTGACAAATTAGGTAAATTAAAATTTAATTAGAAAATGTTTTTTTGAAATTTCTGAAAAATAAGGAATTTCTTTACAATCAAGTTGGCCATCTTCAATAAAAATTTCAAGTATATTGGATTAATACCCCAAAAGTTATAACCAATGGCACAAATGTCACTTCCATTGTGACGCCAAAAAGGACAGCCCTTTCTTGCAATCACCCGCATCAACATTAATTTAACATTCATTGATAACAATTATTTTTTCAACATTTATATAATGTTATTCTAATTTACATTGAAACAATAACTTAGTTCAAAATCATCAAAGTATTTATTGTTGCAACACCTTATTGAAACAATACTTATAAAATAACAAAACAAAATAAGAACAACATTAATTCAATTTGACATTTTTTTTAACATTAAAACAATGTCAAAACAATGAGGGAGCTAATTTGTGATGAATGCCTATTCAGTGTTCACTGAATAGGCAACTGCATTAGCCACTAGTCGATATGGAAATTTTTCTTAAACTGGCGGTATTTCATATGTCACTTTTTCATTCGTTTCCTTCTTTATCTCTAAATCTAGGATTAGAACAGATTTTTTAATGCATGTTCTAAATGTAAAAATGTCAAGTTTGTGAAATATTGTCATTTTAGGGAAATTTAGTTCAATCTAAATAATCACAAATCACTCTTGATGCACTTTAGAATTCCAATTTTACTCAAGATTAACATAGACCTAGATTTCATCATCATGTCAACCTTAACAATGCTCTAAACACTAATTAACAAACTTTAACTCTAGAAGAGTGCAACCCCAACACCTAAGTAGTCAACCAAATATATTTCAAGACAAATAAGTGCATTTTGGTGTGAAAGTCATTGATTAAACATTGTTAGTCTTCAACATCTTTCTTGGTTTTAGATGGTACAATTACTACTTATTTTTAAGATATCAAAAGTTGCTAACTTCTTGAATACAAGAGTGACTATCATTACCTAGAATTGAAATACAAACCACTCAATTTGCCTTCTTGCAATTACCTCATAAACCAATCAAAATCAGATTAATGGCAAGGATTTCAGCCCAACTTCAACAATAAAAGCCTCCAAAAGATACCTTACTCAAATACAATAGACTTAATTTTTTACAATGATTCACAAGACAACAACCTTTCTAGCCTTTCTACATTGTGTAATTCATTAACAACATCAAGCTACCAAGTTTGTCTCTTCTTATTGTGAGCCTAGAAGAAGACAATTAAGATTAATTAGATTCTCACTAAGGTGAACTACAAGAATAAAAGATATAATGTAGAAAGCTTCTTTAACAACAAAACCATCATTAATTTTACACTAAAGGAATAAAACTATTTGTTTAGTTTGGCAATGGTGAAAGCAACTTCCACTGCAAAAACTAGACACAAGAAGAATTCCTCGTCACGGAGCAATCCATGTAGGATCTAAAGACAGAGCTGCTGTAGATTCCAAACCAAAGGCCAATCAGTTAAAGAGAACAATCTGAGTCCCAAGTTCCCACTGCACAAATGTATGTACTCCATGTGGATAATCAATACACATCTGAATATATGCTCTGGGTAGCATGAAATTTACTGAAATGTCCACATGATTATTCTTGAGCATTCTCCTCTTGTTAGTCCAAACCCACACACCTTCAAACTGCTACAATACGGTAAAAATATCAAACTAATCCAAAAAGAAGCTGTAAAAACCAAGTCAACAAGATATAGAAACTCTGGCTACTGGCTCAAGCCCAACACGTCCATGTGGCATGTAACTTACAACTAACTTACCCCAGCGAACTCTTCTCCTCATACAATTGACTTTTCCATTCGGTTTCCTGGGAAATCAGATAGTGAGGACAAAGAAACAGAGAAACACTAAATACCCAACCCAACTAAAACTCTTCTAATCAAATTCAGTTTATTCCTTAACACAAGTGAAAGCCTTAACTTCACTGCAGAAGTGCAGAGAGTGAAATCAAGCCCTGGTTGCACCCGCAATCTTGGGAAGAATTTCGTATCTCCCGTTGCCTTTTCTCGGCAGAGGCTCCATCAGAGCACCATCCAGATCAAAATGTGCAAGCCCTGGGGGGAAAAGGGCCACTGCCACGGGAGCTACGAGTGGGCCTGCCACCGGAGCTGCCGCCTGGCCTGCCCCGCGAACACGCGCGCCATCCATCAGCGCTCCGTTTACTTGCGCAAGATCTCCGTTCGCGCCTGCGGCTCCTCCATTCGCCGTCGCCATTGCGAATCGTGACTCTCCCCCTTCACGTAATTCGGTGAATTGACGTCTTGTCCTGTAAAGACTGTAGAGTCAAAGAGACCACCATCAAACAAAGAGAACTACTGAAATCGACAAACGCCATAAAAATCTGCAAACCATTTCAATCAGACCCTGCCCCTTCATTCACAGCGGGAGCGGATGAACGCTTCCGTGCAGCCCTGCATTACAACGCAAATTAATGGGATGGAATTCGGAGCTCAAGTTCGGAGCTCAAATTCAATTCCCAATTAGGCGCGAGTCTTAGACTCTGCAAGGAATGATCAAACTGTTCCGACGCATTCACAGCCTAATAAATACATTCGCAGAGTACAATTTGCAGAGTGGACGAAAAGAAGGACTATCTCGTTAAAACGGGGGCGACTCCGCCGAAAATTCTTGTGAGAACCAAAATAAGCTGGAAGTCGGGAATAACTTCAAAATTTCGTTTGGAGCCGCGAAAGCGCGAGAGTTACCTTCCTGGAATGCGATCCCAATCACGGGAGAGATGAAACAAAGGAGGTCTATTACGTTGCGAAAGCACTGATGCTTACCAGTGCCAAAGCGAAAATCAATCAGCACAGCCTCCCTTGAGGAATCAGAAGGGAGAGAACGTAAAGAGTTTGCCAGCGAGCAAGCAAAGTCGAAGCAAGAATCGTTGAAGTCTTCCTGGAAAACACACCTGACTGGTCGCGCCTGCTGAAACGGGGGCGATCTCGCTGGTGATTCTTGCGAGACCCACAACAAGCTAGCTGGAAGTCGGGACTAACTTCAAAATTTCGTTTGGAGCCGCGAAAGCGCGAGAGTTACCTTCCTGGAATGCGATCCCAATCACGAGAGAGACGAAACAAAGGAGGTCTATTACGTTGCAAAAGCACTAATCCTTATCGGTGCTGAAGCGGAAATTCATCAGCACAGCCTCCCTTGAGAAATCAGAAGGGAGAGAACATAAAGAGTGTGCCAGCGAGCAAGCAAAATCGAAGCAAGAATCGTTGAAGTCTTCCTGGAAAACACACCTGACTGGTCGCGCCTGCTAAAACGGGGTTTCTTTGTTTTGACACAAATGAAGGTTTTCTTACACAAATAAAGGAAGCAAATGGAGTTTTGATAGGTGGGCTTGGCATGTCAGGAGCATTGCAAAAAATGAGTTATGCCTGTGAGTGCACCCAGCACGCAATATTCTTTAGTACTAAAAGGCAAAAAACCAGTTCCCTCTGATCACTGAGTACAGGGCTCAATACACAGGCATCTGCAACCGGCCGTTACTTGTGAAGCTGGGAGTCAGTGGACACGGCAAGCAGTATGGGAGAAAGAATCCAAGCCTAGGCTTCTAATATTCCAATTCTCCACATTGCATCAAGTAATTTCAACAACACGGAAACTCTATAATGCCTATTCAGTGTTCACTGAATAGGCCACTGCATTACTGCCTCATGCCACTAGTCGATATGGAAATTTTTCTTAAACTGGCGGTATTTCATACGTCATGTTTTCATTCGTTTCCTTCTTTATCTGTAAATCTAGGATTAGAATAGATTTTTTAATGCATGTTCTATACGTAAAAATGTCAAGTTTGTGAAATATTGTCATTTTAGGGAAATTTTGGTTCAATCTAAATCATCACAAATCACTCTTGATGCACTTTAGAATTCCAATTTTACTCAAGATTAACATAGACCTAGATTTCATCATCATGTCAACCTTAACAATGTTCTAAACACTAATTAACAAACTTTAACTCTAGAAGAGTGCAACCCCAACACCTATGTAGTCAACCAAATATATTTCAAGACAAATAAGTGCATTTTGGTGTGAAAGTCATTGATTAAACATTGTTAGTCCTCAACATAGTCTTTCTTGGTTTTAGATGGTACAATTACTACTTATTTTTAAGATATCAAAAGTTGCTAACTTCTTGAATACAAGAGTGACTATCATTACCTAGAATGAAATACAAACCACTCAATTTGTCTTCTTGCAATTACCTCATAAACCAATCAAAACTCATTAATGGCAAGGATTTCAACCTAACTTCAACAATGGAAGCCTCCAAAAGATACCTTACTCAGATACAATAGACTTAATTTTTTTACAATGATTTGCAAGACAACAACCTTTCTAGCCTTTCTACATTGTATAATTCATTAACAACATCAAGCTACCAAGTTTGTCTCTTCTTGTTGTGAGCCTAGAAGAAGACAATTAAGATTAATTAGATTCTCACTAAGGTGAACTGCAAGAATAAAAGATATAATGTAGAAAGCCTCTTTAACAACAAAACCATCATTAATTTTACACTAAAGGAATAAAACTATTTGTTTAGTTTGGCAATGGTGAAAGCAACTTCCACTGCAAAAATTAGACACAAGAAGAATTCCTCATCACGGAGCAATCCGTCTAGGGTCTAAAGACAGAGCTGCTGTAAAGTCCAAACCAAAGCCCAATCAGTTAAAAAGAACAATCTGAGTCCCAAGTTCCCACTGCACAAATGTATGTACTCCATGTGGATAATCAATACACATCTGAATATATGCTCTGGGCATCATAAAATTTACTGAAATGTCCACATGATTATTCTTGAGCATTCTCCTCTTGTTAGTCCAAACCCACACACCTTCAAACTGCTACAATACAGTAAAAAATATCAAACTAATCCAAAAAGAAGCTGTAAAAACCAAGTCAACAAGATATAGAAACTCTGGCTACTGGCTCAAGCCCAACACGTCCATGTGGCATGTAACTTACAACTAACTTACCCCAGCGAACTCTTCTCCTCATACAATTGACTTTTCCATTCGGTTTCCTGGGAAATCAGATAGTGAGGACAAAGAAACAGAGAAACACTAAATACCCAACCCAACTAAAACTCTTCTAATCAAATTCAGTTTATTCCTTAACACAAGTGAAAGCCTTAACTTCACTGCAGAAGTGCAGAGAGTGAAATCAAGCCCTGGTTGCACCCGCAATCTTGGGAAGAATTTCGTATCTCCCGTTGCCTTTTCTCGGCAGAGGCTCCATCAGAGCACCATCCAGATCAAAATGTGCAAGCCCTGGGGGGAAAAGGGCCACTGCCACGGGAGCTACGAGTGGGCCTGCCACCGGAGCTGCCGCCTGGCCTGCCCCGCGAACACGCGCGCCATCCATCAGCGCTCCGTTTACTTGCGCAAGATCTCCGTTCGCGCCTGCGGCTCCTCCATTCGCCGTCGCCATTGCGAATCGTGACTCTCCCCCTTCACGTAATTCGGTGAATTGACGTCTTGTCCTGTAAAGACTGTAGAGTCAAAGAGACCACCATCAAACAAAGAGAACTACTGAAATCGACAAACGCCATAAAAATCTGCAAACCATTTCAATCAGACCCTGCCCCTTCATTCACAGCGGGAGCGGATGAACGCTTCCGTGCAGCCCTGCATTACAACGCAAATGGGATGGAATTCGGAGCTCAAGTTCGGAGCTCAAATTCAATTCCCAATTAGGCGCGAGTCTTAGACTCTGCAAGGAATGATCAAACTGTTCCGACGCATTCACAGCCTAATAAATACACTCGCAGAGTACAATTTGCAGAGTGGACGAAAAGAAGGACTATCTCGTTAAAACGGGGGCGACTCCGCCGAAAATTCTTGTGAGAACCAAAATAAGCTGGAAGTCGGGACTAACTTCAAAGTTTCGTTTGGAGCCGCGAAAGCGCGAGAGTTACCTTCCTGGAATGCGATCGCAATCACGGGAGAGACGAAACAAAGGAGGTCTATTACGTTGCGAAAGCACTGATGCTTACCAGTGCCAAAGCGAAAATCAATCAGCACAGCCTCCCTTGAGGAATCAGAAGGGAGAGAACGTGAACAGTTTGCCAGTGAGGAAGCAAAGTCGAAGCAAGAATCGTTGAAGTCTTCCTGGAAAACACACCTGACTGGTCGCGCCTGCTGAAACGGGGGCGATCTCGCTGGTGATTCTTGCGAGACCCACAACAACAAGCTAGCTGGAAGTCGAGAGAACGTGAAGAGTGTGCCGGTGAGGAAGCAAAGTCGAAGCAAGAATCGTTGAAGTCTTCCAAAGCACACCTGACTGGTCGCGCCTGCTAAAACGGGGGCGATCTCGCTGGTGATTCTTGCGAGACCCACAACAAGCTAGCTGGAAGTCGGGACTAACTTCAAAGTTTCGTTTGAATCCGCGAAAGCGCAAGAGTTACCTTCCTGGAATGCGATCGCAATCACAAGAGAGACGAAACAAAGGAGGTTTAGATGCGAAAGCACTGATGCCAAAGCAAAAATTCATCACCTCAACCGAAAATTCTTGTGAGACCCAAAGCAAGCTGGAAGTCGGGAACAACTTCACAATTTCAGTTGAAGCCATGAAAGCACGAGAAAAAGTGGCATTACCTTCCTGGAATGCAATCCCAATCACGATCCCAATCACGAGAGAGATGAAACAGAGGAGGTCTAGATGCTTACCGGCTCCAAAGCGAAAATCCCTGAACGCAATCTCGCTAGAGAAATCAGTCGGGAGAGAACGTAACTACAGAGTGTGTTAGGAGCATGTAAGAGCGAAGCTTTCTATAATCATGAAGTCTCGCAAAACACACCTAACTGGTCGCGCCTGCTAAAACGGGGTCGATTCAGCCGATTTTTTTTTTGTAAGACCCCAAAACAATCTGGAAGTCTAGAACAGATATCCAATTTCATTTATGTGCGAGGTTAGTTAAAGTGAAAGATCAGTGAAAGATAAATAAGTCAGGGGAGAGAGTGACTGCTTATTGTCTCACGCACATGAGACCTTCACTGTCGATTGCGCCTAATTGGACGGGGCAGACAAGAGTGTATTTGGCACTAATACGCTGTTAGCACTTCCTAGGACCTCCGCATCCGTGCTCCAAACCAAGCAGTAGATGCTGAGACCTGTTTGACTGTTCAACATGCAGACCATCCTAAGAGGTTGCAAGTCAGACAACTGGCACAACATTTGGACGCTCTCGAGGAGCTTTGGGTGCACCAGATTCAGGTAAGTCCATCAAGTTATTTCATTCAAATTTCCAAGTCAAAACTTCAAACTACTGTACAGTACAGTAGGTGAGATAATTGTTATTACATATGGAAACATTTGGAAAATGGTGGCATCAATTTCTGCCCTAAGCGAGACAAATATGACTTAGCACTCAGTTTGAGGGATTACTGTAGTCACAAAAAAACCATATATTGCACTAATTTCAAAGAACTTGAATACAACATGGATGTCCATGTAAAGCAACCGCTGATAATTGGAATACTTTATGAGGTAAACAAAGTTCCATTATGAAGATGACCTATTCTTTAACAATCTCCTAAACATATTCAATATTATTTGTTACATCAAAAAATGCATTAGCTACACATTTGAGGTAAAATTCAAAGTTTTAAAATGAGGTTTGATTTAAGACCAAACTCCATGGGCGACATTATCAAATGTCATTTCCAAATTCAATTTTTCCCTCTATAATATATTTGAATTTCAATCCTATCTTTTTTTACATAGGACTATGTTTGGAGTCTTTCAATGTAAAGAATCTCTATTAGTTTCAGTGCAAACTACTTTGAAAACTACTTTGAAAGGAAAATATTGTCACTCAAATATAGTCTCTGACTCTCTGTTGTAAACTATTCTCTCTTAAAAATAAAAGTTGTCTCTACATCTGGGTTCCATTTGTACATACGCCCATAATTTGTTTTCCAAGTACCGGGTTACAATTTGGGGTTGTGATCCATGGGTTTGCATGCAAGGAATAGACCCACAAGGCGCTAAATTTGTTCCACAAAGTGCAACCCATAGGGTCATACTTGTCTTATGGAGGGTAAAAGTTAAGAAAACCCCCTATTTTGTGCCGTGTTTAGTATTCATTTTGGACCTCTTAAAGCATCCCATAGTTGCATTGTAAAGCAACTCTATAAACATTTTGGACTAGTGATCTTGCTCTGATAAGGAAGATCAATGATTCAAAATGTTTACAATGTTACTTTACAGTGCAAGCGTAGCTCATGGAGGGCCTTACATTGCAAATCTGAATTCCGAATTTGCAAATTTTATCAAGCATGGAAAATTTAAAAATTTCAGCGTTTCCCTCAGCCTGCTGATCTAGGTCGCTGATCCTACTTCATAGCACGGATTTCAGTGTGACCTCCAACAGACCCAAGAGTCTGCCTGTGGCACCCAGTGCTTGGTATTCTTTAGAAAAAGGCCAAAGAACAGTGCCCTCTGTGCTGAGCATGCACCTTGATACTGTACGTGTAGGTTTGTTTTATATGCCACAATATAATTTTACTTTTCTTTAGTTCAACAATTCAACAGGCAAATAGGAATGTTTTTGTTTTTTGCATTTTAAGAGGATACTCTCGCTTAACCCCGAAAGGACTGAGGCATTTTCTGGCTTGAAAACCACTCAAAACTGCCATGTTTGCTACTTCTTCCTAAAAAAACAAAAGAAAAGAATTTTCTTAAAATCTAACCGTAGGATCTTGTAAATTTCTTGTCTGAAATAATGTGGTAAAAATTTCATGAAGTTTGACCGTACAGATTGGAAGATATTAGCATTTAAAGTTGGAAAAAAAAAATTTGAACTCTGACTTGCAATTTCAGATGACTTTGACTGCCATTTGTTGAATTTTTTTGCACTATGGACCATGAAGATAAATTTTTTTATGTTGAACATTTGAGTTGAGAATTAGGGGAAAAATTTCAAAAAAAACTACTTGATTTTCATTCATTAAAAATTTGTTAAGTAGAAGTAGGTCCAAGATTGAACAAAACACTAAGTTGTTAATAACTTTAAGATGTAATTGAAAAACCATGATCCCAAAGGTGAACTTGTTCTTGCAAACATCCTAAACCCTATCAGAAAAGAAAATTTGAAATATTTGAAAAATTGCATTCAAAAATGAATTCTATAAGTTATTTTTTGAAGAAGGTGCTTAAATTGCCCGAAATACAAGATTGTCCATAACTTTCTCATTATTTGTCCAAATAAAATGAACCAAAGCTTGAGATATGGAACAAAACATAATCTTTGAGAAAATAAAATAAAATATAAAAAAATAAATTTTTTTGTGTTTTCTTTTTCCTACCTGGCAAATTGCTTTTTGGACTTAGAATGGCATAACTTTTGCTTCCAAGCACCAATTGAAATAAAAATTATATTTTTGGAAAGCTAACCTAATTTCCTGTCTTCAAAAAAAGTTTCAAAAAATCATAGCAAAAATTCAGGTCACACAAGCCTACCCGAAATTTCAAGTGTCCCTCGAGGAAACTTTAGTCCTTTAGGGGTTAATTTTGGATTGATTCATTATATTCATACATGAATGTGTGTGTTTTTCTATTTTTTCTCAAGAATTTTTTTTCTAATTTTTAGAAATAGTTGTAAATAATTTTTTTGATTTCCACATCTTCCAAATTTTCCCAAGTTATTTATGAAACTCACCTACACATATGGTACATATGTATTTACCACATTAATTACAACTAGCCAATCCTTGTTAAGCTAAGACAACAATGGACACAACAACAAACAATAGGAGTATTCACACCTTCTTTGCTAAATGGAAATCCTCTTAAGAATGCAAAGATAGAGGAGTCAATGTGGAGCTTGAATTCATGAAGAAAGGTGTGACACCCCTTTCCCGCAAGCACAGAATGAGAATCAAGATTGGAGAACACAACATCAAAAGTCATGCAAAAAAACAATAGCATAGCATAAAGAATCAACAGGAAGAAGCAACTAGTTGAAAAGCAAGCAAAGCAAGAATATACTTGTTTAGCAATTGCTTCTCTTCGTCCATTATTCAAACCTAGTGGAAAATGATGAACAAAGAGAAGCAATCCCAATCCCAATGTATTTGTGCTTCAAAACCCAAGAGAAAAACAACCTAAAACCTACATGTCCCCATTCTTCAAAGAATGTGCTAGGAAAAAAGAAGTTGTGAGTTTCCTTAGCATGAAATAACCCCTAAACGCCCAAACTGCGTTTTTTGGCAACATAGCAATTTTGGGCAGCTCACTACGAATGGAGTTTTTATTTTTTTTCTTTGAAATTTTCACACAACGTGTGTCCGAGGAGTAGCTTTAAGGCCCAACAATTTTCATAACTTTTGACAACACGAATAAAAAGTTATTGCATGATATGTGATTTCTTTTGCTCGGCGGGCAGCCTGGGCAGCTGAAAAAACTTCTTCAAAAATCACTTTTTCTAAAATTTGAAATTTGAAATTCGTTCTTTAGATTTTTAGCTACTTGGAAAGCTTTTAATTATTCCATTTTGATTTGTGAAATGAAAGTTATGGGAGTTTTAGTTTGAAGGTAGTTTGTGGGAAGTTATGGAATCTCTACTCCAAAATAAACTTTGAAGTCCATTATTTTACTCTATTTTTAATATTTTTGAAAAACAACAAACACATTAGGTGAAGATTGTCTATTACAACATTGCAACCATTGGGATTGGAAATTTTCAATTTCAAAAATTAATTATTACTATTTTAATATTTTGATTCATTTTCTACCTCTTTTTACTTACTAGTTGTTTTGTACATGTTGTACAACTCCAAATGATTTGAAATTTTTTAGGCATGTAGCTAACTTGACTAAAAGAATGAATTGAAAGAGTAACAACCATTTTGGACTTTTTTTCATACAAAAGTGAGCTACTGAAGTGCAGCTGCCCGGATTTTCGCAGGGACAAAAAAAGCATTTTTGACAATTCAAACACTATTATCTTGCAATCTATACAGTGGAAAATTCTGAAATGTTTTCCACATATTTTCAAACTAGTTTACTATAAGATCCTACAGTTACATTTGTCTTAAGATGTTTTTAAAAAAAGATTTTGGTCTTGTACTAGAAGTGGCAGTTTTGGAGTGTTTTTGGCAAAACATAGTCAAAAACATTTAGGGGATAAATAAATCAACACTATCCCTTCAAAAGGCGCAAACATCATGTTCGACTTCAACTTATCCCTCTTTGTCAACCTCAAAAAATTCAAAGGTAGTAATTTCACATTACAAAAAACACTTTCATCCCACCTCCACTCCCTAAAAAGTTTTTGATCCCAAGAGCCATTGATATTTGTCAAATGAATGATCTTGGCCATCCAAAATAGATATAAAATATAGGTATAGGATATGGGTATATAATGCAATCAAGAATACAAATACAAATGCAAATATGGTTATAGAATTCAACTTAAATATTGCGTATGGAATGCATTGGAAATTGAGTTCCAAGTATGTAGGGGTAGGGGTGGTAAGGAGGATACTAATTATTGTATATGTGAATCTAATTGAAAAGTGATACTCTCACAAACCTAGTCTTCTAATGCTCTAATTTTCCTCATTAAATCAACTAATTTCAATAATACAAAAAATTATAATGCCAAGTCAATGCTTTAGAATTTCAATTTTACTCAAAATTAGTATAGACATATAATATTATCATTGTGCCAACCTTAACAATACTACAAGGAGTCTAGTAAATTTTTAACCCTAGAAGGAAGCAATTCTATCACAAGGTAATCAACAAAAAATGATTAAAATTCAAGATGAAAAGGTGTATTTTTTTCACAATTTTTGAAAGTCACTAATTAGACACTTGTAATCCTCAACATCTTTCTTGGATTAAGATGGTACAATTGCTACTCATTTTCACAAAATCAAAAGTTGCTTTAGAACTTCTTAACTTCTTGAATATTGCAATCAACACTTGGAATTGAATAGAAAATGGTCAATTCATTCTTTAACAATTACCTTATAAATCCATTAATATCTTGTTAATGATAAGGATTTCAATCTAACTTGAAGTATAGAAACCACCAAAATATGCCTTGATTGGATTTACTTTATTCACGAGGAAAATTTGCAAGACAACAACCCTTCTACATTGTAAAATTCATTAACCCCTAAAGGTTTTTGACTATGTTTTCACCAAAACTGCTCCAAAACTGTCATTTCTAGGACAACTATCAAATTTTTTAAAAAAACATTTTTGGAATAATGTGACTATAGGATCTTTTAGTGCACTAGTTCAAAAAGATGTAGAAAAAATTTCAGAAATTTTTTCCCTGTAGATTGCAAGATATAAGTGTTTGAAGTTGCAAAAGTCTTTTTTTTACCACTGCAAAAATCCGGGCAGCTGCAATTCAGAAGGCCATATTTGTATGAATTTTTTTTCAAAATGGTTGTTATTCTTTGGATTAATTCTTCAATTCAAGTTAGCTACATGCTTGAAAATTTTCAAATCATTTGGAATTGTACAACATGTACAAAAGAAATAGTAAGTAGAAAGAAGTAGATAATGATTCAAAATACTAAAATGTTAACAATTTATTTGTTGAATTGAAAAATTCCAATTCCAATGGTTCAAATGTTGTAATAAACAATCTACACCCAATGTTTTAAATTTTTCAGAAATACTGAAAATTGAGTAAAATAAAGGACTTCAAAGTTTATTTTAGAGTAGAGAATCCATAACTACCCAAAAACTAAAATCCTTCATAAATTTTGACTCATTAATCCAAATGGAATGATTCAAATCTTTCCACGTATATATAAATCTATAAAACCTATTTCAAATTTTTGTTTTCAAAAAAAGTGATTTTTTTATCAGCCCAAACTGCCCAAGTTGAGAAACAAACAACATATCATGTGATAACTTTTCAACCATGTAGTCAAAAGTCACAAAAATTGTTGGGCTTTGAAGATACTCCTTGTCCACACCTTCTATTAAAGTTTGGTTCCAAAATATGAAAATCTCTAGTCACACGTACCTGCCCAAAATCGCTATGTTGCCAAAAAAGGCACTTTGGTCCTTTAGGGTTTAACCTCTAAAATTCCTTGACTATGTTTTCACAAAAAGTGCTCCTAATTTGCCATTTCTACTACAAGTACCAAATTTTAGAGAAAAATATGTTTTGAACACATGTAACCATAAGATCTTGCAATACATTGGTTTGAAAGGATGTAGAAAAAATTTCAAAAAATTCTACTGTGTGGATTGCAAGATATCAATGTTTGAATTGATATAAGGGTATAAGTATGCTAGACCTTGTACTTTTTTAAATCACAAATCGATTTTTCAATGAAATATGACTTTACACGTGTTATTTCTGGAACTTAAAAGCTTTTTTCTCCATACTTTTTTGGTCATTCTAGACATTATACATTTAAAGATTCCATAGGCATCATTGATTTTTTGAATAATCAATTTTAGAAGTGAGGTATTTGTACTTTTAAAATTAGTCACAAAACATGAATTTAGATATAAGTACAAATATCTTGCTCATATAAAGTCAAAGTACTAAATTTCTTTTAGCAAAGAAGATAAGAAGGGGCAATGTCTTAGAATCTATTCTCAATTTAATGTTGGGAAACTTAGAACATTGAAACCTCATCCTTTAGCTACTGAATCCCTGCTAGACAAATGCCGAAAGAGCTATAGCTCATATTTGGTAGAAATCTGATAAATGAATTAATTATGGTTTGCAAAGGATATCTATTGAAAAAATTCATCTTTTAACAATGGGATTCAAGATTCAAGATGGTAGCAACTAGTTTTAGAATGGCTTCAAGTCAAATAAAGAAAAAAAGTTAATTCTCCATTAGATAGCCCATGGTGTTTTTTAATACAAATAGGACTCACAATACATTTTTTTAATCTTTTCCAAAGGAAAATCTCATAAATGCATGGCCTTGGATCTCATTAGCACTTTCTATTAGCCTCTAATATACGTAGTGGTTGATCTATAGGACTTAATTTTTCCTTAATAGTCCCTCATTAGTAATAAACATCAACCCTAAAATCAAGTACACACAATACAATTTTGCACTATAAGTACTCAAAAGTATAATACAAGTTTGCCTAAATTGCTTAGGCATAGCGTACCTACACCCATAAATCATTTATTGGACCTTGCAAAAAATAGGGTAGCTACACTTTACAAGGTCATATTTGCATGAAAAAACGTCCAAATGGTAGTGTTTCTTAGAATTCATTCTTCACGGTAAGTTCACTAAATGCTTGAAATTTTCAAATCATTTGAAATTGCACAATATATAGAAAAAAATAGTAAGAAAAAAGAGGTAGAGAATAATTCAAAATACTAAATTGTTAAAAACTTAGGTATGGAATTGAAAAAATAGCAATCTCAATGGTTGTACTATTGCAATAAATAATCTACATCTTGTAATTTTTTTTCCAAAAAATATTGAAAATTAAGTTATACAAAGGACTTCAAAGTTTATTTTAGAGTAGAGAATCCATAACTACCTACAAACTAAAACTCTTCATATCCATTTCATTTCATTAATCAAAAGGTAATGATTCAAAGCTTTCGACATATATATAAATTAAAAATAATAATTTCAACTTTTTGATTATGAAAACAATGACTCTTGGTAATTTGCCCAAACTGCTTATCATGTAATGACTACTTATAACTTTTTAACCATGTCGTCAAAATTGTTGGAGCTTAAGAAAAATCTTATCCACATGTTATGTGAAAAAATTCAAAGAAAAAACTAGAAGATTACATTTGTAGTAAACTGTCCAAACTTTTTATCTTGCCAAAAAAACGCGGCTTCATCCTTAAGGGGTTAAAAGCATCATGCTACCAAATTTGTCT
The DNA here is from genome assembly GCA_947034885.2 of Thuidium tamariscinum. Taxonomy (NCBI): domain Eukaryota; kingdom Viridiplantae; phylum Streptophyta; class Bryopsida; order Hypnales; family Thuidiaceae; genus Thuidium; species Thuidium tamariscinum. The sequence continues at coordinate 14,340,578 of OX344756.2, forward strand.
CTTCATATTATTGTACCAGTTCAGCAGAAGCTTCTGGAGCTCTATCTGATTCTCATTAGTAAGAGCGAATTGCAAGAACAACAGATATAAACCGGTAGAAAGCCTCTTTGCCTTCTAAATCACTTACACTGGAGGAATGGAAATATTTGCTTAATTTGGCAGGAGTGAAAGTAACTTCCACTGCAAAAAACGAGATACAAGAACAATTCCTCTGATCACCAAGCAATCCATCATAACAAACTTAATTTGCTTTAAGATAATGATCTAAACGGACCGATTTGCACTGAAGAACAGAGCAAGGAAATCCTATGCTTGTCCTGTATCGTCCACTTGGACTGAGTGCTTCCTCTTCTCCGGCAAGTTTTGAGCACTGGGCCTGCACCGCTTTTCGGACATGAGAGGCGGGAGAGTAACGGAGGGACTTCATGTGGCGGGAAAGTTCCTCCTTCATCCACAATTCATTCGTTCACTCCCACTTCCTTGTGGATGAATTCATTCAGAAGGTTGGATGATTCTGTCTAAGTCGGCGACGGGATTCTTGAACCGACGTTGACCGGGTGCACCGTGGACACGTAAATAGCGGTTGGGACCTTTTCACATGACCACGGTTGAGATCCACCGGAGAGATCGCGTTGAGATGTCTTCCAGGAATCCGGGTAATAAGATGTACAGTGTGTATTGGCGGGTATCCGTAAGAAATCGGAGTATCCACCATTATTTTTCGTGTGCCCCGCTGTGCTTTGCCGCAACCAAAATGTGAAAGTAATTTTCTTTTTTTATTAATTCATAACAATTTCCTTACTTTTTAATTCATAAAAACTTCAAAATTTAATAATTTGCACACCACATGCCCAAACACCATGGAACGATTGAAAGTCCGTGCACTCCTACTCACAAAGAGCTTCCCAACAGTACCAAGAATAGTGTCGAGGGATGCACAATTCAAGAGATGTGAGTCATTGTAACAGACAAACAAAACAAATAGCCTAACTTAAGGTATGAAAATAATGAATTCAAAAGGTAAAAGTCACCCATTCCTTACATCTAGCAAACCTTATTCTATATCGACTCTTGCCCAATTGCAATCTTTAGTATTGGTTGATCCAATGTTGCTTTATCATCTTAATTAGGAATAAAATAGGTGCTTTTATTTAGTATTGCATTGGGACTTAAATGGCTAAATTAGAAGTGAAAGGTTTTTAATGTCATTGAAAAGTCATAGTAGTATTACTTTTATCAATGAACACCACTATGAGGTTTTTACACGCACTTAAGGGATCATTCATTCACTATTAGACAATTCTAAGGGATGTTCTTGAATCACCAATGCAACTATGCAGGAAATAAGAAAAAACTAATTTAATACTTGGAATAACTCCCCATAACCAAAGTAGTCACCAAAAATACTTTGATTATAGGACAAATAGGTGTATTCTTTATTTCTATTGTTAGCAATGAAGTCATTCATCAAACCTTTGAAATCTTCAACATTCACTAGAAGAAATCCCCGTTTATTTCAACAGAACATGTCAGGTAGATTGTGTTGAGACTGTGTTGCTGAAAATGCGGAAAAAACACAAAAAAACACGTTTTCTATGTTTTTCTGCTTTTTTTCTGCGTTTTCAGCAACGTAGTCTCAACACAATCTACCTGACGTGTTCTGTTGAAATAAACAGGGATTTCTGCATTTTTCTTCTAGTGATTCTTACTAGATTAACATTCAAATAGACATGAGTAGCCCCAATATTAGAGGGCAATATTAGAGTTAGGACTTAGGAATTGAAGGTGCTTCAATTTGAGGATTAAAAAAAATATGCTTTTAAAGACAATTGTCGACATCACCAAAAGACATAAACTTTTGGATTCTTTGAAAATGTTACCCAAAGGACTAAATTTTAGAAAACCCTAGTAATGTGATGACATTTTCTTAAATGAAATTGCACTTGACATTAATTTGTTATCTTTTTTGCTCTACCAAATTCTACACACAAAAGGCATCACAATGACTATCTAGATTTTCTCACATGATGCTATGTATGATAACCAACAATGCTATTTCTCTAGCTTCAACTTCCAATTCTAATGCAAGCTATTGTTATGAACACTATACAATTATATTAATTATATATATAGTGATTAATTTGAGTGTCTTTTAATAGTACAAATTCAATTTTTGTGTGTGGCTTAGATGTTGTGCAATGTTTAATTACAATAAATATAAAGTAATCATAAAGAATGCTATAAGCAAAGTACCTTTTTGTGACTTAATTCTATTATTCAATTTCATTCATTATTAGCAACCTTTGATAGATTCATAGGTGAATCTTCCACTGCAAAAAACGAGATACAAGAACAATTCCTCTGATCACCAAGCAATCCATCATAACAAACTTAATTTGCTTTAAGATAATGATCTAAACGGACCGATTTGCACTGAAGAACAGAGCAAGGAAATCCTATGCTTGTCCTGTATCGTCCACTTGGACTGAGTGCTTCCTCTTCTCCGGCAAGTTTTGAGCACTGGGCCTGCACCGCTTTTCGGACATGAGAGGCGGGAGAGTAACGGAGGGACTTCATGTGGCGGGAAAGTTCCTCCTTCATCCACAATTCATTCGTTCACTCCCACGTCCTTGTGGATGAATTCACTCAGAAGGTTGGATGATTCTGTCTAAGTCGGCGATCCAAAAGTAAAGCAATATCAATTAACTTAGCTTGATGAGAACAATCTGAGTCCCGAGTTTCCACTGCACATAAAGCTTAATTATGTAGGATGCTCAAAAACTGTGCAATCGTTCAGTAGAGGGCTGTGAAATTGACTCTTGACACTGGAGAAAAAAACTGTGGATTACTTTGGAGCATGATAGATTTCATTTACACTTCTTCAGAGGATAGTTTTAGATCTACAATGGGTTCATTTTTAACTAAGTGAATAGGTGTCTACTAATTTTATTCAAAATAAAAATTAGTTGTTGAACTACCTTCTTTCAAATGATAAAAAATCTGAAATAATGATGAATTCAATCATTCATTTCAGTTTTAGAAAGAAACTCATTTAGAAACTATATCTATTACTTTTGACATGTTGCAATGTTAGTTTTTAAACAAAGCCTGATTTTTTTCAAAACTTCGCATGTATGGGTTTCCAAGGGCCTACTGGTCACAACTAGGGCCCTATGGCAGATTGTGTTTGAAAATTCATAACTAATTCAATAATGCTTCAAAAAATATGAAACAACTTGTGTTACATTCATCATCTATTTCCCTTTAACTGAAAAATCAGCTAAAAATATTTCCATCAAAGGACAACATGAAAAAGGCATATCAGTTCTTAAATGAGCAGTTTTTGAGCATACTACCATCCATATACATACATACATACATACATACATACATACATACATACACACATACACACACACACACACACATATATATATATATATATATATATATATATATATATATATATATATATATATATATATATATATATATATATATTCCATGCAGCCAGTCAACACAGGCAGACCTCTGAATATGTGAAATTTACTAAAAGCTCACACACAGTTATTCTTGAGCAAAATCCATGCTCTTTCGTCCAAAGCCAACGACCCACCGTTTTATCCTGCTAACACCTCTACAATATGGTAGAAAAAATATTAAACCAATCCAAACAAGGCTATAAAAAAACCAAGTCAATCTGGTATAGAAACTCTGGCTAGCTATGTTACTTAGTGGCTCTAGCCCAACATGGCAGTGGACTCTTCTTCTTATTTTGCAATTGGCTTTCCCATGTCATAGTTTCAGCCTGTGCACAGACGAAGGAAGAAGATAGGATACAAACGCTAATATCCAACACAACAATACATATTTTTCTGAAGACAATTTTTTTCCCTCGGGTCATTGCAAGAAAGACCGACCGATATATGTAGCATTTTCCACAGTACTGCTGAAATTTTCGAGAGTACTGTATAAATAGGAAAACAGTTTTTAAAAATGTAAAAAATATGTTTTAGGTATATACCTCTAAGAAGAAGGTACCCTAGGAAGAAAAAGTGTAGGAAAATTCTCTAAGTAGGAGAACTAGAAAAGTACAAATTTTCATGAAAATAGCTACTTTGACATTTTAATTTGTAAAAAATAGGAAAAAGAATTTAAAAAAAACAACTAAAAATTGGCAATTGGGGAGAACTTTATAATGAAGAGATTTCATAAAAAGAATGATCTCAAAACCATCTCAAATGTTCAAAAGTATGCACGCAAGGGAGGCCTGTTTGCGCATATGTAGAGGAAAGAGAATAATGATTTTTAAGATTTCCTTTGGTAGAAACACGCATACCTAGTATAGGAATAGGCCACAGAAATTTCAGCTTTAGATCATTAATTTTGGATGCTCCCCAGTACTAAAAACCCCTAAACCGCAAAGTGTGACAAATTAGCTTAATTGAAATTTAATTATAAAATGATTTTTAAAAATTTCTGAAAAATAAGGAATTTTATTGTTGTCATGTCAAAAATCTTTAGTCAAAATTTCAAGTTAATATGGTTCATACTTTAAAAGTTATAATCAATAACAACTCCGTCATTCAAAGTGTGATGCAAAATAGTACCGGTCTTTCTTGCAACCACCCCCTCCCTCAAATTTTGAAAAAAATTCTTCATTTTTTTCTGCAAAACACTAGTACAAGCTTGACTTCACTGTAAAGCCCAATTCAAGGCCAAGTTTCATCTGCAATCTTGGGAAGGATTTTGTAACTCTCATTGCTCTTTCTTGGTGGAGGCCCCAACAAAACACCATCTATAATAGAGTGCCCTGTGCCATTGCCACAACCAAAACAAAAGTAAAAGTCATTTTCTTTTAAATTTTAAATTTAAAAACTTTTGAAGATCAAATATCTTTTTTGTACACAAATGAGTGCAAGGACTTTGTTATAGTGTGAGAGGTTGCATCTTGATACAAATTGTAAGTTGTATGCACAAAGAAGTGCAAGGGCTTTGTTTTATGGTGTTTGAACATGCAATGTGAAAATTATGGGTTCTTCAAGATAAAAGATCATTTAATTCAATTGTTAATTTAAAAATAATTCAAAAATCCATATCTTTCACATTGTAGGTCCTAACACCACAAAACAAAACTTGTGTACCTTTCCTTGGACAGAGCTTTCTGGCTATACCAAAAATGTAACGAGGAATGCAAAGTCCCAAAGATCTCACTGTGAGAAACAAAACAAGACAAACTTAAGGTAAGTAACGTGCAAGAATAAGACCTCGGGGAAAAAGGTGCCCTCCCACCGGAGCAACAAGGGCGCCTACCACCGGGGCAACAAGAGCGCCTACCACCGGAGCTGCCGCCTGGCCTGCCCCATGCATCTGTGGTAGTACTGCTCCATTGACGACCGGTACCGCTCCGTCGACAACTGCCGCTCCGTCCACCTGCGGCACTTCTTCGTTCACGCCTCCGGCTCTTGCATTCGCTTGCTCCATAGCAACTTGTAACACTCCCCCCAACTCCCCCTTTGCTCAATTCGGTGATCTGATCGACGTTTCCTCCTGCAAAGAGCACGAAACCACCATCAAACAAAGTGAACTACACAAATCGACACACCCAAAGGAAAAATTTGCCGATTCGCAAACAGAGTCTTCTCCTCCGGTCACAGCTGGAACGTAAGAACGAACCTGTGCAGCCCTGCATTTCTTGCGCAAGTGGGCAATCAGAGCTCAAATCTTAATCCTATGAAATCGTGAGCCATAGAGTCCGTAAGGAAATGACTCTCATTAGTTCGCTGACTAGAAAAATAGTTACGTTCGGGGAGAAAAATGTGGAATGGACGCGACAAGCCCATGGACGAGGAAATGGTTAAAATGGGGGCGATTCTGGTGATAAGTTTTTGGGAGCCCAAAACATCTACTCCAGGTACAGAATTTCGTTTCAGGCATACCTCCTGAAAGAGCGAGCGAAAGTGGTGAAATTCACCAATGTGACCCAATTGACGTTACAACCTGGATCGCAATCACGAGAGAGATGATACAGCAGAGATTCAGAAGCGCATCGTTACCAGACCCGAAACGAAGATGCGTGAGTGCACCCTCGCTAACGAGCGAGAGTAGAGTGTGATAGTGAGCAAGCGGAGGCCGGTGGTGCTTCGACAATGAGAGGAATCGCTTCCAGGTGTCTGTAATAACGAGAATGGGAAGCGCAACAACGTTGATAGCAGCAAGACCGATCTGTGTTCGCAGGTCAAAGCCTTCCTCCCTTTGTATTCAACTTGGCAGCCTAACTTCTCCATGAGCCTGCACCTACGAGCACTGGAACTAGGATCAGAGCCTGCACCTACGAGCACTGGAACTAGGATCAGAGCTTGCACCTACGAGCACTGGAACTAGGATCAGAGCCTGCACCTACGAGCACTGGACCTACGAGCACTGGAACCTACGAGCACTAAAACTAGGATCATTGGACCTACGAGCACTGGAACTAGAAGCACTGTAACCTACGAGCACTGGAACTAGGATCACTGGACCTACGAGCACTGGACCTACGAGCACTGGAACCTACGAGCACACTACGAGCACAGGAGCCTACGAGCACTGGAGCCTACGAGCTCAAGAACCTACAAGCACTGGAACCTACGAGCACAAGAACCTACGAGCACTGGAACCTAGGAACACTGGGACAGAAAGCGCCCTCTGTTTTTTTTGTTTTTTGTTTTTTTGTTTTTTTACACAAATAAAGGAAACCTTTACTGCAAGAATGTTGTTTTGTTTTTGACAGAAATGCAAACCGCCCACCCTCTGATGTTCAGGGACCCTGCAAGCCCCCTTGATCTCCAGCCATCATGGTGTCTTGTTGGGCGTGTCCTTTGCTTAAAACCGGGCAAACTCATAATTCATTACATGACATTGTAGAGCAGGGAAGGTAATATAAGTTACTTTGTTTAGGTGTCTGGGAGGAATTTCTACTCTGAATGCGGGTTTTCAGGAAGCCCATACTAATTAATTGACATTTCACACTATAGAAATATCTACCTTTATTGTACATCGATAGTTATTGAAGTGTCTGTGAGCTATAGAAATATCTACCTATATTTTATAGTACATCAATAGTTAATGAAGTGTGTTGGGGTTGTATTTCATGTTTCAAACATCTATGGTTTTTAGAATAAGTCCATTAAATTTTTTGGTCCCCTAAAGACCCCACTTTAATGTAGTTAATTCATGAATTGGGGTTGGATGAAGATTGAACAATGTAAGATAGTTTTATTTAGTACCAATAGGTTTTCATGGATGCAAAGGGATCATGACTCATTGGTAAATAATATTACGTGGAAGGTATTAAAAAAAAGGTATGCAAGAAGGTATATTCATTTAGGTGGTGGTTCAATGTGCCTATAAGGGGAAAACATCGAAAATCACCAAAATAAACTATTTAGCATAGTTGGAGACAATGGTGAATTTCGTTAAAATAGTGGTATTCCTTATGCCATTTTTCAGACCGCGCAGTCTCAACTGAAAACTGATATCTAGGAGTGGTATAGATTTTAAACATCTAGGACATATGTATATTTTCAAAATCTATGATTGGTTTAGATTTCGGACCGTGCGGTTTAAAACAGCTCGAACAAGTGTAGATTTCATACATCTACAATACATGTAGATTTCAAAAATCTATGACTGTTTTAGATTTCAGACCACACAGTCTGAATTGTCAAAAATGTCAAACTAATGGAATACCACCATTTTAACGAAATTCGCCATGACACCTTTTTCATCAAAAAAACATTTGCATAGTATTAGCAATTGAAAATCATGAATTCAAAATAATAGAATTCAAGTTTTTGAATAAGACATGTAACTCTACTACAAATTTTCAAAGCTAGAGTTCTTTAGGCCACTAAAGTCGTGACATAGATTGGTCATAAAATTTAGATGATCAATAGTGATAGAATCACAATTAAAAATAGAAATGATTAAATTGTACTTTTAGGGATACTTTCAATAGAAGTCTACTTGTTAGGAATGGTTTCACAAATGATTTTGGGTGTTTTTACTTTACTTTAATCCCTAAAGGACCATTGACCCTTCGGCGGACAAAATGGACTTTGGATAGGTTCCTATAACTAAGGTCATATTCGTTATATTGAGACTTTTCACAGTCTCATTTTCATTTTTGATTCAAGGATAAACCGCTTTATCTCTTTACTAGTATTTTTTTATATAAAGGTAAGAACACCAACTTTTGGAACTTCATTATAGAATCACTATTTTATCATTATTTATTTTATTTTCAATTACTATTTTTTTAAATGAATTTTCCGGTAACTAGCATTTTGTCTCAAAATTTGCAAAAAGTCTCCATTTAACGAATATGGCCTTAACTTCAATTTTTGGTGAAACCTTTTGAAACTTTTTCACAAGATAGAAAAATTCATTAGCTTTGTGGGAATGTAATTTTTATTTCAATTGATGACCGGGAACAAAAGTCATGCCACAAAAAGCCCAAATTTTCATTAGGTGGGCAAGTTTTTTTTACAAAAAGTCAAAATTTAATTTTTTCAATTTTAGTTTTTTGAAATAATATTCTTTTGCCTACATGTGAAGCTTTGATTCATTCTATTTGAACTTATAATGAGAAAGTTATGGACATTTTTGTTTTTCAAACAATCTAAACATCTTCTTAAAATATTAACTTATCGGATTCATTTTTGAATGCAATTTTCACAATTTTTCAAAAAAAATTAATAGATAAGGTTATGTTTACTTGCTAGAAAAATCTCACCATTGGAATTATTGTGTATCAATTCCATCTTAGAGTTATTAACCATTTAGTTTTTCTTTCAATCTTGGACCTACATCTATTTAACAATTTTTTAAAGAATAGAAATCAAGTGTTTTTTGTATGAAATTTTTACCCTAGACTCTCAACTCAATTTTTTAATTCGAAAAATTATAAATTCAAGTTCCATAGTGCAAATTTTTCTTACAAATGGTGGTGAAAGTCATCTAAAATTGCAAACCACAATTCAAAAAAACTAGTATTTCCAACTTTGAATGCTTATATCTTCCAATCTATAAGGTCAAACTTCATGAAATTTTTACCACATGATTTTAGTCAAATTAAGTACAAGATTTTATGGTTAGATTCTTTAAAAAAGTGTTCTTTTTGTTTTCTTGAATGAATGCAACAGAATTGGTAGTTTTGAGAGGTTTTTGACAGAAAAATGGCCTTGGTCCTTTAGGGGTTAAAGCATCATTGATGGACCTTTACTAAGACTCTAATCTAAATTAACAATCTTTTCTTTAGTATACTAGTAGAATTTATGATCTCTATCATTAGAAGTGCATAAAAAATATCTTTAATCCCAATTTTTTTTTAGGATACTACCATAGACTTTCAAAAAACTAATTTGTTTGTGGAAATTCTTAGGAATTCAAATTTTGAAATTTCTATATACATTAGATGTTTTTTTTGCAGTTTAGAAGATTTCAAGTTCCCAACTGTGGGAACGATGTTGGGAATTGCCACATCTGCAATCTGAATAGGTTGAGAGACTGCCACGTCAGATGATAATATTGAAAAAAAATTGAAAAAAAAAATTGAAATTTTTTATTATTTTTTAAAGTATTTTTTTTCAAAAAATAGTATTATTATTTTAATTATTTTTTATTCTGACTGTTCCCACTTAAAACAGTCTTCTAATCTCCCAAAATACATCTAATGAGACTTTTAGGATAGATTTTAATAATGATGCTCTAAATGTGAAGCTTTGTTTTATATCATTCCAATAAATATTGCCAAAGCTAAAAGGTGCACTACAAGAAAAGTTGACCCCAATCAACAATGTTAGGTTGATTCAAACATCTTCATTTAGTAATTTTGAACATAGTTGTATCAATTTGGACAATTTGTGTTGCTTCGGATATCTTGGTTTGGGCCCTATTTTCTTGTAGTGGTGTTATATGATTCCAATGTCAAAACAAGAAACTAAATTTATAAATTATAAATAAATAAATAATATATATATATAGAGAGAGAGAAACACACACAATTTTTTGGATTGACTAATACTTACATCCAAAAAATTATACCATCCTATTTTAATTAAGAAGAAGATAGTTATAAGAAATTTTATTTTTATAGGCATCAAAGGAAAGAGTATATTGTTTTATTTTACACATCATCTTTTGAACTCAATGATTAGAAGGGTTTTCAAATAAATAAATAATACATTGGATCTATTTTGTTGACTTGAACATTTCCACCACTAGAATTGAAAAATCTTAATTTCATTCAAAGTTATTAGTAATATAGTTTTCTCTTTTATTCTATACCACCTTCATTGTAAGTAATTTATTTTAAGATGAATATAAAATTGTTTTTTGTTAAATTTTTTTTGAGTGTTTTCAAACCAATTTTTAACATGTAGAATAAATTAGGTAAATAACAAAGTACACATACGTATAAAATTTATAAAAATATTGAAAAAAACCCTTCTATTTTAAGAAAGGTTAGAAAAAACTAATTTTTGAAGTTTAGACATTACAATCTTACAATTAGTAGGGATATATACTTTGAAATATTGAGATGTACAATGGGGTCCAAATCAAAATGGCGTTTTGGAATCCGCAATAAAAACAATTTTAGCTCTATCAACTTTGACAGCCTCACGAGACCTCAAAAATTGATATTTTACTATGAATGTTTTTTACAACATCATTTGTAAGTTAATAACATGCATGCTAAATTTCAATGCCAAAAGATTTACACAAAAAAGATGTTAAAAATCTACCAACATGTGTAGCAGTGAAAAACATTTTACTACTTTCAACTTTGGACATTCTCCTAAGGATTGAATTTTTTTTTTGTCATGAAATAAAATCTATGTTCTTAATATGTGTAAGAGATTCCAAGGTCAAGAGATTAATTTAGAAAAAGATATTTGAAATCTCCCAACATGTGTAGTTTACTAGTTTTGAGAAAATTTTCACAATTGCCAACTTTGACACCCTTCCAAGGGCTGAAAAATTGGTTTCTTACCACGTATTTTTTTTGTGAAGTTATCTTTATGTTGATAACATGTGTTCCAAATTTAAAGTTCGAGAAACTTACCCAAAAGAAAGATATCCAAAATCTCCCAACATGTGTAGTTGTAAGAAAATTTTCACTATTGCCAACTTTGACACCTTCCTAAGGGCTGAAAATTTGTCTATTTACTATGAAAGTTTTTGCTTGAGATCATTTCTACATTGATAATATATTTCCAAATTTAAAGTTCAAAAGACTTAACCACACAAAGATATCCAAAATCTCTCAACATGTGTAGTTGTGAGGATGAGTATTTCATCCATGTCAAACTTTGACCTACAAAGTGACACTATACTAAGGGCTCAAAAACCCATCTTCACAACTACACATGTTGGGAGATTTTGGATACCTTTTTCTAAATTAATCTCTTGACCTTGAAATCTTTTACACATATTAAGAACATAGATTTTATTTTGTACCAAAAATTTCATGGCAAAAAAAAATTTAATCCTTAGGAAGGTGTCAAAGTTGAAAGTAGTAAAATGTTTTTCATTGCTATACATGCTGGTAGATTTTTAAATTCTTTTTTTGTGTATATCTTTTGGCATTGAAATTTGGCATGCATGTTATTAACTTACAAATGATGTTGTTAAAAATATTCATAGTAAAATATCAATTTTTGAGGTCTTGAGAGGTTTTCAAAGTTAACAGAGCTGAAATTGTTTTCACTGTAGATTCCAAAATGCCATTTTGATTGGACTATACATTAAAAAAATTAACAAAAAGATTATGTAGTTATATTTATTAAGGGATATAAAATAATGAAGATTTTAGCCTTGTTTTGCCAAAAGTATTTTGAAGCTTATTTTGGACTCTAAATAAAAAAACTTTAGAGATTACATAGACACTATAAAATTTCAATTTTGGAATTCTGGACAATAAAACTATAGCCCATTAGAATCTAGACAAAATAATTGAGGAGATGCTTCAAGTCATACTTATTTAGGAAATACTTCAATTTGAAGAGCCATTTCATTATTTTTTCTTCCTTGAGCTTAATATGGTGTAGCTCTCTATTTTTTTGTCATTTAGCTTCTTTGTAATGGGTTCTATTTTTGTTGTCAAAATTCCAAATCCAGATTTTTGTGTATATACTCAAAGTGTATTTTATGCAATTCAAATGATAGTAATCACAAATTTTGATTTTACACAAAGAAAAAAAATAGTAATATCTAGAGTGAATCATTAGAGTGATGCATTAATGAAGTATTAGCTTAGATTCAATAAGCATTGTATTTTCTTAGAACTATAGTTTGTCCTACAAGATAGATTTACATATGTTGGATGTTTCAACGACTTCATGGTGCATAGTGTAAAACTATATACCATTACTGCAAAAAAAAATTTAATTAAAATTAAAATTAAAATTTTAACCCCCCCAACCCCTCTCCCTCTTATAATTTTGGGAGGGTGGTATTGCAAACAATTACTATGGGATAATCCCATACTATGGTATCCATATTTGTATGCCATTGTCCATATGTCATATATTGTAGCTGTATCCGGAATATACAAATACATATGTCCATATATGGTATCATTGTATCCATATCCATATTGGTATCCATATTGTATTTGTATTTCATATGTACATCCGATGGCCGTTGATTTTCCTTAGAAGGATGTGTGGGAATTTTTTAGAAATGAATCTAACAACTTCTAATTTTCTGCAAGGGGGGACGGGGGGGAGGGAATTGAAACATGTGATGGGCATTTTAGGGTGCATAGTTTTTCATGTTAGTCTGTGCTACAAGATAGCTTTACATATAGTTATAATTTTTTATAAGGGAATTTTTTATTTATTTATAGTATTTGTTCTAGTGTTTTTCATGTCAAAGAAATGTCAAGGATATCATTATTAATGAAATTTCTTTCTTGTAAGAACTTATATCTTTATATTTATTAAGTGTATTTTATAACTTGCACTCTTTTTGATAAATTAGTGTAGTCACTTCTAACCCCTTTTTTTGGACTTCGCAACCTCACTCCATTGTAGATCTCCTAATGATTTCTCAATTTGCATCCCCCTACTCTTCAACGACGCTAGCATGTGAGCATGTAAGCGTGAGCCTATGAGCAGTGAGCGTGAGCCTACGAGCGGTGAGCAGGAATTGTGTGAGCCTAAAGTCTACAAATTTGAATTATGATACAACTCTTGATTTTCTTTAGTAAAAAAGTAAAACAGATTGATGTTTTTTCAACAGAGTTTATTGTTTTTAGAAAATATGACCTATTGCTGTGGGACCCATGATCGTGGATTTAAAAACCTAGAAAGTTGGGGCTATTGCAAGTTCAAATTTTATATCCAGATTTATATCATGTTTTCAAAAGTTCTCCTAGAGTAAGCTCATAAAGTGAGAGTGCAAATAATTCATCCAAAGGAAATTCTAAAATTGACAAGAAGACAAATGCAATGAAAATACCAAAAAGAATTCTTCATCCTGCAAATAATAAAATATTGTTTCATTGCAACAAAAAATACATATTAGAATATGAATATAATACTTTGCATATATGAAAATTTTGAAGATAACATATCGCTACTACATATTTACTTCATATCATGCTAATACTAGTCAACTAACTTGTTCAGTGACTTCACTCGCACATCTTGATGATTCCAGCAGCAACAAGCACTTGCTTAACTTCATCCAAACTAAGGGTAGGAGCGTGAATGAATGTGTCTGTCTTGTAATCCAATTTGCAGAAGTAACGAAAAATGTAATAAAGATGTTTGCAGTTTATGTACATGCCACGCTTTCTAATGGAAGTTCCATTCATACCTCCATAATGGGGACAAGTACAAGATGGAAAATTGGAAAGCGTGATATTATAAACCTTTTGATTAGGCTCACTACCAGACAAAAGTGTAATAATAGCACCAAGTCCAGGGTAAGGAAGGAAGTTCACCCCAGTGATACTTGCTGTAACGTTCCTGGCACTCTCCCATTGATTGCGGTGATTTTCAGTGGGGGCCTTACTGCTGCGACGAACCTGTTTTCCATTTCGAATGGAAGGGATTCTGTTAGCATGTGTTGGTCGAGGGTGAGTCCATAACATTGGCTCAAATACCCTAGATGAGGTGAATAGCCGGCGCGGTGACATCGGAATGTTAGACTGTAAGCGAAATCCAGCCTCTTCAAACTCTATAATTTCGGTACGAGTAAGATTGGTACCAATAAGAACCGGCCAGATCTTAGGAATCTCAGGTCGAGTAAGAACATGGGAACGTTTAGGCCCCATGACACATCGTGCAATTTGGTCTGCACAAAACCAAAAATCCTCAGTTTGAACTGCTGTGTCTTTATACTCATGCTTTTGCCCTCTATAAGTAGGGGCAACTGTGGATATTCCGTGCCTCACAATCAATAACTTGCATTTGGCTTGTGTGTACTTCTGAATGGCATGACACTGTTTCTTTGACTTGTGTGAAATTCTCGCTATATGCCATTCTGCAGTATCACAGTCAGTTTCCATGATAGATTGGGTATGGGGTAAAATTATATTAGTTTCCTGAACTGCAGATCCGAGTTGCACTCTACCACTAGTTGACCTAATTTGAACCCGAGGATGAGAGAAGTTCACTTTGTCGGGGCGATGAGAATCACCTTCGAAACCAATAGGAAGATCTAATTTCCTTTTGCTGGATCCAAATACTTCTTCACCCTCCAAATGCGGAATTCGAGTACAAATGTCTTCTGCTCCAGGCATCTCACTAAGTGCATCTGCAATTTTTTTTCTATCTCCAGATGCCATAGCCCTCTTCAATTTCAAATCTTCTTTAGAAGGGCCTTTTCCAGAAGGGCCCCCATAAAGATAAGCCCTATAGTTGGTCATCTGCATAAAGGCTTGAACCCAGTCATCACAAGTGGCAACAAACAAATCAGATCCACGCTTCCCTGAAGCTTGCATCCATTTGTTGTGCATTGTTTCTGCCAGATTGCATGTTGGAATGTCTGCTAATTCTTCTATCGTCAATTTTTGCAAATATAATAAATGAAGTCATTATTTGAAACATTTAGCATGTAGGATAAAAAATAGAAAAACAAACAATAAAAGTAGAGATCATACCGTATCCATGAATGCACCCCATTGACGATATCGAAAGTGCCAAAATGCTAGCCAATCCTCAAGTTCACGGATAGCTGGTTTTGATGCAGCTCCAGAAGAATACCACCAAGTTTTGATTTCTAGATACATCTTATCCGCCTCAGATATTGATGTTGCATCCTTATATTGCTTGCAAAGTCGAATATGCTGTTTTTGGAACTCTTTGGCGATTAACTTCTCCGTGTGCTTGTGCATACTTATTGCCCAATGGAACAAGCAAGTCCTTTCACGGTCCACCATTGGAATAGATGGATCCTCCGACCCATATATAGTGCGAACAGCATTAAAGTTGGCTTGAGCACTATCGCACATGAATCCTTTGAAGGTAGGACTTGACACTCCATTTTTTACCATGACCTTATTTAGGCAACGCCAAAAAATGATCTGACCTTCAGAGCCCTTAGTCTGCATATCACATACTGCAATGGTCATGACTTTACAATAAGTAGAATCATAAACGTGACAAGCAATAGTTGTCCATAATTTCACCCTCTTGACATGATCAAACATGACAAAACAATTCTCAAGGTTGCCGCCAGGTTGCATCCGTCGTACAAGATCCACTCCACTTCCAGGTCCATCCACGAGCATCTTGAATAAATACACCTTGTCTTGCCCTTGTCCTGGAAATACGCTATCGTGGATATACTCCATTTTGGCACGTCCCTTCATGTCTAAAATTCGATCAATCTCGCCTCCACCTTTGTTGTTGTTTCGGAAAGAAGATATGATGTTGCACACATTGGGCGAGCTAAGGAGCTTGAACTTATCCATGACATTCTCCAACGCATCACCGTGAAGCATCTCCTTTGGTCCAGGCCCATCGTGAATAAGAAACGTATCAAGGAATTCCTTGCTTGCCGCCAAGGTAATAGCAAAAGTCTTGGCTGTTGGAGTCCTAGCTACTTCATTAGCAAGTAGCCCAGTTATCGCTTGAAGAGACTCTCTACATTGACCATCAGCAACTGGATGTGAATGAACACCCAAATGGATGCATGCACGTGACAAATCTCCGGTTCTGAGTACATAATAAATCCGCGAGTTACATAGACTAAGACAAGTAGGAGGTTGTCTATAGACTTTACAAAGCATGGTAGAGTCAAGGGGAGGGATTTGACCTATGCTAAAAGGATGTTTAGTAGTCCCAATCCACTTAGTTTCATTGCTTTTCAAAGCTCGTGTGCGGTAGTCACATTTTGTATTTTCACAAATCAAGTGTCCGATACAATGGGACTTTCTGAACTTCAAACCTAGGTCATTATGGATGTTTGATGTCATAGTGCGACACCATGCATGACCATCATACCGCTTGTCCATACCTTCCATACCTCTAGCTCCAAATGTAGATCCACTACAAGGTGGCAACTCAAAAAGAACAATACCATCGAATCTAGCTGGGAGGAATTGAACCTTTTGATAGTCAATGGCATCAAAATCAGTTTGGGCAAATTCATTCCGTGATCCAGGCACTAAAGACAGTTTGCGAAGGCATTCTAATACACTTAAGGAATCATGATGATTGGGAGGGAGAGGAGGACGAGAGAACCCGGACGATGCTGGACTACTAAGTGTACTACGAAAGGTAGTGGGAATGGATGAATCTACCACAGATGGGAAAACAACATTTGAAGAAGATGGTTGCCGAGCTTTAACTAGCGTCTCACCTTCAGAATCACTAGACAACTCTATGACAGGTTCCAAAGGCTCGCGTTTCACATTGAAACCAATTGTATTCTCGGAGCATCCACTACCTAGGGACTCTACTTTTACATGATAGGGTAATGGATGTTTACCCTTGGACATATCAGAAGTAGGTGTTAGTATTTCAGTTGAAGGTGGCAAGAGCTTCGACAAGAGATCATAAACTCTATAACGTCCTGCAGAAAGAAGCCAATAGAATCCTTCATGATCACTACATCTTGACTGCAAAATAGACTCTTTAACAACACCGGAGTCTCCTTGGACTTCTTCCTCTACAACAATAGAAGAAGGGGTGAATCCAAACCGGACATGAAGGAGATCAGCGTGCACCTGAACAAAACCTTGACTATCTAGTGGTAAAAGAAATGGGACATCATGACCTTTAGCAACAATACTAGCCATAGTGAAGCATCAAAGAAAAGTAGAAAACTAGAGGCAAGACTAGTACAAAGAAGCAAGAAATGATGTTTGCGAGTGCAAGGGATGTGAATATGAAGGATAAAATTATAGGGTTGTTCGAAATGAATGGAATATTATGGATGTAGTAAAATTTGAAATTGGATTGATGATTTGAATGGTCATTCATCAATGAATATCATATGAAGATTTGATATAAAAGAAGGTACATTAATAGTAGGTGAAATGGAGTTGGGTAAGGCGGCGAACTGCATGGCATCAATTAGCGTATCACCAATAGTAAATGAATTATAATATGAAGAATATTGATATGTATCAGACGAAGTTGTCAGTGTTAAAACTGTCGCTAACAAAAGACGGTAAGCCGTCATGCATTGGAGTTGATGATGACGTACGACATGTTTAGAATTATAATTATACATCTATGAAAAATTAGTAGTTGATGATGATTCAAATTTCAAATAAAACTAGCTGTTATGTAGTGATGAAATGAAACTATATCCTTACAAAGAGGAGTCCTTGAAGTCTCATAGATTATAAAAGCTTGATGAGCATAATGAGGTAGCAGA
The DNA here is from genome assembly GCA_947034885.2 of Thuidium tamariscinum. Classification (NCBI taxonomy): domain Eukaryota; kingdom Viridiplantae; phylum Streptophyta; class Bryopsida; order Hypnales; family Thuidiaceae; genus Thuidium; species Thuidium tamariscinum. The sequence goes on from OX344756.2 coordinate 14,358,458, forward strand.
TAGAAATGTGAGTTAGGAAGAAGGTGTGGTCTAGTATGGCAAATGTTGATATTGTAATGCTTTGATAGTTGATTATTTCAGATGCAAGAGCACTTGCTTTCTCCATTGTTAGTATTGGATATTGTAGTTACAGGTACGAAGAAGAAGAGGAGGAAAAGTAGCTTTCGTTTTTCAAGTAGAAGGCAATTGTTAAATGCTAGAATGATTAGGCAGTTGTCCCGAATGAGTGCAGTAGATTTGTTGAGCACAAGGAGGAATTTAACATATGAAGGTATAGTTCCTTGTGAAGCAATAAGACAGGATATTGTAGAGGTTGGGCATACTTCTTGTGAAGCTCAACCAAAGATTGCCTCTAGCTATAGTGATTGTGATCGAAACATTGACGAAGAAGAAGATGAAGTAGACAAAGTAGACGAAGACAAAGAAGAAGAACAGGAATACCAATCCGTAGTACAAGCACTGGAGTTGGAAGTAGAGGTAGGAAGTACAAAGAAAATGGTATGTAAATAATTTCTGCAAGCAATGGTAAATTAGAAAGTACGTGAAAAAAATTTTGTGACACATTTTTAGGAACTTTATATCATTTTGTGCGCGTCGCAAGCACGATTCCAACGGTATATAGCACGTAAAAAATGGATGCATATTGAGTGTTTTATGGCCTAAAAACTAAAATAGCATCTTGGAATCTTTCCTGAAATCTTCAGAATTCGCTGATTTTTAGGCCAAATCTAGGCCTCCGAGTTTTAGCAGTTTTTTGGCGATTTTTGTAAAATCACTGGAGTGTCCAAAAAATCTGAAAAAAATTAGAGGAAATCTGACCCGTAGAATCTGTGGGTACAAAAAAATTTGGCTTGAAATCTTGAAAATTGAAGAAGTTATTCAAAAGATTCCCTTGAGGTACATCTACCAATTCTATACTTGTTTTTTTTTGTTTTTTTTTGGAGACTTGCTTCAACCTAAGCCTTGTTGTTTCTTCGCACGTTGTCTTTGAAGGCGCTGGAGCATCAACATACAGAAGAAGAGGAGGGCGAAGAAGCTATCACGATGGAGGAAGGGGAGGCTGCAGCAGAGGCTGCGGCGGAATCAAAGCGGCGAGCTGAGCGTGGAAAAACGGCGATCCAAGAAAATGAGTGGATAGCAAGTGCGGCGACTGAGGCAAATCCAGGTGCGTGGGTTTTTTTTTGGCCTTCCTAGACCCCAGCCGTTGACGGCTGCGCTTTTTCCGATTCTACTTCGCTTTCAATAATGCTTAGAATTCTATTGATGTTTGCCCCTGTAATGGACAGCCATTAACGGCCACTGTTTTCTGAATTTCAGTTTAGGGTATTCATTGCTACAATTCTGTAAAGCATTATAATTTTTGGAGCCTTGCTAAACCCCAACCGTTAACGGCTATGGTTTTCGAGATTTAGATTTGCTTCCAATAGATACTGTGAAGTAGTCAAATGCTGAAATTTTCGAGCCATCCTAGACCCCAGCCGTTGACGGCCGTGCTTTCAACACATTCATTTTTTTCTTTAGAACATTAGGGATTTGATCAAATGCTGAAATTTTTGAGACCTTCTTAGACCCCAGCCGTTAACGGCCACGCTTTTAGAGACATAAATTTGTTGTCTAATTATGCTACATCTCTGAACACTTGCCAAATGCTGAAATTTTTAGGACTTCTTAGACCCCAGCCGTTAACGGCCACGCTTTCAGAGACATAAATTTTTTGTCTAACTATGCTACATTTTTTAACACTTGCCAAATGCTGAATTTTTAGGACTTCTTTGACCCCAGCCGTTGACGGCCACGCTTTTAGAGACATAAATTTGTTGTCTCAATATGCTACATTTCTAAATACTTGCCAAATGCTGAAATTTTTTAGGACTTCTTTGACCATAGCTGTTCAAGACTACATTTTTCAAAAACTTGCATTTACTTTTGATGTATGCTAGATTGTTATAAAATTGTCACATATTGAATTCCTTTAGAACTTCTCAGACCCCAGCCGTTGATGGACACACTTTTAGAGACTTGCATTTGCTTCTAATACATGCTATGTACTTGATTTTATGCTGAAATTTTTGGGCCTCCTTAGATCACATCTATTAACACTTCCTATATTAAATTGCATATTTTTTGGTACATATGCATAAACTACAACTTCTTCTAATCTTTTTGTACACATTGATCTTGAGATGTTGACATGAGGAGATCCACAAGTACAAACAGTAGATGCCGCACTTCAGCCTCTATCTCAAGATCAATTGGAGTTAGAGTTGCATGGATTCTTGAAGAAGGAGATTGTGAATACTTCTTCTCTTCTTGAGCGGTTGAGGTATCAACCACGAGCTAAATCCAAAATCAACATTCCTTTGTGCCGTATGATCTCTCTACCGGTGGTGAGGCCTTTCTTAAAGAATGATGTTATGAATTTAGCTGTACACTTTGTTACTTGTGGTTACATGGAAGGAAATGAAGTTTTCTATGTTGCTTTGGAGAACAATGAGGGGAAAACAGTAGATGTCACGGATGACATTATCAAAACATGGAGTCTAAACTGGGTGAGAGCAAATGCTGCATTTGAGAGAGAATTGCAAAATGATGAAGATCTCAAAGCTTTTTTTGGCAAGATGTTTATGGTGTGGGATGGCAACCATCGTTTGCAAGCATGGTTGCTTCTTATCAACCAAGATCATGCGGACGACTTTCAATGGCATTATGTTGTTGAAAGTATCATTTTGGAGGTCAAAGGGGATGTTGCGACTATGCTGACAGCATTGCATGAAGTCAATTGGTATTCCCTTATGTTTCTCTATCAATTTTCATTTTATTCAATTCCTCAGTTTTCAAAGTTTATGTAATTTGGAATATTGAATGTACCACTATTCTATCTTCTTTAGTTCAATGTTTACTTCATCGATTCTAATACAATAAATTTTGTTTTGGCAGGCGAAATCAGAAGTCTCATGTCTCCATAAATCTTGTTCACAAGCTCTATCGCATTCAAAGTATTACTGGACAGCCACTCTCATACTTTGAGAAACTTGTTTCTAAGGAGGATCTTGTTGCAGCTGAAGCTAAGCAAAAGTCAAAACAAAGAACTTGGTTCACTCTAACTCTGGAGGCTCTAAATGGATTTTTATATCAGGTTTATTTTTTGATTTCCTTTTTTCACTTCATAGTTCCTTAAATGTTTAGGCTTCTTCACATTTGCACTTTCTTTCATTTGATTTTATATCTCTTCATCAAGTATGCAAAACATTTGTTATCATGTGCAATTTTATTTATTCTTATACATTCTTTACTTTGTGCAGCAAGAGTTGGGGGATGCTGCTGCTGCGGCTCAAAGAAAATTCTATGAGAAGTATCCCAATCCAGCAGATTGGACTTCAAGTGTAGTTTCTGAGTGGGTCTCCAAAGCTGTTGACAAGGTCAAGATAGCTTCCCATTCAGAATTGAAGAAGCAACTTCTCATTGCTGATCCGAAGCATACAACCTCATTTTTGGAGCAGATAAAGCTTCATTATGAAACTCATGATGACAATCCAGAGATGACCCAGGAGAAACTTTGGATGTTGGCAACTTCAGCGATGGATACTTCCATGAAGATCAAGTGGCTTGAGAGATGGAACAAGTCTCCTTCTCTTCGTGAGGCTCTCAGATTTTCTAAACCGAAATTCAGTGACATTGACTTTCCTGAGTGGCTTCATAAAGCTACATGGTGGGCTCAAGTGAATACTTATCTTTCTTTCCTACTATTTTAGTACTACTTCTTTGAACCTTTTGAGTCAATCAAACCATTCTTCTAATTTACAATTTGTGTACATGGCAGTTGGCTATTGAGACAGAAAAACTTTTCAATGCTACAGTGGCTGATTTGGACGTGTCTATTAACTATCTTCCCGATGGTATGGATCCCTTACCTACCATTTTTGATTATGTGGAGACAATGCGCATACTGTTGTGGGATACTGCATTTTTCCGTGAATTTGCTGTAGATAAGGGGGTTCACAAGAACAATAAGATAGACAAGCAACTCAACTTCAAATCAGCCATGCAGAGGGTACTTTATAGGTACTTCAAGTACATCCTTTTTCCTGCCAAAGCCATTTCCAGAACTCCTACTTTCTTTGCCAATTATTTGGACATAGAAAGTGAAGAGTGCATGTTCACAGATGGGATCATGAAATCTTGGGATCATGAAATCTTGGGATCCCATGCATTGGGAAAGATGTGGGTGGTATTTGGATTGTCCTCTCAAAAGACCACCTACTTTTGACATTGTCCTTCGAGATTCTATTGAGCCCGCCCTCAAAGGTACAACTATAGTTGTTCCTAAAGTGGTTGATAAGGATGCAACCAAGAAGACTAGAAAGATCAAGTCAAAGAAAATGGTGGTTGATCTTGATGATTCTAATGAAGATGTACCATTTGAAGACATTCTCAAGAACCTTGTTGTCACTGGACCTTCTTCTTTCAATGTTCAAGAAAAACTCCCTACTTCAAAGCGCCAGAAGACATCTTCTACTCCTGTGGTTTTAGTACCAACCTCCTCTCCTACCTTTGAGCTACCTCCTAAGCTTAAAGATATGATGAGTACTCCGGCTCCTTTGTCTATCAATCATACATCTCTTGATCTAATCTTGAATGATTTTTTTGTTAGAATTGTTGAAGAGAAGAAGAAGAATGGTACATTTAGTATATCATATGACAACATTGTGGCTTTTCTCTCAAAGGTGAGTTCATTCTTTCTATTTGTTTGTTTTTTATCTCATTTTTATTGTTATGAAATCTTACATGTTCTATATAATTTACATCTTCTCATTTATTTTCTTTTATGACTTTGACATCTTTTATCATGAATTAACATTTCTGAAATTTATCTTTATAGGTTGGTGAAGGCAGAGAGTTCTTTTTTGATGGAAAAATACAAAAGAGACCAGCTGTGGACCTCATCATTGCTGAATATCTAGATGGTCTTCCAGTTCCAGGCGTTTCAAATCCACCATCTCAAATTCCACATTGGAATGCTAGCATTCCAAGTTTTCTTCATGTGATGATGGCGTTCTCTCTTACTTATCTTCATGATGATGGAGCATTTATTCTATTTTTACCTGACAGTTCTACAGTGAAGAGAGAAGTGGCTGGATTCTTCAAGAATTACAAATTGAAGATGAAGGATGAGTGGACTATCATAAATTGCTTACATTTGGCACATCCTATGAACCCATCCAAATTTGTAAGTAGTAATTTTAATCTTTTATTTCTACTTTTGACTCAATTGTTATTACACTTTGTTTGATTTCAAATGTACCTTTTAATTTGAATTTGATTTTGATTTGCAGACATTGAAGTTCAAGGCTTTGTTGTTGGTTCGATTCTTTGCCTCTCCTATTGCTAGACTACCTCAAGAGCTTCAGATTTCTATTGATCTTTCAATTCTCGAGGTTGATTTAGCCACAGATGACGTCCTCTTCAACTCTATCACGACAACAACTCAATCATGTAGAAAGGAAGATGGCAAGCCATGGAGGGGTGCTAAGGAGAAGTCTGAGGTTCTAATGAAGTTTTTTGTTCATGGCTTGAGCCCTACAAGTGGTATTGTTACAGACATGACTGCCTCTACAGGTATTGTAATCTACATTATTGAATCATTATTTTTCTATTTTGTGATTTGATTGTTTTTATCTACCCTTCAATTTTGATGTTCTTATCATGCCAATATTGTGTCTTAATCAGGTTCTTCCATCAGAGCAGCTCATTCATCTAATCGCCATATCCTAGCATTAGAAAGTGATGCCAAGCTCTTTGATGAGGTTCTCAAACCATTACAAACACCTACAACCATCTCCAAGACTCTTGATTCTTCTACCACAGGCGATGGTATGGACATTGATGATGACTCTCCAATTGAAGATGTCGAACTACTTGACTTATGTGAGTAAGTCTTATTTATGTTTATTTCTCTTTTAACAACTTCAATTCAAAATTCTTTACTTAATATTCTAACTTACTACTACATACTCAAATATATGGCTTGTTTTTTGCAGTTGGATGAGTCCATCACCAAGACAGACCTTGCCTTTTTATCGGTACCCTGGATTTTTTAGAAGTCCTACTTTGAGTCCTCAGGGTTTGCCTACATATGCTGAAGATTTAGCTTTAGCTTATGCTAATGTTTCATCTTATTCATCTTCAGTCTCTTTATCACCTTGTAGATCTTATGATCCTAGGGTATGTTCTTATTTTGAACTCAATGCATCTGAGTCAGACGATATTTGAGTTTGATTTTATGATTTCATATTTCATTTCTATTTACTTTATTTTCAGATTGAATTTAACTATGCATGATGTGGCAACAATCCCAATTAATGGCCTAAGACTTCACCCTATGCCCAAATTGAACAATAAAATTATGAGTCTTGAATTACACTACATTATTAAACTTTTTTAAATTATACATAGTACACTTTAACTTGGAATTCAACTAAACTACTAGCATTGGATTTGTTTTTAGAAGAAATTTTTTTGACTAAGATAGTCCAAAAATAAAGCCATTCACTAGAAAAATAGTTGCTTAATTCATTCTAGGTTAATACATATATTTAGTATATAATATATGACTATCATGTATATTTTAAATATTTTCTATCCAAGATTGTTTTTGTTTTTAATTTTAAAGCATTGTTATAAAAATAAAATAAAATAAGACAGGACCATTTTCATTCATTAAATTTACATAAAGACCAACAATTAAGACTACATTTATTCCTTAGTCATAAGCTCAAAACCATTGTTCATGATATAATGCTTGTAATATTTTGCCTATCACCAAATTTATATTCAACCTCTACAATCCATGTTTATTGCCCCTTCTATTTTTAACTTGATAAATGTCCTCCTTAAATAATGGTGTTATGATGTATTGTATTTTTTTCATATATGTCTTTGTAGTAAGATATCCTAGACTACTGGATTCACTTATTTTCATCATCATGTGTTGTTTACAAAATATTTCCTATTTTTTATAATATTCCAATTTAAAAATATATTTTGGTTCAATTTTGGGGGACAAAATCACATAGTAACAATTTCATTTGTTTTTCATTCAGACTATAGATCCTTGCATTTAATTCCACGGTCATAGGTCCTTAACAGATTTAGGAATCTTAAATGGATAAAAAAATGGAGGCTCACAGGCTCACAGGCTCATGCTCACAGGCTCACAAACTAGCATCCCCGCCCTACTCTTGGATCATTCCCACTATACACACCATCATGAATTTCCAAAAAATTCCAATTTTTGCGAGTAGTTGTAGTCTCCTAATATCTTCATCTAATGCAATAATAAAACTTGAAGTAAATTTCTATATTTTATTGGAATCAAAAATTGATTGTTGAGTTGATTGTAAGAGTCAAAATTGGCTTTATCAAGTTCCATGACAGTTTTGCTTCTATATGAGTAGTGAGAAACAAAAATTTTAGGAATAGCTTTGTCTTGTTGTCAAATCAATAGCAACCGGAATGTCCATGTAAATTGTAAAAATTGAATTTCTAGAAATTTCTTTTTATGAGTCTCTCATCAAAATTTGATTGGCCAACAATTTTGGTTCTTTTACTTGCTAGTATTACATACTTATGTATAGAATTCATAAACTTCTTTGTCTTTTCTAGTAAAGTTTGGTGAAATTATTTTACATGGAAGTCCACCCTCATAACCATTTAAATAAGGGTTTGAGCAAGATTCCTATTGTTGAATAGCACATTTATAAAAAAAACTTTTCAAAATGTTGAAAATAGTTGTGCCCCAAATCAACCTTAGACCTTTTTGAATAGAGACTACACTTTCTAGACATAATTTGTTCTAGGGTGGTATTAAAAACATGTCACAATTAGGTACAATTATATTATTCCCTTAACCCATAAACATCAATATGGATGTTTAGTGTTTGATAGACGACAAAGTATCTTTCAATGTGGGAATTTCAGCAAACCAAAGAAAATCAACTATGAGAGAGAGAAGAGGAGAAATAGGACCAAGAAACACTAATAATCAACCCCAACACTAATAATAATTCTTTCCTTCCAATGCCAAGTTTCATTAGAAATTTTGGATTGGATTTTCAAATTCACTAAGCACTACTATAACATTTTATATTTCTACTTTGGCACTTCATAAAAATGAAAATAAAACATGCTCATTGCTTACAAAGTAAAACTCTTTACAAATAAAACCTCTCCATTTGAAATAAAGATAATTTTCTTACACAATCACCAATAAATAAAAAATTATTCCCCCCCCCCCCCCGGTTTTCCCCCAAAGCTAGCTTATTCCCTTGCTTCCCAAAAAAGTTTCAAGAAATTATACTCCATAGTAAAATTTGATGTCTAGGAAATTCTTAATTCTAGAAATAAAACCTCTAGAGGTAAATAAGCAAACCTGTGAAGAAAACTTGATCACAAAATGGGTTTCTACTAGTAATAAAAGAGCTTAGAAGTCTATAGAATTTAAGTTGATGTACAATGAAATTTTTGATGATATTTTGTCTTAACTCCTAAAGGTCCAAGCTGCATTTTTTGGTAATACTAGCAGTTAATGCTTGCTATGCTATGCAATCATCATTAGAATTTAGAAAATTCATATCATGGAAGCTCAAATCTCACAAAAGCACTAAATCAGAAAAGCGCAAAGAAGTGTTAAGCCAAGAAAACAAATGGATTTGCTACCTCTATTATATCTTCTAGTGGATCTTCTTTAATATCACCTTCATTGCAACAACTACATTATTTTTATAATATCACTCTTTGTAAAAAGTGATATTACAAAAGTGATTGCAAATTGCTACTCCTTTTCTATAATATCACATTGTGTGACAATAAGATTTTCATGTATTTATGATTGAAAACATTCTTATAAAATACTTAAAATAATTATTTTAAGGACTTATTGAAATCAATATCATGCATTCTATTCAAATGTATAAATTTTTTATTAATATGTGATACAATGAATGCATAACATACCAAGCACCAGCCCCTAGTATTAATGGTAGCATTTGTGACATTAGAGAGGGAGTTATGATTTTAGTAGTATGACTAGCGATTGTTGCTTGCTATGCTATGCAATCATCATTAGAATTTAGAAATTTGATATCATGAAAGCTCAAATTTCACAAAAGCACTAAATCATAGAAGCGCAAATAAGTGTTAAGCCAAGAAAACCAATGGATTTGCTACCTCTATTATATCTTCTTGTGGATCCTCTTTAATATCACCTTCATTGCAACAACTACATTATTTTTATAGTATCACTCTTTGTAAAAAGTGATATTACAAAAGTGATTGCAAATTGCTACTCTTTTTCTGTAATATCACATTGTGTGACAATAAGATTTTCATGTATTCATGATTGAAAACATTCTTATAAAATACTTAAAATACTTACTGAAATGAATATCATGCACTCTATTCAAATATATAAAAAATTTATTAATATGTGATACAGTGAATGCATAGCATACCAAGCACTAACCCCTAGTATTAATGGTAGCATTTGTGACATTAGAGAGGGAGTTATGATTTTAGTAGTATGATAGCAATTTGGGGCAGCTTACTACAAATGGAGTTTTTATTTTGTTTTCTTTGAAATTTTCACACAATATACACCCAAGGAGTAGCTTTAAGGCCCAACAATTTTCATAACTTTTGATTACATGATTAAAAATGTATTGCATGATATGTGATTTTTGTTGTTTGGTGGACAATCTGGGCAAATAAAAAACTTCTTCAATAAACATTATTTTGAGAAATAAAAATTTGAAACTTATTTTCTACATTTATATAGGCTTAGGGAGCTTTAAATCATTACATTTGGATTGGTAAGATGAGAGTTATGAGGAATTTAATTTGTGGATAAGTAAAGAATCTTTACAAACTATACCTACCTACAAACTTAAATTCTTCATAACTCTCATCCCACTAATCCAAACGTAATGATTTAAAGCTCCCTAAGCCTATATAATTGTAGAAAATAAGTTTCAAATTTTTATTTTTCAAAAAAATATTTATTGAATTTTTTTTTTATTTGCCCGAGTTGCCAGCCAAATAATAAAATTCACATATCATGCAATACATTTTTTATCATGTAGTCAAAAGTTATGAAAATTGTTGGGCCTTAAAGCTACTCCTTGGGCACATGTTGTGTGAAAATTTTAAGGAAAAGAATAAAGATTTCATTTGTAGTCAATTGCCTAAAATTGCTATATTGCCAAAAAAACCATAGTTTTTGCATTTAGGGGTTAATAAAATTTTTATCATCCAACCTAATATTTGGTTGTTTGAAATTTTTGATGGAATTTGGGTGAAAAGTATATTTGTACAACTATATTGAAAACTAAAGAATCCATCACTAAAATTAAGTAATATAGTGCTCGTTGCTCTTTATAAGTCTTTTCTTGCACTTTTTTCAACACAAAGTCTTAAGGGACCAAAGACTCAATTTAGATAATTATTTAGGACAATTCACAAGTTGAAACTTTAACCCTTCCAATGACTATGATTTACACATAGACCAAACTTGAAGATTGTATAGAAGAAATCCAAGTATGCAACACATTCATCCTTCAAAGCAATGGAACATGTTAGAGTTTAATGTTCATTAATTACACACACTTGGAAGAAGTCAAAGTAAAAAATAAAATAAAATGTAGAATTGAGGCTTATCAACCATCCCTAAAATAGTTGCTTGAGAATATGAAAATCATTATTACTAAAATATTAAAAAAAACATATTTTCAAGATTGAGATAATTTGTAAATGTGCATTATACATTTAAAGGCTTATTTGAAAAAATATCTTGTAAAAGATGCTCTTTATAAAGAGTATTTTTCATGGAACTAAAAGGTTATTTTAGAAGAGTCTACAAGTTATAGATATATTCATCCTACAGAATCTAAAATTTTATTAAAAATAAATAATTAAAAAAAACCTTCTTGGAATACAGGGTCATTGCAAGAAACGGTGGTACTATTTTGCTATCACAATTGGACATACTCTCTCATTGTCTGCAATAACTTTTGAAGCACAAGTCGAATGAACATGAAATTTTTATTGAAGATGTATAACTTTATTTTTATCACATCTCTTAAAAAAAATTAAAAAAATCATTTTATATTTAAAAACTATTTTTGTTAATTTGTCACAAGTTGAGGTTTAGGGGTTTTCACTATGTTATGAGCACCTAAATTAAAATATTTGGAGTTGAAACTTTCATGGTCTACTTGCATAATAAAAAAACTCATATCTACCAAAGAAAATCTAAAAGTACATTATTTTAAGTCCTCCACATGAGTACAAATAGCACTTCTGTTGTGCACAATTTGTGAACATTGAAGATGGTTCTTGGATCTTTTTTTTTGGTAAAATGTCATAAATATCAACTCTTCCTAAATGGACAATTTTTAGTTTAAAAAAAATTCTTTTCTCTATTCTCTATAAATTAAAATGTGAAATTACAATGACAAAACTACATTCATGAGATTTTTTACTTTCTAGTTCACCTACTTAGAAAATTTTCTATACTTTTCCTTATTAGGGTATCTTCTTTTTAAATATATTTTTTACCTTTTTTAAAAATTATTTTTCTAATTTTAAAGTACTCTCGAAAAAAACAGGAGTACTGTGAAAAACGCTACGCTTTTTGAACGCCATTTCTTGCAATGACCCTATACATAGCTTTCTTTATATTGTATTGTTACTTCAATGCAATGGAATAAAACTAAAGCAACTTTCTAACTTTTTTTTAATTCAAATGACTTCAAAATTCAATATATTTTTTGCCATGAGTTGAAATGTTATGAAACAAAGTTTGTGCATCCTTCCTTGTTGAGGGCTTTTTGATGAAACGATAAACATAGTTGGGGGACGCACAATTTCAAAGATCTCATCGTAACAAACCAACAAAACATACTACCTAAATTTTGTAAAAAACCCTCAAATTAACTAGTATTTACAAACATCTGTTTAATAATGTATAGAAACATACATGGAAGCAAAATCATTTTATTACAGAAATATGACATAAGTTACAACAATTCCTCATTGCCAAGCAGTATAACATTCAGTAGCAGCCTGTCACATTGCTTCCCAACAAATGAAATGGTGTCACACTGCCTCCCATCAGATGAAATGGTGTGGAATATCCCACACCATTCAGTAACTGAAGTTGCAAACTTCAAGAAATGTCAGATGAAATTAGGTGATGGGGACTTCACAAAGGGAAAGGCAATCCTTTTATGGGCTACTGAATGTTATGAGAGACGCAGACTGACATCACTGGATTCCAAGTCAAAGCAAAATTTGTTCATGAGAACAAAATAACCGAGCGACAAGTTTTCGCTACTCAAATTAATTTGGATCCTACTTGTGGATGAACAATATTCACCTGCAAACAAGCTCTGGTCAGAAATTTATGCAGACCTCGACTGGAGAAGCTCTGCTTAGGCCGTTCCGGAATCCGCACTTGATTTGATTTGTTTTGTTTTGGGCACAAATGAAAAGAAGGTGTTATTGCATTGGAAAGAGTACAACGAAAACCCACAGCAGCTACCCAGGTGTCTTCATTGTTCTTACTACGATAGTCTAAGGTAAGGTAATAAGTTACCGTAAAACACAAAATCAATCAAAAAAACTGAGGCTGGCCAACACGTCCACGTGCTTGTGGAACTAAAACCCAACTGACGCACTCTTCGTGTCACTCAGGCAATTGGTTTACCCTTTCATTAATTCTGTGAAATCAGAAGGAAATCCATCCAACGGAAAGAAGAATCAAATGGGGCTGTGAAATCCTAATACTGTACGGAGTAAACAGTAGTCGATCCAACTGTAAATATATATTTTTTCCTTTTTCCTCAAGGCCAGGTCAGTTTCATTGGAAATTTTGGGGAGGATCTAGCAGCTCAGGTTGCTTTTTGTCGGCAGAGCAGCCTCGATTTCAAAACGTGGGAAAAGAACTTCTGCCATGGCAGTGACCGCTAGCCCCGGGACTACCGCCGCTTCAACGCCTGCACCTTCTATGGGCGGTACCGGGGCGTCATCTGCGGTGCACTTCTCTGTTTTCGTCAGCGGCTCCTGCGTTCGTCTCTGCCATCGCGAAGTTTGACTCTCCCCCTTAGTCTGCGCAACTTGGTGATTTGATCAACATTTTCTCCTAGTACATAGTTAACGAATCCACCATCAGAATAAGGGAACCACACAAATCGACACACCCAATGGATCGATTCGCCAACTTTCGTACTAACTTACGCCTTCTCCTTCTATGACAGCGGGAGCGGGGAAATGAATCGGAATATAATTATACATTAATTAATTGCAGAGTGGATTTCACTCAAGTTGGATCGGAACTACACTAAATAGGGTATTTAGGGTTGGCAACACTATTTGCGAACCACGACACTAAATATCATTTACCCTACTAAAGTAAGTAACACTAAATGTAATTTCTAACACTAAAAGTACTCTATGGCAAATCTGAAATATGAAAGAGGTTTACATTTAGTGTTAGAAGGTAAAAAGTGACATAAGAGGATTTTTAGCTGGTTTACAAGATTGCGAGTTCCCAAACATTGGGAATGCATTGGGAACTCTGGGAACGCAGTGCTGATGTGGTAGAGCGACTACCACATCGGAAAATATTAATTAATTAATATTTTAAAAATATTTTTTTGAAAAAAATACTTTTTTAAAAATCATTTTCTTTATTTCTTAAACATTCTGAAAAATTTTGAATTTTTTTTTTTTTAAAATTAAAAAATCCAGACCAGCAGGGGGCTGGTCTGCAGCAATGGGAACAGTTTCTGGGAACACCCCTGAAACAGTCTTCTTCAGGGCCAGAAATCTTCTTATGAGACAACACGAAGGCGGCGCATTGAAGTTTAGCACTACGCTAATCATCCTAAAATTGACATTTAGTATAGGGTCAAGTAGGGTGGTAATTACACTAAATGTAATCCAACATTAACCCCTCACCGCCCCAACCTCGACAGGGTGAAGGAGACGTTCTGAGAGCAGTGCGGAAATCAATCAAACTAGCGACAAATCTGCACACCTGTACGGAAATCCACCGTTCAATTTGGTTTAGGCATTGAGTATGGTGGGGTAGGTTTTGTCCGATTCACAAATGGTGCATCACGTGGTGACATTATAATGTTTGATGTGTCCTGTTTTTACAAAAAAAATGCCGCTTTTCACAGTTCTTGATATTTGCAGAACAATTTCCAATCACCTCGAATGACGAACTGAGGTCCTACTTTCAGGAAGTGGGCGAATCCACTCCCCAAATATGCACGCCAGTTTTCAAGGTGTAACAATCCATGTTTGGCAAGATCCATGGCCATAAGTTGTAGTTGCGGACATTGTCAAGATTCTTGTGACTGGTGCTGACCGGGAACAAGTGCAATAGCCACGGGTGACAGCAAGTCACAGTTTTTGAATTGAAATTAGTGTGGGAAAGAAAAAACTTAGGCCACGGGGAGTCACAGACTGACCTCGTATTCCCTTCAATATGTAAAACACCCCTCCGCACTAACCTGCTCCCGCCAACCACCAAATTTGAAAACTAGCTGAGCTCATTCTCAAGCCAATCTTAGAAACATATTGCGTGCAAGTCTAAAGGGGCATCCGTGCTCAACAATATGTTGATTACGACAAGCATCTACAAAACTGTTTTTCTTACTACCAAGAACTGTTGATAGCAACAGCTGTGATAGCAAAGCATACCCAAAGTGAACAAAATTGAGAGGCAAGTAGAACTTGCGAAACATCTGAACTCACATCCCAGCTCCCAGCACAAACTATAACTACTGAGATTATCAACTGCAAGTAGCAACACCTGAACACGCTATACTACCATGCAACCAACTGCCAAGAACTGGAGTATATTGTTGAACCTCGCAAACTCAAAACCTTCACACCTCCAAAAACCGCCAAGCAAATCATGTTGTCATTGCCATCACTATGGTCTCCCTGCCCACCTTGCACAGAAACCTAACCCACTACGAAACATACTCCAATTCCAGACGCACTTAGCAGCGAGTCGACCATTGTACAAAATTAGTGTGGGCGGATCCGAGGGCAACGGTGTCTGACCGACGCTGGCAGGTCAAAGAATGGACAGGAAGCACCAACTGCCATGTCCAAATTTTTGTAGTTTGTACTCAACTGAAGATTGTGAGTTCATAGTCAATTGCTTTCTGCATCGCCACACACATTCTGATACACCTCTTGTGGCCACTCATTTTAGGTTTTCACTTTGTGCTCATTCCATTCACAGGCTGTATGCTGCAACACTTTTACAATCGAGAGGAGCCATATTTTGGCCGCTGGGGCGGTGAGGGGTTAAATACCCTATTTAGTGTAGTTGGGTTGCAACCCAGAGAGACTTGCTGAATACGTACGAACAGATGATACGGATGTAGAAGCGCAAACACGGATCCGTTATCGACCCCAGAGCAGAGATAATTGTTCGTGAGCACTGGACACATCAGCTTGATAGTCATTCGCGGAATCAAAGACCAGAGTGAGAAAGTGAGAAAGCGAATTCAAACCTTCCCTGATGTTGATTCTGTATTCTATAAGGTAGGTACACCCCAAATGGCACCTGACCTGAAAGCGCTCTGTACAACGTGCATACATTTTCAAAATCAGTCATGTACCAGACTGTAGATGGTGCTTTCAGAAACACACTTTGACTGTTAATAACTTTTGCATATGGTATCCAAATCCACTGTTCTTTGGTGCGTTGGAACATGCTTTCACTCATCAACAAGACTGTAAAAAAATTCTGAACAACATAATAACAGGAACTAGGCACAGTATGAAAAACTGGCGCTTTGGGGTGTACCTACCTTAGTAAGTTTGTTGCATGCCCAACTCAAATGCTAGCATATACTGTCAACTATATTTCATATTTTTGGATTCAAGAAAATCACTATTAATGCTATTTTTAAAATTTATTATTTTTTAATTAGTGATTTATTATTCTTGATGGTTTTTAGTACTGTAAAGTATCCCAAACATAACATTCAGTAGCAGCCTGTTACACTGCCTCCCAGTGGATGAAATGGTGTGGAATATCCCACACCATTCCATCCAGCATATGAAATGGTGTGGAATATTTTACACCATTCAGTAATTAAAGTTACAAACTTCAAGAAATGTCAGATGAAATTAGGTGATGGGGACTTGACAAAGGGAAAGGCAGTCCTTCTATGGACTACTGAATAATATGAACAATGAAATTCAATTGAAAATTTAGAAAGAACAATCTTTTATGGGGATTACAACTACAAATTGAGGAGTTTCTAAGAAAGATTAAAGTAAAATTTGTTTGAAAGAAGAAATTACTAGTAAATAAAATTTCTTCTTTCAAACATCTTTCATTGAGAATTTTTTTTTGAACTTGTTAAATTGTGAATAAATTTTAGAGAATTATTTTCTTGTGCCTAAGATTGTGAAGTTAGAATACTTTGCAATATTCTTTTAAGTACCCACATTTCATTTAAAATATTTTATCCAAAATCTCACAAAGTTCATTGTACTTCCTCTATGTACAATAAAATCAACGTATAGGGTTTGTGGTTTTATAATGTTTGACCTTTGTCCTAAAATAAAGTTGGAAAACAAATCAATGCCTTATATGACATCTTCTAACTTCTTGTTTTTCAAAATCAATTTTGACCATCAAAACAATTTCTTTCAAATTTGAGTTCAACTAATAAAATGAAGCTTATCAAATTTTGTTTATTCTAATTTGAAGTTTAGACCTCTTCAATGGATTCTACTATTTTTCTAAACATTCACTTGATTCATGAAAATTTGATTAATGGTAAATGTTCTCTGTAATGTAAGTTGATGAAGTTATTGAAGCTTCATAGTATGTTTATTGGCCCACTTTTCCCAAGTGTTAATAGAAATCCCTACATTGTAATCCTTTGTTCTAAGTAAACCTTAGTGAAAACTATTGAACAATTTCTAAATGGTCTCATTGAACCTTTTGACATCATTTTTAATAGTTGAATCAAGGTGATTGTAATAACATCAATTTTATAAGTTCGTGTGGCACATGAGTATGCAAATAATTATGCAACGGAAAATATTGAAGAAATTTTCCACCAGTGAATGCCATTAGATGAAATCTGAGGGCATTAGGAGACCGTTTCGGGTCTGTTCCCGAAACGGCTCCCAATGCCGCAGATCCTCGTCAGGCCGATTTTTATGGAAAAAAAAAATAAAAAAAATTGGGGTCCTGAAATATGAAAATAAGTCCAAAAATAAAAAAATAAAAAATAAAATAAAAAATAAAAAATATTACGTGGCAGTGTCCTGACCACGTAGGATTCGGGTTCACAGGGCAGAAACTGCGTTCCTGCAGTCCGGGAACCCGCAGTCTCCTAATGCCCTCAAATTTCTTCTAATGTCAAGCAATAAAGCGCAAGTGGTTGTATAAATTTTGTAGGTATAATGAGTTAGATGAAGATTTTCTAATTTCAAGGTTTTAGAAGGCTACAAGTATGACCTACATCAATTCAAAATCCCCAAAATGCATAAAAATAAATGAAAAACATATTATTAAAGCATTGCCTAAGCAAGAGATTACATTAAGAAAATCTACTTAACGAACATGAGTATCACCTTACAAAGCAATGATATGCACATTATCATCAATGAAACTATTTATTATCCAAAATAGTCCCCAACTCCATCTAGATGTTCATTTACCACTTCGTATTTTTGATATTTTGTTTGGTCAATTTCCATCAAAAATAGGGATGGACATGCTAAAGGGATTGGTTTTGAGTCTAAACTAGAAGATGGAATTTCCTCTTGGTGTAAAACACAGTGACAATCATAAGTACTAAACATTTGTAGGCATAAATTTTGACAAGTCAATTGCTTTATGGATGCATACAAGAAAATACACTTCATATTATACAATATAATACAAGAATGGGGGCAAAATACATCTTTAAACGAACTTGTCTCATATAGACCAAATGAATAATTACTACACTGAAAAATTTCTATATAAGCAGTTTCAAATGGTTCACAATATTATATTGAACAATTTCTGTGGTATCTTGTTGGTAGTCAGAAGGAGACTCTAGATTGTCTAAAAAATGTATTTTTGAGGTACCATGTAAATAAATTATGAATTTTCAAAGTGTCGAAAATAACGTGTGTCTAAAAGGGACCTTAGACTTTCATCAACAATGGAAACTTGTACATTTTAGGCAAGATTCTATAGGGTTGGTTTTAGAAAAGGATCCAAATTAGATATTGCACCCTTATGGGACTTTCCAACTCATTTGGGAGATTCTAATAAATCCAAGACATCATTGTAGTACCTAGAATATGATTAAAAACAATGATGAACCTAGTAACAACTAACAACAAATTATGTAGAAAATTACTTCAGAAGGAAAAAAATTTGTCATTCAAATACCATTTGATGTGAGAAACAATTCTCCCTTCAAAATGAATGCACTCAATACATCTCTCTATTGTACAGTACATTGTACACTCATGGTTCATTTTCAAGTACCATGCACAAAGGTCTGATTTAGCACCCTGAGTGCCAAAATTGAGTTTCCATGTCACAGTCTCATGGGTCCATGTCACACACCACACCATTCACAAGATGACATGTGTCACTCTCCAAATGACCCCAAATGACCCCAAATGACGTAATTTTTGCCAAATCTAACCTTCACATATAGGACCGGCCACTTTAGGTTGCAAACTTGGAAATGGAATTGTCATTGCTGGGCTCGGCATCCAAGGAGCATTCCAAAAAATGTGTTTTGCTGTGAGTATGCAGTGTTCTTCAGTGTTCAAGGCAGCTGCATCACTGGCTCGTGGCTAGTCGGTACAGGAAATTTCCTTAGAATGGCAGTATTTCATACACCAATTTTCCATTAATTTCCTTCTTTAACTCTGAATCTAGGACTTATACAAATTTCAAGATGCATGGTCTAAACATAAAAGTATTAAGGCTTGTGGAATATCAACATTTTAAGGAACTTTTGGTTTGATGTAAGGTAGGTACACCCAAAAGCGCCACTTATTCATATTGAGCCTAGTTCCTGCTATTAATTAGTTCAAATTTTTATGCAGTCTTGTTGGCGAGTGAAAGCATGTCCCAAATACCAAAGAACGCAGGATTTGGATACCGTATGCAAAAGTTATTAACAGTCAAAGTCTGTTTCTGAAAGCACCATCTACAGTCTGTGAACATGACTGATTTCGGAAATGTATGTGCACTGTAGATGGCACTTTTAGGAACAGGGCTTTTTTGGGTGTACCTACCTTAAATCATCACAAACCACTATTGATGCATTCTAAAATTTCAATTTCATTCAAGATTAATATTGATCTATTCTATCATCATGTTGATCTTAATAATACTATGAACACTTGTACATTTTAACCTTAGAAGATTGCAATCCTAGCACCTATGTAGTCAACCACATATAATTAGATTTCATTATGAATAAGTGCATTTTTGATTGAAAGTCATTGATTAAACACTTTTAGCCCTTGACAACCATCTTGGGTTTAGATGGTACAATTGCTACTCATTTTGACAATATCAAACCTTGCTAACTTCTTGGATATAAAAATTGATATCGATACATGAAATTGAAACACAAAACAATCAATTTACCTTCTTACAATTACCTTAGAAACCAATCAAACCAACCAAAATTAGATTAATGAGAAGGATTTCAACCTAACCTCAATCATGGTAGCTTTGAAAAGATACCTTACTTACATACCATAGATTTATCTCACTACAACAACTCATAAGACAAGACGTTTCTACCCTTTCAACATTGTGAAGTTCATGAACATCATACTACCAAATTTATCTCTTCATATCACCTACCTAGAAGAAGACAATTAAGATCAATAAGATTCTTCTTAAGATGAATTGCTAGAACAAAAGATATAGTGTAGAAAGCCTAGCTCTTTGACTGCAAAATCATTTACACTAAACGAATAAAACTATTTGCAATTTCCATTGCAAAAATGAGATACAAGAAGAATTTCTCAGCACCAAGCAATCCATCTAGGATCTGAAGACAGAACTGCTGTAGATTCCAAAGCAAAGTCCCATCAGTTAGTGAGAACAACTGGAGTCCCAAGTTTCCACTGCACAAATGTATGTACTCCATGTGGACATCCAATATTCACCTCAGAATATATGCTTTGGTCAGCATGAAATTTACTAAAACGTCCACACAAACAAATATTCTTGAGCATTCTCCATGCGTCTTATTAGTCCAAACAAACAAACACTCACACACCTTTCAAACTGCTACAATACGGTAAAAATATCAAACCAGTCCAAAAAGAAGCTATGAAAACCAAGTCAACAAGATATAGAAACTCTGGAAACTGGCTCTAACCCAACACATCCATGTGGCTTGTAACTTACAACTACCCTGGCAACAGACTCTTCTTCTGCAATTGGCTTTCCCTTGCAGTTTTATCATAAAACCAACGGAAGGAAACCAAGCACCTCGTAATTAAAGAAGATATCGGTAGAACAAAGAAACAGAGAAACACTAATAACCAACCCAACTATAATTACAAGGCTAGTTTTTTTGTTTTGTTTTTCAAAACATGAGGGAAAGCTTTACTTCTCTGCAGGCGGGAGTGCAGAGAAGTTCAAGGCCCGGTTTCACCTTCAATCTTGGGAAGGAATTTGCAGTTCTCGTTGCTTTTTCTCGGTAGCGGCCCCAGCAGAACACCATCCAAATCAAAAAGTGCTGGAATAAGACCTTGCGGCAAAAGGGCCACTGCCACCGGAGCAACGGGTGGGCCTGCCACTGGAGCTGCCGCCGCCTGGCCTGCCCCGCGATCCATCTCCGTTACTGCTCCGTCAGCAACTGCCAGGCCGTTTGCCTGCGGCACTGCTTCGTTCGTGCCTACGGCTCCTGCGTTCGCTTGGGCCTTTGCGAATCGTGACTTGCGCAATTCGGTAATGTGATCAACGTCTTCTCCTTCATACCACGCAAGGTCACCATCAAACACGCGGAACTACACAAATTCACATGCGCACTGGAAAAAACGGCCAGCTTTCGAACAAATCCGATTCTGCCGCCACTAGAAGAATTTCATTGAGAGGAAAAACGGTGATGTGATCGACGTTTTCTCCTAAAAAACACGAAATTACCATCAAACATAGGAAAATACACAAATCCACATGCGCACTCTAAAGAATTGCCAACTTTCGAACAAATCTGAGCCCTGCCGCCACAACAGGAATTTCATTGAGTGGAAAAACGAATTCATGCGGCCTTGCTTTTCCTGGGCAAATGGACATTTAGAGCTCAAATTCAGATCCAAGGGTAGCCCACGTTGTGGTATCCATGATGATTTATCAAAACATTGATACTCAATTCACAAACAAGAAAAACTCGACCATGGAGTATTGTACTTTTGCGAAAATGGACTGGAATAAGGGTAATTTTGTCGTCAAAATGGTACGATTCTGGTACTCACTTTCGCGAAGCCAAAAAATACTACAGCTAGAATTACATTTTCAGGTTGCGCATCCTGGCCTGAAATTGCGAAAGCTATCAAATTTGCTAGCTAGAACCATCAAATTGGCATTATAAGCTGGAATTGACGAGAGATCTCTGGTGATCTCTCACTAAAGATTATACAAGGGAGGTTTTAGAAGTGCAAAGCGCTGATCGTTACCGGTCCCAAAGCGAAGATGCGTGAGTTCCCAGCCTCGTTAGATAATCAAACAGGGGAAAATGCACGTACGAATAGAGTGAGCAAGCGAAGGTGGTATTGTGACAGCGAGAATAATCGTTTTCAGGAGTGCATAAGAAGAATTGAAAGCACAACAGCGGTAGCACCAAGATCGATCTGGCTTCGAAGCTTAATCCTCCCTCAAGTTGGACAGGAGCTCGTTCGTTGAAGGCTGAAGACTGAAGGACCGGGCTTGGAAAACCCGCGCTGAAGGACCGGACCGGGCCTGGAAAATCGGGACTGAAGGACTGGGCCTAGAAAACCCGCGCTGGAGGAAAATTGAGGCGGAAAGATTGGGCCCGGAAAGCTAGGGCTGAAAAACCACGGCTGAAAGAAAATCCGATGACCGTCCAGGCCCATCCCGTAAGGGGCTGAAGCCCGACCCCGATCTTGACCCGCAGGTCGGGCCCCCCAACCAAGGGGCGCCGCATGGAGAGCCCGACCCTGCGTCGGAGCGCGTTAAAGAATCATCGAAATCCTCGGGGAAATCCTCGGGGAAAAACGCTGAAATTTTTTATTTTTCGCATTTCGGGCGTCCGCATGGGAAGTGAAGACAAGTGGCAGATAAAAACACTGAAAATAGAAGGTCGGGTTGAAGTACGAGACATCGGGAGTGCAAACCCACCTTTTGAGGGGATGAGAATCTCGACCTCAACCCGACCTTGCAATCTGCAACGGGTCTGTCTTCACTGCACACGAACACCCGAACCTGTTGCAGAGGTCGGGGTCGGGCCGGCTATGCGAACAGCCCCTAAGGGGCGTTTCCCATGGGGGACCTGGACCTCCAGGATGGGGTCCGGTCCTCCAGGTCTGCAGACGGGGGTCGCAGGACCTGGAGGCTAGACCCCTCTTGGACGTCCAGGCCCTCCATGGGAAACGGCCCTAAGCAGTGGAGCGCCAACTTCCTTTGTCATCTTCTCTTACAGAACAGAAAGTCCCTCTTCCACGCTGGCACTTCAATTCCGGTTTACTTCCGGTTTAGCACTGGAACCCCAATGATGCAGCGGGGGGCCTTTTGGGAAGGCCACTTAAGTTAACTCCCCTTTTCCGACACCCGTACAAGAATGAGGGAGGAATCATCCATGTACCAAGGAAGGGCTATCAAGGTAGAAGTACCTATTTCGGACAACACCCTTTAATGGCTTCATAGGCTCATTACATTCAATAGCAGACTGTCACACTGCCTCCTAGCAGATGAAATGGTGTGGAATATCTAGCGGGCCAGCTTCCATGTGAGCCGGGCCGGTAGAACTTGCAAGGGAGAGCTACAGTGACAAGTGAGTGATGACACTTTTATGTGAACTCGGTAGGTGAGGGGATGTCCAGTAAGAAAAGCACACATAACGATTTCCTTTAAGTTCGATCAATCTCCACCAATCCCCTTGTCCACCAATATTGGTGAAGTTGGAACTCCTGCTTCTCCGCTCATCGAGGCTGGCAAGAGAATTGGCAGGAGCTTCTTGTCGTCTTCTTGCTTTCTTACCACCCCGGCTCACATGGAAGGTGGCCCTTTCTCTTAGCTAGAGGTATAATGCCCCTAGGTATGGTAGGAGGCTCATAAACCATGCAAGCTTTAGCACTTGTCCAGTAGGAAGGTTTGGAATGGATAGCTCACTGTGAGAAAATGAATTGTGAATTATATTGAAGCATGCTGAGATTTGATTTTTACTATTGGAATGGATGGTTTCAGAGTTAAACTTACATGGATTCAATCCTAACTAAGTGGGCAGGTGTTTACTGATTTTATTCAAAATAAAAAATGGTTGTTGAACTACCTTCTTTCAAGTGTTAATAAAAAATCTGAAATAATGATTAATTGAACAATTCATTTCAGTTTTTGAAAGGGACACATTTAGAAACCATTTCTAGTGCTTTTCACATGTTCCATTACTAGATTTTGAATCAAGCCAGATTTTTTTTTAAAGTGCGCATGTATGGGTTTTCAAGGCCTATTGATCACAAATAGCGTCCTATGGCAGATTGTGTTTGAAAATTCATATCTAATTCAATAATGCTTCAAAAAATATGAAACGACTTGTGTTACATGCCTCATCTATTTTTCCTTGACTGAAAAATAAATTAAAAATGTTTCCACCTAAAGACATACATGGAAAAGGGAGATCAGCTCTTAAATGAGTGGTTTTTGAACCTCCTACCATGTTGGGGGAAAGTTTTGTTATAATCATATGCACCCGATTGTTGCTGGATAACTTTGCTTGCCTGGACTCCTGGGCTTTCATGGGGAGGTGCGGGTGCGTAGCGTTAAATGATACTATCGAAGGTGGGCCCTGCAAGCTAGATTTACCTTAGGGCAATTGTATGAAACACTTGTACTATTTTCCGTCATACGTCTCATGCTGATCTGTTTTTTTTACCATAACTTTTGCATTTTTGCTCCAAATGACTCAAGATTTCTAGAGAAGGTACTCATAGCTATCATACAGCTTACATGAATTTTTGATCATTTTCAAAATTAGTTTAATATAAAAATAGTACTAGTGATTGAATGTCACATATGACAATTTGGAGGTTTTTAGTACTATGGAATACCTTTTTTTAATGATTTTGAGATGAAATTTGGATGAGATGGTCTTCTAATAGACTTCTAGCTTTCCACAAAAGGATTTTCAAAAATAGTTAATTTTATGTCATGTGGAGGTCTACAAAGAGAGCTTCATTCTGCTTGTATTTTGAAACATATAAAATATTATTTTGGTAGGTTCTTTAGTGAATGACCATCTCCGTAGAGTTGTTGCAAATGGCTACTTTTTATTTTTTCTTATTTACTTATTTTTACTATTTTTCCCTAATTAAAACATGAAGATATGTATTTTCTTGAGGTTTGGCACTTTTCCAATTCTCCTACTTAGAAAATTTTTCTATACAATTCCTTTTGTAGGTACCTTTGTCTTAAAGGTGTATACATAAGTCATATTTTTTTTAAATTTAAAAAATTATTTTTCTAATTAAATAGTACTCCAGAAAAAGTCAGGAGTACTATTGCAAAACGCAACAAATAGTACAGGTGTTTCGTGCAATTTCCCCTTAGGGAAAACGCTGAAAATTTTTATTTTTCGCATTTTTTATTTTTTTCAAACTCAAAATTCAGAATTAGAGACCCCAAATTAGCTAGGGGGACCTTGAACATGCCAAAAAAAACACACACAAATATAAACCACAAACCCTTTTCAACCCCTAATAAAATGAAATTTACCCCGTTGGGCCCACCTTCGATGGTATGATTTAACATTCTGCAGTGGGGTTTGCCCGTGTGAGTTGGCTAGCCCATCCCGACCTGGGCACCCTTAATCAAGGGCTGGCCCACCCAACTTGGCCTGCAAAACTTTCATTTGTGTCAAAAAAAACTCTATTCATAATGAGTTGTCCAAAATTACTATATTACCAAATAACACAACTTTGTCCTTTAGAGGTTAAAAAATCAATTCTACAACTCAATAATTTCCAATTCAAAATCTCTAGTGCAAAAAAATTCAAATTAAGAAAATTCCAAGTATTATATTCTAGTAATGAGTGCAAGCTGCAACAAACTATGAATTTTGTTTACTTTGAATGCAAATATCTTGCAATGTGCATGGTCATAATTTTTGAAACTTCTCCTACAAAACTTCATACTAGTGGATGAATGCAAGAAACACTAGTACTATTTTCCATCACAAGTTAAGTGCTGATCTGGTTTTTGGCCATAACTTTTGCAATTTTGCTCGAAATGACTCGAGATTTCTAAAGAAGGTACTCATGTCTATCATACACCTTACATAATTTTTTCATAATTTTCAAAAATATTTTAATACTAAAATAGTACTAGTGATTAAATGTCACGAATGACAATTTGGAGGTTTTTAGTACTAAGGAGTACCTTTTTTTTTAATGATTTTGAGATGAAATTTGGATGAAATAGTCTTCTAGTAGATTTACATCTCTCCACATAAGGGATTTTTAAAAAAGTTATTTTTATGTGGTGTGGAAGTCTACAAAGTGAGCTTCTTTCTGCTTGAATTTTGAAACATATAAAATTTTTTTTTTTCTTTTGTGAATGACCATCTCCATAGAATTTTTGCAAATGTACACTTTTTATTTTTTGTATTTAATTATTTTTACTATTTTTCCCAAATTAAAACATGAAGGTATGTGTTTTCTTGAGGTTTAGCGCTTTTTAAATTCTCCTACTTAGAGAATTTCTCTATCAATTTCCTTTAGTGAAGACCTTCATCTTAGAGGTCTATACATTGTTCATATTTTTCAATTTTTTTTCAAATTAATTTTCTAATTTTAAAGTACTCCTGAAAAAGTCATGAGTACTGTAGTAAAACACAACAAATAGTACAAGTGTTTCTTGCATTCACCCTAGTACAGCTAGCATATTATAGTTATTGTGCCAAAAAAAAATCTAATAACATTGTCTTTACAATAGAAATGACAATTTTGAGAGTCCTTTTTATGAAAAGGACTTTAGAGGTCAATAAGTGACCTTGAATGATTAAAAATCACTAGTAAGAGTCCATACTCAAAACCATGGTCTAATGGTCCGGAATGACCTTAAACTACCTCACGTGATGGGAGAAGTGATAGGGACATCCATTGGGATCCATAAGGTCCTGGTTCAACTCCCCATGTAGACGTTGCTCTCATAGAGTCTCTTCGTATATGCCAATGCATGAGGAGAAGGTTGATATACCTCCACTTGTTCTTGACGGGGAAATCCAAGGAGTTGTAATTCCTGAAATATTCCACTAGGTTGCCTTAGTTGTTGTGTCTTGTCAATTCAGCTACGGCCCTTGAAGGCCATATGTTTCAAAAAAAACAAATACAAAAAAACAAAAACCCATGGTCTAAAATAGTTGACTTAAATTTTCATTAAAACCAGCACAATTATGTTAAAATAAATTTAACATGCATTTGTACTTGTGATTGATAAATGGATTCATTAAAATCACACATGAATACCAATTGTTTTGAATAAGAATTTCATGCAAAATTACTTACTACATATTTGAACAAAATATTTGTAGAAGACTACAAAAGGTGTGCTTCTAACACAATAAATTTTCAATTTTTCTTTATGTAAGTATTAGGCTCACTATTGACTATTGACTATTGAAGGTACGCATGGAATTTGAGAACATAGAAAAACTAACTAACTATTCATTTTTGGAGCAATTTCTGATACTTTCTTTATCAAATCATGTAATTGACTACCAATTGAAATATAGTTTGAAATATACCGAATACATTTTCAATTAGTTCATATTTTGTTAGTAGGTGAAAGACACAAAGTAAAAGCATGGGATTTTAAAATATTATTATAAAATAGCTTTTTGTGATGTCAACTTTTGTAGTGACTTTTTGATTTTTTGTGAAGGTATTGGAATGTGACTATCATTCAATTACTGTTTTTACTTTTCTAGACCTTTGAAAAAAATTTAATGTGCCCTAAACAAAAATTTGGGGACTCTGAATAGCAAAAATAAATGAGAATTTTCTCTCATGATTTTGATAGTAAGGATTAAGTTTGTCATTGGTAGAACAAATAAATATGGTCTAAGGAGACTCAAATCCATTCAATGTTGATTCTAAATATGCTTTAAAAAAAATTATAGTTTTGTTAATTCAGTTTTATAATTTTCAAGAAAACATAATTTAGTTTAATGAATTTTATATCTTTCTCATATGGTGCGACTTGCACCCTCCAATGAAATCATGTACTTTTACTCATCCATCCATCAAGCACATGCTTTCATCCATGAACTATCTAAATTTAATTAATTTCATCCAAATTTCGATAAACTTTAATTTGTTTTGTGATATTTTTGGTAATTTCATCCATATTTTTTATTTTTTCCAAGTATGAAGGTAGCTAGCATGGAAGTGAAGTAAGATTTTGGCAAAAATATTCCCTCAAAGGGTATTATCATTGGCTTAATTATTTATTCATACATTTTCTATTTCATATTAAATGTACTAGCAAATATATTTTCACTTATCACTTATACCTCCTTTTAATAATAATTTTTTAATCTGTAAATTTCTATGGCACAACATGTTGATATAAAAAAACTTTGAAGTTAAACAAATCTTTCTAGATTAGTATTTTTAGTACTTTTTAATTAGATTAAAATGCCACTCAAGTCTATTTTGAGCATAAAAATCCTTTTTGGCAAAAAAATGTTCATAATTTCTTTATATATGACTTTTTACAAAGATGTCAAAGTGCAATTTTTATTTTTATATTTTTTTAATAGGGACACTTCAATAAGAGTTTCAAATTCACTAGCTCTTGAAGAAAATGCCACATTGAAAATTCATTGAAGAAAATCATAGAGTAGATTTTGAAAAGTTATAAATTAATTTTGGTTTAAAATGCTATATTCTTTAATCCATAAGGGACCAAGATTTCCTTCCGGGAATTCTTGAAGGTTTGAGCAAGTACTTATAATCTCAATTTTAGAATAATATTTAGATTTTTTTTTGTAAATAGAAAAATCTATTAATTTTGGAGGAATATGATTTCTTATTTTAATTATTTCTTGCAAGCAAGAATTATGCTACTTAAAGCTTCAAATAGAGGTTGATGGACAAATGGAGAATCTCATTATTTAAATAAAAAATTGTCACATAAATTATTCTTTTTCCAGTGGAAAGAATTAATTTATTCCATTTGTACTAGTGATGAGAAATTTATGGACAATCTTGTTTTGGAGCAACCCAATCTTCCTAAAAGAATTAGTTTAGAAAGTAATTTTCAAAATTTTGCAAAAATATGTATTTCACATGGTTTCATTTTCTTGCTTGAATATTCTCACCATTTTAATTATTGTATTTGAAGTCCATCTTAGAACTATTCAAGGTCTAGTTGTTTTTTCAATCACACCTTTTTTTATACAACAATTTTTTAGAAAACAAAATTAAGTGAAATTATTCTATTTTGAAATTTTTCCTATACTCTCAAATAAATTCTTGAAAATGTAATTTTTTAATATCAAAAAATATAATCACCAAAGGTGCAAAAAAAACGTTCTCTTTACTTTAAACATAGGTGTTGTACCATCCACATACTAAATTTTTTTAAATTTCTACCACATTCTCATACTTGTCTAATCCAAGATCCTGTAGTTAAAAATGCTCCTTATGTTAAAATCTAAGTTTATACATAAGAGGATTTATGGGCCCCCAAAAGACCGTTTCAGGGGTGTTCCCCGAAATTGTTCCCACTGCTGCAGACCAGCCCCCTGTTGGTCTGAATTTTTGAATTTTGAAAAAAAAAATTAAATTTTTTTTTCCCAAAAAACTTCAGAATGTATTAAAGAGAGAAAAAAAATGATTTAAAAAAAAAAATTAAATTAAATTTTTTTAAAAAAAATATTTAATTAAAATTAATAAAAATTTATTATTTTCTGATGTGGCAGTCGCTCGACCACATCAGCATCGCGTTCCCAGCGTTCCCAATGCGTTCCCAGCATTTGGGAACTCTCAGTCTTGTACAACAGCTGAAAATCCTCTTATGATAGTTTTGCATGTTGAAATAAAAATGGCAACTTTTGGGGGTGCTATTTTGTGAGCCTAAGAATGTGAGCTTGAGAGCCTAAGAGCCTATGAGTCTCTAATTTTTGGTGAAATTTTTAGTGATTTTTATGATGTGGACCTATTACCTTACTTTAGAAATTTAGGATTTTTATAGCTAGTAACCCCCTTGTGGAATTTGAAATTTGTGACTTTCAAAAAAAATTTCAATGTTTTTTTCATTTTTTTTCCAATCCTTTTTCTATCTTTCCATTTTCTTTTTGCAATTCCATCACCTTCCCAAAACCCTCGCGATATCAAGAAGCCCCAAGCTTGGAGCTCTCAAAACTTTTGTTTTCATTTTTTCAATTCTTTTTTCCTTTTTTGCGACTTTGTCACCCTTCACACCCTTTCTCTTGGTACTAAGAGATCAATTGGGTGTGTGTGATGGAGTTGCAAAAATAATTTAAAAAAATAAAATTATTATTATTATTATTATTATTATTATTATTATTATTTTGGCGACTCCATCACCCTAGAAAAACCCTTGTTGGGTTTTGGATTTTGGACCTCAAAAAATTTCAAAATTTCAAAAAAAATTTGGAAGGTATTAAGAGGCCCTTTGGAGATAGTAGCGGGTTTGAAATTTTAAAATATGTTAACCACACTTCCATAGTCATAGGTCCACAGTCATAGGACTGAAATTATTCTATAAATAAAATTTAAAAAATGACTTCGCTTTTTTCTCTTTTGGCCTAAAAAATTTAAAGTTTTTCTTGGTTAATGCTCTGGGTTTACAAGGCTTATACTAACAACTCTCTCAAGCTCATGCATTTAGGCTCACAAACTAGCATCGTTGGGCACCTTTGAATATTTTTAGACAAGAAAATGACTTGGCTCTTCAAGAGTTAATTTTTTTTTTATATATATAAACTCAATTTACATTGGAATGTAAAAGACAATTGAAGGACTTCAATTCTCTTTCAAGTTTTTAACTTTTCATGATCAATTACTCTAATCTCTCAATTTATATGTGATATTATTGTATTTCTTTTCTTAAATGATCTTCAACACATGTACATTAAATTTGTAAAGTTACATTTCAAATGAAACTCACAAGACTTATAAAAAGTGGACTTTTTTTAGTTTAGAAACAAATTCTAAAAACCTCAATGAAGACCTTTGACATTTCAAGGTAATAAGAATAAAAATAAGGATTTTTTCAAAGAAGGGGCATCTATTTTTTTCTAGGGATTTCCAAGTGAACTTGATTTCATAATAAAGTAAAGAAATTTGTAAGTCTCAGTAGTAGAATCATTTTAGGCTAAGAGAATTTGAAGTATATTGACCCTATAATGAATAGCTTAAAATGAATCTCTTCTCTTTACTTCAAATGGTAAAATCTTGCAAATTATATGGTAAATTTCTTTTATTCTTAAGGACCAAGGTCTTTTCTTCATCAGTAAACATTCAAAATTGCCATTTTTCAATTGCAAAGAGTCAAACTTTTTGAAAAATTGTTTTTCTGGTATATCTAAATATAATATGATCTTGCACAAAAACTAGTATGAAATGTATAGAACACATTTCAAAAACTACAATTGAGAAGGTTGCAAAATGTTTGTGTTGAAAATGAAATTTTTTTATTCCAACTCCTAGCTTGATTATATTGGAAGGCTTTGAATCTTCTTGATTAAAATTTTTTGCAATACAAATTTTGAATTTAAGAAAATTATGTTAAAATAATTGATTTGATAGTTTACATAAACAATCAAGGAATTAAAACTTGACTATCATTTTCAAAAAACTGTTTAGTAGGGTCATTGCAAGAAATACCATTGATATTGTTTTTCTCATTTTGCACAATACTATATATATACCTTTAAGAAGAAAATACCCTAAGAAGGAAAAGTATAGAAGAATTTTCCAAGTAGGAGAACTAAAAAAATACAAAATTCATGAAAATAGGTACTTTTACAATTTAATATGTAAGAAATAGGAAAATAATTTAAAAAAAGAGTTGATGGTTATGAGATTTCATCAAAAGAATGATCTTAGAATCATCTTCAATGTTCAAAAATTGCATGCAAATATGCAATGGGAGAGTTGATTGCACTCATGTAAAAGACATAAATTAATATATTTTCAAACTTCTTTTAGTAGATATATGCTCTCTTACTATGCAAATAGAGAATGAAAATTTCAACTTCAAATTACAAAATTTAGAGACTCCTAATATAGTAAGAATTCCTAAACTTCATTGTATGAAAAATTAACAAAAATGATTTCTAAGTATAAATTATTTTTTAATTTAAAAAAATTAAGATTTGATTACCATAAAATTAGGCATGATCAATAAAAATTTTGATGTTTATTGGACTTGTGCTTCAAAAGTTATAGCAAGTGACAAGAGAATCACTCTCATTGTGATGGAGAATAGGACTAGTGTTTCTTGCAATGACTTAATAAAAGTGTGTATGAGTTAGAAAAAAATTAAACTTTTAATAGCTCTATGATGGAATTGAAACTACTAATCCTAATGGTGAGATTGTTCTAGCAAGTTTGCAAGTGGTCTAACCACTTTGGAATTTTTTTTGATAAATTGCAAATATTGAGTTAAAAAACAAATCTTATACATTATTTGTTCAAAAAATATGTTATAATTGCCCGTAAACCTAGAAACTGCATATCTTTCACATCACTAGTATAAATGGAAGGAGTCAAATCTTTCCAAATAGACAGTGTTAAAATTTGTTAGATAGAATAAAAAACAAATTGAAGTTTATGAGTATTTTTGTTTCATTTGGCAAACTCCATTGTGAAATGGTGTAAGGTAAGAGGCTTAAATGTAAGAATATGGCTTTGTTCAAAAACTAATATTGCAACATGTAAAAAGCAATAGAGATGGTTTCTGAATGTGACCCTTTCTAATTTGAAATGAATGCTTGAATCAATCATTATTCTAGATTTTTTAACATTTGTAAGAAGGTAGTTGGATCACCATTTCATATTTTGAATAAAATTATTAGACACCTATTCACTTAGTTAGAAATGAACCCATTTTGGAGCTTAACCTTAGAGCGTACCAATGTCCAATTTTTGAACAACGAACAAATTCAAAATTACTTTTCTGTCTTGGTACTACTTGGATGGAAGTCATTCTAATTTTTAGAAATTCTTTATGAATTTTTTATTGGCCCCCTTGGTAGACGCTTACGCTCCATTCACTGGAGCGGCGTCTACCAAGGGGAACGGGGAACTTAGGAGGTCTGGTTTCTCATTCCGGTTCGGTTTAGGGTTTCTTGGGATGACGAAGGGTAAGGTTTAGGGTTTGGGGTTTCGTTTTGTGTTTAGCTTGCTGTTCAGGCTTTAAGGTTTGGTTGGGATGGAGGAAGAGAAAGTGGAGCAAGCTGTGTTGGCCTACTTGAAGAGCAAAGGCTATCGGCAAGCGGAGCTTGCGTTTCAAGATGAGCAGCAGCGGCTTCGAAGCAGCAGTGCGTTAGACACCGCCGTGGACCCTAGCATTACGAATCCTATTCTATTCTATGCCAAGTCCGAGAATGATCACAACAGGTACAAAGAGAGTTACAGCAAAGTTAGGTCATGGGTTTACCAATCTTTAGATAGTTACAAAAACGAGCTCATGCGAATTCTCTATCCCGTGCTTGCACATTGCTACATAGATTTGGTGGGGAAAGGGTTTACGCAGGAGGCTCACGAGTTTTTGCAGAAGTTCCGAGAGGAGCATGAAGCAGCTCATGTTCGCGATATTCTAAAATTGGAAGGTGTATTGTCTCCTCAGCATTTGCAGGAGTCGGAACTTGTGCTTTCTCTTAGGAAAAACAAACGGGACGTGAAAATGTGTCAGTACTCTTTTGAGTTGCTTCTGCAGTACCTACATGGGACGGACAGCATGCTCATGCTGGGCATTGTTAATGAGCATTTGAATATTCACGTGTTGCCTGGTCCACCGTCGGCTCTGCCTAAAGAAGATGAGGTTCTTGCACAAGGGACTTTGAATTATATGAACCAGAAGGAGATTCGTTGGGGATTAATGTGTTGTCTCGTTTTGGTATACAGAAAGCTTGGGAGGCCGCACAATCTCCCGTGAAAAACTTGATGATGATGAGTTTTATGATGTGGATGGCTGGAAGCACCGGTCATCTGTTCAGTATTGGCATAACGTTCTCTGCGTTGTGGCAGCCACTTAGCGCTCTTCAGAGCATTGGAAAAGGTACACTCTTCGACACAACAATGAATGCTATCTGCGTCCGCTAGTGGCTTTGGTTCCCAAACCATTCGAGAAATTGAGGTGTTTCTGAGGATAGGGAGTGTTAGAGTTCGTCATTATTACTAGAAATACATTAAGTTCCTGTAATGTTTGGCTACATCAGCGGGGTCCCCTCCGGAATCTGTGTATGGGGCGTTTTTTTATGGAATACATGGATTCCATAAATGAAAAAAAGTTATAGAGAAGAGTATTATACACACTTAATGCATGTATGATTTTCACATTCTCTACTCGATGTGTAGGCAATTTCCACTGGACACCAGAGGATGTGGCTAAGTCGCTGACATGCATGTTGCTGTCTGGACCTCTTCTTACTAGATACACTCAGGTATGTCAATATCTAGATGTGCAGGCTTCTTTATCTGTAATTGTTAAGTTAAGGGTTGCACAAACTGCCCCTTTAAGCGTCATTTTCTCGGGACACCATGCATTGAGAGCTTGCGCGTGATTTATCGCAGTTTAAAATAGACATGTTGTGTCTGACGAGGATTTTGAAGTGAAATACCGCTGATTGGGTGTGTGGACGTGATGTATTTGCAGCCACAAGCGTCAGGTACGTGCATTCGCGGGCGTATATCAATTTTTTAAAACCGGAGGATGTGATTGACTTCTATGAGGATGTTAATGGTCACGTCTTTTTGAACGAAAGAGGTATGTAAGTCTTCGCTCTTATGGATGTGCTGTGATGCATGCAGTGACCAAATTAGTGGAACGACAGGAGGTTTGTACGTCTTCGATGTCGGCATTGAGAACTAGAGAGCGCAGGTCTAGTTTGTGAGGGTGGGGTACTAATTGGAGGTTATTTATGTCGGTGTGGATTTTGGCTGACGGGCAAGGTTCTCGATTCTCGGATGAATAGGGGCTCAGTATAAGTTTGTGGTGGAGTATGCTCCTCATCAGCGCGTACCTAAGTCTCGATCAAAGAAGGATGTCAAAGAGAGTTCGATCTTCAAAGGTGCGCCCACGATTATCACTGGTCCGTTGTTTCACTTGTGAAGACTCGTGTCCTGGACCTATAGAACTCAATGCCAAACGCAAGATTGATCGGCAACTGGAGTACGCTGATAGCACACCATTGTTATTGCTGTGCAGATCCAGAATACTTAACTTTCGTGGAGCAGCTGGCCAAATCAGCGGAATATCTACCGAGTGCGGATCTAGCTGGAGCGAAGGGATGCTTCAGCCTTACTATGCGTCTGCACTTCATCCACGTATTCATGAACAGAATGGCTCGATAAATCTTGCCGAAATAGTGCCAGGATGAATACCTTGAATTTCTTGTATAATGTGATGATCGGGATTTACATATGGCCCAAGTGGAGTTGAGAGCCGATGAGAGCAAATCAAAGTTTGACAATGCTGTCTGTGAAGCAAGGTGAGGTTGATTGTTTGGTGATTGTTTGCATTGGTAAGAGAGAGATGTTTGTATACCCCAATTCCTGCGAAATAGTTCACCTAATTGTTCTCCTTATATTGTTCTCTTTTTTCTCCTTATATTGCAAGAGGAAGTTTTTCTATTTGCATTCAGTGTTGAATGTTGTCATAATGTGGCGTTTTGATACATTCCTTCAATAATTCGCATAATTTACAACATTTTCTTTGTAAACCATGACTCCCGGAGCAGTTGCAATGGGGTCCAGGAGCTCCGACACTACCCTCGGTGTGTGCATATTATTTTTCCTTAGATTATATATGTAAATGTTATAGATTTAGCAATTAATAGACAGAATTATCCTAATCAAACAGGATAAAAACGACAGATTGCATTTGTGCATACCTCATTTCAGCATAACTGAATGTCATTGATCGTTTAACCACAACCTTTGTAAGACACAAAATTTGCAGGATTCATCATGTATTGCAACTCACTCATGCCTTTTAATGAGGGAGATGGTTATCTTGTCTTTTTTAAGTTGTCGCTCTGCAAGGTTGGTTGTAGATGTGTTGCAACGGAGAGAAATCTCATAAAATTTTGTATTATTAGCATGATGAAAGGATCTTAATATTGTGCAAGTTTGGGAACTGAAAAGCGCACAGTCAAGCATAAGACACATTGCCTACCTAGTATGACTATGACCGAAAGAAAAATGGGTCCCCAGTAATATCAAAACTACGTTGCTACATGTCCAGTATGGGTGCTCAGAAATCCTCATCTAATATGAAGATATGGTTGTTTCGTGACCGTCGTGATAATTGAGTTGATTCTTGAAGACGCACCCGAACGTCCCGCTCTTCAAGGTTGCAACATTGTGCATTTGGAAGCTTTAAATTCTTCTTGTTTGACGGTTCTGCTTTTGGCCTGTATACTTTTCGATTGGCTGAGGATTTTATTCGTATGTGCCGATCAGTGCAGTTAACTATGTGAGGACATTTTAGTCCCTATGTGTAATATTATTTTTGTAGGCGGTTCTCAAGGGCCAACACGTCTTGTTGTTTTATCTAAGGGTTGGATTTGGTATTACTGGAGTACATAATTTTCTAAAATTATAAATGTGAAAGTATGTCAAGTGGTTGACTTGTGTTGACTATAGTTCAAAACCAAATTTGAAAAATGAGGTCATAGAATTAAAGAACAAAAAGATTTCAAAAAATCACCATATGAAGAGAACCTCATTTCAAACCCAATCCAACAAGTTTTACTTGAAAAATGACAATATTTTGCTTGTAATTGAATTTTGAAAGGATTTTGAAATTTTCCTTTCAGAATTTATAGAAAAATATTGGGGAAAACATTGGGGAATCTTACCATATGGATGGATCTAAAACTCAAAATTTACAACTTCTACTTGTATCACAATTCCAAAATATTCTTCCAAATAGTACTTTATAATGATTTTTCCCAAATCGTCAATTGTGGACATGATTCTAGACGTTTTAGGGTTAAACCATCCATTGAAGAAGTAAAAAACAACTCTTATCATGCTCTGATGTGAGCCTATTTTCCCACAATCTCATATCCATTTCATAGCCTCCTACTGGACAGTTTGAAAAGCCCACACCATTTTCAAGCCCTCTCCTATATTATAATGATGTAAGTGATGCAAGTGTCTCTGCAACCAGCCGGTACTTCTACTTGTGAAGCTGAGATAGCAACTGTCTCAGCTTCATGGCAAACTGTATGGGTGAAGTAATTCTACACAAGCCTACGCTCTTAAGGCTCCAGTAATCCACTTTGCATTAGCTGATTTTGATAACCGATTGCAAAATATGATGCCAGGTCGGTGTTCAAGACAAGGCCACCGCATAAGGTCCCATGGCTAGTCAGTTCTACTCATCAGTTCATCACAAGCAACTGTAGCTGCATTTCAGAATTTCAATTTGACATAAAATCAACATAAACCTATTCCATTGTTTGCTAATCTTTAGTAAAATTTTTATCTTGGAAGGATGCAACCCTACCACTCTTGGGGGTGCATTGTATGGGAAGTTTGTTGATCACGTGCTGTAGATGGCCAAGTTGGATTATAAAGTGAGGAATTTTTGTGCATTTATTGGTGTATTTTGGGCCTTTTTGTATGATTTCAAGTCGGTTTTTAGTCCTATTTGGGTCATTTTGTCCAACTGGTTATGTTAATTTGAGCTTGTTTTGTGCTTACCAAGTTGATTTGTTTTGAGTTTAAGCCAGGTTCAGTTCCTTGTGTCAATCCGAGTTGACTTTCTTTGTGAGGTGAATTTTTCCTTTTGGAATATTTAGTTGTGTTTGTGGTGTTGAGTAGATTTGTTTTGGGTTATTCCAAGTTGGATCAGGCTATTGTTAGTTGCAGTTTCCAATTGGGATGTCAAATCAAGGGTCCAAGTAGATAATGTGGTGCTTAGTTCGTCCTAGTTGGAATTTCAGTTGAAGTGGGAAGTTCAGCCGAGTTGGTTGAGGCGGTTGATCTTCATCTCTCTGGCTCCTATTTGGTCTGATTTTAGATTCATTTTCTTTTACCGGCTGTTGAGTGAAAGTCCAGTGCGTGCCTCAGTCGGTCAGGCTGTGTATTTTGTTTTCTTGTGTGTTCTTGTGTTCGTGTGTGATTTCCAATTGGGAATGTTATCCATGTTAGTTCGAGTTGGTCAGAGTGTTTGAATGTTGTGTCTGTGTCCTAGTTGGATTTGCTGAGTAATGACGATGAGATGTGTTAGTTGGAGTGGATCAAAGCTTAATAGATAGATCAAAAGTTAGAAATGAACCAAATTGTGGAATCTGTAAACGGTGATTTAATCACCAATTCGGAATTTTAATGGAAATATATTTCAGGTGAATTGGTGTCAAGTGTATGTGAGTTGGATAATGATGAATCCGAGTTGTATGATTGGTTGTTGAGAATTATCGATGCACCTAATTGAAT
Organism: Thuidium tamariscinum; assembly: GCA_947034885.2. Taxonomy (NCBI): domain Eukaryota; kingdom Viridiplantae; phylum Streptophyta; class Bryopsida; order Hypnales; family Thuidiaceae; genus Thuidium; species Thuidium tamariscinum. Next base: position 14,396,408 of record OX344756.2, read on the forward strand.
ATTATTTATTGTCATGTGAGCTTGGAACAATCAATTTGATGTATGTGAATTTATTTTGTGATGTCGTTGTAGTCTCAATGATTCCTAAATTTCTAAATTGGATCTTGGTTTTCTATTTGAAAATTGAATTTCCAATTTTAGGAATTAGTCCTATTAGCAAAATAATCCTACTTAACCATCTCCCTCGGAATGAACTTATTATACTAAATTGGGTAATCTCCAATTTGGAATTATCCTTCTTCAACACGTGCGAACAAATCCCTATTATTTAGGGCTATGTAGGTGATTTTTTGGGATTTATGAGGGGCTTACTTTACCTAAATTTCTAAAGGGTGCTCATTTCATGTACCCTATCTTTTAGTTGAAAATTTTTTGGGTGCCATTTTTTTATACCCTATGTTCATTATAAATACAACATAGTAGAATGTCATACAAATAGTTAACATACAAATAGTTACAATATACTTTGTAGATAATCCTAAATGGTGTATTTGTAAACTATATTCATAATAACACAAAATCACACCAATTACAAAAATTAGAACCAAAACTTGTACCAATGAAGCAAAAATTAGTACCATGAGAAAACTATGCACACATTACAATGCAAGTTCAGGTCTAGAGGGCTCAAGGCAATGCACAAAATTGTAGTGTATGTGTTAACAAACACATAACATACTCCATTAACATGAAGTTTCAAAAAATGAAGAATATGCTATATCTAAGGTTCCCATTTTCAAATGCAATGGGACACTGAAGAACTCCAAACTAAGGCCAATATGATGTTTGTGACCTGTACATTAAAACAACACAACATCTATGAGGGAAGGACACATGAATCACTTGGGAAAAAAATGCATGTAAGAAGGAACTAACGTTTACAAAAATCTACAAGAGGAAACTGACATTCACTAGAAAAAAAATGCATGCAACCTTGATGTTTATGGAAACTTTATTCAATACCTAGTCACCTAGCCATTCATTCATTGAACTGAAGTCACCAGAATATCATTCATTCATCCACAGTTTAAATTTGTACAATAAGCACATGGGATTCCTATTGACCCTAAACTATAAATTCTTATACTATTGTGAAATTGTACAATACATGGAATTTATATTGTACTAAATATATTATAGAAAGTTCAAATTTTTAGAGGCAAATTTTGGTGGGGCTACTTTAAAAAAAAATTGATAAAATTTAATATTTTTGTATATCCTTCATTATTTATAAGGTCTAGAAGTTCATTTTATGAATGCTAGTTTATTTTGAAAAATTGTTTAAAATTTAGGTCCAAGGCAATTAAAATTACCCTTCTTTTGTTTGCATGTTGACATCAAAGAAATGGGGAGTGCACCCCCAGGCTACCAACCTACCACTAAGGCAATCAACCAATTATGATCACATTTCAAGATGAATAGGTTCAATTTTTTTACCATTCCTCAATGCCAATCATTGGACACTTCTAATCCAAACCTCAACAATCATCCTTTTTGGATTAAGATGGTACAATTGCTACTCATTCTCATTGCTAACTCCTTCACTTCTTTAGTACAAGAGTTGCAATTGATACCAAAAATGAAAATGAATAGAAAATGTTCAATTCATCCTCTTACAATTACCTCATGAACCCATTGAAATTTGACTAGTGATAAAGATTTCAACCTAACTTGAACTATGGAAGCCCTGAAAAGATGCCTTAGTACCTTAACATTATTCACTAGACAACAACCTTAGTTTGTACTATGTATAATTCATGAACAATATCATGGTACCAAATTTCTCTCTTCATATCACCATCCTAGCAAAAGTCAATTAAGATCGACCAGATTCTCATTGAAATGAATTGAAAGAACAAAGGATGTAATGGAGGAAGCCTCTTTGACTGCAAAATCATTCACTATAAAGGAAGTAAAAATAGTTGTTTATTCTGGCAAAACAAAAGCAACATCCTCTGCAAAAAACGAGGTACAAGAATAATTCCTCATCACGAAGCAATCCATCTAGGTTCTGAAGGCGGAACTAGATTCCAAAGCAAATTTTCTTAATGAGGACAATTCGAGGACTTCACAAGTTCCCACTGCAAAAATGTATGTGCTACGTGTAGACAGTCGATGAAAGTACACCTCTGAATATATGCTCTGGTCATCATGACTACAAAAACCTCCACACAATTACTCTTGACGAAGCAATATCCATGCTTCTTACTCACACTTCACATTGCTAACACCTCTGCAATACGGTATAAATATATCTAACCAATCCGAAGGACACTATAAAACCAAGTCAATATGATAGAGAAACTCTGGCTGCTATCTCCAGTCAGACGCGTCCATGTGCTAGTAACTTACAACCACCCCAGCGGACTCTTCTTCGCAATTGGATTTCCCATGCAGCTTCAACTGCAAACCCAGGAAACCAATCACCTCATGCAAAGAAGAAAAGAGACAAAGAAACAAAGAAACACTAACATCCCACCCAACTATAAGTTTTTCCTTAAGTTTTTCTGTAGTTTTCAAACCGCAATTAAGTGCCGCAGCTTTACTTCACTGCAAAGAAGTTTAAGGCCCCGTTTTATCCCCAATTTTGGAAAGGATTTTGCAGCTCAGGTTGCTTTTTCTCGGCAGAGGCCGAAGCAGAACACCATCCATATCTAAATGTGCAGGAGCAAGACCTGGCGGAAAAAGGGCTATTGCCGCCAGAGCAACGAGTGGGCCTGCCCTGTGAACGCCTGCGCCATCCATCTGCGGTAGTACTGCTCCGTCCACCTGCGGCACATTCGCGCCTGCTGCTCCTGCATCCGCCTCTGCCATTAATTGCCAATCGTGACTCTTCCCCTTTGCGCAATTCGGAGATGTGATCGAAGTCTTCTCCTTCACGGATAACAATGCCATCATCATACAAAGGGAACTACACAAATCGACACATGCAACCAATGAAAAAAAACTGCCAAGTTTCGAAAAAAACCGAGTCCTTCGTCACAGCAGGGAAAAACGAATTCGAACGGCACTGCATTTCCTAGGCAAGTGGGCAATTGGAGCTCAAATTCAAATCCAAGGGAAGCCCGCGTCGTGGTATCCGTGAGGACTGATCAAAACATTGACAATCATTCACAAACGAACAAGAATTCGGTCATGGATTATATTTTCAAAAAAGGACTAGAAAAAGGGTAATTTCGTTAAAATGGAACGATTCCGGTTTTGCGATCGCAATCACGAGAGAGATGATACAGTGGAGGTTTAGAAGGGCAGTCGCTAATCGTTACCGGTCCAAGATGCATGAGTTCAGCCTTGTTAGATAATCAAATGGGGGAGAACGTACAGAGAGTGATAGTGAGCAAGCGAAGGTGGCACTTTGACAATGAGAGGAATCGCTTCCAGGTGTGCCTGACAAGAATGGAAAGCGCAACAGCTATGGCACTGATCGAGATCGATCTGGGTTCGAAGCTTAATCCTTCCTCAAGTTGGACTGGAGCAGCTAGTATTCGAGATGTTGAAGAAGTTAAGGTGAATAAGGTCTGATTCGCTTCTCTTCCACGTCCCTATAAGAATTCCTCACTCGTGCAGCGGTGGTGCATATTTTCTTAGTTTCTACCATGTACCAAACGGCCGGACTGGCTAACGGTATTGGGTATGCATAGACCACCAACCTTGCAACCTCACACCACAGTCGATCTCAAGAATCAAGATGACCTGTTGGTAACATAAACTAGAATTTTCGCACACCAGCAAGAGTCCCAAAACTTGACTACCAATGAACTGCACTCTGCGAACACGGTTGAAACGCTTCTGTGTCAGAACTTGGATCCTCGCACTCGAGCACACTATCCTAACTGGAGTTTCCACTACTTTCCGAAGTGCTCCAGCAAACCCGGTTGCAATCGATCGAGACGAATTAGTTAATCAATCCGACTGCGGTCGACCTACTTACGGTAAGTGCCACTGATTCCAAGATATGATATGGGTGCTAAATTAATGCCACTGGCTACAAAGTTGCAATTGATCTGGAATTCAGGTTCCATCCGAGCTCCAGCTCGCTCCAGGCGAATTGTAAGAAGCCTTCACCCATAATTAAACCTTGGGACCCCGCGAACATAGTACCGCAACTACCAAACAACGAACATTGATCAATACGAAAGTGCTAATTGGAACTAGTGGGGAAGCTCGTCGATCGGTTTGGCAGTTCGCAGGGAATCCTGCTCTACCTTGTGCGCGTCACCCATTCAGTTTAGTCCTGCTGAAAAAATGCTCTCGTTATTCCTTGAGGCTTGAGCTCGTAGCTACCTCCGATTTGGCGTTAAATTTCTTGGCTCTCGTTCAGTTCTTCTGTGCCATACATTCAGTTGTATAATCAAGCGATGGTCTTCCTCATGCTAGGAGGGAAGGTATTATGCTTGGCTAGATGCCGGGACCGAGGGACTTGTCCGGTAGTAATTCTAGGATTGAGGTTGGCGGGGGAGCCATGATATAAATATAATTTTGTTAACTGCATGGAAGGGTCTCTTTTTCAAGGATGCAGAAGGGACCCCCTCCTCCCTCATTCGTAAACCGCGGTATGGGCTCAGCTAGCGTGAATTCTCCGCCGGATTCTTGGGATTCTTTGCTCCTCCGGTCGGTGCAGCTCCGTTTCTTCATCTTCTTAACTTGCTTTCGAGAACGTCCCGAACATTGCTCCCGATTCATGATTTGGTGTTGCTGTGCTGGAGCGCTCCCCTGTTGCGAATCTCCTTCGTGATTCATGTCGTACATGCAAGCTTTGGATGACGCCTGCGGCTGCTGTCGAAAGCATTTCCCAACCAACTACTCCACCAAGAACCAATTATTTTCTCCACATCAAATAAGTATTAAGTGCGTGCTGGGTCGTGTCGATGGCGGTTCGGTCATGGGCACCGTTGCGGCCTTGCTCTCTGACGAATTGGCTAGACACATGGGAATGCCCGGTAGATAGAATTGAAAGCAACAGACTCATATGTAGACGGGTACTGTTCCTTCCTTCGGAGCGTTGCCGCAGAAAGCCGCCGGTTCGACCCCATCGGAGCGGGATCTGCGCCTCTGGCCGACACTCTCCGAAGTCATGGGGAACTTGGCATCCTAGCCGGGAACCTCAGGGCCTGATGCAAAGACCTCAGCTTCCCAACTCTCATACAGAGTAGAAGGTTAACCCTGTAACGCTGCTGTGCACTCTTAAGTGTCCGATGGATGACGACCGAGAATTCTTGCATGTAAGTCAGAGTCGTAGTTGTTCATCTTTGGAATTTTGCAATTTTGTTCAAAAAGAGGAGGTCATGAACAATAGTTTCATCTCTAATGAATTTTTTTTGAATTAAATTCTTAAAGTAAATGATTCACATGATTGGTTTCAAAAAGTATGATTTCCAATTTTCCATAGAGACCAATTTGTCCTTACAAGGTTAACTCCATTTTGAAAAATGGGTGTGAATGAGGTGTTATTTCATTTGTTGGGAATGGCTCAATTATGTACTATGTCTTGTGGACCTAAATGATGAAATTTGCATTCTTTATTTGTGTTAGAATTTTTAAAAAGTAGCCTCTATAAACAATAATATTCTCCTTCCTCCAAGAAATTGTGAGGTTGTTGTGGGTGATTGTATAAAAGACTTCACATTTTTGCCTCAAAAATATAGTTTTTGGCCATAGGAGTGGCAATATTACTTGATACTACCAGTACTAGGTGTCAGCAAAAGCGCCTACAAATCTAAACCATGTGCGCAACAAACATATTGCTATTTTCATAAAAACTCATATTTTCATTGATTCACAATCAAATTCCATTTCACAGCCTCCTATTGAACAGTTGCAAAAGCTTTGGCAATTTAAGAACCCTCTCCTATTACTTATTCTTCAATAAAAGGCGAACAGTTACTTCCATACCAGTTCAATTTATTTTTTATTTTTTCCATTTCTTATGAAGTATCAAAGTGGCGATATTAACCCTAGAATGTTTAGAATCATGTCTAGAATTGATGATTTGGGAAAAAATCATTATAGAATACTATTTGGAAGAATATTTTGGGATTGGGATACAAACAAAAGTTGTAAATTTTGAGTTTTAGATTCCATCCATACAATTAGATTTCCCAATGCTTTCACCAATATTTTTCTATAAAATCTCAAAGGAAAATTTCAAAATTCCTTCAAAATTCAATTACAAGCAAAATATTGTCATTTTTCAAGTAAACGTGTTGTCTTTATATGGTGATTTCTTGGGATTTTTTTGTTCTTTGATTCTATGATTTTATTTTTCCAAATTCAGTTTTGATTTTTGAACTATAGTCAATACAAGTCAACACAAGTCAACCACTTGACATACTTCACAATTATAATTTTAGAAATTATGTACTCTTGTAATACCAAATCTAACCCTTGGATAGAACAAAAACTTCATAAAGAATTCCTAAAAATTTGGATGACTTCCATCAAAGCAATAACGAGACAGAAAAGTAATTTCGAATCTGTTCATTGTCCATAAACTAGACATCGGCGCGCTCCAGGGTTAAATGTTGTAGTAGAGTTCCTAATTTCAACATTCACCTACATATTAGATATAAAATATCACATCAGCACATATCACATATCCATAATTTTATTTTTATCCACAATTTGGTGATTTCATCCAAAAAATTTCCTTCACTCATATGCAAAATTGACAATTTTAGAAAAACCATTATAAAATACTATTTGGAAGAATATTTTGGAATTGAGATGCAAATAAAAGTTTTAGAGTTTTAGTTTTAGATTCTAATCATATGGTTAGATTCACCGATGCTATCACCAATATTTTTCTATAAATTTTGAAAGGAAAAATTCAAAATTTGTTCTAAATTAAATTACAAGCAAAATATTATCATTTTTTTTAATAAACTTTGTGGAAAGGACTTGAAATAAGGTTCTCTTCATATGGTGATTTTTCAAAAAAATTGCGTTCTTTTATTCTAATTATGCCCTCAATTTTGCAATTCCAAGTTTGAAGTTTTGAACTAGATTCAACACAAGTCAACCACTTGACATACTTCCACATTTATAATATTTTTTAAAAATGTGCTCTACTAACACCAAATCCAACCCTTGGATAGAAGCACAACTTCATAAAATATCTCTAAGAATTAGAATGATTTTCATCCAAGTTGTAATGGGAAAGAAATCTAATTTTCATTCTGTACTAGCCCAGACGTCAGAGTGCTTCAAGGTTGAATGTTCCATGGGTTTGTTGGAAAGCCCATTAAGGGAGAAGCACCCAATGGCTCACCTGTACCCAATATCGTCTGTTTCTACAACACACAACCATTTCAAGCTATAAATGTAGGTAGGTAGTACATGACTTATTTCTTTTGACCTAAAACAATAAGCAATCTACACTCCCGCTACATTTTTGTTCTAGAATGAATGACTGACTTAGAAATGGACAATATTGGGTGACGATGCGCCATTGGGTGCCTCAACCATATTTTGGTGCAAATTGATGACAAATCTGGAAAATAAATAAATAAACTGCTCCGTGCTGAGAATGCACCTTGATACATACTTATCTGATGGTTTGAAGCCAGGAGGGCATCAGACACGGCAAACAGTCATGGTAGAAACAATTCTACGCAAGCCTATTGTAGGCTTCTAATGGGCTCCAATTCTCCACATTGCATCAGCTGATTTTGGTAAGGTAGGATGTCCATAAATGGAGCATCTAAACGTTGGAACTGAATTTTGGAAGGTGAAACATCATGAAATATTTTTTAGTAAATTTTCTTTCAAAGACAGGTGCTCCATTTTAGAGCCTAAGGACTTTTAGAACCTCTTATTTTTATACAAAATTACTATAATGCCAAGAAGATGTTAAACTGCATCAGTGGTTCATGGCTAGTCAATCTAAATAATCAAAAGTCCTCTTTTTGTATTTTAGAATTTCAATTTAACTCAAGATTAACATAGACATCTTCCATGGTCGTGGTGACTCTAACCTTTACCAAACAAAGTCAAATTTCATACAAAAATTGTGAAAAATTGCCATCTTTTTGAACAAGCAAAAAAAAATGATTTTTTTCCCCAAAACTCTAATATACAAATTTTTACTAGATTACTATGGGAATGTGTGGAAAAAAATACAAGAATTGCTAGTTAATTTTCTAATATCAAAAGTTGCTAACTTCTTAACTTCTTGAATGCAAGAGTCTCAATCGTCACTTGGAGTTGAAGCAAAAAATGGACATTTTTTCTTCTTACAATTGCCTCATAAATCCATAGAAATTTGGTTAGTGACAAGGAATTCAACCTAACCTAAACTATGGAAGCTCCAACAAAATACGTACCTTACTTAGATTGACTTAATTCCCTATGACAATTTGCAAGACAACAACCTTTCTGCATTGTAGAATTCATCAACATCATGCTATCAAAATTGTCTTTCACATCACCAGCCTACAAAAAGTCAATTAAGATCAATAAGATTCTCATTAAGGTGAAAGAACAAAAACATAATGTAGAAAGTCTCTTTGATTACAAAATCCAATTACGCTAAAAGAATAAAAAGAAAAGTGTATTTCTTTTCAAAGTGAAAGCAACTTCCACTGCAAAAAACGAGAAACGAGAAGTCCTCATCACCAAGCAATCCATCTAGGATCTAAAGACAGAATTGCTATAGATTCCAAAGCAAAGCCAAACCAATTAATGAGAACAATTGGAGTCCGAAGTTCCCACTGCACAAATGTATGTGGCTATGTGCTCCATGTAGACAGCTAATATGCACTTCTGAATATATGCTCTGGTCACCATGAAATTACTAGAAACCTCCACACAATTATTTTTGAAGGAACATTATCCATGCTTCTTAGTGCAAACACACACCTTCATACTGCTAACACGCTCTAAAATATGGTAAAAATATCAAACCAATCTAGAAGGAGGCTATAAAACAAGTCGATATGATATGTAGAAACTCTGGCTAGTGGCTCTAACCCAACACGTCCATGTGGGTCGTAACTTACAACTCAGTTACCCCAGCAAACTCTTCCTCTGCAATTGGCTTTCCCATGCAGTTTCATCAGCAAACCAAGGAAACCAAGCACCCAAACTGTCTAGAAGGTAGGACAAAGAAACAAAGAAGCAAAGAAACACTGATATCCAAGTATCCAACCTATTTTTCTCAAACCCAATTCCTTCTTATTCTTCAAAACCCAAGTGCCAAAACTTGACTTCACTGCAAAGAAGTTCAAGGCCCGGTTCCTTCAGCAATCTTGGGAAGGATTTTACAGTTCTCGTTGCTTTTTCTTGGCACGGGCCCCAGCAGACCACCATCCACATCAAAAAGTGTTGGAACAAGACCCTGCGGGAAAAGGGCCCCTGCCATAGGCGCAACGAGTGGGCCTGCCACTGGAGCTGCCGCCTGGCCTGCCGCGCGAACTCCTGCGCCATTCACTTGCGGTAGCACTGCTGCGTTCAACTGCGGTTGCACTCTGTGGGCAACTGCCGCCCCGCCCACCTGAGGCAGACCTCCATTCGCGCCTGTAGTTCTAGCGTTCGCATGCGCCATTGAAAATCGTGACTCTTCCCTTTGCGTAATTTGCGCAATTCGGTGATGAGATCCACGCCTTCTTCTTCACAGACAACGAAGCTACCTGTCCATCAAACAAAGGAAACTATATAAATCGACACGCCAAATGAAAAACTCTTTCGAAGCAACTCGAGTCCTTCGTCACAGCAGGAATTTGAGCGGAAAAAAGAATCCATGCGGCCCTGCATTTCGTCGGCAAATGGGCTATCGGAGTTCAAATTCAAGTCTAAGCGAAGCCTGCGTCAAAGGTATCCGTGAGGACTGAACGTAACATTGATGCTCAATTCACAAACAAGAAAATTCGGTCATGGAGTATTTTACAAAAGTGGACTAGAAAAAGAGTAATGTAGTCGTCAATACAGCACGATTCCGGTACTCAGTTTCGTGACCCCAAACCGTTACAACAATAGATCGAATTACATTTCAGGTCGCGCCTTCTGAAATTGCGAAAGTTATCAAATTGCTAGTACGGCCAAATTGGCATCATATCACAAGCTAGAATTGTCAAGAGACCTCTGATGATCTCTCACTAAAGATGATACAGCGGAAGTTTAGAAGCGCAAACGCTGATCGTTACCAGTCCTGCAACAAAGAAGCGTGAGTTCCAGCCTCGCTGATAATCAGACACAGGGGTCTCATATTGGGTTCCCGGTGTTGATTCCCGGTTTATTCCCGGTGAGTCTCATATATGAGTGGGTGCGACATGTGTCCAAACTTCCTGTAAATAGTAAAGTTTTTACAGGTGTTAACTTTTAAAGCTCAGTGGGAAATGTGAGACTCAGTGGGAATCAACACCGGGAACCCGATATGAGATCCCTGTGAGACGGGGAAAAACAAACAGAGTGCGATAGTAGTGAGCACGCAGTGTGACAATGAGAAGAATCGCCTTCAGGTGTGCACAACAAGAATGGAAAGCGCAACAGCAATAGCACCAAGATCGATCTGGCTTCGAAGCATTATCCTTCCTCTAGTTGGACTGGTGTCAGAACTGGGGCTGGTGAGTAGCTCCTGTTACGGTGAAACTGAAGAACTTGCGCTCATCATTCACACGGTGACAGAATCCAGGCAATTCCAAGGAGACGGTAGCCCTTATGATGCACACGGTGACGGAATCCAAGCAATTCCAAGGAGACGGTAGCCCTTATGATGTACACGGTGATAGAATTGAGGCTTCCACGGAGACTAACTTAGCTCGTCCTTTGGAGTTGTACTGAAGACTCCCGCCCCAATGCCGGTCCCCTTACCCGTGGTGCCCGTCTTTGGAGTTTTGCTGAAGACTAGGGTCCTTTTTGCTCCCTCACACAGTGGGAGGGACTGGGAGCCCGCCCCGACGCCGGTCTCTTATACCCGTGGTGTCCTTCAATCACCCATGACCCCGCCCCGACGCGCTTCGTCCAGAGTTTCCCGACAACAATTTCTTCCGTCATGTAAGCTTAGCAGTGATGCACATTTTCTTTCCACAATATGCCAAGGAATGGCTATGAATTCCAGGGAATGCGTAGACCACCAGCTGTCGAGTATGCGTAGGCTACCAACTTTTGGCCGGGGCACTTGCCCCCCCCCCCCCCCCCCCCCTTGGCCCTTGGATCATTCTGACCCACCGTCGATCACCAGAGAAGTACAGTAGTGTTCACCGTCCGCCTGTCTGGGAAATGTCCGAGCGAGGTGGCTGGCCCCATAAGCATTCAGCCGAACACTCGAGTAAAAGGAAAACAAAAGCCTCTTGTTCTGTGCCGTGTTTAGGATATCTTCCATTGTTGACTTCTAGAAAAAATTCAATTCTGCTGAAGATATATTGTGCCTTGGATTTGCCATCCAGTTGCCCAACTGCCCTTGCGCCGGATGGTACCTGAACTGTTTTGACAAGTGATGTCTGGATTATTTGTTTTGTAGGTGACCCTGAACCTTTAACCCTTAACCCCTAAAAGCCCAAGGGGTTAGGACAAAACACAAATGTGTTATAAAATATAAGTTCTATAACTTTTTTGAAGTTATCATCGAAGAAGATAATGTAAAGCACAACAAGTAAAAAGTATCCATACAGTCAAAGTAAAAAACAAAATTAGATTATTTTTAAATGAATTTTGAAGATATAACTTCAAAAATTCACCAAAAATACAATTTCTATTCTTAGGATTTGAAATTTTTTTGATTGGTCAAAATTGTGTTTTTTATTGATTTATAAAAAAATGAAAAATATTCAACCTCTAAAAGCCCAAGGGATTAGGACAAAAGACAAATGCATGATAAAATATAAGCTTTACAATTTTTTTGAAGTTAGCATCAAAGAAGATAATGTAAAGCACAAAAAGTAAAAAGTATTCATATGATCAAAGAATTTTTTTTTAATAGATTCTCTTCAAATGAATTTTGAAGATATAACTTCAAAAAATCATCAAAAATACAATTTCTATTTTTAGGATTTGAAATTTTTTTTGATTGGTCAAAATTGTGGTTTTTATTTATTTGTTAAAAAATAAAAAATATTTATTAATGAGAGCATCAATACTTCCCCCAAATAGTAGATTTTTCAACACTAAGCAATTTTAAACACTTTGTGCTATTTCTCCTTTTCTTTGCTATAACTTTTGTTTGACTGTACTGATCTTAGTTTTGAATAAAAATGTTGAAAGAAAACCCAATTTTTTCAAAACCAAAAAAAAAATTTTGAAAAAAGTTTTTTTTTGCCCGAAAATTCTGCCCGAAGTCAAGCAACGACCAAAAAATGGTCGTTTGAGCGCTTAGGGGTTAAGCATCTCAATCCTTTTTTGAATTTTTGCACATTTTCACTTATAGCTTTGTACAGATTTATCATTTTCCATAATTTAATGAATTTTTTCATTAAAGAAGATTGTCTCTTTTAGATTCAAGTATTACATTTGACAAATGAGAGGTTAATTGGATGAAGTAGGGCCTTGAAGCCCTCTGTTCATCGTCTAAAACATGGACGTCGGCGCGCTTCAGGGTTAATGACCAATACAACCACTTTGTGGTCCTTGACCACTGGGCAACAACAAACAAGCAAGCGAAAAATATTTTTCAACTTTTCTATGATTTATGCAAAGAAGAATGATGGGGTATCTTTGAATTACATGCACAAATTGTTGTTGTCAAAGTCTTTTATTAAAGAAAATGAATACAAAGTCTATAATATTATTAAAGTGTTAAAATTATACTATTAGGGAAAGCTATGATGCTTTCATTTTCAAAATCTTTCACCATTTTTGCATTAATCAATAAGTAGGTGATTGCAAGAAACACTTGTCCTATTTTGTGTCACACATTGCATGCAGATCTATTTTTTGGCCATAACTTTTGTGTTTTAGTTTCGATTGATTCAAGATTTGTAGAAAAGGTACTCATAACTATTATAAACCTTCCATAATTTTTTCATAATTTTCAAAAATATTTTACTATCCAAAAATGGACCCCAATTGGATGTCACACTTAGCAGTTTAGGGGTTTTTAGTACTGGAAAATAACTTTTTTTAATGATTTTAACATGAAATTTGGATGAAATGGTCTTCTCGTAGATTTCTAGCTCTCCAATTAAGGATTTTTAAAAATAGTTAATTTTATGTAGTGTGGAGATCTACAAAGTAAGCTCCCTTTTGCTTGTATTTTGAAACACATAAAATATTATTTTGGTGGGTTTTTTGATGAATGACCATCTCCATAAAGTTGTTGCAAATGCACAATTTTTATTTTTTGAAAATATCTATTTTTACTATTTTTCCCTAATTAAAACATGAAGATATGTATTTTTTTGAGGTTTGGCACTTTTCAAGTTCTCCTACTTAGAGAATTTTTCTATCCATTTCCTTAGTTGAAAACCTTCATCTTAGAGGTATATACATTATTCATATTTTTTTTTAAATTTCAAAATTAATTTTCTAATTTTACAGTATTCCCAAAAAAATCAGCCAAACGCAACAAATAGGATAGGTGTTTCTTGCAATCACCGAAGTGATGAAATTTTGGCCAATCGTAAGAAATTTGCATGCTAGAAAAATAAATTGTATCTATCCTGAAATTCCTAAGTAAAATTATTTGAAATTGATTTGAATTTTTTTTAATATTCTTAAGAATTTGACCATGACTATGTAGATCAATTTTTTTTCATGATGTATAAAATAATATCTTTCATTGATGAAAATCTCAAAAAAATGTACATGTCTTAGAGGTCATCTAAACTTTGTCCAAGGTACCTTTGGTTATTAAAGATTAATGCTATTGTGTCTTGTGGAGAGCCCTACAATGGGCATTAAAGTCTTAATGTTATTTCTAGAATCTCTTCTTGGCATTCATTCTAATTTTGTAACCCCTTTGCCAAGAGGAATATATTTGGGCTATAAAAATTTTGTGTAGTCAATTGCAATATTAATTTTTTGGTCCTACAATTGGATTTTTTTACTGAGATGCAAGCAAAGAATAAAAATTAGTTTTGAATGCAAATTTGATTCCATCAATTTGTAGTAGTGGTTACAAATTAAAATTATGTACAATTTCATCGTCTATTTCTCAAGCTAGTCAAATAAGTCAAGCAATAAGAAAATATTTTCATATTTACTATTTTTTTCCATATTCTTCTTCTATAGATTGAGTTTTGAGCTTCAAACTCTATTTTTTCAATTGTTTTCTTTTTAACAATAGGTGAATTTTGAAAGTGTCTAATTTCTTAGGAATACTTTGAAAGTTAATGTAAACTAGGGGATAATTAGCATTGAAAATGGAATAACCTTGAGACAATGGTATTTTATATTGGTACTATTAAATGGAACCCTTAGGGTAGTGTAAGAAAATTAAAGAACAAACAATGTCCTACTAATTGAAATATAACTTCATTGTTTAATTTTGTAGTATATTAATATGAACATTTGAAGATTAGTACAAAATATAGGATACAATAGACAAGTAATTCATACTTAAAATATCAATGTGCGTATGAATATGATTTAGGGGATTTAACTAAAGAAATGCTCACTATAAATGTGAAAGTAGAAATGAAAATTGCAACTAGCTTTCTATATGATGTTTCATAGAATAAATCTTCAATCATAGTAAATTTTTACATATTCTAAATCTAGTTCACTAATTCATACTCCAAAAAAAGGTTAACTTAAACACCACCTTTTGCTTTCTCAACATAAATAAAACTATACTTATATTATATTCACAATAATTGATACAAAATTTTCATGAAAATTAAGAAAAAGAAGTTTAAGGTTTCTAATTAAGGTTCACCCTTATAAAGTGTAGCCAAAATATGAAAACCTCTGATAATATTGAAGAGTGCTAAAATCTAATATTCACAAAGTTGATTATGAGTACCTTTATCCATGATGTCATCTGCTTCTAGATATACACCCTTGTCTATATAAGTACCCTATATTTGTATATAGTATAAATTTTATTAATAAATAAAATTAGTACTTATTAAAATCTATTCTACGTTAGGTAAAAGATACCTACTTTGTTCTATCTTTATGAATCCATTTCTAGTTATAACTTCTCAGAAGACATAATTCTTACTTTTATTTATATATGTAATATCTTATCTTTATGTGAATGCAATTAATTGGACTCTAATTTATCACTCAAGTCATCTTTTGCTTTTTACACTAGAGCCCCTCTAGATGTAAGCTTAGCTTATAAGATTGTAACTAATTTATTAAAATATTCATTTAATTTTGATTCTTGTACCACTTTCAAAGTTAATGCGCTTGTAGTCAACTTTTTTAACTTCACATATCTTTTTCTATTCCTCCAACATTCTTCAAGTTGATTAAAAAAACAAATCGATAGGAAGATGTATAATTTGTCTAGAATGTTACAATATATTCTATTTTAGGGTGGGTCAATTTTTTTGTATTTGGGATACCACTGCAATGATGGGATTTTTTTTAGGGGCTATTTGCCTGTAAGGCTAAAATAAAATTGTCCCTATAATTACTTAATTTGAAAAAATGGTCTACATTAGGGCATTCTTTCATTATAGTACTTATATTGTCCATGCCAACAAAATTTTCTTTGGGCTATATTCTTTATAAGAAAAAAAAGTGAATTGAAAAGCAAAGTGAAAGCAAAAGTGCTTTAGAAAAATAATACAACTAACACATGCATAGAATTCAACCTATTTTCATGTATTTTCTAATAAAATTTGATCATAGTCATATGTTTAAGTGAAAAATGGAAGACACATTCAAAATTCAAGCATTGAATAATACAATAGTACAATTTGAACTTTAACAATTCATACCAAATTTCACAAAGCTCAAAACATATGAAACAACTTGCATTAGGTGCCAATCTCATTTGGTTTTTAAAAAAAATTATGACAAAAAATTTCAAATACGTTTATGTCTCAAATTCATTTTCAGATGTGCACAGTGTAACTCATGGTAGTTTCTCATCAAGGTTAGACTTTTGTTAATCAAAATACTTTTTGCATACTTTCATGTTGTGCCTCCAATAGAATACAAGGTCATGTGAAAATAATCAAATTGTTTAGCATCCAACAGTGCTAATATGTGAGCATGAAAGTGTGAGCCTTGAGCATATATATAAATATGTATCATGCAACCATGGAAGGTGTCTGTAATATAAACACCTATAATATAGGTACGTATAGCATATATACATTATTAACATAGAAGGTTACTATAATATAGACAATTATATCATAGGTGTATAGTCTTCTAAGTTCATAGGCTCACACTTTTATGTTCACATAATAGCAATCCTCTAGGATTGGTATATGAAATCTTATAAGCAATTTCAAGAAATAGAACCTTGAACTCAAAATCTATTTCAACATTGTAAATCTCATACCAAAACAAATGTAAAACAATAGAATAAAATAATAGCCTATAATTTACAAAAAACAAAAAACAATTTAACCCCTAAAGATTTTTGACTATGTTTTCACCAAAAATGCTCCAAAACTGCCATTTCTAATACAAGTGAAAGTTTTTTTTTTAAAACAAATTTTTGACTCATCTAACCATAGGATCTTGTAGTAAGGTGGTTTGTAAACATGTGGAAAAAATTTCAAAAATTTCCACCATGTAGATTGCAAGATATAACATTTGAATTGATAAAAAATGTTTTTTTATCCCTGCGAAAATCCGGGCAGCTGCACTTCACAAGGTCACATTTGTGTGAAAAAAAATTCAAAATGGTGGTTACTCTTTGAATTCATACTTCAATGCAAGTTGGCTACATTCTCAAAAAATTTCAAACCATTTGGAATTATACAACATACAGGAAAAAATAAGTAAGTAGAAAGAAGTAAAAAATGAGCCAAAATACTAAATTGTGAACATTTTATTCATGGAATTGAAAATTTTCAATCCCAATGGTTAAAATGTTGTAATAAACAATCTACACCTTCTGTTTTTATTTTTTTCCAAAAATATGAAAAATTGAATTAAATGAAGAATTTCAAACTTTTTTTGTACTGTAGAGATTCTATAACTGGCCGCAAACTACCCCAAACTCAAAATCTTCATAACTTTTGACTCATTGATCGAAATGGATTGATTCAAAGCTTCCCATGTTTGTATAAACCTAAAGAACCAATTTGAAATTCTACTTTTAAAATAAATAAAATTTGAAGAAGTTTTTTCAGCTGCCCGGGCTGCTGCCGAGTAAAGAAAACAACATATCCTGCCATAACTTTTTAACTGTGAAGTCAAAAGTTATGAAAATTGTCAGGCCTTAAAGCTACTCCTCGGGCACACATTGTATCAAAATTTCAAAGAAAAAAATAAAAACTCCATCCGTAGTGAGCTGCCCAAAAAATTTATAATCACAAAAAACAATGTTCAAGGCTTTAGGGGTTAAGGTCAGCAAAAATGGTCTTTATATAAATTTGAATTCACATGTTAAAAATACAATGCATTGCTAACAATACTCATAACAATGTATTCAGAGAACATCATATAAATAAATGTGCTCTTATAATCAAATTTTTATCAAAATTAAAACATTGTAGCATCTGAAAATTGCCATGCAAGGCAATAAATAATCCTACATTTGCAAAAACTTCCTTCATGTGAGAAGCCAATGTCATTGAAACCAAAGCATTTAGTGGGTACCAATGACCTCAAGAAAAATGAAACTCACTTGCTCAACCGACCCCCAAGTATATAAAAAGTTCAAGTAGGTCAGAGGTATCTAACTCATGAAATGAAAACAAACTTAATCAAGGTGACATCATTGTCTACAATCGCAAGGGGGTGAATGCATGGTTGGGTGTCTCACTATTTGTCATAAGTTGATTTACTAATCAACAAAGGGAAGCTTTTTAAAGAGAGCCTTCTGATAATTGTTCATATACATATTTAAAGATAGAATTTTAAAATGATTGAATGAAAAACATTTTCATTTAGAACTTCAAATATACTATATGCAATAAAAAAATTAAATTTCAAAAAAAATTCATTAAAAAATGACTTCCAAAAATTAGACCTAATCTTCATTCTAAAAACATTTATAACCATATGAAATACAATGATAATGGCACCAAAGAACTCATTTTTAGATGATGAATGTTTTCATTTACTCTTACATTAGTCACTATAAACCATTTTCATGTGTTTGTGTTTTTTAAAAAGTTTGTATGTATAATATTAATTGTTGTGACATTTCACACATTTATCTTTGAGAGTGAATAATTCAAAGTTGATAGACATTGGTTGTCAAAATAAACACATAGATGTCATTTTAACCAAATTTTTATATTATTTACCTAAAAATAGCATAAATATTTATTTTGAAATGCATACACCTCCTTGAAACCAACCTTGTGATACGGTTTTTGAGACACCAAACCATGCATAGACCTAAGGATCAACCACCAACAATTGGTCCAAACATAGGTAAGACAACAATTATTTGCTTGGCACCAACCAGCACTAGAGTACTACAATCAAAAACCTTAAGTTCTTTGCCAAACTGAACATTGATTTAAGCTCAAACATTGTGTAAAAAAATCAAACTATTCCCCTTCTACAAAATTTTGGCAATCAAACAATGGACAAGTTAGATGGAACTCTACCAAGTCAAAATCATTAGGATTCCATCCATGCACTTTCATCCATCAACTAGTATTTCATTCAATCCAAATCTTATCCAACAATACACCTAGATGTATACAATAGAGCATACTAAACATAGTATCTAGAATTCAAAACTTGAGCCCCTTAATTACATATAAGAAATCATAAAGGACCAAATTTTTACGCTACTTATATTAATTATACATGATATTTTATTTTGAATGTTCCCTAATTTATATGTAAATTTTTTATAAATTTTATGTTAAAAGAATAAAGTCCTATCTATATTATGCCACATGTAGTTTTCAAAATGCGCCAAGTGGCCTGCCTGAGACTCTATCAATTATTAACTATATTTGAAATCAAATCAATATTCATAAATAATTGAAGTTACGAAAAATATTGATTATTTTATTACAACAAAGGCATTGAGCTATAATTTTTTAAAACATTCGAGTTGCATAAATTTACAATAAACATTTTTTTTTGAAAAGTGTATATTGTCATATGCATTTTTTTTGGGTTGAAATAAAATTGCCTTAAATATTATATATAATAAAATCATGTGCATTACTATATAAGATCATTCAATGAATCTTTTATAGTAAATTTATTCAAAATTGTCAAATGAAAGACTATGAATAAGAACAATTCTTTAATTTTTCTTGATAGAAATTTAAAAATTTATAAGAGTAAATAATGTTAGGAAATGAAAATGATATTTCATTCCTACACACTATTTGTAAAAGGCATGTCATATAATGCCATTTGTATTCCATTTAGCATTGCAATGTTATTACCATGTCAAAAGTTCACAATATAAAACTAATTGGACAATCTTGCAATGATAATAAAATCTTCATAATACTTAGTTGAAAGAAGATTGGTTTAAGTTTCCCACTAATAAGGACCAAATAGATTAAGAGTCATCCATATGTCTACTTAGTCTTTGACAATAAATATGGCATGGAGTGAGATGGTTAGGTGCATGCCTACTTCTTTGACTACAATAAACATTAGATGGAGTAAAATTGTCAAATACAATCCTTTTGCAATAAATATGAGATGGGTAAAGGATAAGGGGCATATATTATCATCTTTTTTCAAATTAATAAACAAATCACACTTTTGAATATAATTTGTATTGAATTTAGCTTGCAAACTAAATTGCTAGTATGTATGTATTACAAAGCTTTAAATGCCATT
Organism: Thuidium tamariscinum; assembly: GCA_947034885.2. Lineage (NCBI taxonomy): Eukaryota > Viridiplantae > Streptophyta > Bryopsida > Hypnales > Thuidiaceae > Thuidium > Thuidium tamariscinum. The sequence goes on from OX344756.2 coordinate 14,416,238, forward strand.
CAAGACTTATAATAAAGTAAAGAAAGCCAATTTTCTATACTATTGGGAAGGTGAGAGGCACAACAATCAATATGAAATGTATAAGAATTTAATTGCCTATAGCCAACTAAGTCAAGTTGACAAAAATTTGGAAGGGGCAACAATATAAATTTTCATATCCTTTTGACTTTGGACCAATAGTTTTTAGTACTAGAGGCTTTCAAATTACAACCAACTATTAGAAGCCAAAGTTAATTCTATTTTGGGTGATTGCAAGAAAGACCAATTTTTTTCCAACACATTTAGAGTGACTTAGATTGCCATCCATTATAAGTTTTGAAGCATGAATTCATTGAATTTGAAGTTTTTATTGGAGATGTTTTCTTGCATTAGGAAGGAAATGAGGCCTCAAGAAGGCCCCTTCCCTTTAAGAAACTGATTTTGTGACTTTGGAACTCGCAATCCCTCTTGAACTGATTTTAACCCTTAAATGCCGGACCTATACCCATAGTTTTCAGCCCTTGTCTCCAATACTTTGTTTGCACCCATTTCGGGACTATATTTGTATAAAAAAATATTATATTTATTTTTCAGAGATGAAGCTACATGTCTTCTTTACTTCCCAAAAATTTTAGATTTTTTTGAGGAAAATTATTTTTTCTGAGAATTTTTGAAGAAAAAGTGAAGAAAAATCATATAAAATAGAAAATTATTTCAAAAAATCTCAGAATTTCACCATGTGTGGAAATTTCAGTGGCAAACATCATGGTGTAAGCTCAATTTCCGTGTCACTTTATAATTACAATCTAGAAGACTTTGAAAGTACATATAAAGTTCAAATTGCAATAAAATATTCAAATTATGTTTTTTTTCCAAAATTCCAATTGGAGAAGAAACTAGAATAGATTACCTTCATTTTGTTAGTTGGGCTCAAACTCCAAAAATATCAAACTTTTGGAGAAATTTGAGATTTAGAGCAAGAAACAAAATTTCCCAAAATACACTGAAAATAGCATATTTAGTGATCCGTTTTTTTCTGGAATTTCTAATTCATGTGAAGAGAAACACTCACATGACTACAAAATGAATTAGGTACTCTTCATAATCCTTTGTGAAAGGTCAAGTAACAAAAAAATGGATGAAAAATTGCTAGCAATCTCGCTGCACACTGTTACAAATTCGTCCAAACGCCACGAAATGGTGCTGCCGGCGCTTCAGGGTTAAGCAATGAAATAAATTTCTGAAGAAAATCTCATCTGCGGCTTTGAGCTTGCAAGCCACATGCCGTCAAGATTGAGTACAAATAAGACAGTTTTAAAAATATTTTAAATTTATTTTAAATTACATAAAGCTGTTTTTGAATCTACTTTTCTGTTTCCGAATCTACGTTTCTGATGTGGACGATCATCGTCCAGCTTGTATATTTTTTATTTTTTTTTATTTTTTCAATAATAGCTTGTTTGTACTCGTTTTTTATGGTTCAAGGTCTGCGAGCTCAAATCCGAAGTCAAATTCTCAAAAAAGAAAAAAAAAATTTAAGAGATTCAGCGACTTCCAAAGTCGAGGCCTTTTGGAGGCCTCATTCTTTTCCTAATGATTGTAATCATACGCTTTGTTTTTCAAAAATTCAAAAATCATTTTATATATAAAAGATATTTTTGTTAATTTTTCTAATTGAGACTTTTAGGAATTTTTAATAAGGGGGAGTACCTGGTATTAATGATCTACAATTGAAATTTTTATAGTCTATTTCCACAATTGGTAGGCATGTTCCTACCAAAAATCACCTATAAATACATTATTTTATATCCTTTGCATCCATTGTATACACACCTCTAAATATTGAAGAAGGCTTCAATCTCATTCCTTTGTTGAAGTTCAATTACCATGAAGATTGTGTTTTGTTCACTTTGAATGTAGCAAGGAACACACATCTCTTGCAATGTGCATGGTCATAATTTTTTGAAATTTCTTTCACAAATACTTATACTAGTGCAAGATCCTATAATTAAATATGAAAAAATAATAATCATAAAAATTAGTTTGTGCAATAGAAATGGTAATTTTGAAAGTTCAATGGAATTGTCATTTAATTTCATAAGGAAAACCTAAAAATCTCCAACCACATACATGTGCCTAAAATTGTTAAGTTGCCAAATTTAGTAGACTAGTCTTTTAAGGTTTAATGAATGTTCTTTAAATTTTTAACATAAAGTAAACACATACTTTCTTAATGGACATACAATTTTTTTTAAGTCAAATTTCCAGATCAAGCTTATCATGCCCTAAATTTTGGGGGCAACTTGTACAAATTTAAATAGCATGTACAAAATCCTCTTATAATTTTGAAATTTGGCAAGAATGTAAGTTACATAATACAAGATACAATTGTCCAAAAAAAATATTCATGTATAGTGTAAAAATATCACTTTAGAGGGAATAAAAGTCAATTGGCAAAAGAAAAAAAGAAAACCCTTGTTTCTTCTAACTTCAGACATTATAATCTTTCAATCTATTCAATCAAACTTTTATGTACATTCCTATAGAAGTCTAGTATAAATTTATAAAGTTAAATTTTGAAAAGAATTTTTTTTCATTTTTTTCTCACTACACCCAAAAGTTAATATTTTTCATAATTTTTGTCCAAAATGTGCCTCATAGGTTAGAGTGCCAATTGCAAAAACAAAAGATACATCAAAGAAAGCTTCTTTGACTACATAATCATTTACACTACAGGAAAGAAAAATATTTATTCTGCGCAAAGTGAAAGCAACTTCCACTACATAAAAAGGAATACAAGAAGAAATCCTCATCAGCAAGCAATTCATGTAGGATTTGAAGATAGAACTAGATTTTAACCTTGAAGCGCTTTAACATCCAATTTCTAGATGTTGTATAATTATATTGACAATCAAATTTCTTTCTCATTACACCTTGGAGGCTTGGATGAAAGTCATACAAATGTATGGAGATCTATACTTTATGAAGTTGTCCTATCAAAGGCTTCGATTTGGTGTCACTAAAGTATTTATATTTCTAAAATTATAAATTAAGAAGTATGTCAAGTGGTTGACCAAGCCAAAATTGAATTGATTCTAGTTCAAACTTGGAATTGCAAAAATGAGGTCATAGAATCAAAGAACACAAAAATTCCAAAAAAACACCATGTCAAGAGAACCTCATTATAAATTCACTTCAACAAAATTTACTAAAAATATGAAAATATTTTTCTTGTACCAAGAATTCAACCAAAATTTTGAATTTTTCCTTTCAAAGTTATAGAAAAATATTGGTGATAGTGCTAATGAATCTAATTATACAAATAGAATCTAAAACTCAATCTCTACAACTTTTTTTTACTCCCAATTCCAAAATATTCTTCCAAATAGCATTGTATGATGATTTTTCCTAAATTGTCAATTCTAGATATGAGTTTAGACACTTAGAGGTTAAAGCAAAGGAATACCAACTAACTTCTACATTTTCTGGCAATATAGAAATTTTGAGTAGCTCACAAAGAACAAAATTTCTAAAAATTTTCATTGAAATTTTAATACAACTTGTAGTCAAGTAGTAGCTTTAAAGCTCAACAATTTTAATAACTTTTGACTACATAGTTGAAAAGTTATTGCAATTTCAATGTGGGAAATTTGGATAGTTCAAAAAAACATTTTTTTAAAACAAGATATAAAAATCAATTTTCTATATAGATTTATATGCATGTAGAAAGCTTTGAATTATTCCATTTTGATTAATGAGATGAAATTTATGAAGACCTTAGTTTGTAGGCAACTATAAAATATTTATTCCAAAATAAACTTTGAAGTTCTTTATTTTAACTCAATTTTCAATATTTTGGAAAAAAATCATAGGGGTATACTCTTTATTACAACATTACAACCATTGGGATTGGCATTTTTCAATTCCATGACTAAATTTTTTTGAATTGTATTTCCAACTTATTTCTTCAATTATATATTATGGAGAGTTATGGCAAATTTCGTTAAAGTGGCGGTATCCCATTAGTTTGACACTTTTGACAATTCAGACCGCACGATCTGAAATCTAAAATAGTCATAGATTTTTGAAATCTACATGTATTGTAGATTTTTGAAATCTACACTTGTCCAAGATGTTTTAGACCGTGCGGTTTGAAATCTAGACGTGTCATAGATTTTGAAAATCTACATGTGTCCTGGATGTTTGAAATCTATACCATTCCTAGATGTCAGTTCTTAGTTCAGACCGTGTAGTCTAAAAAATGGCATAAGCAATACTGCCATTTTAACGAAATTTGCCGTAGTTGTAAATTGTAGTGTTTACACATTTTTGGGTAAAACATTTGAAAGATGAAATTTAGCCATTTGGAAAGAGTTGTTAATGCTTCTTTTTGAAACCCAAGCATCATGATCTTGCAATTGGTGAGTTTTTTTTATTTTGAAATTTTAGGAAGGTATATGCTCGATCAAGTTAACTAAAGAATTCTACAATTAATCTGCTAAACATGAAAGAACTGTAGGGGTTGATGAGAACAATCTGAGTCCAAAGTTCCCAAAGCTCAAATGTATGTCCTCATCGGGCAGCCAACATATCCCTCAGAAAGTCAGAATGTATGCTCTGGTCAGCATGAAGTTTACTAAAAACGTCCACGCAATTATTCTTCAGCATTGTTCATGCTTCTTAGTCCCAACAAGCCCCCGTTTACACTGCTAACACACTCTACAATACGGTAAAAATATCAAACCAATCCAAAAAGAGGCTATAAAACAAGTCAATATGGTATAGAAACTCTGGCTGATGACTCAAGCCCAACACGTCCATGTGGCTTGTAACTTACAACTAGCTTACCCCAGCGAACTGTTCTTACTGCATGCAATTCGCTTTCCTATCCAGATTCATCAGCAAACCAAAGACACCAATCACCCCGGAACCGCAAAGAAGACGAAGGAAATAATTAACAGTCACGTACTAATAACCAACCCAACTGTAATTTTTCTTCTCAAGGAGTGAGTCGGTTTATTTTTGTTTTTTGTTTTTTGCAAACCCAAGTGCCAAAGCTTTGCTTCACTGCACAGAAGTTCAAGGCCAGGTTTCACCTGGAATCTTGGGAAGGAGTTTGCAGCTGTTGTTGCCTTTTGTGGGCAGAGGCCCCAGGAAATTAAACACCATCCACATCAGCAAGACCATGGGGGAAAAGGAACCCTGCCACCGGAGCTACGAGTGCATGGGCCTGCCCCGCGAACGCGCGCGCCATCCATCTGCGGTAGTACTGCGTCGTTCACGAGCCGTACCGCTAAGTCCACCTGCGGCACTGCTTCTTTCGCGCCTGCGTCTCCTGAGTTTGCTTGCGCCATTGCAAACGGTGAGTCTTCCCCTTCGAGCAATTCGGTGATGTGGTTGACGTTTCCTCCTGCAAAGACAACTAAGTCACCATCAATCAAAGGGAAATACACAAGTCGACACACCCAAAGGAAAAATCTGCTCACTTTCAAACAGAGTCTTCTTCTTCGATCAAAGAGATCTGTGCAGCCCTGCATTCCAAAGTAAATGGACAATCGAAGCTCAAATTTATGTCCTAATGAAGCACGAGTCGTGGATTCCACGAGGAATGATCAAAATATTAATTCCGACTCATTCACTGACCAGCTAGACAATTACGTTCGCGGAGTGCATTCGCAAAGTGGTGGACGGTAAAGATGGGGGCGATTGTGGCGCTAACTTTTTTCCGACCCAAAACTATCTACTGCAGTGGGTACAGGCGCAGAATTTCGAAACAGGCCGCGCGAGCTAAAGTGGTGAAATTCACCAATACAACCAATTCAAATTGACGCTTCGAGTTGGAGTAGGATCGCAATTCACAAGAGAGATGATAAAGAGGAGGTGTGGAAGCGCAAGCGCAGATCGTTACCGGTCCCAAACCGGCCCCCAAGCGAAAATGTGTGAGTTCAGCCTCGCCAGATCGATAATCAGACGCGGGAGAGCGTACAGAGTGTGATAGTGAGGAAGCGAAGGTGGCAGTGTGACAATGAGAAGAATCGCTTCTAGCTGCACTACGTAATAACGAGAATGGCAAGCGCAACAGCAATAATAAATAGCACCAAGCTAGATCAATCTGGGTTCGCAGGTTAAGCCTTCCTCGCTTTGTACACGTATGCAGCCTACATGCAGCCTATATGTACAGTGGGGTACCAATCAAAATGTCGTTTTCGAATTCGCAGTGAGAAAAATTTCAGCACTGTCAACTTTGAAAGCCTCCCGAGAGCTCAAAAATTAGTATTTTATTACTAAATTTTTACCACAGCATCATCTTTAAGTTAATTGTATGTATGCCAAATTTCAAGGCCAAAATATTCACCAAAAAAAAGTTATTCAAAATCTACCAACATGGGTAGTGGTGAGAAACATTTCACTACTTTCAACTTTGACACCTTCCTAAGGATTGAGTTTTTAATCTTTTTTCATGAAATTTTTGTCATGAAAGAATATCTATGTTTTTAATATTTATAAAAAAATTCAAAGTAAAAAGATTTCTTCTTAAGAAGATATTTGAAATCTCCCAACAAGTGTAGTTTTGAGAAAATTTTCACTATTGCCAACTTTGACACCCTCCCAAGGGCTGAAAAATTATTTTCTTACCATGAATTTTTTTTTGTGAAGTCATCTCTATGTTGATAATATGTTCTACAAATTTCAAGTTCAAATGAATTACCAAGAAAAAGATATACAAAATCTCCCAACATGTGTAGTTGTGAGGAGGAGTTTTTGAGCCCTTAGTATAGTGTTATTTTGTGGAGCAAAGGTTGACATGAATGTAAAAACTCAACCTCACAATTACACATGTTGGGAGATTTTGAATATCTTTTTTTGGGTAAGTGTTTTGAGCTTGAAATTTGTAACATATATTATCAACATAAATTTGATCTTATTCAAAAAATTTCATGTTAAATAGACAAATTTCAGCCCTTGAGAGGGTGTCAAAGTCGGCAATAGTGAAAATTTTCTCACAACTACACTTGTTGGGAGATTTCAAATATCTTTCTTTTGATAACTCATTTGAATTTGAAATTTGTAGAACATATTATCAACATAGAGATGACTTCACACAAAAGAATTCATGGTAAGAAAATAATTTTTCAGCCCTTGGGAGGGTGTCAAAGTTGGCAATTGTGAAAATTTTCTCAAAACTACACCTGTTGGGAGATTTCAAATATTTTCTTAAGAAGAAATCTTTTTACTTTGAAAATTTTTATACATATTAAAAACATAGATATTGTTTCATGACAAAAATTTCATGAAAATATAGGTTTTTTGGGTAGTTCATTACAAGTGAAATTTTTATTTCTTTTCTTTGAATTTTTCACACAACATGTGGTCAAGGAGTAGCTTTAAGGCCCAACAAATTTTCATAACTCTTCACTAAATGGACAAGTTATTGCATAATATGTAATTTTTTCCCAATGTGTGCAGCCTAAACGACTTAGAAAAAATCTCTTTTTGAAGAAATAAAAATTTGAAATTGGTTCTTTAGATTTGTATATAGTTATATACATTGAAAGCTTTGAATAATTCAATAAAGACATAGGAGTTTTAGTGTGGGCACTTATAGAATCTTTACCCTAAAATAAAATTTGAAGTTCTTTCTTGAATTCAAAATTTTAGATCAAGCATTTATTTCTACATCAATACAAGTTTTCAATGTAATTGTTCTATAGACCACTCAAGACAACACATTGATTGGTCATAAAACCAAAATCTAGATAGTTAACAATTTATAAACTAATTACAATTAAATGGCGAATTTCAAAAAATGGCGATACTCACAATGCCATTTTTTGGACCGTGCAATACGAACTAAAAGCTAACATCTAGGACAGGTATAGAATTTCAAACATCTAAGACATATGTAGATTTACAAAATCTACGACAATTTTACAATTTGGACTTCACGGTCCGAAACATCTTGGACTACTATAGATTTTAGTCATCTACAACACGTATAGACTTCAAAAATATATGACAGGTTTAGATTTCGGACCTCGCGGTCAGAACTGTAAAAACTGCCAAATTAATGGCATATCGCCGTTTTAACGAAATTCGCCATTTAAGTATAGAAATAGTTTAATTCAATTTTAGTAGATATTTTTAATAGAGATCTACTTGTTACAAACAGGTCTACAAACAACTTTAAGTGTTTTCACATTAATTTAGAGCATCATCAATGGACCACTCTAGATAAACGTTAGCTTTATTTCAAGGTGATTGCAAAAAACACTTGTACTTTTTTTGTCCTCTTGATCTCTAATATGTAGTTTTTTGCTCATAAATTTTGCTCTTTTTTCCTTTTGGTTTGAAATTTGGAATGAAGGTATAAATTTTTTTTAATGTTGAGTAATTTTTAGAAAAAATTTAGAATTATTTTACTATTTTTAACCTATCTCCAAACTTTGGCCATTTGGGGGGATTTAGTCATATTTTTGACTCCAAAGTCCGAATTTGAAGCTACAAATGGGACAAGTTGGAAGTCTACTAACATTGCAAAGATTGACAATGACTTTTATGAAAATAAGAACATGGATGTTGCGCACATGGGGCCAAAAAGACCTTCCTTTGTACAAAAGCCACACTGAGGGAAAAATCTTCCTACATGAATTCTTTATTGCAATGTAGGAGCAATCTTGTCTAGAAGAATGGATTTTTTTATATTTCAATTTTTTTGAATTACTAAAAATGAATAGGTTCATATACTCCATTTTTGCTACTTTTTACTACCAGTGTACTTTGTAGTAGTCTATGGTATTGAGTAGTACTGCAAAAAAGTGAATTGACAATCTAGATATAGAGGTGCCTTGAATCAATGGTTTACATTTGTAGGTGCATTGCTGACACATTGTATTAGTAGTATTGCAAAGTATTGCCAATCATGTGGCCAAAAATTGCATTTTTGAGCCCAAAACGTAAAGTGTTTCTTGCAATCATCCTTCATGTTATTCCAATAAATATTGCCAAAGTTAAAAGGACTTTTGCAATTTTGATGTAAAAGTGAATTTATGTGATTTTTGATTCCATTTTAGGGTGATTGCAAGAAACATTTGTCCTTTTTTTCTGTCCCCTTGACCTCCACTAGGTAGTTTTTTATTCATAACTTTTGAATATATTGTCCTATGAACTTGAAATCTGGAATGAAGGTGCACACAAAAGTTTTATATCTTGTGTAATTTTTTCAATTTTTTCAAGATTAATTTACTATTTTTAAATTGCCCCCGATTGGTTGTCTACCTTGGCCATTGGGGGGGGGGGGGGGATAGTCCTATTTTTGACTCAAAAATCCGAATTTGAAGTCACAAATTGGACAAGTTGGAGGTCTACTAACATTTCAAGGATTGACAATGAATTTTTATGAAAATAATAAAATGTCTATTGTCTACATGGGGTCAAAGTGACCTTCCTTTGGACAAATGCTTCGAATTTTTTTTGTTGCAATGTGAGCACAATTTTGTTTAGAAAAATAGATTTTTCTAAAATAATATTTTGATTTTTTTTAATTATTAAAAATAAAAAGGTCCACAGACCCTTTTTTTGCTATTTTGTGCCCATTATGGCTTGTGAAGTACTTTGAAGTAGTCTATAGTACCTCATAGTACTACAGTGACGGTCTAGATCTGCAAGTGCTTGAAATCGACGATTGAGATTTGCAAGTGCGCGTTTGACGCACTATATTGTCAGAATCGTGTAGTATTGCCAATACTATGCCAAAAAACAATGTTTTTGAGCCAAAAATGTGAAGTGTTTCATGCAATCATCCTTTACAACTATTGACAATTTAGTTTTCCCTTCAATCTTGTACCCACTTCTACTTAACCTCTGAAGGACCAAGGGCATTTGCATATATTTTTTGTTTAATATTTTGACTAGCTCTTTAAACAAGCATAATTTCTCAATTGTGTAGAATAATTTTGATGATTGTCAATGAATGTTGAAATTAAGGTTGAAATAAAAGAAGACTTATTATATAGCTTTTTATTAAAAAATGATTAACAAAATTATACAATTTTTGTGAAAATTCCACCATTGAGAAGAATGATGAAAGATATTCAATTAGGTGTTATTTTGTACATGCTTTAAAATTAGAATGTTGAAATTGGAATGCTCAAATAGTACTTCTTAAACTCTAATTTTTTCCATGGATACATAATTACATATCATTATGAAAGAATATGAGGATGTGAAGTGATGGTTTAGAGAGCCTTCTTCAGATTCAAAAATTCACCAAAAATCACATACACGATCATTTTTTGATTGGATTGCATTGATGGATTCAACAAAAAGAAATCCATCTTTTGTCTTTGTGTTGTTTATAGATTGTTAGCAAGGTTTGTATTTTGAATTTTCTTCATATGTAGTTGTAAAAGGCATGCAAATGGGCTTGCAGTCCTTTTGGCACTAATTATTATTTTTTTAATGAATACTAGGTGTTCTTTCTTTGAATAAATACTCCTAGGCTTTCAATTCAACTCTTCAATATTAAAAGAAAATAGAAATAGAAAATTCATAAAACAAAAATTTTAAGCTAAGAAGATTCTAAGCCTTAAAAACTAGTCAAGCAAGGTGCAAAAAACCTAGATTTGTTCAATACAAACGCCATCTAGGCAATCAAACCTTTTTGACATTTTTTCTATCTATTCTTATACTCTCTATGCTCCAAATCTTCTCAATATTTATTTTGCCTAAATTTGTCCTCTAATATTGTAATGGCCTATGCATTAGATAGAGCTATATATGGACAATGCATCTAAAAAGTTAGGCCAATGTAATTTGATACTATTTTGACTTTATCATCTAAATGACTAAGCTATGTTTTGGGGCAACATAGAAATTTTAGGCAAGTACATGTGGATAGAGATTTTATTATTTTTCTTTGAAATTTTCACTCAACATGTGGATGAAGAATATCCTTGAGGCCCAACATTTTCATAACTTTTAAGTTTTTTCTACATGATCAAGAAATTATTGTATGATATGTAGTTATTTTCTCTGACTAGGCTATTTGTGTAGATTTGAAAAAATCCCTTTTTTCATAAACAAAAATTTGAAACTAATTTTCTAGATTTATATGTATGTAAAAAGCTTTAAATCATGCCATTTTGATTTATGAGATGAAGATTATGAGGAGTTTTAGTTTCTAGGCAATTATGGATTCTCTACTCCAATATAAATTTTGAAATCCTTTATTTTATTCAATCTTCAATGTTTTCTGGGGAAAAAAATTGGTTGTAGATTGTTTATTACAACATTACAACCATTGAGATTGACATTTTGTAGTTTCATAAATAACTTCTTAACCATTTACTATCTTGAATCATTTTCTACTTCTTTCTACTTACTATTTTTTACTTATATGTTGTACAATTCTAAATGATTTGAAAATTTTCAAGCATCTAGCCAACTAGTCTTGAAGAATGAACCCAAATAAGCCCAGTCATTTTGAACATTTTTTCATACAAATTTGACCTTGTGAATTGCAACTGCCCATTTTTTCACAAGCTAGGCTAGAAATTTTTTTTAGTAAATTCAAATGCTAATATCTTGAAATTTGTATGGTAGAAATCTCTAAAAAAATTTCTACATCTTTTCAAACCAATGTTCTATAGGATCCTACAATTATATGTATTAAAAATGTTCATTTTTCAAAATTTGGTACTTATACTAGATATGGCAATTTGAAGTTTTTTGGTAAAAATATAGTCAAAGAATTTTAGGAGTTAAGCTAAAAAAACTAAGATAAAATTCTTAAGAAAAAATGATAGATGAAATAATGCATTTATGTATTCTTGGAAAGTATTTGCATTCATCCACTGTTCAAAATTTTTAGAGCATTTGGTCCTTTGGAGGTTAACACCTAAAATAAAATTGTCCCTTTGGAAGACAAAATGGATTTTGGGGAGGATCCTATAAGCTCAATTTTTTAGAGAAATTCTTTGAAACTTTCTCATAAGATAGAAAAAATTAATAGCTTTGTTGGAGTATAATTTTTATTTCAGTTAGTATCTAAGTGCAAAAATTATTCCACAAGAATTTCAAAATTGAATTGGGCAAAATAGGGAAAAGAATCCACTAAAATTTGAAATAAATTTTTTTAATGAATGAATGAACTAATCATAGATTATACATTTGTTTATATAGAAAGCTTTCATTCATTCCATTTAGATTTGTGATGAAATAGTTATAGAGCATCTTGTTTTGTAGGCAATTAGAGCATTTTAAAAAAAAACTATATGATTTTTTTTAGCAATATTTTTATATAATCTCAAATAAAAGTTTATGTAGGTTTAACTTTGATTGTTAGAATAACCTCACTATTGTACTAGTGTAATTGAGCTTTTCCTTCTATTGTATGTCTTCTTTAAGTTTAGGAGATCCTAAGTCTCATAAAGTGTATTTTAACCCCTCGCAAAAGAAAGTCCATTTTGTTTGTGTCCAAAAAAGAAGTCTCATAAAGAATAGAGTTTGCCCCAGTGCTCAGAAGCTATGATTTCTTCACTTTAGACATATTTATCTTGCAATCTATGACGTCATAGTTTGTAAACTTTCTTACAACACATTCTCGTATGAGTCTATTATAAGATGCTAGGCTAGATATGCAAAAAATAAAAATAATTTTTTTTCTCTTTGCATAAGAATGACAATTTTTAGTGATTTTTGATTAAAAAGAAATATAGGTCTTGGTACTTTAGGGTTAACCCTTGAATGTTGACACGGATGTTTGGTGTCTTGTTCAGCGTCCAATGGATGACAAAAAAAATTTCTCTATAGGACAAAAGTGCAACTATTCATCTCCAAATTCTTTTGCGGAAAGGGAGCTCTTCTACAATTCGTTGAGTTGCAATACTTAGTACTTAATTTGAAATATTTTGATCAAGTGATTTCCACAATATCAAAATGAATGATTTCATGGTCAGTAGGGGCCATCTTTCAAGGATTAAACAACAAACCTATCCAATGGACATGATTTTAGTTCAAATAATCTACTTTTTATTCTTATTTTTTTCAAAATTGTTAAAATTATAATTATTGTGACAATTTGAAGACAACATTTTGTGAGCTCCAAGAGTACACCAATGACACCATGAATGGGTCATTGCAAGAAACATTGCCCAAAAAGCGTAGCATTTTTAGCGTATTCTTTTCTTTTCTTTGGGAGGGCTTTAAAATTAGAATTCAAAAATAATAAAAATTTAAAAATAAATAAATAAACATATATATATATATGTGTGTTTTATTTATACACCTTTAAGAAGAAGGTACCCTAGAAAAGAAAAGCATAGAAAAATCTGTAAGTAGGAAGACTAAAAAAGTGCAAAACCTCATGAAAATTGGTATTACCACATTTTAATTTGGAATATAAATTTTTAATAAAACTAAAAATTTTCCATTTGGAAAGAGTTGATTTTGATGAGATTTCACCAAAAGAATAATCTTAGAACCATCTTCAATGTTCAAAAATTGTATGCAACAAGATATAATTTGTACTCATGTATGTAGAGGAGATAAAATATCATACATTCAGATTTCATTTGGAAGTTATATATTTTACACCTATGCAAATAGACCATGAAATTTTTTGTCTATAAATCATTAAATTTGGACACTCATAATGTAGTGATCACTGTAAACTACACCTTGTAATAGTTCAACAAAAATGATTTTTAAATATATATTTTTTTTTATTTCTAAAAAATAAGGGATCTAATTACCTTAAATTTAGGTATGTTCAATGAAAATTTCATACTCATTGGACTTAAGCTCCAAAAGTTATAGTAGACAACAAAAAGTGATTCACATTGTGATGGAAAATAGGTCTAGTGTTTCTTGCAATGACCCAAATATTTATCACTATCATCTTGAGTGTTGCTAAAAATTTCATAGTATTTTAAACATTTTAATACATATGTATTGTGTCTTTTTCCGAGAAATTCATTTTAAAAAATTATATAAATTTCATTTAATTATTTTTTAATTTTAAAATTTCAATTTTAGATTAATATATTACTACTTCAACAAAATATCATTTTTTTGGAATGTGTATTTTAGTATATAAAGATAATGAAGTTTGACCAAGTTAAAACAAGAAATGTAAAGTAGAACTATCCATAACCAACTAGCAACCCATAGCCAATCCATTGATGGATATATTTCCAACTAAGGCTTGAATGTTTTTTTTTTCCTTTTCAAAGTTGGGACTAAAAGTTCATGGCACATGTTCCAAAGTAGTGTGTAATAAAGTAGGAAGGAGTGAGTAAAAAAATAGTTTTTTTTGTGATTGAAATTAGAAGAGTCCTCTAATTGGCATTTGGCAATGGCCCCGCTGCACTTTTTGCCTTTCAAAATTCATAGTAATTTCAATTCATGTGATAAAATTACCAAAGTTTTTGTAATCCTCATCATTTCTTTCCTCAAGTATGCAACTCCTACATTATATGGCCTTAATTATAATCACTTTTAATGCATTTTAATCTATTCTCAAAGTATGACAAATTTTGTTAAAATGGCGGTATTCCTTATGCCATTTTTCAAACCGCATAGTTTGAACTGAAAACCGACATCTAGGAAATGGTATAGATTTTAAACATCTAGGAATTATGTAGATCTTCAAAATCTATAATACATTTAGATTTCAGACCGCGCGATTTGAAACATCTTGGACATGTGTAGATTTCAAAAATCTATGACAATTTTAGATTTCAGACTGCACGGTCTAAAGTGTCACACTAATGGAATACCGCCATTTTAACAAAATTTGCTATAAATATATAATTTGCTTTAATGTAGGAAATTCTTGTAGTCCTTTTAACAAGGAATCCAAAAATATAATTATGTATATGAAATGGATATTCTTTGAGGACAATAATAGCATTAAAAAACTAATTATATGAGTTTTTTTAATACATGTATTATAGACCAAGCTACCTAACTTTGGAGGATTTTTAATAAAAATTTACTTTTAATTGGAGTGAACTTCTTCTATGGATTTTTAAAAACTATGTATAGGTGTTTCAATTCTTCATATATATTGTGAGTTTTTTTTTAAAATGTATCCAATTCAACATTTTTTAATTTTCATTTAATTTGGCCTTTTCCTAAATTTTTGATCTTTAAATTTCATGTAATTTTAACAAAAGCCATCTTCTCTGCCATTTAATACTGATGACCCCTGCATATAATATAAGAGTTGCATACCCAGGTTTCTATCTTTGCACCTCTAAAAATATTTGCTTTGCTACACTGGATCATGTCTAGAATACCTTAAATGATTAATTAGTATAGGTGGTTCTACCTTATTTGAAGTGTTGAAAAGTACACACAACAGGGTTTTAAGGTAGAAGGCTCTTAAATGGAGTGGGTTCTAAAATGGTGCCCTATCTTAACCCCTAAAGGCCCATGGCCATTTTTTAGCCAAAAACCACTCAAAACTGTCATTTTTGCTCCATTCATCCATGAAAACAAAAAAAAGTAAAATTTTAGAATCTAACCGTAGGATCTTGTACTTTACTTATCTAAGATCATGTGGTGAAAATTTCATGAAGTTTGACTGCATAGATTAGAAGATATGAGTATTCAAAGTTGGAAAACAAGGTTTTTTTAAACTTTGATATGCAACTTCATATGACTTTGTCTTCCATTTGTGGAAGTATTTTGCACTACAGACCTTGAATTTAAATTTTTTTCTATTGAAGGATTGAGTTGAGACCTTAGGAAAAAAAATCCAAAAAAAGAAGATTTTTTTTTCATTCTTTAAAAAATTGTTAAATAGATGAAGGTCCAAGATTGAAAGAAAATTTAAATTGCAAGTATCTTATAGATGGGATTGAAACACAATAATCTCAATGGTGAGATTGTTTTCACAAACAAAACCAACCTTGTCCAACAATTTTTTTGGAAAAATAGTGAAAATTGCATTCACAAATGAATCCTATAAGTTATTTTTTCAAGAAGATGCTTAGATTGCCCGAAAAATAAGATTGTTCATAACTTCCACATCACTAATCCAAATGGAATGAATCAAAGCTTCACCCGTAGACAAAAATAAGATCTGTAGGGAAAAAAAAATTATTTTTTAATTTTGAAGTTTTTGTAGTTTTTTTTTCCTGCCCGGCGACATGGAAATTACGCTTAAAATGGCATAACTTTTGCTCCCGGTCACCAATTGAAAAAAAATTATATTTCCACGGAGCTAATCAGTTTTTCTATCTTATGTAAAAATTTCAAGAAAATTCACTAAAAATTGAAGTCACAAGTACCTGCCCGAAATCCCAAAGTCCCCCGAGGGGACTCTTGGTCCTTTAGGGGTTAAATGTACAGTATTTGTACATGTTTCTTTTTCAAAGCCTTCAGCAGTGTACTGACAGTGTACATTTTAGCTAGGGCACCATTTTAGAGCCCTATGTCCTTTGAACTTCAAATTTTGATAACTAATTCAAAAAAGCTCAAAAAAATATGAAACAACTTGGGAAAGATGTCAATTCTACTTGTTTTTCAAGAAAAATTTACTGAAAAATATTTCTAGAAGTTTTACCTCCCTGAAATTCTGTTTCAGCCCTTAGATGGTCCATTATAGGACCTCTTACCTTATTTTGGAACAAGAATGGCCTGCAATACATCTGTCCCAAATTAATATTAACATATTTTTTTATTGAGAAAAATTTGAAAGAAAAATCCATTTGCACAGATTGAGATAGATACAAGAAGAATTCCTCATCAGTAAGAGCATCCCCATGCCAGAGCCTTCAAACAGGGGCGTCAAATGAGTTTTGACATGGGTTCATGGTTGGTGAAAGTGCTTCATGCCCCATGCCCCATGCCTACACTCTGAATTGACTCACTAAACACATCTCCCAAGTCAAAAACTACCTTTATCAAGCCAGGTGCAAGGTGTCAGGCCAAGTGTTGGGCCTCCAAGCTCCCAATGGCTGAAAATTCTCTGAAAATGTGCCAGATTGAAGAAATCAAGATTTAGTGAGCCACGTTGAAGAAACACAACAGTTGAGTGTGATTGTTACTTTGAAGGTTTTGCTGGGTAAATATTTGGTTTGGAGTGCCTGGCATGGGGCAGTTTCATAGGACAAACACTCCATATTATCAATTTGCAGCCCTTTGAATAGCAGGCATGGGGATGCTCTAAGCAAACCCACCAGGAACTGAAAGAGAAATTTGATTCCAAAGCAAAGAATCCTAAAACGAGTTAATGAGATCAATATGAGTCACAACTCAGGCAAGTTTCAACAATACAAGTCTATGGAGATTGCGTTTAAGACTTGCGTCCCATAGGTTGGATGGCTGGCGGATTTTGGTAAGTGTCCCTTGCATTGTGCTACAAATATATAAGTTTACTATGAATCTGACTTGTGCTCTATCGGTCAATGCATGGCTGGGGATTTTGAGGAATCCGACTTGCACTCTTTGTCAACAGATGGTTGGGGAATTTGAGGAATCCAATTTGCACCCTTAAGCTTTTAATTTGGTCCAATGGATGTCTAGGGATTTTAGTTTACTGTAGTCTGCACCTTCGACATCAATTTCTGCGACAATTTCTTCAACACCTTCCTCATAGTGGATGTTAAGATAGGAACCTCGCCACATGTCATAGGATTACGCCACAAGCTTGAACCCAAGCAGCACATAGAAGTCATCTATACTTTAAGATAGGTAGTTTGTTTTGTTTTATTTGTTTTGTTTGTTTGTCATGTTGAGATCTCCTGATCTCCTCACCTATGGGTCTCTCGGGAACGTGCTTGGTACCGTCGGAAAGCTCTCGGCGAGGAGGGGTGCACGGGCTTGTTTCATGGCATTCCAACTTATTGTGAAAAAGTTATTGAATTTCAAAGTTTTGATGAATTAAAAAATTAAGAAATTACTTTTACTTTAGTTCTGACTGTGGCAACAACACAGGCCTACTAGTTAAGTCATTAACCCTTAAGCGACGCCGGCGCCAATTTTTGGCTTTTGGATGACTTTGCGGAGGCAGCAGAGGACCTAAACAATAAGTTTTTCATCCACTGTTTTTTTAATGACCTTTCACGTTCAGTTGTAAAGAGTCTCCAATTGAGTTTTTAGTGTAACTACTATTTGTTTTCATGTAGTTGAGAAGTAATGAGAGAAAACGGATGGCAAAATTTGCTATTTTAGTGTATTTTGAGAAATTGACTGAATCTAAAATTTCTCCTTGAAAATGACATCTTTTGAGTTTGAACCCAACTAATGAAATAAAGGTCTTTTCTTCTAGTTTCTACTCCAATTGGAATTTTGGAAAAATTTGTAAAATTGAATATTTTATTGCAATTTGAATTTTGGCTGCATTTTTAATGTCCATTGCAACCTATAAATAGGTATACACGGAAGTTGGGTTTACACCATGATGTTTGTCTCTACAATTTACACACATCGTGAAATTTTCAGATTTTTTGAGATAATTTCCTATTTTCTATGATTTCTTCTTCATTTTTTCTTCAAAAAATCTCATAAAAATCAATTTTCATCAAAAATATGAAATTTCTTTGAAGTACAGAAGACATGTACTTCCATCTCTGAAAAATAAAAAATAAAAATTTCATACTTGATTGGTTCCTGAATGGTATCAAATTGAGCGACCAGCGAGGGGGCTTCCAACCAGTGGTCATAGGCCCGTCCTTTAAGGGTTAAGTTAGAAGAGCTCGTATGCATGCAACACATAAATGCGAAAGTTGATATGAAAATGAAATAATTATATCCATACCTTAAATCGTTGTTTGTTAATTTTGTATGTTCAACCCCTAAGTGGGTTGATGTCCATTTTGTGGACGATGTACTGAGGAGCTAGACACGCTGGATCTCACAGAGAACAACGATTTTTCACTCGTTCTCAAACAGTTCAGAACGGGGAAAGCAGAGGTCCCTCGCCAAATATAGTGGAAACACCCAAAACCGTGCAAATAAGGAATTCAGCGTAGTTGGAGGCAGTGTTTTCTGAAAATGACATTTTTCTAGTATTAGCGAGTGAAAATCATGAATATTCAAAAAAGAAAAAAGATTTTTCCGATACAGTATGTAATTTTTACAAATTTTCAAAGTGTTGGCTACCTAGACCTGTGAAACCGTCCAGTAGATGCCCCCAAAACTGAACCCTGCGAAAATGAGCATTCAACTAACCAGATTCTTCTATGTGTCATTCAACTGTGTCAGCTAATTGTAATTACACATCTGGCAAACACATTAAGGAAAGTCTACTTACAGAATTGGGTGAATCTATGGTCCATCCCAAGGAACATGCACGGGAATGGATGTTTTGCCCTTACGATGTCTCTAATTTTCGAGAAAAAGGGGAAGTGCACAGGTGTGGCACACTAGCGCTATGCTAAAATTTTAAGTTTCTTAGAAGTGGTGACGTCAGCAATTTTTTTTTCCTGATGCCTTCTGGACTGCACCAAAGTGCCCCTTACACATAGAGTTGCTGATGTTAGATAATTTTGGGAACTGTAGAACTGCATTTTATTATACGCAGCAATAACTGGGGCACGAAAATGACAGCCAATGGCATGAGTATTTGAATATGCACCAAGGAAGAAACAGAGAATTCTCGTCACTTCGTGTAAGAGCATGGCTCGGGCAAATGGCCCAGCCAGGGACCGCTTGCAAGGAAGCCCGGGCCCGGCTAAAAAAATTTGCCCCACCCCAATACGGCCAACAAGGCGGGGAAACAAGTTATTTTGGACTTCGAGGTGCCACCTAACGAGATTCCGACATGAGAAAGTCTTTTTTTAATCCCAAGTGCCTCGAAAGTTGGAAAAAAGGCAAAAAAAAAAAGGCATGACAGGTGCACTTGATGGCTCACCATTTGGCCGAGCCATCACCAAATTTGGCTGGGCCCGGCCTTATTTTTTCCTTCACCGTGCATGCCGTGGGGCAATTCTCATGGCCGGGCCTGGCCACTTACCCAGTTTGCGCCTTCTTTTGCGAAGGCATGGAGATGCTCTAAGCTTATGGAAGCAAGCACTTGAACTTTTCAATTTCAAAGCAGAGCCAGCTAAGTTACCTCATCAATGTACACACCGGGAAATTAAAGAAGAACCTGGGATGTCCTGTGGACTAAAATGTCCTCACTGACTCGCTGAGTGAGAAGCCTACCTCAACCCAGAAGTTGTGTGCAAGTTTAGCAATTCTTGTAGGGTTTTTGACATTGAACATTGAAATTAGCTCTAGGTGCATTGAGTAGTCACTTATATGCGGCAAGCCTACAGCCACTAATTCAAAATATTTGCGGACAATGTGACAACCTACTTCAGCTCAAGAGGACGTCACCAATGCATACACTTTCTTGTAATTCAGGAGTCTAGACAAGGCTGTCAAATTTCATTGATTTCATGAACTGGTAAATCAACTACACTAATGATGATATTTAGTGTTGGATTACAATTAGTGTTTTTACCACCCTACCAGCCGCAACACTAAATCTGAACTGTAGGACAATTAGTGTTGTGTTAAACTTCAATCAGAGTTGTCATATCGGACCAACTGCAAAGTTCAGAGCTCTATAACTTTTGCAAAACAAATCTGAATGGGACATGTGATATGTTTTTTGGCATCAACAAAAATTGTAGATGCCAAAAAACATATCATATGTCCGATTCAGATTTGTTTTGCAAAAGTTACAGAGCTCTTAACTTTGCAGTAAAAAATTGTCTGATATGAGAACTCTGACTTCAATGCACCGCCTCCACTTTCTCTTCTCTTCCCTTCCCATTAATGTGTTCTAACACTAAATGTAAACCTTTTCAGATTTCAGATTTACTATGGAATACATTTAGTGTTTGAATTGACATTTAATGTTACTTACTTTCATAGGGTAATTGGCTTTTAGTGTATGCCTTCGCATTTAGTGTACAAGACACTAAATATCATCATTAGTGTACTTGCACAACACTTGTTGTTGGCGCTCACAATGAAGTCAGTGTGGTCATTCCTTCAGAGCTAGACAAGCGGACTCGTCAGTACTTGCTCTCATGATCAGAAGATGATCGACTCTGCATGTACATAAGTTTCACAATGCAATGGTCCCCCATTTCCGATCACCATCTCATTCTTGCAACTTAGAATATTCAATGTCTGATTAGCTAAAGTGTAGGTGACAACTTACCTTCTATAAGATTCTCAAGAGTACAAAACATTGTATAGTAGGTGTACATTGAAAGCATACAATGATCACATTGTATATTTATATGGGTCATTGCAAGAAACACCGGTCCTATTTCACGTCACAATGAGAACCATTTTTTTTGTTGTATACTGTAACTTTTTGGAGATTAAGTTCAATGAACATGAAATTTTTATTGAACATACCTAACTTGAAGGTTATTAGATCAATTATTTTTCAAAAATTACAAAAAATTAATTTATATTTAAAAATCATTTTTGTTGAGTGTCATAGTTTGTAGTTTACAGAAATCACTACGTTCTGAGTGCCCAAATTTAATGATTTATAAAAAAAAATTCATAGTCTATATGTAATTATGTATAGGTGTAAAACATATAAATTTTGAATGAAATCTAAAAATATGTTATTTTATGTCCTCCACATGAGGGCAAATTTTTTTCTTGTTGCGCACAATTTTTGAACATTGAAGATGTTTCTAAGATTATTCTTTTGGTGAAATCTCATCAAAATCAACTCTTTAAAAATGTTCAATTTTTTGTTTCTTTTAAAATTTATTTTACTATTTTTTACAAATTAAAATGTAAAAGTACCAATTTTAATGAGATTTTGCACTTTTCTAGTTCTCCTACTTAGAGATTTTTCCTATGCTTTTCCTTTACAGGGTACCTTCTTCTTAAAGGTATATACATGAAACATATTTTTTACTATTTAAAAAAATTATTTTTCTAATTTTTCTAATTTTAAAGACCTCCGAAAGGAAAAAAAGAGTTTTGGATGGTGTTTCTTGCAATGACCCATATTGAAAGCCTTGCATCAATTTTGTAACTATCCTATGGTTGGAAATAGGTTTGCCTATATATCGAGAATGGGACAAATAGAATCTTGATTTAAAAAACTCATGATAATTTTGTTTTTGACATAAACCTTTAAAAATTATGAAATCTATTTGAAATTTCTCTCTCTACGTGGGAATTTTTTTCATAAACATTTTCCATACTCCCGTCCATACTATAGATAGCCTAAATTGCTTAAGTAATTGGAAATATGAGATCTTTAGAAGTGTACCTCTCCGGCGGTATTATTGGTATAAATTGAAAGCTCTTTGCAAGGAGTGCATAGGCTTTGTTTTGTGATGTTTCAATTTATGATAGAAAAGATATTGAATATTAAACAAAATCTTACCAAATTATTATTTTTAGTATTTTTCCAAAATAAATGACATTTCAATTTATTCTTAGCATAAAAATATAGTTTGGAAAAAAATGTTTATAATCTCTATATACAAGAGCTTTTACAAAGATGTCAAGTGCAAATCTTTTTTTTTCTAGTTTTCTAAGAAGAGTCTCAAATTCATTAGCTCTTGAAGAAAAAGTTGCATTGAAAATTAATTGAAGAAAATTGTAGAGTAGATTTTCAAAAACTATAAATTAATTTTGGCTTAAAATGATATATCCATTAATTCTTGAATGACCGCTTAGATTCCCCTTACAAGACTATTGAGGGTTTAGGTAGGTAGCTATGATCTTGATTTTTTGCATAATATTGTAAATTTTTTTTTGTAGATAGAAAAATATATTAATTTTAGAAGAATATAATGTTTACTTTAATTAGTTCTTGTGAGCAAAAGTTTTCTATCCAAAACTTAAAGTAAAGGTTCATGGGCACCCCCTACCAAAAAAATGGAAAAACTCTAAATTTTAATTAACAAAAAAATTCATAGAATTTTTTTTCTTGATAGAAAGACTTGATTTATTCTACCATTATTTTGTATTAGTGATGAGAAAATTATAGACAATCATGTTTTGGGGGCAATGTAGAAAATTATGGCACTTGCTAATTTTGTTGCATTTGGCTGATTTTTTCAAGAGTACTTTAAAATTAGAAAATTAATTTTCTTAAAATTTAAAAAATATGACTTATATATACACCTTTAAGGTAAAGTTACCCATGGAAGGAAGTGCACAGAAAAATTGTTTAAGTAGGAGAATTAGAAAAGTGCCAAGTCCCAAGCTAGGATCCCCAAAAAATACATACCTTGATGTTTTAATTAGGGAAAAATAGAAAAATTATGTAAATTCACAAAAATCAAAACCAATCATTTGCAACAACTTTATAGAGATGGTCATTCATAAAGAAATCACTAAAATAATACTTTATAGGTTTCAAAATGCAAGTAGAAGGTGCTTACTTTGTGGACTTCTACACAACACAAAAATAACTTTTTCCAAAATTCCTCACGTGGAGAGTTTTAAGTCTACTAGAAGACCATCTCATCCAAATTTCATCTCAAAATCATTAAAAAAAGGTACTCCTTAGTGACTAAAACCCCCTAAACTACCAAGTGTGACATTCAATTGGGGTCTATTTTTGGATAGTAAACTATTTTTGAAAATTATGAAAAAATTAGGGAAGGTGTATAATAGTTATGAGTACCTTTTCTATAAATCTTGAGTCATTTGGAGCCAAAATTTAGAAGTTATGACAAAAAACAATTCAGCACACTAGGTTTGACAAAAAATAGGACAAATATTTCTTGCAATTGCCCACAATCATTATCTTTCAAAATAACTTAGAGGATTCATTTCAAAAGCAATTTTTCAGAATTTTTCTTAAAAAATTAATCTCACATGGTGTAATTTTTTTAATAGATTAATATTTCAAATGCAATTATTGTGTTTGAATTTCATCCTAGAACTATTACAATTTTTTTTTCTATCTCAAATCTACTTCTACATAATAATTTTTTTGTGAATTAAAATTAAGTTAATTGTCTTTGGAGTTTTTCCCCTATATTCTCAATTCAATTCTTCAATACAATTTCTTTAAAATTCAAAATCAATAGTTGAATTTTTTAAATTTAAATAGATTCAAAAGTCAAAAAATCTAGTCACCAAAGGTGTAATGAAACTTGTTTCCTTCACTTTCAATGCAAATTTTGTGCAACCTATGTGCTCAATATTTTCTTGAATTTTCTACCACACATTCTTATATTTGTCTAGTCTACATTCCTATAGTTAGATATGCCAAAGAAAACCAAATTTTTAATAGCTTTGCACCTTGCAATAGAAATGAAAATCTTGAGTGTTTTTAACATAAAAAAGTCCATGTATTTCTAGTAAAATTTTGCTGAAAATTGCCTCAAAGGTCATTACTTAAAATCTTATGTTTAGGACTATACTTAAGAACTCACTTAAAACACCCCTTTCTCTTGTAGTGCTTTTAAGGCATTTGAACCAATATATTGGCCCTTTAAATATACCTTTCTTTTTTTACTACTTTATAATTTGAATTTGAAATTTATATCATAGAAGTGCATTAAAAAATACTTGAATTAGTACAAGAAATCTCAAATTAAGACATTGAAAAATGAAAATAAACCACTTCACAAGTGTAATAAAAAAACACAAATTTTAGGGGTGTTGGCAATCTTTGCTTGCCAAAGCAAAATTTGGAGTGCAATTGCATCCAATGGGATTTTTTTAGTTCTTGCAAAAAGAGCTTAACCCCTAAGCGACTCCAGCGCCATTCCATGGCGTTTGGATGACTGCAAGGGGACAGAAGAGGAGCTAAACAATAGTTTTTTCATTCGTATTTTTTTTAATGCCCTTGCATGTTGAGTTACGAAGAGTGTCCAAATGAGTTTTTAGTTTGGCTGATGTTTGATTTCATGTGGTTGAGAAGTAATTACCAAAAACGGATGGCAGAATTTGTTGTTTTAGTGTATTTTGAGAAATTGAGTAAATTTGAAATTTCTCCTTGAAAATGACATTTTCTGAATTTGAGCCCAACTAACAAAATGAAGGTCCTCACTTCTAGTTTCTACTCCAATTGGAATTTTGGAAAAATTTGTAAAATTGAATGTTTTATTGCAATTTGAATTTTGGCTGCATTTTTAATGTCCACTACAGCCTAGAAATAGGTGTACATGGAAGTTGAGTTTACACCATAATGTTTGTCACTATAATGTACACACATGGTGAAATTTTCAGATTTTTTGAGATTATTTTCTATTTTCTATTTTCTATTAGTTTTTTCACTTTTTCTTCAAAAACTGTCATGAAAATCAATTTTCCTCAAAAAAATCTAAAATTTCTGTGGAATATAGAAGAGATGTACTTTCATCTCTGAAAAATAAAAATAAAATTTTTCATACATGACTGGTTCTAAAACGGTAACAAATTGAGTGACAGGGGAGGAGTCTTCAAACCAATGGTCATAGGCCCATCGTTTAGGGGTTAAGGTCCCAAACTCCCAATGTCATGTCAAGGTTTAAAAAACATTTGTTCAGCTTTTACTCTGTCCAAATTTATGGTCTGAGATTTTGTGTGCATGTTGGGACAAGCATTTCATCCTTTATTGGTTAACTTTTATATTGGAGAATTGAGTTCAAAAATTGGTTTTCAATCTTTTGGGATTATTAAGTAGAAGACAAATTATATAAGTTGGAGGGAAAATTATATTGTAAGTAGTTCTAAAGAGAAATGAAATGTGCCAAACCTAATGTGAGATAGTTGTACTAAGTTTCCCTCATTGCCAGGGTTTTCTTTTGGACTTTTTGGTGTTATATTATACGGAAAAAAAATAATTTGGTTAGAAATGGCAATAAATTGTAAAGTTTTTGCCAAGTAACTTCAAATTTTTAAAAATCTTGGATGAAATCACCAGATGGTGAATGAAAATAAAATAATAGACATTGGATATGTACTACTGTGACATTTTCTATTCAATGTGTCAATCAATGTTGAAATTCAATACTTTTACTTTGGCTCTTCATGAAAAATGAAAAAAAAAAGCCTCGCTCATTGCTTCATTTATTGAAATGACCTTGTGCAAGGTTTATATTTTTTTAAGAAATAATCTAGTTACACAAGGTGCAAAAACATTTGTATTTTTTTGCATATATTGTAGGACATTTGTGTTTGAAAATTGATTTTGACATTTATGAATGACATTTTTTTGCTTCCAAATCAACTAAGGGTAGTTGCAAGAAAGGCCTCTCATTTTTTGTCTCGTTTGTGTTTTTCCTTTGGGAGTACTGTTTAATTAAAAATAATTTTCTTAAAAATGTGAAAAATATGTTTAGTGCATATAACTTTAAGAAGAAGGTACCCTATGAAGGAAAAATGTAGGAAAATTTTCTAACTAGGTGAACTAGAAAAGTGCAAATTCTCATAAAAAGGGGTACTTTCACATTTTAATTTGTAAAAAATAGGAAAAGAATTTTTTTTTAAAAACTAAAAATTGAAAATTTTTGAAGGATTGATGATGATGATATTCCACCAAAAGAATTATTTTGAAACCATTTTCAATGTTCAAAATTGTATGCGCAAGGGGCCCCTATTTGCATCAATGTAGAGGACATAAAATAATGTTTTTTAAGAATATGTTTGGTCAACTCATAAATATTTAGTGTATAAATAGACCACACAAATTTCAAGTCTATATCATTAATTTTGGATACTCTACAGTAGTGAAAAACCCTAAATTGCAAAGTGTGATAAATTAGGTAAATTAAAATTTAATTAAAAAATGTTTTTTGAATTTTTTTGAAAAATAAGGAATTTCTTTACTATCAAGTTGTCCATCTTCAATAAAAATTTCAAGTACATTGGATTAATACCCCAAAAGTTATAACCAATGGCACAAAAGTCACTTCAATTGTGACGCCAAAAAGGACAGCCCTTTCTTGCAATCACCCCTAATTATATGGAACTTTTCAATTTTACTTTCTATTTTAATTCAAAACCTTAAGATTTCTTCTTAAAGTGAATATTTTATTGAATTTTGAAGTCCATGGTCTATTCCAATGTTCTTTTATATATAGAAAAAATGCCACAAAATTAGTTTAGACTTTGATATTTGACACTAAAACATACAACTATTATAGAGAAATTTTTACATGATTTTATTTTTCAACCTTTTATTTAAGTAGTTGTTTGAATTCTTTTTCAATAAAAGATGTTGGATATTTCCTCTGGATCATTGCAAAAAATACTATGCATTTTTTATAGCCTTTTTCAAAATACATATTTTTTGGAGTGCTTTGAAATTGAAAAAAAAAATGAAAAAAACGAAAAAAAAAAAAATTCTAATGTATACACCTTTAAAAAAAGGAACCCTAGGAAGGAAAAGTATAGAGAAATTCTTGAAGTAGGTGACCTACAAAAGTGCAAACTCTCATGAAAATTGATAATTTTACATTTTAATTTATAAAAAATAGATTTTCTTACAAAAGATCTTAAAATCACCCTTTTGGAAAGGATTGATGGTGATGAAATTTCACCAAAAGAATGATCTTAGAACCATCTTCAATATTAAAAAATTGTGCACATAGTAGTGTTGTACTATTGTTTAAACTCATGTGAAGGTTATAAATGGTTATATGCTTTATTACTATGAAAATAGACTATGAAAATTTCAACTCCAAATCATTAAATTTGGGGACTCCCAATGTAGTAAAAAACCTGAATTTGAGATTGTGACAAATGATCATAATTCACTTTTAATTTTGAATACATTTTTAATTTTAGAAAAATCTAGGAGGATCATTGCAAGAAACACCATCCATTTTCTGTAGTATTTTGGAATTGGACGCTTTTTTCTTTGGAAGAACTATTTGATTAGAAAAACAATTTAAAAAAAAAATATGAAAAATATGTCCAATGTGTACACTTAAAGAAGAAGGTACCCTATGAAGGAAAAGCTTAGGAAAATTCTCTAAGTAGGAGAATTAGAAAAATGCAAAATCTCATGAAAATAGACATATTTACATTTTAATTTGTAAAAAATAGGAAAAGTTATTTTTCTGAAATCTAAAAATTTTCCATTTGGAAAGCATTGATGGTGATGAGATTTCACCAAAAAAATAATCTTAGTACCATCATCAATGGGCGAAAATTGCGTACAATGTAAGTGTTGTTTGCACGCATGTGAAGGCATCAAATAATGTATTTTTAGATTTCCTTTGGTAGGAATATGCTTTTCTACTATGCAAATGCATCATAAAAATTTCAACTTTAGATCATTAAATTTGGAGACTCCTAATGCAGTAAAAAACCCTAAACCTCAATTTGTGACAAATTAACAAAAATGAATTTTAAATACAAAATGATTGTTTTTTAATTTATAAAAAATAAGAGATGTAAAAACCATCAAATTAGAGAGGTTCACTAATTATTTCATATTCTCTAATCTTTAAATTCAAAAGTTATAGTAGAAATGAACGTCACTCCAATTGTGATGGAAAATAGGACCAATGCTTTTTGCAATCACCCAAGATCTAATTATCATCAAATTAGACATCTCCAATAATTATTTCATGTTTTGAGGACTTTGGATTTGGCAAAAGTTCAAAAGAGAATTAACAACATTACTTCAATTGTAATGTCAAATAGGACCAATGTTTCTTGCATTGATCCCTCTCAGTAATATATTTTTTATTTTTCTTCCATAATAAAATGACGAATAACAAATCTACAAATCATCGTCCAATGTAGTATTTTGGCAACTTTTTTTTTCTTTATTTGAATTTTAGTTATAAATACAACCTTTTAGGGTTAGAGTCCAACTAATTGATAAAATGAAGCTCATCAAGGGTCATTGCAAGAAACACCAGTCCTATTTCGTGTCACAACGCGAATCACTTTTTTGTTTTCCACTATAACTTTTGGAGATTAAGTCCAATGAACATGAAATTTGTATTGAACATACCTAACTTGAAGTTTATTAGATCCCTTATTTTTCAGAAATTAAAAATAATAATTTTATATTTAAAAAACATTTTCGTTCAGCTGTCACAAAATTACGTTATGGTTATCATTACATTTGCAGTGCCTAAATTTAATGATTTGAAGACGAAACTTTCATGGTCTATTTGCATAGGTGTAAAACCTATAAATTCCAAATAAAAATCTAAAAATATGTTTTTTTAATGTCCTCCACATGAGTACAAATTTTTTCCCGTGGCATGCAATTTTTGAACATTGATGATGGTTCTAAGATCGTTCTATTGGTTGAATCTCATCAAAATCAACTTTCCTCAAATGGCCAATTTTTAGTTTTTCTTAAAATTGATTTTCCTATATTTTACAAATTAAAATGTGGAAGTACTAATTTTCATGAGATTTTGCACTTTTCTAGATTTCCTACTTAGAGATTTTTCATATGCCTTTTCTTTCTAGGGTACCTTCTTCTTAAAGGTTTATACATGAAACATATTTTTCACTTTTTTTAAAACTTTTTTTTCTAATTTTAAAGTACTCCCGAAAAAAAAAGACTACATTTGAAAACGCTACACTTTTTGCACGGTGTTTCTTGCAATGACCCTCAACTTAAATTCTTAAAACATTTTAAGAATTTGTAAAACTCCTAAAATTCAAGATTTCTATTTCAAATTTTTCAATTTAAATTATGGGCATATAATTATGGAGTGCTCTTCTAAGTGCTGATTTTTTAAATTTTAGAACAATGCATCAAATTCATTTGTAGGCGCCATGATGTTTTAAACAATAATGTATACATAATTATTTAATTCTGAATAAGAATTCAAGATTTTAAAGTATATTCAATACTTGATATGAATTGTTTCTATATTTTTATTCAAAATTCAAAATATTTTCAAATTTTCATTAAAAAATCTAAAACTATTTTAGGCTTACAATTTATATAAGAGTATAAGACATGTGATTTCATCTTTGAAAAATAAAAATAAGGAGTTCCATTCATACATTGATACATAGTTGTAAAATGTGAACATGCATAGAAAAAACTCTAAATTTTAAAATGCAATCATAGAAATAAAAACTTCAAGGATTATGGATAAAGATGCCATACAAGTTCAATGTATTCTATAATACCTATAAGACATTGAATACAAACTTGAAGAGTGACATGAATAATATGGTCCAACACATTGTTAGTCCTTTGATTTTAGAAACAAGACATAATAATTATGGATTTGTTAAATTGAAGATATTCACACAACCAACCAAAAAATTGTAACATATATCTTCACAAAGATCCAATCTGAGGCTACAAACTAGGTAGTGACATGTTTAAATTCCTCAAACAGGCCAAAGTATTGGAATATTGCCAGTTTAACAAATATGATGTTACTTGCACCCTTTAAGCAATACATGATCAACGTGTGCCCCAGGCCTCAACTCAAAACAGATGATTGAAATTGATATAATCAAACTATGAAACATTATACCACTATGCAATAGTGATTCCACTTGCCGTTCTTCGTTTTCATTCGATCTAGCCATGATCTCTAGTTCTCTACCTATCTTTTTCAAAGGGCAAAACATAATCGCTAACTTGCACAGTATCAGGTGACACAAATTGCAAGTCCATGTAGAATACATCCAGACGATGAATGTTATCTTACAACCTTGATGTCAATACTTCACCACGCACCAATACTGTACTTTGAACCGAAAAACCCGAAAGCTATACAAATTTATTTAGAAATGACTACTACATCCTACATCCCAAGCAAGGACTGGCCCAGAAGTAAACCGGTCTCCGAGAATTTTTGATTGGAGAGCGCCAGACGTCGAAGAGATTGAAGCAATTGACGACTCCAACAGCAGTCGATCAAGCTCAGGAGGAGGCCGTTTATTCACTTCAGTCGTACTCCCCTCAGACAGCAGTGAAACTGAATTCCCAACACGACATTGATTCACAGATAGTCCCAAATTACGAAGCTTTTGTCAGTTTTCTTCGGTGGACCACTGCTAGTCAGAGCAGATGCGATATCAAATCTTGGTTGCTCACCAGCATCCCCTAGCGGTGCCTCAATTGCAACACCTCGCCCGATTTCTCTGAGTCCTGCCCCTTCTGCTGCTGCTGCATCAATTCCTTCCCCTCCTGCATCTACCGGTGCTCCGTCGGGTGCTTCCATTCCAGCGCCGAGAGCGCCGAGTTCAGCCATGGTCGAAGATTATCCCTCGTCGCCTAAAACGCAAGTAATATATTAACCAGCACGTCCTCGATCCCTGATTGCTCAAATCGAAAATTAATGCATTACTTTTAAGAATCGATCGAGAGTGCTTCTACGGTACGTATCGTCGCTCCGATTGATCGAAGTGCGCACGTGCGGGCAATTGCACCAAGATAACAAATTCGTCGATATAGCCAGTCGATCTGAGAGTCGTCTGTGGGAGTGGAGTGGATATTGTGTGAGCAGAAATGGAAAGGCCGGATGCAAGAGCTAACAATGGATTGTTCAATTAAGGCTGCTAACTAGAGACTGAAGCGCAAACTAGCTAAAATGACACCACTATATATGCATGGACGTCTTGTCGCACGCAAGGGAATTGATTTGATTCTATTAGATCGATGACTAGTCGAGGTACGTCCAAGCAACTCAATTCAGCGAGCAGGAATGAAATGAAGGTGTGCAAGCGCGGTACTGGATCGATCAACGCGCCTGTAGGAGGGAAGATCGAGAGAAGTACTGCCTAGCGAAAAACATACAATGGCATGCTGCAATGGAAACTTGAACGTCAATTTCGTTGAATTGGCGATATTCCATTCCTTTGGCGCGGTTCAGGACGTGCAGCCTGAAGCCAAAATCTGAATTCATATGGCCTAAAATTAGCGACACTTCTATTTACGAAAGTATACTGGATGCCACGATTCTCGGTTGTGCGAATAACGCCAATTTAACGCTCGTGTCGACGAAATTGACGTTCATGTACGTCGCTCCCGAGGATGTCGATTCTTTGGACAAGTTCTAGCTAGTCGGGTGTCGTCAAGGGAGACGAAGTTATACCGTTAAGCATATCGTGCAGGCGTTTGAGTTGAAGTAGCTAACCGCTCTCCGTGTGCGTCATGTAGTGGGATATTCCTGCGGGGTGTAGTGGTGGCGTCGTGGTCGGCAATCGTGCTAGCTGGGATCTCGATCCTCCCGAAGTTCGGACGGATGCGTTTGCGGCAGCCCCAGGATGGGCTGGGGTCGGAGAAAATGCAGTGCTGAGGATTTCTGAGTTTACCCGCGTGCATCGTGCAGGCAGGTTTACGAGAATCCGAGTCAGATCCATGTCCAAGGAGGCTCCATTGGAATCCCCAGCTCAATCGATGGTCCCACAACAATCGTGGGACCATGTACGTACCCCATGATGCTCATTTTAACTCCGGGGAATGATTCAATTAATGTGGGCAGGGTTGCCTGTGTTTGTTGCAGAAACGGAAGCGGGGTGGATGTGTGATACAGGTAAGTGCAGGTGAGCTGACGTTGCAAGTTTTCTCGAACGTGTGACGGAGCAGCTGCCTGCTACCTGATGTGCGTCCCCCGACTCAGGGGAGGGAAAATCCGAACGTGGGTATACGGTGGGGTCCGCGACGACTGTCGGAGTGTCGGCGAAACCTTCAATTCAACGGCCTCCACTCACATCTTGTGGATCTGTATTGCAAAACGGGCGGAGCCTATTTTTATTAATTTTTTTTGGACAAAAGTATTTAAAGAGATCTTTACTGCAAGAGAAATAAAATGGAGGACACTAAATCCTCCGGAGAGTGGATTTACCTCAGGGCAGTCAGGGGGAAATGCAGGAATTTTTTATTTTTTGCATACAATTTTTTTTACCAATTCTCAATCATATTTGCAATCAGAGACCCCAAACTAGTGGGATGAGGTCTAGTACATACCCTTGACATAGTACAATATAGGGGGCTTTCTTTTCCACTTTCACCCTAAAAAATCCCTCAATTACCCTGCTGGGCCCAGTTCGAATAAAGGATTTAGTGTCTTGCAATGAAAATACGGTTACCCAGACGCATACGGCTTGGGCATTGGCAATCAACAAATCCCGCAACAAATGGACGACAGACTAAAATACTAGGGACAACCCAATAATTTACAGTACTCCATATAATCTACGTTCCCCCTCGCATGATTCTATGCGGCGGCCAGTGGGTTCTAAAGGGGGAAATCCAGAACTTACTACAGTGGGAACTGGGCATTAAGAAAAGGATTCTAGACATCAAGAAAATGCCGAATAACGAGCGGGAGTTCAATCCAGCATTCCAGCATTCCAGGTGGCTATAATGAGCTACAACTCCATTTGTTAGTTTGAAAAACAAAACAGTGAGCGATAATTAGTTCCATATCAAGTAGAAACGGCGAACTCAAAATTAAGAAAATGTCTTAATTATGCAGTGGGCTCGCCCATTTGTTCAAAAAAAAAAAAAAAAAATTAAGAAAATGTCAAGAGCAGCCACGAGGGTAAAATTAGGAAAGTCCATGAACGCACGCTCTCCTAATAGTTGGGAGCTCCCCTTGAACACGATCTAGGGACCGTCGATGTTGATAAGCCCACAGCCCCGATCTTCTGCCCGCATGATGGAGCCTTCGAAGTTCGAAACCTGCAAGACGGTCGGGGTGAACTGGCCCCTGGCTGGCTGGCTCTCTCAGGCCCTCCAAGAGTTAGTTGTTACTGACTTTGAAATAGTTGTTGTTTATTTCTTGAACACTGATTTGTTCTGATCAGGGGATTAGTGTCACCTTAATAATAACTACAGTGGATCCCATTGTAACGGGACCAAAGAAGGTTCATCAAGCTATGGGGTTTTATTGAGAAGTTGTCTAGATGTTATATATCTCAGTTTAGCAAGAATGAATGAATAAATTTTTTAAATGGATGAATGAATGATAAAAAAATTGGATGAAAACTTGACAACCTTGTGATGCATGTAATTGTGAGACAATTTAGATTTAATGTATGATAAGAATGGAGCATACAACAATGCAATGACACTCAAAGGATTTCATCAAGTTGCAAGGGTTTACTAAGAAAATGTTTGGATGTTATTAGGGTTTAGCAAGAACAAAAAAAATGAAGAATTGTACAAATGAAAATGTCGAATATGAAATTGTGATTGAAGCATTTATTAAAGGCAATTCAACTACAATAGTCATTCTTTTTGGAGGCCAATTTTATATGTTACCTATACAATTAGAGATTTAGTAACTATAGAACTTTATTTTTATGGATATTACTAGTACAATATAATAACCTTTCAATTAGCACTAATGCAAGATAGTTTAATTATGGAAAATTTATGTTGTACTATTTTATTTTATTTTTTGAACAACTGAACAGAGCCCACTGCATTAAGAACCGAGTAACGTACAAGTCCAGGCCGGGAGGCCGGAAACAAAAGTGAAAGCCCAGGTCGATGGCCAGAGAGAGACGCCGACCCAACCTAAACAAAACTACACTCCGGAGGTCTGATCCTATTCCACACTATCTCGTCATTTTCCCTTTTAGATGCGATGACGGATGATTGGAGCCAAATGCTCTCGAACTTGTCCCGAGCTCTACTTGCCTGATGAGGGTTAACTCGCACCTTGGTCTTCATTTTCATAAGAGCTGCCTTTCCTGAATCCAGAGTGGCCTCCCATAACAGTTGTTGCAGATGTTCCTTCGGCCAAGTGTTGTTGGCAAACACCTTACTATTCCTAGCAATCCAGATCATCCATAACGCGTGACCCCGCAACAAGGACCACAAAGTTTTAACCTCTTGAAATTGACGAGGGAGGGAAGCTCCAAAAATACACTGCGTGACGGCTAGGCGAGGGTGTGTTCTTGCTTGATTCCCCCGAACATATATGGTGAACTATTGATTGGGCATAGTCCCAAACCAACTGCACTTGGTGACAACCATAAAATCTGTGTGTAGGGGTCTCCTCCTTTGCATCAGTACAGCACTCACAAATAACGCTAATCCCGCGGTTAATATGTTGTACTATTAGTGCAAATCATTGTAGGTGCATGCACTTGGAGTCCAAACAAGTTAACAAGCATAATAATACCATTGGATAAATAGAAATAAAATGTAGTTTATCATAAATGAAATGAAATTTTAAGTGGCTAACAATTGGTGTAGTAGTGGGACCAAATGAATGCATAAAGTACTTGGGTGATTGCAAGAAACACTTGTCCTATTTTGTGTCATATGGTGTATGCTGATTTGTTTTTTGGCCATAACTTTTGTATTTTGCCTTCAAATGACTCAAGATTTTATAGAGAAGGTACTCATAACTATTATACACATTCCATAATTTTTTTCATGATTTTCAAAAATGATTTACTATCAAAAAATAGACCCCAATTGAATGTCACACTTTGCAATTTAGGGTTTTTTTGAACTAATGAGTGCCTTTTTTTAAATGATTTTGAGATGAAATTTGGATGAGATGGTCTTCTAGTAGATTTCTAGCTCTCCAAAGAATGATTTTTAAAAATAATTAGTTTTATGTGGTGTGGAAGTCTACAAAGTGAACTTCTTTCTACTTGTATTTTGAAACATATAAAATATTATTTTGGTGGATTTTTTGGTAAATGACCATCTCTATAGAGTTGTTGCAAATAGACACTTTTTATTTCTGTATTTACTGATTTTTACTATTTTTACCTAATTTAAACATGAAGGTATGTATTTTCTTGAAATTTGGTACTTTTCAAATTCTCCTACTTAAAGAATTTTTCTATACAACTCCTTCCGTGAATCCGTGGGAGCATGGATACCTTTGTTTTAACTCCTAAAGGACCATTGTCCCCTCGTAGAACAATTTGGAGTTTGGGTAGGTTCCAGGGTGAGTTCAAGAAAGACCGGTCCTATTTCACATTATGATCAAAGAAACAATGTTGTTTTTGGCAATAACTTTTGATGCATGAATCTTATAAGTTTGAAATTTTTATTGGAGATGCCTAATTTGATGTTAATCAAATCCCTTATTTTTTGAAAATTTTAAAATTAATTTTATAATTAATTTTTAATTTAGCTAATTTGTCACAATTAGG
This sequence comes from Thuidium tamariscinum, assembly GCA_947034885.2. Taxonomy (NCBI): domain Eukaryota; kingdom Viridiplantae; phylum Streptophyta; class Bryopsida; order Hypnales; family Thuidiaceae; genus Thuidium; species Thuidium tamariscinum. The sequence continues at coordinate 14,452,208 of OX344756.2, forward strand.
AATTTTAAGGTTTTTACTACATTAGGAATATCCAAATTTAATGATTTAGAGCTCAAAATTTCATGGTCTATTTGCAATTTTTCATAGCAGGGAATCATATATCCAGCAAAGGAAATTTGAAAATATATTATTTTATGCCCTCTACATGAGTACAAACAATACTTTCATTGCATGCAATTTTTTAACATTGAAGATGGTTTTTAAATAATTCTTTTGGTGAAATATAATCATCATCAAATATTCCTTAATGGACAATTTTTAGTTTCTCAAAAAAAAAATTCCCTATTTTTTACAAATTAAAATATAAAAGTGCCTATTTTCATGAGATTTTGCACTTTTCTAGTTCACCTACTTAGAAAATTTTCCTACACTTTTCCTTCTTAGGATTCTTCTTCAAGACATTAAGAATATTTTTCATATATTTTTAAAAATTGTTTTTTTATTTTTAAAGTACTCCCGAAAAATCAGGATTAATATGGCCAAAGTGTACAAAAACCGGTCAGTCTTTCTTGAGCTCACCTTCTGATGGTCTCAATTTTTGATGGAACTATTTAAAAAATTTTGAAAATTTTTGAAAATTTTTAAGGATGTGTATTTCTATAAGAGATTCATGGACATATAATTTTTATTCCAATCGGGTAACTATTGGATGAAAAAATTATAGGTTGTTTTAAGCAAATTTTGATTCAAGGGGCAAGCTGGGCTGCAAAAATTTCATTGGCTGGAGAGGGGTTAGGGCTTGCAAAAATAAGCTGCAAGTGTGGGCAATGGGCAAGAATGAAGGGCCTTCAAATGCCCTTCTGACAAATTTCACACAGTGCACAATATACTACCTTCCTATGTCTTTGTATTGATTGTCTCTAATGTCTATGGATTTTGTATGGATGAGATGGAGGTAGATGGAGAATAATCCCCCTATGAAGATACGTTGTTTGTTTGGATGTTTGTTTGTTACGTTGAGATCTCCCTGACCGTGAGTCCCTCGGGTGCATGTTTGGTACCGTCACAAAGCCCTCAGCGAGGAGGGGTGCACAGGCTTTGATTCATGGTGTTCCAACCTACGGCATGAAAGTTATTGAATTTTGAAGTTTCTATACTTTAAAAAAATTGTTTGTTTGTTACGTTGAGATCTCCCGGACCGTGAGTCCCCCTGGTGCGTGTTTGGTACCGTCAGAAAGTCCTTGACAAGGAGGGGTGCACGGGCTTTGATTCATGGTGTTCTAACCTATGGCATGAAAGTTATTGAATTTTGAAGTTTCTATACATTAAAAAAATTAGACCGTGGCAATGGCACGGGCCACCCTAGTTTTGATGAATGTTGTAGTGATCAGCGTTCCCCTTTATCAAACTTTGTAGGGAACACATTGGGAACTCATGGTGACAAACCGGGTCCTTTTTTCCTATTGCCCACCAAACTTTGGCTCTGGGGAGGTTAATAAAACCTTCTAAGTTCTAATTTCAGTTAAATTAGAGTTTGTTTGTTGTTTTCAATTTATTTTTTGGAGTATGTTGAAAACAAATAAATGTTTGAATCCAACATTGGGATTTTAGAGTGTTGAAGCTAGAAGGTAGAACATATGTTTGCAAAAAAGGCTAGTGTATTGTCAATTTCCTAGGCATTGTGTCATTGCAAGATTTGTTTGGGTCTATTCCACACATTTTTTTGAAGTGAAATTTGGTAGGCATATGTACAATTGTATTCTCATTATGTCAAAAAATTTAATTCAAAGTTTTCATTGTAAGAAAATTCCACAAATGGTGGTCAAAGCCAGCTGAAATTATAGGGCAGCATTCAAAAAAACTTTTCTTAAAAGTTTGAATGCTCATATCTTTCAATCCATACAGTCAAACTTGATGAAATTATTACTAAATCTTTCTAAACAAGTAAAGTACAAGATCCTATGGTTATATTTCCAAAAAAAGATTTCTTTTAGTTTTTTTAGCAAATGCAATAGAAACGGCAGTTTTTAGCACTTGGTTTTTGATAGAAAAATGGCCATGGTCCTTTAGGGGTTAAAGGCACAGTTGCTAGTATGTGATCATAGAAGTGTGAGCTTATGAGCCTCAAAGATTATGCACCTATAATATAGGTGCTTATACTATAGAAACCTTTTATGATAAGAGTATATTTATACTATAGGTGGATGATTGCCAGAAAGACCAGTACTATTTTGCGTCACATTTTGAATGACGGAGTTGTTATTGATTATAACTTTTAAAGTATGAACCATATTAACTTGAAATTTTGACTAAAGATGTCTAATATGACAAAAATCAAATTTCTTATTTTTCAGAATTTTTAAAAAATCATCTAATAATTAAATTTCAATTAAGCTAATTTGTCACACTTTGCGGTTTAGGATTTTTTAGTATTAGGGAGCATCCAAAATTAATGATCTAAAGCTGAAATTTTTGTGGCCTATTCCCATAATAGGTAGGCATGTTTCTACCAAAGTAAATCTCAAAAATCATTATTCTCTTTCTTCTACATGTGCGCAAATAGGCCTCCCTTGCACGCATACTTTTGAACATTTAAGATGGTTTTGAGATCATTCTTTTAGTGAAATCTCTTCATCATAAAGTTTTCCCAAATTTAAAAATTTTATTTATTTTTTAATTCCTTTTCCTATTTTTTACAAATTAAAATGTCAAAATACCTATTTTTATGAAAATTTGCACTTTTCTAGTTCTCCTACTTAGAGAATTTTTCTACACTTTTACTTCCTAGGGTACCTTCTTCTTAGAGGTATATACATAAAACATATTTTTTAGATTTTTTTTAAATTGTTTTTCTAATTATACAGTACTCCCGAAAATTTCAACAGTATTGTGGAAAACGCTACATAAATCAGTCGGTCTTTCTTGCAATGACCCAAGTACCTATATTATAGGTGTTTTTACTATAAACACCTTCAAAGGTGGTAGTATATCTACTTATATACATATTAGAAGCTTACATGCTCACACACTAGCATCGTTGGTTTTAAAGGTATATACATAAGCCATATTTTAAAAATTTTAAGAAAATTAGTTTTCTAATTTTAAAGTACTCTAGAAAAATTCATGAGTATTATTGCAAAATACAACAAATAGTAAAAGTGTTTTTTACAATCACCCATTTGTATGAAAGTAAAGTGATTTTTACAAAAGTACTTAAGTTTGAGCATTATGGAGGATGAATGTGTACAGGGAGGACACTCTCACTACATTTGGGGGATTCACATGCAGCGGAGGGGTATTTTTTGGGGGCCTATTTACCTCCTAGGTAACATGAAAAAGTCCCCTATCATTACCTAATGCAGAAATTTTTTGTACATAATCATAGGTGTCATTACTTATAATATGTAAATCAATGCAATTTTTTGTAGTCTATATTTTTGTAAGTAAAAAAACTAAATAAAAAATTGATGAAAAAATAAAAGAGATACGGAAAAAATTCATAGAAAAAAAGATTCAATTTTTCAACGCCATTTAGTATGAATGAATCAAACACAAAACATTAGAATTGAAAGCAATATTCAACAATTAGAAGTCAAATGAAGACATTGTTCAAAAACACAAGGCCGAAGTCAATGAAAGTACTAAATGTCTAAAGTACTGAAAATGTGCTTCAATATCAAAATGTGGACAAGAAGAAATGTCTACTAGCAAATGAAAAAACTACAATAATAACATCCTGCTACATTTTTGATACACTTGTGCATTTGAAAAAAATTCAATCTACCATTTGCCATACAAAACTCCTACATTTAGAAATGCACCCTGATTTGCTATAACTGATTAGACTAGCACCTGTCAATCAAAATGAAAGAAATAAAAAAATGAGAGTAATATTGAGCCTTCGATGAGTAGAAAACACGCAATGGGTAGTCCAAAACTCTAAGTTTGTGAAATCACACCTTTATCCACTATTTTGAGTTTCATCTTGTAACTCTGATCTACAAGTACTATACTATAAGTCTAACATAGTACTATACTATAATTTTGATGTTGTACAAATACACCCTACTAAATACAATTTTTTGGATTCAATTCTTTTGTCCCTAAATTACATGTACCTAAAAACTAATGAACCATATTTTTGGCTACCTACATTACTTATAATGGACTTGTTACTTTTAATGTCTTCTATTTTATATATAATTTTTTTATAAGTACTTTTAAATATTATTCAAAATGAATTAAATCCACCCTATATTCTGCTGCACATAAATTGCTAAAATGCGGGAAGTGTCCTCCTGTGTGAATGTGATAAATAGTTTGTTTTTTCTACATCCATTAGAGAAGTTTTGGGCTTTTGGAAGACTATAAGTTTCCAAAAATTGGACACGCTGCCGCATTAGCAATTTAACATGGTTAGAAGACTCCAAGTTGAAAGTGAGGTATAGTTGAAATTATTTTTACTAATTCTTATATTTTTTTTAAAATTTTAAAAATCATTTTTAAAATTTTAAATATATTTTTAAATTTTTTAAATTTTTTTTATCTTGTTAAATTTGAAAATTCATATTAGTAGGGGCTGGTTTATAGTAGTGGGAACAATTTTAGGGAAAAACCTAGAAACAACCTCTCGGAAGCCAAAAACTCCTCTAATGTTTCACTTTATACCTTTCATTTGGATTAGTCTTGTATGCAGTGCAAATTCTAACTGCAGTATTTGTAAATATTCTCAAACGATGAATGTAATTCTTATCATTAATGTACATTTATCCATTAAAAGAAAAATGTAGCCTGAAGAAGATTACAAAATTAGAATAGCATTGCCATCACCTGATTCAAATTTTAAAAAAAAAAAAAAAAAAAAAAAAAATATATATATATATATATATATATATATATATATATATATAATAAATTTAATAATTGCAATCCTTGCTAGCCAAAATTTGACCAACTAAAACTGTTAGGTGTGCAATTCCTATATTATATGGCCTTGATTATAATAATTTATAATACATTTTGGTCCATTTTCATACGATAGTATTTGTTTTAATGTAGAAATTTTTTTAACCTTTTATCAAGAAATCCAAAATTGTAATTGTATACTCCCTCCGTCCCAAAATGATTCCTATTAGACAAAATGTCTTGGATTATTTAAGCTTGAAAATAATAATTTTAAAAATCTATTTTTTCCTATAACTAAAATTTGATATTTTCTTCCTATCCAAGAAATTTCAATTCTAAGTTAGTTTTTGAAATGTTGTTATTTGATGTTAAAAAGTGAGATTTTAGGGACCTTCTTAGGGAGCACTACTAGCCATTGATTTAGCTTGCATGGTATAATTCCCACACTGCATAACCTTGCATTAGGCTCCTTTTTTTGTTCTTAAACTAATGGGCCATAAATTGATCATGATGAGGGCCTTTCCATACAATCCATGCTATTTGCCCAAATTAGATGGCTTACATCAAGGTACACAATAACCGCTTACAAAATGCTTGAATTAGGTGGTTTGGAATAAGGTTTTGGATTTTGATTGGAAGTCAGATGGGGCGAGTTTGAGAGGGAGATGGAACAAGGCTTAAAATAATATTTTCAACTACAATAAAGTATTCCGACCAAATTATAAAACAGGACTATAGAACTCCTAAGACTTCATTTGTGGGCCCTTGATGAAGGTCATTTTGGGATGGAGGGAGTACATGATATGAATATTTTTTGAAGACAAAAATAGCATGAAAGAGCTACTTATTTGAAGAGGTTTTTTTATACATGTATCATGAGACAAGCTATTCAATTTGGTGGACTTTTTAATATTTGTTTTATAAAAAATAAAATACTATAAATGAATTTTTGTTTTAATTGGAGTGAACTACTTTTATAGATTTTTAAAAACTATTCATAAGTATTATGATTCTTTACATAGATTGTGAATTTTCTTGGTAATACATACACAACCTTACATTTTCTACATTGGATGATTGCAAGAAACACTTGTACTATTTGTTGCATTTTTTATTTTCAACATTTTAGTAATTTTGTACTATAAGTCACCTTTTGTATTATTGGGGGCATTAAATATGAAATCTAAATAGTCAATTGGATTTCACATCTATTATTTTAACAATTTGTCATGTTCATCATCAAAAGGCTAGGATGGATGGCATAACCTAATTTGCCATAAAAAAAATAGTTCACATTAATAGATTGGAGGCACTCTAAGCCCACAAGTAGTACTATAGTGTATTTTTGTGTGCCTTGAAATACTATTTTCAACCATAGGCTTCAATTTCCATAAGAAAATGAAACTTCTATATTTCTATTTTTTTTAAATTAGAAAATGCAATTGAAATTATTATTATAAAATTTGCCATTGTTACCAACTAAGAGCAAAAAAATAAGATAAAAGCCAAAACTAAATAACCATTTTTTATTCAACATAATTCAACCTAAATATAGTACTATTTAGGTCAATGTCACATATATTTGGAATATATTTTTCTATTGCTTTAGAAAACTTACTTATGAATTTCATGTTTATTCAATCAATTTTACAATACTTATGGCACAAAACAACTTTGGCAATGAATATGTGACAAAAATTAGGACAAGTGTTTTTTGCAACCATCCTATTTAATTTTGTTTAATTTGGTCTTCATCTTGTCTTTTTAGTTTTCTTAATTTGATATAGTTTTTACAAAAGCTAACAAGCCATCATCTATGCCATTTTAATACTAATGACCCTTGTGTATAGTACAATAATCATTTACTTGAGGAAATATGAATGGTCAATTTCATTAAATTAGCACAATTTTAGTGTCCAAAAGTGTGACATGTATATAATTGAAGGTCTAAAATATAGAATAGTTACCAATTCATATTTTACAATGCTTTTAAAAAGGTGTTGTAGTGGAATATCACCAATTTAACAAAATTGATGTTATAGACTACAACAAAAATGAGGCATTCAACCAAGCATCCATCCAAATATGTGCAAAATGTATTTTATGAATGTATGTGACACTAATTATCAAATTCACGTTGTTTTATATTATTTCAGGTTAAGAGATTATTGTATTGTTTTGATTTCTATTATATTTGTTTTTGTAGTGACACTAATGTTGACATTGTTGCACTTTTTCTATCAAGATAAATAAAGATAAATTGGTAAATTAGTGTAGCTAATTAAAAGTATGTCACAATTACTATCAAGCATCGAAATTCACTTAGTCAAGTGCAAGACTAGAATTGAAAGATGGCGGAAAAATCCAGCTCATCAAACATCCAAAGGAAAGAACTACAAAAATAGTGAATTAGATTGTCCCTACTAATTTTTCAACATATAAAACTATGTGGATATTATTAGTTATTGTACTAGAATGTACTATCTACTTTTAAATTTAGGATTGTTGTAATTGGGACTCACTAACCTCCATGTGTATGAATCAAAATCCTTTTAGAAATATTTGTTGACTTTGATGGCTTGAAAAGTAAGTAACTTCCTTGATGTAAGGCTTGCAACCTAATTGTCAAGGGTGATTGCTTGAAACATTTGTACTATTTTCTATCACATGCCTCCAGCTAATTATTTTTTTGGTGATAATTTTTGCATTTTGGCTCTAATGACTTGAAATTTACAGACAAGGTACTTATGTGAGTACTTATGACTAATGGACACCTTACCAAATTTATAGAAGTTTTAAAAATATGTTTTACTATCCCAAATAGCCTTTGATTAAATGTCACATTTACCACTTTTGGATTTTTTTCAACAAAATAAAACCTATAGAAATGAATTTGGAGATGAATTTTGGAAGAAATGGTTTTGTAGTATACTTTTAGCTATTAGTGCTCAAAGTATTTCTTAAAAGTATTTAGTGCTTTTTTTGGTGGATGACCATCTCCACAAGGTTCTTTCAAATGGCCAATTTCTATTTCTATTTTTATTCTTTATTATTTAAAATATCAAAGTACCTATGTTATTAAGATTTGGCACTTTTCTAGTTCTCTTACTTAGAATTTTTCTATGATTTTCCTTTGGTGTTTACCTTCACCTTATGGATGTATAATGCATTGGTTGTAATTTCTTTTTAAATTAAAAATTATTTTCTTAATTTTAAAGCATTCCAAAAAAAAGATGTAAGTATTATAATACCGCAACAAAATTGATAGGTGTTTTGTGCAATCATCCTTAAGGCAACCTAATTTCACTATTTTATGTAGATTGTAGAGCTTTATGGACAATATTTGTCAGAATTTTTGATTGTAGAAATAAATTACTTTAATGAAATTGATCATAGAGGGAAGGAGTGAAAATCCTAGCCTAGCAGTGCACAACATTTATTTATGGGTGACATGCAACATGCATACTGATTTGCATAACTATGAGCACAACAAGCTAATGTAAATGTCGCAATGAGTCACATGGATATGGCCAATACAACGGACTACTGATGCTTAGAGCATCACCACCCGTCTGGCAAAATGCTGGCTTGCAAAATGCAGAGCCATCCACTTTGCCAGTTGGGTGGTGAGCTGCGCCCCACCCGCTCTGCATTTTGCAGGCGGGTTTGGGAAATTTATTTTGGAGGCCAGATGCCCTGAGATCCAGGCGCTCAACCTGGAGGCTTGTTGGCTCTGCGATACAGGGAGGAAAATTGGGTTTTGTCTCTTCATGTTTGGAGGCCGGTTTGGAGGCCGCACTCTGGCCTCCAAAAGGTCCTTGTTTTGCAGGCCAGCCACCACTTCCAAGCCAGGCCCGGAGAGAGGTCATCCGTTTTGGAGGACGGGTGGGGCAATTTTGGAGGCCGCCGGAGAGAGGCCATCCGTTTTGGAGGACGGGTGGTGATGCTCTTACACAGTACTTGTAACAGCTCTCAAATTTCATTCTCATGAATCTGGTCTCTGTCCATGACATGGGTGAACAAATCATGCTTGCACATCATCAAATAACACAAAAATGGTAATTCAGATCCCTCAAATTTTTAGCATTCAAGTGAACCAAGCACTAAAATCTGCTGGACCTGTGTAAATCTGAGGTTCCCAGCAAGCACCTCGGAAAGATAGAATCTCTGCAAATATTACTTTTCAACCAAAACGATGTTCAAACCGGCATTAGAGTAACTTTGCCAATCACCATGTGCAGAGCAAATTCAAATTCTATTCTACAACTCAGTAGGCACTTGCAAGCTATCAAATTTGGCACAATTATTCAGTGTCACGTTAAACTTGAGTCCATAAAAAATTACAAAATTTTTTTTCTTGGCTTACTAATTTTGTTGTAACTTGAAAACAACATGTATAGAAAAAATAACACAGCCCTTCACTGCACACTGTACAATGATTGTGTGGTGGTCTGGTTCCTTGTTCAATTAGCATACGATGATTAACAGTACTTCTGCCATAAGAAGCAGTGTTAGTGTCTGATTTTGGGATGCATCCAGTTAATGGTGGGTTTATTCTAACTGAAATTAAAACTGAAAAGTTTTCCAAAGGAAACTAGAAAATGTACTACCCCCTCCCAAATTAAGTCTACTAGATTAACCTCACGTTTTTTAAGGTAGTTTTGAATGGATCATCTAGAGGCTTTTTTTTTGGTCCAATTTTATTAAAGTTGCAGATGAATGCATGCATTTTTCTTCATTGATTCTGGTGATATAAAATTTGGACCTTCTGAATTTTCACTTTTCACAATATCAAACATTTTCTACAACACTTATTTGGGACGGAGGGAGTATAACCTTACCAGAGTAACCAGTCACACATTCAAGTAACCCGTCACACATTCAAGTACTTCATATTCATTACTTAAAAAGAAAACTTGAGCCATCACTGCTAATTAGTACTCTGTATTTGTACTTCTAGAAACACATTTTCAAAGTTCTTAATTAATTACCACGCACATGAAATCTCGAGTTCAGATCGAATACAAAATTACAAACGGTTTCGATACCCACATGGAAAAAAATCCCCTTAATTTGCTTGATAAATTACAAGGCGAGGGACTCATAGCTTGCTATCAAAGATTAATTTCCAGGTTCGTAATTGAACTTATCCCACAATTCAAAGCATTTGTCACTTCGCTTGGGCGGACCGTTGCTTGCAAGAGCACCTGGAACATCAAATCCCCGATCAAATCTCGGTTGCCCTCCACCAATTTGTGCTCCTCCAATGCCTCCAGCGGGAAGTACATCACCCATTCCTCCCAATCCTGCACCTTGTCGATCCATTCTTCACTTTCTCTCTAGTCTTGAGCAATGCAACTGGTCAGTCTGTAATTCAAACAACGTAGCTCCTCTTCGACTGCCAGCAAAATCCTTAAAAAGAAACACGTTCTATGATCAATTAATTTCGTTAAGTTGGGCTGTATTTCAATACTCTAGCACCTTTCAGAACGCGCATTCAGAAATATATGTACTCGTACTTATCCTAGATTGTGGTATAAGTCACAATTTTGCCACTGAATTCGTGCCAATTTATTGGAAATCGACCACAACTAGGTACTCGTACTTACCGTAACAACTCAACAGTTAAGGTCATGAACACAACACCCACAATAGCAAGTAAATCTGCAAAGTCTGTAATCGATCGAACCAACTGGTAGCAATGATCTAGCTAGACAGAATTGGAATCCAAAGAGGTACGTTGTTAATTAGCAATCCAGTTCAATTCACTTCGTGAATTAAACAGCTAGAATCTCAGTAAGCGCGCAACTATATATAATCAATGCTAGTTCGACCAATCGAGAGCTGTTTGATTTAGCTGTCGATCTAGAACAAGTGAGACTGTTGAACATATATATATAAGATTCTACAGATAAATCTGAAGTACTAGAGAGGAGAAGAAGCTAGACTATAGTACGGAGAACTAAACAATGATAAATCTAAGATCATAATAGAATGATGGACACAGGACGAGCCTGTTCTTTTATACTGTAAACTACTAAGAGAGGTAGATCTGAAACTGAGGATAAAAGTAATAGTAACAATATCTAACGTTCACAAGTTGAAGCTACAGTAGTTCCAACACCCTCCCTCAACTTGAGCAACGTGTTGTCGAGCAGTGATAGAAATGCAGCAGCGATTGATGATCCAAAGTTGCAGTCGATTCATTTTCAGAGGGGCAGCAAGAAGTTGAAGAGTCGACTGTTCACAAAGGTGAACATAAATTGCTATTTGACGTAACAACCTCCACCCAAGCATTTGAAATAAACCACGGATTTAAGAAGTCTCTAGTTCTTCTATACTAACTATTCCTAAGCCCTCTCTCAGTTTTGAAAACTGAATACGTCCCAAAGCTTTAGTAAATATATCTGCAATTTGTTCACTAGATGGAAGATAGACAAGATCGACAACTTCAGTAAGAACATTTTCTCTGATATAGTGGTGCCACACTTCTACATGTTTGGAACCTTTGTGACAAACTGGGTTTTTGGCTGACTTCAATGTGCTTTGGTTGTCGCAATGAATTGTAATAGGTTTCGATGTTTCTCCTGTGACTCGCTCAGTTAGAGTTCGTAACCATATGGCTTCCTTGATACCTTCAGTAACTGCTTTAGTTTCTGCATCAGTGGAGGAGGTTGCTACAGTGATCATTTTCTTCGATTGCCAAGTTATTGGACCTCCTGCTAACTTGAAAGTGAAGGCTGTGATGGATCTACGATCATCAATATCATTTGCCCAATCTGCATCGGTATAACCAAGTATTTCAGTGCTTTCTCCTCTTCGATATTGGATGCCAAAATTTTTCGTTCCTTGCAGATATCGAAGGACTTGCTTTGCCGCATCCCAGTGCGAGGTACGAGGATCTTGCATATAGCGACTAAGAGCACTTACTGCAAATGATAAATCTGGCCTTGTATTCAAAAGGTATATGAGTTTGCCAATCAACTTACAATAAATACCCTTATCAAATGGCTTGAATGATTCGTCTTTGCTGAACTTCCGCCCTTCTGATACAGGTACCGCACAACTGTTGCAATCTTCCATGCCAAAGTCTTTTAAAATCATTTCTATGTAGTTCTTCTGGGTGAAGAATATGCCAGCTTTGTTCATGGTGAACTCTACCCCAAGATAGAATTTGAGTTGGCCTAGATCTGTCATTTTGAACTGTTTGAGTAGTTGCTGCTTTAACCATTGAACTTTGGCTACGTTGTTCCCAGTAAGGAGTAAATCGTCTACATACAGGATGAGTAAAGCTATCCCTCCTTCATCCCTGTAGAAATATAGGCTGTAATCAGCTTCTGTACGAGACATGTTGCAAGTAAATAGAAATTCATCGATTCGTTCGTACCAAGTTCGTGGAGCTTGGCGGAGACCGTATAGAGAACGCAATAGCTTGTATACTTTTGACGTACCATGATGTGGAAATCCCTCGGGTATGAGCATATAAACAATTTCTTTGAGATTTCCATTTAAGAAAGCTGTGATAACATCTAGGTGTTCAACATCCCATCCAAGTGATGCAGCAAGTGCCAAAACAAGTCTAATTGCTTTCCACTTTGCAACTGGAGCAAAAATTTCTGTAAAGTCTATGCCAGCGACTTGCTGGAAGCCTCTAGCAACCAAGCGAGCTTTGAGCTTGTTTGGCTTTCCATCAGAGTCACATTTTGTTTTGAATATCCACTTTGCTGACACTGGTTTTGCATTAATTGGAAGATCACATACCTCCCAAGTTTGGTTGTGGTGTAAAGATTCAATCTCTTTGTTGATAGCCTCTCGCCAGCCTGGGTGTTGAATTGCTTCGGAGAAAGAAATCGGATCATTAGATTCTTCAGCAAGGCCAAAGAAAATATCGGTTTCTATGCAATTCAAGTCAATATCTTCTTCCAACGCATATGTAACATGATCTCTGAGTTTTGATGATGGCTGACGTGATCGCGTTGGTCTTGACAACGTGGGTTGGGTTTCGATAGCTTGAGGACGTGATGCTCCAATTTCTGGAGTTGATGAGGAGTTGAACTGTTCGTTGTTGTCGACAGGATCTTGTGCTTGAGCCAAGGGGGCTGAAATCATGGGACTTGGTGATGATAACTCTGATTGTGGAGCAATATCTGGAGATTTGTCAGATTGCAAAGTGACAGTTGGAGGTTCAAGAGTAGGTGCACTGCCAGTTGATAATGGGACCGGTTGTTCCTGGGAGATGCTCGGACTAGAAGTCAATACGTTAGATTCATCGAATCGGACATTTCTTGAGATCCGTAAAATGCGTTGTGGAGGCAGGTAACATCTACAGCCTTTTGTCTCCTCATCATAGCCCACTAAAATTCCTTCAATAGCCTTGGCTTGTAGCTTGTCTCGTTTGTCAGCTTCAATAAAAATAAATACTTTTGAGCCATAGATCCGTAAATGATCCAATCTTGGCTTGGTCCGAAATAGCCTTTGGAAGGGAGTGACGTTGGGATTTGATCTCGTCAAGCTCCTATTCAAAATAAAGGCTGCTGTATTAATAGCTTCACTCCAAAGATAGCGTGGAGTTTTGGCAGCTAATTGCATGCTTCTCGCACGTTCAAGCAATTTCCGATTAGCGCGTTCGGCCACTCCATTTTGTTCTGGAGTATAGGCATTTGTCAGTTGTCGCCTAATGCCGCACTGTTGAAATAGGTATTTGAACTCATGGGAGCAAAATTCTCCTCCTCTGTCAGATCGAACTTCTTCTATAGGTGTCTTCAGTTGAAGTTCAATCATAGTTTTGAACGTTTTGAAAACCTCAAATGCTTGAGACTTCAAGTTCAAAAATCTGACCCATATATATCTACTGTAATCATCGACTATGACCATGAAGTAATTGGATCCTCCTAGTGATTGAGTTGGTAATGGTCCACACAAGTCAAGGTGTAGTAGTTGAAGGACCTTCTTTGCTCTATTTTCAGATGCAACTAGAAATGGAGCACGAGATTGTTTGCCAAGTTGGCAAGTTGAACATACCTCAGAATGAATCGGGATATATGGGATCCCAGCTGCTGCGTTTCCTAGAGATAGCTGGTGTAAGCTACGGAAGTTTAGATGTCCCAGACGATGATGCCACAAGCGTGCTAATTGTGTTGACTGCGATGTGATGATGTTCATCTCCATAGAACTCGAACTAGTTGCACTACCTTGATGAACAATATTGCGGGCGACTAGTTTGTATAAGCCATTCTTGTGATTACGCACTCCTTCTGCAATCACGTTTTTTCTTTTCTTGCTGTAAAGAACACACCTATCTTCATCGAAACAAGCAATAATACCATTTTGAGTCATTGATCCTACTGAGAGAAGATTTTTCTTGAGGCCAGGTATATACAAAACACCAGAAATGCTCTTTACTTGACCTGAAGGGAGGTTGAAATTTACAGATCCACGTCCAGCAATAGCATGACTTTGCCCTCCTGCTGTCCTAACATTGCCTTTGTAGTCATCTAGATTTTCAAAAAATTCTCGAGTACCAGTGACATGTTTGGTCGCTCCAGAGTCGAGGTACCATCCGGAGTCATCGCTTTGAATATCAAGAGCCGCAATAGCTGCTTCGATTGTTTCTTCTTCTTCAGTCTCCATACAATTTGCTAGATCCGTATCTTCCGGCTGGATCCACGCTGGTTCTTCGTCAACAACATGTGCTTGGATCTGTTGACGTTGAAGAAGCTTTTGTCTCCGATCAGCTTCTAACTTCTTAATATCAGCCAATCGCTCAGGACACATACCTTTCCAATGGCCTGGCTTGCCACAATAGTTACAAATCTCTGAACTCAGTTGTTGATGTGGTCCAGAGCTATAGTGATGAGTCGCCGATCCACGATGGTGTAGTGCGGGCCCATGATACTGGGATCGATGATTCGGCTTCCCCAGTATTCCAGCAGCTTGGTTCATCGATGCTCCCTTTGCTGAGCGGAAATAAAGCGCCTCGTTTGATTCATTGGGGCTCTTCGACTTCTGCTTCACTTCCCTGCGACTTTCTTTAAGCATCAAGTTAGTTTGCAGCTCGTTTAATGTTGGAAATTTTCCTGCACTAGTATAGTGTTGCAGAAAATGATCGTAACTGTCGGGAATGTTCTTGATCACAATCTGAACTAAATCGGAGTCATCAACCCTTACTCCAATAGCAGACAGTTGCGACAAGATTCCTCTAAACTGATTGAAGTAGTTTTCGAAACCTAGATCCTCTGTCATAGAGAGTAAAGAGAGCTTGTTTTTCAACTGATGTTTCCTACTATCAGATGTAACCTCATAGGTGCAACACAAAAAATCCCACAATGATTTTGGATCATCATATGCTGTGAGATTCATGAGGAGAGTTGGTTTTATTGCCATAGTAATCATGTATAGCAACTTCTCCTTTTTCTCAACAAGTTCTGGATCTACTACTTCCTTTCCACTCTTAGAACTCTCTGGTGGCGAAAGTATCTGCCACAACTGTTCTTTCTTCACTGCTCTAGTCACTACGTACTTCCACAGGTTGAAATTTGATGACCCCTCGAGTTTGATCTCATCGGGGATTGGACCAGTATATGCCATGATGCAAAAAAAAGAGAAATCTGACAAAGACTCACTTAGATCGAGGAAGAGAGAAGACTGTGACTTAAAAACTTGGTAGACTTGCATAAGATTTTAGAAAGGTGAGGAGAATAAACTAGCACGAGAAACCGAGCCTAAGCTCTGATACCATGTTGAACATATATATATAAGATTCTACAGATAAATCTGAAGTACTAGAGAGGAGAAGAAGCTAGACTATAGTACGGAGAACTAAACAGTGATAAATCTAAGATCATAATAGAATGATGGACACAGGACGAGCCTGTTCTTTTATACTGTAAACTACTAAGAGAGGTAGATCTGAAACTGAGGATAAAAGTAATAGTAACAATATCTAACGTTCACAAGTTGAAGCTACAGTAGTTCCAACAGAGACAGATCGAGCGCGGCAGTTAGACACTGGCAATGACTGTGAATCATAATTCTGAAGATGTGACAAGAATTCAATTCTTGACAGCACTCTATATATTCATTGAAATTGCTCAGACGCGTAGGGAGAGGCAGAATCGCTACAATATTACAGTTTGCTGTGCTACCTTGGATTGTCGATAGCTCTAGATCTTATGTACTTGGGATCGATGGTTGTCTAGAGAACAACTTCAGGAGTGTGTGTGACAGTGGGAGTGAACTCCAAGGCGTGAAATTAAGAAGCAAACACTTAGGGAGCACGTACATGAGTGCAGAGCAATGATAGAGTGGGCCATATATATGCACATCCGATTCCTTCGACACTCCGCAGGGAGCCAGTGACGTTCGTGAGAGAGCGCATGTGTAAGTTCAACGAGAGTATTAACTTTTCAATTTAGAAGTTAGTGTTCTTCTTTTTAATCGATCAGGCACTGTCGACAGAGCAGTAAATTTGATCTCCGTATTTGTCTGCCGGACCAATTAATTATGGTCCAGGGTGCACAACTCCCAAATTCCATGCCCTTGTTATCACTACTTTTAATGCATTTTAATCTATTCTCAAAGTGTATAATTTGCTTGAATGTAAGTAAAAAATTCTAATAGCTCTTTTAACAAGGAATCCAAAAATGTAATTATACATATGAAATGAATATTTTTTTGAGGACAATTTAAAAGCATTAAAAATCGAATTAAATTTAATTGAAGAGAATTTTTTGTATGGATTTTTTAAAATTATGTACAAGTGTTTCAATTCTTTATATATGTATTGAACAGATATTTCGTTAAAATGGCAGTATTCATACGCCATTTTCCATTCATTTTCTAGGACGGTTATAGATTTCACACCTCATGGCCTTGAAATCTTGGAGCAGTTTACATTTTAGACCACATGGTCTAATCCTGAAATGCCAAGTTTGTGGCATACCGCCATTTTAATGAAATATACGTTATTGTGAGGTTGTTTTTTCTAAAATGTATATAATGCAACATTTTCTACATATAAATTTCTTTTAATTTGATCTCCGACAGTCCGACTAACTTTTTGATCTAAGTTTTCATTTGATATAATTTTAACAAAAGCCATCCTCTAAGTTGTTTCAATGCCGATGTCCTAGGCTGCATTACTGCATATAAACATAAGAGTTGCGTACCCGAGATTATGATCGAAAGACTTTACCTTATTTCGCTTCCAGACCTGTACGTACTTGATTCGGTACTTAATTGTGCCTGGGGTTTTGGAGCATCGAGCACGTGGTCGCGGCCGTTGTTGTGTCGGAATTCTCGCATAGTCCGGTTGTTTCAACAGATTGTGGAGTGCAAGGAAAGACCCGGCGGAGTCGACGTACCAGGCTAGCTTCAATTAATTAATCTGTCTGTAAGCGCAGGTTGAGAATCTCCCTGGCGATTGGATGACGGACAGACGGAGTCCAGCCGCCAGATTCTGCAGTACGAAAATGGAGATTGTACAGAGTTTGAAAAGGATCGTCAGAAATTAATTATCTTGCCGCGGTCAGCTGCACGTGGTCGACGGGTCGGAGGAAACTCGGTCGATCTCAAACGAAGGTTAAGATTAATGACCACCGGTTCAGGGCTACATTGAAAAGTCATAGCCAGTTTAGAGCGGATGGAGTGATAAAATGTACTTTAATTTGTAGGACATTCAATGCAATTTATGTTCAAGTAACAAAGGTCGAGTTTGTTACATTGGTACGATTGGCAACAAAATTGTGACACAAAAGGTCTAAACTTTAGGATAGGTATGCATTTTGATGTAGTTTGGAGACACCGTTTTAGTTTTGTGAAGTCGACAAACACACTTGGGCAGTGTGAAATGGAATGGAAACTTGATTGTAAATTCAACATAATTATTCTTAAGCAATTAAAACAAGAAGAACCCTCCACTTATTCTTGTTGCAAACACTTCGTTCCTTCCTTTGAATGGCATTTGATTCAGCGTGGCCGACATGAAGCCAACTGATGAACGAGCCAGGCAAGTCCAAAGGCGGCCAAGTGGCAACAATTTGTCTGATTTTAGTCTGTACGAGTTTCGTAGATCGATTAGGACGAGCTTGACTCATTTCTCATTCCCAAAATTGATCGGAAAATTCAACATAATTGTTCTCCTCCAGTAATTATTTTTACAAAGTAACGTACACTTTGTTCTTGATCAGCGTGGCCGGATGAAAAAGCTGGGTAAGTCAAAAGGCGGCCAATGCAAGTGGCAACGTACAATTTGTCTGACTTCAGTCTGTATTTTCTACAGTAGGTAGGACGAGTGCAACTCCAACCCATTCCCAAACTTGGCCGGAGTAGCATATCTGCTTCCCAAAGCACCCATTTCTCAACTTCAAACCACGACTCACAGTAGCTGATATTCGAAAACCGACAAGGCTGATGTATTTTCACGTCACGAACGCGGTACGCCTGGTTAACATTTTTCAAAGGAGTGCGTGTCACAGGTTCAATTCACCAAAAACAAAAAAACTAATAAACAAAAACCGACACTCAGATGGAGACTGGAGTCAGAGTTTCTAGTGCACCGACAGAATCGTAGACTGAGGACTCGAAGAATACCGACAGGTACCAACTTCATAGTAATTAAGCACTGCAGTGTATCTGTACCGGGTGAAGGAAAATATTCCTCAGTTTGCGAGAATCACGGCCCGGAGTTGCGACTTAAGGTAGGATGTATCTTACCCTGTCCATGATGAAATGATGAACTTCCTTAAGGTCAAGCTACAATGATGGCTTACTGTATTTCCTTAAAAACATCTCCGATCACAAAAACGAGGTGAATTCTGAATTTCAGACAATGGCAAAATTCCGCCATTCCGGGGTGGCATATCCAACTGTTGAATTGCGAAGGAAATTGCAAAACATGCTTTTTACCGTATTCAGCAAGGTGAAGTTAGACTCTCTCTGTGACAAACAAATTAACCCTTAAAGGACGGGCCTATGACCACTGGTTGGAAGCCCCCTTGCTGGTCACTCAATTTGATACTGTTTAGGAACTAATCAAGTATGAAATTTTTCATTTTTATTTTTCAGAGATGGAAGTACATGTCTTCTGCACTTCACGGAAATTTCAGATTTTTTTGACGAAAATTGATTTTTATGAGATTTTTTGAAGAAAAAATGAAGAAAAAATCATAGAAAATAGAAAATTATCTCAAAAAATCTGAAAATTTCACAATGTGTGTAAATTGTAGTGACAAACATCATGGTGTAAACTCAACTTCCGTGTACACCTATTTATAGGTTGCAATGGACATTAAAAATGCAGCCAAAATTCAAATTGCAATAAAAGATTCAATTTTACAAATTTTCCCAAATTCCAATTGGAGTAGAAACTAGAAGAAAAGACCTTCATTTCATTAGTTGTGCTCAAACTCAAAAAATGTCATTTTCAAGGAGAAATTTCAGATTCAGTCAATTTCTCAACATACACTAAAATGGCAAATTTTGCCATCCGTTTTCTCTAATTACTTCTCAACTACATGAAAACAAATAGTAGTTCGACTAAAAACTCAATTGGAGACTCTTTAGAAGTGAACATGAAAGGTCATTAAAAAAAAATTGGATGAAAAAACTAGTGTTCCGGTCTTCTACTGTCTCTGCGAAGTCATCCGAACGCCAAAAAATGGCACTGGCGTCGCTTAGGGGTTAAACAGCAGGGGGAACGGTGGGTACGTACCCTAAAACTGGCAAGTGAGAGGAGGTTCCAAAGCAACAAAGAATGCAACATTTTGAATACTGTATGCAGAAGTTATAAAGGATTAAAGTTTTTTTGGATAGATGGTTTAAATTTGGTTTTTCAAATTTACATAAATATTGATTTTGGAGATGTACACAAAATGGTGATGGTGGTTTTAGGTAGGGTGCAATTTTAGGTGTATAGTCACTATTTAACCCCTAAAGAAAAGACAAGGAGCTAGTACCCTTCAAGGTCTCTTGAAAGTTTTAGGTAAATTCCTATGATCTCAATTCTCAAATTCTCAACCTTTATAGTGATTTTTTTGAAACTTTTTTTTGAAGACTGAAAAATTCATTTGCTTTCTAGAATTATAACCTTTATTTCAATCATTGATCATGAGCAAAAGCTATACTACACAATGAAAGTTCAAAATAGAGATTGTTGGGCAATACAAAAAATATCAAAGAAATTGAAATTAAAGGTTTAGGAAAAAAATCATCATAAAGAATGTTTTTGTTAACAATCTATATGGAGGTCTTTGAGGGTCATTGCAAGAAACACCTGTCCTATTTGTTGCGTTTTCCAACAGTACTCATGAATTTTTCAGGAGTACTATAAAATTAGAAAACTAATTTTTAAAAAATTCAAAAAATAATAATAATGTATATACCTCTAAAATGAAGGTTTTCACCAAAGGAAATTGACAGAAAAATTCTCTAAGTAGGAGAACTTGAAAAGTGCCAAATCTCAAGAAAATAGGTACTCTGATTCAAAAATTAGGGAAAAATAGTAAAAATAAGTATTTTCAAAAAATAAAAATTGACCATTTGCAAAAACTTTATGGAGATTGTCATTCACAAAAAAAACCACCAAAATAATATTTTATATGTTTCAAAATACAAGCAGAAGGGAGCTCACTTTGTAGACCTCCACACCTCACAAAATTAACTTTTTCTTAAAATCCTTCATTGGAGAGATAGAAATCTACTATAGGACCATCTCATCCAAATTTCATCTCAAAATCATTAAAAAAAGGTATAGCTCAGGTACTAAAAACCACTAAAGTGCCAAGTGTGACATCCAATTGGGGTCTATTTTGGATAGTAAAATATTTTTGAAAATTATGAAAAAATCAAGAAAGGTGTATAATAGTTATGAGTACCTTCCCTATAAATCTTGAGTCATTTGGAGCTAAAGTACAAAAGTTATGGCCAAAAAACTGATCAGCATGCAACGTGTGACACAAAATAGTACAGGTGTTTCTTGCAATGATCCTTGATTCATTTTATTTGGACTAATGATGAGAAAGTAATTGAGAATCTTATTTTTATAGCAATCAAAACATTTTCTTCAAAAAATGCCTTATAGGATTTAAGCCCTTTGAAGTTTGAGCTCAATTTTCACAATCTTTTAGGAAAAAAATTTTACATGGTTTATTTTTTTGCTAGAACAATGTCATTGTAGGGATTAGTACATGTATTTTAATTCCATCTTAGACTTACTAACAATGTAGATTTTCCATCTATTTCATCCCTACTTCGGTAATCAAAAATCTTTTTATAAATGATGAATATTGAATTTCTTTCTTGGGTCATTGCAAAAAACACTTCACGTTTTTGTCTCAAAAACACAATTTTTTGGAGTAGAATTAGCAATCTTGCACAATCTTGCTAGTATTGTGCGTTTGCATTGTGCTTATCAATGTCAGCCATTGATTTAGTATTATGTAATACTATTGTACTACAAAGTGCTATGAAGTACTACTCATGCCACTGGGAGCAAAAAATAGCAAAAGAAAGGGGTTCGTGGACCTTTTCATTTTTATTAATTAAAAAAAAAATTAAAAATTATTCTAAGAAAACACATTTTTCTAAACAAAATTGTGCTCACATTGCAACAAAAAATTCCTTTAGGAATTGTTTTTCCTCTTCATAGTCTTTGTGCAAAAAAAGGTCACTTTGATCCCATGTGCACAATAGACATGTTACTATTTTCATAAAAACTCATTGCCAATCCTTGAAATGTTAGTAGACCCCCAACTTGTCCAATTTGTGACTTCAAATTCAGATTTTTGAGTCAAAAATAGGACTAAAAACCTCTAAAATGGCCAAAGGAGACATCCAATCGGGGGCAATTTAAATATAGTAAATTAATTTTTTTTAAATTGAAAAAATTATTCAATGTCTAAACTTTTGTGTGCACCTTCATTCCAAGTTTCAAGTGAAATGGAGAAAAGATTCAAAAATTATGAGCAAAAAACTACCTATTACCTATTAGAGGTCAAGGGGACAAAAAATAGACAAGTGTTTCTTGCAATCACCTTCTTGTGAATTTTTTTTTCAAATGACTTTCAACATAATTCTTCACCATGTAAAATCTTACATTCAAAACTTTTGAGTGACAAAGATTCAAAGTCTTAAAAATCTAAATACTTAAGGTCTAAGAATAAACATTTTCTTCACTTTAAATGCAAAAATTTTGCCATCTACTTTGTGAAAGCTTTTGAAATTTCTTCTAGATTCCATCACTCATACAATCATACTAGTTAACCCTAAAGTGCACTAACATCCAATTTTGGGATGATGTATAGATTGAAAATCAGATTTCAAGATTTCTCATTAAAACTTGGATGAAAGTCATCCTAATATTTTAAGATACTTTATGAAGTTGTTCTATCCAAGGATTGGATTTGGTGTTTGTATAGATTTTTTTAAATTATAAATATAGAAATTTGTCAAGTGATTGACTTGCATTGACCCTAGTTCAAATTTGGAATTGCAAAAATGACATCATAGAATCAAAGAATACAAAAATTTCAAAAAATCACCATGTCAAGAGAACCTCATTTCAAATCCATTCCAACAAAATTTAACCATAAAATGATAATATTTTGCTTGTAATTAAATTTAGAAGGAATTTTTAATTTTTTGTTTCAAATTTATAAAGAAATACATTAGGAGGGATTTGAGGTCTCCGAGAGACTATGAGTTCCCATAGCCTGAAAACGCAGAATCGGCCGTGGGAACATAGTTTTGCAGGAATCTGACATGGTTGAGTGACTACCACGTCATAAATTTATTTTTTTTGAAAAAAATAAATTTTGTACTTATTTTCATATTTTAGGATCCAAATTTATTTATTTACTTATTTATTTTTGGTTAATTGCCGGCTAACAACAGCTAGCTGTTCCCCGACAAATTTTAGGAACAAACCCTGAAACGACCCTTGGGAGCCCTCGAAACCCTCCTTATGCTAGTGATAGCATTGGTGAATCTAACCATACAGATAGAATTAAAACTCAAACTCTACAACTTTTATTTGCATCTCAATTCCAAAATATTCTTTCAAATAGTACTTTATGATGATTTCTTTGAAATTGTCAATTTTGGAGATGAGTTTGGACACTTAGAAATTAAAGTAAAGCAATATCAACTAACAACTAAAGGACCAAATAAATTTTTTTGGCAATGTAGGATGCACACTAATCTAGTACAAGATCTTATAATTCAATATGCAAAAAAAGTATTTGAAAGTTGTTTTTGCTCTTTGCTATAAAATTGGCAGTTTTGACTAGTTTTTGATCAAATAAGGCCATGAGACTATTGAGTTTAATGACTTGACCACAATAATTGCAATAATCATTGTTGCATTTATTTAGGACAACAATGAGTGCAAAATGATTGCAACAATCATCATAGGCAAGTCATATAAGATGTTTTAAACTAGCGATTGCATGATGAATTTCATTAAAATGGTGCGATTTCTTGAAATGGTAGCCATTCCACAACTTTGTTGCTTTTCAAGGTTTAGACCATGCAAGTTGAAATCTAAAATAGTCCTAGATTTTTGAAATCTATACATATCCTATATAATAAATAATGTACAATTTGAAATCTATATTTTTCCTACATGCCACTTTTACAATATAGACTACATGGTTTGAAAAATGACATATGCGAAATATGACCATTGTGTAATGAAATTCAACATTTGAGCTCTTATCCACTTCTATTCAATATTGTAGGGGAATCTAAGCAATTGCAAATATTGTTTTCATCAATTATTTTTCATATAAATAAATTATTTATCTTTTTTGTTTGAATTCTAAAGGCACTAGGATACCATTGCTAAACAATGTCATGTCAGACCTTGTCAGTCATGAAAACAATGTGGAATATGTTTTCACAAATTTGAATTTAAATTTAAAATTCAAAGCTCTCATTGCAAGTAGGTTCTTTATAATTTTGATATCTTCATTTGGTTGCATCATTTCTTACTATATGAATTTAGACTATATGAATAAATTAAACTTATGATGTGCAAATATAGTACTATTATTTTTCCATTTCATACAAAAAATGGTTATATAGAATAGTACAATTTACACTTCTCAAATGTTTCATGGTTAATTCCAAAAGGTTTATGCATCTAAAAAGTGTATGCTTCTTCATCAACTTTAATAGTAACTTTTAAGATAATTATCTTTGGTATTTGATTACAAAAAATTTAGCTTAAATTTTTTTGTTTCTACTTCATTTTATGACTTAATTTTTTTTTTAAATTAAAAGAATTATTGCAATTGCAAGCTCAATGTCTTTGAATAGAAATAACACAATATTTTATAAGTTTCTTTAATTTCTTAAAAAATATCTAAAAATTTATTTCTCATTCTAACCTTCGTTTATGGTCAAAACTTCAAATTACTTTATTATATACTCTATATTATAATTTATATAATTTTTTTATACTCAAAAAAGTCATAGTGATTTTGTTTTCCATCATGAATTTTGAAAATTACATCATCTATAGAAAATACACTCTTTGACAAGTTAAGACTATCAAAATTTTGTGTATCAATTACATATAAAGATGAACTTAGTTTAATAACAGCATTTGACTTGAAGGTCATTAGCAAGGATATTTTAGGTCCAAAATAAAATTTTATAGTTGGTTTATATAATATAATCTTCACACCAATCTCCATTCTTCACACCAATCTCCATTGCTACTTGTACCATTTGAAAATGTGAATCCCATACATGAATCACTCTTAACTTGTAGTGTATTTGATTCATTTTGTACTATTTCAAATTAGTTGAATTGTTCTGACGTATCTACTAATTTATTTTTACATTTTGTTACAAAAATGATAACAATGACAAATTTCGCAAAAGAGATTTTTTTTTTCTTTTAGTCATAGACAATCTACAATATCTTGTATGAAAAATATAAAAATTGATATTTGAATACATTTTAAAGTCTAAAATTAGCTCATAGATGATGTTTGACTATTTTGTAATGGATTTAATTATTTAAGGGTTCATCCACAAACCTTAAAATTTCCATATTCTACATAATGAATGAAGTGTTTG
This sequence comes from Thuidium tamariscinum, assembly GCA_947034885.2. Lineage (NCBI taxonomy): Eukaryota > Viridiplantae > Streptophyta > Bryopsida > Hypnales > Thuidiaceae > Thuidium > Thuidium tamariscinum. Next base: position 14,477,135 of record OX344756.2, read on the forward strand.
ACAACAATGTTTTATCCAAATAAATTCTCATTTATCCAAATTAATTCTTGAATCTTTAAAAAATGAGCTTCTTTTATGACTAGATTGAGGTAAGAAATATATTCTTATAAAGATAATAGGAAAAATATGAAGACCTTGAAATTTTTTCCTACATAGATTGCAAGATATTTTGCTTCTTCAATGTAGAAATTTTATGCTTTGCACCTTGCGTGTAGAAAATATTTGTCTTTTAATCTCCTTATTACTTGTCTTAGTTTCTAAAAAATTACTATAGGTTTCATTTTAGAAAATTGTATGCTATAGAATTGAATTGACACTCTAAGGAATTTTCTAAAAAATTTAATTAAACATCACAGTTTTTTTAAACTGTGAAAATTGAATTCTGAACAAATTTGGTATGTTAGTTTTGTAGGAAGATGCTATATTTTCCTACAAAAGAAATTACTCTATTATTTTCACAGGACTAATTTAACCCCTAAATGCCCAAGGCACCAAAATCTAGTGTTTGCAAAACTTTGGAGTTAAATAAAACCTAACAAAATTTCTATCTTTAATAGTTTTTATTTTTGGAAAGTTCTTTTAGAAGTCTAGTGTTAGTGTCAAAAATCCAATTTGGATAATGAATGATAGTGATTTTTTTATTCAAGATTTTGTGCAAGGGTACTCCTTGCAATCTTGACTTTGCCTAGTGTTGAGAGCTCTTGAAAATGAGCCTCAAATATACTAGATCTTGGAGAAAAAATCACATTCAAAATTAATTTACAAAAATTGTAGAATAGATTTTGAAGAGCCATAAATTGATTGGAGTTAAGCATATTAGGCCCTTTCACCTCATATTTTTTTTCATCACTAACTTTTTAGATTTGACTTGTAAAAAGAAGATAGAAACACTTTACATACTTTTGTAGTTTTAACTCCCTCATGAATGGTCAAACATTATAATCTTTCTTTTCATAAGTGATATTGATGTGTCTTCTTTTCCTATGCAATCTCTAACATGTCTAGTTTGAATTTGTACTATTACAATTCAAAAAAATTGATACAACTTATCAAAATGTTGACATTATGTTCAACTTAGAGCAAATTCCAAGAAGCTTAAAACAGGCCTTGGGTATTTAGGGGTTCAATGAATTGAATAAAATCTTTCATATAGACAAAAATACAATCAATGAGGAACAAATTCTTGAAAAAATTTCAACTCTTTTTTTGGGCCCAAGCCCAACTATTTTAGCTTATTGTAACATACTTTTACTCTTGAATGGGTACAATTGAAAGAAAAATTATATTTCTAAAAAGCTAATTTGTTTGTTTTATCTTTATAAAAAGTTTCAAGAAAATGAATTGAAATTGATATTGAAATTATAGGAACCAATTTAAAGTTTATATGGGAATTTAGGGATCAAAAGATGGTCATGTATTTGAATCCATTAATTTTGCATCATCTATAAATTGAATGCAAATTATACATGATGTAATTTCATCCATCAAATTTTCATCCAAATAATTTCTATTAATTCATTGATGTTAATCCTAATAAAATCTAGACATCTTTTCAATAGAAACATAAGAGGATTTTCAGCTCCTGTACAAGACTGTGAGTTCCCAAACGCTGGGAACGCATTGGGAACTCTGGGAACGCGATGCTGATGTGGTCATGCGACTGCCACGTCAGAAAATAATAATTTTTTATTAATTTTAATTAAATATTAAATATTTTGAAATATTTTTTTGAATCATTTTTTTTCTCTTTAATACATTCTGAAGTTTTTTGAAAAAAAAAATTAAATTTTTTTTTTCAAAATTCAAACCAGCAGGGTGCTGGTCTGCAGCAGTGGGAACAATTTCGGGGAACACCCCTGAAACAGTCTCATGGGGGCCCAAAAATCCTCTTATGGTATGATTGTATGAGGTGTCAAAGTTTGTTTTATAAAAACACATTTTTGACATCTACTTATGAAACCTTCTAGCTTGGTGAAACATTTTTGGTGTCATTGCATTGTAAGAGGATCTATTTTACTACATTATGATAAACAATAATCCACAACCTCATCATTCATTAATGCATTGTTAACATCACATTGATATCTAGCCTAAACCATTTCCCCCTCTGAGATTGAGATAATCCCTCTTTGAATCCCTAGTAGTGAATTTAGTTTAATTTGCAAAGAGTCATTGGCTAGCTAAGAAGTTGCAAAATTGGTTTTACTAAATGGATTTAAAGTTGCAAAGAGTCATTGGTTGGTTGGAACTTTAAAGGCTCCATCTTTCTTAAAGAGTGTTGATTAATAATGTTATGGAATTCAAAAATCAACACTTTCTAAACACTTGTAATCTAGAATTAAAAGGCTATGGTAATCTAAATTTTTTTAAACTATGTATGGAATCTAATACAGGCTTAGGCCTCAAAATGATTATTCCCCAAAAGTCCTGTCATTGCTAAATAATAGAATTTTTTTATATTATCACTAGAAGAAAATGCATCCAAAACTATAGTATTTGCAAGGGAAATGTTGTATAGTTCTTGGCAACATTGAAGTAAGTACTTGACATTTTTTTTTGCAATTGTGTGGTTTGGAGAGCCTATTCTAGTAGTATATGCTGTGTCCTTCCATGATTAAAGTAAATGTTGGTTTTTAAAGCTTGTGGAAATTATATCTTAGATTAACTTTGATTTGTGAGCTGAGAGTTTCAGCCCAATGGGGGATGACTACAAGTGCATCCATACAATTTTTAGTCGATTGGTTTGAAACCCTACTACAAATGCATGGATATTCCCTTCGAGTACACTAAAAAAAGGGACTTTAGGATAACTTACCATTATTCCTAGTTAGCCATGATACCATCTTCATTAGAATTAGCCACTTTTACATGTCAAAGAAGGCAAAAAGATCTTGTACTGAAAAAGAAAGAATGTCAATTAGTACAATAGTGGATGCTACATGGGCTATGGATGCTACAAGTGTTGTTGGTGTCTAGTGGCTTGCTCTCTAGTTAGCTCTAGTTTGGGTACCACCGCTATTCGAGCCCTTCAAAATTTATGATTTTCCATTTTAAAAAACAAAACATAGATTTACATTTGTAAATATATATATATATATAAAATAAAGATGTCAAGGATCAAAAGTATCTGATACATGACTTTCATAGAAATTGTAGAAACCCAATGAACTTGCCGTGCGTGTCTCCTTAAAGACTAGGAGTGTTTTCCAAGAGAAATTGTTAAAAATTTTAATTATTTTGGTGCATTGACCAAAATTGAAAATGAAATTTTTTATTGAATTTTAACTATGCAATATTATAGTAGAATATTATGAAAATGTGTGAACAAAATTTCAACCCATTTAAATGTGTACATTGAAAGATAATAAATATATGTTGGAAATGAGATTAAAAAAAACATCTTTTCACTTCAACTAAATGTGATTTGCAAACATCAAGACCTCTTTTGGAGCAAAATTATTTCTCTATACAAAATTAAGCCTTTATACCATCAGGTGCTATTTCTTATAAGGTAATCTAATGCAAAATTTTAGAAATAAATAAAGGATCTACATTAGTCTAAATCACTTAATCACCTTGTACTACTAGAAGGTCAAATAAATGATCAATATTCTAGCCATTTTTTTGATAATTTCTAATGTAGTGACAGAAATTTTTATTAAAATTTTGTATTAAAAATGTAAATGGTGAAAGCTTAAAGACAACAATTTTCTTGGAATGTATAGAAAATATTCCAAATTTTTATTTATTTTAAGTTTCAAGATATTTGCATTTGTAATTTGACAATTTTTTTTTTTTCAAACTTTCACAACTAGGTTAGGAGAATTTTGATTCCTAATAGAATGATATTTTGTACTAAAAATAAGCATTTTCTTGGAATTTGGTGTTACATTATACTCCGTATTAAATACATACATGTCAAATTTCAAAAGTAGATGAAGAATTTAGCAAAAGATGCCAAAACTATCAGATTTGCTAATAAATTTTAATTCAAGAATTCAATAAAAAAAAATTACATTTGCATGAAGGGCACTATCTTCATGCAATGTTTGTATCTTTTTTCAAATTTGAAAAACATTGTTCATTTTTGACTTCATCATCATCTATTTGAAATCCAATTGTATTTGGAACAGATATTTGGTCCATTAAGGATTAAATTCGATTTGTTTGCACAAAGATCTCAATGTGGCTTGGAATTGTCTTCACAACTCCATCAAATTATTGAGAATTTGAAATTAAATAAGTTTTGACCTTGGTCTTTGTAGGCTTTGGCATGTGTCTTTAGGATTGTATCTTATTCTCATAAATCTTAAGCAATGGACTTGACCCTCTTGTTTAAAAAATCATTAAAAAATTGTACAAACAATGAATGCATTTATCCATCTAGGGATTTGATAATTTTTGGCAACTACTTTGATAATAAAGCTCTCTTTTAATAAATGGGTGCTAGCATACTGCCTTCAACTACATTTTTTGTCATGATGCACCTATAGGCAATAGAGTCAAAACATTCAAAATTCACCTTAGTCTATAAAAATTGAACTAGGAGTGGTTTTTCCCCCATAGATGTTGAAACTTTGGATACATAACATTTGCAAATATAATATTAGTCCTCAATCATAGACTAAGGAGAATTTTGAATGTTTTGACTTTATTGCAAATGGGTGCATTGTGACCCAAATTGATACACTATAGGGTATAAGTAACCATGTCTTTGGATCTTTTATATCTTTTGCATACTCTATTCATGTCTTCATCTCCAACCATCATGGCTTTCATTCTATAAATAAAACTTATGTTTTCTTTTATTGAAGATTTAAATTTTGAGGGATGCAATTGGTCTAATGTACTAGGAATAACTTCATTGAATTATCGATGGCATTCTAATGCCACAAGACATTAAGTGATTTATAGTCAGTTAATCAATGAGGATAGAAATATATCATTAAAGTTTTGAATAAACAATCATTTAGAATGTAAAAGTGAGAATTCATGGTGGAAAAATAAGGGATGACTTTTAGAATAACTTTATTGGATACATGTCTACATCTTATGTCAATTTTTTAGAAAAAATCCATTCAAGTTGCCTTTGTAGGAACCTATATCCAAATTCCCAATTATTTGTTTCACAAATGATTGTCCAATTGGGATTGAGCAAAAGCTCTTGGTTTTGGAGTAAATATCAACCCTATCCCAAATTTAATCCACCTTGTGTAGCAATATCAACTTCAACTCAATTTCAATCTATAGTACTAAATCCAATTTTGATTTTGATTAATAATGCAACAAATCTTCTACTTATTGTAGAATTGGAACTCAAAGGCTTGGAATTGGGTTGAAAAATCATGATTTTATAAATTCAATGACAAGTTCAATGAACATTTTCATGTAGCTTTTATGATGTTGAATTATCAATTAAATTAAGTCAGAAATCAAGAGAGTGGCATTAACATTCATATAGAGAAGAATAATCCTAATTTTGGCAAAACAATAGAAAGCTATATGACTACCTAAAATGTGTCTTTTAATTTCCAAAAATGACATGACCAAAATATTCCTAAAATATTTCCTAATATGCCTTCTCATTGCAAAATAGAACTTGTAACCCCAATAAATATATCAATAGTATGACAATGGGTTGTCCTACTACCTTTACTTAGCATATAGTAAGGTAGGAGGCTTGAAATCCACTTAGGCTCTAAAATTATCTACCTCCTCAAATGTTACTACTTGTACATGTTTTTTCATCTTTACAAGATTGAACAAACAATGTACATTTGACAGTTTTAGAGCATGAGCAAATTTGACTTCAAAAATTCATAAGTAATTCTACAAAGTTCAAAAAAATATGAAATAGCTTGGGTTAGATGCCAATTCCACATGTCTTTGAAGAAAAATTTACTGAAAAATATTTCAAGAAGTTTCACCTCCCCCAAATACAGTTCAGCTCTGAGATGAGCAGTTATTGCCCCTCCAAACCTACCTCAATGGATATTTTCACATAACAAAATTTTCAAGAAAAATTAAACTACTTTGCATATGTTTGGACAACAATCAATCAAAAACTAGTTTGCAATGAGAAATGACAACCAAGCAGGTCAATCATGGAAATACCTTCCCTTTCACTTCACTAAAAGTAACATTGTGAACTGAAGAATAACATAAGCACTTGCGAGGAGGTAAACATAGTCGTTGGTTAGACTTCATAGTGTGGAGGAATTCTTTATCTTGGAGAAAGTGCAGAAGTTTTTCATGTACCTAGGATGATAAAATTTGGAAATGTTGAATTCATATTTGGAATCGGGGAGTCCAAAGTAGCTACAAAATTAGCTACAAAAGGGACAGATTGTTACGTATATTTGCCTTGTGAAGATTTTGGAATTTTTGCACCTTGGGGTGCCACAAGGTACAAGACCAGATGTGGACAGCACTGGCCGGTAAAAATAGATGATCCAAAAAAATCTCCCGGCCCACCAAACACAGCCAAGTAATTTCACAAATTTGATCAAACTTATCTTGCCTCCACATAACTCATCTCATCTCCCCACGATGTTGCTTAAACTGCATGAAGCAGTCTGATTTTAATGAAAACCATCGGTTACAGAATGTCATAGTACATTCCTACTTCAAGAAAGCTGGCCGGTGGGATGTGCAAGGATGATGCCGGGGACCGGCAAATGCTGTTCAAAAATGGGTAGAAGATTCCAGCAAACAACGTGTCTCTACATGATGTGTTATCATCCACCTTAAATTCTGACCGCCCAAGGACATATACTGCTCCAGCTGCCTTGGCTTCTTTGAGCATCTGGATCTCCTGCACCCTTTCGTCCTCCTTGTCGATGTCTTCGGGGTTGTCTGAAAAATCCAGAGCTGAACCAATGTGCTCTGTTAAGCTCTGCATCACCTGCAGATATTATTGGAATTAATTAATGAAAGCAGGTTAAGAATCGAGAGGAAAAAAATAGTGACATTAAGCGCTGCACATCGTGGTGATTTAAAATTTTTACTGATGGGAACCATGCTATTAGCTTCAAAACCACCACATCCACTACCAAGAGACTCAACTTTGGCCAAGCATCTAAAATTATAACAACGCCCTCAATTCTGTTGATAACGACATCTAAAGGGGTACTCCTTTGGAAACATCACCGGAATCTGAATTACTAGTTGCGTGAAGAGGCCGACTTTGTGAGGCAGTTTGAGCAAAAGAATGAAAGGAAATTCAAAGAATCAGATTGAAATCATTATTTATGGCTTCTGATTTGCAATAAAACCCGGGACGAGAAAAAATTCAATAAATTGTATCCATAATGACCTCCGTAGATAGATCATCCAGGATGATGAGCTACTGAAAGTTTTTCTGCCCCAAAACTCATCACTGTAAGCATTTGCACCGGTGTCTCTAACAAAAGAAAGAGCAGAAGCAAGCTACTTCAAGTCCGTTGGAGTTGATGGGAAATGAGAATGAAGAACCTGGTCTAAGAAGTACGTGGTTTCAGCACTCAGCAGATCCATGTAACCATAGCGTGCAACACAACGATAAACCCCTTTGTATCCCATTCTTCCAACAAGGAAACGTTCATTCGGTAACACGGTCTTGATTGGAATATGCCGGATTGTTGTGAAGATCAGAACCTGCGCAAAATGATAGATTAACATGGAAAATGTTACAAAGCAACTATTCTATGAAATCATTTCATTAACAGGTATTGTTAGCATCCCTGTCTAAGTGATCAATGCAGATGAATGATAGAAACTTTACTCATCACAATTTGGTTCTACTTTAAACAATAGGATGATGCAAATGGGGATATAAATTTCTAACCTTGCGAGGTTAAGAGGAGTAGAAAAAAATTCTCCACAAGGTTGAGATAGTTCACATAAAGGAGAATAAATTTCTTTGTTAGCAACAAATGCTACTACATACAAAACCTTCAAGGGTCAAGAAAGAGGTTGAGAAAAAGAACCCGCTCTCTCCATAGAAAGGTCAGACAGGGTATCAGATTCCTAGATGAATAGGTGAATATTTCATTTCAATAGTACTCTTGAAAGTCATTCATTGACACTATTTATTCTATGTAACGTTTCAAGAACAAATACCACTGCTAATCCTTTCAAAGTCTACTTGTTTTGAGGGTTATAATCCTATGAAGTGATATGTTACCATAAAGAGTTTGACATAAAACTCCCAAATGCAATGTCAAGTGCCACTCTGAATTAAAGCGAAGATTTTCATCCATTGATGCAATTTAAATCTTAATCGCTAGAGTTTTAAATATTCCCCTTTGTGTGAATGGTGTGGATGTATTGTAAGAGATCATTGTTATTGACGGCCTGAAACTTACAAAGGTGGTTGAATGCAGCAAATATGCACCTGATGCAGTGTGCGCACGTTCCGAACATAGTGGTTGACTATGGGAGGAACGCCATGGAATAAATCAGTGTAGAAGAAACAGACCCCAGGAACGCGAAAATCTCCTATGCCAGATATGAGCCGACCCAAAGCTTTCTTCGTGAGCTTGTTTTTCATTTCGTAATCAAACTTCTTCTGCCGCCCATAATTCCAGGACATCATGATTAAGGTGAACACCAAGGAAATCATAAATGGCGCCCAGCCACCTTGAGGAATTTTGGTCATCACCACAGATAAGTAACATCCTTCCAATACGATAAACACGGTGAAAAAAATGAGAACAAGGAGCCAGTGCGTGTCCCAAATCACAAGCATGATGATGGTCATCAGACACGTTGTGATGACCATGACGCAAACTACCGCAACTCCTGCAATTACATGAGTCAATTACTTCTTTGCAAAGGTTACATGAATCATGATGATTTGTCAGCCCTAGCTACTCATGATATTAGCTGAGTCTTCTAAAAACTTTACATGTTCACAACAAAAATAAAGAACACCAAAATGAAACTCAACTTGACGACACTCCTGCATGCCAACGCGCAAAATCTTTCTATGTCCGATTCTTCGTTTGTTCATAGAATCAAATTCTCCACATCATCTAGTTCTCTGAAATGGTCGCGAAATTTGGAGAGAAGACCCACAATACGCAAAGGAGCAGAATGCATTGATGACGTCAAAATTTGCAAGCATTATGAAAACCCCTCCAAGAGGTATTCTAAAAAACCTAGCTGCGTTAAACTGCGTCAATGTAATGCCATTCAAAGCATTTTCTAAGCCACGTACCAAAATTATAAAGAACCTAGGTTTTCTAGAGTACCTCTTGGAGTACACATGTGAAATAGATATGAGGCTCTAATATCTTTGATGATTATGAATAAACAAGACCTGTTTGAGAGCTGAGATCATGTACCGAAGGCGTTGCCGATGTCCGTTGCACTTCGGAATCCAAAGATAATAGCAAGGCATAACACCATCAAGCCGTAGTTGACTTCAGGGGAATAGACTTGGCCTTCGGTATCCTCTGATGTATGCATAATCTTCACAGGAGGAAAATAATCAAGAGCCACGGACTGCTTTACGATAGAGAATGTAGCTGTAATCAACCCTTGGCTTGCTACGATTGCAGCTAATGTGGCAATTATAAACATGGGCCAGAAGACTGGCGTTGGAATCATCTTGAAGAACCCCTCTAAATATTGGTCAGGATTATTAATGAGGAAGGCTGTTTGCCCAGCATAAGTCAGAAGAACGGCTGGGTAAACTCCCAGGGAGAAAGCCAACTGCCACAAACAAGTGACGTCAAAGTTGTTTCACTATTATCAATTCCAATTTCATTTCACCAAGGCCAAAGCATGGAACGAATGGTTGGTAAATTGAAATACCTGAGCTATTGACAAAGCAGAACCCAAAAATTGAGACACTGCCTATGAAATAAATCAAGCTCACTTGTAATTCACTGCTTACCTGAATGGATAGCCTGTTAAAATGGCCCAAGTCTGCAAACATGGCTTCACTACCTGCTTACTAAACAAACCACGATCAGTTGTTACTTGAGGATGAAGACAAAATCTGAAAAAGTTGGACCAATCATGTTTTAATGAAGACGAAGGAAAAATAAAGTTGTGTCACATTCATTATCTATGTCAAATTAAAACATTGTCTTCAAAAATGCCTTGTAAAAATGATTAGTAAAAATGATTGTGACGTAAATTTTTTATTTTTTATTTTTTTTAAAGGTTTTAACATAAAGCTTGCAAAGTTAGGTAGTTTTCCCTTAGACTCTTATTTTAATCACGACCTCATCTTTCGGTGTTAGGACCATTTTCCTTCATTGACAAATGTTCAGTTTTTTTATGATTTTATTTCGGGCGAATCCCTTATGCAAAGTATTACAAGGTTTGTAGGACTAAAATGATATATACCACTTGACTATGTATCAAAATGCATTCCAAGTATTAAAATCAGAGTGGCCTATCCAGGATTGACGGCAATGACATGAAACGAGAAATCGTTCTGATTAACCATACCTGTTATACATAGCACGATACCCCCAAGCATCTGCCAACCTTGCTTTCCATTTTTCTGGAAAAACCTATACAGATAATATGGAGAAAATGACTTGAAAATGGATGGGTAATGTTGTATGATGTTGTATATTCCCACCATAGGGGTCGTCAATAACCACAACGCCATGATAGGTGAGAAGAGGAACGCCACATTGTTCGTCCCATACTTTTGAAAAAAGAAGAGCACAACCAATATGATGGCCGACAACCATATAATCACCGCTGTATGCAAGAATTTCCAATTAAATGCGCAGTTAGAAAGCAACATTGGCCGGATTCTTGTCTCAATCTTGAGCAGAAGAATAGGCAAGGAAAAAAGATTGCAACCAGTTTTTCAGTCTCAGAAACCTAGAAACCCTGAAAAAAACAATGACCATGTCCCCACGCATGAGCATCCACATTCAATCATTACTCCCGTCATGTGCATAGGAGCACTAATAATCGAAAGAAACTTTTCTCTTGCGAATCTTTGATCATAACGTATTCAAAAGAAAGAATTAAGAGTTTCTTGAATCAGATCTGAGAATCTCATTCCATGATGGTGGTCATTCGTGAGGACATACTTACTTTGAGATATGCTTGGCACTGCAGTTTGGATTCCACCGATAGCTGATAATACTGCATCCAAAGACCAAACAAAGGCAAACTTCATGCCTTCACAGAGCCTGGTTGCAGCAAAAATTACTGCATGAACAGACTATACCAAGAGATGCATGATCATAATGACAATCGGAAACTTGATTTTTTGATCTAGAAATCAACAGGAGAATCTTCTCACCTGATATGGCAGGAGTAAGTATTCCATCACCAATCAGCATGCAAGTTCCCAACATGACTACAAACAAGAGAACTTCTTGTGCATGCTTGTGGTGCTCCAGCCATTTTTTCACTCTGCTCGGTTTTTCCTCCCAAGCTGTGTGAAAATGTGATAGTTGGCTGTCAGCAATAGCAGTGAACTGACTGAGCTTTCGCGACTGCCCTCCAACGCTTGTGTGCTGGCATAGTAAGGAGTACATAGCAAACGTCCCACCTGCTCACATAAATCACAAGGCGTAACTAATAGCAACTCACCAATCGCATGACACGGTAATACTGGTACACAACGAAAACATATAAGACAACTTCGGAAGAATAAATAAATAAAATCCAAAGAACGAAATTGTGTCGAAAGGAGTAGCTAAGACCTTCTCCGTGGTCATCGGCATACAGAACTATAAGAGTATACTTGATAACGCCAATCAAGGTCAAGGTCCAGAAAATCAGGCATAGAATTCCAAGATAATCATCTTCGTCTGGCGTCTTAGCACACGAGATTGAAGGATAAACGTACAAAGGGGACGTTCCTAAATCCCCATAAACAATGCCAAGTGATCGGAACGCAAATACAGCATTCTCCCACATTGAATACGTCTGTTCATGGGAACACCAATTACGCTACATAAGACAGTTAACCAACATAACATACAGCAATACTTAAGGATTTCGCAGAAAATTATATCATCACATCAAGGATTAGACACACCGTTAGGCTCAGGAAGGAGCTCACTTTTCCTCTTACTTGCAAGGATTGGTATTGGGAAATCAACGAATACATACATTATGAGCTCTACTACTACGATGCTTTGCACCGTGAATTTCAGCTCGCTGAAGAGCTCGTATCGAACTCCAAGAAAAAAAGAACAAACCACTGAACTTGATGTTGAGTTACAGCGGATAGAATCCTGATTATCAGAGCGCACATGGGACCACTCCAACCTGATACAATATACCTAAGTTCGGAAATAATTTCTGACACAAAACAAACTAAAGCTCGACACCTCCTCTTACATAAGGGCACCTGATATGTCCATAGGAAAGTCTTCCATGTCCAGTAACAACCCAAAAAGGCAATGTACAGAAGACTCGCAACACACAAAATGACATGATTGACCATGCTGTACTAAGATTCAACGAATCATACCAGGAAATTGTCTATAGTTCAGGAAGAAAGAGGCTACTACCTTTTGGGGCAAAGGGACGGGACCCCTGAAAAACCTCTCATCAATGGATAAATGTCGAATATACTCTGTGGCCTCTCGTGCACGTTGGGGATGCCGCACATGATTTAAGTCGGTGAAAGTACGATGTGGAATGGCGACTAATGGAGGGCTCATGGATTCTTCACTTTCAGTTTCAATACCTCTGCACATCACAAGTCTCTAAATTTCTTAAAAACTAAAAGGGTGCAAAGAGTAAACACACTTGGCGTCCACAATTTTCAATTTTTCAGAGACTACAGTGTTGCACTTCGATTGAGCGCGAATGTAATGAACCTGAGCTTAGATACCAACGAGAGTCAGGCAAAAATAGAAATAATCAAACGTCATGGCGCTTCCATCCTATAGAAAGGAATCAACTGTGAGAGTGGATTGGGAAAGAGAAGCCATACTCGGAAGAAGTCGCCATGCCTGCTTGCTTGTGAAAGTCAATTATGCTTCGGCAAACCTCTGAACCAAATTAACCCTGTGTGTACGCATTATGTAAATGAGACTCAGTGTCAGACTGAGTCTGCGCCCTCACCAGTCTGTGAACTCGGATAACTAATTTCATTGCATGGTGGCACTCCCAAACAATCACTGGAAAATGTTACTTAAACAGGTGTTCATTTTATGGAGAAACTGTCCGAGCTTGTTCAAAAAAGAGTGGGTGGATACCAGCCAGAACGCACTTGATCCAATAATCTGAAAACGGTTGCGTCTTCATTTGCAATACAAAAGCCGTGAGCTTCATGAATTTCAAGCCACAAAGACAGCAGTTCCAGTCTCAGTATCATCCGCCTTTTAGAGACTGACCCGCAGCAGTTGACAAAGCTGTCCATTTCATAGCCGCCCACTCCTCCGCCACACGAAGTTTGAAAGTGATGTCCAAAATGCCTGAGATTCTTGGGCACTTTCTTCTCTTTCATCAAACGCATGGGCAAGAATTTCGCCAGTTCTCCATAAAATGCACCGAAACATGAACTGGGATACGTGAAGCTCAAATTCTGAAGCTGAAAATTAACACGCTTAGGGTTCGTCTTCAATAGCATACCTTGTTACCACTTCCAACATCAAATCGGTGAGGCTCAGTGATACTGCTTTTGCTTCCCAAACACATATTTGATATTCCACTCCTCAGTTTGAGCACGTTATTCCATAGCAACACATAATTCCAGAAATCGACCACAACACAGCGGATCACATACGCCCTCCGTACAGAAGTAAGTGTCCGCAGTTTTGTTGGAAACGTTTGAAACCAATTTCATTGATCATATTGTGAAAAGAACAATTCAGAAAGGTTCCAAATTTTATATCAGCAGATTCGATGAGGAACATGCATTGCAACCTAAATAAAACTGGACACAAGAAAGCTTCCATCTAACCTACTCATAACAACTTAAGAAACATAAGGTCCGAAGTGAACACTTATTTCCGAACGGAGGAAGTATTAAATATCAGGCCATGATTCTGCCTGCACTGCCGCATACACAGCTTGTTGCCAAAAGAGTAGGTCTACCTTCCATTACAAATGACCCTGATCCAGAGCATGATTCAGAGCAAAGAAACCCATAACTGTAACAGAGAATTCACAATTTCATCAGAATATGACGCCTCTTTCGAACCAACAGCAATCCCTGTGGAGAATCAATGCGCGCCACCAATAGCAAGAGAATAAACGAATATCCTCGTAGTGCCAATCTTGTAGAAGACACCAAACGAGGTCCATGTCCCATTCCGTGTCCTGTCCTGGCTTGGACCTCTGGTGTCCTGCCTAGGTTAGGGCAAAACGACCCTGCCAGGAAGGGAAAGCATGAACAACCGACTTCCTCGCGCTCTGATTTGCCTCTGATCATCCTCCGCTTGAGCTTTGCAGCAAAAAATTCGCACAATAAATGACTTAAACTGAGACCTCTCCGGGTTTTTAGCCGTGAGCCATTGGAACATAATGCATGACAACTTCGATATCCTGTCTGGCCCTTATCTCTAAGCTCCTTCTTCCCTTTAATGAGGTCTCTGTGTCCGCTTTCCCTGGCCATGATGGGCTTCAATTGCTCCATTCTTTGCTGGTTCAAACACAGTCTGCACTTCGGCATCCCATCAAAAAAAAATTTTAAGACAAGATTTCTCCATCTTCAATTCCTCAAAAAACATCTGTCTGCTTATTCAATCGTATCCCTTGATGTATCACCAGCCGCAACGTAACATATTTCATACGGCGGGCTTTACTGTGCGGTCAATACCCGTCTATCATGTATTTTCTTGAGCATCGGCATGATGATAGTTTCAGTCATAGTGCACAGCTGAGTTCTTCTCCTGCACCTGCTTCTTCCAATAGGAAATCTCTCCAATATGGAACTCCCTGCAGCTTCCGAAAACTCCCACTCCTGAACCCCACGGTTGGCTTGCAAAACTTTGTTTCTTATTTCTTCTTCAACTTCGCAGTCCCTCAGCATTTCCCATTCAGGGATCGCCATGCCCATTCTGTGTCATAGCACTTTCAAAACAAAAATGTCTTGAAATTTGTAAGTAAGCGGAAAACTATGCAGAAGGACCAAATGCACAAACATGAGGTATAATAAAAGAATTGGGCTATCCTGTGAAGACAGCTCATACAGAAAGACTTCTCTGTGATATGGGGTGCGAGAAAGGGAAGGGAGGATCTGTGACAACCATGAGGTCAAGCATGGAACGCCGGCGAGTTTCGAATGCTAAAGTGACGACTTTGAGGCAAAGGTAATCGTCTCCTTTGACAGTTCAATCCCTTGCATTTTGCGTTGAACTGTAAACGTACAGCTCAAGAAATCAAATTTAGATACGCTTCGAACGGTGCACACTACAAAGTGGATACCCTACGCCAAAATCTCCACACGTACAGACCCTAGACATTCATTGCTGCGCATTAGAATGAAGGATAACCTGTGATCACCACTTCTAACGCTGTTACTGGTTGAAGTTGCTGGGCAAAGTTCTCCGCTTGTCCATGTCGCATAGTGTATCCTCCTTGACTTATCCAGAAACTTTTAGCAGGTTCCGACACAGCATACTGCATCACAACAGAGTCACTCGTGCTATCAGAAGTTAGGGCTTCATCGATCTCATGCGTAAGTATTTTTTCATCTTTCAGTTACTCCCGTATTTTAGACGAGAATAAAGCTGTAATTGGGTCATCCAATCATAGTGAAGCAGCTTGAGGCATGTCCTACTCGTAATTAAAAACCCAAATTGCAAGTACTGATAACTGAGAAATCTTCAACGTCCGCTATGAGAATTATGATGCCATTTTGGGTGCTGATGCAGCAAGTTGAGATTCGTTTTCTGAAGTTAAAGCACTTTCGTCGTGTGACTCACAGAAAATATCAGGAATTGACTTTGCATATAGAGCAAGAAAACTTACAAAGAGCCAAGGAGATCCTTGAACGTCGAAAGAGCGAGCGTGACCGCCTGAATGCGTACATGCATTCAGTCGCTGATGCACATGCCAAATATCCAGAGCATTTTAGAGGGATGCGGAGACCTCACACCGAGGGAATGTTTGGGCGACCTCCTTGGACAGCTTCCTTACGAAGTGACTACGAAACCTTAATCAAATTGAGGGAAAAGGAAATTGCTGTGGCGACTTTAAGAATAAAAAATCATAAGCAGCCGCCAAACAAGAGCACGAACTCGGAGGCGAAGAGCACAAACCACACAAATGGAAGAGACGAATCTTATCTATCGTAAGCACTTCTATATGCCCACACCAGTCACTATTCCTTTTGTGTCTGATTTAGATGGATCAGACTTAGTCTAAGAAATTTCAGATTATTGGAATCCTTCTCGTTGCTACCATTTGGAATTGACAAAGTTCTGTTCATTTGCCTCAGGAACAAAGAATTTGAATTCCACCATGATAAATTGATACCAGAACGCTTTGACTCAAATCACAAGATTGATGTCTCTGTTGAACGGAGTAACCTGAATGTCCTGGGAAATGAGTCGTTTGCGAATATTGGCACAGACCTCCTCATGTTGGAGCCTACAGTGTTTAGAGAGCACTCATTCAGTGGTCTGAGAACAGGCGCCACAGCATTGCCACCTGTGGGTCCCCTGTTCAATACAAAAGTTGTTAACCCATCCCTCAAGTCGTGCCTGAAATCAAATAAACACAATCAGAAACCCACAAATCCTCTTTTAGAAACTCCTAGAACTTTTTGTCAGGAGTCAACTGAGCGATATGTGATTAGCGAGATATCCCAGTCAAGAGCAGTGACAAACCCAAAAATGGAAACAACGTTAAATGGACCTCCGACCTTGGTCAAGGCTATGACACATTCAAAAGTCGAGGCCATGACGAATCATTTCGTGGACCCCGATATGTTCTCCTGGGGTAACCATGAAGAAGAATTGAAGGAGTATCCGCGTCCACAACCAGCAAACGGAATCAGCATACCAGAACAGCTCTTTCCAATGCCAACGGCATCAAGTGTTGTCTATTCAGAGGAGAAGTTCACAGCAAAAACTCTACCTGAGAACGCGTTGGCAAACCCTACCATTTGGAGACCTACCTTAGAGAGCGGAATTCTGGAAATTATTGGGATTGATACACCGAAGCAAAGTGACACTCCAAATGCTTCCTCTCCTTCAGATATTGTTGAACGGATAACAGCAACCCCATCGACTCTTGCTCCTAGGTACACGTCCACCACTCAATCTTGGCAAGAAGACGAAAACTTGGAGCCATCAATTCCAGAAGAATGCCCCACATCACCCCTGCTATCATCACGAGGGGAACAGGAGAAGACCTATGAATCTGAAGAAGCCATGTTTAGCACATCTTTGGATAGTGAAGCAGCGACTACAAGACTAATTGCCGAAGTCATCGCTGTTCAGTCACGCCTTGAGGATTGTAAGCTGAAGCCTCTGGACTTCAGAAATCTCTTTACAGACCCTCAATACCCTCGTGATCGCCTCGAACAACACAGTAAAGCTGAATTGTCCCCTACAGAAGATACAAGCGTAACACGTCCATCCCCAGAAGTAGATGACACGGAATTGGTTCGCCGCCAGAAAAAGCAGGGAACGATTGAGGTGACTATGCGGAATCATGAAATTTTTTTACACGAAGATGAGGAAGACACTAGGGCACTCATCTTGGAGGACTACTCTAGAGAAGACGAGAAGGTAGCAGAGAATAATTCCAACGCTGTTGGAGAAAGCTCACTTGGTGACCATGAAAAAGAAGCATTGACCACTACACACTGCGGCTCAGATAAAGTAGATAACTTCACAGAAATGCATACCTTTGAAGAGATGGAATCGAGAAAACCATTGCAAGGAGCAGCATGGGAAATTCCCTGGAAAAATGAAGTTGGACCGCGAAGGAGACCTGTGGAACCAATGCCTGATCCAGTGGTGAGTTCTACTGTTGCTGGGTCACCTTTTCCAACTGCAATCACCAAGCCTCCCAAGCCTGTAAGAACAACGTTACCCGTTGATAATCATTCAGATAAGAGCAAGCAACCAAGGGATTTACCTGATCAACAACCACATCTGAGACACAGTCGGTTGCAAACAGACGATGATCTTAAGCAACCTGGAGAAAACACCCGGTGTCATGTCGACAATTCCACAAATCAGGTAGACTTTCTTGGCGGTCGGACAGAAAATACAGAAGTTGGCAGTGATTGCTCATTAACGAGCTCGAAAAGAACATCGAAGTATCTAAACATCGGTTATAGAGACTTGAGTGAAGCTCCAAGACCGAAACATACCAAGCAGCATTGTTTTTACTCCTCCCATGGCTTGCTTCAAGTTGGATACTCGCAGTCGAGCCAATCCCCCAAGAGAGTAAAGCAAAACTTACCCCCCAGTCAGCCTAGCGGGTTCCATGATTCTCTAGGCGACAAGGAGAATTATGGCATGAGTGGCTCGGATGATCAAGAGTTGAGTATACTAGCCTCTTTGGAAAGGTTAGACTGGAAACTGGCCGCCATATCAGCGAGAGCCATGAATCGGACAAGCATAACACCTTCTATGGTTTCCCAGAACCAAGTCTCCATTCAGTCCGCGCCTGCTGCTACCGGAGTTAAAGTAGCCTCCACCGACGAAACACCAAGGAAGTTTCCCATCCATCCATTGAGGCCCTCGGTAAGATGCCTGTTCATTATTATTGCTGAAATAGCCCAGCTTCTAATTCACCAACGAAAATATTCTGGCCTAATTTCATCTTGCTTTCCCGACTCGCCTGAAAAAATTTGGCATCCCTTGCATCATGTAAAACTAACTCGAGTGGCATTGTTGATGTTGGACCTGTCAGTCAGTGAGAACACAGAAACCGCCTACAAGAAATTTCCGACAACGGCGAATTGTTGGAGTGACAAATAAGTTTCATCAAGATATCTATAACTGATTGGCTGCAACCATCTTTCGACTGTACCACCTCGTCCTATGCGAGTGGTAATGGACAAGGTAATTTAGTTCACAGGGCAGCGATGGGCTCAAGCCTCCGCTTACGAGATACGGTGCAGGAACTTCTCGACTCTGAAGGATGATCATACATTTTAAGTCAATCCTCAGAGTATCAAACAGTGAACACAGGTATATGACCCACGGCATACAAAAACAAAGTGGTGTTTTCATAATACAGGCATTCATAATGTTACAACTGTAGCTAACACGAAAATTTAATTTCATACTGCCGATATATATGGTCAGCGATTGTACCTGAACGCCAATTAAAACCATTGAATAAGCGATGTCGCCACCCCTCGCATTCATGTGCAAGAAACTTAGCCAGCATCGACGTATGCCACTGACAAAACAACACTCTGTGCTGCACAACACAGAAGACGCGTCACGATAAGTCTCTAGCGATGCGGAAGCGTATGAGCCTTTTCCCGAACTCAAGACTTGCATCCGCAATAAAGTAATGAAAATGGATACTAAAATGGACAAAGACTCCAACAAGGCAGGGAAACGAAGGTTTCACAATGAAAGCTACCCGCAGTGGGCAACAGTATCAGGCGGGCTAAAACAGAACAATTCATTAGGTTGTGAAAATGGAAATCCTCGATTGGAACATAATACTGACAAAATGCATCGACCCCCCAAGCCAAAAGTATAAAACCACACTGGTGCAGGAGAATTGAAAAAAAAAAATTGTCACTCTGGATGCAACATTGCACATGACCATTAGAGTTCGGGAAATTCACGAAAGCATCGATGTATTGCTTGTAACTTCGTGTCACCATGCGCAACTCCTATACGATGAGCTGTGGTGGCTACGTAATCAGTACAATTCACGATCGCTTACTGATACAGCTGATTGAAGATACAAGGACTGCCTTTCTCCAGTTGCCTACGGACACGTGAATAAAGAGAGAAAAGCCCGCAAAAGTTGCAAGAGGAAATAATCTCTCATCATTTGAGATTAATATCAATTAATATCAAGAAAGATCTTAGCAGTTTCGAACTTCCTATCACGCAATGACCTGTGACTCACAAGCCTTCAAAATAGCGAATGTGGTCATCCAACTGCTCGGCATGCCTAATCTTCTCTACGGTCTTGCCATCTTCCGTCACCCAGTATTCCGGAGGCCTCATCCGCAAATTATAGGTCGATGCCATCGCCATACAATAAGCCCCGGCATCATGCACGACGAGTCCATCCCCGCGCTTCGGTGTTGGTAACTCCCTCTCTTTCCCCAAAAAGTCCGCAGATTCACACACCGGCCCGACAACATCAAAAGTTTTCACCTCCGCTCCATCAGCAGGAGGAGACACAAATTCAATGTGTTGATAAGCCCCATATAAACTCGGCCTGATGAGCTCCGACATGCTGCCATCAATAACAATGAAATCCTTCGTCCCGTTCGTCTTCACACCAGTCACGTGGCTGACGAACACCGAGGTATTCGCAACTAATGACCTCCCTGGCTCAATAATAAGAGTCAAGTCCTCTTTAATCACAAGATCCCGAACTGTATCAATGAGATCCTTCGGCGTTGGAAGAACTGCGCCTTTGTGATGATAATCAATCCCTAAACCGCCACCTATATTGAGATACTGAATCTTGAAATTCTCACTCCGAATCTTGTTCACAAATTCCACCATCAAGACTGCAGCATCGCGAAACACATCCACCTTCGTAATAGTCGATCCAAGATGACAATGCACTCCAACTAGCTCAAGATAGTCGCCATTCTCCCTCACTTGCTCCAAGAACCAGCCAAGCTTCTCATTCCGTATCCCAAACTTGGAGTTCTTGTTTCCCGTCGCCACGTAGGGATGCACCTGCGGATCCACATCGGGATTGATACGGAGCAACACCTTCACCTTCTTTCCCGTATTCCGACTCGCCTCAATGATTTGCGCCAAATCAAACTCGCTATCCACATTAACAAGGACCCCATACTGCGCCGCGACTTCCAACTCCTCAAGCAGCTTACCGTTCCCGTTAAAAATGCACTTGGCAGGATCAAAATTCGCATGCTCCACCGCAAGTCGAAGCTCCGTCCCGCTAACGAGCACGGCGCCGCTCCCGAGCTCCCGCAAGTGCTGCATAATCTTCAAATTGTTGTTCGCCTTCACGGCGTATCCAATGACAGAGTTTAATCCCTCGAGCGCCTCCTGGTAGGCTTCATAATTCCGACGGAGCTGCTTCTTGCTGTATAGGTAAAACGGACGAACCTCCTCCACCTCGTCCTGCATGATGTCTTGCACGCGCGCCTCCTCGCAGTACATGAAGCCATCCTCGCGAACGGGAAAGGCTGTGGTAATCGTCTGCTGCTGCGCTTCCTTCACTGCAGCAAAATCAGAAACCGCCGCTCTAAACAAAATTCTGCTTGCGGTCTGCTGCCTGAGTTTGAGCTTGTGAACTGAATACTGAAAACGGAGAGGTGCGAAAGCAGACAAGCGGAGATCACCTATCGGCTTGACGGAGGGTTTGAGAGGAGAGATGGAGGTCGTGGCTGCTCGCACCTGCGAGACTTGCATGGCTTGGGCGGCCATGGCGCAAGAGCTCGCAGGCGGGTACGAGCAGCGGGGCAATGGAGCTCAGTAAGAGACGACTCAGATGCAAAACCCTAAACCCTAACGCAACAAAAGCATGATCAAGCTCCAGAATTTTCCTTGCAGACTCCTCTCCAGAAGAGACGATTTTGGAGAAATCATCATAAAATACTTCTTGGAAGAATAATTTGGAATTGAGATGCAAATGAAAGTTGTAGAATCAGAGTCCCAGATTCTATTGGGATGGTTTAATTCATCAATGCTACACCAATATCTATAAATTTGGAAAGGAAAATTCAAAATTCCTTTTAAATTCAATTACACACAAAATATTGTCATTTTTTGAGTAAATTTTGTTGGAATGGATTTGAAATGAAATTCTCTTGACATGATGTTTTTTTGGATTTTTTGTCTTCTATGATTCTATGACCTCTTTTTGCAATTTCAAGTTTGAACTAGAGCCAACGCAAGTCAACTACTAGTAACATACTTCTACATTTGTAATTTTAGAAAAATAAATATGTGCTTTAGTAATACAAAATCCAACCCTTTAGATAGGACCATAACATCATAAATTATCTAAATAAATTTGAGTGATTTTCATCCAAGCTGTAATGTGAAAGAAATCTCATTTTCAATCTATACAATGTCCAAAAATTGAATGTCAGAGTGCTTTGGGGTAGCCTTCCAATGTTGCATCCTTGGACATTTTTTTCTTTGATCTTTTTGTGACACATAGGAATATAAGATGAAGTATCTCAAGTACAACAAACATTTTTTGAAATCCAATGCCTTTGAACAAAAATTAGAGAATTAGTCAATTACATCAAGATGTTAGCAAATGAATATGGACATGAATGCAATTGGCTAGAAAATTTTCAAACATGGTGTGAATAAATTACAAATTTTTTAAATGAACATCATAAGAACACCTATTATTGATACTATATACTATTAATCAAACATCCTTGAAATGAAAAATGTTTCAATAGTTGCATCGAAAAATTCTTCATTTTCCATTGGTTGTTATTGGACATTAGTGATGACTTTAGCACTAAACACCCCAAAGGACCAAAAGTATTCACACATAGTTTCAAGTCTAATTCAAAGTCATGTAACTTTGATCTTTGATGTCAAAACTTAATACAACCTATTGTAAAATATTTGTTTTCTCTTGTAGTTTGTGTAGTAAAGTTTTCAAATCAATCCAAAACATAATGATATTTTGAAAGCCAACTAAAGTTTACATATTCAATTTAAGTTTACAAATTGTATTTGATGCAACAACTTTTGGAGCTTCCCTAGAGCTCCTTCATCCATTGTTCATTTTCAATAAAATTTGGTGGGTTATGTTACTTTGAAGTTTAGTTATTGTGGTAAAATTTTCATGTCAATCCAAAGAGTTCTTTTGTTGTTTGGAAGCAATTCAAAGTTCAAAATACAAATGAATTTTTGGATTATAGTTATAGTAAACTTCAATGGCTTGTTTCATCTTTATACAATGTCCATTTCCAAATTTTGTTTGGAAAATATGCACATATTAGTCTAGTTTGGGTGGCTAAAATTTCACATCAATCCAAAAAGTCATGGGTGACTAATAGGCATTTTAGTATGAAATATAGCCTTAGTTGTGTTTTTTGCAACTTTTCTTGCTTTTTTTTGACATTTCAAAGCCATTTTGTAAACACAATGAATCAATTGAGTAATGTCTTCTTTCACCAATGTATTTGTATATTGATTTTCAATCATTTAATAGTAAAAAATTGTTTCATTTGAGTGAATTCAGAAATCAAATTTCACCTCAAAATGTGCTGCTAGAAAAATTTCAATACCCTTTTTGATAATAATCTTGCAATTTCAACATCTATTTTTGTAATGACTCCAAATTTGATTCACATCATCTACAATAGGTACCCTATTAGATTGTATGTTGAAATTTCTATACCATAGTGACATTTTGATCTATACTTCAAAAACAATGATCCTTCTAAATCCAAAAAAGACCTTGAACTTCTAGGGGTTGAGGAAAATATAATATTTGGTTATGCCATTAGGCCATTTTTTAACACTATTGGTTTAGCTATCTCTAAATGGATGATATTGCAAAAAGACATGCCTACCTTGATGACCCCTTGATACAAACCTCCCACAGCTAGTAACTTCAAATCACAATGGACTCCAAATACAAATACAAAATATTATTTATAACAAAATCATTTCACAACAGATCAAACTATCCAACTATAGAGAGGGATCAATCTCCAAAGAGATAGTCTCTTCACCCCCAAGTTTTGTCTTACAATGAAGACTATCAAAAAAGACTATTAAGATTGAGGCACCAATAGCCAACCAATTAAGCAATTTCAAAGCAGATTTTGTACAATATGAGGTGGTAGGAATTTTTTCCATGTAGGATGATGAGAAATATTGGGATAGCAAAACACTCAAAATTTTATACCCTAAATTGAAATTATAGTGAATTTTGGGAAGCAAAAAGTACTTGTAACCAAGAGCCAATGTCTAAAGTCTCCTCATTTCAATAATGCCATAACTGCTTTCTTTTCATTTCTTCCGCTCACTAATCTAAACACATGTCATTACATTATTAGTCTTGGCTTGAAAAAAGACCAAAAATGCACAATTCAAGCTCTAGTTGGAAATATATTCTTGTCTTGATTAGAAATAAGCACCCTTACAGATTGGCTATTAAGCATGATTGACAATTGGTGCCTCAACCTTAGTCTTTAAGATAGACTAGGATTACGTTGTTACCTTTATCTCCTTAAAACTATCTACTAAAGTAAAAGTCTTAGTTATTTTCTTCAATTATATCCTATCAAATCATATCTTATCCAAGTCTTCATCTTCTACGTGGAGGTATCTAACTCCAACTTCCAACCACAATTGTTTTTATCCACTGCACTAGTCATCTAGGTAGAATTGTCTAATTCCACTATACCAAATCCATTGTTTGCAAATATCCAACTCCAAGCATTCCAATGCCCTTGTCATCCAATTAGAGTTGTCTAACTTTAGTATATATATCCCTAAACAATCTCTACTTATCTATTAGTACTCATTCCATCATAAATTAGTTCATGATCATTCATCAATGCATTCATCCATCAAAGGTCATGACACTACAAAAGAACAAGGATAAATGTGATTGCAAAGAATGACTAGATGTCCGAAACAACTAAAAAATGACTGTGCATTCCATAATTACACCAACTATTGTGCAACTACATAGCAAAAGTCATTTGGAAGTCATTTTCACAACTATTGGTGTAAGGAGCGATGAAGTCTGACTTCCATCTACAATTTTCTATTCATTCTACAAATGAGATTATTATTAGGAGCTCATGGAAGTCATATATAATAGTTTTAGTCATTAGATAGTTACTTTGGAGTATAAGATGTCATCGAATACTACTGCCAATAACTATTTATTGATTATAAAATGACTGCATGATTTATGGTCAACTCTGCCATCCAATTTTCGAAGATTCAAGCAAAATGTCAAAATGTTTGGGCATGAAGTCATTGTGGGACTTTGAAGAAGTGTCTTTGGTTAACTTTTTGGTGACTCCAAAATCAATTCCACACTAGCACAATGGCACATGCAACAATTTCCACCCCAAGAACGAGCTGAGAAATTTGTTGACATGGCAACCAGTCATTCTAGGGCTACTACTACATGACTCCACCTTCCATCCCAACAAATTAATAAACAACTTTAGAAATTTTTTAATACATCATTTTTTCTTTTGACATTATTGATTTTCCTCTACCTTTTGACTCAAATTATCACCCAAGTGCAATGGGATACAATAAATTACCTTGCATAGGTCGGACTAGGCTACGTACTCTTCATAGGTTTAAGGTATCACTACCATGGAGCTTTGTCTATACTAAAACTATCAATGATCTTCTTAATTTGGATATCAGTGAGGCTAATGGAAGATGTGTTGGTATTATGAAAATAGACTTTCCAGTTTTGAAGACATCAACATGTAACATAGGGTGAATTAAAGTAGTCTCCTTACAATACGGTTCTATTATAGGTCACAAATGTATTAGCATTACAAAGTCATTGAACAAGACTTCAAATTACCTAATGCAACTACATTGTGACTTTAGTAACTAGAAAATGAATTGATGGGGCCCTAGATTACTAGAAGAGACTACATCGTAACTTCAACCATGCTACAAAATGACTAAATGCAATTACCTAAATGTAATATAAGGACAATTGAACTCCTTCATTGTGTGAAAAATCCTTGTGTGGAGACATCTTGTATAGTCATTGTCACACTTTCTTTACATGAAGTGAAGAAGCCTAGGGCAACTACATTCATTCTTTTGGGGAAGTCAAATAGATGATCGGCCCATGTGTCCATCCTTTCTAATCCCTAGAGCAAATTTGTCTATAACTTTTGATTTGAAGCTTGAAATCTAAAGCAAATTTTTAGAGATGGAAGTGAGATCAATTTTCCAACTTTTATTAGTTCAAAGTTTTTTGAAAAAAATTAATTTACTACACCTCAATGAAGTCTGAAATTTTATTTGTAACACAATTCATGCATTTTATATATCCCACATGCTTTGTCTTGCCTCCTACCATCCACTAGTTTAAAAGGCTTGTCATTTCACATACCTAATGGCTCTAGAAGCCATATGGCACATATGCCATGTATGATGTATGGTATATTGTATATAAAAGATTGTATATAATATATGATATATTTAAAAGATTGTACATGGTATATGATGTATAATATATTGTATATAAAATATTGTACATGGTATATGGCATATTGGCAAATTTCATACAACAACATAATGACTCAGAAATTATTGATGTGTATTTGTACCTACAATATAGAAATCACTTGAATACAACTTGAAAATAACTTGTAAACTCGCCACGTGTTATAACCCAAAAAAATTTTAAACACCTACAAAATGATTCTGAAATAATTTTGAATATTGCTGACGTATCCATCTACGTCAGTTTCCCTATGACTTCATCATAACTCCAAAATGATTCTAAAATAACTTTGAATATTTCTAACTTGTTCGTCCACGTCAACTTCCCTATGACTTCATCATAACTCAAAAATGACTACAAAATTAGTGGCGTTATGGCCCACCCACTAAAATTTTGCTAGAAATAGGCAACTTCCTGCCTTTTTTGAAAAATTTGCCCAAAAATCCCATCTACCACATAAACTCTCCCATCCTTCTTTTATTCAAGTCTTAAATAGATAGTGATAATACACTTCAAGTCATTCCAGTGTGTGACTTGTCTACAATGATTGTAGGGCCCCAAGCCATTTTGCAATGAAAATTGTCTTAAATGACTTCCTTATAGTCATTCATTGAGTCATTTATTCCCTATTTTTTTGTAGTGTGACAAAAGTCATGACACAATCATCAACCTTTCATCTAAGTATAAATGCATTTATCAATCAAAGATTGTGACAAGGGTCCTAACATCCCTTAAATTAACAAGTACTTAAAATGAGCTCCTATCCTTTTGTCTAATAGCATAGGAGACCACCATTTCTTCTACTTAGAACTTTAGTAGATTATCAATGTAGTTAATAAAAGGTGCCTTTATTCATAAATAATGATTTGTTGCTTCAAGGATCTAAATGTATTGATTACTAAGTTTGTACTCCATTATAGGATGTATTGCAAAATAAAATTTATAGCATATTCACCAAATAGCAAGAGAATTCAAATTCTACTTGTGCATAATATCTTTCATTACAATTCGTTATTTCATTTGAGGAAAATTTTCACTATGTAATCATATAGAAGACATTGAAACACTTATATTGTATCAATTCAAAGTGACATTGTCTTAAGATTGAAGCTAATCTCTTTAACTTTCAAGGATTTTGGATAAAATCTAAAATTACTAGCTATATTATGTGACTATTTCAACATTTTCAAATTTAGAATTGAAATAAGAGGTGTTATATATAAATTTTGCAAAGTAGCTATATGGTCAAATTTAAAAAACAATAGATCTCTAAAAAATTGATTTAGAATAATTGAAACTTGATAAATTATTGAAAATTAAGTTTTTTATTTCTAGCACTTTATTTTTGTTAAGATAGGCTAAATCTACAAGATTATTGACACTAAATAAGATAAATACCACTTTTTACTTTCACTTTGTACTATATTTACAAATTTCTCACAACCATAATTCTATTACAAAAAATACAAGTCTTTTTGGAGAAAGAAATCATGATCCTTTTGTAGGAAAATAAAATTTTCATTTTAATCCAACATTTCATCTTGCATTTCCTACAATACAATGATTTCCAATCATATGCATAGAAATAGTCATCCAAGGCAATTGTACAAAAATCCCTTCTTATATTAAAACAATTTTGGAATTACTAGATTATAGTCGTTTAGATGGTGATGGATCATTGAACTGCACAATATTAAAAGAGAACACAACAACTTATCTTGTATTAGATATGATATTATTACATTTGTACGCATACATCTTTTGGTCATTTTATAAAGATATTATGTAATATAAACTACTACACATTTTTAAAACTCAATTGAAGCTTTTAATGATTAAACAAGTTTTTAATTTAAAAAAACATCAATTAGGAAATTTAAGAACAAACATTGCTAATGAATTCCCTAACCTTTATAGCATCCGAGAAGCCAAAACTTAGTTCCATTCTTGTTCCTTTAGTAGGCAATGCTACACCAGTACTTTTACGCATCATATCAACAAATTCTTGATAATCTATTCGACCATCGTGATCTAAATCTACATCACGCATTAAATCTTCCATATTCATGTAACCCATATTAAATTCTGTGCAAGCATTTTGTAGCTCTTCACTTGTAATATAACCACTATTATCTTTATCAAGATATCGAAATGCAGCAAGCATATTCTCTTCCCGCTCAACTTTGTTCATATTGATTGTAGCAGCTAAAAATTCTCCATAATCAATTGTACCACTTTGATCAACGTCAGCTGCATTCATCAAGTCACGTACATCAGACTCTTTCATATTTGAACCAACTTTTTGAAGACCACTTTTGAGTTCTTCAAATGTAATGGTGCCACTTCCGTCCACATCCATTATTTTAAATATGTTATGAAGTCCAGCAATTTCTTCTTCTGACATTGATTGTGCAATTACACGGACAGCTAGTTTTTTCATCTTGTTCATTGCAGCAAAACGCTTGAGCCGATCTTGTACCGAAGAGTCCATGGGTTTATCAGATGCTACTCCTTTTTCTCGTACCCAAGGATGTGATAACACCTACATTTGTGAAGAATACATATATGAAGTAATTACAAATACATTTGAAAAAGTATTCATATTTAGTACTAGTATTTTCATTTATAATTAATGTCAATGAAAATATGTAGAGATGTTTGACATTATTTTTGCAAATATGTTATAATGAGTGATTTTATTAATAAAGGATTCTCTAAGTTTTAAGTCATTAAATTGTCATTTAAACATAACATTATTAACCAACACTAGTTCTAGTTGCCTTTTTCTTCGTCTATGCCGTGACTTCCTACTAAGTCAATGAATCCCTACAACTTTTGAATTAGTCAATGATACTAGCGTTGCAACTTTCATATCAACCAATGGTTCTTTGCAAATTAAATGAAATTCACTCCTAAGGATTTGAAAAGGAATTATTCCAATCTCTAAAGGGGAATGGTTTAGACAACTTAATAGACTTAAGACAAACCTGGCGTGGTGTGAGTCGTTGTTTTATGATTGGAGTTAACATCTTTTGTATAAGATCTTTTGCTTCTTTTGATATTTTGGGCCATGGAGGTGAGTCAAAGTCCAATTTTGCCTTCAAAACCTCTGCAAATATACCATCTTCAGTATCAGCCCAAAATGGAGGAAGTCCTGACAAGAGAATATAAACAATCACACCCGCGCTCCAAATATCAGATTCAGGGCCATATTTCCTTCTCAAAACCTCGGGTGCAACATAAAATGCACTTCCAACAACTTCTTTGTATATTTCACCCGGTTTGAAGAAAGTAGATAATCCAAAATCAGTTGCTTTTAAAGGTGAATCTTCATGTTTGTTTAGGAGAAGGAAATTTTCTGGTTTTAAGTCACGATGCATGACACCTAAGCTATGACATGTCTCTATAATGCTTACAATAGTTCGTGTTGCTGAAGCTGCAGCTGCTTCACTATAGTGCCCTCTTTCTGTAATGCGTGCAAAAAGCTCACCACCCGCACACAATTCCATAACAAAATGAATAGATGTTGCATCTTCATATGCACCTTTAATTGCTACAATATTTGGATGGCCTATATGAAATTAAATAAAAAATTACATGATATTTTAATTCAAATCTTCTATTGTTTGGTGTATTTGTATTTTTGTAGTTTAAGATTTAGAAAAACAAATAAATAACTTTTTTATTTGATATTAAATATAATACAACTTTCAAAAAGAACAAAGTTTTATTAAAAGTTTCAATTCATCCTTTTATAATATATTAAATTTCATCAATTTAATAAATAAGTATTTTTATGCAAAAATAAATAAATTTATTATCATAATTATTTTAATTGTCATATTAAAATGTATATATCTATTAGTGTATATTGAGTTCATATTGTAGTACCTACATGAATCAAGTATCTATATAAATGAGAATAATGAAAAAAATTAAAAATTAATTAAGTTCAAAAATATATATGAAGTATTCAGTATAGAGATGTATGTATTATGGTGTATTTATTTTATTGAAGATACCAAAATTATCCATCTTATGTATGATGAAAATTGTAATGTATACTATTCAATATTTTAATAATAGTCTTGCCTGATAAATGATGCATAATTTGAAGTTCTTTACGAACATCGCTAACATCAGCTTCTGATAATAGTTTCTTCTTAGAAATAGTTTTGCATGCATATTCAATACTAGTGGCCTTTTCAACACAAAAATATGTAACGCCAAAATTCCCAGCTCCTAATTTTTTTCCTAAATTATATACATCTTTCACATTTTGAGTTTGGTGTCCCAATACACATGCTGTTAGTTTTCCTTTGGTTTTATTACCATCTTTTTTATTATCTTGAGCTTTTATAGCTTGAACTACTTGATCAACTTGATGTGATTTTTGAGTTTTATATTCTCCTTTTGTATTAGTTGCTACTCTTGGTGTATTATCTGGACTTGGACAATAACTTGGACCTAGCCATGAATCATAGTATCCATTAATTAAAGAATAAAATAAAAATATGTAGAAAATACAAAATGGCTTAATCTTAAAACTTCTTACCTCTAAAGTTTACATAATGTATAAATAAAAATATGTCTCCTTTATGACTACTAGACTTTAATTTTTCCATTACTTCAAATTTTTAAATTAATTTATTAATTCTATAATTCTACAAAACCTTCAAAATTGCATTAAATTTAAAAGAAAATTATTTTTAAAAATCAATTCCAAAATGAATAATTTATTGCTTTAAATATCAAAAAAAGATTTTACGAAACCAACTACAATACTTCAAATATTGTCAATAATTGATGTTTGTGTTAAATTAAGATGAATAAATTATGATGAATAAATATATTAAAAAATTTAGTTATTTAGTTAAATAATTTTTTCCAATATTATTAGAAATGTAGATAATTTTCTATTTTATTTAATGCAAATAATACAAGAATTCAAAATTAGATTACAAATGTGTTTTGCAATCAACAATTCTTTTGAGAATAAATAGGAAAGTTCTTATCCATATTATATTTTGTAATACATTCAAAAAAATCAAATTAGTTTTAATGATACCTTCTTCTATAGACAAAGGTCAAACAATAAGTTTGTCAAGTAAAGTTATTTCATTTGAAGAAAAATCAAAAGATTTTTTGAAATTTCCAAAGATCTAAAACCAATATTTAAAAATATTACATATTAATTATAAACTTTTTTAATGAATATGTTTAATTGTACGGTGTCCTAAGATTAAGTTGGAGAGTGCTAGTATGTAAGCATAGCATCTACAAGCCCATAAGCCCTTAACTCTACATTGTAGGTTTTAGGATTATAAGAATCTATATAATAAATATGTTTGTTATAGACTCTGTCCATGTTATAGTTTACCTTTGTTAAAAATACCTTCATTTTGTTATAGATATACACCTACAATAAGGTTCAAGGCTCGCATGTAGGGTGATTAAGAATGGGTCACATATTTTAGTTTACAATTTGATGTCTTGGAAGAGTGCTAATAGGAGGTACAATCACATCATCACATTTGTTTACAAAATATATTTTTACTATGAGCAATTATAAACTATATAATTAGAGAGGGTGGGTGTAGAAGCCATTTATAAATTAGGTGAAGGATGGTGCTTACAAATTCCCATCTATCTTGAGATGTACAAAGTAGTCTTTTAATGTCTCCCATCATCAACACTCATCTACGTTACCACCTCAATTTTAGAGAAGGTCCTTCAAATCAAGTCTGCACAACTCAAACCCAAACACACACCATTGTTCAAGTCATTAAATCATGAATGTTTGTGAAGTCTCACTCCCATGCATTAAAAACTGTTCTAAGCTTACAATTCTTTTAGCTCAGCTCAAGCAATGAAGTTGTTTGGGAATTCTTGTATTGCTCTCAAGTTGTGCATTGTTAACAATGTTGATCAAAATTCATAGAGATTGGTAGAATTTGAGAGAATTTGAGAGAAATTATAGATTGAGGGTTTAGTTCCCGAGTACACAAGGACATTTCAAAGAGATTATAAAGTAGAATTTGAAAAACGAGGGTAGGATGAGATGTGCCTTTGATTGTGGCAATGGAGTTGAGATTCAAAAGGAGAAGTGGCTTCTACACAAAAGACATACTACAACATTTGAGGTATTGAGGCTTAATTTTTCATTCAATTTTTCATTCAAGCCTTTGATTGAAAGTTTTTATATTCAATCTAGTTGGATTTTTGTTGACTTCTTGCTTGAAGGAGTTTTTTTCTTGAAAGTCATAATATTTTATCACATTTGGATGGTTAGACCAAGTCTAAGATTGTCATTGCATAAGTTTACGGAAATTAAAAGTTCGTGCAAATTTCTATGTATTCAAACATTTGTAAGTAGGGTTTGGGTTTTAGATTTTAGGTCATGGTGAAAATGAGAAGTTTAACATCTTGTCAATGGACTAGCAACAATAAAAGCATTTCCTCAAAAACACACAGGCATTGAAGAATGAAAAAGAGAAGGAGGAGGAGGATTTTTATAATATCCACCCCCAATTCCTCTCCTCCAAAAGGGTTAGCCAACTCTGGAATAATTTTTCTCTCATGTCACACCTAGAGGTCAAAGTTGTTTAGCAATGTAGTTTATTTTAATAATTTAGAATATTTTCTATTTAGGTACTTCATATAGGCAATATTCATATGGTTATCTTATGACAAATTGTCTTTAGGATTAAAAGATGCATTTGGGACAAATTATTCAAATTCAATCATGTATATTGATGCATTGAGGTTAATTTTGAGAAGTAATTGTATTTTATAGACAATAAGTCTAAATTGTCTTGGTAGCCATAGGACATCACATAACTATTGTTTTGTTTTTTCTATTATGTATGTGTGTAGGGGTTGTAATTTAGTGCCCCTTAGGTTCCAATAGACACTAATAAAAGGCTTGCTATGGGTTCCTTCCTATTAAAATTTTTGAAACTTGACGCCTTTTGAATCTGCCTTGACCTTTGCTTCCTCTCTAGTTCTACAATTCACTCATCTTTCTTAAAATTTGTAGTTACATTTGCTTGCCAATTTTTTCACTTTTATCACCTACAAAGTGCCAAAAGGACCCATTTCATTCTTAGAGAGCCTTCCATTTCTTTTATGATGTGGTACAATTTATAAATTTGAGTTTGAATTTTTGTGAAGCAAATGGTTTTTTTAGTCACTCTTAGCCTTTAGAAAGCATGTTACTTATGAAAATAGGCTTAATACCTTGCATTGTCCTAGCTCGTTGAAACCATATTGACAATCTTTTGCAATTTTTCTTTTCAACAAAATAACTCTCGTCTTAAATTTGTCACCAAGTGTTGCTTCAACTCATTGTTTTGAACATATTTTACTCTGTTTTTTCTAATATAACCGCTTTGTGTTATGAGTTTCAAGTAACCTTGCCATATATTAATACATTACATGTTCATTTTGCAATTTAAACATTCATACACTATAAATACAAGTAGCCTAGTTACTTGGCTACGAAGGAGTTACTTGAAACAAGACCATAAGATTTGCAATTCAGAAAATGGCAATGGAAAATTTGGGAGGAGAAGTGGGGAACCTAAGCGATGAAACGGAAGACTCTATGATAGGCCAAAATAAAAAAGACACAGAGACAAAGATTGACAATACAAAGTTAGAGGATTTGGATGGGCTTCAAATGTTACGCTTGCCGCAAGAGGAAGATAAGAGCTTGCTTAGGAAAGATATATCACCAGTAGTATCTAATGAATCCATAGACCAACGAACTCTTTTTGAGGATCTTGTTGATGATGAGGTAAAATGTTTTCAAGTTTCCAAGCTAGTGATCTGTGAAGATGATAGTCCCTTGGAGAAGCCCAAAGTTGACATTGGAATAGAAAAAGAAGTCAAGTTTAATGAAATTTTAAAACCAAACATAGAACAAGACATGTCCATTAGGAAAATTGCTTCGAAATACAAGGGTGCAGAAGGAGCTCTAGTCAAACCAGCTTTAGTAAAGAAGGATGTGGGAGAAATTTAGGACAGGTTGTTTGAGCGACAACAAAAGATTTTGCAAGATTTTCATGTCAAGTTTGTATTGGAAGGTGTCAATGAAGAAGAAAATGATGCAAGTAGGGCAAGGAAGCATTCTGAATTTGTTGAATTGAAGAAGCGGCTAGAGGAAGAAGAAAAGATGTATGCAGGTTGTGCATTAGGGGAGGCATCTAGTATCATTGATGGAAATGACATGAAATACCAAATGGAACAAGGGAAAACAGTTGGAGATAGCTATAATGGTGGTAAGGACATAGATCAAAGCGCTACCACTATAGCAAAAAATGGAACAACAACAGTTAATAACGTTGCTAATGAGTATACTATCAACTCCTCAACTAGTGTAGTGAGAGAAACCATAGATGGAGTTGTCAACAGTCTTGCTGAAGTTTCCATTTGTAGTCCAGGTAGTTCAAGTCTTGAAGAGAATGTAAAGTCGCCATTTCCACCTACAAATGTAAAAAATGCAATAAAAGACTTGGCTTACAATGACGAGGGATTGTCGGAGCTTCAAGAATATACTAATCGTGAAGGTAGCATTGGGTGCCAGGTATAATTTGGTTTCTAATGTTAGATAGAGGATAAGAAAATGATTAGGTATTTGATCTTGTTTCCCATTTTTGACCCTCACACCACCATCAATTAACTTGTTTATACACTTGGTTGGATTCATTAGCTACTTAGGTATAAACTTGAATTGACTAAATGTCTATGACTATTCAATTTTTTTAATGGGAATATTAGAAGAAACTTGTTTTTCTTTTGATACACTTGGATTTCTTGGAACAAATCTTTTTTAATGTACATTGACATTTAGTTGTTTCTATGTTTTTTATGATGTTCACTAGATGTTGTGTTTGACATAAAAATAGCTAGATGTCAATGTAGATATAAAAAAAATCTGTTCCAAAAAACTTAGGGTGTCGAAAAAAATGGGTAACTTCTTTTAGTGGAATGGGATTTATTCTCCCTTTTTATTAGAATTAGTAATTTACAACCTCTCATTTTGAATGATTGCTTAAGAAATTTGAACACTGTTATAAGTTTGATCTCAACATATTTGGCATTTGTATGTGAAGCGATCTTGACAGCTCTCTCCATCTATAAAATATTATTTTTTTGATAACAAATCCTTCTACATTAGGAGGTGTTGCTTGGATTCATCAAGTGCTAGTTGCTATTATCTTTGTTGCATTGTATTTTAGAAAATAACTTTGGTTGAATATAGGTGCTCATAATCACATTAGTTGTGGGTATTGCTTATGAAAAGATCTAAAATCTTTACAACAACAATTGAATGATTTTTTTGGATGCAGTGTTGTTATCAAAAAGTAGGAAAACAAATAGATGAAGATGATGAAAATGACGTTTATATGACACACTCTTCATATTCATTGCTCAATGTTGTTTGCCCTGTTAGTGGAATCCCAGTGGTTGATCTTGAAGACCCAGTTCGCAGGTTGTGTTTTTTCCTATGTTTTTTTTTCCTTAATACTTCTTATACAACAACTAAACAAAGGTTGCAATTGATTTCTAGTTTTGCAAATACAAAACTTCATAAAAAGAAATTTTTCACTTCTACAAACAAAGCCAAAAGTGTTTAAAGAACATCATTTTAAGTCTTAGATGATGGCAACTCCAATTAAATCTTGAAAGGCACTATTCCATTGAAGATTGTTGTAGATTTTTATTCTACTTAAGATTTTTGTAAACAAGATTATCATTCTTAATATCCTTTGAAATCCTAATTCATTTTGATCAATAGGGATAAGACTTATGATAAGATTTCAGACACTTGACAAAATCTTAGTTAGATTTTGATGCAGTGAACAATGTGAACATATATATGACCGATCATCAGCTTTGAACTTCATATCAAGTATGGCAAAAGATGGCTTTTGCATGTGTGCATCTCTAGGTACACCAATCTTATTTATACCATCATCATTCCAAAAGTCCTATCATTTAATTTGACAAAGCTATTAATGACAAGCTAATAGACAAAAAATTTGTTGATAAACTTTAGATTTGTACAATAGTCACTTTGAGA
The DNA here is from genome assembly GCA_947034885.2 of Thuidium tamariscinum. Taxonomy (NCBI): domain Eukaryota; kingdom Viridiplantae; phylum Streptophyta; class Bryopsida; order Hypnales; family Thuidiaceae; genus Thuidium; species Thuidium tamariscinum. Next base: position 14,513,481 of record OX344756.2, read on the forward strand.
GTTTGAGTTAATGTTATGATAATACAAATGGTATGAATGGTATGTCAACAAGTCTATGTTAGCAAAAGTGTATTTGAATTCAATCCTATGATTTTCACAAATATTCCTTGAAGATTAATGTTAAGACTAATCTAGTGGTGGTGGTATGAAGGATGTCGAGCGCTATTAGCGGAGAATAAACTAGTCACTGATAGTCGCCTTTGGCAAGACATTGAAGAGCTCCGCCAAGTTAAAGCAAGCATGTGGGAAAGTCACATGTTGCAAGACCTTGTAAACATTGATGAGAGTGATGATGATTGAATGATACAAGTAACAACAAAACCTCAATCTTCACTACAATGGGCAAATGGAAAACATTATTTGGTAGTGCCATTCAAGGTCTCTACTGGAATTTGAAGCTTGTTATTAAGTGGACATCATGCTTCTCAATGTGAGGTGATTTTGAAGACCTAAAGCCTTTTGCTTCTAGCTTGTATTTTGATAGGCCATCAATTTTAAATTCTAAAGTGTTTTTGTGTTGTTTTGAAGACAACCTTTGGTTAGTTGGGGTTATCAAGCCAACTTTGACTAGAGACTTGGATGGAGATAATAGTCTTCAAATGATGTAATAACAAAATGTTAGATGTTGACATCTTTTAAGCATGTTGAATTGAAGGATTTCATTGAAGGAATTGGGCCCTCCAATTTCACTTTAGTAGATATCATTACACTAAGATGTAGAGAAGTGATGCAATATGTGGGAGGAGAAAATTGTTGATTCATATATTGTTGTTGCAATAAATTGGATTAGATTGGATCAAAATTAGAAATGATGAGCCTCATAGGATATTTTTTATTACATTTTTTCACTAATCTCTGTCATTCTCAAGTACATAACATTTGGTAGGTTTCTTGCCTACTATTGCCTTTCTTTCATACACCTTTGTAATAACATTGAGCCTTCACTTAGTTATTTATAAAGTGCTATTGAGTAATTGAATGTAAAATATTTCACACCATCTATTATAGAGCAAAGGTAGTGAACTAGTGATGGTGCATGGTACTAAATGTTATGTACCTTGTAAGGATTTTACTTATCTTGCCTTTAATATTTTGTACTATACATCAATAGGATTGTACTACACAATATTGTTAGCTAGCCTAAAGCATTTTTAGAGGCTTTAAAGAGGGATATTGCCTTCTAATATGCCTTAGAGAAAACTTAGTTATAATATTAAAAAACCATTGGTTGATTAAGAAGTTACTACACTAATAATGTAAATGGATGAATAGGAAGTTACAAGAGAGCCATTGGTTGTCTGAGAACTTGTCATACTTGGAACTTTCTCTTCCTATGGAAGCAAAAGGACCCCAACATTTGTTATCAAATGTTATATGTTTTTTGATAACGTCATAAAAAAATGTGACAAGTTCTCCTATAAGCTTACACAAGATATCTACAAAAGAATTAACATATTGCAAGCATTCCGTGGACCATATAGTGTCAACTATGCAACTTTTGTAAAATTTTGGATCTAATTTTCAATAAATGTTACTTAAAAATTTGGTTAATTAATTGTCTCTTCCTCATGATGAAAATTTGGCAAAGACTAAATGTAGAAACTATATCCAAGTAAGGCATGTTGACATGAGAGCACTCTCAAATACAAACGAATTTCAATTCATCTTGTATAGGTAAGAGTGTCCCCTAGCATTTGAGATATTTTTTGGGTTTTATCAGTTATTTTCCTTTGATACGCATATTAATTGGTTTTCCAAGTACTGAGTTTGTTTGTTTTTCTAATTTTTTACTCTTAAATTTTATAGATTTTTTCATCGAGTTTTTTCTTAATGTTTTCAAATTGCAACTAATTTTTTTTCCAATTTCATAAGTTGATGATGAACTCATTGGTGGTTCTCCCCAAACATTATTGTCTCCGCAGTGCATGGTACAACAAATACCTATGAAAAATCATACAATGATTCCAAACTTCAAATTCTCTTTCTATTTTTGCTTCCATTTTGCAACCATATATGAATGAAATTTTTTTAAGTTATTTTTCAGAGATGTAATCACACTTCTATTGTAAGTCACAAGAAAGTCATATTTTTGTAAAAATTTGAATTTATTGTACCTTGTTGAACAATAAGTGAGAAAATTTCACATTGACTATAGAATATGCTAAAAAATGTAAAATTATTTCTATCTATGTTATTTACAATATAGAACATTGTGTTACAAATCAATTTATTGTGCCATTCTCAAATTAAAAAATCAATGAGCCTCTATAGTTATATAGGCCCTAAGTTATAGTAACAATAAGAATAGAAAATTGAAATAGAAATACTAAAATATGACAAGAGATACTCTATTGCATTGATGATTCAACAATTAGCATATTTCATTTGGATGTCATTTTAGCATCTAAATTTTATTGATCTCAAACAAAGTACCATATAAATAAGATGCATTATTACTTTAGAGTTTCTTTCTAAATGTATTGAAAGCTCAAAAATGATTCAAAATTGGGATTGCTATGTGCCATTAGATTTGGCCAAAGATGAAGACATATTTTTGTCTTCATTTTGTCCTAGTTCTTATCTAAACTGTATACCCATTATACTTGAGAATTTAAGGTCACTTTTTGATACACTACTTGCAACACTTTGAAACTTCATAATTTACTCTTATGAAAACCAAAAGATGCATAAGAAGCAAAAGCGAAATCATCATCTAATTTCAAATTTAGATCAATGTCAAGTACACATTAACAGTGTAGTAATGAGAATCCTATAAATGTAGTCATATTTAACAGAATTGGATAAAAATACCTAAGTATTTGTGTGCATTCATATGTAGCATCGTCTAATATCAATATCTTTCATCCTAATATGGGTGTATAATATTTTTTTGAGAGTTATTTAACACTTTTATCTTCCTTTATTACTCATTTTCAGTACTAAGGTAGTGAATGTCCAAATGAAATCAATCTTATTTTGGCAAAAGTTTGCCAAAATCACTTAAGCCTCTAATGATTTATTTTAATAGTGGTGAAGGCTAGATTGAAAGAGCATCATCTAGAAAATTAGTATTCCTTTAAAAATTTTGTTTTATAAAAATTGATACAATATATACAATTTAAGTATAATTTGATCTTACAAGATTTCAAAATAGTGCAATTGTAGTGAGCTTGTGTTACACAAACTAATAGGAAAAATTAGTGCAATTTGAAATTAGTTAAAGTTACCTCTCAAAAACCTCATTATTCACTTCCTAGATCTACTATAGGTAATGCATTGCATCTATTTTTCCATATGACACCAATTTTTTTAATTCTTATTTTTGGTTCCAAACCTACTGAATTAACACTGAGTACTTTGAATAGATTGTTCAAATACACTCTATTTTTATCACTATATAACATTGCATAACTAGGTAATGGTTCATCTTATGTTGAAAGGAAATTATGCCTCCTTAAATGCCTATGAGGGACTTATCAACAATTGGGTTCGATCAAAGAGCCATATTAGAGAATCATCTTACATATGGAGTCAAATGGAGCCCATTAAACTAGTGTCACAAAGTAGGACCAATGGGGTAGATTTTACCTACAATAGGAATAAATGCTAAATTTCTTAATTTTTTTGCAAATTCTAAATTCACATTTGTAGTCAATGACTCCAAGTGAGTTAGAAGGGGTCAAGAACATATCCAAAAATATGGCTCAAAATAGGGGGCTCTTTTATTTTTACAGTTTTACCCCCAAATAACACAACTTTTACCTTGTTGGTCTAACTTCGTGGGATGGATTTAATAGTTGGGATGAACTAGCCTCCTTGCTCGAGGCCACTCCAAGTAATTCCAAGGGTGCAAGTAAAACAAAAATCTCCCTATTGTATGCTTAACTAATTTACCTTTCACTCTGCACTCAATAAAATTGGAGCCTCTGATTGCAAATATGAATTCAAAATTAGTAAGAAAAACTATTTGCAAAAAAAATTAAAAAATTCTAGCATTTTTGCAAGTGGCCGAGCGAGGGGATTAGTTCAATTTAACCCCTAAATGACAAGTTAGTGGCTATGAAAATCCTGAATTTTGATACCGTGAAATCATTGATTCTAAAAAATTCAAAAGCTCTTGTTGAAAGTTAAAGCCTTTTGAAAGATCTTCCATTTCCACCCTAATTCTAAGGATGAATAATTGTATTTTTGTCCTATACAAAAAGATTCTCTCTTGTTCACCGACTAGAATATAGCTTGCGCATTGTTTAGGGATTAATGTCTTGCCTACTGGACCTCCGCCATGGGAGTTCAGATCTTTTAGAGCACGATTTGCATCGCCTCGATGAGGACCATTGAGTAGCTCAATACTCGACATGCAAAGCCTCTCTAACAAATTTCATTGCAAGGATTTTTTTTTAAGGCAGCCAAAAGGACCTCGCTCTTAATTAGCCACTATAAGGGCAAAACACCCATTCCCACATCTGTTTCTTGTAGTAGACTGTAGATTCACTCAAATGCGTTAATAGAGTTCCTTCAATGTATTTGCCACATGTGTGATTGTAATTTGTTAACACAATTGAAGGACACATAGGAAAATCTGGTTGGCTAAGTGCTAATTTTTGCAGGGTTCAGTTTTGGGGGCAACTATAGGACGGTTCCACAAGTCTAGGGAGCCAATACTTTGAAAATTTGTAGAAATTACATATTGTATTCAAAAAATCTAGTTTTTTTTTAATATTCATGATTTTCACTCGCTAATACTAGAAAAATATCATTTTTAGAAAACCTTGCCTTCAACTATGTTGAATTCCTTATTACGACGGTTTTGGATGTTTCCATTCTAGGGATCTCGATTTCAAGGATGCATAAAGGCTAAGTCATAGTCTAGTAGTCGGCATTTCAAGCATACAGAAAGGATCCTTGCTTCATTGGTGAAGCGTGTAAAATGTTGGATACGGCAGTAGTGAAGAGACTGTCCCGCCGATTGAGCTTTCCTTCATGTATCCCACACCTTCTGCTTTTCGAGGATTTTTTTAGACAAGATTTTTGTGCGGTGAGTTTATAGTCAATCTGGTGTCTGGCGTGCATAAGCTTCTTTGGCGCGAGCTTTCTTTTGCACGCCTCACTTGACGAAAAGAAGACAAGATGAGCTACATCCCATCAGTTTGGTGTCTAGTGTGTCCGAGCTTCATTGGCAAGACCTATTCTCGAGACGAGAACAGAGCGAAAGTGAGCCGTATCAATCTGGTGCACGAGCTTCATTGCCATGAAAGCTCGTGCGCGAGACTCTCGTAATGAGATTTGGATCAAGACACTTGTTTATTTAAGAATTCTCACTTTGAGTGAGGGGTGGCATTGTGGTTTCTTGAATTTCTACACCTCAAGATGGAACTAATTGCAAACGTTTGAGATCACAGTGCTTGTTTTGCTCTGTTTATGCTTTGTTTTTTCAATAGGAGGAGGGGAAGGGGATAGGAAGTGAGTGCATTATGGCATTTTCGAGGAATAGAATGGTTGTGTTCTCGCCGTTTTGTTTCGTTCTTTTGATTGGTACGCTTGCCATTTCCACCACAATTGAGACGAGGCGCGACATTCCGATCACGTTGGATGGGCCGTTCAAGCCTTTTACCAAGGAATTCGATGTAGATTTGTGAATTGGAAGTGACGATCTCCCGCTTTACGACCCACGTGTGGTCAAGCGTGTGCCCACCATTTACCCCGAGCAGATTGCCCACTATAAGAAAACTGCGTTTTTGGTGTTGTTGGCAAAAAAACACGTCCACGTCCATGTGGGACGTCCACATGTTTTCCATTAGCATCCGCAGCCGTTCAATTTTCTTGTGACATCATCTCTAATGTGTTTTTGTTTAGAGCAGAACATGAAGATGTTGAAATGAATGTGTTCGTTCACGACGACATTTAGAAAAACATGTCTATGTCAAATTCAGATGTCATAGAGAACATGAAAAGTCCGCAACGGATAGAAAAGAGAAATGATAGTGGTTGCACCTACATTGCTGCCCAACACTAAAAAGCTGGGGGAATGGGCAAGTGGGCTACATAACAAGAAAAAAAATATTGGGGTGGATTTTGTTGCATTGTATGAAACATATTATTGTTGTCATAGACTTTTAGAAATTATTAAAATGTTAAATATGAAAAGTACATAACGTAAATATAGTTGTCCCAAATTTTTTTGATTTTAAACTTTGTCAGATCTTGATTTAGGGTACGTAGTTTATAATTTCTTTTCTTTCCCATTGATTTGGGCTTACATTAGTTAACAGTTTCATTGACCGGCTAGTAATTCTTGATCTTGAATAAAAATTTAAAGGTTTTTGGCTTTTACAACTTTAATAAATTTTTTTATTCCTTCCCAATTTTGTTGACTTGAATTCTTATTCATTAATTTGAGATGAAATTAAAGTACGTCCTTTCGAATGTCATTTCCTTCCATTTATTTTTATTTTTCATTTAATAGGGCTTCAGGTTCTTTATAGTGTCATTCCCTTACTATTTTTTTTCCATTCCCTTTTTTCTCCCCTTGCCATGTACTTCCCTTTTTTTCTTCATATTCCATATATTTCCACTTCCCCCCCCTTTTTTTTCCATTTTTTTTTTTCATTTTCCATTTTCCAGTTCCATATCCATCCCTTTTTTTCCCCCTTCCCATATATTTCCACTTCCATCTTCTCTTTTCCAATTCCATTTTTTTCCCCTTTCCATATATTTCCACTTTCCATTTTTTTTCATTTCCTATTTATTCTTAATTTCTCTTTTTCTTTTAATTTCCCATTTTTGACTTCCATTCCCTTTTTTTTCCTTCCCATATATTTCTACTTCCCCTTTTTCCTCCTTTCGATATATTTACACTTCCCATTTTTTCTCATTTCTCATTTTTTTTATTCCCCTTCTTTTTAATTTCTTATTTTTTTGTCCCATTTCCTTTTGTCTCCCTTTCTATATATTTTCACTTCCCTTTTTTTCCCTTTGCATATATTTCCACTTCTCATTTTTTTTTATTTTTTCATTTTCTTTTAATTCCCATTTTTTTTCATTTACCGTTTTTGTGTTCCATTTCTTTTTTTTCCCTCTCATATATTTTCACTTCCTTTCTCTTTTCAATTCCCTTTTTTCCCCTTTCCATATATTTTCACTTCTCATTTTTCTTCATTTCCCTTTTTTCCCCTTTTCCATATATTTGCACTTCTCATTTTTCTTCATTTCCCTTTCCTTTTTCATTTCTCATTTTTTTCATTTTTCATGTTTTTTTCATTTCTCATTTTCTTTGCAATTCCCTATTTTCCCCCTTTGCATATATTTCCACTTCCCTTTTTTTTTACATTTCTCATTTTATTTTAATTCCCATTTTTTTTTCATTTTCTCTTTTTGTGTTCCATTCCCTTCTTTTCCCCTTTTCCATATATTTGTACATTTTTGTTTTTTTCAATTATCTTTTTCTCCCCCTTTCCACATATTTGTACTTTTTTTTCATTTATCTTTTTTTTTCATTTCCCATTTGTTTTTTCATTTCCCATTTCTGTGTTCCATTCCCTTTTTTTTCCCCTTTCCATATATTTTCAGTTCCCATAATTTTCATTTCCCTTTTTTTCCCCTTTCCATATATTACAACTTCCCATCTGTTTTGTCCTTTTTCATTTTTTTTTCTTTTCCCTTTTCTTCCCTATTTCCATATATTACCACTTCCCATTTTTTTGGTCATTTTCCATTCTTTTTTTCATTTTCCCTTTTTTTCCCCTTTCCATATATTTCCACTTCTAATTCTTTTTGTCACTTCCCCCCTTTTTTTCTTTTCCCATTTAGGATTTCCATACAATCCGTTTTTTCCCCTTGCCATATATTTCCACTTCCCCTTTTTCCCCCTTTCCATATATTTGCATTTCCCATTTTTTTTCATTTTTCATTTTTTTATTCCCCTTCTTTTTAGTTTCTAATTTTTTTATTTCCATTTCCTTTTGTCCCCCTTTCCATATATTTACACTTCCCTTTCTTTTCTATTCCCTTTATTTCCACTTCCCATTTTTTTTCATTTTTCATTTTATTTTAATTCCCATTTTTTTTTCATTTCCCGTTTTTGTGTTCCATTCCCTTATTTTCCCCTTTCCCATGTATTTGCAATTTTTTTTCAATTCCCTTTTTTTTCCCCTTTCCAAATATTTGCACTTTTTTTTTAATCTCCCCTTTTTTTCATTTTTTTTTTCTCATTTCCCATTTTTTAAAAATTTTACATTTTTGTATTCCATTCCCTCTTTTTCCCCCTTTCCATATATTTCTACTTCCTTTTTTTTTTCACTTCTCCCTTTTTCCCCCCTTTTTCCCCCTTTCCATATATTTCTGCTTCTAATTCTTTTTGTCACTTCCCTTTTTCTTTCCTTTTTCCATTTAGGTTTTCCATTTATTCCCATTTTTTTCCCCTTCCCATTTCTTTTCACTTTATTTCCATTTTCTTTTCCCTTCCTACTTATTTGGGCTCTCCATTTTTTCCAACTTCCCATATTTGTTCACTTCCTATTGTTTTCCCCTTCTCATTTCTTTTCTCTTCCCTTTTTTAAATTTTTTTCACATTCCCACTTATTTGGGCTCTTGAATTTTTTCCACTTCCCAATTTTTTTTCTCTTTCCTTTTTCTTTCCCTTCCCACTTATTAATTTGGGCTCTCAATTTTTTTCAACTTCCCATTTTTTCCCACTATACATTCATTCCCAATTGCCATTTCTTTGCACATCCTTTTGTTTCTCTTGCCTTTTTTTTGGCCTGAATATTTCTTCCCTCTTCCCATTTTTTTTCACTTCCCATTTCTTTCCCGAAACCATTATTTTTTGCCGGGTCTCTTTGGTTCTTTTGTTTCTTTCTTTTATGAGGAAATAAAGACATTGAAAGTCTTACTTTTTGGAGAATTATAAGTATGGATTGGAGGTCCTAAGAGTCAATTAATTCCATAATCAACTTATTCTTGAGACCATTTCTTTGAAGTGCAAGTTCTAATCATCCCCCTCAATTATTGTGCTCATCCTTCAATGCAAACTTCAATTACACATGTTCTAATACGAAATCTGGTCAATTCACAGTAGCACTAAGGACTATTTTCATATAAAAGTGTTCCACCTGTACTTACATAAAAAATACCTATACAATGCCGAACGACAAATGCCATCGTGAACGTCGCCTATCCATGAAGACGTTATGAAGTACGTCCAAGAAGACGTCTAGGGACACACATATATTGCACTACAAATGACGTCTTTTGAGACATTGGTACTATCTAAAATCTGCACCTTGCACTGCAATTGCACTATTCAGAAACGACTTACTGTTTCCTATTGACCTCGTCCTTCTTCTTCGCAACCTGGACTTCTTGATGATGCTAATATGTATATACCACCCTCAATCACCACTTCTCTTGTAGGCTCTGTGTCTAACATTTTAGGCTACAAGCTTTGAAAGTCTTCATCATTACCCACATCAATCATAGAATGGATGATTTGATTAATTTTTGGGTGACTGCATCTTCCCCTCACATCCGTCCAGCATACAATCTTCCAACCATGCCTATGTGGATCATCAGAAAAGAACATTTGTTGGCAATGCATTGGAAAAGCAAAAAATTCAGCATGAACCCTTCTATCCATGTGGTTGAAGTTTGCCAAGGCGAAACCATATCAATCCCTCTGCACATTTGGAAAGCGAACATCTTGCGTTCCTCGAACCCAGTCGCAGACAAGTATAGTGGTGCAATGATTCCGGTCGTCCAACTCAAGAATCTCTTCAATGTACCTATACGTAGTCATTGATTCTCTCTATAGGTTGTCCGTTATGTAAACCCGACCGTAATTGTCAAGTGAATGAAGCTACATCACAAGAGTCCCGTGTGACCAAGCTTCTTTGTGCACTACGAACATGCAAGTGCATGCCAAAATCATACATTTGACGATGTGATATAGCATACCACTATGGAGGCTATGCGTACTGTATGACATCTGCATGGACATGTTCACCTGCAGCCCGGAGAGTTTGTACAAGGTCAGCCACCCATAATGCAAAAGGATGCAAATCATTGAGCTCCAGTGGATAACGCGGTGCTATTGTTGAATGTTGACGTCGAAATTGTCTCTGGAAGGCCTCCCTCTCTTCCCACCGATGCCCTCTGAGTATGTTATATTCCCTACAGAGAAGATTATATAAAGTATTGTCAAAGCGAACCAGCAATACAAACATTTTCACATCGACACATACGTTGCCTTTCAAGATGTCTATATTGACGTTCACTTCTACACAATCCCGTCAAGTAAAATATCAAAGTGAACATTGAGACAAACACATGATGAACGTCTTTTGACTTTGATAGGTTAGAATAGTCTGAACCTCCACCAACTTTTGCTGCTTTGTGAGTCTTTTAGAAACAATAATGGGGACACATCCTAACAACATCAAACTAGCGTGCCTCTTCCATGATGAACATTATAGGGAAGATTATGGGCAAGGGCATTTACTACTGCCATTGCTCCAAGCACGCTGCATTGTCGAGGATAAAAGCATGGGCATAGTTTTGGAACTCATTAGACATTTTACGCTTCCGTTGACAGTTGGAACGAAGAATGATCTCATCATTCATTCTTCTTTTGGATCCCACACTTGATGCAATGTTCCTTTGTACTAACGCATGTACTCAATACAAAATTCAAGCGTGTCATCCATTCTATACCCCTCGGCAATGCTACCTTTCGGGTGTGCAAATGTCCGCACATAATCTTTCAATGTCTTCATGTATCGCTCTATTGAATACATCCATCGGCAATGCACAGGACCACATTTAAACAATTGCTCCACTAAATGCACTAGCAAATGGGTCATGATGTCCAAAAATGTAGGTGGGAATTCCTTCTCCAACACACATGTTGCCATGACGACATCGTGCATCATGGCATCCTCCTCTACTAATCGCACTTCCTTTGCACAAAGTCTTTGGAATACTTGGCTCATTTTGACAATTGCTAAGCGGACATTCTCATCCAAAATATTCCGAACTGCCACTGGGAGGATCTATAGAGCAGGATCTACAATTAGGCCAACATTCATAGGTACAAAACCTAGGATACAATACCATATTTCATGTAGTCATCTGCTTGCCTACTTAACACTCTACAGACTATGGTGACATAGCTCTACACACTTACATACTTGATGATTTTGTTTTTATTGACGTCCATATTGACATCACTTGTGATGTCTCTAGTCCTTACAAACAACATCTTAGCAATAGTGATGTCCAAAAAGCATCTCATTGTATGTTATGGGAAACGCCACGTGCAATTACTAAACTCCTTCATTATTTTCAATAACTTATGAACAACGTCTGGAGGTTCAGTTCAAAGTTCACTTGTTGCATGAGGACATGGCAACCATGTGTTTTCATGTAATGTAGTTTTCCATCTTCTAAACGCTTATGAATACTACCAACATAGTTAAAAGGTATTCGAATATTTGAAACAATTCCAACAAACTTAGCCATCTTCAATAGCCCCACATCAAATACCCTCTTAACTCACGAATATACCTTAAATTACAAAGGGTGATCTCCTTGATGTTTTTTGAACTTGAAATTTAGTACATATTATCAACATAGAGATTATCTCATGAGAAAAATTTCATGGTTAATAGACAATTTTTCAACCCTTGCAAGGGTGTCGAAGTTGACAATAGTAAAACTTTTCTTAGAGTTACATATATTGTGAGATTTTGAATATCTTTTTTTGGATAAGTCTTTTGAATTTGAAATTTGAAACACATGTTTTCAACATAGAAATAATTTCACCAAAAACATTCATGGTAAGAAACTAATTTTTCAACCCTTTAGTGAGAAGGTTGTCAAAGTTGGCAATTGTGAAAATTCTCTCAAAACTACACATGTTTATAGGTTTCAAATATCTTTTTTTGTATTAATTTTTTGACCTTGATATTTTTTAAACATATTTAAAACATAGAATTGATTTCATGCCAAAATTTTCATGGCAATAGAAAAAAAATCCAATCCTTGGAAGAGTGTCAAAGTTGAAAGTAGTAAAACATGTTGGTAGATTTTGAATATCTTTTTTTTAGAAATCTTTTGGCCTTCAAATATGTCACACATATTGTTAACTTAGAGATGATTTTGTCAAAAGAAATTTCATAGTAAAATAACAATTTTGTAGCTATTGGAAGGTTGTCAAAGTTGGAAGAAGTAAAATTTCCTTCATTGCAAATTTGAAAACACCATTTTGATTGCTACCCCTACTCTACATGAAGAGAATTTTTAGAGCTATTTTTTGTTTGCAGGAAGGTTGTTCTAGATAACAACAATATTAGAAGGAGTCACAAGGAGTCAACCATTCATGTAATAGAATTTAGATGAGTATTCATGAAATTACATCCACATGAATAGGTGACAATATTGGGAAAATTTAATATCCAATGTCATCGTCATTGTAACAAAAATGAAACTTGTCATAATTAAGACTAAGATTCATTGAACTTGTTGTCCTAGAGGTTTGTTAGTGTAGATGCCATGCCATAACTAGTGGAATTATCGTAATAGGAGAAGATGTGCATGACACAATGTGAAAATGTGACAAAAAGTGGCGTACCACCCAAGTCAATTAATTAGCCTCCCCCCCTCTTCTCAAAAAATTTACAAGCCATTGATTTAAAAGAAAAAAAAAGCTTACTTTTGTAATCACCGTTGATTTCTCAAAAATTTCCAAGCCATTGATCGTGTAAGATTTAATCTGAACCGTTCAAATATGGATACGGATATAGATACTCTACATATACTATACGGATTATATGGGTACAATCCAAATACAATTCATATACAAATACAATATAGGTACAAATACAAATATTTATACAAATACGAATATCAATACATGATCATTTAGCCCATAATGTTTGTCAATCAATTGGTTTCAAAAAATTACAAGAGGAGAAGGGGAGGAGGGAAATGAAGATTTTAAGATTTTAAATTTTAAATTTTTTTTTGGTGCACAGTGATTGTGCACCCAATTTTTTTTTTTAATTCTTTGACTTGTAAGAACATGCCAAGTGTACTAAACCCAAATTAAAATTTTAAATTTTTTAGAATTGGTAGTTATTGCCACTTTTTGGTACATTGTTCACACAATGCACCAAAAAGTCTTTAGAACAACACTAAATCTAATCACTTCTTTCAATTGATTGATGGAATTGATTCTTAACCCATATCAATGAGGTTTGCTAAGTGGGTAAGATGCAAGCAAAAGTGCAATTTTTATTATGAATTGTGATGTTTGTTGTTGCTATCATTCAATTTCATTATAGCCTCTCTCTCCACCTTCATGCTATGCAAGGCAACTAGGATTGATTGCAAAGGCTAAATTAATTTGTAAATGGCATTTAAGCTTAATGATTGGTTAGAACTCCATTTAACTATGAGTGCTCACAATCCTTGCAAAAGATGCTGGCATCTTGGCTCCAAAACCCCCTCCTTGAATAAGCATAGCTGTTGATAAAGAGGAAACCCCTTCCCTATGGTTGATCTTTTCGACAAGAAAAATGGAGGGTTGTTGATGGAGCACGTGGTCGACATCCACAACTGTCGATCTAGGGGTATAAAGTATGGATATGGATACGATACAAATATAGAATACCAAATGCGATTACAAATATAAGATTAAATATAAATATGGGATGAGATATGGATACATGAGCTGATATGGTACAAATACAGAATACCAAATATGGTTAAAAATATAGGGAACTGATTAGGGATATGGAAGTAGATATTGTCCCATATTATTTGTCTTCTCAACTACTTCTCAAAATTATAAAGAGGGGCTGGGGTGTACTGAATTAAAAGAAAAAAAATTAAATTAATTAATAAAACCCAAGGGATGTGGGGGATTTTAAAATGCAAATGTTTTTTTGGCACACTATCTCTTGAGTGGTGGAACATGTTCCTCACTATCCATGTAAAAAAAAGTGTACGAACAATCAAGATCTATGTTTATGGAAATTGTAGTTACCACATAAGTTTAGATGCATACATTGGTGCTAAGAAAAAGTGTCATTATCTTTGAGGTATTGAGACATGTGCAATACCTTTCTTAATATCTACTAAAGCCACCTCCATATATGCTTGGCTTTTTGCTAAAGCTTGCAGATGTAGAAAAAGGTCTACCTAGTGCCTTTTTTATGAATGTACTAAAAAAAACTTTGTAGCATCAAGTATGAAGGTACCATGATATTAACAAATCAAATATGCTCAATACTACTATACATTAGAGGGGATTCGAGGCCAACATGAGACTGCGAAAGCCTTGTTTCTAGAATTGTTCCCGATACTGTCAGATCAGCAATTAATTAATTATTTTTTTTCAAAAAAAAAATCGTCTAGAAATGCAAAAAGAAGTCCAAATTTATTTATTTTTTCAAAAAAAAGTCGGTGACATGGCACACTCTCGACCACGTTAGCAGAGGCTAGTTCTGCATTTTTGTGGCAGATTCCTGCGTTTACTGCATTGGGAACTCACAGTCTCCTGGTGGCCTCGAATCCCCTCTAATGGCTCCAAAACTTTCAAATGTGGCAACATGTATCAAACTCTCTTTGAAATTCTTATGTGTCTTCAAATCCCTCTAATAAATTACAATTTCATGCAATAGTCCAGCACTTCTTTGAGAAAATGTGATGATTTAGTTTCACCTATAATTTGGTTGGGATCGGACCTCCATTGGTTTAGGATGGAAATTTTAGGAATTTTTGTGCTTCTCTTGATAAATTATTGTCACAATCTCTTGACAAGTGGCTCCTAGACAAAAAAACAAATTCTCAAATTGTGCATTGATCCCCTCGCTTGAAGAATTAATGAATAATTGTCATAGAACAATTATCCTCATCAATAAGTAGTTTGTACAGAATACAAACATGTGTCCTTTTTTTAGGTGTCCCCCCAATGCTAATAATCAGCTCCACCTATTGCAAACCTAAATCATATTTGACAAAAACTTTCTTTATATAAGCAACTACATAATTCTTCAAATACATAGATTGAAATGATTGTTATTTCAAGTGTGAATGTTGAGCAAATCCAAATTTTATTTATTTTTGAATCCCTAAATATTCTCCTTGACTTTGTCCTTGCTCTTGAGGTTGAATTTATTTTCTACAAACACAAGCCAAGCACTTGAAATACCAAAATACAAGCTACCATAGGCCATTTTGAGTCATATGTCCCTAAATGGGTTAATAATGAAGAATAATGTTCAATTGTTGACTACCATATCCTACTAAAGATTCATCAATAAATATTACAAAAAAGTGATGCCTAATTTATTTGGAAATTATCCCTTTATCTTGCCTAATATTTAGAAATTGCATTTTATAAACAAATAAACTCTTCTTTTATTCAAAAACATGAAATAAATTAGTATCTAAACCTAGTCAAATGCCTATATTGTGTTCAATTTTAAATGGTTGCCTAAATAGCATAAATTAATACATTAATTTTTTACATTTTGGCATAAATTTATCAAAAAACAATTCACTTCTACAATGATTTGTCTTCATTGTGAAAGGCAAATTCAAAAATAGTCACCTAAAAAACTAGTGTCATTCCAAAATTTCATCATATGAAAATTGGTACAATATATAAAAGATTGATCTTACCCCTATCCAGCATTTAAGGGATTTTTGGAGTTTTATAAATTTCCATATTAAACTATTTTTCCAATTATTTTTTCCACTTATTCATCAATCTTCTGCTCTAAATAAAAATATTATAGATTTTTCTACCATTTTTTAATATTTTCAAAATGCAACCAATTTTTTTTCTGATTCTACAAGCTTAGGCATAAGGCTTATAAAGTGACCATCTAGGAACCAATTGACTTTTGGGAGAAGCTAAGCTCAATGAAACAAATTTTATTAAATTTTAGTAGGAAGAAAAATGTAATTGACATCTAACCCAAGTCGTTTCATATTTTTTGAGCCTTTGAGGAATTAATTACAACTTTCTAAACTTAGAAAAAAGTAATCATCAATGGTCATCAAAAGTGACCACCTCCTAAAATGTGCAAAGTTGGTATAAGTTAGTGAAGACAACAAAATGTACCTTTGAGTCATGTTTGCTAATAATACTTGGTCAGAGTTCAAAACTTCAAGCCTTCTACCTTAACCCCTCAATGCCCAAGGGGCGCTATTTGCACCCCTCAAAGTTTTTTATTCAAATTTAAAGTATGATAACTTTTGCATCCAATGTCCAAATTCAATAAAACTTGTTGAGAAAGTTGCGCGTTGTCTTCTAGTTTGTGTGGTAAATTTTCAGATCAATCCAAAACGTGTTGATTTTTTGGCAGCCAATCAAAGTTCAAAGGTTCAATTTGAGTTCAGAAAGTGCATTCTAGGGCTGCAACTTTGGGGGCTTGTTTCTCTTTCATGAATCAAATAATCATTTTCAATAAAATTTGTTGAGGTTTGTTTCCTTTGAAGTCTAGTTTGTGTGGTAAAATTTTCGTGTCAATTCAAGTTGTTTTGAATATTTGGGAGCAATTCAAAGTTCAAAATCTTGCCATTTTTGGAATATAGTAAACTTTGATGGCTCCTTTCTTCTTCATAGAAAGTTCATTTTCAATAAAACTTGTTGGAAAAGTTGTGCATACTAGTCTAGTTTGTGTGGCTAAAGTTTCATGTCAATTCAAGAAGTTATGAGTGATTGAGAAGCATTCTAGTAGAGGGAGGTTCAGCCTTAGATGTAGTTTTTGTAGTTTTTCTTGCTAATTTTTGACATTTCAAAGTTGTTTTGTAGACACAATGAGTCAATTGAGTGAATTTTTTTTCTTCAAAAATGTATTTTGTATACTAGTTTTGAATCACTTTATAGTGTAAAGTCTTTTCATTTGAATAGGTTTAGAAATCAAATTTCACTTCCAAATGTGTTTTTGGGAAAATTTCAGCATTTATTTTCAGCACTAAAACATTATAATCTTGCAATCTATGCAGTCAAATGACTCCAAATTTTGTACATGTCATCTACAATATGTCAACTACGAGATTGTACGGTTGAGATTTCTATAGTTTAGTGACATCTCGATCTATAAGGCTTCAAAAGCTATGATGTTTTTGAACCTGTTTCTATTAGGGGCCTTGAGGGGTTAAGAATGAACCAAGCACATGGCTTAGATAGTAGAACTATATCCAATTGACTTTTCATTCAAGCTAGTCATTTATGTCTAGAACTAAATACTTCTTTTGAATTGAGCTTTAATTTAATTCTCTTCTAGTAATATCCTGCACTAAAGTTGAAGTACCAATTGTCAACTACGTCCAGTAGCCAACCTATAGGGGTGCCTATTTCTAGTCAAAGCCAAAATATATTTCCAACTACACATTGAATTGTGTATTTTTGGTCCTTATAAGGCCAAGATTAATAAGATAATGACATGCGTCCAAATTAGTGAGTGCAAGAAGTGAACGGAAAGCAGTCATGACATTATTGGAATTAGGAGACTCTATACCTTGGCTATTAGTTTGGAATACTTTTTGCTTCCCAAAATTCACTATAAATTCTATTTTGAGAATGAAATTATGAAAATTTTGCTATCCCCATATTTCTTATCTTCTTATATGGGAAAAATTCCCACCACCTCATATTGTGCAAAATTTACTCTGAAATTGCTAAAATGGTCGGCTACTGATGCCTCAACCTTAATTAAAAATAGTCTGACTATCATAAGCCTATATTCCTGAGGCATAACATTCAGTAGCCCATAAAAGGATTGCCTTTCCCTTTGTGAAGTCCCCATCACCTAATTTCATCTGACATTTTTTAAAGTTTGCAACTTTAGTTACTGAATGGTGTAAAATATTCCACATCATTTCATCTGCTGAATGGAATGGTGTGGGGTATTCCACACCATTTCATCCGCTAGGAGGCAGTGTGACAGGCTGCTACTGAATGTTATGGGCCGGCTTACCTCAGGAGAAGAAGGAAAGGGCATCATCTTCTTGCTCACGTGGTAGACTAACACTGGCAAAGTAATGCGTCGAAGGATAACCGAAGTGAGAGTTGATTGAATGCTGCTGCGGCCGCATCAGCATCGCGTCAGTTCCGCCCTCCAATTCGGAATTGAACTTCCACCTTTTGTTTTTACAATTTCATAAATCTTTGAAAGAACTGACCTTTTTTCAGGTCGCCAATCACTCCGAGTCTCCGACGATTGTAATTGGTATGCAATTTGGGGGGGCTTCACTGTTCACTTCCAAGATTCACTGCAAAAAAATGATTCATTTTGGCCATTCCCCTATAGAATACTAATTTTTTTAATTCCTTTTCTCTTTACCCGCCTGTTCCATCGGCAAGCACTTCGAACAGGCAAGACAGTTTGAAGTGAGATTCACTGTTTATTTCACTGTGCAAAACGTTGAGGTATCATTGCAGAATGCAGAGATGGCCATGCCGAGCTCCTTCTTTTTATGTTATCCCATATCGGGGATTTTTTCCCGTTCTTTAAGATAGTGTGGCAACTCTTCCCAGTTTAGGTAGAGTAGGTCTCGCGTCTGGCGTGCACGAGCTTCATGGCATGAGCTTTCGTGTGCGAGACTCTTGTGACGAAAACAGGGTCAAGGCCGCTGCTAAATTAAGCATGTGCTCTTCTTTACAAGTTAGCTGTAGAATTGTGGTTTCTCGAGTTTTTCCACCTGAAGATGGAGCAGATTGTGAGTGTTTGAGATCACGGTGCTTTGTTTTTCTCTGTTTTTTCTCTGTTTTTCCAGTAGGAGGAGGGGAAGCGGATAGGGAGTGAGTGCGTCATGGCATTTTCGAGGAATAGAACGGCTGTGTTCTCGCTGTTTTGTTTCGTTCTTTTGATCAGTACACTGGCGGTACCTACCACGGCTCAAACGAGGCGCGACATTCCGACCACATTGGATGGGCCGTTCAAGCCTTTTACCAAGGAATTCGATAGGAATTTGCGCTCTGGAAGCGATGATCTCCCGCTTTACGACCCGCGTGTGGTCAAGCGCGTGCCCGCCATTTACCCCGAGCAGATTGCCATAGCACTCTCCACTCCTGATGCCATGTGGGTGTCCTGGGTCTCAGGTGAAGCCCGCAAAACAATCTCTCTCTCTCTTTCCCTCTCAAGTTTCTTCGCAATTGTGTACACAAGTTTGAAGCACAGACGAAACCCTAATTTTGCAATGTCAGTAAGGTTGATTTTGCTGTGTTGGTGGTGCAGGGGATTGGCAGATGGGTCCGACAGTGACGCCGTTGGATCCCACTAGTGTGAAGAGTGTGGTGAAGTATGGAACTATATCGAATAATTACTCGAGTTCTGCAGAGGGGTCTGGTGAGGTTTATAGCCAACTCTACCCCTTCGACAGTACGCTGAATTACACGTCGGGCATTATTCATCATGTTCGGATCGCTGGTAATGCTTCCCCTTCCTTTCATTGATTTCGAGAGCGTCAAATCGCCAAAGTGTTTGTATTCGAAAAGAGGTCCAATGTTTTGTGCAGATTCCCTGACATTCCAACTTCGTTGATAAGAAAAAAGTGTACTAAAACTTTGTATAGATTCAGTAGTGTTTTAGGCGAGTGCCTGAAACACACATACCTGTAGAGTTTCAGGCAAGTCTGTTTGAGGCAAGTGTTTCTCTTTGACGACCTTTGACTCGAAGTGGGTTTCGCTTGAGAAATTCATCGTGTTGCGCACTCTTTTCTTACTCGTAATGGACCGAAAGACCCAAATGTTTTCCTGGCAGTCTTGAGTAGGTCACATGGGGAACTTTTTTTGTTCAATCTTATTTATTTTGGGACCCACTCATGCAATGTTCTACTTTGGTTCTGGTGACTTAGAATTTCACTCCGTCTGAATGATATCTTTCACGAATGTGATCAATCGAATTGAACCTCTTTAAACCGTAAATGCTCTGTCCTGTAGGGGTTAAATTGCGACTTGTTCATAGTTTCTTGATTGTTGATGAGAATTAGCAGTTGCATAGGATTTTCAGTCTGTTTATGAACTTGGAGTTGGATGTTTATGGAACAGGACTGAAGCCGGATACAAAGTATTACTACAGGTGTGGGGACCCAACGTTAAAGGCCATGAGCGAAGAGTACTCCTTTACGACACTTCCAGCGCCAGGACCGTCTAATTACCCCGCGCGCATTGCCATTATTGGCGACTTGGGACTAACCTACAATTCGACCTCGACAGTTGACCACCTGATTGAGAACAATCCAGATCTGGTTCTTATGGTTGGGGACATGTCCTATGCGAACTTGTACATTACGAATGGAACCGGCTCAAATGACTATGGGAAAGCGTTTGGGAAGATTACTCCCATACACGAGACTTATCAACCTCGCTGGGATATGTGGCAGAGGTTCTCATGTTCACCCTTTTTGTAGCTGTGCTTTTTTTAGTAAGGTTTATGGTAGCTTGGTATTGCTACTTCAGGAGAGTTTGTTGTCTCTACTCCCAATGGGAGAGAATAAGCAATGGTTTGAAAGTCTAGAAATCAACAATTTACAAGGAGATGTTGATGAACATTCCTATCTGGAGTGGAGATACGTGCATTAAGCCGCTTGTTATACGGGCTCATTGACTTTTGAGTTGGTTGGCAGAATGGTCCAGCCGATAGCGTCGAGAGTCCCCTTTATGGTCATAGAAGGTAACCATGAAGTTGAAACACAAATCAACAACCAAAGCTTTGTGGCGTACAAGGCCAGGTTTGCGGTCCCTCATGCAGAGAGTGGCTCAGATACCAGCATGTACTATTCTTTCAACACAGGTGGCATCCATTTTGTCATGATCGGAGCCTACGTTGACTACAATCGGACCGGTAAGTCCTCCGGTATATTTTATTGAGGATTTCTAATGCTTGACCTTTGGACACTGGGAGTGTATTTCTTGCTTCTAAGACTGGCAAGGTCAATGATAATGATGTACTCCTACGTTAATCTTTCTGCTTTTGAGAATATGTTTGTACTTTGTGCCTTGTCTAAGAGCATAAGTTTACAAGAATTACTGAATGTTTTATGGTTAGTGTGGAAACAGGTGAGCAATATCGGTGGCTACAGGAAGATCTTGCGAACGTGGACCGGAGTGTGACGCCATGGATCATTGCATTAACGCACCCTCCGTGGTACAACAGCTACAGAGCGCATTATCGAGAAGTTGAGTGCATGCGACAATCAATGGAGGACCTTCTGTATGCATATGGAGTTGATGTCATGTTCCATGGCCATGTACGCTCGTCTAAACCTCTCTAATCAGTGTTTCTAGACCACTTCACTTGGTTATGGTGACAATTTTCAAGTGTCATGAGAAAAATAAAACGTCCTCTCCCTAGTAGAAAGCATGCCTCAGTAGACCAAGCTTTCAAGACCATTGTCTCACTCGTTGGTCCAACTCCTGTAGATACGGCAGATACTAAGAGTGGTGTCAGGTCGTATTGTTTAATTGTGATGTTCACTTTTATTTGTCATGTTTCAGGTACATGCTTATGAACGAATCAATCGTTTATATAACTACAAGTACGATCCATGTGGCCCTGTATACATCACAGTTGGAGATGGTGGCAATGGTGAGAGATTGGCTATACCGCATGCTGATACAGAGGGTGAATGCCCTGAACCACGGAAAACACCTGACAAGGGTTTTGCTTACCTGAGTGGTTACTGTGGTTTCAACTTCACCAACGGCAAGTTCTGCTGGGACAAGCAACCGGTCTGGAGTGCCTGGCGTGATAGTAGCTTTGGACACGGCATCATAGAGGTGAGACTTCGATTTGTTCGTGGTGCTTTCCGCTTCTGTTTTTTCCATGTTTGTGAAATAGACAAGGACACTGTAAGAAGCTTTATATCGACCTCGTAGCTTACAACATTTGAGATCGGTGATCTGAGTCCTTGTTTAACCTGATTTCGTTTCAAAGTATTGAAAATTCTCAAGCTTTTCAATCAGTTGCAGGATTGTAGCGGTTAGAGTTCTACTTTTATTTATTTATGTGCCCAAACTAAAAAATAGAAAGTCCACTTTGGAAGCTGAGAGTCAAAAGACAGTTACTTTCGAAACATGTGATTTCTTCCTATTGGTACATTTTTTGAGCTTCCTTGAGCTTCCTAGATGATTTCATTTAACTCTTAAGAGATATAGATGCTGCTACTTGCGAGGCACTTGTGCACTTTGGGGTTTAAACTTGGACCCAACACCACTAAGTAGCTGCTTCCGACATGAATTCAGTGAGTGCCTGATGCCTCCTTGTTGTGTGAACAGGTGAAGAATAGCACGCACTTGCTATGGACGTGGCATCGAAACCAAGACAAATATGACGAAGTGGTGGGTGATCAAATTTACATAGTGCGCCAACCTGACGTTTGTAGAAACCAAAACGCAAAGCGTAGCGAGAAATCTACTTATGATCAGTGATCCTACCCCGGGCAGGGATCCCAGAAGTATGCAATGGTGTAGGTAATTATCACATGCCACCTGGTTCAGACAGTTTGTTACGGAGTATTATTTTGGTGGAGTAGAGTTCTCAATTGAACTCAGTAGTGGTTGTTGAAAGTTTCAAGGTTCGGTTGAGAGCCAGGAACTGTATTACTGTTTGGTAATGATTTCATTTCATGTAATGACACTGTGAATTTAGAGTTACTTCTACAAAATTGCCAACTTGGCATGAACCAAAACACCGCTTAAAAGAGTAGCAGTCGGTGGGTAAATATTTTTCTTGGTTCACACTACGTCACCTCAAATCCTCCAAATGAGCATGTCTAATTTTTGTTGGATTTTGTTTGGAGTCAACGAGGGACTCTTAATTCTCTTTGCATTCATTTTTTGACCTCATATGAAGGAACTGTGAATTTCAAAGTTTTGAAAATAGCTGTACCCTAAGTTCTACGGAGTATTAGACTTCAGGCTCAAATACTGTATGTAGAGTTATGATCAATTATTCACAATTTGGTACAACTATCTTAGACTACATTTGTTCAAATTCATAACCAAATTTTAGCCACCTACTCCCTTGGTTTCAAAATAAATTTGTAGTACGTAGACCAAGTTTTCATTAAAAAACACAGATTTATTTTGAAAGAGGGGAATACAATAGAAGCTAAAAAGAAAATCCATGAACAAGAATCCCTTGGAAAGACTAAGCAACTTTGGAATTATCCAATTGCAAATTCCTCACCTCCAAAGGATTCACGTCTTCAACATTGGAACAAATACACATTAATATGCAACCATTGCTTTTCATTTTTTCATTTCTTTTATAGAGAGGCTCCAATTTTGCATTGCATTTTGGTATATTTGGTAGTTGTAATATAATTTTTCAGTCATTTACAACAAATATTTAACAAATTTGTTACAAAATGTGACCAAATTATCACATTTGTCCATCATAAGTTTTCTAGGGGCTTTAGACATTAGAGGAAAATCTATACATTAAGACAAATTGTTTGATTTGTTTTGTTTTGTTTTGTTCATTTGTTTATTACATTGAGATCTCTCGAACTGTGCATGCCTAATTCATGTGCTTAGTATCGTCAAGAAGCTCTTGGCAAGGAGGGCTGCATGAGCTTAGTTTTGTGACATTCTGAAGCGTGGTTAGAAAGTTATGGATTTTTTAGTTCTAAATTTTTTTTACATTACTTTTACTTTGGTTTTGATTGTAGCAATGGCAAAGGGCACATAGAGGCAAGTTGTTTGTTTGTTTTGTTTTATTTTGTTTGTCACATTGAGATCTCTTGGACGATGCATCCCAAGTTGCATTTTTGGGATCGTTGGAAAGCTCTCAGTGAGGAAGGGTGCATGGGCTTGGTTTCATGGCAATCCAACCAATGGTGGAGAAACTATCAATTTTTGAGTTATTTTTAGTTCTAAAAAAATTTAAAACTATTTTTGCTTTGATTTTGGTGGCAATCTTAACACTATCAAAAAGCCCTTGGCAAGGAGGGGTACATGGGCTTTGTTTTGTGACATTCCAACTTATGATTTAAAAGTTATTGAATTTCAAAGTTTTTATGGATTAGAAAATTAGAAAGTTATTTTGATTTTGACATAAGGGACATTACTGCATTAGTACTTATTGAAATTTGAATGCAATCAACCTAAGCAAGATACTACCTATAAAACATTTTCTATCTTACTAAAAATTGGTGTGAATGACTAAATTAGTTTTCAACAATGAGGGTTGAAATTGTCTTGATGCAATAAGTGAGTTTTAGTAATTTGTGCTTCATTGTCCAATTAACCTTTAAATGTCAAGGGAGATGTTTTGTGTCCAATGAATGATAAAATATCTTTCCTTATAGGATAGAAATGAAACTATTCATCCTTGGTATTAGGGGTAGAAAAGCAGGATATCTTCTATGATATTTTAACTTCCAATGAGTATATTTGGCTTATTCAAAGTAGATGATGTCACATGATATCAAAATGCATGATTTCTATGGCCACCACTCTATCTTTTAAGGATTAAGAATATACTATCATCTATATATAGGCTAGTATATAGGTTAACCTATAGATTGGACTTCAAAATTTTATAATTTGTTGTTAAAGGATTTTTGATATAAATCCTATAACTTTGTTACAATATCAAGTGTCGAATAGATGACAGAGAACTCTTGCATATAAGATGAAAATGCAATTTTTCATCATTGGAATTTTGTGCAAAAAAGGGACATCAATACATCATGAATAGTAGTTTGGTCTCCAATAAATTCTTTTAAATTTTCTATAGTAGATAATTAGCATTGTTGCAAAAAAGATGATTTCTAGGGAGACCAACTCATCCTTCTAGAGTTAATATCATGTCTTATATTTTGTTCTAACTAATCTATCGGTTGCTTCTGTCACACACTTAGAAAAACCTTCAACAAATTGTCTATTTATCTAATACTCCCTTGATCTGTCCCACTATAAGCTTCCAAATCAAGCAAAATTTTTGTCCCACTAAAAAACTCCTTTTAGTGATTTTGACCATTTAGTTAATGTTGTATTGAACAACCTTGTAGGGGCAAGTAAAACAATTTAAGAGCATATCATAGGCCTTGCAATTAAAATTTGATAATAAAGTGAGCTATTTTTAAAATTTTTGGATACTTAAATTGGAGAACATGTTATTCAAATCCTATTGTGTCCACCACGCTTTAAATTATCTAAAATGATAAAGCTTGCAACAATTATAAAATATGTCAAATTTTATACTTTTAACTTGTATTTTGGATACCTAAACGATAGTGCCTAAGCTCCAAATTTGGGATAGGTCAAAGGCATGGGTTATTCATTCTTGAATGCATGTATTTTTGGTGCTTTCATCAAAAACATAGTTAATTTCTTAAAGGGAAGAGTTTTGGAAGCTTTAGTGGGATAGAGGGAGAGTACCATTTTAGTATCATTTAGGCATTATTCTTGAAGTGCGTTGACATCATTCCAATTTTTGGACAATGCATAGATTGAAGATCAAATTTCTTTTTCATTATGGCTTGATTATAAATCATTCTAATTTTTAATCACACTTTATGAAGTCCTTGTCCTATTCAAGGGTTGGATTTGATGTTACTAGAGTACTTACTAAAATTACAAATGCAGAAGTTTATCAAGTAGTTGACTAAGCCAAAATTGCATTGACTCTGGTTTGACCTTGAAATTGTAAAAATGAGGTCATTGGAGTAGAATAATAGAACACAAAAATTCCAAAAAAATCACCATGTCAAGAGAACTTCATGTCAAATCCATTCCAACAAAATGTACTCAAAAAATGACAATTTTGTCTATAATTGAATTTAGAAGGAATTTTGAATTTTTCCTTTCAAAATTTGTAGAATTTTTTTGGTGATAGCATTGGTGAATCTAATCGTATGGCTAAAATCTAAAATTCAAATTCTACAACTTTCATTTGCATTTGAATTCCAAATTATTCTTTCAAATAGACTTACTTTATGATGATTTTTCCAAAATCGTCAATTCTAAAGATGAATCTTGACGCTTAGGAGCAGCGAAATTAAAACTGGCTAATTTGCGCTGCGTATCTACCAAAATAATTGGTGCGCGAAATGTACATTGTGAATTTTTGTTTCAAAAACAAGATTTGAGTCGAATTGCACAGGAATGTCTCTGGGAATTCGCAAATCTTCGTATGCCTTCGGTGCCGCAGGAGCTGACACGTGCTCCCTCCTGGTTCGCCAGTGGCATTGGCGCGATCTCCGCCGTTGCCTTGTACGCGAGCGGCGCAATCAGAGCCGTCCAAGTCGCACGAGGGTTTTGGGAGGGCTTCTCCTTCTCCTTCCTGCCATTCGCTGCTCCTGCTCTTGAGTTTCTGTCAATTTCGCATTAACTCCTGCAGCTCCGATGCCTCCGTCTTGAATGCTGATTCTCGGATTCATTCCACGCATTGAATTGTTGATTCCGCGCTTGAGTTTTGAATTCTAGGGCGCCATTGCACTGGTTCTCGGTTGTTGTGAATTGTGGAGAATTGGAGATTTGGAGGCGTGCATCTCCTTCTTGCATTCACTGCAATCTCGAATTGGTGGGCGACTGGGCTACTGGGCTGTCTGAGACTCTGAGTGTCTGGCGAATTGGAGAGAGCCGTTGGCGCCTTGGCGGAGCCGCGGAGGGAGTGAGAGGCGGGAGGATTTTGCAAGCGGGCGTGGGATATAAGGATGTCCTTCCTGCCCTCCCCAAACCACCTGTTTCCAATTTGCTTCACTCTTGTCTTGCACTTGTGCTTGTGTGCCTCGGGAGTATTTTGTACTTGTGTGCTTCCAACGTATTTTGTGATTCATTGCGCGCTCCTTCGTCCTCCGATTTCAATTGTCCGTTTTCCTTGTCTTGCTATTGTTTCTATCCTTCTTATGCATTAGTGCTTTCAATGTATTGGCATTTTCGTCATTGCAATTTGTTTCTTGGTCATTGGAATCAGTGGAGTCTTCTGGTCTTGAGTTTTGTACTTGTTGGTGCTGTGCAGGTCCCGATCTTCTGATGGCTCCACGGTTGAAGCTTCCAGACAACTTTAAGGTGCGCTGCTTCGGATCAAGCCGCAACAACAATGGAGTCGGAGTTTACTTACCGCCCAAGCCCCACTCGTACGATGATGTGCCAATCGATGAGTCTGGGCGCGAGGTGACCCACATTTCGGAAACTCGGCTGTCCCAGTCGCTTCCTCGACCTGTTGATCGCGATCCTCCCTCTGAAGACACCGTTTTCTCTCCTGGAGGTTCCGATCCGGCACCTGCGTCACTTAGCGATGGCGATGGCGATGCAACCGAGAAGAGGAAGAATGGAGGGTAGCCTGCAAATTTGCGCAAGAGGCGGAAGACTGCGCCAGCCACGATCACTCGCAGATGGCAAGAAGTCTGGGCATGTCGCTTCCCATGGGCTGACGGGCAATTCGACTTGAACGGCGACTTGTGCGGCGTTGTTTGCCAGAGTTGCACCTCAGTGACGGGAAGAAGAAAGGTGATGGTCCCGAAATTAGACAATCTCGAGAAGCATGAGGGCAAGCGTACGTGCCAGGAGGATGGTGTGCCGTTGCCACATTTGAAGAAAGGCGATACTTTTGTGAAGATGGACTGCAAGCACCGTAAGCTCTCCAAACTTTGGGCTGGTAAGAAGAGCGTCACTGTCGCTGAGCAGCTCGCTGCGGGGCTGGAGGGTGAGTTGAAAAGAAAGGGAGTACAATTTTCTGCCCTTTTCCAAATTCTAACTCATGGTCGTCCGATGTGTGACTACGAGAGAGAGCAACACTTATTGCGGCATTTGAAGGTTAAGAATTTGCCTAGAAAACACTAGTCCGAGAGCACTGGCTGGGAGATGAGTGAACATGTCCATGAATCCATTCTTTCTGCTTTGAGAGATGTTGTGCAGTCTGCAAAGTATATTTCTCTAAGTGCTGATGAAGTTACTGCTGTTGACAATACTTCTTGGGTTGGTGTCCATGTTTATGCCATGGAAAACTGGGAACGAAAACCTCACTTGTTGCACTTGTCCTGTGTCACAGAAGGTGGCACTGCCGATCAGCTTACTAACGTGATAATGTGTGCTTTGTTACATGAGGGAGGTCTTTCCCATGAGCAGATCGCTTCAAAATTGATATGCTTTGGGGCCGATGGGGTAAGTACGTTCCAAGGGCCTAAAACGGGTGTCACAGCTCAAATTCGAGCAAAATGGGCCCCATTCTCTTTGGGCGCCAGTTGTGTGAGTCACAGACTCAATTTGGTCGTTGAGACACTTTCGAAGTATCCGATGGTCTCTCGCTTAGAGGGACTGTTTCAGATGGTCTATTCCTATTTCTGTCGCAGCAATAAGCGACACACTGAGCTGCAGAAGCTGGCGAATCTCATGGAAACTAAGGGTTTGAAAATGTTGAGGAACGTTGAGACACGCTGGATATCCATGAGGAGTCCAGCACAACGCATTGTTTCTGAATACCGCACTCTTCTCTTGAAGATGGGCTTGGACATGACCGGAGGGCCTGGCGTGAAACCTTGCAATGCCGCTGGAGATAACTTTGATCTGTTGTGTGATATCGAAGTGCTCCTGTCCTTAACCTGCTTTGTGCCGCTGGTCAATGCAGTGCATTGTCTCATGAAGCTCTCACAGAGCAGAGACATATTCATCTGCGATTTTATGCAGGCAATCAAAGTTTGCCAAAGTGATTTGGCTCGGTTGTTCATTGATCCCTCCAGCGCTTTCAGCAAAGAGGACTTCTTGACATACAATGAACTCATTTCATTGCAATGCAATGAGATACCCATGCACTGGAAGTTTTGTCCTGGCGATTTGGGCATAGCACATTTGTGCTTCAATCTGGGCTCCACTGGTGTTTATGCACGCTGCTTCGATAAGCAGACGGGTGAAAAGATTTTCGTCACCCAACAGGACTTCTATCGTGTCCAGGACACGATCCAGCGCCAGTTCGGAGGTAATTCTTTTTCCTTCGGTTTATTTCTTGTTTTGATCCTATGCTTTGATTTGTATGCTGGCTTTTGAGTTTTTTCAGATGTTGACATGGCCTGGTTCTTGTTTCATTTCTGTATTGGCTTTAGATTTGCTTTACATGTCTGGGGCTCTGGGTTGGTTGCTTTAAATGAAATGGCGGTTGCTTGTTTGGTACTTAGGCCAATTCTTTAAGATCCCCATTTTTTTTGTCGATGGGGCTGTGGGCTGGTTGCTTGAAACGTGAGCCGGTTGCTTGTTTGGTACTTAGGCCAATTCTTTAACATCCCCATTTTTTTGTCGATGGGGCTCTGGGCTGGTTGCTTGAAATGTGAGCCGGCTGGTTGTTTGGTACTTAGGCCAATTCTTTAAGATCCCCATTTTTTTTGTCGAGTTGATTTGCTTTCTGCAGTTGCTGCACCTGAGTGTCCGCACAAGCCTTAAATGTCTGCTGAATTGAAGAGTTATTGACCTGCTCTCGTGGCTTTGTACAGACTACCGAAACTGACTTTGAAATTTGCATCGTTGCTTGCAGCTGATCTGGCCATGTGAAACTCACTTGCTGAATTTCCGTGTGTGTTTGCCTTTTGATGGCACAGATATAGCTCAGTCTTTGTGCACAGAGCTAGAACGCAGATTTCCGCAGCAAGAGCTGTTAGATGCGTTTGGGATAATCTATCCCCAGTACTGGATGCAAGATGGGGCTGAGGCAAGCTTTCCCAAGCATTTGGCGGTTCTCAAGGATTTTTACTGTCATGCTCGGTTGGTGAATGGAGGGCAGCCTTTGTATGAAGGCGGCCATCCTCATACAGCCTCTGAAATCCTGTCTGCTTCTAACTTGGACTTGCAACAAGGTTTGTTCAAGGTTACAATGCGGGCAAACTGTGAGGCCGCATGTTCTCAGCCTTTGGATATTAATCCCATGATTAAACTGTGGCGCAGGCTCTCTCAATCACGTCATTTGTGCAAACTTATCTCAGAGTATTTCAAACTTGCTGAGATAGGCTGCTATATGGTTCTGGGTTCTGTAGAGGATGAGAGATGTTTCTCAACTTTGAAGTTTTTGAAATCATGTCATAGAAACAGGCTGGGGAAGCACCTGCCGTTGGTTGTGCGGATGTTTGGGCAGAAATACTTTTCTCTGGAGACTTTTCCTTACAAGGAATGTATCAATTCCTGGAGAAGTGCCGTGAAGGTTGGGAGGCAAGGAGATCTGTGAATAGTTGACAAAGGTTTAGTATCCTTTTCTCAGTGTTCCTGGATTTGAGTTTCCTTAGTTTTCATGAGATGAGCTGGCTTTGCTGTTCAATCCATTGGTGTTGGGGTGGCGGTCTGGCGTTTTGTGGGTATTGTTATATCCCTTAACTTCCAAAAACACCTGCACTCCATCGATTGCAAGCTGGGAGGTCGTTCGGTGCAAGCTGGGAGCTGCCGCAAGTGGACGTTCGGTGAAGAAGGTTGTTTTTTGTGGAAGCTGACGGTGGGCGACCGTGGAGCTGTAGCTGTGAAGGATCTGGTTTTTTGAAACTAACCCTACTAATGTGGCTTGTTTTCTTGTGTGCAGAACACTGGCACTGCAATTGGGCAGTCTTGCTTTGTGCAAGAAGGGTTCAACTCCCTTGCCAGTGAAATCATTCCAGGGTCCAAACAATAAACAATTTTCCAAAGGAATACTTTAACATTCAAATCATTTTACATTTGCATAAGTTCTCTCTCAGTGTTGGTGTCGCAGCAGTGGCAGCAGTTAACCACACCGAAATCAAAATCAAAATCCATCTGTTTGATTACATAAAACTTCCAGATCAAAAATATAGCCGGAAGACAATTCCAAAATGTCTGGTTCGCATTTTCAATCACTTGAGAAGCTCAACAAGAGCCAGATGTTAAACCCTAAACTATTTCAAAGTTCGCAAATTTCCTTCTATAAAAAAAAAATGGGGAGTTCAATTGCCCCTTTTTAACTCATATTTTAGTTACCTGTTTCCACAAAAAAAAATACCAGTCGCGGTTATAGCGAACCTTTGTCACGGCCATAGCCACCCCTGCGAAGTCAGGAAAGCTGTTCTGGGAACGCTGCTTAGGAGTTACACTTACAATTTGACCAACTTCAGGTGAAAAACATCACTTCTTGGTCCAATCGGAGCTCTCTCAGTTTTCTTCTTTTTCTTTCTGACACAAATGAAAGAGATTTCATTACTTGAGTGAAATACAATAGTGAAAGCACTAGAATCATAGATTCAGGGGCATTTATAATGATGAGTCCGCTGAACACCAAGTCCTGAGTCGCAGACTGACAAGCCATTCACTTTCTTGCTCAGTTTGACTGCAATTCATTCAACTTGATTGAAATTGATGACCCTCATGAACTTACAACCAACCTCTAGTAAGGTACGTTACTTCAATCTTCTCAACTGCACCCACCCACAGTTACAATCCTCCAGCTGCATTTTCAATGTTTGCACTTTCTATGTGCACTAATGGAAGATAGTAACACCGTTTAAAAGTAGGCGACTTACTCAACTACAAAATAGGGAGTAAAATCAGTTCTACACTTCGGAGCCTAAGTATGCATAACTGTATTTAGAGATCACGTACAAAGTACACTGTACTGTATAAAGTAAGTGAAGTGCTCCTCGTTTTTCTTAAGAGAATACCAGAAATATATTTCGCTGCACTAGGAATAGGAGAATCAGAGAGAGGAGCAACAGGGACATCAAGGCATTGACACAAATCTTCTCGGTTGGCAACACTGTAAATGGAACCGGGCATGGCAAGTAATCCAGACACCAGAGATAACCTCCCGAGTCTGCGATATTCACTACAACAGGGAGTCGCTATTGCAGCATCTGGATCATCAATGATTTTGCGATGGTTTGTTGCGGTTCTGTACAGTACTTGGCTTACAAAACTTGTGCTCTAATGCGAACCATTGCGAATGTGTTGCAAATTTAGTGCAAAAGTCGATCTTGGGCATGGAACCAATGCATGCCGTCTATGCTTAGATTGTTGCAATCTCAAATAGTTGCCTATACATTGCATAGTGGTACACTAACCCCTATCAAAAATATCGTTATAACAGTTTTGTGACGGTCATTACGAAACCGCTAACATCAATTTCGATAAATTGGCGCGGATATTTGAGAAGTCAAAAATTGTGACTTATATCTTCACCAAGGTGTAACTTCAGGCCACAAACTGGGACAAGTACAGATTTGGGGTTTACGCCATAGTCTAAGCTGCGCCGAAAGTAATGGAATATCGCCAATATATTTGGTTAAATTTAACGTTCACTACAAAATCCTTTGCAATACCAGCCTTCCTTACTAGTGAGAATTCCTTTTTCACAACACTCCAGCAACAATGGTTACAGCCGCCATATCAACGTACGTTACGAAACACATACGGAAACCAAAAACCCAAAAAATTCAACACAAACACATATAATTAAGCGCACAAATTACATAGTCCACAGATAATAGAAGAGACGGAGCTTATTACCACTGAAGCATTTCTTCCACGTTGCAGCTATTCACGGCATGCATAAGCTTCAAAATTACTCCGATTCTATTTTAGAGATATCGACTCCCTCACAACACCTGGCTGAACTATCTATCTACCTCTGCTACTCCCTTCAATTCTTCCAACGATTGAAAGAGTTTGGAGCTTAGGATGCTCAAACAATGATTTCTGACGGTCATTGCAATTAAACCACTACAAAAACTATTGCAGTATCAGATTTCCTTCTCCAGCAAATGGTCAGAGCCCGATCACGTAAAACGCAAGAACACAAAAATATCAGCACAAACCGGCCTCCTGGTACTCGAGCACACAAGTTACATACATAGTCCGTCGAGAATGAAATCGAACAAAACAGAGTTCAATACCACTGACTGAAGCTTTTATTCCATGTTATAGTTGCTTCACGGCACATCAATCCTTCGAAATTCACTTCGATTCTTTCGACTTTCACTCTAGGTGTCCCAAGGCGTGTAGCACCAGATCGAGCTATCTATGTAAGTACGTACCACTACCACCCCCTCCAAAGTCTCCAACAATTGAAAGAGCTTGAATATGCTTGCAATTGGATCGGAAGACGCTGAAGTTAGACGATGACACCGGGAAGGATATCCTCCCACGCGACGAGCTTCACATAGTTCCCGCCCTTGCCATAGTACAGCCCATCGTCTTGGGTCTTCCAGAAGCATCCGTCGGTGCAAGTCATCTCGGGGAAATCCGTGAATCCCGACTTCAAATACTCCCAGATCTTGTACGCCCTGAGCGTCTCCAAAACTGCAAGGACTTTGGAGGAGAAGTTGCAGATGAGGTCGGAATTATCGAGAGAGCTGGTGACGGTCATGAGGAAGGTGCCGCCGGGGGGGAGGGTCTGCAGGCCGTAGTCTTTGCCCGCAGTCGTCTTGCACTGGAGATCCAAGGCGCCTGTGTTGGAGTTCAGCACCGTTTGCTGGACAGTTAAGTCAGCTGCTGCACTTGATGCGAGCACCAGGAGCGCGAGGGCTGCTACTGCCACCATCGCCTGAGACCTCATGGTTAGATAGATAGATAGATATCCTGCACACACAACACACGTACACGGTAACATTTCGTTCAGAAAGTCTGCTTTAATTACTTGCAACCGTTTCCAATACCTGCGATGGTGCAACACTCAATTTGAACAGTCTGTAAGAACGCATGGATGTTACATGTTTGGGTTTACTAGACAGACAGATAGCTTAATGTTTGGGAAGGTAAACTGTATATATGCGGACGGGAAACGTAGGCCGGAATCGAAGCGACGCGGCGTGGAGCACTGCCCATTCTAAAGATGTAACTTAGTTTGGGAAAGATGCGACAGTGAGTTCCGATTGATGCATTTGGATTTGTTACGAGCTCCCGAACTCTCAAACTGCTACATACAGTGAGGCTCTACAGTACTTTGAACGAAATTCAGGTGCCGATTGAAGTGCAGAAGGAAGCTGGAGCCCTATCAAAGGACAGAGACTAACTAAAAGTTGAATTGACTGAAGCTGAATGAATGGATCGGATCGGAGCCCTTTCCATCACACTTGGACATGAACCTATTCCAATTCTTAATCAGCTAGAGCCGACCGGCCCAATGCATGCATTTGGATACTACGCGTTGAATTCTTTAGTCACTAGACAATTAACAAAACTGCTACAGTAGGGAGGTCGCAGCTTCATTTGGCGCAATTCAGAGACCGCAGCACAAACTGGAGGCCCCTTCCAAGACAGTCAAATTTGAAAAGACACTGTAAGCATGGACCAAGCAATGCAACGCATTGGCACGAGATGAAAGAAAAATCGATCGCTTCCAGTACCTTCCGGTCGGGCGTACAATGCTTGACGCAGGATCGATCGGCAAGGGGTTTGAGCTGTAAGCGCAATGCCGGAACTCGTCAATCTCCACAATCAGACAGCACCAGGTCCAAAGATTGATCGCTTCGATCAATTTCACAGAAAATCTGATCGAGCTAGCTAGAAGTGCTATGAGTCGATGTGACTTCGTTGCAGCCTCGGTTGCAGTTCCCGGTAGAAGATGACAGTACGTGAGATCGAACTAGATCAGAGCTGGACGCGCGGAGATCGAACTGACGGCTGGTGATCGAACTGGTGACGAAATGGACGAAGCTCGGTCTATTCATAAGGGAAACGGGGCTCTGACTTGTTCGGTGGGGCTGCCTCTGCCGGTCAGTTGACTTTGGGCTTCGCCTGATGAGGATGGTGTCTAGTGGGTGTGGCATTTCAAAGATTTTGGAGATTTCGGAGATTTCAGAGATGTCCCAAATTCCAGAGACTTCAGAATATGGGTGGCGGTGGACTTTGGAGGTCGCTCGTGCCATTAAGGATTGGTTGTCTGTCAGATAAGCTTGTGGAGTATTGTGTCTTAGTATTGACTTTCAAGGCTTCTGGCAGAGAGACGGCTTAAGTCAAAGACTAACGCAGAATGTTATGACTTTTATTCTACCAACTAGTCGAGGGCTGTTCGTGTTCAAACTGAACATATTGAAGGACGTGATTGACAGTTCGGCTACTCGAACTGCTTCTTCAAATGTCGGTGTTGTAAAACTGAGTGTGTCCTGCACAGTTCTATGATCATGGAGTTGTCTGGGTTGTGCGTTGACTGGAGAATTGGATACATGTGAGGACAGCTGTCGTACTCGTGTAGACTTTCTGTGTTCACACAGGTTCAGTATAAATTTTCCGGTAGCTTGGTGGTTGTGTAGGTCGGCTCCCCACCCCCACCCCCACCCCCACCCCTCCCAGTGAAGGTGATAATACTGCAAACTTTTTTACTGCACTGTAGGTATAAACACCAATTTCGTTATATTAATTCATTTGGCGATGTTGCATTACTGCGGCGCAGTGCAGGATGTGCAGCCTGAACACAAAATCTATACAAGTCGTAGTTTGTGGCTTTGTGGTTTGAATTCGGACCTTTGAATGTGAAAATATATGTTACCGCAATCTTCAGTCGGTGCATGGAATCCGGCATGGAATCCGGCATGGAATATTTATTGTCAATTTAACGAAATTGACGTTTATAACGTTGTGAAGTATATTGCAAGGCATCTTGGTAATATATAAATTTTAAACAAATGAAAATACTTTTCATTGCAAATAAATCAATCTATGATTAATCCTTAAAGTCCTAAACTGCATTTTTTGGCAACATAGAAATTTTGGGCAGCTCATTATGAATGGAGTTTTTTTATTTTTTTCTTTGAAATTTTTATAGAACATGTGTTCAAGGAGTAGTTTTAAGGCTCAACAATTTTCATAACTTTTGACTACATGGTTTAAGAGTTATGGCATGATATGTTATTTTCTTTGAACTGTGGCCTGTAGGCAACTTGGGCAACAAAAAAAACTTCTTTAAAATTTTATTTTTCAAGAAATAAAAATTTAAAATAGATTTATTATATTTCTATTTATTTGGAAAGCTTTGAATCATTCCATTTCAATAAATGAGTCAAAAGTTATAAGGAATCTCAATTTGGAGTAGTTTGTGGGTATTTTTAAAATTTCTACTCTACAGAAAAGTTTGAAATTCTTTATTTGATTCAATTTTTAATATTTTTGAAAAAAAACTAAAACATTGGGTGAAATTTTTTTATTGTAATATTTAAACCATTAGGATTGTCATTTTTCATTTTTATAAATAAATTGTTCACAATTTAGTATTTTCAAGCATTTTCTACTTCTTTCTACTTACCATTTTTTTCCTGTATGTTGTACAATTCTAAATGATTTGAATTTTTTTGACCATATAGCCAACTTGAATTGTAAAATGAATTCAAAGAGTAACCATCATTTTGAATATTTTTTCATATAAATGTAACCTTGTGAAGTGCAACTGCCTAGATTTTCGTAGGGATAAAAAAAGGATTTTTGCTAGTTCAAATATTAATATCTTGCAATCTACACGGTAAAAGTTTTTGAAATTTTTTCCACATCTTTTCAAACCACTTAACTACAAGATTTTATAGTTAAATATGTCAAAAAATATTTTTTTTTCAAAAAATTGCACTTGTAATAGAAATCGCAGTTTTGTAGTGTTATTGGTGGAAACATAGTCAAAAACCTTTAGGGGTTAAGGAAAACGATTCTTCATTGGACCGGAACTGGGGATTTCTCTAATTTCTCTCTTGGTCTTTCGTAGCTCTAACACTACTGACACTCCAGTAGCAGATTCATACCAAACGAAGGATCCCAGATAATTGGCTTATGCAGAATTATCCCCAAGTGCACATCAGAGTCATCAGACCAACAGTGGAGCATCTGTTGGGGTTAACAAAGATCGGAGTTGACCTTCAGTTAGAATCTCAAATGGAAACAAAGTCAACAGCTCTAATATCACAGGCAGATTATTTGGGTTTACTACGTAGTGAAGTCACTACCATTACCACATTCAAAGTGGTAAAATCAATATAATTACCACATTCAAAGTGGTAAAATCAATATAATTACCACATTCAAAGTGGTAAAATCAATATAATTACCACTTTCAAAGTGGTAATGGTAGTGACTTTATCATCGTAGTAAACCCAAATAATCTCCCTGTGTAAGTTAGGGCAACAGGATATGGCGAATGGAAGCGAACCTCGACACCTCATTAAGGGAGTCAACACGGCAGTCTTAATTTAGGAAATCAGGGAGGAGCGTAGTAAATGAGATGATGTAGCAGGACATTAGTTGGGTAATAGTTAAGTTATTTGCAAAATAGTATTTTCCCATGGTCATTCATAACTTTAAGTTAAATAGATATTTCGTTAAAATGGTGGTATTTCACAAATTTATCTAATGATTGAGAATCCTTCTATGTAACTATGACAAAAA
Source organism: Thuidium tamariscinum (assembly GCA_947034885.2). Classification (NCBI taxonomy): domain Eukaryota; kingdom Viridiplantae; phylum Streptophyta; class Bryopsida; order Hypnales; family Thuidiaceae; genus Thuidium; species Thuidium tamariscinum. The sequence continues at coordinate 14,550,784 of OX344756.2, forward strand.
TGCAATTGTTTATCCTTGGAATTTTGTGCAAAAAAGGGAGGTCTTGTAGAGTTGTTTGACCTCCAATGAGTACCTTTGATTTTTTGAAGAAGATCCACACTATTTTAAAAAGGATGATTTTCATAGTGACAAGCCCATCTTTATAAGATTAATCTATCAAAGAATAGCCAACATTCACTTTGAAGATTACAAATGTTTTCAAGAACGTGTGTTAGAACTATAGGATAAGGGTGAACAAACTTCTTATTCACATTAGAGGCGATTTGAGGGCTCCAAAGGGCTATTTTAGGACTATTCCCCGAAACTAGTCCAGGAACAGTTGGCCACTGTCAAGCCAACATTTCCAAAAAATAAAAAAATAATTAAAATAAAAAATAAAATTGGATCTTGAAATATGGAAAAAGTTAAATTTTAAAAATTTTAAGAAAATTAATGACGTGGCACTCTCTCGACCACATAGGATTTTTGCAAAACTGTGTTCCTGCGACAACTTCCAGGTTTTCGAACTGTGGAAACTTGCTGGCTCTTAGAGCCCTCAAATCTCCCCTAATGTCTCTAAATGATCAAGGGATGTTTTTTAGGCTTTTGTGATTAGGGGTATGCAATTGTGAATTTGTGATCCCAATTTTTTTATCCAATGTTGGAATTTTGCACACAGATGCATACAAAGATTGTCTTTCAAAATGCAAGTCAAATTTTATAGAATTTGGATTAGTAACTATAAAATTATGTCCTATTTTGTTATTTTTGTTCTTACTATGGATTTTCAACAAATTTTTAAATCAATGCATCAACTTTGAGAAGTTGTTATAAACATACAATCTACTAAAACTTGCTTGAAATTAAGATGAACTATACAAGTGTAAGATTATGAAAAAAAATTCTCAAAGTTTCAAGGTAAATATCTTGCAATTGATGAGGTTTAGCACTTTGAAATTTCAACACAATATAGTTTAATGAATTAACTATGTGATAATCAATATGCATTGCCTTTAATTACCAACATTGAAATTCAAAACAAATTTTACCTCAATTGAATTGGATACAAATTATTGCACTAGAATGATGTATCATGACACAAGTTCTCCCCAAAACAATTTTAAAATGCACTACTTTATATAGGCTTTCCAATCATTTAACTCTTCAAGGACCAAAAGGACATAATGTGTGTTCTTTAAATTTCCAAATGGCATTAGAAAAGATTTGAGGGCAATGGGAGACCATGAATTTTTTTTTGAGTTCCCGGATTGTGGAAATGTGCCACATGGTCAAGAGGGTGCCATGTCAAAAATTATTATTATTATTTAATTATTTAATTATTTTCTTAAAAAAATTGGAAAAAAATATTTTAATTCAATTTTAGGTTTCCTAACATTTTTTAGAATTTAGAATTTTTTTTTTTTTTTTTTTAAACTCAAAAAATTCAGCCAATAGGGCCAATTCACAATTTTCTAACAGTACAAAGAACAAGCTAGGGAACAACCCTAAAATAGGCTCTTCTTGCCTTCAAATCCCCCCTACTAGCGAATTCTCAATAGGGTGAAACATACCTTAATATTTTTGTTAACTAGAATCTTGTAGAATAACATGTTTACATACTTGTTGCATTGTCTAATTTTCAAAATTTGAATGTGAAAATTTTTATTTAGGAAATATAGTCTAGTAGAAAAGGGAGCAAATATAATGTTTTTTCAATGAAACAAGTCATAGAAATGGAAAAATATATTTTCTTGGAGATTTAAAATCTTTATTCTTTACAAACAAACAAGATTTTGAAAAAAAAATACAAATTTTTATTTTTAGCAATTTTAAAAATAAAAGGTTCAATCCAATGTGATTAAAAACACAAAATAATTTAAATGATTCCAAATTTTTTTGAAGATGTTCCAAACAATATGATAATAATAACAATTGTTAAATTTCAAAGATTTACAAGTGTCTAAATTTTTTTTTAATTTTAGAATCCAATTACTATAAAAAAATGAAGGTATAAATGACTTGTCTACAATGATTTTACCAACAACAATGCCTATAAAAGAGTCATTTTGTAGTCATTTTGCAATCATTGTTGTTGTTGTAGTCATTGTGGACAAGTCATTTATACCTCCATTTTTTTGTAGTGAATCTGGTCATTTTTGACTTTCTATTCTTTTTATTTGAAAATGTGTATAAATTTGAGAGAGTTTCTTATTTTTCAATTTTTAAAATAGAAAATACTACATTTGCCTTCAATTCCAAGACAATTTTATTTTGAAGGGGTAAAGAAGCATTATTCATCTTATAAAAAAATTTCTCCCAAATCTACATTTTGGCCAATGAAGTTGATCATTTATAATTGTTATAAGCTAAAAATTTAATGGTCAAAATTTTCTACAATTAATTTCATGTATATTAAACAGAATAGTCTTCACTTTTGTATGGTTGAAATAAAAAAATTCAAATACATCAGCCTCATCTATATATAAGAAAAAAATCAAAGTGGCACAATTCATTGAAAAATTTCATTGTCAAAAAGTCGTTGGGCCTTGCGGGGTTAGGTTTAATTCTAAAAATTGATTGATTTTAAGGAAAATATTAGAGATATTCAAAATAAGATACAATTTAAGTGCCATAATATTAGAACACATTGATAACAAATCTTAAGATTTCTATTTCTTATATATTTGTTTTTTCCTTTCTAATTTCAAAAGTTGATGTATTTATTTGTTAAGAATAGAAAAAAAAATCATCATTTCTACTCAAAAGGTTACTTGTTATTCCATTTTTTGGATTAATTTGGGAAATTTTGATCATTAGAAACCTAAAAGGTCCCAAGCATCCAAAAGTGGATGTACATTGGTCAATGATTGTAACTTTCAAAGTTCCAAAATTTTATACTTAGTTTTAACTTTAAAAATGAAACCTAATAAATTGTCATTCTACTCCACTTAACCCCAAAAAGATCAAGGACTTTTTTTTTCCAAAAAACACTCAAAACTAGAAAGAGTAAATAAAAAATTAAATTATTATAATTGGACACCTAACCATAGGATCTTACACTCAATTATAATAAGAATGTATGGATTAAATTTCAAAAATTTTGATTGCACAAATTTTTTAGCAAATTGCAAGACTAGATTTTTTGACTTTCAACCTTCTTCATTAAATTTTTTTGCACTACAAAGTTTTGAGCTTTAAATCTTTTTAATCATTTCTAAAAAAAAAAGATGCTTAAATTGTCCAAACAAGATTGCCCATAACTTTAACATAACTTATTCAAATAAAATGAATCAAAACTTTCCATATAGACAAAAATATAATCTTTGAGAAAAATATATATTTTTCTAAAAATTTGATATTTTGAACTTATTTGGGCACAACTCTTGTTCGCAGGCACCTATTTAGAAAAACAAATATATTCCCATGAAGTTATTCAATTTTTCTATATTCAAAAAATGATTCAAAAAATCATCACATAAATTGAGACCGTAGGTACAGATAACGGTCCTTTACAAGTTAAAAACTTTGAAAAAACTCAAAATTTCAAGTTCTTGCAACTACTAGAAGCTCCATGGGTCAAAATCCAAATAACACAATCTTGTTTGTATTCCATTCATACAACCTCAAATATTATACAACATTCAATGGGTAGGGTCCACACAATTCCAGACATACGATTAAAAGTGGGGCATATACATACAACGACTCCTTACCGAGCTTCATTGCAGAAGCACCAAAAGAAACTCAGCCCCAACGCAGGCTAGACAATTCAGTAGACTCGGCTAATGAGAAATTCAGCTGAATCTTGATGTCGAACCTCGTAGAAAGGTCGGATTCAATTTAACTTGAGCTTGCCCAATGATCAAACACGTTGCGCTGGGTCTTGTAATTAGACTTTACAGCAGTGACAATGTGTCACCTCGTCGAGTAAACCTGCAGGCAGGTTGCATCCCAAGTTGGATGAGGCACCAAAGCGCATTTCGATTCTGCTCACTAAGCCCACTCTTTGGATGAGTGCAGAAGACTGCAAGAAACACAATACCGAAATCTCTTTCTGCTAAGGGGTGTCCCGCAGCGCCTACGCATCAATTGCGTCTACTCATCTTCGGAATCTGCAATACCCCAATATCAATAACTCCAATATTAATGTACAAGTCCCCGTGCAATTGCTCATTATTGATTAATACTTCCCTTCAAATACATAAGCCATAAATGTAATTACCCTAAATAAAATTTATCATAGCTGCCTCTTCGAATCCTGGTGGCGAGCGTCTGATGCTTGCCATCCTGTCTATACCGGGTGAGAGCACAAGAGATAAACATAATTCCTTTGTAGAACCGGAGATATTTTTGTGAATGCCAAAGAAACGGACCTGATCGGACGTCGTCTCCAACTTTCCCACAATTTTTCAATTGCTTAACAAGCATCCTCAGAATCAACACCCACCAGTAATAGTGTATAACAAGTAGTGTGATGAGCAACGTGTTGAAAACATAGTATTGAAATGATACATAGAACTGAGAAAGGTCCACATAATTGATGACTTCATAGCTGCCAACATCACACCCAAAATAATCATCTTCAGAACAACAAACTTTAAAGTTTACAGAATAATAGGTTGATAAAAAAATCAGCATCTCAAGTTGGATTAAAGTGACCATCTCAGATCTAGATTAGCTTATACAAGTCTAAGGAAAAAAAGTCGTTAATGATGACAGCAAAGCATCATGTTATCAAGTAATGTGAATATGACTGCTGTAGCAATGAATCAGACCTGGTGCTCCAGATAATCCAGAAGGGAAAGTAGATCAACCGCAGGAGTACCCAGGATAGCACAAATAGGCCAAAGGCGACACTAGCCCCCACCTCGCTACCACTGTATTTGCAGAGCTTGGCTGCCTCCATGAAAACATCACTTACATCATGAAGGGCGAGCACAATGGATCCTACACGAAAGGACCTGCAACTCGTGCGAAGTCAGTGAAGAGTTATAAACTACGTAATGAAGACTGCAAAATGTGATTTATCACGAATATTGAAAAAACTCCCACCAAATTCTTCTATTTGAACCTCCATTCAGTTGTTCCCTTAAGTAAACGAGAAGCATCTAATTGTAAGCCTGTCCAACAAGAATAATACAACAAACAAAACAGAAATTTCAAAGTGGAACTGGAGAAGAAACATACCCGGATATGTAAGAATAGGCAATAAGACCGATAGTTACAATATGATGCGTCATCATAACATCAAAATCCTTCCTGCGAGTCTCCCAAAATAGCAATGCCGCTACACTGTAGATGTAGAAGCCACACTGAAACGTATAGAACAACTTCAGCTGAAGCCTGCACATAAATCCGATATCCAAACATCCTGTCAAGCTTTGTGCTCCTATACTATTAATAAAGAAAATAATATAAAAGTTTATGAATAGAAAAAAGTAAATATAAACTTTAGAAGTAGGCAACTCGACGTTAAAAGAACACCTCGTGAAAATAATTAGATGTGAAAATTGCATACTCAAAAACAACTGTTTCAATATAACTGTAGAAAATGCTGACTCATATTCAAAGGTGGATGATAAGAGATTAAAGTTTGAAACACAGAGCGCACACCCTGCCAGACAAAACGTATGCTCATATTGGTGAGAAGATGGAATGAAAAAGGTAGTATGGCACATACTTTACAGTTTGATATGGCCAACCATGCCAAAACGCAGCAGTGTTGCCGAACCATGGCTCATTGTAGGTTATCAGAACAACAAACACTTCCGTAGCCAAGTAATATGTAAGTTTCCAAGCAGATTCTGTGAATTTAGAGATCTTCTTCTCTCCAGCTTCTCTCGCACCATTCTTCAGGTCTTTCACTCCATTTGGGAAAATGCACCAGCGTGCGAGTTTCTGTCATTCAAAATCACGTCAGGATTCATCTTAATAATCGAGAGACATTAGAGACGACGGAACATTGAACGCCGATATTCATAATCTAAGGTGCGAACACTACTTCCACCAAATGTGTGCAAAGATACACAGAGCGCTCAATCTCGTCAACGAAACGCGACGACCCTAAAGATTTCAGACAGAAGTTCCAATTTGAGTTCTGACTGACAACGCGCTTTAACCGAAAGCACTAAGTGGGCAACATATTATGGCAAAAGCAAAAGCAACCTGGAACATCTACCAACAAATTCTACCCAGCAGAAACGAAATTATCAAATATTCAAAACATTATGGTAGGTTATTAATACTACAGCACATATAGTACCTGAAAGAAGAAGCAGTCCAGTAAAAACCGCGCTACTGGGAAGGCAACAGCAGAGTAGCACACTCCGTAGTAGTCTTGCACCGATGGGAAGCTCTCAGTCTCCCAGATTGAGCCCATATTGCAGCGATTGACGTCCAATACAGGAAGTCTCAGCCTGCAGTACGATCCATCAATCTCCCCTCAGTCGACAAGAACCTAGTTCAAACATAAACTTCACACTAGCGACGCTGCCTCTAGGATAACACAATATACTGATTTCTACGATAGACTGTCGTGGAAGGGATCAAATGGGAGTAGACTTTTCGAAAATGAAGTACTCTTTCATTCTCTGCCTAAATGAACTAGGGCACTGCAAGTAATTACCATAAGGACAAACAAAACAGATCAGAAAAAGTAATATCCATAGTGATATCCAATCAACTGGATTCTCTAATTAAATGATGCACTGAAGGAATTGATGGAATTCATTTTCATTAGAATCCTCGTGGAGTCGTTTCGAAAGGAAGTAATGAACGAACCAAGAAACGAGATTACATCAGACTCGTTGCTTCAGTGCAGTCTCCTCACCAGCAAATGATAGCGTACAGCTCTCATTCATTGGTTTCCTAGCAAGCTTGTGGAAAATCTCTGAATGTTTTAAAATCAGCTGTCATGATGATGATTGAGCTGTAGCAAAGGAAATCAATTTCAGTAAATACTTCACTCATAAAATGCCGCCATGGCTCATTCCGATTTAATCATAAAATGATACCTAAAGTTTAACCAGACCTAACCTCCCAACCAAAACATGCGTAAATTCCGTAGTATACCATCCACTGACCGATATAACCACCTCAAGAGATAATTGAACCTCGTGAGGAAGGTGAGAGACAAACGGGATAAAATTTAGTAGCGAACTGAGAATTTATGACAAAGAAACTCCGCGTTAGAAGTAGAAATCTAAAATCAACGAATACAAAGTTCTTAAATACAATCGTCTCATTCAGAATCAAGAAAACTCTCATAACAAATGGGAACTTGAATAGGAACTAAAATAAGTATCAAGAATACAGCAACGCGTCGCACATTCACTCCAGTGCCAAATTAAGGAGAGATAGCCACACGTAAAACAGCTATATGTATACACTTGAACACGACCGTCAGCTTCTCCATGAGGCCAACTACAAAGATTCAAGCAGTATCAGGAAGGCTGCTGGGCATTCTCGTTCGATCTGGTTCAATCCTCACTTAGTCCTAAGGTATTAGTGGGGCTGTAGTCAAAGAAATATTGTCATCCACCTAAGATGAGTACAAACCTCCTCTGCAATGCAAAGATGACTGGAAACAGGGGCGAGAAGCATCTCGTCAATATCTTCTCGACTCCAAACCTCCGGCTGCAGGAGCTTCTCGCCGCCGGCGCTAAACCCTAGCAACCCCCTGGCGTGCTTTTCCAGCAGTACGACACGAGCACCACCACGAGCATTGCTAGCTCATCGAGCACATATACAAAACAGCAATCAAATTCCCGTCTAGATTCTCACTCCTCGGCTTCCATACTCCAATGCATTCCAGAATCTTCCACTCTTACCGAACAGCGTACCTCACAGTGCCAGACAGTATTACCACAATCCAGAGACCTCAAAACTGAATAAACTAATACCTGCTCCAGCTTGGGACACCATATTCCTAGTACTCCTTTCCTAAAATAGGAATACCATCACTTCAATCCTTCTTCTACGATTCCAGCACAACCACGCACAATCTTGTTCAAGATTCGCTTGATCTCAACCGCAACGAAAAACCATCCGAAAAATATAATCTCCCGCCTAGCCTTCAAACGAGCACTGCTCCGCCTCAAACGACGCAAGAAAATTTTCCAAATAATTCGGCAAAAACACAAAGCGGTCTACGCAGAGAGACGGAAGCAGAAAGATGGAATAGAGCTATTCATGCTGAAATGCGATGAAGTATGCCGGAAGTTTAGAAAATGCGGCGAAGCGCTATGGCTACAGTATGGCCATCGCCATTCCGAGAGAGACGAGTCGGGCTGGGCTGGGTCCTCCTAGAACGGGCCGGGCTCCGTTAAACCCCCACCCGACCCCCTCCCGATTAGAAGGCTGAAGACCAACCTCGATTCTTTTGCCATCTCCTGATTTCAAGTAAAGAGCCACCACAAAAATCAACTATTTTTCTTATATATCCAACGACATGATATTGTAATAAAATTGAACAAGAATGTATGGGAAAAAAAATTGACCGTGTAGATTGTAAGATGTTAGTCTTCAAAATCAAAAGATTGTAATTTTTGTATTTTGTCATTGAACTATTTCATATTGAACCTTATTGAATTGAAAATTTTGCATTATATAGTTTTGAGGTTTATATCTATACAGTGGAGGGTTGAATTGCATTCCATAACATAAATTTATTTATTTTTAAACTCATTTTCATTCAATTCAAAATTGTTAAGAAGATATAAATACAATTGAAAGTGGAAGGGAAAATCAAATGTTTGTAGTTTTAAGAGGAAATCAAAACATGCCAATTTTGACAATACGAATGTTTTTAAAACTAATCTACATTGTGTATTTGAAACATTGAGAATATTGAATTTTAAAAAATCAAGTATGTTATTTTTTCAAAAAGGCATCTTTTGATTATCTAAAAAGTAAGAGTATTTGTAACTTTCACATCACTAATTTAAATGGAATGAATCAAAAATTTCTATACAAACACAAATAAATTCTACAAAATAGGAAAAAGATTATTTGAGTTTTAGTATATTTTCTTTACTACTAGGACAACAAAAATTGAGTGTTTTGTATTTTAGATGGCATAATTTTTTCTCTTGGTTACTAATTCAAATAATATTATACCTTCAAAATTCTAGTACATTTCTTTTGCCTTTGAAAAAAATTCCAAAAGATTACAATAAGTTTGACATCATTGGCCCCTACTCAAGATCTTGAAATATCCATTATAATATCTATTTTGAACCTACAGAGTTAATGGGGTGCACATACCTTTTACTCCTAGAAGTATATGCATCCTAAATGTTGATATACCTTAGTCAACCTTGATCATAAGTTTTAGCCTCTAGAATTCCTTACATTAGCATTGCAATTTTTGCAATTTTGGTCAACTATAATCAATTGATTTTCAACTTGTTTGAATATAGATGCACATTTTTAGATGCACATTTTCAATACAAGTCAAAAAATATAATTTGCACACACATGCAAGTTCAAATGAATTTTCTAACAATTTTTGAACAATTTGGTTCTTAACATTTAATTTCTACAATTACCAAATACCAAAAGATTGGTGATAAATTGCCACTTAGCAATTACTTTGATACTTGATAAAGTTTCTCCTTCCTAGAAGGCAAAAGCATAAAAAAAATATCTTCCACAACCCTAGAAAATGTGTCTTAAATCTTTTTTTCAATTCTTTTTTCTCTCAATTGTCTTTCATATAATACAAGGCAATTTGCATTTTGGATTGTAAGAAAAGGCAATTTTGAAATCTTGGTGAATTTATTGATGTTTTTGGATATTTTATTCTTTTCAATGGAATTATAGTAATGCAAGATGCATGATTTTTTTTCCAAAGTAGCTTCAAGTTTTAATTTTGGGTGTGTCAATTTCCAACCTTAGCATTTATATTGTACTAAATATTCAAACTACATTCAACATACTTAATGTGTTAAGTTAGAAATAGGAATTGTGTTGAAAGTAAGATTTCAGACCTCATTTAGGCATAGAAGAATGTGTTTTTTCAAAAACATTGAACTAACATTAGTTAAAAAATAAACTCAAGTTTTTCATCCAAAAATTCTTTTGACATTTCAAGTTTCCAATCAAAAGTTATGAAATTTCAAAGAGGTGTTTGAAATTATTCTTATTATATTTTTTGAAACTTCCTCTTTGAAATCTGCCTATAACTTTTGATTGAAAACTTGAAATGTCAAAAGAATTTTTGAAATTGAAACTTCAATTCATATTTTAACTAGTCTTAGTTCAATTTTTTTTGAAAAAAGACATTTTACTATACTCAAATGAAGTTTAAAATATTAATTTTATTACAAAATTACAGATATCTAACTTCACTATGAGCTTACAACTTCAAAAAATCACATATCCCATATGGGTTGGTCAACCTCCTACCTCCATATGTGTATATAAAGAGCTTCTTTTTCCCATTCATTTCACAAATTATAAATGATTCATGGAGGAAACAATTTAGTGAATAAATTAACTCTATGTTCTCGATTCTGTCAATTAAGTGTCCAAATTAGGGTCTCCTAATCTACAACAAAATTGATAGAATTCTGTCAAATTTTCTGTCAAATAGGACACAATTTCCCTTGTAGTGAGCTAACCCACTAACTTCCAAGAAATACCTATACTGAATGTGTCGGAGTCCACAAAAGAATTCATCTGTGGCTTTGGGCAAGGTATTTTATCGACTACAGCAGTCATGGACAGTGCCTTTGCGAAAGAGAAAGTGAATAGTACGTGTTGCACACGCATCGAACATTGCTAAGGACCCAGGTGATGTTCGACCTAGTGCATCGCCTCTTGGTGGGCCATCTCATTTTTAGTCTATCCATCCATCTCATCGAAAAGTAGTAGAGGCGCCAAAGTGAATGGAAATTGGACCCTCCAGAATATAGAGCGAGCCCTCTCTACTGTCGATGAGGGAATGCTAGTGAGAACAACCGGTAGACTTTACAACATCCCTTCCTCTATTCTCCGAGGGCATGTCTACGGAATGACATTGAACAAAAAGAGGGGCAGGAAAGTGGTTCTTAAAGACGCTAAGGAAGAGCAACTAGTTCAATATGTTATGCATATGCAAGACATTGGTTACCCTGTTACCTTAGGCCTACTGCAACAGAAGGTTACCCAAGTGACACAAAGTCGAGTAACACGATTTTGAAATGGAGTTCCTGTGGGCGCTTTATTCCCACCTTTGGAATAAAGTGTACACAACCAGGTTCTACTACTTTTGCAATGATCTCTAGTGGGTGTCTAACCTACGTGTAATCTAGTTACACCTTCCAAGCAATGGATCATTCTAACTTCCTACTCCTAATCAACCCACTTGCACTTGCTAGGCGGGAATAACTTTCACTCTAAGGTCTTTGAATTTAGGATAAGTCTTTTTAGTTGTTTTCTATTTTGTAATATCGGTGGGAATCGAAGGTTTTACTTGCTTTGGTCAATCCTATTTGACTTTCCTAATTAAGCAAAGATTCTAGCTAAGATTTCACTCTTTTCCAGCGTATCGCTTGTTGATAGAGTTCCAAGTATTCTCGGGTTTTTTATGTTCTAAGAAATCTCTAGAGGATTCTATCCCTAACTTGTACTTTGGTTATCTTTTAATCTAATTCACGTATTGTTTTAACTATTCTTTTACTACTTTGACTAGATACCTAAATAGTCAAATTGAATTTTACCTTAATATGAATAATTTTGTTCTTCCAAAGTAAAACCTCAATCTTTGACTTTGGATAATTGTGGATTTTCACGGTAAATTTGGACCGTTGACCGGTTCATCCAAATTTTACCGGTCAATTACTTTTCCGTGGAATTGCTTATGGCTTTCAACTTTCTACTTTTACTTCCTAAGTCTAAAAAGTCTAAACTACCTATTGACTCTAACTTTGTCTAATTTTTCATGGTGTTGGACTCTGAGTAATTCTAGATTCGTGTTACTTCTAGACTAATGGCTAAATTCTATGGCTTAAAGGAAATTATGGAAAAATGGAAACAAAAGAATTTCAAAGACTAACCTCCATCATGGCGGTTTCGAGGTCTTCTTGTGATTCGATAAATTCTCCATGTTGCGCTCGCTCCACCTCCATCTTGGTGTTTTTGTATTTGAATATGGTGTTTTGTTGTCCTTTTAATACTTTAGAATGGAGTATTCTTTCCCCAAGCCTCCTTCCCATCTTTAAACTTCTTTTTGTGATTTTCTTTACTTTTGGGCTCCTTCTTTTTCTTTTAAATGGCCCCCAAGGTCAACCTATAAAATATCCTAATATAATCTAATTTTTGAAATTAATCACTAATGGTTTTAAAAGTCAATTCTACGACAACTAAGGTTTTTCCAACTTTTCTCTAATTTGGCAAGACCTCTAAACTTCTCAAAGTCAAACTATTCTTTTATTTGTTTTTTCTATTTGTCTTTTCTATCAAGCCTAACCGTGACACAAAAGTCAATGATTCTCTACTTGGGCCTAACCTTCCTTCCCTAGCACTAGCACTTGCATATCAATTCAACTTCGACTCATACTAACACACTTGAGCTTGAGAGTTTAGGAGATGTTTTCTTGAGTGCATTTGGATTGAGTTGTGCTGTGATTTTGGAGTTGAATCTGTAGTTTGGAGTGTGTCCAGCAAATTGGAGTGTATCTAGCAAGTTGGAGTGTGTCTAGCAAGTCTGGTCTGCCCTCCAAGGGGTCTAAACCAGTCAAATTGAGTTGACTTTGAGGGAAATCAACTCTCTTCACTGATACCCCCCTACCACATGTTCTGTATTGAAGTGTATTCAGTTTGTGGCTTCACCCAGTTGCTGGGGTGCTCCCTTTTGGGCTGAATTGGCCTCTCCAAATTTTGGCTTGGTCAAACTGAGTTGACTCAAAAAATCAGATTTCTTGACTCTTTCCCAAGCTTAATTTCTCTCTGGATTTCCGCTCAAACTATCTATTTTGGAAAGTTCTTCCTACCCTGGAACTATGAAGAGAGAGGAATTCCAAACATTGAAATTTGATATCTCTCTTGAAAACTTCCTCACTTAACTCTCTCTCCAACCTTCAGTTTCCTTTCTCAAATTTATTGCTTTGAAAATTTGGAAAAACAAAACAAAATGGGACCCCGAAGGGTATCCTTCTAGGGTTCTGGTTTTTTGAAAACTGATGTATGATGTGAGAATGGGCTGGCTAATCAACCAGCCACCACTGTGATTAAGTAACCTCTGCCGACTGATAGACTGCTGGCTGGCTCGGTCGGGCTTGGTCTGGCCGGGTATCAATGGACTGTCCGCCTTGGCTGGTACTGACTCGTACTGGACTTGAAAAACTGGCGATTGTTGCCACCTGGTTTTTAAAACCAACTAGGGTCTCCTTGGGGGACCCTTTAAACCAAAACCAACATGGAATTTTGTTAGTAAATCAAAGCTTCACCGTTCGGGGATTTAAGCCCAAACTTGGAAACCACGTGATGGAACTTTGCCAAAAAATCTTTAGAACTTTGGCGATAGCTTCGCCGTATAGGAGGGATCAACCTCAAATTCTAGGATGATTTTGCCAGAGTTTTGTCTACTTAAGGACTAAGGGAACTTTGTATCCTACTCAAATTTCCGTAATGTAAACAAGGACCTCAAGAAAATGTTTAAGCTTAGGGGGATCCTCGATAAGCCAATCCAGGTTGTGAATCCCTTGTCAAAAGACTTAAATCACTTAATTTCGGTGTCAAAGCTTCAAACAAACACAAGTGTATTAGTTAAGCTCTCCAAAGGTACCTCTAAGTCCCTTGGATGGCTTGCAACAAGAAAAAATCTCAAGTTTGTAATGGAATTCAAATGCATTAAGGAGAAGCAAGAGTTTTGGATAGTACCAAGAACTTGCAACGTGGACACGTAGGAGCTCAATTGCGATGTAGAATGATAAAGGATGTTTGATAATGGAATAGAGTTTTGAAATAAGATATAAGAGGTTTGATAAAAGAATAGAGGTATGATAAAAGAGGTGTGAGAGGTGTAGAATGAGGGGAGGGGGAGGCCTTTTATACATTTCCAAGGCCTCCTCCCCCCTCAAGTTACAAACTAAATTAACTAAGAAAAACCCAAATTAACGATCTAAATTTCTACCCTATTGTTGTAGCTATTCTAACTTTTGGAGAAATCGTCCGATTGCCAAACGAACAGCATCATTAGCTCCAGAAGACACAAATTAGTCCAACTAAACCCCTACCCCCTTACTCTTGGAGCCCAAATGCGCTTCAAAGCTAACATTCACGAACCGATATAAAGGGTGAAAAAACTATCTTTTGGAATTGATTTTTCCCAAAGGTTTTGACTAGCCAGGGTTGTCGGGAAGGTCCAAGAATGTTGGAAAAGAGTCTAAGTTGACCCGAATTGGACTCTGTATGCTCCCCGTGCGCCGGTCAACTCGCAAGAGTTTTGGTAAAACCATCAAAACTTGTTTCCGCTGCCGGTTTTGGTACTTATTGAAGTCAGAATGTCCTGAAATTTGGCGGGACGCTTATTTATGCTAAAACATAATATCATAATTTTTAGTAGGATTTTACCATCATCGTGGAATTTTCTATGAATTTTGAATTGCTGGTAAAAGCGGTTGACTTCCCATGGAGTCATTTCCGTAATCCAGAAAATTACGAAAATTTTAGGGGATCTTCTAGGAAGCCCCCTAATGACAAGTGCAAAGTTTTGCTAAAAACATACACTGTCTAATTAAAGTAGAAATTGCACTATGGCGGAATTAATTCCTCCGGGGAGGAATCATTCCCGTACAAGGGAATCTCCACCAGTTGGCTTCGCCGTGACGCTCGTAGGAGACTGTCGGACTCCCGTGGTTGCCAATCGGAACCCAATCTTCCGGGAACCCTCGTCAAGTGTTCCGATAATGCCTGCCTTAATGCTTTTGCGTTAAGTCGCATCTCAAGTATTTGCTAGTGCAATCTCCTGTGAATTGCGTAACATCATGTCTAATCTCCTGATAAGTTGTAGAAATTGGCTCTAAGGAGTCTTTTAACATACTCCGGAATAATTATACCCATTTCTCCATCATTAGCGGGAATTGTATCAATCCTACCTTGAGCACTCTTTTTAGTTGATTTTTAACCATAATGACCCTAAATATGAGCAATAAGCGAAAAAAAGAAAAATCCGAGGCCTAAGTGACAATGACGGGACTCACAGTTCCCCACCTAGGTTAGATGCGGTGTTATCAGGGAAGGCACAAGGAACTGTCCCTACGCAAACTGTAGTCATTAGATCAGAACTGAGCAAAGGGTCTCTATGCAAAAACAGTAGCATCATTTTATACAAATCTACAAATGCTGTATGAAAAGCCTAACTATAATGCAGATAAGATTTGGAACTGTGATGAGGCAAGTGCTCAAACTAGCAGGGACGGCGAAGGATATGTACTTGTTAAAAAAAGAGTTCATCAAGTGTAGAAGGTGACTCGAGACAGCCCTGAATGGATCTCTGTAGTATCTTGCATCAATGCCAACGGAGATAAGGTGCCAAATTTCTACATATTCAAAGGGAAACGGAAGTCCAGGAATTTCTTGATCAAGACATCAGAGCCACATGCAATGTTTACAATGCAGTCCAAAGCGTGAATGATTCATGACATTTTTTTGGAGTGGATGAGTCATTTTTTGCTGAAACTCATTAGTCCATACAGAATTTCTCCAACACACAAGCATTTGCTAATACTAGATGGCCACAGTTCCTATATGACAATAGAAGTCATACAATTGGCCATGTCAAGTGGCTTGGATTTACTGGCGTTCCCTTCTCACACTTTCCACGCATTACAATCTCTTGACATCTAGTGCTTCAAATTGTCATTCTGTGCATATAGGGATAAGTGGAGTTTCACTAACTTAGGATGGATACTTCAAAAGGAGGACCTTGCATAGTAGATGTCTAATATGTTGAAGAGAGCTCTATCTATCGTCAACATCAAAAGTGGATTCAAAGCTATAGGCATATTCCCTCTCAATACAGTAGCCATGGAATTGAAGGTCGCTCCAAGTTCAGTTTATAGTAGGGGATAAGGCAATGATAATGATGAGGATGGATCCCCAGCAGGGGCTCATGACAATGAAGTGATGCAATTCCCATGGTAGGAGCTACAAAAAATCTTTGATGAGGTGGCCGAAAATGCAACCCACTACCAACAGTACTACGTCCACATGGAGAACGATGAAGTCGACGGGACTAAAGGAACCGATGCCCAGCTACCAAGTGGACAACACAACAACACAACCGCTGAATCAAGCGGGGAAGGACCTAACAATGACATCACGAGCTTGCTTGAACTTCCTAGAATAAGTTTGCGATGACAATTGACAACACAAATGGAACCTCACATTGACTACCAACAGTCACTAGTTTTCACTGAAGAGTAACACGTTAAGGACCTAGAGGCAATAGTTGCGACTAGAGCCGCGACAACCAAGGAACGACAGAGGAAGCAAGCCCTCAAGGAAGTCTAGAAAGGGAAAAGACTACAGGAGAAAAGGGAAAAATTGAAAATGAAGGAAGCTCGAGCTACAGAGAAGGCAGCAAATAAAAAGCTTAGAGACCTTTAGAATTTAAAGCGCTCAAAACGTACACACACTAAGGCAAAAGTTGCACGATGCTATTAAGAAGAATGAACCAATTGTTGGTTATGTCGCACCCTACTACAGTTCAGCTCCATAGGTATGTTGAGACAACCAAAAGTTGGTAATGCAACAAAGAGTGGCCAAGCACAGGGGTGAAGACACAACTCATCTAGCTACGGCATAAGAATTGCATCCGCCACTGATTGCTCTCCCTTTCAATGTAACACACGAGGTTCATAGTCTGCATTGTTTTCAATATTCTTTCATGCCTTACACGCGACCTACGACAAGCAATGCATACGAACATGGTCAGTCCAGCACAGTGCAGTAGAAAGGCCACAGAAACTCAAGCTGAAGGTGGATAGAAGTGAAGCACAAAAATGAAAGGCACAAGCGTACCTTAGTTGGAAAACTCCTGCATCGTAGACAATGGGGATACAATGCTAAAGTGATCACAAATTGAGAGAGAGCAAGCGAGGCAATGAAGAAGGAAGTTGAACTACTTTAGGATGCAATGTTGTTGGCTTCGTCAGAGCCAACATCACTACTAAAGACAATGGAGTAGAACGTTGTCTAAATAGACTGGAGTCAAAGAAGATGCTACAATGGCCACTGACAAGGGGAAAGGCATTAACATGGATGCTACGAGAAACTATGGGACGGATATGGCATTAGCCATGGCGCGCAAAAGGAGGAGGGAGAGGGATCTATGTATGGCGCTTTGGATAAGTGCGGACCAGGGTTTCCAAAGTCTGCCACGGACTGTAGAGGAGGTTCGGGAAGAAGATTATTTAAGTCTTTTGATTTTTTGGGGGATGTACAATGACTAGTGATGTAGGTAGCATAATTGCTCATTGGTTTAGTATAGACTATAATAGTGACAGGATGAGGGCAAATTTACTGGCATGCCCTGTTGTACATAGAACTAATAATGCTTGTCTATCACCGTATTTTAAATTAGGTGTGAATAGATACATGATAGATTCCATGAGTGATTTCAATTGTTGTCATTGCATCAGAAGTCTGGACGGTGTGATTTCTGTAAATGAGGCACTCCAACCGTTGTGTAGCCTATAAACTATAATACAGATGTATGTAATTTTCAGTTTTTTTTGTCCTCAGAATTCACTTTTTGGTCATAACACTTCAATTTTCCTTCTGTCTGCACTCATGGTATCCTCCCTTCCCACTAAGGTTATGCTTTTGAATTTCCCCTTTTTACCTTGTTGTACACACATTCTTTTCTTGCTATATGCTCGCTATGGCAATTTACTACTATATGTGTAAATGAGGCCTAAAATTCTAGTTTTGACACAACTCTTACTTTCATTAGACTTCACTATGAGTGGTTGAAAAAATACTTCTAAGTTTCAATATCTCACATGGATTGTTCTACCTCCTACCACCCCAAGTGTATATATAGAGCTTCTATTCAACTATTGCAATTTAAAGTAAACTATTGATGAAAAATTGGTAAGAGAATATAGTAGAGGGATCCATTCTTGACACATGCCCTATCAACAATAAAAAAAGTACCTTATTCCAAACAAGATTAGAATGGATTTTTGTTTTTCCCTTGGAATGTGTGTTTTTGTATTTTTTCAAGGCTGAGACCAATAAGTTAATGACATATAAGTGAGTATAAATGTAGGAAGTAATTAATGGAAAAGTATTTTTGAATGATGGAAATTGGATGACTCTAAATGTTGATTATAGGTCAAGTCCAACTTTTGTTTTTCAAAATTCATAGTAATTTCAATTCAAGAGATAAAATTACCAAATTTTTTATAATCTTCATCATTTCTGTCAATGCACCTGTAAAAATATTTGCTTTGCCTTACACTTGCTTAGATCATGTCCAGATGTGCTTATTTTATTGGTTATAGGTCCCTCTACCATACAATGATAAAATATTTTATGGATTTACGGATTTTGAGAAAACCATCTATCTTTATAACTATATGTTGTTTCTATATTTGGTCTTAGAAATAACTAATGAAATGGAGTTCACCATAAATGTATTGCCAGTGTCATAGTATTGAAGCTTATAATAATAATAATAATACGTGGATGAACTTTGTGGATGAAGATTGTGGAAAAGAAAAGGCACTCTATATGAATGTTACTAAATGTTATGATGGTTTGTAAATGTGACCCTCTCTAAAATTGAAATGAATACTTAAATCAATCATTATTTCAGATTTTTTAATATCTGTAAGTAAATAGTTGGACTACCAATTCTTATTCTGAATAAAGTTAGTAGACACCTATCCACTTAGTTAAGAAAAAACCCATTGTGGCTCTTAAATCATCCATTGAAGAAGTAAAAAAACAACTCATATCATGCTCTAATGTAATGAAGAATCCATTTCCCCACAATCTGGGATCTATTTAAGAGCCATCTATGAGACAAATTGAAAAACCCACACCATTTCAAGTCCTCTCCTATATGTCAAGAATTCCAATGGGGTTTGGCTCTTGAAAGAGAAAAAGTCTGCTAATTTCAGCATAAACAACACAAAAGGTTGAGATTTGCAATGGTTTTGCAATAATTGCCAAGAATTTATTAACAACAATTTTGTAGTGGTTTAGTGAATGATTGCAAATGTATTTGCAATTATCGGCAGTATTTGAGATTACAAATATTTTTTGCAACAATGTACACATAGAGATGGATTGGTTCTGTTACTTTTGTAGCAAAATTTGAACACTTTGCAATATATGTTCAACCTATCTTTTGGATGGATAGGGATAGTGAGGAGAAGGATGTTATTTGATTAATTTACAAAATTAGATTTGTCAAATTATCATCACCCTTACTTATGTAATTTCCAAATGTAATCTAAGACCAAATGATATGGGTTAATGTTTTTGTATTTTTGTATCCATATAATGTTTCTATATACATACCCATATTTATATATTCATATGTATGTATTAGTATGTATGTATTATCCATATTATATATTTGTATGTATATATTGTATTTCAATCCACCGCAAGGGAAGGAAGGTCTTGTTTTTTTTCCCAAATTTAAATTTTTTTTTTTTTAATATATTGGACAAGGGAGGGGGAGGGGAGGGGAGGGCTACATCTTTTCAAAGGATAGTCAAGGGATACTAAGGCAAACTATAGAACTACTATTCCTATTGTAGCTAGTGCAAGCAAAGAGATACTTTGCTTCTACTCCAAAAGGAGATATACACTAGAAGAAATCCCTGTTATTTTCAGCGCAGCACGTCAAGTAGATTGTGTTGAAGCCGCGTTGCTGAAAACGCGGGAAAAACACAAAAAAACGCGTTTTCTGTGTTTTTCAGCGTTTTTTCAGCGTTTTCAGGGTTTTCCTGCGTTTTCAGCAACACAGTCTCAACACAATCTACCTGACGTACTGCGTTGAAATTAACAGCGTTTTCAGTGTTTTTCTTCTAGTGATACCTTACAACAATGGTGCACAATGTTTTGAAAGTTCAATAGTAATGAAGGCAAATGAAAGTAAAACATGTCACATGTGTTACAAAGCGATAGTGGCATGTTAGGGGTCATCATTCTTAAACATTTGTTTCTTATGTCTAGTAGAATTGTGGCATGTGGATATTTAGGAGTACTAGCATTCAAACATTGTTACATAGGGATTTTTATATAATAATCGAATAGGGAATTGAATTCAAGATCATACAAAAAGAGATGTAACGTGGGAGAACCCAAAACCATCAATATGAGTAATTCAATATAGTTGGAGGCATCTTTTTCTAAAAATAATATATTTATAATATTAGGAGAGAAAATTATGAATATTAAATAAAAATTAGATTCTTTGGATGTCACATGTAATTTATTTGATTTGTCAAAGTATTGGCTGCTTAGACCACTGAAATTGTCACATAGGTGCACTCAAATTTGAACTCTACGAAAATGAGATATCAACAAATCACACTTAAATATGTGTCCTTCAAATGTGTTAGTGAATCAATGTTTAGTATGTGGAAGACACATTTACCAAAGTCTAGGAAGTAGGGACATAATTGGGTGAATCTAGAGACAAAGAATAGGAACATCTGTGGGAATGGGTGTTTCTACCTTAACACACATTCATTCAAGTGGAGATACTTGCAATTTGCCACTTCTGAGACTTCACTAATTCCTCTCCAGATCCAACAAAAATGTAGAGAATGTCAATGTCATGAACCTGTGTCAAGTACTGTAGCTTCAAGTTTGTGAGTGTAGATTGATTATTATACTGGGATTATATTTAATTTTTTATACCAGGCACAGATGCCAGTTGCATTCTGCTACTCTAAAGTGAATTTATTCACCTGCCGAAATTAGGATTGGAAATCTCCTTGCAGTGATTGGGCTAGTCAATGAGTTCAGAAATTCTGATCATGGCAAAACTCCAACTTAAAAGGGTTGTTCACCTTCCTTGTCACTACTGCTCCACTACCTGCCAGAGAATTTGTAAGTGTTACTGTTAGTGCAGTACTTTTTTGTGACATTCATCAATTTCCACCAGATCTAAGTTAACAACAAATGGACCAGCTAGGCGGGCTTGAAATCACAAAAAAGGAGTGATAATTGTGCATTTGATCACGGCAAACATCGCCAGTGGTGGCATCTTAGCCGGCAGCAAGTCATGGTGGTGGACATTTAAGTTATGTGCGTTATGGAGATGGAGAGCCTTTTGGAAGTGGATTCCAGCTTTCTCAGCTTGGATGGCTCACGAATGTCAGTATGGATTACCCAACCCCACATTTGGAGCCTCTATGAATCTTGGCCAGGGTCTTCCCAAGCGTACCTTACGAAGATCGTGTGAATGAGCTCTGCCGAGCAGACATGCAGACCCACAAGAAAATCTAGAATTCTGTCATGGTAAGAATTTGCAAATGGTTTTGCGAATTGCCTGGTCTATGGGAAGCATTCTTAAATAACTGCTTTGCCTTGGAACCTGACACGGATATTTGACACACAACAGGAAATGAAGAATTTTTGAGTGCAATACCGGCAGTTACGGTTTTAACATATGTAACGCAAGTGAAAACGAGTTCTGATGACACCTTGAACATAGTTTCTGTTCTCTTGATACATGCTCGAGAACTTTGATGAAGTCCCTTAGGTACACCTCCTATACGCGGAGCGACAATCTGCAACAAATGAAGGATAGAGAGTGAGTAGTGTCAATTTCATTTGCGGAAAATTCACGACTTCGGCACTTGAACGATCTTCGTGAGGCATACTTAGGGAAGACCTTGGCCCAAGATTCGTATAATGTTCTGGAGAAAACGGCTTGCAAAGAACTCCTATAAATTCGTCCAAAACAACATTTCCTTCAGCTCACTTGCACCCCTCATTCATGAATTTTGTTTTATAATTGTCGATGTTGAAGTGAAGCGGCAAATTTGTGTGGTAGAAATCAAGGTCTAAAAGAGCTCATCCGCATTAGGGTACATTCACAACGACGAGCAGTTGTTGAATTCAAGTGAAAGATAAAGAGATCGAGGAGAGTGTCAAAATCACTTTCACGTCGACTTGCCGACATTGGACGAGATGGGATCACCAGACAATCTCAACAACACGGTAAAGATTTGATCAAATCATATCATTTTGGTAAATAAGTGAGCGTGGTAGCTTAGAAACAAAGGCATGATTCCATTGCAGTTTCCGTAACAGAGACCTAAAATCGGAGCGGATTTGCTAGAGATGTTGAAAATCGACACATGTGAATCGACGCATGTATCTTGAGTGGTTTAGTTTTCAATCGAATATACCGGCAATCCGAATGTATCTCCCGGCCTCCTCATTTGTAGGGTTTGCAGGACATCTGAACAGGAATGTGAGTTTGACCCTGACGACGACTTGCTCTGGAAAAGCTGCAGACTGCAGACTGGGCAGAGCTGCTGGTAGGGATTTGAGAGTGAAATTTCGATGTGAAATTGGAGTAACTTACAGAGGAGGACTTGCCAGATTAGGGCTTGGCTGGAAGTACAGTGGATTTTGGTACCCTGGTTGCGTGCCGTAATCCTCCCAGTGAGCGCTGGTCGCACGTCTTCTGCTCTGCGATGACCAAAGGATACTCTTGGCGCGATGAAAACACTGGCAGTCTTGGACGGCGTCCAATCTCAAGCAGACAAACTTCAATCGATATTTTGCTGCGAGAGACTGCGGATCTGCTAATAAGGATTTGAGAGTGACATTTCGATGTAAAATTGGAGTACAGAGAAGGAGGGCTTGCCAGATTAGGGTTTGGTGGGAAGTACAGAGGATTCCGGTACTCGGATTGCGTGCCGTAATCCTCCCAGCAAGCCCCTGATCTCACGTCTTGTGTTGGGCGACGACCAAAGGCTGATCCTGGCGCGATAAAAATTCCGGTACAGAACGTTGACGAAGTCGAATCTCAAGAATCTTAGACAGGCTCCAATCAGTATTTTGCTGCGATTGAGGTCGGGCAGACTGCAAGGCTGCTAACGATTAGGGTTTCAGAGTGAAATTTCCATGAGAAATAGGAGCATTTTACAAAGAATGGATGACTTGTCAGACTTGGGTTTGGTGGAATGTAGTTACAGAGGAGTCCATAGTCCATACAGGGGCACAGGCAATGACTGAGGAGGGGATTGTGGGGAAAAATGCATTGACAAGGAGGGTGTCATTCTTTCCCGCAATCCCCAACAACTAGGACAAATGTAAAATCGGGATGAAAGTTGCAAGTTGGATGAAAAGATTGTAACGGGCAGTACAACTTGATTATGTAATAGATAACCGATGAGCTGCAATAGATGAGTAGCAGCGAGTAGGTTATTAGACATAATCAGTTGTTCACTTTTCAATCACAATCTTTGATCTTCATGATCCAAGAATGTGGGAAGCAAATTGAAAGGATAGAAGATTATGAATTGCACCTTGTGATGGCGATGGATAACCCATCGCATAGAGCCACGTTACCATTCAAAATCAACAACCGGTTGTGCAATACCAGTAGAAGCCACTCACAAAATCAATGTGACATTTCCTAGCCAGGAGTGGTTTACAATAGTCTGGTTACGTGCCATAATCCTCCCAGTGGGAAGAAAATTCAAGTTTACTACAAGTAGTATTTCAACAGTGTCGAATTCGGGATTTTGTTGCAATTGAGATTGGCCAATAGTCATCTTCAATAAACAAAACTCTGATGAATATGATCTTGGGAAGTCACTTCCACAGTTAACAGTTCACCTAATTACAACAAATACCTTTTTTTTTTAAAGATTTTGTTGAATGTAAAGAAGTTGGTTTCTAATTTGCAAAGCAAGAGAAAAGCTTCTCAACATGAGGAAGACAGAGAGCGTCCTACCTTCCCAAACGTTTATGATAAATAATTAAGGTCGAGGCTTCCATTGTCAACATTACATGTTTTTTGAGGCCTTTGAAAAACTACGGGTTCATGAATAGTAGAAACGTTGTAGGAACTTTGGAAATGATGTGAGGAACTCTGGGAACTCTACCATGTAAGCAAGATAATGTGGTTAAGAGATTGCCACATCAAATAATACTAATTAATCAATTTTATAATCAATTTTTTTTTTTTTAAATTTAAATTTTAAAATCAATTTTTTATATTTTTATACTTTCTAAATCTTTTTAATTTCTATATGAATTTTTTTTTAATTAAAAAAATCAAATCAACAATGGTTGGTTTAGTGTGCAAAGAATAGTTTGGGAAATAATCCCAAAAGAGTCTTGTAGAGGCTTGGAAAACATGTAATGCCACACCTTGTACACAATGTGTACAATTGCAACAATTCCAACCAAGGCCTGAATAGATTTCTAATTGAAGTTGGAAATGTGTTTTTTTGGTTTTTTTCAAGGTTGTGACTACTAAGGTTGTAACAAATGTCTTATAGTAGTGAGTAAGAAAGTAGGAAGAAGTGAGAAGGTAAGTAATTTTGGAATGATTGGAATTGGAAGACTTTAGACATTGGTGACTAGTTTTGTTTTCTTTTTGACTCTCAAAATTCACAATAATTTGATTTTGGGAACAAAATTGTAAAAAAATTTGCAATCCTAATATTTCCTGTGTTCCTACATGGAAAAAATTTGGACTACTCATGATCTATTGCAAAATCACTTGAATGATTGACTACTAGTGTGTCAACCTTAACATATTTGCTTCTAATGCATAGAAACCCTATACTTATAATTTTTTGTAATATTAATGTTTTTTCTTCATGGTTTGAACTTTGAAGCTTTCTTTTTAACTTCAAAGCAACATAATTTTTTGGATTTCCAACGATGTCACTCATGTGGAATGGTTTGTAAGATATAAATTCCATCATATACTGCTTTTAATGATCTTTTTCTATTTGTATTTCATAGCTTTCTATAGTAAGAAGACTTAGCCGTCACTTGCATGGATTCAACAAATACAATTAAAGAAAAGCTTGAAATTTCCTATACTCTTGTCGCAAAGGCCTAAGGGAGGGTTGGTTTTGGACAACACTGTACATGTAGGTAAGATAATTTAATATTTTAATTTTAGAATTTTGATAGTTTGGCAACTTACTTTCCTTTTCTTGGATTTGGGCACTTTGTTTTTCTTATGTTAACTTTTCAACACTCCCAAGATTGGATTAATTTTTTTCTATTCATGTGTAAATGTGTTACTTTTTCTAAATTTTCTCAAGAATAATTTTAGATATTCAAGATTTTTCAGACTTTCAAAAATAGTTCTACAATTTTTTAAATTTTCAACATGCTCCAAATTTTCTCTGTTATTTCCAAAACTGACCCACACGTATGGTAGATTGCAAAAAAACAATTAAGGTAGGTACAGCGAAAATGGCACCTGACCTTAAAGCGCCCTGTACAATGTGCATACATTTTCAAAATCAGTCATGTACCCAGACTGTAGATGGTGCTTTCTACACACTTTGACTGTTAATAACTTTTGCATACGGTATCCAAATCCACTGTTCTTTGGTGCGTTGGAACATGCTTTCACTCACCAACAAGACTGTTAAAAAAAATCTGAACAACATAATAACAGGAACTAGGCACAGTATGAAAAACTGGCGCTTTGGGGTGTACCTACCTTACACTGGGTTGAAGAATGTTGATGGAATTCTATGTTACTGTAGTAGCAAGTTGCTCAGAGTTAGACTTTTTGGGCTTCAGCAGGGTTGGATTACAAGAATGTCTACGCAATTATGCACACGACTCCTTGGCTTGCAACTTGCAAACTAGTGCGCACTTGCTCCAATCCTGACCAACAGTATCACGTTGTTTATGACTTGATCAGTCCGGCTCCATCTTCTGCGGAATTGAGCAAGGATCAAGACGTGATCAAGACGTGTTTAAGGTAAGAGGCTCAGAAACCACTCATTTAACCCCTAAGCGTCGCCAGCGCCAATTTTTGGCGTTTGGATGACTTCGCAGGGGCAACACAATATGTGAACAACAGTTTTTTCATCCACTTTTTTTTTAATCACCTTTCATGGTGAATTGTAAAGACTCTCCAATTGAGTTTTTAGTCTATCTACTATTTGTTTTTATGTAGTTGAGAAGTAATTAGAGAAAACGGATGGCAAAATTTGCCATTTTAGTGTATATTGAGAAATTGACTGAATCTGAAATTTCTCCTTGAAAATGACATTTTTTGAGTTTGAGTCCAACTAATGAAATGAAGGTCTTTTCTTCTAGTTTCTACTCCAATTGGAATTTTGGAAAAATTTGGAAACTTGAATCTTTTATTGCAATTGGAATTTTGGCTGCATTTTTAATGTTCACTGCAACCTATAAATAGGTGTACACGGAAGTTGAGTTTACACCATGATGTTTGTCACTACAATTTACACACATCGTGAAATTTTCAAATTTTTTGAGATAATTTTCTATTTTCTATGATTTTTTCTTCATTTTTTCTTCCAAAAATCTCATCAAAATCAATTTTCCTCAAAAAAATCTGAGATTTCTGCACAGTGTAGAAGACATGTGATTCCATCTCTGAAAAATAAAAAATAAAAATTTCATACTCGATTGGTTCCTAAACGGTATCAAATTGAGTGACTAGCAATGGGGCTTCCAACCAGTGGTTACAGGCCCGTCCTTTAAGGGTTAAGGGCTGATCCGCCTTTATCATGTCTTTTTGAGATGGTAATATTTTTTGTTCATTTTTCAGTGAAAGAGAAATAAATGAGAAATCTAACACAAGTCGTTTCATAATTTTCAGAGCACTTTTGAATTACTTATGAATTTTCAAACAAAACTTGGCATAGGGTCCTATTTGTGATTCATAGGCCTTGGAAACCCACACATGCTTAGTTTAAAAAAACAAACGGTTTTGTTCAAAAACTAGCATTGCAATATGTAAAAAGTAATAGAGATGGATTGTAAATGTGATCCTTTCTTGAATCTGAAATGAATGCTTGAATCAATTATTATTTCAGAGTTTTTAACGTTTGTAAGAAGGTAATTGGACAACCAATTCTTATTTTGAATAAAATTAGTAGACACCTATCCACTTAGTTAGGAAAGAACCCATTGTGGCTCTTAAACCATCCATTGAAGAAGCATAAACCAAATCTTATCATGCTTTGATGTAATCAAGAGTCTACTTTTCCACAATTAGGTATCCATTTCATAGCCTCCTACTAGACAGTTCTAAATGCCCACACTGTTTTTGAGCCCTCTCCTATACTAGCCCCCCCCCTTTTTTTTCCAAATTGCACCATTTCAAAATAAATGTTTACTTCTCACAAAAAAAAAGTAATCTTTTTTTGCCAATTTTTTTCATTTGCATTAAAAATATGGATGAAATCACCAAAATAAGATGAAAAAGTGTATGGATATGATTGAAAAGTGTTTTTTGGTCCAAAAGATGAATGGATGTAGAAGTCACATTGCTCCACCAAATTTTTAATCAATCATCACCATCCTAGCTATTTCTCAAAAAAAAAGGATGGTATTTAGTAGTTGAACATACTATATAGTAGCTAGTAGAAATAGTTGTACAATGGGGTACCAATCAAAATGGCGTTTTTAAATTTGTAGTGAAAGAAATTTCAAGGCTATTAATTTTAATAGCCTCTCGAGAGCTCAAAAATTGGTATTTTCCATGAATTTTTTTTACAACATTATCTCTAAGTTAATAATATGTGTGACAAATTCAAAGCCAAAGGACTTATACAAAAAAGATATCAAAATCTACCAACATGTGTAGCTGTGAAATTTTTTTTCACTACTTTCAACTTTGACACCTTCTGAAGGATTGAATTTTCTTTTCTTTGCAATGAAATATTTTTTTATGAAATAAACTCCATTTTTTAAATATTTGTGAAAAATTTCAAGGTCAAAAAATTAATACAAGAAAAGATATTCAAAATCAACATGTGTAGTTTGAGAAAATTTTCACAATTGCCAACTTTGACATCCTCCCAAAGGTTGAAAAATTGTTTTTTTACCATGAATTTTTTTTGGTGAAATCATCTCTATGTTGATAGCATATATTCTAAATTTCAAGTTCAAAATACTTACCCAAAAAAAGATTTATAAAATCTCCCAATAAGTGTAGTTGTGAAGATGAGTTTTTGAGCCCTTGGATGCAATGTTGTTTTGTGGATCAAAGTTCGACATGGATGTTAGGAATCATCCTCACAACTACACATGTTCTAAGATTTTAAATATCTTTTTTTAATAAGTCTTTTGAACTTGAAATTTAGCACACACAATATCAACATAGAGATGATCTCATGACAAAAATTTCATTGTAAATAAATAACTTTTCAACCCTTGGAAAAGTATCAAAGTTGGCAATAGTGAAAATTCTCTTAAAGCTATACATGATGGGAGATTTTATAAATCTTTTTTGGGGTAAGTCTTTTGAAATTGAAATTTAGAACACATGTTATCAATATAGAGATGATTTCACCAAAAAAATTCATGGTAAGAAACCAGTTTTTCAACCCTTGGGAGGGTGTCAAAATTGGCAATTGTGAAAATTTTCTCAAAACTACTTATGTTAGTAGATTACAAATATCTTTTGTTGTATTGAAATTTTGGCCTTGAAATTTTTTACAAATATTAAAAACATAGAGGTTATTTCATGAAAAAAAATTTCTTTGCAAAACAAAGAAAATTCAATCCTTCGGAGGGTGTCAAAGTTGAAAGTAGTGAAATTTTTTTCACAACTATACATGTTGGTAGATTTTGAATATCTTTTTTTGTATAAATCTTTTGGCTTTGAAATTTGTCGCACATATTATTACTTAGAGATGATGTTGTAAAAAACAATTCATAGAAAAATACCAATTTTTGAGCTCTTGAGAAGTTGTCAAAGTTGGAAGCCTTGAAATTTCTTTCATTGTAAATTCAAAAACACCATTTTGATTGATACGCCATTGTACAAGGTAAATTGATTTATAGCTACCAATCTTACAAAAATCCATACCCAAGTTGTTTATTTTGTTTTTTACATTGAGATTTTTTAAACCATATGCCCCTTGGTCGCATTTTTGGTATCGTAGGAAAAGCCCTTAGCAAGGAGGATTGTATAGGCTATGTTTTATGGCATTCCAACACACAATGAAAAAGTTATTGAATTTTGAAGTTTTTATGGATTAAAAAATTAGAAAATTACTTTGATTATGACTTTGACTTTGAGTGTGGCAACAACACAAGGCATGCTAGTCACCATACCTTTAAGATAGGCTATTTGTTTGATTTGTTTTGTATTGCTTGTTATGTTGAGATTTCCTAGACCATGTGTCTCAATTAATTATAACATTGCAAAGAAAAGGTTGTAAGATCAATCATATAGGTGCAATAAACATGTAACTCAACCTTTTAAGCTAAAATATAAACAAAAAAAAAATCTTAATTAAGATGTGCAACAAGATATAGACAATTCTTTCTACAAAAATTGATATCATTGTATTGTACATTAATTGTAGAAAATGAAACCGCAAGCTACTGTAAAGAGAATTTCACAATTTAGATATGCAACTTCTAAACATTCATGATGACTAGGTACACCTTGTGTTGCAACCTTTGGCTTTGCAAAAATTAACCCCTAATTTTTGAACACATGTGAGTTTAGGATCTTGTAGCATGTTAGTTTGAAAAGATATATTCAAAATTTCAAAAAATTTGGTCTTATAAAAGAAACAAGGCAACTTCACTTCACTTTTGAAGGTCAATATCCCTTGAAAAGTTGGCTCCCTCTGCTATGAATCCCCCTAACTTTTCAAAAATTGAGAGCCATTGATTTTTATTAAAAAAAAATTTCCCCCCTTCCAAGGCTATTAATCTTTAAAAACAACTTAAGATAGAAATACACATTCAGATATGGGGATACTAGATGATAGAAATATGGATATGAACTTTGGCATATATGTCTTATCAAATGCCAAAATCCATCCCACCTAAAAACTACAAATAAGAGGGTTGAGGGGGAATTTTAATTAATTTAATTAAAATTATTTTTTGAGCTCAGTGGGAGAAGGACGGTAATCAAATTTAAAAAAAATATTTAATCACACTTTTGGGTGGATAGGAACTTCTCCTCACTATCCACCCTATCTATCCTATCCACCCTAAAGATAAGATATTAGCACATAATTAGCCTCTACGAGAAAACGTTTATGTTGGTGGTACTCCTAATCCTCCTATGGATTCATTCTTAAAGGCAAATTAGCCACATACTTGCAAACTTTCAAATTATTTGGAATTCTAAGAGATATAGATAAATAATAGTAAGTAACACAAATAGAAAATGATTCAAAATATTACATTGCTAAGAATTTAGTTATGGAATTGAAGAATACCAATTTCAATGGTTGTGATTTTGTACTAAATAGTCTATGTCCTATGATTTTATTTCTCTATCAAAATATTAAAAATTGGGTTCAATAAAAAAACTTTAAAGTTTACCTTAAAATAGGGAAATCCTAGCATAATTGCTTGCAAATTAAAACTCTTCGTAACTTTCATCTCATTAATCAATATGGGATGATCCAAATTTCAAAGCTTTCCACATGTGTATATATATATAATAACTTCTTAACTATGTAGTCAAAGTTTATGAAAATTATTGAGCCTTAAAGAAAAACCTTGTCTATATGTTGTGTGAAAATTTCAAATAAAAAAATAAAGAGTCCATTTGTAGTGAATTGCCAAAGAATTCTATGTCCTTTAGAGGTTAAAATGAGTTACAAGTTGGTTTGACAAATGAAAAGAAATTATCCTCTAGCAAGATGAATATGTACATTTCTCATTTCTATAGTTCAATTTAGAGCAAATTCCAAAAAGTTCCAAGAAGGCCTTCGACATTTAGGGGTTAAAATGCAAAAATCTTGCAATCTTTGTAGTCAAAATTTCTTCCATACAATTCCATACTAGTTAAATGAAAGATCCTACAATGAAGTAGGCCAAAAAAACAACTTTTAAGAGTTTTGTACTTTGCAATAGAAATAGTAGTTTCTAGTGCTTTTTAATGAATTAAGGGCTTGGTCCTTTAGGGATTATGCTAAAGTCCTCATTTTTAAAACTATTCAATACATTGAGCTTACAATTAAGCATTGTTGGATTGAAAATAGTACTAAATCCTTTTATTTTGGTGAAAGTAGACATCTAATGAGGGGCAATTTTAAAATAGTAAAATAATATTTTAAAAATATAAGAAAAAGAAAAAAATTACTTAATGTTTACAACTAGCACATGTACCTCCATTTCATATTTTATATAAAATTAACATATGACACAAAAGTTTTAAGCAAAACTCCACTTGTGTAGAGGCCAAGGATCAAGTTAAAAAAACGAATGATTCTTGCAATCACACTCATAGTCAGAGTGGTGTGTAGATCTAATGACCACCCAAAATACCCAATTATTTTGAGAAGTGTAGAAGTTTCAAATGGTTACTAACATTCCCATATTTAGTTAGCATTATAGTTTTGAAAGACCATCAACATGACCATTTTTAGTAAGCATGGTGACATTGACTATGACCCTTCAACAAGTTTGTGGAGGACTTATTACTCAAATGATTTTTATTATTTTTTATTTTTGAAACAAGTGTCTTGATGAACACTCACAAGGATTGCCATCACGAAGAGGGGCTTCTTTCACATTAAGTAAACCACCAGTCACTGCCAGATTTCAAACCTACAACCACGCCATTCAATTTGGGTACCTCCACCATCATACGGTAGTTCAAGGTCAAGGTGGACCAATTACGGGATGATGAGTGAGTTACATGCAGTCTCCGAACTCCGCGACCCAGTCGAGACTTTCCGGAGCAGCAATCTGAGTCTGTCTCCTCAAGAAGTTCAGCTGCAAGTTTGGGGGAGGATCGGAGGAACCCCAACTGTAACTTCCTCAGAAAAATCCGTCATTCCATAATTCTCCTAATTCTCCATAATTTCAGTCTAGCTTTTCATCGTCTGGAGAACGAGATCGAGACCTTCGATCAGTTCCCTGCTCAACACTCTTCCCCCATTAAAACTGCGTTTGATTTCCGAAAAAGCAACGCGGCAACTTGCTTTGCCTACACTCGACTGACGTACTGCTTCGACCGGCATTCACTCATTCAGAGACAGAGACCACGTCTTTTTCCTCATCAATTGAAGACGACAAGAGGAGAATGAGAGCATTTATTAAAAGCCTCAAATCTCTCGAACCTACTCACTCGATCGTCTAGCGGAAAGCATGAAAAAGGGAGGATTTCTGTGATTTCGCAGCAGGGATTCTCGGTAGACTTGCTACTGTAGCAGCAGTGCGACGCATTCGCTTTCGAAAATTGGCAGGAAAACGTGCGGCTAATCGCTGCAGTGAGCGGTGGGAGACAGTCTTCTGAAATCTCAAATCTATGATTCGGAGTAAGGTAGAAACATCTAATTTGCAACACTGTTTGTTTTGCGACACGTAAAATAATGTGAATTTGAAATTTCGAATGAACAGTGCTTCCATGACTCAAAACTGCCCACAACTTTTCAAAAGCAATCAACAAGAGGTGAAGATTTTTTTTGAAGCAACCACTGAAAGTTGAGATTTTTCAAGCTACAAGGTGTTCATTCAAGCCTTCAAGGTGAGTTTAGTGTTTTGTATTTAAGGCATCCTAAATTTTCAACTTTGAAGTTTGAAAATTTGCAAAATATTACTAGTGAGAAACTGAAAATGTCAAAAAATTATTAAATCACCTAATGTGAATTTCTATTGAGTTTGCTAATAATCTCATCAAATTTTTGTGGTCATTTGTACACTAAGATAGAATGACCCTAAACAATATTGTACTATTAGGTGTTTCTACTTTCTACCTAAGCTTGCTTGATAGCTTAAGAGTGGTGTTTGGCAAAGCATTTTTAGGTACTATGCAAACATCTAGGTATAAAGAAGGGATTCTTGAAAAACTAGGGTTGTTTTGAGTCTTTAATTTTAAGTTGATGACTAACTAAAGATGGTTGAAAGGTAGAGTATAATTTTACAAAGCTCCACATTTATTTGTATATTTGAAGTTTCACCATGTTATTCCAAGTTGTTGATTGCCTTGAGCAAAAGTTGAATTGGCTAAATATGCTTCACATGTTGTTAATATAGCTACCTTTTGTATTAATAATTTGTTTTTTCTTTTGTGGCCCTAAAAATAGAAACAAAAAACAACTACAAACATCATAGCTATTATTGCGTTGAGGTTTCAATTCAACAACTTAAATTTGATTAATACTTTATAAATAATCTTTTGATAAATTTAAGGTTTGTTTTTTTACTTTTGTAGGAGACAAATTATATAATGAAATTTTATCAAAATTCTAATTTTGAATACTTAAAGGATATAGTGGAATTTATTAAAATCACACTAAAGTATATGTAAGATAGAATAGGTTAAAATCACATTGTTTTGTTTTAGTTTCTACAAAATGAAATAATCTTTTATAATGATTTCTAAGGTAATCAATTTTCCCCTCACTAGTCACTACTTGGAAATATCAATTTTATTAAGTTGGCAATATTCCATTATTTTAGCACAGTCATGGCTACACAAGCACACAGGTGGAAACTACAAAATTTGTCCTAATTTGTGTCCTAAAGTAAACTTTTGAATCTCATATTAGTCCTTTGGGGTACTAATTTACATCTAATTAAATCATAAGTACCATTGAAAATGCAACAAAATCAATAGGTGTTTCTTGCAATCACCCCGTTGTGAAATGTGAAGATATAAGCTACAATTTTTCACTTGTAGAATGTAGCCAATTTAATGCAATTGATGTTTAGGCGTTTAATTAGAGGCAAATCAATATATCCTGCACGCAAGTCAAATTTAGCAATCATTAAGTTGTTTTTGTGAAAAAAGTGCCATGTGTGAACTCTTAAGTCCTAAGTGGTTTAAAGTGACATGGACCCTTGAGAATTAATCATGAGAATTCAATTTCGGCATTCAAGTCTTAAATCATGTATTAGGTATTCTAACTAGATGCAATCAAGGTATACCAAATAGTAAAATTAGATTCTCCTTCGGGTCGTTGCAAGAAACACTTACCGGTTTTGGCTCAAAATGACTCAAAATCAGTGAGTCTTGTGAGTCCTGTGACTTCTGGAATAAAATTTTTTTTAATTGAAAAAAATATGGATAATTTGAAAAGCAATGAGAATATTATGTCTCTTAAAATTTAGACCTAAATTTTTTTCTCTCTAAATATTATAGACAATGAAAAATACAATGAAAATAGCTCTTTTTTCACTAATTTGGTAAAAATAGTAAAAAAATTCAAAAAATGAAAATAAAAAATCAGTTTTTTCTCCATGTAAAGGTCTTTCTTTTCCAACAAATTTCATCTTTGGAAAAAATAAATTTTATTCTCCACACTTGCACAAAATCAGCCTCTTTGGCGACATGTGAAAGTTGAACAATATAGTATTTTCAAAAAATCTCTTTGTGGTCTTGTGTAATTTTAGGTGAGGTCCTTGTATGCAAATTTTCAGCTCAAAATTTGCATTTTTGGGTCAAAAATAGGACTAAAACCCTCCAAAATGGCCAAAGTAGACACCCAATCAGGGGTAGTTTAAAAATAGTAAATTAATTTTGAAAAAATTGAAAAAATTATACAAAATGTAAAACTTTTGTAGGCACGTTCATTTCAAGTTTCAAGTCAAATGAACAAAAGATGAAAAAATTATGAGCAAAAAACTACCTCCTCAAGGTTAGGGGGACAAAAAAAAAGGACAAGTGTTTCTTGCAATCACCCCTTCCGACTAATTTCTCAACATTCTACACTATATAAATATTTTTTGTCATTGTAGAAGAATGCAATACTTTTGAATTAGATATAATTGTTGTAATTGGGACTTACGAACTTCCATATGTACAAATGGATTGTACAAATGAAAATATCTGTAGAAATTTGTTGACTGTGATGGCTTCAAAAATGACTTTCTTGAAGTAAGGTAACCTAACTGTCAAGGCAACCTAAATTCACTATTTAGTGTACACTAACCTAATTACCACCCTGATATTCATAATTATACCTCTGGTTTACATGGCCCCCGACATGACCGTTCCGAAATGTACTTCTCGTGCTCATGAGGCCGGAGTTGAGACACGAGTGCGGTAAGACGTGGGTGGGAAGACGTGAGTGCGAGAGCAATGCTGTCCTGTACCAAGGTACCCACGCCCGCCCACTTTTGACAATTTGATTCACTCTTGTCCAACCGTAAGGTAGTCCTTCCGCTCCTTTGAATTGATGGAGCAAGGGGTGAAGATTCCCTGTACAGAATTCGTAGATCTCGGGTGGCCGGGTGGTGGGGACCTCCCGCATCTCACTGGCCGGAACCGAACTCCCAAGTCAAAACAGTGTCAGTCAGACGACCACATCTTTTAATTAAAGAGCAGGGCAGCCTCGAAAGAGACGGAGCAACCAGGGGCTGTCATGGTGGGTCCGTCGCCATGACAACAATGCTGCTGTCTGAGAGGAACCAACCAAAATATCATTCTCTGAGTCCTCCCAGAAGAAATGCAACGCCAACACCAACAAGGAGAAGACGAAGACGACGAATGAAGAACAGGTCCACGAAACAAGCGCAAGAACAAGCTCAGGAACAAGAGGAAGAAGAAGCTCCGCGCGTCATAGATCGCAAGCTCGCTCACTCCCCAGGTAGAAGCTTCTGATCGAGCGACCGGACCAGACAGCACACATTCGTGTTCATTCATTGCGGATATATCCGGCCAGTTCCTCACACGTTTTGGTCTCATTCTCGGTCGAAGAATATCCTGTTCCCTCAGTCACATGTACTGCTGCGTCGATCTTTCCTAGTCTATGAGTCGGAAGTGATGGCACGTCGAGATGACGCTAGCCATGCTAGCTAGCTAGTTTCAGTAAGTTTCTAGTGAAGTTGGATATGATGCGCGTGATTAATTTCGATCAGTTGGGATATTCGACTTTGCCAGATCGTGGCGTAGAATTACGATCCGGGGGTGGGGGTGGGGGTGGGGTTTCATTGTTGATGTAGTCTTGCCGGGTTGTCGACGTCGCCGTACGAACCAAATAAAGAGAGATAAGGTTAGATCAAGGGACCGGGAATCGGAGCGAGGGTAGTATTCTTCTGTGGCTCCCGTCATCCAACGAGTTGGTTTTCTGGTGAGAGAGATATGTATCCGAAGGTTCTGGAGAAGACGATCATTGCGGCAGTAGCTAGCGAGTCCGCGCTACAGATGGTTTGCAAATGTTAGCTTTCAGTGCACTCTAGAACTCCCTTCAAGCATGTGATGCAGAGGCGCGAGCAGGCGATCTGGACCTGGTCGGTCGACACTGTTGTATACTCGTATTGGGCACTGAGGAAGCGAGACTTTAAGGGCCGGAGGTGCTGGCGATGGGGGTACTTGCACTGTAAGTTGCCGATCAAACCAAGCTAGCAAGCCAAGGCGCGGCGGCTGGGTTTGACTACGGTTGTAGTTGGCGCGGGGAACAAGCGAGAATTGAATTGAATCTAGACATCTAGTAGTGTCTGAAGGAGCGCAAGGATTGATTCCCTTGTCTGGACGGACCGACTTGGAAGCCGCCGCCGACTGCGGACCTGCACCTCCAAAAATAGCCCGCCGAGTTAAGGATCGAGTTAAAGGAAAAAAAGTTCATTGAACTCCCGAACCTTGAGCTTCATGCCACCGCTATTTATACCCTCCCTCAGAGCTTTTTTGCCTGTTTGCAAAGATGCTCGCGTCCTCATTAAACTCGCTCATTCACGCGTTCACTAGAGTCTAATTCACGATTCGTCGCTATCAAGATCGAATTTCATTGCTAGCTAGGTGGATGAGCCTGGATCGATACCAGTCGCAACCTTAGCAAGAGTGTTTTTGGTTGGTAAAGTAGTTGGTAGTGATTCTTGTGTTGCCAGTGGAGATCGATATATCGACCACGCAATGAGAGTTAATTGGAGGTTTTTTGGTTGGTAAAATAGGTGTTGTTAGCATGATCGACATTAGCTATTATTGCCGGCCAGTGAAGATCGATGCATCGATAGGTGTTCAAAGCTAGGCTAGTAGATTTTTAGATTGGTGATTCTGTTACTGCCAGTGAGTGAAGATATAAACCGACACTGCACAGTTAACCAATTCGGTTTTTTGGTCAATAATTTAGTTGTTGGTGCGTGAGAGACGTTACGTTTTATTTGCTGCAGGGCAGTGCCGTAGGGGAAAATGGATGTTCTAGGGAAACAGAGTGATCTCAGAGGAAGTGATGGCTGTGCCGAAGTTTCTTCTGAGGAGTATTCATCGGAGAGCAACACGACTAATTCTAATCCGGATACTCGCAAGCCTCGTGGGAAAGTGCGGCAATACGTGCGCTCCAGGCTTCCGCGACTCCGGTGGACGCAAGACCTCCATCACTGCTTCGTGCAGGCCGTTGAACGACTCGGCGGACAAGAGAGTAAGTGCATCCAACTTGATTTATCAGGCCATATGCCACTTTGTATTTTATCAATGTTCCACGTTTAAATACATCCATCATCTAATGACGTGGGCTTCTCATTTCGGAAGTAATTAAGATATATTAGTGCTATTCATGATGTTAGCTACATTACATTGTCTAGTTGCTTGGTAGATATCAATCTTCGTAAATACATTATCTCGTTTTTCATCAGCTCTTGAAAAGTTATTGCTCTTCACAAAATTGGTAGCTAGAAAATTTATTGTTCGTCTCTAACTACCGCCAGGTGATCGGTAACATAGATGGTTTCGATGACGAACCTTGTTTACTTAGGAAGACCTAGTTAAGATACAACCGAAGGCTTCTTGAAGAGAATTACACAGTGCACAGACTCGGTCCATTGGTGAATTAATCCAACAAATGGTACTTTAATATTAAGTCAGTACGAACAATTCTAAGCTTTAGTTTCCAGCGCATGAAGCACCGTTCAGAGATCACCAGCACAGATTTAATTCCTATCTTACGGCCAGATTACTTTTCACGGTCCTGATAGAGCCTTGTTAGAAAGACGTAGAATTCAAACATGGATCCTGGCCCATGTTGTGGATGTCTGAATGGGGATTAGTTGAATGGTGGAACCAGGGCCTTCGCAGTAGATAATTAGAAAGGGGTGATACACTGCTGATAGAAGCTGCAGTGAGGAATCTGAGTGCTTGCATGTGCCTAGTGGTTCAGTTGATTTTATGTCATTAGTATTATTTTTACACTTACACTCTTGCTGTTTATGTATTTGTGAATCAGAAGCAACGCCGAAGATGGTACTGCAGATCATGGATGTGAAGGGCCTGACAATCGCCCACGTCAAAAGCCACCTGCAGGTTTGAATGAGCTTGCACGTCTTTCTATAGTCCGCCATAAATAGTACAAGTACTGGTAGACAACCCTGTTTGAAAGTTTTGTTGACAATTGATACGATGAATTGTAGTGTCTGTCTAGATTGATCACTTAAATGAGACTTCATTGATAGAGTGGAACTCAATATTGCAGATGTACAGAAGCATGAAGAATGACGAGACTTCTCAGGCAGGTAGGTTATCAGCTTTCAACCGTAAGTTACTAGTTGCTAAAATGAACACTCGTAAGTAACTGCCACTTCTTAGTTCTTGGGCCTATAAATGTGACCACCTTGTCGATCTGGGTCCACGTCATTTCAGAATTTGAACCGACAATCGAAGCATATAACGTGATTCAGCTCAGATTCATTTGATTTTAAACTCAATAGATAACCCTTATCATAGAATTTAAGATGAACCTCTCGCCTTCGACAATCAATGACCTTCACATTTGTCCGGTATATGATGATTGATCACAGTTCAGTTGCCCGACTGAAACCAATACCAGTCATACTTCTAAAAACTCTAATGAAAGATCTTGAGATTGGTTGGGCAGTGATTTGAGACTCATGTATATGGTCAAGTTCGTTAAATTGGCACGATTCCATCGCCAAAAAATATGACACGCATGTACAAAGGTCTAAATAGATGAGGATAGATAGAGATTTAAGTTTCAGGCTTCCCGTTCGAACTGAAAGGGACCAGAGACTTATTAGAATACCGCCGATTTAATTAACGAAATTGAAGTCATGTGTATTACGCTTCAACCGAATTGGCTGAAGAATTGAAATAGTCACTGATTTTTTAGAGTTTATTTACATCAAGATCGATACATAATGCAATCAACCTGGTTAACTTGGTTTTCCATGCACCGTTTTAAACATTCAGATCTAAGTTTCTGGCGTGGAGGCCACCTCCAGCACCACCCCAGCATGTGGCTCCAGTCCACTGCCGAACTGAAGCGAAGCGCCCAGCTCCTGGACTTACAGACCGCCGGTGACTCCGATCGACATCCCAATAGCGCCAAGGAGCAGCTGGAGACGGAGTGGGAGATGTGCCGACGAGAGTATGATGCTCGGATAGCCTTGATGATGTTGACGGAGGAGCGGAAAAACAGTATTCCTAGTTGTACCGGCAATTCGCCCACTAGGTCTACTGTGGAGTCCAGGCCTCTCATGAAGCTTCTAGATGGTGGCGAGACCGGAAATAATTATCAACAAGCTCGCAGAAGTTCCTTTTCCGAGGATACTGACCTCAAGCTCCTTCAGGTCAGTCTGGACAGTCTGCACTTTTCAAATTAACCTCAGTCACTCTGTACCATACATCACTGT
Source organism: Thuidium tamariscinum (assembly GCA_947034885.2). Taxonomy (NCBI): domain Eukaryota; kingdom Viridiplantae; phylum Streptophyta; class Bryopsida; order Hypnales; family Thuidiaceae; genus Thuidium; species Thuidium tamariscinum. Next base: position 14,590,474 of record OX344756.2, read on the forward strand.
GAAAATATATAGGGAAATCGGTCGATCGTCTGGAATATAGACCGAATCTCTTTCAAGAGTACGTGCATGGCGTTTTAATTAACGATTATATAACAGTTTGTGCTCTCAAGTGGATCTGTTTTCCTGCTCAATTCTTGATTTTTCTGATGGAGAAAGGCAAAACAAACTTGCAGAAAGCGAAGGAGGATCGATTGGGAAGTCGCCAGTATCCCGGTTCAGCTTCCAGGCCTTTCGACAGAGCCACCAACATTTTCGACGACAGGTTTCCGAGCACCGAGATGGATGAACGCGAGCACGTGTTTTTCAGAAACTCATCCCCTGAGCCACTAGTCAACTCGAAGCCTGAATATTCACGCCGTGATGAGAGCCTCCTTTCGCTGTCACCCCCCCACTCTTGGAGAATTAATCCAACTCCAAATCTCGCGAGTAGTCGTCGTACAACAGCTGAGCCCCATGTGCATTTTGTTGACTATTTGACACCTCGACAGCATGATCAGCACCACATGGGCGGTGGTGGACATGTTCAGCTGGATTTGACTATGTCGACAGGGTCAGCTGCAGGGGCAGAATTCGAAGAAGGGCAGCATCAGTACTGGGCAGAGAGTTTAGAGGACCCGAAGAGAATAAATGGAGTTCCAGAGCTTGAACTTTCCTTAGAACTTGCCATGTCCAGTCGATGACTCGACTTCAGGTCGTATGAGTGTACAGTCAAATTATGGAGTTTGTATTAGGGTCAGTATTAGGGTTAGCGTTACGGTGAAAACTGAGGATCAGGGTGAGGATTAGGGTTAGGGTTAGGGTGACTAGGGTGACTAGAATATTAGAATTGGAATTATTCTTCAATCTGCTCGCGGATTCTCCGAGTTAGTAGGATAGTTTCAATTCTTTATTCTGGTCATTGAACTAGTGCCTGAATCCTCAACTGGAGAGTTCGAGACCAGCATTAATTGTCAGCTAGGGTGACGCACCTTTATGAGAACTGAGAAGGAACCTCGAGAAAAAATGATTTAGGATGTTTTACTTTACTTAAGAGTCCACTGGATAGTCTGTGCCAGTAAAACATTGGCTGCATTCTGCTTCTTTAAGTTTTATAGAAAATTTTGCCGATGATGGTCAACATTCTGATTTTTTCATATGTATCTTCACTCTAGCTGCAGATTGTTGAAACATCTGCAACTTTGAACTTTGTGAGCATATGCATTACCTGCGCCATTTCAGTTCATGGCTCAGCGTGGATGCTGGAGACACAGATTTTGCGATAGAGCATTATTTTATAGTAAGGGTTGCTCCTGGCCATGGAGATTGTTCTCTCCACTGATCAGTCCAATTGTCACCTGAGAAGATCAACCAAAAAATTTCTGATGATTGGTCAACAAAATGTTGCAAATCCCCTGTGAGATCACAGTTTGTGCACTTGAAGCCTCGAAGGTCACAATTTTGGCTCTCTGAAACATGCCATTTTAATAAACGTGACTGCAATTATTAACCGTGGCACAGGCGCCAAATTCTGTCCAGTGCACGATTGACAGTACAGAATCCCCTGTTTCACAAATCCGTACCGCTAATAGATTCTCAAGGGCATTTCCAGGGGACAGCGTATTTCACCCACTGGCATGTCTAGCTTTCACACCTCCACGACAAGACATCTTGCCCAACACAAATACAGTAAATTTACGGGTGTGGCAAGCTTTATATTTCAGAAGCAAGTCGCCAATTGACTTAGCAAATCATGGGTTGGAGTGAGGTGGGTAACATGGTTGCATCTGTGTGGATCGAATTGTAACTGGATTCACACATACGGGTGATTGCAAGAAACACCTACCAATTTTGTTGCGTTTGGCTGATTTTTTCGGGAGTACTTTAAAATTAGAAAATTAATTTTAAATTTAAAAAAAAAATATAAATAGTATATATACCTCTAAATGAAGGTTTTCACTGAAGGAAATGGATAGAAAAATTCTCTAAGTAGGAGAATTTGAAAAGTGCCAAACCTCCAAAAAATACATACCTTCATGTTTTAATTAGGGAAAAATAGTAAAAATAGATATTTTCAAAAAATAAAAGTGGCCATTTGCAACAACTTTATGGAGATGGTCATTCACAAAAAAATCCACCAAAATAATATTTTATGTGTTTCAAAATACAAGTAGAAGGGAGCTCACTTTGTAGACCTCCACACCACATAAAATTAACTATTTAAAAAAATCCTTCCCTGGGAAGCTAGAAGTCTATTAGAAGACCATCTCATCCAAATTTCATCTTAAAATCATTAAAAAAAGGTACTCCATAGTACTAAAAACCCCTAAACTGCCAAGTGTGACATCCAATATTCCAATCGGGGTCTATTTTTGGATAGTCAACTATTTTTTGAAAATTATGAAAAAATTAGGGAAGGTTTATGATTGTATGAGTACCTTCCCTACAAATCTTGAGTCAATCGGAGCCAAAACACAAAAGTTATGGCCAAAAAACAAATCAGCACACGTAGTGTGACACAAAATAGGACAAGTGTTTCTTGCAATCACCCATACACACAATGCTGGACTACTTGAATGTCTTCCTGGATGCATATACAGTCAGATATCGTGCGCATGAGTGATGACCTCCATTAACCAGTACATGATCTTTTATCAGAACAGTAATCCAAACCAATCTGAATATTACTGATAACATCAATAAGAATATGGTTTAAAACACCGTGTGCAATTTAGAAATTATTTCAACCACATAGGGATATTCATTAAATTGACCCGGCATTTCAAAGTGTCAAAAGTTTTGGGCAGGCACCTGAAATTAAGCTAGAAGCCTAAACTGGAACTGGAACTGGAACTGGTCAAATTTGAGAAAACAGAAAATTTCAGACCAACAAACATGTGATGTTCAAGTGCCTAGAATTAAAGCTCAGAAATCTATGATTTGTGTAGATTTGAGTTTCAGTTGGCCAGATTGAGGGTTTCAGCCAGGCAAAGCAAAATTGCAAACAGTGCACCCAGTTCCTAGCTAGTTGCAAGTCTTCATCATGGGTCCCAATTTGGTGGAACTTTCACACCAAAGTAATGAATACGACCATGATTCTGTTTCAGCCATGCCGTGCAATGAGAGACTCCATTGTGTAAGACACAAGTTAAAGAAACCAAGGGAGCTTTAGATTCGGAGCAATTGCAAAGTGAAGATTCGAACAAAATAATTCCCAAACCCCGTTGACAAATGAAAGCTCCGCCAATGAATCCGTCTGTTCCAGCCGAAGGAAAGCAATCCCCGAAGTCCAGACTGCTGTACAATACTGACTGAGAGAACAATTTGTTGCCAAATTTCTGGGAGCTCAAATGATGTACTTGCTTCCCAGACAGGAGCATCTAAGTTTTATACTGATAACATAGATTCCTTAAGTCCTTGCTGAAGCTCCTTTTGATTCCACCTCCTAAAATTGAGGCGCCCCCCAGCAAAAGCTATGTACCTCAACTAATAAAATAACTTTGCTTTATGTTGAAGTGGGCGACTGAGGTCCCAAGCAAACTCGCACTCGAAGTGATGCAGCCACTGATTTTATGCCAAACTACGATGAATCAGAGAGAACCCAAGAAAGAGGACTTGCAGGTATCAATCCGGCGTTCCGGCAGAATTTTCTTATCCGACAGACTTGTTTTCCAGAGTGGTGGGAGTCTGGGAGCTTCCAACTGACGGAAAATAACGTTCATGTCATTCATCCAACAGTTTGGTGTACATTCATCCTGAGAGATTCAATCCTCTATTCCTCTCCAGCGTTCCCAGAACCTAAATCCTGGATTTCGCTTTGCACCTATAGCCGTGCCCTTGTGAGATGTATCTCCGCGACACGTCATCCCATTCATTGGAGACACGTTGATAAAAGAGATTTTGAAATGTGGGAATTTGTCTTTTTTTTTTCTACTTGGTAGTGTACAACTTGCAACATGGGAGAAAATTGAATGTACACATATGGCTATTTTTTTTCATTGAATGTGCTCATAAGTGCTAGCTGACAAATTACAAAAGTTAAGAAATTGGCGATTTTGGTGGGGAGTGACAAACTGAAAAGAACTGGTCACACTTACAATCTTACACATTGAAATAGAAATTTACAATTTCATAAAGAGTGTCAAAATTACAATGAAATGTCTATTTTGCAATTCTATGTTCTAAGTCCTATTGAACTAATTCCTATCACTAACAAGGGATTTGGTTTTGCAATTGTAAGTTCTAAATCCTATTGAAGTAATTTTTATCACTAACAAGGGATTTGAACCCTTCTAGACTGCCCAATTTGCAGTGTTAGTGTCTTGCACAACACAAGACAAACAAGCAACATTAGAAGGTTAATAAAAAAAATTCATACAAGTGTTCACCAAGCCTCCAATCCGCCAGTGTCATGCAACAATGCATGTTCAATTTGGTCCAACATCGCAGGTCCCACATCGCAGCTTTGCAGCTCCACAGCTCCATAGCTCTTGTATGCGTCTCTGGTCCCACTCTTCGCAACTTCACAGCTCCAGTATGCGGCTCTGGTCCCACTCCCACATTGGTCCCACATTACAGGTTCCATATCGCAGTTCCGTAAGCCAGCAGTTACAGATGGCGTAGCAGGATCATTGTGAAACCTTCCATTAAGGAAAAGTTGAGTTGCAAGGTACGCATAATCTCATGAAAACTAAGGCAAGAACTTTCTAAGTGAGGATACTTGGTTCCACATTCGCAACGCCGCCCTAGGCATCTCCATAGCGGCCCACCTTGACAGTGCTTTTCCAAGAATCAATGGCTTCCTTGTAAGGAAAACTCTCAAGTGTGTAATATTTTTGGCCAAACATGCGGACTGTAACTAAAGGAAGATGCTTATCTAACCTGTTTCTTTGGCAAGATTTCAGGAACTTAAGGTTAGAGAAACACCTCATCCTCCACTGAGCCAAGGACTAAACAGTAGCCTATTTCAGCTAGCTGGAAGTACTCAGAAATTATCTTTTACAAATGCAAAGATTTAGAAAGTTTCCGCCACAATTTGATGACGGGATTCACATCAAAGGGTGAGCCACAGGCAGCTTCAGCGTTGGCTTTCATGGTCACCTTAAACAATGCCTGCTGATTGTCCAAATTAGACGGTGACAAAATCTGAGGTACAGTGTAAGGCTGCCCTCCATCACATGGGGCCTGTCCTTTATTAAGGACTCTTGCTTTGGCAAAGTGCTCCTTCAGAATAGCTAGGTGATGGCTGAAAGTAGCCTCTGCCCCATCTTGGAGCCAATACTATGGGTATATTACTCCAAATGCATCAAGAAGCTCCTGCTGAGGAAACCTGCGGTCAAGCTCATCACAAAGGCATTGAGCTATTTCTGCACACCCAATAGCATATCAGTATATAAAAGACATTGGTGTTTTTAAAAAATGGAAATGGAAAGTCCCCACTCACCGAGAGTACTAAACTACTGATTCACGGCACCATCTGTACTAATTCAGAGCACCGAGTACTGATTCACGGCACCATATGAGCCACAAAAAGCAGAAACGATACAACAAGCAGAAATGATCTAGCCCAAGTTGATACAGCAAGCTGAGGTCACTGATCTGCAGCACCCACAAGCCTACTAGCCCAAGCAAAAAAAAATGGAAGTATAATATGAGCTTTGTGAAGCAGGACACAGACACCCACCCACCAAAAAAATATAGAAGTATATTATGAGCTCTTTGAAGCAAGACAGACAAAACCAACCAACAAAAAAAATGGAAATATAGTATAAGCTCTTTGAAGCAAGAGACACAAACCTACTCCACAAAAAAAATTTGAAGTATAATATAAGTTATTTCACCTGCAGCACACACAAACCCGCCCAACAAAAAAAATTTGAAGTATAATATGAGTTCTGCACCCTATAGGATACATAAAGCCACCCAACCAAAAAAATTTGAAGTATAATATAAGTTATTTCACCTGCAGCACACACAAACCCGCCCAACAAAAAAAATTTGAAGTATAATATGAGTTCTGCACCCTATAGGATACATAAAGCCACCCAACCAAAAAAATTTGAAGTATAATATAAGTTATTTCACCTGCAGCACACACAAACCCGCCCAACAAAAAAAATTTGAAGTATAATATGAGTTCTGCACCCTATAGGATACATAAAGCCACCCAACCAAAAAAATTTGAAGTATAATATAAGTTACTTAGCCTGCCAACAACCAGACCCACCCAACAAAGAAATATCGGAAGCATGAGATTAGATTTACCTGAGAATTGACGTTGCACGTTGTCCTGCACTTGATTGAACTCCTCTTGTGTCACAAACAAATGTGCACCACTGTTTTTGTCGTGGCATTGAGCAAAGGCAGCTCCATTGCCAAAGTCAAACAATAAATGGCAAAGGCCACTCTCTCCAAGAAGCGGCTTCCACAGTAACAGAATCTTGCCATAAGAAAGCAAAGTGATGGCACTGTAGCAGTGAAAATATGCTTTTTGGAAGGCAGTGGAGGAATCCATGAACATTCGGGCCAATTCCTCTTGGCACAATTTCACTGCTTGAAGAAAGTCACAAATGAAAATATCACAAGCTTGTGACAGCTTGATCAAGCAGTGCACGGCATTAACAAGAGGAATAAAACATGCCAATGAAAGCAAGACCTCAATGTCATAAAGTAGGTCAAAGTTATCCGCAGCACGAGCATGTGGTTTGTTACCAGGTCCCGCTGTCATGTCCATGCCCATTTTAATGAGCAAGGTGCGATACTCCTCCAAGATTCTCGTGGCAGGACCTCTCATGGAGATCCACCGTGTTTCCACATTTCGAAGCATCATGTTACCCTTAGTTTCCATGAGATCAGCAAGCCTCTACAATTCAGCGTGGTGCTTATTGCTTCGGCAAAAATAAGCGTAGACAAACTGGAAAAGGCCCTCGAGACGAGAAATGAGGGAAAATTTGGACAAGGTCTCGACCACCAAATTCACACGGTAACTGACACAACTCGCCCCGATTAGGAATGGAGCCCACTTCTCCCTGATTTGGGTGGTGACACCCGATTGGGGCCCTGGAATGTGCTGACTCTGTCAACCCCAAAACTTACCACTTTAGAAGCGATTTCCTCACGACTAAGGCCTCCTTCCCCCATGAGCGCATGCACTATTACCTCAGCCAAGTGATCGGTAGTACTACGATCAGAAACGCAAGACAAATGCAGAAGATGCGGCACTCTCTCCCAGTTGGACACAACGTACACATGAACGCACAACCACGACGTCGTATCCACTGCTGTGACCTCATCGGCAGAAATCGAAACGATCCTAGCATCTCTAACAGCACGTCTCAACGCTCCAAGGACAAACTCATGCAAATGCTCTGCCATTTCCCACCCAGTTGTCTGTGACCAATGTTTCCTTGGGAGATTTCTTACCTTGAGTTGCTTCAACAACTGCTATTGACGTTCAAAATCACAAAGCGGACGACCATGACTCAAAATGTAAAGAAGGGTAGAAAACTGGACTACCTTTCTCTTATACTCACCCTCTAGACCCCCAACCAACTAATCCACAACCGTGGCAAATTTCTTTCGCCCTGCCCATTGTTTCACAAGTTGTAGGTGCTTGCAGTCAGGCTTGACGAAAGAATTGCCCTTCTTCATATCAGGGTAGGGGACGCCATCCTCCTTACAAACGCGCTTACCTTCATGTTTCTCCAAATTGTCCAACTTGGGGACCATCAACTTGCACCTCCCGTTGATGCAGGTACAACTACAGCAAACAACGCCAACAAGGTCCCCAACATCATTGAACTCCCCCTCCGCCCATGGGAATTTGCACGCCCAGACCTCCTGCCAGCACCTTGTAATTGTGGCCGGATTTGTTTTCCTTCTCTTTAGCGTAGGGGTGGGTGTAGCAAGATCAGTGACCTCGGGCAACACAAGAGACACGACAGTAGCCTCCGAGATGGAAAAATCACGGGGTGCTCCGGGGAGCGAGTCTGTGAGTTGAGTTTGTGACACATGCGTAATGGAGTCACCCGCCATCGGAGGGGCGCGGGAGGTATTTCCCCACACCACTCGTGTTTCGACTTGATCCGAAAGTCTTCACCCGAAAATTATTGGGGAGTTTTAGATGCGGCACCATCGAAGACCTGCACCCCAAGACAACAAAAAACCCCAACAGTACTGAAGAGCGATCGGATGCACCCCAAACAAACCAAAATCAAAGCTAAACCACAGCGATCGGGTGCACCACAACCCCCTAAGCCAAACACAATGATACGATGAGCAATTGGATGCATACAAAAACCACAGAAAACCACAATACCATCGCCGGATCGGGTGCACAACAAATCACAGAATACTATAGGTCGATTGATTGGAAAACTACAGACAAAATGAAGATCAATTCAGCACAACAAAGAGCAAAGTGAGTGAAGCAAGTGCAAGCGATGTGAAAAGTTGGCATCGGAGCGATGAAGCACTAGTTAAATTGCTGAAGACGCCTTGGGTAGCCGTTTGAAAACACAATCGGCATTTTTTTTTCTTAGAACTATGAGCAAGTGAGCGCCACATTCAAGACAGCAACCTCCAAATCCAAAATGCAGTGAATGCCAAAGATTTCCAGAGCACCTCTAGTATTTTCAATGCAACAGGAATTGGGGGAGAGTGAACGCCTCAGCGCCGAAGTTTCCCACAATCTGATTTCCCAAAGTTCAGATTTCTCAGAACCACCGGAATCCAAGAGACTGACGTACTGGCGATCTGGCGCGAGGGCAAGCTTGGCACCTCCAAACTTCAAAAAACAAGAATATCCTTTGTGTTTCAAATGCGCTGCTAAATGCGCGCAATTAAGAGAGCAATTAATGCGAAAACATGAGATGCTCAGCAATAGGGTCTGCTAACATGCAGATGGAGGAGGGCGCCCCAAACCCTACCCCGAGCTAAACCCATCCGCGGGATGCAGCCGCCCTGGCCAACATCAGATGGCCTAGGGAGCGCCACCGTGAACAGATGATTTCCTGCTCGTGTTCATCCGCTACTCACGTAGTGGATGAAAAGCAGATTCAGCCACCTCAGCATATACAGGTGCTGGAATTCTGCTCAAAATGTTTTCCACAAGAACATTTCTACAATGTACTTTTCACACTTGATTTTTTTTGGTAGAATTTGCGCGATTTTTAGCCAAAATAAAGATCGATGTTCCTCTCCTATACTGTAGTTTAACTCAACCACACTCTGGAACTAACTTATAGTTGATCGGCAAGGTAGGAGGTTCATAAAGGGAGCATCTAAGGACTGTAGCAGAATTTGGGGGAGGTGAAACATCTTGAAATATTTTTCAGTAAATTTTCCTTGAAAGACAAGTAGAATTTACATCTAATCCAAATCATTTCATATTTTTTTTGAGCTTTATGGAATTAGTTACAAAATTTTGAAGTTGAAGTGGCATAGGGCTCTGAAATGGAGCACCTCTTAAAGTGTACATATTTTATATATTGCTAAAGGTTGTAAGAAAACAATATGTACAAACAATGTACATTCGGGTGATTGCAAGAAACACTTCATGTTTTTGTCTCGAAAATGTAGTTTTCGGTCACATGACAGGTTGTACTGCATGATACTTTCAGTACTACATGTTAGCACTGCACTTGCAAATCTTAACCATCGAATGAAGGCGACTGCAAATGGTTGGATTGTCTGTCAGTACTATGTAGTACTGTAGACTACTACAAAGTACTACAGAGGCCATTGATAGCAAAAAATAGTTAAAAAGGGGTTTGTCAACCTTTTCATTTTTGGAAATTCAAAAAAAATTCAATTTTTTTTTCAAATCCATTTTTCTAGATAAGATTGTACTCACGTAGTAATAAAAAATTCCTCTATGAAATTTTTTCCCTCTTTATAGCCTTTGCACCTAGGAAGGTCACTTTGATCCCATGTGTGCAATAGACATGTTGCTAATTTTATAAAAACTCATCATCAATCCTTATAATGTTAGTAAACCTCCAACTTGTCTACTTTGTGGCTTCAAATTTGGAATTGGGGGTCAAAAATAGGACTAAAATCCCGAAAATGGCCAAAGTAGACACCCAATTGGGAGCATGTTAAAAATAGTAAAATAATTTTAAAGATTTTGAAGAAATAATTGAACATCTAAAACTTTTGTGTGCACCTTCACTCCAAATTTCAAGCCAAACTAACAAAATATGCAAAAGTTATATGCAAAAAACTACCTATTAGAGGTCAAGGGGACAAAAAATAGGACAAGTGTTTCTTGCAATCACCCATTCAAGAGGGTGTTCTATTTTAGAACTGCTCACTTTTGGAACCTCCTACTTTAGTTAACTCATAATGCAAAGTTGGCCTTTTGACATAGACTTTGTCACCATTTGATTGGACTGTAAGAAAAGCATTATAATTTATAATGCAAACCTTCTTTCTACACCCTTAGAATTGCAAAAAGTATAGATATGAAGATTTGTGATGAGCTATATTAGACTTGACATTATTTTCCATAATGCCTTCAAGCTTCCCCACTCTCAAGCATTATCTAATTTGTAAGCATCCCTTTGGACAAAAAGTATCCCCCCATAGAGTCTAAAAGTTCAATTTGAAGTGATGTAATTTTTACATGCATCTATTGTCCAAATTTAATAAGACTTGATAGGAAATCTGTGCTCTCTTCTAGTTTGTGGAGTAAAACTTTTAGATTAATCCAAAATGGAGTAATCTTTTTAAAGCCATTCAAAGTTCATACATACCATTTGAATGGCTTTCATACTATTTGAATTTGCCAAACTACATTTTGATGATTGCAATTGCGGTGGCTTGTGTTTTCTTCATCCAATGTCTATTTTCAATAAAAATTTGTTGGATTATATTCCCTTTGAAGTCTAAAGTTACTACGGTAAAATTCAAAATCCAAATATTTTTAGATTACAATGAACTTTTAGTGGCTTGTTTCTTCTTCATATGGTTTTCGTTTCCAATACTTTTTTTTGAAAGTTGAACGTAGTAGTCTAGTTTATGTAGTCAAACTTTAGTAGGGACTTCAACATTCTATGTACTTTTAGAACTTTTTTGCTATCATTAAAAGAGTTTTGGGCCTCCAAGAGACTGTTTCAAGGTTGTTCCCTAAAATTGTTTCCAATGTTGCAAACTAGCTCCTATTGGTTTGAATTTTGGAATTAAAAAATAAAATAAAATAAAAATTATTTTTGAATGTATTAAAAAACAAAAAAATTGATTTGAAAATATTTTTTCAAAAAAAATATTTATAAAATATTCAATATTAATTGTAATTAATTAATTAATTAATTATAATTATTTGATGTGATAGCTGCCCAACCACATCAAATTGCTAATGTAGTAATGTTTCCAACATTCCTACAATGCTTCCAATGTTGAAGAACTCGCAGTCTTCTAGAAGCTCGAATCTCCTCTAATGCTTTTTGAAATTTTGAAGCCATTTTGTAAACACATAGAGACATTTGAATGATATTTTTGTCACCAATTTTTGATATTCTAGTTTTGAAGGACTTCATAGTCAAAACTTTTTTTATTTGAAAAGGTTTAGAAATTGAATTTCAACTCTAAATGTATTTTTAGGAAAATTTCAACATCCTTTTTCAACACTAAAACATTACAAGCTTGCAATCTATATGGCCAAATGACAACAACATTTGTTTCAAATCATCTAGAACTTATGTGCTACAAGATTGTATAGTTGAGATTTCTATATTTCAGTGACATTTAGACTTACAATACTTCAAAAGCAAAGATGTTTTTGAATCCAAATGGTCCTAGCATTGAGGGGATAATTCTTGAAGGATGCCCTCCCTAATCAAGGTACTAGTGGTCACCAAAACTATTTAGATTGTTGGACCTATAGGGGCATTTGTTGTTTCTAAAATGAGCAATGAAGTCATTCATTAGTTACTTTTTGACCTTAACGTCCTTCAAGGGTTAAGATTAGCGATTTCAAAACGGTTTCTCCAAATTAGCTCAGAGGCTATGACCGTGGCCCATGTAGGAGTTCTCTTGGCCACATATCTTTTTGTTGGTGGAATTTTTCAAATAATATTAATTTTGAAATGTTGTTTTTTGTCTCTAATTTTTTTTTGGAGTAAAAATAAATGTGCTACATTTTACAATATAATATGTGGAAGGGAATACTATATTTTCCATTTTTTTTCGTTATATTGCTCTCAAAACAAAACTGAGTAAAGGACAAGAACTAATTTCCCATTTTTTTTTTGCTAAGTTGCTATTTGAATTAAGTTGAAAGCCAAGCAAAAACTAACTCTATCATTCATTCACAACTAATTTGCTATAATACAAATGCAAATGTTCTACAAAAAATCAAGAATCACTCCAAGACAATTTATATTTCCAAAGTGAAACAAAGGCATTCAAGTGCAAATTATATGTAACATATGATTTGAATTCAAAGTAATTGAAGTATTACAAGTCTTCAGATTGTCTGAAATCTAAATGCCCAATCCTACTTAATCTATACTACCTAAACCTGCCACTAACAAGGGAATTGAACCCTAATACTGCCCAATTTGCACTGTTAGTGTTCTACACATCAAAGAACAAACAGCTCACATTAGAAGGTTAAGATTAAACACTACAATTCCTAAACCAGCTCCAGTTCCTCGCTTCAACCATTGAAACCACATGAACTGGCTTCAGCTCGTCCTCCTTTACTCCCCTCAGCCCTCGAAGCAGTCAACCAGCCAAACTCAGAGCAGCTACAGTCTCCGATGGCAGCAGCTACAGTCTCTGATGGCAGCAGCTACAACAAGCCGCCAGTCTCCCACGCCACTAAAACAGCAAACACATCGGAGCAGCTCAAGAAACATCTAAAATCTCTTGAATGAAGGTGAACTTGAGTTACAAGTCAAGCCTGATCTCATGAAAACTAAGGAAAAAAAATTCCTAAAGAAGATTGAGGATACTGCCCTAGGTCACGCATCCCCTTGTCTGCCAGTCTTCACAGCACTTTTCCAAGAATCAATTGCCTCCATGTAAGGAAAATTGTCAAGAGAGACGTAGTTTTGACCAAACATACGGACAACAAGGGGTAAGTGTTTCCCTAAACGATTTCTATGGCATGACTTGAAAAACTTGAGATTAGAAAAACATCTCTCATCTTCTACAGAGCCAAGAACTAGACAGCAGCCTATGTCACCAAGTTTAAAATATTCTGAAATCAACTTCCGCAAATGCAATGACTAGTCTAGTTTCTTCTACAATTTGATCACAGGATTAATGTGGAAAGGAGGCCCACAAGCAGCTTCCGCATTGGACCTCATAGTAATCTTGAACAAGTGCTGCTGGTTGTCCAAGTTTGATGCAGAAAACATCTCAGGCGCTGTATAAGGCTTCCCAATGCTAGAAACGGGCTGCCCCTTGTTCACAGACTTTGGAATGGCAAAGAACTCTTTCAAGATTGCCAAATGATGGCCAAAGCTCTCCTCAGCGCCATCCTAGCGCCAGTATTGGGGGTATATGATTCCAAAGGCATCCAAAAGGGCCTGCTGAGGGAATTTGCGATCAAGCTCTGAAATCAACAATTGAGCAATCTCTGCGCAATTGAAGGACCTGGGCATTAGTGGACCGAACTTTAAACCAAACTTGAAATACAGACCCCGCTTCAAAGATAGACCGCATTTCAGACAGACCCCGCTTCAGACAGACCTTGCTTTATAGACAGCCCAACTTTTCAGACAGATCCAGCTTCGCAGACGAACCAGCTTCAAAGACAGACCCTGCTTTGTAGACAGACCCCGCTTGCAGACAGACCTCGCTTGCAAACAGACCTAGCTTCAAAGACAGAGCCCAAAGACAGACCCGCTTCAAAGCACTATAAGAAACTCGCGTTTTCTGTGTCGTCAAAACAAAAACACGTCATGTTTTTAAAAAACGCGACAGCGCTTGCAGGATTTTATTAGATGTCACCGGAAACATTGCATGTTTTTGTGCAACATGGATATGTCCACTGAGACAGGGATGTTTTTTTGGACGTCACATAGAACATGGTAAGATTTTTTCAAACATCCAAAAAAACATAGATGGCCACGTCAGCAAAGAGTTCATTCTAATTTTTTTTAAATTAATTAAAAAATTTATGGTTTGTAGTAAAAATTGATCACAAGTGAAAAATTTAGAGAAAGGGCAGCCACGTGGCATGTTTTGCAAAAAAAATGGGAATGGATGGATGATTTGGATGCATAATATGGATGAAAACAAGTGGCCTTTATACTAGTCCAGTGGTGGGAGGAGAGACAATCGATATGGGATATGCAAAAATAACCTTGAGATGTTCAAGAAAACACCTTGATGTTTGAAATGACGTGACATGTCTCAAATGACATCAACATATTCAATTGTCAAGTTGCCATTTTCTGAAATCCCATATCTTTTGTCTCACCTAAGGCTGGGAAAGGATATAAGTATAGGCTTTTTCTCCTTCATTTTCATTAACTTTAAATGAAGTAATCTTTTCATTTCACCATCAAAAAATTTCAAAAAGGTAAGTGGTAAGTTTTTTAATTTTTTTAATTTTTTAATTTTATATTTTTGTTTTGTTTTATTTTATATTTTAATATTATTTATTTTCTGACTTGGATTTGTAGATACAGTGTACTAATTGACATTTAATTTGACGTCTTAAAAAACACCATTACAATTTTCAAGTGACCCAAAAGTGTGCTGACAAAGCATGCCACATCAGCATAATTTGGAGTCCACGTCAGCACAATTTGGGGTCCACGTCAGCATAATTTGGAGTCCACATCAGCATAATTTGGGGGTCCACGTCACAAAAAACATGGATGAGGCAATGGATGAAAAAAAATCATAGGTGGCACTGCTCGCCAAAAAGTTGCTGATGTGGACCTTTTTGCACTACCAAATGGCACTATTTGGGTCCCTCAAATTACCCTGTCTTGAAGGATGTCCAAAAAAAAAGAACGTGTTTTCCGTTTTTTCCACCATGTTTTTTGCTTGTCCATTTTGACGGATTTTAGGAGACATCGTGTTTGACACGAAAATCGCGTTTTTTTGGACGTCCCAGAATTCGTTGTTTTCTTATAGTGAAGACAGACCCAACTTCAAAGACAGAACTATAGGTCCGAGAAAGACCCCGCCTTCAAGTCCGAGAAAGACCTGCCGCAGCACTAAGGTTACAGTAGTCAGCTGTACCTCAGCAACCAAATCAAATTTAAAAAACATTGAACTACAAACTTTGATGAAAAAAAACAAAGACAAAAAAAATAGGGAGATAAATATACCTGAAAACTGCCGCTGGGTGTTGTCTTGCATCGGATTATACTCTTGCTGGGTGACAAATAGATGTGCCCCTGTCTGCTTGTCATGACATCTTGCAAACATTTGGGCATGCCCAAAATCAAAGAGCAAGTGACAAATGCCACTGTCACCAGGCAAAGGCCGCCACTGCAAAGGGATTTCTGCACTTGATAGAGAGATTAGGTCACAGTACATAGGGAAATCCACTTTGTTGAAGGCAGTGGATCCATCCACAAACATGTGAGCCAACTCATCTTGGCAAAGTTTAAAGGCTTGTATAAAATCGCCAATGAATATATCACGAGCCTATGACAACTTGATCAAAGAGTGAACAGCATTGACAAGTGGGATAAAACATGCCAAAGACAAGAGCAGCTCTACGTCAGACAAGAGGTCAAAATTATCAGCTGCCCCCGGTATTGACTTCGATCCAGGGCCAGAGGTCATATCTGACCCCATTTTCACCAGCAGAGTGCGGTACTCTGAGAGAATCCTCGAAGCAGGACTGCGCATCAAAATCCACCTCGTTTCTACGTTTCGGAGCATTTTATTGCCCTTAGTTTCCATGAGATCGGCTAGTCTATGCAATTCAGCATGACGTTTGTTGCTACGGCAGAAATAGTTGTAGATGGACTAGAACAAGAACTCAAGATGGGAGACCAAAGGAAATTTAGACATTGTTTCCACAGCAAGATTCAAGCAGTGGCTGACACAACTTGCCCCTATCAGAAATGGTGGGTCATTGCAAGAAACGCCAGTCCTATTCTCCGTCACAATGGGAGTGATGTCATTCTTTTCTGCTATAACTTTTGAATCTAAAGATCTAACAATATGAAATAATTATTAGACCTCTCTAACTTAATGGTTTTCACATCCCTTATTTTTCAGAAATTAAAAATAATAATTTTATATTTAAAAATCATTTTTCTTAATTTGTCACAAACAGAGGTTTAGGGGTTTTTACTACGTTCGGAGTCCCCAAATTTAATGATCTAAAGCTGAAATTTTCATGGTGAATTTGCATAGTTGTAAAGCATATTCCTACCAAAGGGAATCTAAAAATACATTATTTTATGTCCTCCACATGCATGCAAATAGCACTCCCATTGCATGCAATTTCTGAACATTGATGATGGTACTAAGATAATTTTTTTGGTAAAATCTCATCACCATCAACTCTACCCAAATGGCCAATTTTTAGATTTGAGAAAAATAACTTTTCCTATTTTTTACAAATTAAAATCTAAATATGCCCATTTTCATGAGTTTTGGCATTTTTCTAATTCTCCTACTTAAAGAATTTTCCAAAGCTTTTCCTTCACAGGGAACCTTCTTCTTTAAGGTATATGCATTTTGCATATTTTTCATGTTTTTTTAAAATTGTTTTTCTAATTAAATAGTATTCCCGAAAAAAAAAGCATCCAAATCCAGAACGCTACAAAAACGGACGCCCTTTCTTGCAATGACCCTGGTGCCCACTTCTCCCGAATCTACGTAGTGACACCCGTCCTAGGACTTTGAAACGTACTGACACCATCTGCTCCAAAACAAACTAATTTTCTAGCAATTTCCTCACGCGTCAATCCACCCTCATTCAGCAATCCATGCATGATGAGATCAGTCAAGTGATCAGTTGTTCCACTATCAGAAACACAGGACAGCAGCAAAAGGTGCGGGATCCGCTCCCAAGAAGACATTGCATAGACGTGGACTCCAAGCCAAGCCGTTCCATCAACTGTTGTGACTTCATTGGCGCTCAAAGAAATGACACTTGCAGACTGAACAACCTTTTTTAAAGCAGCTAACACAGAAGCGTGGAGATGCTCGCTCATCTCCCAACCTATAGACTCAGACCAGTTTTTGCGGGGAAGATTCTTTACCTTCAGCTACCAAAGCAGCCTCTCCTGTCGCTCGTAGTCGCACATCGGGTGACTGTGGGCCAAAAGATGAAGCAAAGTGCAAAATTGCACTTGCTTTCGTTTATACTCACCTTCTAGCCCTCCTTGCATTTGATCAGCCACAGTGGTAGCTTTCTTTTGCCCCACCTACAGTTTCACAAACTGCAGGTGCTGACAATCGCGCTTTATGAAAACGTCACCCTTTTTTGAGATCGGGAAAAGGAACGCCATCTTCCCGACACACCCGCTTACCTTTATGTTTCTCTAAATTATCAACCTTCGGCACAAGCAGCTTTCGCCTCCCCGAAATTGATGTACAACTGCAATAGATCACGCCAACAACATCGCCCTCCGCGTTGAACTCAGCTTCAGCCCAGGCGAATTTGCACGCCCAAACCTCCTGCCATCTCCGAGTGATGGTACTCGGAGCTGTTTTCGAACACTTCCGCCCAGTTGTGGCCGCCTCCATTAGTCGCTTGCCCACTTGCTGGCCGTCACCATCACTGAGATCGATGATCGGGATCGACGAGATGACGGTGACATCGAAACCAGGCAGCTTACTCACCGCGGGATCGCCGCCAAGTTGCGAGAAGCGGGTTTCGGAGACGTGGGTGATCTCCACCTCCGCGATCGGACCTCCGTCGAGGCCACCTGGATGAGCGTTTGGGATCAAGTATTTCCCCACCCAGCTTGTATTGCGGCTGGATCCGAACGTCTTCACACGAAAATTTTCTAGCAGTTTCAAGCGCGGCGCCATCGATACAAGCCTGCACCCCAACTACCCCAGGGCCACAGATCCCAAAGCAGCAAACAACCCAAAAATACAACCAAAGTACAAACCACCCTAGACCGATTGGAACTGAAAGCAGTGGTTGCAATCCTGCACCCCAAGTCCCACACCCAAGTCCCACACCCCAAAGCCAAAATAGTTGCAATCCTGCACACAAATCCAACTCTCCAGGGCCACCTTTAGCATTGAGAGCAAGCACATGCTGCCAAAAAAAATTGGAAGTCTAAAGAAATGCAAAACCGAAATGACTGAATTGAAACAAAAACACAAACAAGAGAGCTACCTGGAGGCAACAACGTCAATCGCCCACCCAACAGGTGAAAACAATTGAAGAACTCCACACTAGAGCGCGATCAAACAACAAGGAAAAACAAGCGGTGAACGTCTGGAGATTACTAACAGCATTGATTGAAGCGTGAAGAAGGCAATGTAGAGTCCACATTATATGTGGGATTACAGAGCCATTTCATTGCCCGGACGCGCCTCCATTTCCAGAGTCTGGAATTAATGCAAGTCAGGGACCCAGGGCACCAGGGATCCCAAACTCTCCATGAATTTCACAACAGCAAGGAATTGGTATTGCAGCGCACTGGCGCAACGGAGCTTCTTCTCGATTCAAAGAACGAAATTCAGTAATTCACAAATTCAGGTATTCAGGTTGAGCACCGCGCACTTCTCCAACAAAGGGAGAGAAACGTTTTCAAATGATAACGTTATCATTGAGACTCGAGCAATCACAACAATGATAGCATCCAAGGTTCAAACTGAGTGAAATCAGTTAATGAGGATGCCAGAGGAGGAGTTAATGCGCGTAAGGAGATCAGGACGTAAATGCTACTGGGGGGATGCTCTAGGAGAGAGATGAGCTATCCCCCCCAGAAAACCCTAAACCCTACTGAAAAGCCTCTTGGCTAATCCGAGCCGTTCGATCTCGCTGCTCCGGCTAATCCAGGCCATCCGATGTCGTTGCCATGGGCTAATCCCAGCCATCGGATGAAGCCGCCCTACTCACGCATCAACGAACCAGATCGCAAGAGTACGACTGGTTGAGGTCCTACGTGGGGAATCTTTGCGAAGGGTAGATTTCAAAAATCTACAAAACTGCGAGTTCTCCCAATCGCGTTGGAGATTCTGGCTCAAATGTTTCTTTTTTCTTCATTTTTTTAGTATCTTTGTAGCAACAAGATTTTTTCAGTAAAAACTTGGCGCTTTTTAGCCAGTTCTGGGATCACTGGTTAAGATTAGACCTTGAAGCTCAATAACTAATTGTTTTGTTCCATATTATCATCTAATAGGATGTGCTAGTACCACACAGTTTATACCAATGGTAGGAGGGTAAATATAAAGCCAATGAAGAATATTAAGTGAAGGTTATGCTTATAGTTGCATGTATCTTGTCTTTTGAGTAGATAGTAACAAAAGTGTTGTTTTTAGTATTCACTATACCTCATTAACCCAACGGCGTATACATATATTTTTTGATTTGGGATGATTGCAAGAAACACTTGTCCTTTTTTTTGTCCCCTTGACCTCCAATAGATAGTTTTTTGTTTATAAATTTTGCATCTTTTATTTTCTTGGCTTGAAATTTGGAATTAAGGTATACACAAAAGTTTTGGATGTTAAATAATAATTTTTTCAAAAATTTTCAAGTTATTTTACTATTTTTAATCTTCCCCCAATTGGATGTCTACCTTAGCCATTTTTGGGGTTTGTAGTCCTATTTTTGATCCAAAACTCCAAATTTGAAGCCATAAATTGGACTAGTTAGAGTTCTACTAAAATCACAAGGATTGACAATGACTTTTTATAAAAATAGAAACAATCATGTATGTTATACACATGGGGTCAAAGTGACCTTTCTTTGCACAAAGGCAATGGAGAGGGAAAAAAATTCCTAAAGGAATCCTATTGCAATGTAAGCCCAATCTTTTCTAGAAAAATAAATATTTTTAGAATAATTTTTAAATTTTTTTTTAGTTACTAAAAAT
This sequence comes from Thuidium tamariscinum, assembly GCA_947034885.2. Taxonomy (NCBI): domain Eukaryota; kingdom Viridiplantae; phylum Streptophyta; class Bryopsida; order Hypnales; family Thuidiaceae; genus Thuidium; species Thuidium tamariscinum. The sequence goes on from OX344756.2 coordinate 14,610,438, forward strand.
TAAAAGGTCCACAAACCCTTTTCCTACTATTTTCTATTACAAGTGGCCTCTGTAGTACTTTATAGCTATCAATAGTACTACATAGTATCGCATAATACTAAATTGATAGTCAAGATCTATAGGCGCCCTAAATTCATGATTTAGATTTGCAAATGCGCTATGAACATGTCGTATTAGTAGTATTGCATAGTACAATGAGTCATGTGGCCCAAAACTACATTTTCAAGCCAATAATGTGAAGTGTTTCTTGCAATCACCCTTGGCTAAAAAGTTCTTACAAAAAAATTTGGACGGGAATCTAATGATATTTAATACAAATCTTCAACCATTACTAAGACCTAATACAAAAACAAAGTAATCTAGTGATCCAATTCTCTATAAAAACTCATAGTTGAACTATGACTATGGCATAAACCCAATCATCTACTTTGAAATTGAAATTTTCAAAAGAAGAAATATATAGAAGGGGAAAATAAAAAGACTTGTGACAATTCCAAGCAAAGATATTTACAAACCTAAATACACTTATGAAGTATGACTCCACAATACACTTATAAATACCACACCATAAAATCAGCCTCTAAATTTACAATGCATGATTCTCTATGGGTTATGAAGACTTAACAAAGATTGAATGAAGTATTGTTGAACAATCATCAACCTTGCTTGCTTTGTTCTATAGGATTTTAAATACATTGTGACAATAGCTTAACGAAAATCTTCAAAATCCTAATATCTCAACAACAAATACATAAAATGCATCACTTCAATAGCTCTCTACCCTTGGTATTACAACCTTTAAACAACACTAGTGATCAAGATAGCTGAATAGCCTATTGGAAATAAAGCAATACACCTTAACATTGTCATTGCTTCATAATAATAAATAAGGTTATGGAAACACAAATCTTCAATATGAATTCAAAAGTTCTCTTATTATAAAAGGAGAATTGGATTGACACAAACCTTAAGAGAAAGGCCAATCTTCTTGTCTTTTTTTGTTCACTCCATCAATAGACAATGTTGAGATGGACACAAAAGAGACTTTTTGGAGTGATCACTCACTTGCCAATGAAAAAATACTAAAGAAACAAGGATGAACCACTTGAAAGTATATCATGTTCATAGTGGTACTCATCTTTAATCTTTGTAGCCCTGATCATCTATCTAAAGATGACTCAAGAAATCAATTGCAATGGATTTTTGAAAATCAATGGTAGTAAGAAGATTTTTTAATTTCTAATATGTAGAACAACAATGAGGGTGTAAAGATCAATGATGCCACTAGTAGAAAATTTGCCCAGTTCTATTGTTTTGGTTGCATTGATGATCATTAGATTTCTGCTAATCAACAAAAATCTATTGATCATCAACGCGACCAAAACAACAAAATTAGGCAAATTTTCTACTAGTCAACATTTTTCATTTTAAAAATCAACAGCAAGGGAGGGAGGTCAATTTTTTTGGAACAAGATCAATAATGATTGTTTTTTTGCAAGGGGATGGAGGGCAATGAAGGCTTAGGTGCAAAGATAATGAAGCTTATACTAAAGCCCATTTATTTAAGTTGTCTTAGTTTGTAATGCAAACAATTAAATAGACTTTGATCAATTTTTATTTATTTATTTTGAAAGTTGAATTGAATATGAAGATTCTTTAAAAAAAATTAAATCTATCAATTGCTATAAATATTCTTTCATAACATTTTTTAACCTTTTTTTGGAGAGTTCTTATAGTATTGTACAAAATTCAAGTATCAAAAGAAAGAATGAGATAGTGAAATGGTCTAAGGTCTTTATAGTTCAAGTAAGGGATAATTTATTTATACAAATTGTTATTCTTGGAGATTTTGTACATTGTTTTGAGGACTCATGGTCACATGTATAGAGTGCTCAAAGAACAAGATCCAACCCCAATCACTTTCCAACTAGTAATGGTTCATTTGAAGGCCTAATTATATGGTCATGAAGAAGTAAATCACTCTTCATTGTCCCATTTTTTTACCTTGGATAAACCATCAATTGGAATTAATTATTTACCACGGTGTTGCATTGCAAATGCGGGAATTATGTAAAAATATTGATATTCTTTGCTTGAATTCTAGTTATAGTAAAATAATGAAGATGATGACATCATTTGTAGTAGCTTCAAGGTGACGCCTTCTCATTGACATTAAAAGCAAGCTATAAAAAGGGAGGCAACCATTTTCTTAGAGCTTCATCAAATTAATATTGTTTATTTTTTTATTTGTTTTTAATTTTTAATTTCAATACGTCAAATTGGAAGGATTTTCTAAGTTTCAAGACAAAAACCTTAACTAAAGATCAAATTCAAATTTTCTCTATTGCAATTACCAAATCAACTTCTTCTACCACTAAACTTAGCATTGCCGCATGAGCATCCATAAGATGAAGTTAGACCCTTTGGCCCATTAAATCAACCTTAAGTAAAGCAAAGATGATACAAGAACCTTTAACATGAAGCTTGTGCATTAATGATCTTATTGTAGGTTGAATGTGTGCAGTTTGGCAATCAAGAAGTGACATTTGAAGGTGGTTTCAAGGGTCTAAATGGCAATCAATACTATTGTATGGTGAAGCTTATCAAAAGGAGTTGTGGCTATGAACATTGGTTGGAAGTATCGGTCAATCTTTTGACGCTAATCATGTAGAATAGTAGCTAAATTGTTACTACTGCTGAGTACATCTTCAAATTCTTACAGATGGAGGAATGCTCTTTATTTCTAATAGACATATTTTTGGATCCTTATTACTTTGATTTTGTATTTAGTGGTATTTTTATAATTCATTTTATGTATTTAGAATTAGAAAGGAAAAAAATGAAGATAATTTTACCTTTTAAGGGATTTGAAAATTTAGATGGATAGATAGGGATGAAAGGAGGGTAACCAATCATCATCAAAGAGCCATGTGGCCATGATGTGGGCTAAAGTCCACCTCCTTGAATGATAGTAATTGAAGATAAGATAGAAAGTTAAGAAGGGGGAATTCTTCTTCCTTCTTATAGTTGCTTTAGACAAGCCGAATGTTTGAAAAGTGATAGTATATTGTGGATTGTGAATTTTACAATGAAATTTTGTGAGTATATTCTTTTTTTTGTTATCCCAAAAATTTATGATTTGCTTGATTTGAAGTTTATATAAGAAAGTTATGCTTGATGGAATTAAAGAAAAGTGTTTGTTTTAGAGTATGAGGGCAAACTTTTTGGGCTCTCATAGTTGTTTGGTAGAGAAATATATACCTTTGAGATTTTGTGTGATTGTATATTAAATTGTTAATTTCTATAGAGATACTTTATACTTGGTTTGAAATTAGAGAGAAAAACTTATGGACTTAAGAGTAAACTAGTGTTGAACTGTCTCCAATATCAAAAGTGACAACTTTGAAAAGCTACAACTTATGGGTGATTGCAAGAAACATTTCACGTTTTTTTTGTCTCAAAACGTAATTTTTGGTCATAGGACTAGCTGTACTACACGATACTACCAGTACTACATGTCAGTACTATGCTTGCAAATCTTAACCATCGGATCAAGGCACTTGCAGATTTGAACCCTCTATTAGTACTATGTAGTACTATAGACTACTACAAATTACTACAGAGGTCACTAGTATCAGAAAATAGAAAAAAAGGATTTGTCAACCTTTTCATTTTTAGTAATTCAAAAAAAATTCAAAAAATTATTTTAAGAAAGGGTTATCTAGAAAAATCCATTTTTCTAGATAAGATTGTGCTCATGTAGTAATAAAAAATTCCTCTATGAAATTTTTTCCCTCTTTATAGCCTTTGTACCTAGGAAAGTCACTTTGACCCGATGTGTGCAATAGACATGTTGCTAATTTCATAAAAACTCATCATCACCCCTTGTAATGCTAGTAGACCTCCAACTTATCCAATTTGTGGCTTCAAATTCGTATTTTTGGATAAAAATAGGATTAAAAATCCCCAAAATGGCCAAAATAGACATCCAATTGGGGGCAGGTTAAAAATAGTCCACTAATTTTTTTTTTAAATTTAAAAATTACTCAACATTTTAAACTTTTGTGTGCAAACCTTCATTCCAAATTTCAAGCCAAACGAATAAAATATGCAAAAGTTATGCGCAAAAAACTACATGTTGGAGGTCAAGGGGACAAAAAATAGGACAAGTGTTTCTTGCAATCACCCTTATAGACAATATCTTCTATAGAGCTAAATTTTAGAGATATTTTGTATTATTTTGTTAATTTTTGAAAAAATAATCACACCTATGACTAAGAGTTTTAAAATGAAAGTTATGAACTTTGAAGAGAAGGCCTAAGTATGTATTGTTGCCTTTGAATTTGAAACACTAGGGGAGAATGAGGCCAAAACAAGACTGTGAGTTCCCGAATTGCAGGGAACAAGGGAACTGCACAATGGCAAGAATGTGATATAGCCGAGATCCAACACCGTCATGTTTTTTTTTGAAAAAAAAAATTGGACTTTTTTTCACATTTCAAGACCCCAATTTATTTTTTAATTACTAGACAGTAGCTAAATGTTTTTTATTTGTTTCAGGAATAGTAAACGGAAGAGGCCTGAAATGGCCCTCCCTTGCCTCAAATCCCTCCTAATGGTGCAAACTTTAACATGTTATAATTTATGGATAGTATCTTCATTTGCCTTGAAATTTAGAGGATTTGTGCAAAATTTTATTAGCTTTATGTGGAGCTAAGATACATTGAGTTTAGAATTTTTTGAATTCTAAATTTACATTGAGTTTAGAATTTTTTGAATTGACAAAAATCATTTTTTTAGCCTTACAAAAAATTGGGCAGTTGCACTTGACAAGCTCACATTGTATGAAAAAAAGTTCAAATTGGTGGTTATTCTTTGGATTCATTCTTCAAGGCAAGTTGTCTACATGCTTAAAAATGTTCAAATCATTTGAAAATGTATAACATATAGGAAAAAATTAGTAATTAGAAAGAAGTAGAAAACCATTCAAAATACTAAATTATAAACAATTTATTTGTGAAATTGTGAACAATAATCTTAAAATGGCCTAAGCACTTCATGAGCTTAAATGCAAATTCTGAGTTAAAATGCATGAATTTTAAATAGTTTTAGTAATTGGGATTGGGAGGTAAGAGATGCAAGGGGACGCTCTTGAAGAACAAGGAGTTGTGATTGGTCTTCATTCATTTACCAGCAATTACGGCCATTTCAATTCAAACCAGAGCTCCTTCCGTACTTTCTTGTTGTGTGCAAGAATTTTCTGCCAGCAATGTTATACCGATTTCAAAAGTGTCCAAGAAACAGATTTCCATGTAAAACCTTTTTGAATATCTAAAGTAGAGACATCGATTGCCAATCATAGGCTAGATATACCAAACCTATACGGTGCACTATTTTCAACCTTAGGTTGGAATTCAAGTTTGGAATGTGTTTTGTATGTCTTTTTCAAAAATCAGACTAATAAGGTTTTGATACATGTCTTGAAGTAGTGAGCAAGAAAGTAAGAAGTAAGTCGGAAAGTAAGGTAGGTACACCCAAAAGCGCCAGTTTTTCATATTGTGCCTAGTTCCTGTTATTATATTGTTAAGATTTTTTTACAGTCTTGTTGGTGAGTGAAAGCATGTTCCAACGCACCAAAGAACAGTGGATTTGGATACCGTATGCAAAAGTTATTAACAGTCAAAGTGTGTTTCTGAAAGCGCCATCTACAGTCTGGGTACATGACTAATTTTAAAAATGTATGCACGTTGTACAAGGCGCTTTAAGGTTAGGTGCCATTTTGGGTGTACCTACCTTAGTTCTTGAATGATCATACTGATTGAAAGATTCTAAACATTGGCTTCTAGTCAAGGATACTTCTTGGCTCTCAAAATTCACATTAATTTCAATTTGTGGAATGAAATTTTGAAAACTTTGCAACCTCCATATTTTCTATCTTCATATATGGAAAAAAAATTTCCACCACCTCATATTGCGCACAATCTATTCCAAAATTGCTTATATGATTGGCTATTGGGGCCTCTACCTCAGAGTTTTCTAATTCTAAGCCATATGGAAGTCCATCCTTAGCCCTTAGTGTAGTGACAAAGTTGGACATCAGATTCCTCTACTACTTAGGAACTACATGTGAACAAAAAAATTTATTTTTATTTTTCAAAGATTAAATGACATGTTCTCTTTATCTCACAAATTTATTATATTTTTTTGGAAAAAATTAATATTTTAATTAATTATGAAGAAAAAGTAACAAAAAATATTATCTCATAGAAAATTATCTCAAAGGATATAAAAATTTCATCGTGAATGTATATTATAGTAAAGAACATGATAATACAAATACAATTTGTTTGTCATTTTATAATTAAAATAAGGTACCATGTAGAGAAGTCAAATTCAACACCTTGATGCAAAATTCTTTTATTTTGGGATTTGGACACTTCAACAACTTTTTTTTCTTTTCATGGATTTTGACACTTTGCTCTTCTGACTTTTTTAATACTCCCAATTTTGGATTCATTTTTTTTAATTCAAATGTAAATGCACAATTTTTTCTAAATTTTTTCAGGAATAAATCATTCATATTCAAAATTAGCAACAATGAAATTTTTTAGATTTTCAAACAATAGTTCTTTAATTTCTAAAATTTTGAACATGTTCCAAATTTTCTTTAATTATTTCTAAAATTGACCTATATATACAATAGACATTGAATTTATATCCAAAGTTCAAATTGTAGTAAATTACTCAGTTTTAGGAGTTTTATAATTTAAATTGGAGTAGAAATTAGAATGGACAAACTTCATTTTGTTAATTTGATCCATATTAAGAAAATGTCAACTAGTAATAGAGAAATTTTAGATCTAAAGCAAGCAAAAATAATTTTTCAAAATGTAGTAAAAAAGGCAATCCTTTGTAATCTTTATTTTTACTAACTTTTTTTTTTCTTATCAAAACCCATAGAACCAAGGCCATTTTCATATAAAAAATTATTCAAAACTGTCTTTTCTATTGCAAAGAGAAAAACTTTAAAGATTGCCCCTTTTGCATATCTAACCATATGGTTGTACACTAGCCTAATACAAAAATGTATAGAAGAAGTTTCAGAAATTTTGATCTCGTTGATTGAAAGATATTGGCTTTTAAAGTAAAGAAAAGAAATCTTTTTGTACAATACCTTGCTCAACTAGATTTTTTGGCTATAAATCTTCTTAACTAAATTTTTTCTAATATTGATTTTGATTTTCTAATTTTTTTATCTTGAAGAATTGAGATAAATCTAAATAAAAAGTTCAATAGAAACGGACTCAATTTTCACTCATTAAACTCTTTTAAAATAGAAGAGGGTTCAATATTGAAGAAAAAAATAAACTATTCATAGAATCACAATAATTCCAAGGGCAAAATTGTTCTAGCAAGAGAATTTAACCCTATCCAATAATTGGTTTTGAAAGATTGCAAACATTGCACTCAAAAATGAATTCTATGAGTTATTTTTTCTTAAAGATGCTTAGATTGCCCCCAAAACTAAGATTATTTATGTCTTTTTCATTTTTAGTCTAAATAGAATGATTCAAAGCTTCAAATGTAAACAAAAATAAAATATCTGACAAAAAAATTTAAAAATATATTTTGACTTTTAGTGATTTTTTCTTGTATTACTTGCAAGTCTCTATATTGTTTATAGTGCCATAATTTTTTATCCTAAGCACTGATTGAAATAAAAAATTATATATCTACAAAGCTCTTGTAGAAATACACATCTTCAAAAGGTTTCAAAAACATTCACTACAAATTGAGACAATAGGAATGTATCCAAATTGAAATTGCCCCTTGAAGAGACAAATGGTCTTCTAGGGATTAAGTAAATGTATTGAAGAATGTCAAGATTATTGACTCAATTGCATGTTTTTTGTAAACCCACTATAAAGTTCATTAAGAAAAAAATTAAATAGAAAAGAACCAAAAAAATGCTTCTAAACTAATTTGATTGTTAACTTGAACACTAAGAATTGATGTTTGTAGCATTTTTAGGTTAACCCTTAAAAGACATTGCAAGCCCTACATGCATTTTGAAAGTCAAAAACTAAATTTTTACATTCTTCACTTAAAATATTTTTAAATTTAGTTAAAAAATTTTAGCTGCAATAATCTACTTCATACTCCATTTGAATTTTTTTTTCAAAATTCTTAAAATTGTAACATTTGTGACATTTTGAAGATAGCATCTTTATAGCTCAAAATACACCACTTTTGAACTTTCTCTATTGAATTTCTTTTGGTGTAATCTCAAAGAGTACATCAATTATACTATAATGTTTGATATTATAATTCCATTTTTTTGAAATATTTCATACTATTTAAAGCATTTTTGTAATTACTAATATTTTTTTAAATCATTTAAAAAATCATATAAAATTCAATTTGATATTTTTTTAGTTTGAATTTTACATGATTTGTAGACACTTAGTAATATATTAATAAAATGAGATCAAATTTTAGACACTTAATAATATATATATAAAATATCAAATTTTTGAAATGTGTATTTTAATGTAGAAACTAGAAAGCTAATGAAGTTTGATCAAGCTTTAATATAAAATGCCTTCAGGGATTAAAGGTATAGGAAGCCCAATTCTAGACATAACATAACATTTAGTAGGAGTCAATACCTTTGCATTTATCCAAATTGAATAATGTAGAATATACCACATCATTTCATTCTAGAGATGAAATGGTGTGGTATATTCTACACCCATCACTAGCTAATATGACACTTGTCAAAATAAGTTACAAAATACAATAAGAAAGAGTTGCACAATTAAAAATAGTAGGAAAATAGTTAAAAGAAATGTCAGTAGTAATGGCTTTGAATCCAAATATAATAGTTTGAATGATTTACTCATTAGCCAACTAGATTTAGGTAAATTATTCACTCTGCCAACCTCCTTTTAGCACACCCTATATACTGTGCATACATGGATATTTTGCAGATGCATTTCATAGATGGGGGTTGCAAAGAATAAAAGATAGCCCTTCATGAAGCTACTAAACAATATGAATATAGTAGTTTTTTGTCCATTTGATATAAAAGATCTTTGAATTTAGATATATAAAAGTTGGGTACAAGCATGTTTGCAGTACCCCACTCAAAAACTAAAGAATCAAGAATGAAATAGTTGCAATTAGCCTAATTTACAAATAAAAATGACATTAGTTTTTTTAAAACATTAATTCTTGTTATAACACATATAATCAAATTATTTTCAAGAATCAAAATTTATTAAGTCTTTAATTTTTAATTTTCATATTTATTAGGATTTAGCAACTAATTTCATGTCAATAGAGAATACAAACGTATATACAAGAATTTTACCATGATTTTTGGCCTATTTATTACTTTACATAATTACAGGAATCAATTTAACAACATTAATCTATTATTGATAATTTTTTTGATGGTTTCATATTATATTCTACCTGAAGTAAGCAAATTTGTATTAAAATTATTTTCTTACAATAAGAATTGTAGTTTAATCTATATTAAAAAAAAATCATAATGAATTTGATTGTTTGATGCCGTTTATTGGGTATCCCAAGCATGCTTGTACCTAGTTATTAAATTAAAGTATAGAATTGGATGCATTAAAACATTTCACTTCTAATTTTAGACATTATTGCAATTCCTACATCTCTCAAAAGCTACAAAATTGTCAAATATTATATATATTGTCAAATGTAGAGGTTTCTTTAGTTTTTTTGAAAGACAATTTTTAAAGTCAAGATTTTGACAATCCATGATTCATGTCTTCTCTTTTATTTATTCATATTATTATAGAGGTCAAAATTTTCATATAAAATTATCATTACTTTGAATAACTTATTGAATAAATCCATATCAATAATGAAAATTTTCATTCATTCTATTTTCATTAAGGAGCTCAAATAAAAATGACAAAAAAAAATTAACTTGTGCACTTGGAATCCTTAAAAACTAGTGACATGTAAGTTTTTTTAAATTTTAATTAAGCTTCATTACAATTTTTAAGAGAACTAAAAGAATGAAAAACTGTGCATAGGGATTAGACAGTTTGCTACAACCATTGGATTTGTATGTTTTAATTATTTGTTAAATTTACTAGAAATCTATTTTTTTTTTCTAAAATTGTTTATATTTTTCTGCTTGATAGTTGTTGATTATTTAGAGCAAGAGTATCAAGTTTCCTTTTGTCGAAAATTATTAAAAGATTTTCAATTCAATTCTTCAATTCAATTATGTGAATTCCTAAAGTTGCAAAAGACCCTCATTTTTTCTTTAATAGGTTCATCCTTGGCAAGGAGTATAAGAAAAGGGCCACGTGACCTAGGATGAAGATAATGATCTAACTTGATGCTAAAGAAATAGGCTTTAAAAATGAATCAAGATTAAGATACACAAGTTAGTTGAAAGATCATAGTATTGGGTGGTTACAAATACCCTTGTCTTATTTTTAGGCCCCTTGGCTTCGGATGAGTAGTTTCTTAGATATGACTTTTGCAATGGATGTCCAAAGTATATAAACTTTCAAATGAAGATGTATGTGATAGTTGTAGACTTTGAATAGTCTTTTGCATGTTTTGAAAATTAGTTTATTATTTTTGAAGAGTTGCCAATTGAATGTCTATTTATGCCATGTGGACATGGATAGTCCTAATTTTGATCTAAAAATACAAATTTGCAGGCCCAATTTAGAAATGTTGTTGCAATAAGATTGCACGCAATGACAACATGGTTTTATGAAAATTTTGATATGTAGGGCATGCACATGAAGTTAAAGTATATCCTTTTCAGCAAAGATTGGAATGAAAAAAAATTCATTTTAGAAGCATTTGGTGCAATTCAAGTGCATTGAAGTGTTGAAAATGGTCAGTTTTAAATTAATTTTTGTATTGTTTTTAGATTATTAAAAATATTTAGGGATTGTTGCAAGAAACACTTGTATCACTTTTTTGTGTCCCCTTGGCCTCATACAATGTCTTTTTGCTATGAAATTTGAAATGAAGGTACATGTGGTAGTTGTAGACATTGATTAATTATTTACGAATTTTATACAGTAGTTTATAATTTTTAAATTGCCCTTGATTGGATGTTTACCTTGGCCATTTTGAAGGATTTTATTACTATTTGAAGGTGAAATTCAAATACAAAGACTTCTACTATACTTAGACAACCTTGTGAAGAATTTTTCTAAAATAATAAAGTATCTACCTTTTATATAAGCTCAAAGTGTACTACCTTTGTGCATATGTAGTGAATATAGTTTTTTTCTTGGAGATGCAAATGGGTGAGAAGAAACATCTTCAAATTAGAAAAAACATTTTTGTTTTTGTTTTTGATTTTTTATTATTTTTTAAAAATTAATTTCAAAACATCTATTTTCTTGTTCTTTTCATCATTCTTTGAGTGAGCATAACATTTAGGGATAAAAATTTTCAGGTTATAATTTTCACTCACATACTATTTAGAGTTCTTTATAAATTATCCATATTTTATTTTATTTTAAAAATTTTATTCCAAAAATCATAGTTCAATAGTATTCAAGCCATTTTGAGACAAAAATCATTTAGTATTTTTTGCAACAACCCTTATATATCATTTGGATTTGTAGTAATCTATTGTACTTAATAGAAGTGTGGAGGGTTGTTTTGTTGAATACATTTTAAAGTACGGGTGCCATATTGTCTATCTAATGTTGTATTTTGTATATATGACATTTGACAAGTTTGCGTGACATTTTTGTTTAATAATAGCAGAGACAATTTGAATCTCATTTTAATTATGATCCAAAATTTAGAATGTAATAAGTCTTTATTAAATTGAGACACTTCAATAAAAATAGAAAGTGCTTTTATTTGAAAGGCCTTGAAATTGACTTTATAAGATCAACGATGCTAGTTTGTAAGCCTAAAAGCATGAGCTTGCGAGCTGTGAGCGTAGGTTTTGTGAGCCCAGAGAATCAACCAAAAAAAACTATGAACTTTTTAAGCCAAGAGAAAAAAAAGTGAAGTCATTTAAAAAAAATCTTTTTATAGTAAAATTTCAGCTTCATGACCGTGGATCTATGACCGTGGACCTATGACCGTGGAAATGTGGTTAATGTATTTTAAAATTTCAAACCCTCCTATCTCCAAAGGGCCTCTCAATACCTTCCAAAAAAATTTGAATTTTTGAATTTTTGAATTTTTTTTTGAGGTTCAAAATCTAGAATCCAACAAGAGGTTTTCTAGGGTGATGGGGTTGTGAAAAGAAAAAGAAAAAAAAAAGTTTTTTTTTTTTCCGACTTTATCACCGTGAAATTGATCTCTCGGTACCGAGAGAAGGTTTTCTAGGTGATGGAGTCGTGCAAAAAAAAGATTTTTTTTTTTTTTTTTTTAAGTTTTTAAAAAAAATAAAATTTTCCGACTTTATCACCCTGAAAATGATCTCTTGGTACCAAGAGAAGGTTTTCAAGGGTGAAAAGTCGCAAAAAAAATGAACTAGTAACATAGTCAAAAAAAAAGAAAAAAAAGTTGGAAAAAAATGAAAAAAAAAGTTTTGAGAGCTCCAAAGCCCTCTACTTCCAAACCCCTTTCAATATCAAGTGGGATTTTGGAGGGTGATGGAGTTGCAAAAAATCTTTGAAAAATAAAAAGAAGACTGAAAAAAAAATTGAAAAAAATTGAAATTTTTTTTTTTGAAAAAAAAAGTTTTGAAAGTTACAAATTTCAAATCCCATGAGGGGATACTAGATATAAAAATTCAAAATTCTTAAAGCACGGTAATAGGTCCATGCCCTAAAAATCACTAAAAATTTCACCAAAAATTTTAGGCTCACAAGCTCACAGGCTCACGCTCGCAGGCTCACAAAATAGCACCCCCGTTATAAGATGGATAGGGAAATCTATTAGACATCTTGGATGTTGTATTTGTCAAATTGTTGAATTGTTCTAGTAAGCAACCATATATGGAAGTGCATAGTATTGCATTGATTTTTAAAATTCATTCAAAAATTCATTTATAGTAAATTTTAGTGATGATATATATTTTTATAGATATATTGCTAATATATATATTGAATAGAGTAGTTTTGAATATTTTTTTTAATGATTTTTAAATTCATCTTTTACAATTTATACTATACATCTATTGAAAATAATACTTGAAGTAGTTATAGCAATGGTAGTCTAATGCTGAAAAACAATGTTCTTAAGATAAAAATTTTAAGTATTTCTAATCACAACGGAACAACTCTATTAAAAGCTACAAATTTTTTTTACTTTGCTTTCAATATAGAGAAGAAGGAAGCATTAGCAGTTTTGCTTAAGAAAATAGAATTGATTTGGAAATGAATAAAAATTGGTAATGATAAGGTATTTTCCTTATAACTTTTGGGATATTTTAAAGGGTGATTGCAAGAAACATTATTTTAGGCTATAGGATTGGCACTACTTCACAAAATTACCAATACTATATGTCAATAGTATACTTGTAGGTCTATACCATCAATTAACAACGTCAACAAATCTAAATTGTGAATTTACTACTATGCAATACTATGCAATACTATACACTCCTACAAAGTATTACAAAAGCCATTGGGAGCAAAAAAATAGCAAAAAGGGATCTCTTGACCTTCATTTTTAGTATTTCAGAAAAATTCAAAAATTTATTTAAAAAAATTCCATCTTGCTGGAGAAGATTGTGTTCACATTGCACCAAAGAATTCATGTAGGGAATTTTTTCCCTCTTTGTAGCCTTTGCACAAAGGAAGGTCTCTTTGACCCCATGTATGCAACTAACATATTGCTATTTTCATAAAAACTCATTGTCAATCATTCTAAAGTTAATGGACCTCCAACATGTCCAATTTGTGGCTTCAATTTTGCATTTTAGAATAAAAAATAAGTCTAAACTCTAAATATACACACACACACTATAAAATGGCAAAGATAGACATCGAGTCTGATGCATGTTAAAAATAATACACTAATTTAAAAAAAATTTAAAAAAATTCAATGTGTCTAACTATTGCATGTACCTTCATTCCAAATTTCATGAAAAATAGACAAACAATGCAAAAATTATGAACACAAAACCACCTATATAAGATTAAGGGGACAACAAAAAAAGATAAATTGTATTTCTTGCAATCACCCTTAGATTGAATATAGGATGGAAACCTTCACTAAAACTAGAATAGTTTATCTCACTTAGCATTACATAAAACTATATTACAAGTCTACTCACTCTTTATAAGATTCACTGGGTTTTTTTTATCAAAGAAAAGAAGGTGATACCAATCATCAAAGCTCAAGTCAAGAAGAGACTTTGTTTTGATTTTTTTAAAGTCTATTTCAAACAACATGCTTTAGGCACTGCCGCACTGCTACAAGATGTGAAAAATAAATGATATAATTGAAAGGTCTTCCTAATTTAAAATTCTAACTCTAGTTTGCAAGAGTCATGATTAAAATATTGGCTAATGAAAATAGAAGTTGATCATTAAGCTTATAGGCTAGATTTATTATACACCATTAGAAGATTTTTGAATAGTCAAAGAAGCCCTTAAAAATTGACATGCAAAGCTATTTATTCAAGGTTAGAGATGATAGCCTAATTTATATATAATATGTGTCATCAAGTAACTATGGTTTTATCAAAATAAAGGATTCATTTATAGCTCCAAGGACTTGAATGACAAAAAGTACCTAAATGGTGAATTTCATTAAAATGGTAGTATTCCAAATGCCATTTTTCAAACCACATAGTTAGAACTAAAAATTGGCATCTATGACTGGTATACATTTTCAAATATCTAGGATTCATATAGATTTCCAAAATCTATTACTGATTTAGATTTCAAATTGCACGGTCTAAAACATCTTGGACGGGTTTAGATTTTAGACATCTACAATCCATGTAGATTTCAAAAATCTATGACAGCTATAGATTTTAGACCGCGTGGTTTGAACCGTCAAAAGTGTCAAATTAATGGAATACTGCCACTTTAACAAAATATTCCATCTAATGTCTTATTGTCCAATAAGATGCATTTTATTATGCAAACATCATGAGCCTGAAGTACCCATGATCTTTTAAAAATAAAAAGGTTTATTCACAGTACTAAAGATTCAAGAGCCATTAGTACTTAGTTCTTTTCCATATAAAATAATCCCTCAATGCATTTAAGATTTAAATGACAAGAAATACCTAGTGTCCCACTGTTCAATAAAAGGTATGTACTTTTGTAAACATCATGATGTCAAAAATGGATGGAAAATTGGAAATAGGGGAAAAAAATTGTACCCTCTTTGACAAGTACGCATTTAAATCAAATTAAGGTCCATGATTGTGACCATTCTAAAGGCCTCTTTGAGGGTTCAAAAATTCTCTAATGCTTTTACATGGTCAAACTTTTGTAGTCATACTAGGAACAAGATGTGAACAATTAGAAATCTAGCATGGGAATTATTTATATATTCTCAAGGCATGTCAAAAGTAAATATTACCAAATATTCAAAGACTTTAACATTCATATAGAATACAAATGGCGAATTTCATTAAAACAGTGGTGTTCCATTAGTTTGACACTTTTGACAATTCAGACTGCGCGGTCTGAAATGTAAATGTATCATAGATTTTCAAAATCTATATTTGTTGTAGATTTCTAAAATCTATATTTGTCCAAGATATTTCAGACGGCATGGTCTGAAATGTAAAATTGTCATAGATTTTGAAAATCTATACCAATCCTAGATGTTAGTTTTTAGTTTAGACCATGTGGTTTGAAAAATGGCATTTGGAATACCACCATTTCAACGAAATTTGCCATACAAGTCATTGACACTAAACTAAAAGTTTTAAAAAATACAATAAAAAATGACGTTAATGGGAACTTGCTCCAAATGCAAAAGACTTTAATTATAGTTAAACTACAATAGGAGTATTGTAGTAGGTTTAATACCTTCTAATATAGTATAGCTAAAACATAAGAAAATTTAGTTGATTAGAACCTATTCTAACTTTCTTTATTATTTAATTTCTAAATCTAACATTTCTTTTTGTTTTTCTTTAAAATAATGACTAAATGTTGCAAAGTGGGATCTTGCATGAATACCAAGCGTGTAAAATCAAGGTTGTCATCATATTATAATGAAGCGTCAAGTAATGGAGGTGAGATTGTTTCTGGAAGGTTCTAATTCTGCAGTGGTGCTCACGGCAACTCTTTTGGGCTTCGTTTCCACTGTTCGATGTCAGCATCTCAGAACTGAATGCTGCAAGGGAGCGTCAGCAGTCAACTTGTATTTCTACTCATAGAATAGATTTTTTACTTATGAATTATGAATTTACAACTTCAAAAATCACTAGAGAAAGTAGCCAACTCATTACCACAGATCATCATCATCTTTGAAAGCTATGTCGATCTGAGTTACAAAGTCGGTGTAACAATCTTTGTTCCCGCTTCTGTGTTGGTGTGCCAATGCTTAACACGACGCAAGAATTGAAGTCCTTGATAGTGTGTGTGGACATGGCCTGTCAGACTAAGCAGAGGATGCTAATTGTGGACTCGACAATTTGAACTTTGTTTGTAAACCTCGATCAAGTTCCGTTAATTAAATGCATGACTGATCGATGTTAAAAGAAAGCGATGCAGTTTCACAGACCTTCCGGTCACGGCTTGAACCAATTGAACATAAAATACGATTCATGATTACAACAAGCTAGAAACGGTCAAAAGAACAGAGACGACTACCGTAAATCATGTTGGTCCCTGGCCATGTTCAAATAAAACTTATCTGAGTACTGTTGATCGACCGTGGTCGGCAAGTATGCATGGGCGGTGCCAACTGTTACCTCACATGCAGCACCGACGAATTGTCGAATTGAAGGATGAACAGCTGCAACGAAGACACTCCATGAACATTTCAATTCACAGTCACTTCAAGTTGAACACACGACAACGAGTCAGCAATAGTTAACGCAAAGAGAATCCTTTGCCTACTCTGCATAGATCGAATCTCGGAGCGGGTTCAGCGCTTAGTCATTGACTACATAACAAAAGCTCTACTGAAAGATTATATTAAAATATGGTACATGAAATTTCATAGCGGCCACTCAGACGGGAGCCCACAACCGCATTTTAACTTTTCAACTATTTCGATTTTTTTTTACAATTATACCAAAATGAGATTTAATTAAAGCATATAACAGGAACGATGTAATAATACTACGGTACTGCAATTTCATTGGAGGTACGTATGAGCAAGAGTAAAATCTAGTGAAAACTACTTCTGTTTATGTTTTTGATTTTCTGAATCATAACGCCGAGGAGTTTATCATAAAGGAGAACTATTCATCCGCCCCGTGAGATCAAGGGTCAAAATTTCAGGCCTGGCGTCTGGGTTCGAATCCGGGACTCCAACCGCCATAGTGAGCTCTAGCGGAACACCGGCAGAGACTACTGCGCAGTGGGGTTGCAGGTCCAACTGTAAATCACATCGCTCTGGCGTTGTCGTCGACTCAGACTCCAGAAGTCTTCGCTCTCTCATGGCCATCAACAAATTGTGAGCCAGAAGCTCAGCCGAGTCATACAATCGGGAGGCTTCCGCGTCGCCAGCTAGGAGCTGGTGCGACATTAATTCCCGTCGGTCAATTTCCCCGTCGTCCAGTGTCTGCACTACATGGAAACTGATCAAAAGTTCAGATCACCTCATGACTTACGGCAGGGTCACTCAAGCCTGTAAAGCTGACTGACAGATCATTACCACAATTTTCATTACATTGTCAGAGTTCCAATTGTCTTAAACTAGATGCGCAAGCTGTTTTTCAAACAGATTTAAGTTACGTGATGCACAATTAGTGCCAATTCCAGCTTCTCCAATTGAATGAAAACCACCATTGATTCTGTAGAAGTAGGTAAAATGGAAAATTCTAGATCCAAACTGTTCTCACCAAAAAGAATCGGAAATTGGAAATTTATCTAGATCTATGAGAGTTCTGTAAAACTGGAAGTCAATTTCTTAATCGCAAGTATGAATACCAATCTGAGATATATTCATCCAGTCAGTCCAACAGTTCCTAAATGAAGAATCATCCCACAGACAAACCAGAACCTAATTAAGATCGGATCAGTGTTATTGACTCTGCAAGCTAGTATCAAAATCAGACTCTACCCGTCTCTAATGTCTGTGTGGCCCTGGCATGATAGTGTGTACGAACTAAGAGCTAACTCAAAGTCCAATATTTTTAAGTTACAAACTAATCTCCCGAATCGAAATTAATGGAAGATGAAGAACAGGATTCGGTGTAACATAAGTTCAATTGCAATGCACGAAATCGATCAACATTTGATTATGACCAGCGAAACGCACCTCCATATCACGCGATTTCATGGCGCGATTCTCCAAGACCTCCACCATCTTAAAGATACTTGGATATGTTTCTTTGAATACTTCGGGCCTCATGTCAAGCGAGCTTGCTGGGAGTGATGCTGCACTGCCGGGCTGACTCGTTTGCGTAAACGGAGCCGACGATTCAAATGTACAACCTGAAAAATCTCCCGAGTGCTCTCTGCCAAACAAATTCTCTGTGATATTTCTGCTCATCGGGTGAATCGCTCCCCTGCTCAGTGACTCAGGTTCTGCTTCAGGTACGTGTGATTGATTGAAGGGAAAATTCCAATCTTCAGAGTCATTGTGATCCAGAGCTGGATCAGAAGGTGCATGTTCTTCACCTGACCAGAAGGAAAAATCTGTAGGAATGAGATGGAAAGATTAAATTAAAATTACGTGATTACATGTTTTGCAGCGAACAATGGAGTCATTCTACACTTTAATCCCCAAAGGAGTGAAAGGACCGAATAATCAAGATTTCATGGGTACGTTATATGCATGACCAGTTGGATTGATCATACTGATCCATGATCCATGACAAGGACAAATTTAATAACTCCGGAATCAGTGTTCAAAAATGCTACCTAAATGAACACGAGGCTAAGTGAGTAGCAGATTGGAAAGATGAACAGTTTATCATGCATTCAGACAATCATCATGATATGAACGTGCTGTATGCCTAGCTGCATGGAGCCATGAAAACTTTGAAGAGTTAGCGTTGATAGTAATTGATTATACTTCACTTTCAAGATCAATTACTCAATTCTGAAATATTTGTAAAGGCATTCACGTTAAATTTAACCCTTAAGTGCTCCGACGTCCATATTCAGCACCGTGAACGGAGGGCTTGCAGGCTCTGTTTCGTCCAACTAATTAATTAACTTTTCAATCATGCAATGTAATACTTGAATGTTGAAAACACAACCTTCCTTTATGACCAGTTTCATGAAACTCTGGTGAATGATGTTTCTGTGCAAAGATATAAGCAAAATCGTGCCAAAAATTAGTAAAAGGATTAAGGCGTTTAAGGGTTAACACATACCAGACTGAGAACTGTTGCTTTTCTTTCTTTTAGGGCTCCTAAACATCTGCATGCCATTCAAAAAGCACCGGTGAATAACTTGGACATGGGTCACATGATAATTAACGTGTTTGCATAGACTATTACATCAAAACCTCGAGAAAATCAAAATTGTTAGCAAGAACGACTGCAGCGTGACATTAATTCCTGGAAAACTCCTGAGAACTTCAGAAAAATGCTCCGTAAATGGTCAATTAACTCAATTTTGTTAAAATGGCGGTATTCCAATAAAATGGCATGATATTCCATTAAAATGACACAACATTCCATTAAATTGGCACATTTTCTTCCTCTACCTCTAGGCCTCTATCAAAATGGCACATGGAATATGTCAAAATGGCATTTGAAATACTGCCATTTTAACAAAATTGACCATGTAAGTTCTCTCGGTCCCTAGGTATTTCATGTGAGAAATGTAAGTGAATAATTAATATACAATTTCATACCTGAAGGTGACTCTTGACATGAGCAATTCGCAGGCCCTTCACGTTCATGAATTGTAGTATGGTTTTCGGAGTTGCCTCTGGGGAAATAGCCCACAAACCACATACACGTTAAGAATACGACTAGTCAAAAATACAGATTAAACTAATTCAAAATTTGAACATTACTCTTATTTGAATTTGAAATAATAGAAATCTTAAGAGTTCCTATTCTCTCTGTAAAAAGGTAACTTTAACCTACACTGAAGATTCAGTATCCAGCAAATGAAAATTTTCAAATCGGGTTGGTCCTTGAATTAATCATTATATATATCAAGCACCTTGAGCGGGCATTAATATTTATTGAGTCCCCTGAGTAAATCAGTTTTAGAACTCAATTGTACTGTTGTACACGTCCATGCAATTGGTATTAGTATTATTTTCCATCAATCGTATATTAGATAACCTGTTTTGAACACAAACTAAATATGATTAAGATGGAATAGCTCTAGAGGTAGTTTTCATTTGCATATAATACCAGAGTTACGGTGAGTTAAGTGATTAAATTGGTGTAGAGCGGTGCATGTATATTTGAAAGAAAAATTGACGGTGCTGAGTATATGTATGA
Organism: Thuidium tamariscinum; assembly: GCA_947034885.2. Taxonomy (NCBI): domain Eukaryota; kingdom Viridiplantae; phylum Streptophyta; class Bryopsida; order Hypnales; family Thuidiaceae; genus Thuidium; species Thuidium tamariscinum. Next base: position 14,630,977 of record OX344756.2, read on the forward strand.
TAAATCAACCATTCCTGACTGTACTACTGAACATATATTCCAAAATGTCGACAATGACTAATGAATGTGAAGAAAAAGACGACTCACTATCACAGCCACCAAGGTGCTCAATTGCTTGAACGAAACATTGATGCAGATCGTCATTCCATTTCAGCCGGGGTTCACTGGAGCGAACATACCGCCGAGTTCTTCCATCAGGGCACCTCGAGCTTGCACCCAAAGCAGGCGGAGCACTCTTGCAAGCAGCAGCTGAGGTGTAGCTGTGGAGAGGACTGTTGATTGCAGCATTCGAGCATGATCCTACCAATGGCCCGTCTGCGCTTGAGGTACGTCTTCTACTCGGAGATCCTTCGAGACATCCTCTTTCGTCTGAGAACGCCTCCTCCGGAGACATCTCGAGGAATGGGGAGAGATTTCTAGACCAGCTTGGAAATGAAGGGGTAAGGGTTTAAGGAGGGTTTTAGAAGCTAGCTAGCTAGTCGGGAATTGTCGGCCGTTCGATCGACGTCGGGGAGCGTTACAGCGTCTCGCGAATGTCATTCGGTGGAAATACTGAGTGACAACAACCCAGAACCCAACCCAGTTCCCAGATACAGTACCTACATTGATCTCGCAAACAGTTGGAGTCGACGGCGCCGACACCACCATTCGCAACCGGATTCGCGACGTTCTCCCGAGACTCAATTCCAGAATCGAATTGTCTGGGCTCAAGAAGCTAACAGCAACAGCAAGAAACGTTGACGTAAGAATATCGTGATTAACAGGATAAAAATTAACAAATGCCGAGAGAAGCTGCCGTGCACAAGATCGAGAGGGACAAAGAGTGCGAGAACCCAACACACCACAGACAGCGGGCGCGCGGCTTCAACCCTATTATATTGCAGGTACAGAAGTGCCTTGCCAGGCAAGTCAAGTGGTCAATATTAATAGTATATCAGGCACTTAATTTGTCTGTGGGAGGTAAAACCAAAATTACCGGTCAGAATCAGACACAGACTTATGAGAGCTCGTGACGTTCTAAGTTAAGCTTACCAGGACATGGGCATACGGCTACATCAGTCGGTCTGTGCTCAGATACTTCATATACTAAATTAAACAAATAAATAAAAAGCAAGAAAAAATAACATCCAAAAGTGGGTTAGATGAAGTCAACCCAGGGTAGAAATTTTTCCCCTAAAATAAATAAACAATCCACCTCAGAATGGTTCAAAAATAGAAAAAACAAATTCAAGAGGCCAGTAAGTACTAGTGATTTTACAGAGTCGCTTCAACTACACTAAAAGTACGGAGCTTGTAGCTGAAGCAATGTTTGGCTTATAGTTGTCAGTTTGCAAGCTGGTGCGAAGGAGTACTGGTATGGAGACAGCTCTTAATTAACGACAGACTCTCAAGTGCTCCACCAGCTGGATCCAATTCTACCTTCATATATGAGTCCAGATACTAAGCTTAGACCGCAATTCTGCGCTTGCTCAATTTCCAGTTCAAAGAATTACTATAGCTCCGACACAGAATACAACTGATGCAATCCACTACCAGGCTAATCACTTCAGAGGATTTTATATTGAATTATTGCCGCTGTCACCGACTGAAATAAGGAAATTCACCTCCAATTGACAGTCACGTGGACGCTGGTTACTCAGGAACTCGGCCGGTTGGAAACTAAGTATATATCGACTAATTGAGCAAGTCCTACAACTATCTAGCTCGGTCTCGTTCTGTGCCAGCTCCAGACCTCCAGTGCTCCACAAGCTAGGTATCGAAATCAACATTGGTCGCACAGCAACATCGATCAGAATTCAGACAGGCAAGAGCTAGCTAGCAGTCTTCTCCGACAGACGAAACGGCTCATCGATCAAATCTAATTAATCACACAAGAGAAGCGATTCAAGTCTGGTTCAAAGTGTTCATACTCTCCTTGAGCTTGGTATAAATAGAAACACTAATCAATCATCCTCATAAATGGAGAAATCATCAGCCTCTCGATCGGTAGGATGTCGGCCCCGAATGTCGGCCACTCAGCAACCGCGGCAGGCCACCATTTTAGGGTAGTGGTACGTCATCCCCTGTCCCCGTGAATTAACTTGAGAGAATTGGAAGCTAAGCTCATCGATCATGAAATCGTGTCTTCATTCTCCAAATAAATTCCAGTCATATCTCTACACTAGTACTCCTGGGTAACTTGGCCACAGTTCTATCAGAGTTACACTACTCTGATGCGCAAATCAAGTTCTCACTACTAAGTTTGTTAATAAGTAACAGGTTTCATATAATTTACGGCTGTAACAGGCAGTTTCCAACTGAAAGCTAGAATTGAAATTAAAATGTCAAGGAACGTAAGCCCTTCGAAATTGCGCATTTCTAGGCATTAAAACTTAGCAAAGCACAACATAATAATTTGCGAGTTGTCCCTGCCTGCAAGAGAGCTCAGTCGGTGTAGAGCCTAAGGTTCTACGTACTACCATATACAACACGCTTCACACCGACCAAGTAATTAACTTCAAGGTTGACGGTCTATTAACTGTCACATTTCAAACTGACAAACAAGAAACTGAAATCACAGCTGCGAAATATTAAAAATACCTGCATTTTGAGCACCATGTCTCCAGACGCACATCCAAGTTGCTTCTTCACGACAGGCAGACTTTCCACGGCCAAGCTAGTTGATCACTTGCCTGCACTGGTGCACGTTCCTACTCTAATATATACATCCAATGCAACAACACACGGGAACACATCGAATTAGACCACCACAATATTAGTCACCATACACGGGCTTGGTGTACGGATTGATGGACAAACATGAAAGTTTTCCAAAGAGCTGCTATTACTCGATCAGTGGCCAACTATCTCTGTTGAATTCTCAAGCTACAAGCCCACAGCGATTTCCTATTGGGATACGCTGCACCGTATCAATAGCTTCTTTACCCTCAACTTTGTTCCCTGAATCCCCGCTAAGCTCTTCTGGCTAGCACATGTCACACATGATTTCGTTCAACCTTAGCATGCATCGAGAAACAAACGCAGACATATATTTGATCATTTGATGATACATGATTCGTGGACAATTACAATCCCAAACTGCTGAATTACACTTACACGATGAAGAGCGTCCCTCACAAGTGATGAATCCACTTCAACTATACGTGCACTAGCTGTCCGAGCAGAGTCAATAACTCGCGCGCGTAATACACAACCAAAGCGAATTCATTGACACAACCTATGAAGAAACTGGCAAAGATAAAGTATCAGCACTTTAATTTTCCAGGAGTACATACTTGCTGAAATTAAGCACAGACTGAATTCATTCTCCATGAAAGCTAGGATACAATCAATCAAAGGTGTGTGCAGGATATCGTAAGTTGTTAACTTCTCGATTGCAGATCCAGAATTTTGACTAACAGTTTACAACAGCTAGTAAATAAACTTACAATTCTACTAAATTCTCTATCGCAGCTGGCATACTCCGATCTGCAATTCATCGTGGAGAGCAAGAATGATTCAGACACGCTCAAATTTTGCTGAAAATAACACGACCCAATTCCAGTTCTTCCCTCTGACCACTTACTAGATTGCCAGCAGTATTTGCACCTGAATCCTGCAACGAGGAGATTGTCCGTGTTTCCCAGATGACATTGCAACAGGCTTGGTACGTGGAGAGGCAAATTAAATCAATCAGGGAAATTAATGTGGCAAACATGGAAAATCATTGGCACATATTTTCTGTGCCAAAACAAATTTTCAACCGGGAATGGAAATTATCCAGGAATCAGATAATCTCCCTATGCAACAGTACTTAGAAATTACGTTCACCTCTTAATTACACTCTGAATCTCAGCTAGCTTACGTTCAATGAACCGAAACTATGTAATTTCTACCAATATTCCGAATCCAGATGCCACATTCCAATCTGTGAATCACCCATGAAGAGCAAATGAATCCAGTCCCGCGCCAAATCCAAAAGGCGATCGAGCTTCTTGCACAAGCTCAATCCTCCTCGCGCGCTCAGCTGGGACGCACCTGGCAGATGATGAGAGCAGCTTCAGGAGTACGCTAACAAACTTAATTTGCTTTAAGATAATGATCTAAACGGACCGATTTGCACTGGAGAACAGAGCAAGGAAATCCTATGCTTGTCCTGTATCGTTCTTCTGCGGCCACTTGGACTGAGTGCTTCCTCTTCTCCGGCAAGTTTTGAGCACTGGGCCTGCACCGCTTTTCGGACATGAGAGGCGGGAGAGTAACGGAGGGACTTCATGTGGCGGGAAAGTTCCTCCTTCATCCACAATTCATTCGTTCACTCCCACTTCCTTGTGGATGAATTCATTCAGAAGGTTGGATGATTCTGTCTAAGTCGGCGACGGGATTCTTGAACCGACGTTGACCGGGTGCACCGTGGACACGTAAATAGCGGTTGGGACCTTTTCACATGACCACGGTTGAGATCCACCGGAGAGATCGCGTTGAGATGTCTTCCAGGAATCCGGGTAATAAGATGTACAGTGTGTATTGGCGGGTATCCGTAAGAAATCGGAGTATCCACCATTATTTTTCGTGTGCCCCGCTGTGCTTTGCCGCAACCAAAATGTGAAAGTAATTTTCTTTTTTTATTAATTCATAACAATTTCCTTACTTTTTAATTCATAAAAACTTCAAAATTTAATAATTTGCACACCACATGCCCAAACACCATGGAACGATTGAAAGTCCGTGCACTCCTACTCACAAAGAGCTTCCCAACAGTACCAAGAATAGTGTCGAGGGATGCACAATTCAAGAGATGTGAGTCATTGTAACAGACAAACAAAACAAATAGCCTAACTTAAGGTATGAAAATAATGAATTCAAAAGGTAAAAGTCACCCATTCCTTACATCTAGCAAACCTTATTCTATATCGACTCTTGCCCAATTGCAATCTTTAGTATTGGTTGATCCAATGTTGCTTTATCATCTTAATTAGGAATAAAATAGGCGCTTTTATTTAGTATTGCATTGGGACTTAAATGGCTAAATTAGAAGTGAAAGGTTTTTAATGTCATTGAAAAGTCATAGTAGTATTACTTTTATCAATGAACACCACTATGAGGTTTTTACACGCACTTAAGGGATCATTCATTCACTATTAGACAATTCTAAGGGATGTTCTTGAATCACCAATGCAACTATGCAGGAAATAAGAAAAAACTAATTTAATACTTGGAATAACTCCCCATAACCAAAGTAGTCACCAAAAATACTTTGATTATAGGACAAATAGGTGTATTCTTTATTTCTATTGTTAGCAATGAAGTCATTCATCAAACCTTTGAAATCTTCAACATTCACTAGAAGAAATCCCCGTTTATTTCAACAGAACATGTCAGGTAGATTGTGTTGAGACTGCGTTGCTGAAAATGCGGAAAAAACACAAAAAAACACGTTTTCTATGTTTTTCTGCTTTTTTTCTGCGTTTTCAGCAACGTAGTCTCAACACAATCTACCTGACGTGTTCTGTTGAAATAAACAGGGATTTCTGCATTTTTCTTCTAGTGATTCTTACTAGATTAACATTCAAATAGACATGAGTAGCCCCAATATTAGAGGGCAATATTAGAGTTAGGACTTAGAAATTGAAGGTGCTTCAATTTGAGGATTAAAAAAAATATGCTTTTAAAGACAATTGTCGACATCACCAAAAGACATAAACTTTTGGATTCTTTGAAAATGTTACCCAAAGGACTAAATTTTAGAAAACCCTAGTAATGTGATGACATTTTCTTAAATGAAATTGCACTTGACATTAATTTGTTATCTTTTTTGCTCTACCAAATTCTACACACAAAAGGCATCACAATGACTATCTAGATTTTCTTACATGATGCTATGTATGATAACCAACAATGCTATTTCTCTAGCTTCAACTTCCAATTCTAATGCAAGCTATTGTTATGAACACTATACAATTATATTAATTATATATATAGTGATTAATTTGAGTGTCTTTTAATAGTACAAATTCAATTTTTGTGTGTGGCTTAGATGTTGTGCAATGTTTAATTACAATAAATATAAAGTAATCATAAAGAATGCTATAAGCAAAGTACCTTTTTGTGACTTAATTCTATTATTCAATTTCATTCATTATTAGCAACCTTTGATAGATTCATAGGTGAATCTTTCTTATCGTAGATTGAACATTAATCACCTACTTACAAACTTTGAAATTGAAGCTCCAAAAAGATACCAAAATTATGACATTAAAATAGTATACCAAAATAATTAACCCCTAATAGATAGGATCCATAGCTAGTTGGTCAACATCCAATGTATGAACTAAATTTAGGATAATAGATTGTGCTCAAATAGCAACCTTATATTTTTATTACTTGAAACTATAAATCAAAGATGACTATGAGAAATTTCAATTCATTTTGTAAAAAATTGTAATTGTTATCGTTTTTGCAAAAATTAAAAATAAATAAGAAAATTTTCAAAAAAGAATCTAAAAAGTTTGAAGTTTTTTAAGACACATAAGAATCTACAGAAATTAGTTTGAAAATATTTCACATGGCTATTTGATCTTTTATAGCCAAACCAACTACCACAAAGTCTTTACAGTCAAATTAGACCATTAAATCAAATTTATCCTTTTTTAATTTTCGACTTATATTGTGTATTTTCTTAAATTGATTGAAAATCATAATATTGTAATTTTTTGAAGTTAAAGGTGGAAATATAATTATATCAACTATAATTTATAATTCATTTTGCAATTGCAATAGTTCTTTCAATTTTTAGAATTTTTCAAAATTTCAAGATGAAGTAAAAAAAGAAATCTCATCAAGCTTCATTTTCTAAGCTTAACTCAAATACCAAAAATGGTTATATTGAAAGTCATAGTCTACAAGGTTGGTCAAGGCACACCTAGTATTGGAATGTGTAGACCTTTAGGGGTTTATGCATTATCATCCAGAATTCTATAACCATGCATACTTCACCTAAAAAATAACATCATTCAAATCAGGTCATTTCAACTATGTAATGAAATGGAAATGGAAATATTGTCCAAATTTTTTATTTTAATTCTTTATTCATATATAAGTCTCCAAAGGTTATGGAGCACTCAATATTGCAAACAAAGATAGAAGTGTTTTGAAAAAAATAAGGTACTAGATACATTTTTTAACTCAATTTTTACAATTTTTCAAAACAAAAAGCTCTTAGGAATTTAGAGTTGTTTGGTAGAATAATCCCACCTTCAAGATTAGTGTGTTTTAATTTCATCTTAGAATGCTTAACAATTTGGTTTATCTTCCAATTTTGAACTTGCTTCTACTTAATATAAGTTTTAGAAAATGAAAGAAAATATTTTTTAATTTAATTTAGTGTCCCATAATATGAATTCAATTCTTCAACATAAAAATCAAAAATCAAAACTTGTAGTACAAAAGTTTAACCCTTTCAAGACAACGTCCACTACTAGTTGGTCAAACATCATGTTTGAATTGAATGTAGCCTACTAAATTGTATTTGAATATCAATTCTATATTTTTATAACTTCAAACTATAAATTGTATATCACTATAAGAAATTTCATTTAGTTTGTAAGAAATTGTACTTGCTATCATTTTTGTAACAAGAATTGAAAATAAATAAGTAAAAATAGAAAATACAACCGAAATTAATTGAAAGAGGTATAAGTAGAAATAGACATTAGTGTGAAAATTCTTCAATTATTTATTTTCTATTTTATTCCCGAAACAACCACAACAAAGACCTTGAAGTGAAATTCAGCTATGAAATCAAATTTATTATTTTATTTAATTGAGATATAGAATTTTGATATTCTTTATTAGAAAAAAGTGGATTTTCTATTTCTCTTAAATTGGTGAAAACTAAATAATTGCAACTTCTAAAATTATAGGTAGAAATATTATATTATATATAATACTTGGAAATTTTTATTATAAATAAAAGATAGAAGGAAAACCTTAATTTATTAGTTTAAATTGAAAATTCATTTTGAAGAGAGACAATATGAATAAAAAAATAAAATAAAAATTTCAATTTTTATTTATTTTTTGAATTTCAAGATGAAGTAGGAAGAAATCTCATCAAAAATGGTCACATTGAAAGTTATATTAAAGGTTGACCAAAATGCATTCACTTTTTCAACAAATAGATATGTAAGGGCTAAGCTAAAGGGATTCAAAATCTTATAAATCTTATTACTATAAAAGTTTCTAAAATTTATTTTATACATTCACATGCTAGTATAGTGCATATTCTTACAAATAGATACTAAAAAAAATTCAAATTGTTTTGCTCTTTGCAAAAAAAATGGCAATTTTCAGCATTTATTGACCAAAAAAATCAAGCTTTGCACCCTTAGAGTTTGAAATTTAAAATCACCCTCCAGCCCTATGCATAAACCTAATAATACCCAAATAACTAATACATAACTCCCATCTAATTATCCTAATATACTTTATCATTGTCCTATATAGCATAGGATCAACAATTATCTAAAAACACTAAATTTTTGCAGGTCAATTCATGTCTTCAAACACAAATCTTTATAGCTTGTGGCTTGCCATTTTACCATTGTTTAGCCTTTAACCCTGAAACGCCGGCAATGCCAATTTGTGGCATTCGGATGACTTTGTAGTAGTGTAGAGGGAGATTGAAAGCAATTTTTCATCCATTTTTTTTCTTGATCTTTCACAAAGGATTACAAAGAGTACCTAATTCACCCTATACTTTTGTGAGTGTTTGTTTTCATATGAATAAGAAATTAGTAAAAAAACAGATCTTAGCATATACTACCTCCGTCCCAAAATGATCTTCCTATTTAACAAAATATTATGGATTAAGGCCAAAAATAACATTTTAAAGTCCCCTTTGGATTTGTAAGCAAAGTTTGGTTCACTCTTAGTATCTTTGAAACTTAGAGTTTTAAAAGCCTTTTCCAAAGTGTAATTCTAGAATATAGAAAAGTAGAATTTTGGAGGCATTTTCAAAAAGCACTAGTAGGCACTTAAATTTTGAATTTGAGGTTGTTATTTTGTGGATGATTAGTATGGGCCTAAGACCATTAGTGTTTTTTTTAGGCTTCATGAGGCCAGACTCTAGTGTTGTGGCATTCTGAAAGTGGTTTAAATCTGGAGGGAACATCCTCCATTCACTACATGCTGTGTAGTTTGACTGAAAAACAACAACATTGGTTCCACCTACCAAAGCTTCACTTCCTTCAAGTAGGCAACATTCAAAGAGATGCAAAAAATACAAACAAAAAGTTTTGATTAACCCCTTTAGTCATTTCTTTTGTCTTTTGATTGATGATTTTATGAATAGAAGGGAAATTATTGCTTAAATTTTTTTTGCTAGTCTTGGACAAGAATTAAAATCCAAATCTGACAAATTTTCATATTGCAAAAAGCAACAAGATCATTTGGGGACAAAAAATTAAGGCCAACATGAAGATCATTTTGGGACAAAGGGAGTACTATTTTAGGTGCATTTTGGGAAGTTATGGCTCCTTGTTGTAAATCTGAAATTTCTTCACAAAAATGATATATTTTGAATTTGAGCCCAACTAACGAAATGAAGAGCATCTATTGTAGTTTCAATTCCGATCCAAATTTTGAAGAAAATCATAATATTGAATATTTTATTGCAATTTGAACTTTGTATATTTTTTTATGTCTACTATACTCTAATTATGGAATGACATGGGATTTGAGTTTACACCATCATGTTTGTCCCATCAATTTACACCCGGGGTGTAATTTTCAGTTTTTGTAAAAATAATTCTCTATTTGATATGATTTTTCTTCACTATTTCTTTAAAAAATTCATAAAAACCAACTTTCGTCCAAAAAAAATCTGAAACTTTTGTGAAACGAAGAAGACATGTAGCTTCATCTCTGAAAGAAATTTCAAAAAAAATTACATACTTAGGCTTATCTAATTCTAAAATGGCAATGAACTGAGTGACGGGTATTGAGGCTCAAAATCAGGGTTAAACAACGTTGCATCTATTTTTGTGGCAGATGAATGACAGTTGTTTCTTCTGTGGAACAAAAGTGCACTTATTTGTCCTTCGAAATTTGTGCAGAAAGGGGAGATCATGCACACTAGTTTGACCTCCAATGAGCACTTTCAGTTATTTTAAAGTAAATGATGTCACAGCTCCAAAATGCACGATTCCCAAGGTCACCAGCCCGGCATTTTCAAGGTTAGAAGTTGGTTTGTAATAATTTCCAAAGAAAATCCACAAGAAAACCTCAAAAACTCAAACCACAGCAAGTTGCAGGTTATGTTAACGTGAAGACTGTGTGAGGCACTAGCGGTTAGCTTACCATTTCACTGGCGCTTCACTTCCTGCAGATAGCCCTCTACCCTAACCGCAGCAAATTCTCCGCATTCAATTGTCACATCTAAGTTACACAAAAGCTGAGACGATAAAGAGAGTTCACCAAATACACCTGAGACGGACTTAAACTCTGCACTTCACTGTCAGATCGAACCTAGAAAAGCTCAACATTCTGACCCTTGAAAACTGTAACTTTAACAAGAAACTGCAACAGGCGAAGGGCAGTTGACCTTCTCACTGACAAACTGACAAACTGCAAACATCCCGTGGAAACCCCCAAATTCCAAACAACCCAGCCCTGTCACCAAATGTACGCAGCACACAGGGCTGCCAAAGCACAAGAATATGAGATTAAAAAATCATTGGATAATGTAATTTGATAATTAGATAATAGTCTTCCCTTGAGATCCTTTCTTCCATCACCAAAAAAAAAAGAAAAGCACAGGGAATACAAATCAAGCTTTGTATACACAACATGGCACCTGCAAAGTTATTGGGGTAAGTCTTTCTATCAACAGCTTACAACAGATGTTGCGTGTTTTCTACAAACAATAAAATCTATCGAAGCACAAGAATTTGAGATTGCAAAGCACAAGAAACTGAGATTGAAAATCAGTAGACAATGTGATTCGTCATTGATCTTCCAGAGAAGATTCTTCCTTCCATCGCCAGAAAAAAATATCCAGCATAACTACCACAAATCAAGGGTTGATAACATGAGACCGCGCCTCAAGGCTACCACTGCGAAGACTTTCTAGGAACATATGACAGTTACCATGTGTTTTCAGCAAACTAAAATATTAGGCCTCGAGGCCCCGTATACACGACCCTTCAATCACCTGTCTAGATTGGTGCATGCACTCACCCCTCAAGGTACAAGCACTCACCAGAAGCCTAAATAAACCAAAAAGAGGGAAGACCACGAGGAAGGAGTGCTCTACACTTGGCAGCAAATTTTTCTTTCGTAAGGACTTCCCCTACAACAATTTCACCTGCACTACCATGTACACACGGCTCCAATTCTTTCAGCCATTTCATCTACATGAAGAGATCACATCCTATATGTTGAAAGGGAAAAAAAAATCACATAGCAATGCTCTACGGCAAGCAAAAGAAGTAACTACGAATTACAACAACCAAATACATTGAACCCGAGCACTTGCATCCCAATCCCACCATTGAAACACTTCAAATCGGCACCAACTACTTGGTGTTTTTCACTCCAGGGGATTGCTGCTGTGGATCAGTTGCCGAAGGACTGGCGGCTGAGTACACCAACCGCCTGCCTCGCCCTCTCAGCCAATTCAAAGGGGACGACTTCATGGAAGAAGGCGATTTTTCTTGTGGAGGCTCCGAAACGTCCACCGACACTTCCCACACCTTGTCCTTCCTCGCTGCAGCTCCAAGCACCTGCGTAGGGCTCCGCAGTAAAGCCAATGACAAAGATGGTGACAAAGGTGGTTGCACCGGTGAAGCCTGTTCTTCTGCTTCTTGTGCTGTCTGAATTGCAACAGGAACACTTGTAGACTCCACCATCCCCACAGAAGCATTCGAATTAGGGTTAGTGATGGAATTCAAGCTCGTCGAGAGCTTGATTTCTTCACCATCGTCGTCCTCCTGCTCCATTTCGACACGCTGCTGCTGCTGCTTCTGTTTCTGGGATGCAAGGAATAAGGGCGAGGAATTCCACCCGGGGCTTGGGGTCATGATCTCTCTAACTCTAGACAAGCTATGCGGTGTGTCTAACCCTCGACTCGCCCAAAACATGTCCTCCTGCCCCGGCGTGTGACTTGCACTCGAAAGCTCAGGAATGCCGTCGGAGAGCGAGCTCCGGTGAGTCGGCTGCTTTGAGGAAGACGGTTCCCCCTGCATTGCCAAACCCAAGCTGGAGAAGTCCACAATGTATTCATAGGAGCCCATGGAATACGACCTCGCCATTCGGGAGCTTCCAACATCGCGAGTGGCAATTCTTTCCATGTTCACTCTGCCGAGCTCCACTCGCAACGTCTTCTCCGAGCCGTCAGGTTGAGGTACAGAAACAGTAGGCCCAGGTGTCATAGGAGGTGTCGGTGTCGAGGTTATGTTTGCAGGTTCTGGTGGTGGTGGTGGTGGTGGTGGTGGTGGAGGAGGAGGAGGTGCGACAACTTCTGTGAGGAAGCGAAAACTGCCGCGAAGACTTGCTCTGAAGCTCCCTCGGAAGGAGCCGTGAGAAGGTTGGTTCGTGGTAGCATTTGCGGTGATAACTTGGTCTTCCGGTGGAGCGCAAGCCGTGAAGACAGGCTCGGCTTCGGGGAGGAGACTGCGTCGGCACAAAGGGCAAGTGGAGTTCGACAAGAGCCATGTGTCGATGCACTCGGTGTGAAACGCATGCTTGCACTTGGGCAACAACCGGAGCTTATCCTCGTTCGCGAATTCATTCAAGCAAACTGCGCAGTCCGCGCTGTCCTTTAAGCCTCTAATAGAACCGTACAAGAACACGGGGAGCGTGTCAATGAACACTTGCTCCACTCCGGAATCGTGCAGGGAGAATAAGTGCTGAAGCTGGCCGCGGAGGGAATTGCCTGGACTGCTACCGCTAAGTAACCCACCAGGAACCTCTCGAGCCCTCCGTCGTCCCAAGCAGCGAGCGAGTATATGGAGGATCCCGGAACAAAGAAAAACCACGCTCAAAATGATGACGATCACTAACACGCTCGGATTGATGTGGGGTTTGCTCGATCCCGAGCTCTGACGAAGCTCCCGCATCGGCAGCAGCAGTGGCGAGGGCCCGGGACGCAAATTCGCGGAGTACAAGCTCTCTATCGACATCCTCATCGGCCTCTATTCCACCCACCCCCTAATTCGAATCCATCAATCCTGCATCACCAGTTTCTCGTGACTCCCAAGGCGTGACCACAGCAAATATCACACACCCTAATACAAATCAATCAATCCTCCATAACCAGTTGCGCGTGACTCCCGAGACGTGCCTACAGCAGCAAGTGTCACCATAGCTGCAAAACTCACCCCATCACTATGTCCTTCCTCCATCGACACCTAGTACATTCGCATGAGGCTTGATGATGCAGCGGCGTTCCGAGATTGCTGTTGCTAATTCCCATAACATCTCCATTGCAGTGAGACTGGAGTCACCCTTCCAAGAACCCCAAGAAGACGCCGCCCAATATTCTCTTCGCATCCTTCATTCTCCTGGCTATGGCGTCGTCGTCGTCTCACATTCTCCTGCACTCAGTCCTGCCTGGATCCCAGTCTACCCCATCCCGACTACTCTTGCGCTAGCGGGTTGTGTGACAGCCGCTTTCTCTCCTGGTTTCACATTGCCGGCTATACTACAAGCACCATCCCGAATTAAGCCTAGCTAGAGGTGGAATCGAATGGGGCGCCCGCCTTTGAGCACGTAAAAAAGAAAAGAGAGGAAAAAGTTACGCCATCCGGCAAGACTGACCAAGCTCCCTCACTGATGAGTTGACTCCCGGTAGCGCACGGAGGGAATCGTTGTCATCAGTCGCCGCAAGTCATACCACCGATTCTTCCTGCAACTCAGTCACAGAGATTACTCCCCCCTGTAATAAGATCGTCTGCACTGTAGCGCTGCGTGCTCGACTTCTTCCGCAATTGGGGTGTGCGAGGGTTGTTGTAGACCCCACTTGTGACCTGGGAGGGCGCTGATTGCTTTGGCGATGGTGCATACGAAGACGCCATCAGAGAGGCATGACGTCGAGGCAGGTTTCGTCGATGGGGGAGGTTGTTGTAGACTGCGTCTCTCTTGAAATCTGTGCAATGGAGGGGAAGTGCAGCAGGCTGCAACGGCAGGAACAGGGGAAACGGGCAGGAGAGGGAACTGGGGCGCTTCAGTTTCTCGCAGTCTCACTTAGGGAGGGGGATGGACGGGTTAGTTCATCCATCGGACAGGTCCTTTAGGATGCATTCACACTGTGGGAAGCTTAAGCATTCTAGTCCAAACTTTCATTCTAGACATTTAGGAAAAAATCCATTCTAATTAGGACTTTTTTTTTTTTCATTTTTTATGAAGTGCCAAAGTGGTGATGTAAAATGTTATTGTGGTGCTCCAAATTTCAACATTCATCTTCATATTGGATAGAAAATATCACATTAATACATATCACATGTCTATAATTATATTTCCATCCACAATTTGGCAATGTCATCCAAAAAAAATTTGAAGTTTAAAGTTTTCAAGCAATAAAATTCACAACTTTTTAACGTTGTTTAGCCAAAAAAAAATTCTAGTGAAATATGGCACCAAAAAGCCAAAAAAAAATACCTATTTCCAAATTGTTTGCATAGGAATATAGAAAATTAAAATGAAGGGAAAAAATGGCTTGCTCTAAGGAGTTGGTTGCATAAAATGAAGATGATATTTGTATGTAGAATGTACAAATTTATGCCTTAAATACATGTTGCCATCAATTCACTTTGAGTTAATCTCATACCAATGCAAATTGGTTCATTTGGGCAATAGAAGTATGTTGTTGGTATTGGGGTCATTATAGATTGGAATGGACATATGTTGAGTTGGTAGAAGCCCTATGATAACTATTTTTTAATGATGATAGGCATGTCTATAGGCTTTTATGATAAGACCAAGGTACTACCCTTCTATAAAAATATTTCAAAATCCCATGAAGTCTTAAAATTATTTTTTTCAACTATAATGTTGTTTCTCACTACATGTCTACTACTAACATTTATTTTTAAAATTTTCAAATAGCACTATCATAATGCACTAATCATTATATCTTAACTCCAACCATATTTTATGATTGGTATAAATTAAAAGCTTGTTCATTAAAGGTTCCATGAGTGACTTCAATAAATATAGACGCCATGGAATTTTATGGGAGGTCATTTCTCCCAATATTACTCTTCAATAACCAAAGGCACACAACTTAAGAATTCCAATGGGGCCTTTTGTAGCACTCTTGATATGACTACATGACAAATTACACAAACAAACTATATAATGAGACGTCCATACCACTTATTTGGAAAGGATGCATGCTTAAACATAAGCCTATTATAAGGTTTTAGAAAATTAAATATTGTTTCAAAGCAAATAGGTTTGGTAGGAAAGTTTCAAAACACAATATAGTTGGTGTTTATGATTTGAAGAAATGAATCAATAATGCTCTAATATAATTACATTTCTTTACAAATAGCCATATAAAATTAATGATTATCAATAGGTGACATATTCAATTGGATTGAAACTTTATTAGAAATTTTGAGGCTTTAAACTCATTTATCGATTTTTGACAATATTAGATGAAAAAGACATATAGGATCATTAGTGCATGCAATTTCTTCACCTATCATTAATTCTTTGCCATGTGTTTAAGGTCATTGTAGACCAAATACAACAAAAAATATTCCTTCAACACATCCATCCAACACACCCATCCAAGAGATATGCCCAATTCTTTAATTCTTCATTGCCTAAGCTCCAAACGGGTCTAAAAGCATCTTTGCTTTTCAAGCCTTATAAATTTAAATGTCACTAAGATATGAAAATCTCAACCGTACAATCTTGTAGTGTACATGTTGTAGATGACGAAGATCAAATTTGGAGTCATTTGGCCACATAGATTGCAAGATTATAATGTTTTAGTGTTGAAAAAGATGATGAAATTTTCCTAAAAACACATTTGGAGATGAAATATAAATCCTAAACCTACTCAAATGAAAAAACTTTAAACTAAAAAATGATTAAAAAAACCCATACAAACACATGGGTGGGAAAAAGAAATTCATTTTGGTGATTTGAATTGTTTGCAAAATGGCTTTGAAATGTAAAAAAAAATAGCAAAAAAGGTTGCAAAAAATGCATCTATGACTACACTTCCTTCTACTAAAATGCTTCTTAGCCACTCACAACTTCTTGAATCGATATGAAATTTTAGGCACACAAACTAGACTAGAATGCACAACTTTTCCAACAAAAATGATTAGAAACAAGCATTGTATGAGGAAGAAACAAGTCGTTGAAGTTTAGTGTAATCCAAAAATGTTTAGCTTTTGAACTTCAAATTACTACCAAACATTCAAAAACAACTTGGATTGCCATGAAAATTTGATTGAAAACAAACATTGGATGAAGGAGATACAAGCTCCCAAAGTTGCAACCATCAATTGTAGTTTAGTAAACTCAAAATGAACTTGAGAACTTCAATTGGCTTCCAAAACAAGTGTACATTTTAGATTGAACTGAAAATTTTACTTAACAAACTAGACTAATATGCGCAACTTTCCCAACAAGTTTTATTGAATTCAGACTTTTGATGCAAAAGTTACAGCACTTCGAATCAGACTGCTAAACTATGTAAGGACACTTTTTGTCCCATCAAGCAATGACGGGTTAAGGGGTGTTTCACACTATGGCCATCCAAGTCAAGAGGCCGTCAATTCCACCAATTAGATTTGAGATACCACGATTTTCACCAATCAGATTTCAGAAAACCATGGCCTCTCGACTTGGACGGCCATAGTGTGAAACACCCGTAAGTGGTTGGCGATGGGTTGCCATCCCCATAACTTATTGTAACACAAATGAAATGAAATGGCCTCTTCTCTTCCGTCTTGAGCACATCCCTTTTCCTTGCTAAGGTAGGACAGGGAGGCAGATTGCAATCCTGGGGTACAAAATCCGACTTATTAATGAATGAGGGCTTGATGAACTGCGGCAGAGCCCCAGCTTCAATTCAATTCGTGGGCCTCGGCTGGCTGGCTGACCCGCTGGGGCTGGCTGTCATCAACCAAGGGCAAGGGTGCCCGCGAGCTCATTCATTGGGGTTCACATGAAGCCAGCCCCATGTTCCCAGCTCCCCCACCGGCATTCAATTCGCACGGGATGATATGACATAGCCTCATGCCCGCGCTGGCCGACCTTAAATGCCCCCCCCCCTTTGGTTTGTCCAGCTTCATTGTTGTGAGTTCTTGTAATCCGTTTGGGAGCCACTGGGTCGCGGCAGGTCAAGTGTAGAGCAGTGATCCCCAAACTGGCTAAATTTCGCTCAATTTCTACTTAATTTTTTCATGTTCTTTGTATAATTTTAAAAAATCTTCCAAAAATGAACATTTGGCTAAAAACCTTGAATCTGAGATCACTGGTGTAGAGTAGTGCACCAAGCGGATTGCGGAGGCCTAGCCAAAGGTGAAAGTAAGATAAAAGGCGGGACGTTGAATCTGTTCCACCAAAGGGCAGGATTTACTCTAGGCGTAAATGTTGAAATTTTTTATTTTTGGAAAATTTTGAATACATACTTGCAATCAGAGACCCCAAATTAGCTACGATGGGCCTTGAACATACCCAAAAACACAACACAAAAATAGGGGGCTTTTTTACTTTTATCCTCAGGTAACATGAGTTTTACCTTGCTGGATCCACTTAACCTTGAAGCGTTGTAATCCTTTTTTGAATTTTTGGGCATTTTCGCTTATAGCTTTGTATAGATATATCATTTACCATAATTTAATGAACTTAGTCATTAAGGAAGGTTGTATTTTCTAGATTCAAGTGTTACATTTGATAAAATAATGAGAAGTTAATTGGATGAAACAGGGCCTTGAAGCCCTTTGTTCATTGTCCAGAATATGGACGTCGGAGTGCTTCAAGGTTAATGGGACGGATTTATTGTCCTACAAATAAAAGACCCTCTTTTTTGTGCCATGTTAATTCTATTGTTAACAATTTTTCTTCTATTCTAATTGTAATTATGAACTCAAAATTTGCAAGTTTTATCGTGCATTGCAAATAAGAAGTTTATGCGTTTTCATCAAGGGTAAAAGGAAGAGAGAGGCAATACAACCTTGGCAATCGGCTTGTTGCACTACTATGGACTCAACTAAGCCACACATTGGAAACTAAACATCTATCTTTATTTATAATTCTTATCATTATGGGAGATTTGAGGGCAAAGGAGGGCTATTTCACAGCCATTCCCTTGCTTGTTCCTTGTGCTATTGTGAAACAATAAATGAACCCACGATTGCTGAATTTTCTAATTTTTGAAAGAAAAATTTAAAAAGTGTGAAGAAATCTAGAACTAATTTTTTTTTAAATTTAAATTTTTAAAAAAATTTACTGTTTTTTGACATGGCAATCCCTCAACCACATCAAACTACCAATAAGGCATGTTCCTTTAACCCCTAGAAGTTTTTTACTATGTTTCCACCAAAATCACTACAAACTGTGATTTCTAATACAAGTGCACTTTTTTTGAGAATTTTTTTTTTTGGACATATTTAACCGTAGGATCTTGTAGTTAGGTGGTTTGAAAAGATGTGGAAAAAATTTTAGAAACTTTCACTGGGGAGATTGCAAGATATTAACATTTGAACTAACAATAATCCTTTTCTTATTCCTACGAAAATCCGGGCAGTTGCACTTTACAAGGTTACATTTGTATGAAAAAATATTCAAAATGATGGTTACTCTTTGAAATCATTTTACAATTCAAGTTGGCTATATGGTCAAAAAATTTCAAATCATTTGGAATTGTACAACATATAGGAAAAAAATAGTAAGCAGAAAGAAGTAGAAAATGCTTGAAAGTACTAAATTGTGAACAATTTACTTACAAAAATGAAAAATGACAATCCCAATGGTTAAAATATTATACTAAATAATCTTCGCCCAATTTTTTAGTTTTTTTTCAAAAATATTAAAAATAGAAATAAATAAAGAATTTCAAACTTTTTTGTAGAGTGGAAATTCTACAACTACCTACAAACTACTCGAAATTGAGATTCCTTATAACTTTTGACTCATTTATCAAAATGGGACAATTCAAAGCTTTGCACATAGATAAAAATCTAATAAACCTCTTTCAAATTTTTACTTCTTGAAAAAACAATTTTTAAAGAAGTTTGTTTTGTTGCTCAGGTTGCCCATAGTTCAATGGAAACAACATATCATGCCATAACTTTTAAACTATGTAGTCAAAAGTTATGAAAAATTGTTGGGCCTTAAAGCTACTCCTTGAACACATGTTCTGTAAAAATTTCAAAGGAAAAAAATAAAAAATCCATTCGTAGTAAGTTGCTCGAAATTTCTATGTTGTCAAAAACGTAGTTCCAGGCTTTAGGGGTTAATCTAGGAATTCAAGAAAACTTGCAGTCTTCTGGTGCTCTCAAATCTCCCCTAATGCCTGATAATTACCATAAATAAATAAATAAATACATAAATAAATAAGTAAATAAATTCAGGTCGTGAAATGTGAAGTTTTTTTCTAAAAAAATTAAAACAAACAAACAATGACATTGCACTCTCTTGCCCACATTGGATTCATGTGATTTTGCGCTCCCATGGTAGTGTCCATATTTTTATATTGTCGGAACTTGCAGTCTTCTGGAGGCCTCAAATCTACCCTAATGAGTACACAATTATGTACAACTCCTTTCTAGGAAAATGGCACTCTTTGTTGGCCATGTGCATGGGTCAATTTTTAATGCACATGCATGCTCATTCACTATAACTTCCACCATTTCCACCATGTTTCTTAAGCAAGTCTTGGATTGACTTGGTGGATTTTATAGCCTCATCACGTGCCATTCCTAATGCACTGTCTAGGCAACATGGCCTCCCTACTACACCTACACTTAAAAAAATCGTAAGTAATTGAAACCAAGGTACAAAATTATAGAAAAACAAGGCTTCCTACAATCCATAATTTGCCTTCCTTTGAATGTTATTCACATATTTTTCCAGTCCTTACATTTCTATACATACCTTCGTTTCTTGTGAAATGTTCCATTTCTGAGCCTCTTACCTTATAGATTGCCGATGGGGTCCTCCGTTGAATTCTTGGTACCTATAGATTGCTGACAAGGTCCTAGGTTGGTAATGGGTGGCTTGACCTTGTCAAGCACTGCAAGAGCTTTGTTTGTAATATGGTGCTGTTTACTTAAGATGCATGGGATCTCATTAGCATTGCTGCCACACAAATGTGGACTTCGTGGAAGAACGACATTTTATTTTGACAAAAAAAATGGATTAAAGGACAGGCACCTAATGGTGCACCTATACCCAATGTCATCCGTTTCTACAGCACACAATCATTTCAGGCTATAAATGTAAATAGACAATACATGACTTATTTCTTTTGACCTAAAACAATAAGCAATCTACAATCCCACTACATTTCTATTCTAGAATGAACGACTGACTTAGAAATGGACGGCATTGGGTGCAGGTGCACCATTGGGTGCCTCTCCCGTAGCTCCAGTACTGCAAGGGAAAAAAAATACTTGTAAGTGCTCACGCCGCTCAGCCGCAATACGGACTGAGGAATTGGAAAACAAAAGAAAAAACAAACGTGAAGGAACGACATTGATTTCGCCAATGTTGAGGCATACGTTAAGATCGTTTTGACTTTTATGAAACGAGTACGTTTCTCATGATGTGCCAGAGTTAAAGTATGCCACGCAAAGTGGACAGGATGACAATCATGTAGAAACGTAGATTGTCTACAAATGCAATTAATTAAGTTAAGTGAAGTTTGTCTTGTGCCCGATTTGCACATTAATTTTGAGGTCCGCCTCAGTCTGCCAGCCTGCTCCAACACTAAATGTCCCCAACAGTCTTCTGAAGATTTGTTAAATGGTGCCGTGAGCTGCTTCCTTACGTGGTGGGCTCAAAAATGTGCAGGGGAGTTGGCTGCAAAATCTTAAATGTCAGGCGGGGGAGCTGAATTGTGGGTAAGTTACTCACAACATGGTGTTGATTGTGAAATTATAGACTTAGTATGCTGTAAAAGCAAGCATGCTTTAAAAGAGATCATGACATAGGGGTACATTTTACTTTCTTCAATGTACCAGAGGTGTATATTTCAGCGGGTAGTCGCTTTTAATGACTATTGTGTTTCAACTTGAAGAAATCCATAACTAATTTCACAAAGGTCCAAAAAAAGATGAAACCACTTGGGTTAGGGTAAACTACCCCATTACAGAATAAATGGGAGCAAACCCGTTGCGGATGAGATTGTAGTGGAGGTGTACATTCAAGTTCTTAAATGTACACCACTAGAACAATTTGACCCGCAATGGGGGTCTGCTCCCATTTGGTCTATAATGGGATGATTTACCTTAGATGCCAATTCGATTTTCCTTCCTATGGAAATTTACTAAAAATTGTTTCAAGGAGTTTAACTTCCCCCCAAAGGCAATGAGCTCTTAAATGGTTGCTTTAAGAGCAGCCTACCTTACTTGATGTGAGGTGGGAGGTCTATAATGCACCCATCTAAGCGCTGAAATTGAATTTTGGGAGGTGAAATTTCTTGAATTATTTTTCTATAAATTTTCTTTCAAAGACAAGTTAAATTGGCATCTAACCCGAGTCATTTCATATTTGTTTTAGCTTTGTGGAATTAGTTAGGAATTTTTGAAGTTGAAATGGCAAGGGCTCTTAAATTGCCCGCCCCTTCAAATGTACATTGATGGTATATTTGTGTAAAGGTGAAAAAGAAATATGTACAAATAGTGTACATTTAGAAAGGTAAGCAATTTTAGAAATTGAGTGGTTTTTGAGCATCCTACCTTAAAATAAGGTAGTTTTCTCTCAAAGTGATTGGTTGCCTTTTCAAAAAAGTTGAACTACTTAAAACACATTTCAATGGATTTTCATAGGAAGAAAAATGGAATTGGCATCTAACCCAAGTCATTTCATTTTTCTTTTGAGCTTTGTGGGATTTGGGAGTTAGGAATTTTTGAAGTTGAAATGGCAAGATCTCTGAAAGTGACTACCTCTTGAAATGTATAGTATATTATTGACACATTGAAGAAAGTAGAGTATACCTTTGAATTACAATTGCTTTTAGATTGTAGTCGCTTTTCAAACATACTACCTTAAATACACCTAACATTGAAAAATAAGCAATTGAATATGGTTCTAGTAATTATTATATCAACCACTAAAGTCTCATTGTTCCTTTAGGGAGCAAAATGCATTTCAAGCCAATACCTACAAGCACAATTTATTTGAATTTATTTGAATTTGTTTTTGAAATAGAAAAATTTACTAATTTTTGGAGAATACAATTTTTATTTCAATTGATACTTGAAAATAAAATTTATCCGTGGAAGGCTCAATAGAAATAATCTTTTCTAAAACCTTGGGAATCATTGGTATTAAAAAATCCAAAAAAACTCATTTGAAGTCCACCTATGCTAAAAGATCTTGACTTTGCGTCCCTAATCTTGAGAATGAATTGTTGTAGTTTTGTCCTATACAGGATAATTCTTTGTCAATCATTGGATACTAAACATTTGTGGTGTATTTTTTGGATTATACTGTAAGTTTAATTTCAACTTAATAGGCAGCGAAATCAATTCACAAAAAATTGAAGTTAAAATGATTTTATTTCTTCATAGATTGTAATTTTTGCCTACATAAAAGGATTTGATTCATTCATTTTATGGAGCATTTAGAGTATTAGGCACTCAAAACATTTTCTTGGAAAAATGACATGTTGGATTCATCTTTGAGATCAATTTTTACAATTTTCAAAAAGATGTTCTTAAGGGTTTATTTTATTTGTTAGAAAAATTACACCATAATTTCATTTTAAGTCCACATTAGAGCTATTAATGATTTATTTTTTCCCTCTATCTTGTACCTACTTCTATTAAACAAATTTTTAAAGATTGAAGATGAATTTATTTTTCATATTCTCAACACAATCATTCATGATATTTTTTTAATTCAAATTATGTAGTGCAAAAATTTGAAGTGAAGAAGATTCGAAATCTCACAAACTAGTTTGTGGTAGTGCTAAAAATCCATGCCACTATTTTCTTCACTTCAAATGCATTTATCTTGTAATCAAAGTTTGTGAAATTTCTTCCATACATTCCCAAACTAGACTATTGTAAGCTTGTGTGGTTCAATATGCAAAAAATGTCATTTAAATTGTTTTTTCTTTTTTCACTAGAAGTAGCATTTGTAAGTGTTTTTTGAAAGAAAAGGGCCTTGAGACTTTAGGAGTCAACAAGTTGTGTGGGGGTTTATTGTTAATCGAAAGGAGATTATAGATTCTTTGAGAATGCATTTTTTCAGTACTATGAGGGTGAATGCAAGAAAGACTTGTACTATTTGGTGTCACACTTTGAGTGACAAAGTTGTCATGAGCTATAACTTTTGAAGCATTAATTTTTTGAACTTGAAAATTTTATTGAAGATGTCTGATTTGATAGTTATCAAAACCCCTTATTTTTCAAAAAGATTCAAAAATCATTTTATATTTAAATTCTAATTTCTCTAATTTGTCACACTTTGCGGTTTAGGGTTTTTTAGTACTGGGGAGTACTTTAAATTAATAATTTAGAGCTGAGATTTCTAGGGTCTATTACTACACTAAGTAGGCATGTTTCCACCGAAGGAAATTTAAAAAATCATTATTCTCTTTCCTCTACATGCGTGCTAACAGGCCTCCCTTGCGCGCACATTTTTGAACAATCAAGATAGTTTTCGGATCATTATTTTGGTGAAATACCTATACCATAAAATCTTCCCAAATGTACAATTTTTAGTTTTAAGAAAAATTACTTTTCCTATTTTTTACAAATTAAAATTTGAAACTATAGTGAAAGTTACAATTTTAACGAAATTTAGCACTTTTCTGGTTCTCCTACTTAGAGAATTTTTCTATGCTTTTTCTTCTTAGGGTATCTTCTTCTTAAAGGTATATACATTAAATATATTTTTTACTTTGAAAAAAAATGGATTTGCTATTTATATAGTACTCCCAAAGAAAAAAATGAGTATTGTGCAAACGTTGCGCTTTTTAGCAGGTCTTTCTTGCAATGACCCATGAATAAATTATGAATGATCAAAGTGCTAAAAATAGATGCTTTCAAAACCAATACTAAACTCTCATGAATAGAATTTGTTGATGTTGGCTTTAGGAAGGTATTGGTTTTGGGTGTAGTTACCTAAGAAAGTGCATGAATTCATTTGACATATAAAGTAGTGAGAAAAGTTTGTTTTTGTATTGACCAAGATTCAATGAAATTATGACATATGACACTCCAAATTTAAATCATTGTTGCACCTCCTACATTTCTAAAAAACTTTAGTATGGTCATGTGTTTTAGTGGCATGATGTGGTATTTGAGCATTATTTAGGATTAGATGTTAAAATTACATCCAAATGAAAAATGAAATTATCAATATTGTATGTCTTGTCATATTTCAATACATAATTCTTATTCTTGTATTTAGATAAGGTGATGTGAATTTAAATCTCTACAATCATTCAAGAGCTAATTCATATAATATTTATATGCATCTTCATTTAATTTCACCTATATCATACAAATGTAATTGACTACAAGAAAAACTCCTAGCTCCATTTGAAATTGGTATTAATTAATTTCAAAACAATTGTTGAATCCATATTGGATTATTTGTTTTTAGTAATTTGTATGTAGTATTAGAATTATGGAGATTTTATTGGGTTCAATACTTCAATGTCAATTAAATTTAACTAGCATTGGCAATGGTCTTCATTGATTCTTGTAATATAAAATTCAATTCCATTTGACTTATACTTTTCATAAAATGATCAGTTGAATTTAATATGACAAACCATTAGTAAATCCTTGGTTCTTTAAAATTTAAGATAAGAGAACCCAATTTAATTTGTATGTCTTTTAGTTCTATGAATATTAAAGCACTCTCTAATTCTTATGGATGGCTAATCAACTCCATTTGGTTGATTTGATTGAAGGTATGAATGTAATTTGAATCCAATCTTTAGTCATTCATCTAGGTAATAATAAAAATGACACTTGGAGTCATCAAAGCCTTCACTTCTTGCTCAAAGTAATCAAGTATGAGTTCGAGGATTGTCTTTTAAGTATTGATCAGTGATTTTCTAATTTAGGAATCTATTTTATTATTGAGTATTTGATTTACAATGGATGACAACCAAATAAGGTCCACGATTGGAAACATGATTTGTCATTAGATGTTGGGTAGTGACACAATGACAATGACAATGACAATGAGCTCAAAAGAGGTAGTAATTGTCTCATTCATTACAAACATGAGCAAGTGTTGATGATTATGTGACACTTTGCTTGTAATCAAACATACTTGTGCGATTTAAGAATATCCTAAAATCAATTTACATTACATTTTTAGTGATCATATGTGAAGACTGTCACACCCTACTTCATGTAGAGAGCTTGTGTTGTCAACAAATTTGAAATTAAGTAGCCTATACATTACAACTTCAAAAAAGGATTTTGTTCATTCCTTAGACAAAGTACCATACTAAAATTTAAGTTTGATAGAAATTAATTCCAAAAATGAATCTTAAATTTCTTGGACAATTGTTCTTTTTCCAAATGTAAAGAAAAGAGAGATCGTGCAAAACGTTTACAATTTTGATAGTAATTTTCCATCACAAAATACTCCCTCTATGTTTGAGTGGAAGAGAATATTCATGTTTTTTTAGTAGTATACAAAGAAAATACTGATATTATTTAGAAGTAGATGAAGTACTGTATGTGGCAAGGATCCTTGACTTTCAAAAATAGGTCAATAGCTAAAAAGATCTAAAAAAAAGCAGGGGTTCGATGAACCAAAAGCACTTCTCATATTTGGGCTTTACCACACATTCTTCTAAATGTATAAGACAAAATCATATGATTGATCCAAAATAATTTACAAAGTTGTTTATCCTCTACAGAATAGGAATGCCAGTTTTTGGAGTGCTGTACAGTATGTGGAAAACTAGTCCATGCCAATTTTGGAGTGCTTTGTAAATTTACTCAAAGAGCTTCAGAATTCACATGCTGCTTGTCAAATGTTACAATCTTCAAATGCACTGTACAGAATCAAAACATCTCAAAGACTTAATGACCATCAGGTAAAAGTTGATGTGTGGTCTCTGCAGTAAAACCTCTTCACTTGCATCAGAAGTAACAAGTAAAGTATTTCATTGACCGTATATCCATCAAATAAAAAAGAAATAATGGATACATGGTACTCTTGTTCAACCAAATAATGTGTGCCTTGGATTCATCCATACCTTTGAGTGCGCAGTACAATGAAGTGAATGGTGGGTATTGGCATAAGACCAGTCCCAGTGAAGAAAGCATCACATGGCCCACTCCAGCCTTTACCTGGCACTCTAGAATTCACCTACTACTCAACTTCAAAAGACAGAAGTGACAGCTGAGCTGGCAGCCTAGTAGAAAGACAAGCCAAAGATTCCAACATTCCAAAATGCAAGCTAACCTCGCGAGGTAAGCCATCTCTGCTCCATGTAATTCTTATTGATAAAATGTCTGTAAAAGTACAGTACAGTACAAGTAATGCATTAGCAAAAGTAGCAATTTTTAGACTACCGTTCAAACGTTGTCAGCCTTGAACTTCCTCCCAACTTTAGTACTCTGGTCGACACAAAAACATTTCTCAATATCAATACATCCGAAGCTCCAAGACGTGTTCCTTGCCCATATAAACAGCATTTGGGACTTCTAGAAACGCAGGAACTCCGTACGGTTGAGCAACTCAATGTCAAGCTCGAAACTTACAAAGAACGGTAGTCTACAGTGCCCAGGAAAGAGGAAAAAAATAAAGCTGCATCGTGATTATAAGAGTGCTCCTTGGTTGTTTCTACCAATGGGAGAGGCAACCCATAACAAATTCTGATCTAAAAATAAGACGAAAAAAGAGAACCTTCCGCGACCTGTACAATCTATTGGGCGTCACACATTTTGTGAGCATGCTGAAAAGCACGGAGCCGACTTCCCTGCCATTTTACGTGCAGCCTTGCCTCTGCACTAGCTTTACATCGAGCTCTCCAACAGTGGTTGCCTGTGTTCAGGAGGAGCGAAATACCTGTTGCATCATCACCAACACTTTTTCATGTCCAAGTCACACAATAGTATAGAACCACAGGAATTGTGGACAGATTCAATGCATGTGGACAGATTTAACTAGGCCTTTTGGTTACGAATCCTACTGGCCACCACTCTAAGGCTCCCCCGCCCGCATCAACCAAACGGCAATATTAGCTAACAGGCATTGGTTATTGAATGCCAAAAGGTCAGCGAGCATTCTAGTGCTAGTTCCTGTCAATAGCAACAATGAATTTATACTCATTTCCATCAATTAACTTAAACTCTCCGATTTCGTATGGGTTCCTATAACTGTTCCTATACCAATGGTCTCAAGTGCTCAATCCGCCCGCACTAACCAAGTCGCAGCAGTTAGCTAACTTGGAAGTGCGGCCGCATGATAGGTTATTTAACTTCCAACTAGCTAACGAACCGTAACACCCAAGGCAGCTAATTGGTGCTACTTGGTTGGTGCAAGCGGGGACTTCGGGGTTTCGTGCCTGCCGCCTTCAAGACAATGCCCTGAGACCTTAGACGAAGCATATGGACAGGGAGAGCATACATTTGCTCAGAAGGAAAGAGGAAGGGGTTTGTCAGACATCTGGACCCAACCTTCCTCGACTGCTTATTATCTCATCCAAACTGTCTCTCTCTTCCAACACCTGCAAGAGAGCACAAAGATACATTGAGAACAGACGAAATTAAAAATTTCACTTTGTTCAGCAGAATGTGAGATAAACTAAATCAGGAAGTGTCCTACCGTTGCGCATGGAGGAATGAACATTGACAACACGCACACACACACACACATCCTCTGAATCAAGGTATTTTCTCCTCGTTGCATTAACAACCACACTCAATCTGACAGCTTCCGGCTAATATCTGAACTATTGAAGACTTCACCGAGGGGTGATCAGAAAGGAGAAGGACGACTCACCTCAGCCCACAAATCCTTTCGAGTAATGACTCCAACAACTTGCGAAGGTCTTGGCGCAACACATATGTGCCGCAATCCAAGCTGCCGAAATAAATTGTATACCTGCCACAATTTCAAGGGAACCATCAGCTAATGATTGACAGCATAAAGATGATTTAGGAAAGAGAGTGCATCTTACATCTATCTAAGCATACACTGTAATCCAAGCCTAAAATGAAACATTTATAATTACATGTTCAATTTCTATACCCAACTATCAGCAGATATCTAAAGGTTCACTATGAAACAAAACATACTTTTGCGAGAGACATGTCCTCAGGAACAATGTACGGCGTTGGATTTACAAATGGTTGCAAATCAATGTACATCTCCATCTCTACAGGGCTTATGTCAATGTCGTATATAGAGCGACCTTTACTTGACACTGGTTTTGTAAAATCTCTGACATCGTATCTGCACGTAACACAAGCAATACAGACGTTCGGTCAATTTTAAGAATTAGTTACCACAATTCCATACAGCATAAGCGAATGCAAATATTTAGGTTCCAATTGAAAAGAGCAGTGGTCCATGCTCCTCACAGAAGATCAAATTTGTTATCCTTATTAGAAACATTTGAATATGAAAAATGGAACATCATGAAATAACTATGTGCTACCTGAAATTAATTCTACCCCGTGCGTCTTCAGGGTTCGGGCTATGTTGAAAATCTGCTTTAGCCTTGAGAACAACCAGTAGATAGCTGCACTTGGAACAACATAGGATCAGAAAAACTTTAATCTTAAAAAAACATCCTTGGAGATACTGCATCATCAAATGCAAGAGAAATTCTTTAGGATCTTCGAAATGAACACTAAAAAGCTTCTAAAAACTGTCCTAAAGAAGTGAGGATCACACCTCCTTAAAATAAGTCCAATGACAACAGGCTCTCCTGTCTGAAGCTTATCAACAACCTGTGGGAAAGAAGACCCCTGTTAGAGTTGATTAAGCAATTGTCCTCTTTCACACCACGAACTTCGAAAAATCTTTAATAAAGGGATGTCCTTTCAATTTCGTGCTGTATCTTCATGCCTCCAGTTATGAATGAGACCATCCAAAGTGGCAATTGTGGCTAGGAAAGGTCATGGTAGGTGTTATCAGACTAGGTATAAATTGGCCTTCGCCATGTCATCACTACTTATGCCACGCAGATTTTCCTAACATAAATCTAAGCTTACAGAGCACACACGACTCATTCTCACGTGGTGCCCGGATTGAATAAGCAACCAACGAGATTTCTAGTTTTCTCGTCATTGCCGCATATGTGAATTTTGAGCCCAATAAGCAATCACTAGGATGTTTTTCTAACAGCAATCTATTTAAAAAGAGCTTCCAGCATACATGTTCATCACATCAATCCGCTGCATTTTCATATCCCGCTAGATACTGCGCTTTCATGTACAGACATTGGGTTTTGAACAGCAAGAAATTATGAGAGGCTGAAAAACAATAACAAATCCGTTTGTTGAACCTAAGGAAAACATAGTATCCTGCGTCCGGAACTTACAGGGAAACCATTATGGTTGGTGCTTCGTAAGACAGCTACAATATGGCCAACCTTCGACACCCTTGAGAACTGCACAACCTGAGATCCCCACCCAGTTTCGGCACTTTTTCAGGAAACCACTTACAAAAAACGACATATTGACTACAGCACAAAGATTAACTTGGAATATATTCGGCGCCAAGAAAGCAGCGTACCTTTCTTGTGCTGATAGCATCTTTTGCTGCCATATTACGCATAAAGCGTTGTGGCCTCGACTCGAGAAGAGGAAGACTTCGTAGTTTAACCTGTTCCTCATAGAAGCCATTGTTGAAAGCATCTCCAACAGCCTGCACAAGCATCGTGAGAAGATGCACAAGTAATATACCAAAAACATAAGGACGCGTTTGCTAGAGAGTAAAAGGACATTGGCCTCAGTCTAAACCATTAGGCTATCAAACGAAAAACAGCGTCATGAAAAAACGTAAAAATGCTCCGTTTAGGAGACAGGCAAACTTCATTTGATTTCATCAACCCCTAAGTGCCCAAAATAAATAGAAAGTTAACCCTTTGACATCGGCTATTGTAGTAACTTCCGAAACGTATTTGTATCATTCCAAACCCTGGGACATGATTTCTTCTTTCATTCGATACATTTTACTATCTTTCATAAAGATCCCTAATGGATTATTCCAACTCGTATAGATATGCTCACGGTGCCATAGAGCAAATAGAAGAAAATAGATATAAATCACCTTAGAAATAAGGAGAACCAGCATTATGAGCGGAAGGAGCTGAAGATTGTTGGTGATCTCGACCATAATGACACAGAGTGATACAGTCATTCGCATTGAACCTCCAAGAAATGAGGCAGCCCCCAGCAATGCGTACCTGTTCACAGATAACGGAGAGCACAGTTAAAGTATGCATCTAGTAACTAACGTCCCCACTTGGAACATGAGGGTTATACACCTCCAAGCAGGTTTGCTAATACAGCTATGTCCTAGTTTATTCATATGAGAGTCGAATGCTAAAGAGCCCCCACAATTAACAGCAAGGTCTCAAACTGGAATGAAGGAGAAATGTTGTGCCAAGCCAGGAAATCATAAAACAGATAGACAACCCATGATTCACCTATTAGTTACTGGCATACAGACTTTCTGGCTAGCAAACAGTATCATAAGAAAATAAGTCAGTTGGAAGTTCCCAATACGTACGTTCCTTCGTCAACACTATCCTTACTCGAAGCATTGACAACCAAGATGCCGACAAGCCGCCCGTAAGTGGCACCAATCATAATACCTGGAACAAACTGCCCTGATGGAACAGCTGTTCCATAAGTCAGCACAGCAAGAGAGAAAAACATCACCTGCACATATCCCACTTTCTTTAGTATTCTTCTCCAGAACATGTCCAATCACACGTACAAAACAAACTAGGAAATTGAAGGTAGCAAAAAATCACTGTAACTTGACAGAAAACAATTTCTACTCGGACACAGCACAGAATTTTCACCGGTCGAACTTTTTAAGGCTGAAGGAAAATTGCAATTAAGCATCGTTCTCATATAAGCGGTTTATTGAAAATGTCTTTACCCCAAATAAAAATGTATCTTTCTCATATGTCTCCATGTAATCCTCAATGCAAACCTCAATGGTCCTCCGAATAATCTCTAGTATAACCCTCAGTATAATCCTCGGTATTAGAAAAATTCAAAAATCCTACTTGACAATTCTAGAATGACAAGTCTGTAACCACATATCACAATTCTATAAGACATAAGAAATTCATTCTTCGAATTGGTTGGCCACAACATGAAGGAAAATCATTCAGACTACCGGTATTGCTTCTAACACATGTTTCATTTTCATTGAGCACCGTATTAATACATTTTCAACCACTGCTTAGCCTCTTCCCTTGGGGTAGGGACAATAAAATCTGACGGCTCGTTGCAACATAGTATATTACATACCAGGAAAGTAAAGAGGCTACGGGTTGTGTATTCGTGAGGAGTGTTGGTGCTGAAAAGATTTCTGATTGCGTCGTCCTGCTCACCAAGTCAGATATGTCAGACTCCATTTATTCTTTATAATAACACTGATGCTAGAGTAACACAACTAGATATTAAGAGTTGTTGTTTCCGTTCTCGGGTGATGCGGCGAGTAAGGAATTGCTATATGACGAAAAGATACAGCGACTTGGGCAGCGAGAGGTCTTCACCATTCCCATGAGACACCAAGAGATTCTAAATTGGACAAATATCTGACCTGGGTATTGAAAAAGATTGTGGCGAGGTCATTGTATTGGTCTTCATTGGAACAGAAGAACTGCAAAAGTAAACAGCACGTTTCATAAAGGAAACAAGTAAGGATAAGATTTAGAATTAGTAGAACCTTCACATTTGGAAATAAAATCCCAAATAACTTGACTATCATATGCATCTAGAACGAGAAAACATGAGAGTCCTGAAAGATACTCCGCCAGAAAAAAAGGGAGACAATAAGGCCTATACAAAATACTTACATTCACATAATTGCCATAATTCCCTGAGGGCCGGGGGCAAACAACCCCTGGGTATTTCACTGGGTCAGGGCACGGTTTACAACTGGTCATCATTGGCAAACCAAATGACAACAAGGATGTTATCAAGGACACCAACAGAACCTCAATAATCTGCTCCATTTCAACATAACATAGTTAGGATAACATTCAAAGTGGAACGCGGTTATGCCTACACCTCTCTCTACTGAGCATCTAACTAATCAAACCAAAGCCCAGTTTCTTGGTGTCAATTCACAAATGAAACGGTAGACACTCACAAGAATGTAAAAACAGTGACATAATATCTGATAAAAGGACATGCTCATACTAGCGACTGGATGTGAATTTTGAGATGATTCCAGTCTCTGAACAGCAAATAGAAGATGAATCGAAACATCATTGTCCCTGATTCACTTCAGAAATTATGTACCTTCACACGATTGCCTCTCCTGTGCAACACATTTCGTCTCCAGCTCGAGATCCAGATGGTAAGCTGGTTGAACAGTGCCCCTGCAACAGATCTCGATTTTAGAAATTGACAGGATAATCAAAGAGCTTCAGCTTAGGCAGAATCACAGAATAAATGAGAAAACTAAATGACAATTCAAACTCTCCAAAGAGAGGTATATTTCTGTGCAAATCTGAAGCCGGGGCAGGGTTCACTCTCACACACCAAGCAGTCCTCCGATTGCACCGAGCATAGCCATGGGTAGAAGCTCAAAAAATGAATAGTCATCCTGGCCCCTGCACGTAAACAAGGAACATTGGACGTTATGTCTCTAAAATGCATTCTAGAAATACATCGTTGCACCCACAAATTGGGGATGACCGCTTCAAATTTGTATACAAAAACTCAGATTAGGATGTCTCGTCTTCATCCTGATTTAAAACAGAGACAGTCTCACCCATTCAAGCAATGCATGGCTTACCCAGAAATATCCCATATGATAAATCCACCAGAGCTGAAATGTCCGCAATTTCCATTCTTGCACCAACCCATAGCAGTCCGTACCACAACAGCAACCACGGCTGATGTGAAAAAAACCCGCCATAGAAGTTGACTCCTCCACCTTCATTCAAGACACGATAATCAGATACTGCTAATGCGGAAGACACTAGCATCGTGTAAATCTCAACATCACTGCAGATATTGCTAACTTACACTATCAATAGTTTAAGGTTAAGGACTACGATAAAGTACGACGGCAAAAAGGGAAGTCAATTACCATGAAGTAACCTCCTCAAGAGCAAACAAAACACCCCCAACCGGGGATCTGAAAGCTGCCGCTACTCCAGCGGCACAGCCGCACGTTACCTAAGACAAATGATCAGCTAAGTTTCTGGATAAAATTTTACTGAACTCAAATACCCAACATAAGAAGTTCTTCGCTCCATTAAATATAACAGATGGAGATCTTTTGGCATGATCAAACCACAAAGACGGAAATGTATAAGTCAATCCCATGACTGATAACTAGTTTGTAAATCGGTCGAAAAGCAAGAAAAAACTGAGAAAAAGCAGAGCTGATGTGGGTATCATATAACCCTCATAAAAAACCGCGAGATCATCATAATGTTTTGATAAGCAATAACAGCACGCAGTACTCTCCTAAAGAAGTCATAAATATCTGAAATTCTGTAACTGGACTTACCACGGTAGTGAAAATCCATAGCCTAACCATAGTCACTCATTATTGCTCACTTTATTTAGTCACCATAATGTCTATTGGATCTGACACCAACAAAAGAAATGAACTACTAAAAGTACAAATTAACACATGAAATTGAAACTCTCGGCTTCAGAAAAATTTAGAGAGCCTTACAAGATCACGACGATCACGATCATTCTTAAACCTTCGAAGCCATCTCCAATTCACGTGATATTTGGTTGAGCCACCCTGTACTCATAAAATATACCAGCAGCAGAGAATAAGAAGCAGTGAAGAGTACTTGAAATATATGTAATACATGCCCTCAAATTATATACCTTCAATACTAAACCACGAAATTATCGAGGAATTAACCCACTTAAGAATTTCGCAATCATCTCGCTCAAGCAAGACTGAAGCAATTGTAAGTAGGCCTCTCTCAACGAATTTACCTGTCCCAGTACAGATGCAATACAGGCACCCGTATGTACCAGAGGCCCTTCCTTCCCCAAAGCCAATCCTCCTCCAACAGAACCTATACTACCCAGAACCTGCCCAATATACAAACAATTGGGTACGTTACACACGATTTATTCCACAAAATTCCAGAAACTAATTCATTTAGTAGAATCTACCAGTTAATCATTAATAGAGAATGATCCTCATGAGTTGCTCGTACTCACTCAAGAGACATCACGGCCCTGATACAAAACCAAATTGAAAATGTAACTGGTAATCAATTGCTGGTTATCTGAAGTACAGTTCACTACATGCTTCCTCACCTTCCCAACTAATGTCCGAAACAAGAGAATACCAGGGGTGTCAATGCCTGCAAAACAATAGAACGGTTTCAGCACATCGCCAGAAGCTGTGAAACATACCAAGCTGTCCACCATATTCATATACATTTCTGCACTATCGAAACATGCAGCCGACATATCACAATTTCAATAGAACAAAATGAAGATGAAAAAGACTAAAATAAAGTTTGACGCACCGTTCAAGTAGGCCTTGATCTCAGGGATGCCAGACCCTGCTGCAGCGGGAGCAAATTGAGTGACGATGTAAACCGATGAAAAAACTAAAGCTGCATTAAATGCGATATAGATTACTAAGCCTAAAAAGAAGTTGTACTTAATGAGAGCAAATGTTGCAGTGAACTTCCATCCTGAAAAGTTTTCGACTGCAATATTGATAAAAAAAGCAGCAAGCCCTGTCCCTGCAAATGAAGCGATCTCGTGTTAATTACTGAAGGCACGAGAACCACGTTATCTCAAATGCAGATACTTATGTTATTACAAAGCCGAATTTTGTAACTAGGTTTCCAGTATGAGAAAGCTAAATCCGGAAATACTACCAGGCTATCCTCTGGGTATGCTGCATTAAGGCTTGTCAAAAGTGAACATGGTCAAGTTCACCAGATGTCGAAAAGGAAGCCCAAAGGCAGGGACTCAGACATTTACCTACACCAATGAGCAGTGCGAAGAGCCATTTTAAGGATATATAGGATGCATGATGCCAAATTCCTCTTTGAGCCTGCAGCAAACGTAAATAACTTCTCAGTAACACGGTTAATTTTAAATCGACAATATCCAGCCAGCGAATTCATTATAGCACTTAAAAACACAACCAGGCGCCCACCCTTAGCTATCTTCTGTCGAGTCAAAGCATAAGGTAGAGGATACTAAAACCATTAGGGACCTGATCCCGTGACCTATACTGCCATCTACTGGCAAAAGCAACACAAGCGACACATCTATTCGTGCACTAGGTTGGATATATTAGAAAGTGGTGTACGCATGACTTGGCTAAATGTCTGCAGTATGGCTCAATGATCTTTGAATGGAAATGGGGTTATCTACTGTCAGTTCAAGTAGTCTAGAACTCCCCACTTTGAAACTGCATATAAAATTCATACATACTAACAGAATTCGAAATTGACTCTCCTAACCAAGGGCTCTCCAGAATTCTATAAATCCCTGAAAGTCACACTCCTACACATGTTAAAATGCTTAAAGTGACGCAAATAGTATCCTCTACCTTAGTACTCAATGAACGCCTTGACTATTTCCCTCATTTATCCAGATTCTGATTCAAAATTCTACCGCAAGACTTATGAAACTACTCACTGCTTCCTCCACTTGTGAATACAAGAAGCAGAAATGAATCAAAATCACAAGGCCAAGAAGC
This sequence comes from Thuidium tamariscinum, assembly GCA_947034885.2. Taxonomy (NCBI): domain Eukaryota; kingdom Viridiplantae; phylum Streptophyta; class Bryopsida; order Hypnales; family Thuidiaceae; genus Thuidium; species Thuidium tamariscinum. The sequence continues at coordinate 14,667,034 of OX344756.2, forward strand.
AATAAAGAATGAACAATTACAAAGGCGTGTCCCCAGATCCCAATCAAATATGTACCTGATCCTCTCGATATGCCACGCTTTCCACAACCTCATAATCGAGACTCTCCATACCCCCATTCCGGTGGTCCAACCCAAGTTCATCTTCCTCGACATTCTGCGCAGGGAACTCAAATGGTTCCCTGTTGAGAAGTTGAGACCACATGGGGCTGCCACCATTGACTCCTGGCATGTCCTTCCCCTGCATACCAGGATCTGCCTTCACCAACACTCACTTTGCCAAAGTCTAGAAATCCCTGCGACTTTTCAGATGAAGAGCGCAGTTCTGTGTCTTTTCGCTACATTCCAGGCATTGGAAAGCTCTACTCCACGCTCCTGTTTCAGAACTCCAATCACCAAATTACTCCTTGACCTTGAAATTCTCGAGTATTAAGATTAATCTACCAATGAATCCATACAGTCCCATAGTCTAAATTGCCGAAGCATTACAGTCCACAGGAACAACCATTCGTAATTTGCTTTTATCTATGCCCAGATGCAGGCTGCAAACCCTAGCGCTGTGCTTCATACGTAGGCTTAACCATGCGACAACGCAAAGTGCCTCTGAGAACAACCGATTGGCTGGACGCAATTCCAAATTTACCGTAAATCGGTCAATCTTACCACAAATTCTTCGCAGAGAATAAAAACAATGCTACCACTACAAATCTAAGTGCAAAATTCTCAACTGAGGGTCACTGCGAATGGAGCGTCAATGGCACGGAGGAGCTGAAACCTCACACCGACTGCTGCCTAGCCTAAAGGTCATACAAATCGAGAGGACCTCGAATCACTCCCTCTACCCTCAAACCAACTCATGCTACGTCTAAATCACGAGCTCAGCTGAAAGCCTACAAACCCTAACACTGTGCTTCACGTGCACTTTAGTCACGCAACAACTATGAAACACAAAGAGAGCTTTGTAAACCGCCGATTGGAAAGAATCGATTCTAAAATGCCGTCAAAACACGCAATCTTCCAAACGAATGCTTCGACAAGAATAACCGGAATCCAATTAGTGCGAAATTAGTGAAAAATTCCCAGATTAGCATCACTGATACTAGAACATCACTACGACTGATAGTCAACCATCCGCGACTCTAGAGGTCAAATTTTGGGGCCTCGCCTCCAATCACTCCTGCAAATCAAACTCCTGGATCCCCTGAAACGCAATAAAGAGCTTCAGAAGATTCTTAAACACAACTGACACCAAGAAAAAAGAGAACCACTTACTTCACGAGTAGTTGCGCAGCCAGATCCCGTGCTGGAATCCGTTGCCTGCAACGGCCGGAGGACATAGTGGCGACCAGCAGAAGAAGAGATCGGGATAGTTTACGAAAATACGAAAGGAGACAAAGGAAAGCTTGAAGAGAGAGATGTTGGAGGAGGTCTTGGAGGAGGTCTTGGAAGGGGTCTTGGGAGGGCTCTTGGGAGGGCTCTTCCTTTCAATGATGAGTGCGGACAAGTGATTGGTGGAGCCCAACTTTGAACGGTGAGTGAATGGCTACTTTCATCCTTCTTTTTCATGAACCTGTCCAAATCTTTTCGCTTTTAGTTGGCGACTGTTTGTCGGACTGAAGTTCACCAAAGTCACAAGTTTTAACTTACTGGTCAAAATTCTATGACCTCTCATTCGTTTTCATGGTAACTTTATTTAAGGTAGAAGTACCTATTTCAGACAACCTCTTTAATGGTCTCATAGGTTGACCTATTGTGGACAACACTTGGATGCATTATTTATTGAAAAAATTCTCTGCTTGTACCTTCTTGTTTAATCATGTCTTTTCCTTTACTGCGTAGGGTGAAATGTCAAAGCTAATCGTAATAGGTGAGTTTATGAAACCAAAATGGGCCCTATTTAAAAATCTGCGTTTATATTGAATAAAATATTAATTTTTGAGATTTGTTTTTGTTTCTACATTGTTATTCATCCTTATACTGTATTTGGACACACTAAGCTCAATTTCACGTTGAATTTCCCACATCTTACATACTAAATACTTGAATTATCCATTATAGGTACATCTACCTTACTTGGGTAGAATCACCTATTCTTGACTAAAGACCCATATCCAACATGTAGGGTGTAGAACATGCATTGTAGATTGAACAACGGCTATTTCCAACCAAAGCTAGAAGAGATTTCCAATCAAAACTTAGAATGTACTTTTTTCTCATTTTCTAGGTTGGGATTATTAAGGTCATGACACATGTCCCAAAGTGTCATAAAGTGTACCGGAAGTACTAATTAGGAAAGTAGTCTCTTGAATTATTGGAATTAAAAGAGTTTAGACATTGGCTATAGATTCAAAGCATTGTTTAGTTTTCAAAAATCATAGTAATTTTAGTTTTGGGAATAAAATTGTAGAAAAATTTGCAATTCCAATATTTCCTATCTTTCTACATGGAAAAAATGTGCATAGCTTCAAACTCAACGACGCTAGCATATAAATATGAAGATGCCAAACATGTGAGCCTTCAGCACATATATAATTAAGTAGATATACAACAACCATTGATGGTGATTATGACATAAACACCTATAATAAGGGTATCTATAGTATGGTTGTACTACAATTATAAAAAGTTTCTTTACCAAAGACATCTATATCATAGATATGTAGTCTTTTAGGCTGATGGACTCACACTTTTATGTAGCAACCTTTGGACAATGAATTATATCCATTGTCATTCTATTTTTAATACTTTAATGTGAGTTAGTTTATTTGAATGCATTTTTCAAGTAGTGATGAAATTAACCCCTAAGCACTCAGATGACCAATTTTTTGTTGTTGTTTGACTTCGGGGAGAAAAAAAAATTTCAAATTTTTTTTTTCAGTTTTGAAAAAATCGGGTTTTCTTTCAACATTTATATTCAAAAATAAGATCAATACGGTCAAACAAAAAATTGTAAGAGATATAGCACAAATGGTTTAGAATTGCCTAGTGTTGAAAAATTTACTATTTTTGAAAAGTCTTGATGCTCTCATCACTAGATCTTTTGCATTTTTTCACAAATCAATAGAAACCACAATTTTGACAAAAAATTCATACACTAAATAAAAAATTGTATTTTTGGTGAATTTTTGAAGTTATATCTTCAAATTTCATTTGAAGAGAATCTAAAAATAATTTTATAATTTTGACCGTACAGATACTTTCTACATTTTGTACTTCACATTATCTTCTTTAATACTAACTTCAAAAAAGTTACAAAACTTACATTTTATAACACATTTGTATTTTGTCCTAATCCCTTGAGCTTTTAGGGGTTAATAGAAAATATCATATTTTCTTAATAATAATTTTTATTCAATTAAATAATTATTTTGCCACCATAGTGCCAAACAAACTTCGCTGCTACACAATGCTATCGGTAATGACTTAGTTGGTACCAATGTTATTCATTGGAAAAAAACTTTGATTTTGGGGGACCACAAATAGAGTTTTAAAAATAAAAAGTATCTTAAATTTTTATTTTTTATTTGTTGAAATTTAGATGATAAATCTCTTATTAAATGATAACACGCAAATAAATGAGGAAGTAGAAAATGACATCGGGGTGTAGAAGTAGGTCCTATGCACCTTATTAAGCCCAACATGATCCTTTCCATAAACTCATGTTATATGACCAACAACTTCTGTTGTCTCTCTAGACTTTTTCAAGATTATATTTTACAAAATTTATTACTTGTGAAAGCATTATGTTGATTAGTATTGGAGGATTTTTGGGCCTTTGGGAGACTATTTTAGGGAACTATTCCCACTACTCTAGACCAATCCATGTTGGTCTGAATTTTTGAATTTCAAAAAATTAAAATTAAAAATTAATTTTTTTCCAGGATATATTAAAAAGAAAAAAAATGATTAAAAAAATATTTTTCAAATATTTAATAATTAATGAAAATAATTCATTAATATTATCTAATATAGTAGCTGCTTGACCATGTCAACATGCCAATGTGGTAGTGTTCATAGTGTTCTCACAATGTTTTCAACATTTGAGAACTCATAGTCTTCTAAAACATTAGAGGAGATTTGAGGCCTTTAGAAGACTGCAAGTTCCCGAATTGTGAGAACGCAAAAACTACCGTGGGAATACAAATCCAATGTGGTTGAGAGAGTGCTATTTCATCAATTTAAAAAAAAATGGCCTTTTTTCACATTTCAAGACCAAAATATTATTATTATTATTATTTAGTAAATGCCAGCTGACAACGGCTAGCAATTATGGGAACACTTTTGAAAACAATCCCAAAATAGGGTTTTGAAGGCCTTAAATCCCTCGTAATGTGGCCGAAAATCCTCTTTCGATTCTTTGAAGTTGTTCCTAGTAAGTATATCAATTTATGGGCAAATCAAATATAAATCCTAGAACCAAGCTGTGCAATTTGCATAATTTGTACAAGTAATTGCATCATATAAATCAATCAAGATTATATTCCTTTATTGTTTTCTTCAATTTACAATCTTCTTGGGATGGATCTATTTGAAGTAGTTTGTAGAATTACTCCAAGAATAATCTTCTTTCTTCACAATGGTCTTTGAAACAACTTTACTTTTCTATTTGCATAATATTCATGAAACTACAAGTATCTAAAGAATTAAATTTTACAACCTTCCAACAATTCAAAGGAGAGAATGAAAAAGTATTAATACATGTGATACATTTCATTGTCATTTCTCTATTGCATATTTGGTTCTAATCAATTCCAAAAGTTTTTGCATCACTACCTTACTACCATAATTCTACAATTATAGCCTTCTAGAAGGGGCTTCAACTTAATAATTATGAGAATTTTATAGGTTCTTAAAAAGTCTTTTTTGAAGCCTTTGAGTATTAACAATGTAAGGTAAACCAACCCATGACAAGCCAACTCTCTAATGTAGATATTTGCAAAACTACCCATTACAATTTTCTATCAATCTATGGCAATTTTTTTTAAATTATTGACATTAGGACTTCATTAGGTAATATGATGGCCCACATTAGATGAAATTTGAGGGCATTAGGAGACTGCGGGTTCCCAGACTGCAAGAATGCAGTTTCTACCTTGTGAACTCGAATCCTACGTGGTTGTGACCCTGCCACGTAATTAATTAATTTTAAAAAAAATTCTAGGACTTATTTTCATATTTTAGGACCTCCAATTTTTTATTTATTTATTTTATTTTTGATTAAAGCCGGCTTGCCAGTGGCTAGTGGCATTGGGAGCCGTTTGGGAGTAGACCCGAAACGGTCCTGCAATGCCCTCAGATTTTTTCTAATGAATCAATGCTTTGTATGATAGTAATGGAATTATTAGGGATTGCTTTAAGAACTTCCACCTTTCCAATGTAAAGTCATTATAAGAACTAGCTTTTTTTGTTCCATATGTCAAATACATGTTAGAAAATGTTGTAACTATATTAGAAAGTATTGTGATTGCTTTAGGTGATCTAATGACCATAGGCACTCTGTTTGATGGTTTTGGGGTAGTCTAAGTTATTTTGCCACTCAATGCTCGTCGCTCGTCGCTCCCCGCTCCAAAAATTCTTAACAAAATTCATACTTTCCCCCCCCCAAAAAAAAATTGATTGCTCTCTTCATTTCTCATGTTTGACCTCCTATGAATTTTTTTTTTTAAAATGTCAAAAATGTCAAAATTGGCAAACCAGTCATTCTGCCTGTCATAGGCTGGTTTAAGCTTTACCTTATGGTCATTCAGCTATCAAAGAGGTAAAATACTTGTTTGTGGTCGAATTAATTTGCTGTACCTACAGGAATGCCCAGGAAATAAATCCCATAGTACGTCATGAATGCAGTCAAACAACAGGGTATCAAACAGTCAAAGTTTAGGAGGCTAGAAATTTGAGACGAGATTCTGGGGCTCAAAATTGTGCAAGAAACAGGTTTGGAAACAAAACAACAAACAAAACAACAACAAACAAAACAACAACAAACTTGCAGAGCTGAGATCGCAAATGATTGGCCTTACTCATCGACTGTGATTGGGCTGACCAGGAGGTCATGAGCACTCATCCACCAAAAAAGAACTATAAACCAATCACTTCGCCTTCAGGAGCAAAGTATGAGAAGCCCTTGCTGCAGAAGCATGATAATCAAGCTGCCTCCATGTGATGCGCGGATTAAATCCAAGGACTGTGTTGGTGATCCCGATTCGTAGACTTGCGGTTGAGCACAACATTGTGATCCAACATGGAAACCAATCAAAATTTTATTCCCCCGTTGATCCGGTCAACTTACAATTTCTACAATTAATGCGACTGACGAACGGCTTTTTGGTTTGCCAGAGTTCGGGCTCCCCGATGTGTCTCTGAAAGGCTGTAAATAACTAAAAAAGTCGACAGAAACCGCATAACCTAAAAGGGTCTGGCCAATACTCAGGATCCAATTTATCTAGGACTGCTGTGAGCTGGCGGAGATGGCAAGAGATCGAATGCCATGAGTTGGTACACTTGCACAGCGATCAATAACCAGAGCCAAAGCACAAGAGTTGGAAAAAATGCTGTGTCCATAATCTCAGTAACGACCAGCGTAGTTCCCGTTGTCCCTCTCTTCGTTCCACTTGTCAACCTGCAACAAATCGTTGGTTACAAGATCAATGGGGGTTTGCAAGAAGAAGCTCAAGCATGTGATTCCAATGAAAAGGCTTAAAAGTCACCCTGATATCACCTGAAATACATCAAGCACTACAAAAAGTAACGAAAAAACAAGCGACCAGATAGTTAAAACACGAGTTCATCTGCGTACCCATTCTCCAGGACATAACGAGCGGTAGTATCTGGCGTATTTTTGGCATTCCTTTGCGTCTTCACCCTTCTCAGAAGCACACCTGCGATGAAAATTCCCAATGAATCAGTTGAGCCTTAATGTTGGCGCACGGAGTCCAATTCCTGTGGGTTGAATCACCCACTACAATGCAAGTGTCCTCCAATCACGAGACTTGTAAAAAACGGGAACTACTAGGGTGTCTCAGTCAAGGTGCTTCCAAGAGATACATTGCATTTGCAATACTCATAATCAAGGCTCATGTTCAGAACCTACTACTTCAAACTTCATATTATCCAGTATCCAAATAATACATAGACTATTTAGAGAGGGGACATGACCCACCCCAAGAAACTCCATTAAACCATTTAAAACAGCTGAAAGCCACGAGAAAGAGTTCCTTAACTCACAGGAAATTATGCATGAAACCCCATGACACTTAAGATAGCTGTCAGATTGGATGCAAAACAGAGTCGAAATGTACAAAGACATGTTCAAGACCAATGACTCACTTGTGGAACTCGTTGTAGCGGGTGTAACAGTGTTTCGCTTGGTTTGTGGTTGGGAATCGGAAATCCATAGGGGCTGTCTTAATATCATCCACCTGTAAAGTGATCCACATTGATCCCAATTAACACGTTATGCATACAAAGTTCGTCCAGTTCAAATACCAACAAACTCCCTTCCAATTTTCCACTAACAACCAGAGATAGGTCTAGCACTCACAGTAATCTTTGGCTTTTCCTCTACCTCTTCGAGAGCATCTTCAGTTTCTTCCTGCAACACCGAACCAGAACCCTTTAGTTGCCCCGCCTATTTGTTCATTCCACATCACCAACTACAAGCAAATCTTGCAAAGGCAAAAGGACTGCTCGAGACAGATGAAACTCAGTCAAGCACCACAAGCGGAATTTACCCTTACAGCCAGCATCTGGTCTTCCTCACCCCCTTCCTGCAAATAAGAAGCAATACATTTCCTTGTATTCAGAACCACTAACCTTCTAACTACAATCCGGTCGACGAATATTCTTGTCAGCTCGCGAGTTTGCAATGTCGACATTAATCCAAAATTTAAATTCCTAACGGACAAGATGTCGCAGACAAATTGAAACGAAAAACTAGAAAGAAAATTCCGTCAGACTGACTCAGAACAGTAGCTGCTTTGCCTAGTTGTGATACCTTCTGGTAAACACCCCCACAAGAAACAAATCTCGGGCGAATCATTCAAGACGAGCTGATCAAAACAAGACGCGAAGAATCATCAACAGAAAATGGAAAAAACACACAGAGGCAGACATGAAACGGAGAGAAATTCAAATACCTCGACGGGAGTCTCTTCTTTCTCAACCTGCTCCTCGACAACCTGGCACTCCAACGACGCCAATTTCAAAAACCAAACGAAAACTACACTAGTTGCACTGAATCTCCACAAGGAATTTCCAAAAATTCGTCGCCACATCCAAACAGAAAAGGGAGAGAATTTGAAACGAAACCCTAAATCTGTGGAAATGCGGAAAAGGGAACACCTGCTCCTCGTTAACCTGGCACTCCAACGACGCCACTTTCATAAAAAAGTAAAGAAAACTACACTCATTGCACCGACTCTCCACAACGAAATCCTGAGAAACCTAATCGCCATTTCCAAATACAATTTGGGGGAGAGACTTTGAAACGAAACCCTAAATCTATTGAAATGCAAGTACGGGAATACCTTCTCCTCCTGCACTTTCTCGGGCTCCTGGTAGACCTGCTCCATGGCAGCGACGTTGTTACCCATGGTTGCCGAACTCGCAATCGGATTCCGGAAGAAAGCTTGAGAGAGGGAATTCAAGAGTGCGAGCTGTGAGGGGATACAAGGGTTGGGAGAGGTATCAGTTCTTGCTTCGTCTGCCACATCGGTTCTGCCAACTCCGCGTAATTCAAGTTTTTTTTAATCTGATGTGGACCTGTTCGACTCGTGAGTTCCTTCCTTGAAGTACCAAAATTTTATTAGTGGCCAGTTCTGAAACGGGCAGGGAGAACTGCCCCCCTACTTGGGTAAAATACTGTAATTTTTTATTTTTCCCACAAATTTTTTTTTGCAAATTTTGAATTCATATTTGCGATCAGAGACCGCAAATTAGCTGGGGGGTGATGAAAGCAGGGGTGATCACGGCCCAAACTAGGGGGCTTTTTGTTTGGATTGCACCTCTGATAAAACATGGTAAGGCCGAGCGAGTGGGCCAATCCACCCAGATCTTCTGAAACGTACTCCTCTAATACAAAGTACAATTTTGTCCACAAATGGGCTCACTTAAGTTACCTTATTGCAACGAAAGCCACTAAACCCGTCCCACGAAGTACGACCAGCGGGCTAGATTTACCCCAGGGCTAAATGCTGAATTTTATTTTATTTTTCAAATTTTGAATTCATATTTGCAATCAAGGACTCCAAATTAGTGAAGGGGGAGGCACCCAATGACATCCCTGTACCCAATGCCATCCGTTTCTACAGCACACAATCATTTCAGGCTATAAATGTAGGTAGGCAGTACATGGCTTATTTCTTTTGACCTAAAACAATAAGCAGTCTACAATCCCGCTACATTTCTGTTCTAGAATGAATGACTGACTTAGAAATGGACGGCATTGGGTACAAGGATGCCAATTGGTGCCTCTCACTTAGGAGTTGTTGAAAACATACCCAAGATTATGGCACAAAATAAGGGGCTTTTTTACTTTTAATTCTAGGTAATTCAAGTTTTATCATGTTGAATCTATTTTGTGAGACGGATTTAGTGTCCTACTATTGCAAACAAGCCCTTTTGGTACTTTGGTTGTCGTCAACCCAAAAATGTTGTAAAGGAGTCGTCAAGCAATTTAGCAAAGCAATTATAGGATCTTAATTGAGAACCTTCAATTGTGTACTTCAATGTCTTCATGTAATCAAACGTAAAGATTCTTTGATACACAATGATGCTTACCAAATAAATTTGTTTGTAGGTCATTCAATGAGGGTTTGGTTATCTCCCTATAATTTGCTTCAAGAAGAAAAAATACTTCATGACAATCTAAAACTATATAAATTTTAGAGGTTGACATTGTTTATTTATTTATTGTGGGGTTCTTTTTTTAAATGCAACTATATTAGAATTGTGGAAATGGCCTTAGGAGGCATGAGACAAATTCATCAAGCCTTTTCAACAATTCAAATATACTTGTTTCATTTCTCACTCAATTATTAAGCCTCCTTTGATTCTTTTGTGCAACTCTTATACCATTTGAATAATTAAAACATATACATAAACACTAATGAATCAACCATTAGGGCACTTCTATTGGACTATTGGGCATTAGTCCAAGTTGACTAAAATTGTTGAAGCATCCAAGCACTATAGCATCAACATTTTGTACTAATGCTGAAATATGGCTTGGAAGTTCAATCTTGAATTTTTATATATTGATAGGTTAAATTTCTCTCGTACCTATGGATTGAAAAGTAGATTATGCTAAAAATAAATCTTATTTAAATTGTACACTTACAATTAAAATTAACATATGGGAGGCAACCCATTTGTGATCACGGTCCCTCTTCTATTTTAGTAGGGAAAAGTGGTCTATTTTTTTTTATCAATTAGGATGCATTGTGATTGAAAATAAGACTTTTGTTTGGTAAGGTCACACATGGCAATGAAGCACTCTCAATTGCACAACCAACCCTTGGTTGGAAATAGAATGACCTATATGACCAATATGGGATGAACAAAATCTTCACTTGCAAATTTTATGAGAATTGTATTTTGAGAAATAAAATTCTAAAAAAACATAAAATCCTTTTGAAATCTATTATGATATGTGGAAAATTTCCCCTTTGATATATCTACACTCTAGTGATGCTCAATTGCTAAAGAAATTAGAAATGGGCTGCCTTCTTTGAAAGCATCTTCTAAAAAAAGCTTCTCAACTCACAATTTCCAAAAGTTTCATGCTTTGTTTTTTCAAAAAAATTCCTAAGATCACAAAATCGATTAGTAAAAGTTCTAGTAGCTTTAGAGAGGTTAGAGATCAAATTTACAACTTCAAATGTAAATTTATTACTATGTTTATGAACAATATTTCACATTGTTTTTCATACAACAAAAACTGGGCATGAAACTCATGGTCAACTTTCAACCTCCATATCTTCTAATGTATAACTTAAACATCTGAAATGATTAGATTTTTGAATTTGTAAGGGTTCAATTGGTCTAGAAAGGTAGAAAAAGGTTCATTGAATAATCCAAGCTTTTAGTTATTACCGGTTAAAGGAAAAACACACCATGAAAACACCGGTTTTGGACTTTACAAATAACTCTAATGTGTAAGAAAAATGATGAAAAGAATGGATGAAAGTAGTTTCAAAAAGGATGAAAAGAGTGGATGAAAGTTGTTCAAGAAATGGATGACAAACATAAATGAAAATTATGGACGGAAGTTGATTTAGGATGGATGGATATGGATGAAAAGAATTAGTTGAGATTTTTAGATGACAGTGGATGAAAAAGATGTGTCATAGATGAAAAATATCGCAAGACTCGTAAAGTCCCCAAGTGCTCCATCTGGGGCCCCAAGTGCTATATATGGGACCCCCAAGTGTTTCAACTGGGGCCCCAAGTGCTATATCTTGGGCCCTAAGCGCTTGGCGTTGCTTGTAGACATGGTGGGCTTGGAGGTGGTGGATGGCGTCAAGGATTGGAGGCACTGAAGTAGCTCTTCACAGTTCACAAGGTTGGGCATCAACATTAATATCGAGGCAAGTATTCATATGCTTAAATCCAGTGTCTCCTCTAATTATTCAAGTAATTGTCATCAAATTTTTCATCCAAATTTTCATCTTAACTTTCATCCGATTATTCATCTAAATTTTTATCCAAATTTTCATCCAATTTGTCATCCTAATCTTCATCTGAATTTTCATTCAAACTTTTATCCAAACTTTCACCCAAAATTTTCCATCATTCTTATCTATTCTCATCCACTGTCATCTACTTTCATCCAATTTTAAACTAATTTTCATCTACTTTCATCCTCTTTTATCATCCACATCCATTCAAAAAAATTCATCCATTTATTCCATCACTTTTAACCAATTTTTTCATCAACTTCCATCCATTTTAAAAGATTCATTTCTTTTATTTTCTATACTATTTTTGATAATATTTTATATTTTTCTTAGAAGACTGTCAATCCCCACTCATTAATTCCTGCTTCCTGCTCGCCGCTCGCTACTTTTCGCTCGTATACCAGCATTCCTCCAATGCATGGCATAGCAAAAAATTTAGGGGATTGAATGATAGAAATTATGAGCACATCAAGAACTATAGGAATTTTATCACATAAATTGAAATTATTTGAAATTTTGAAAGATAATAAGTGCACATAAAGCTAAGTCAATCTATGCATTCACCTCATTTTGCTCACATAGATAACTATTTTTTCATGCACTCCTTATTTTTGTCACAGTATCGATCAACATGTGTCACAAATTTCTAATTCCAACTTTGAAAGGAAGAAGAAAACAATGAAGCCTACAGGAGAAATACATTCATCAATTGCTTTACTATTGGACATAGCCTGATAATGGATGGTTCAATTTCAATTACATGAAGGGAGAAGGATACTTGGAAGACATTTTCTGCCTCTAAAATCGTAGACCTTCTGAAATATACATTGCTTCTACATGAATTTAAAAAAAAATTTAGGCAAATGTTCGAACCGTATACATTTAGAAGAATGGGATGTTGACATTCCTATGCCATTTTAGCTTCTAGAAATGAACCCTAACTTCCTAGAATTTGAAAGAATATGAGTTTCGTGGAATATCACTTACATTCACTTATATACCCAAAAGAAATTTCCTGAAAAATAATTCAGATTGTTCTACTTTCCCAAATTCTTGTTTTACCTCCAAAGAAGAAAATAAACCTTCAACAATAACTTCTGAAGTGGTCATCCCTGGATCCGGGTGGATGGGCCCCCTCGCTTAGCCTTACCATGTTTTAAGGTAGGTACACCCAAAAGCGCCACTTATTCATACTGAGCCTAGTTCCTGCTATTAATTAGTTCAAATTTTTATGTAGTCTTGTTGGCAAGTGAAAGCATGTTCCAACGTACCAAAGAACGCAGGATTTGGATACCGTATGCAAAAGTTATTAACAGCCAAAGTCTGTTTCTGAAAGCGCCATCTACAGTCTGTGAACATGACTGATTTCGGAAATGTATATACACTGTAGATGGCGCTTTTAGGAACAAGGCACTTTTGGGTGTACCTACCTTACTAGTGGTGCAATCAAAACAAAAAGCCCCTTAGTTTGGATTGTGATCACCCCTACTTCCTTCACCCCTAGCCAATTTGGGGTCTCTGATCGCAAATATGAATTCAAAATTTCCAGCTGCAAATTTATGTGAAAAATAAAAAATTACAGCCTTTTACCCGAGGGGCTGAGCGAGGTAGTCTGTTCTCCCTGGCACCATGTGGAGGCCCTCAATCGTGGCAGGCTGACACGGCCGTTACCACTGTTGCCCGAGAGATTTGCTGGGTTGCCCAGCTCCACTTTTCATTTTCCTCCGCACGCTCATCAGAAAAAATGTTTCTCCACCGGTCTGGTGTTACGGTATCAGGTCCCTGCCGGTGGGCAGCTCACACGGATACCAGTCCAACGCTCAAGGGTTAACATTGACAAAGGGTTTGTTTTCTTGGAATCCACAACAAAGCATCTTGAATTCCAAAATTATTTGTTCCTCCTCCTTGCGAGTTGGCCTGCCCTTGTTGTTGTGCGGGCCCTCACATGTCCGTCCTTGAGCCAGGGGCTCCTGCATCACTTCATCGCTGAGACCAGACGTAGACCAAGTTGAAAGCAGGGTGAGAGTAGGCGCCGTTCTTATATTTTTGGTATAATCGTTTGGATTGAACAGGAGAGAGGTCGTTTGGATTCTGGTTGATTTCTTTTAATTCGGCACAATGGAGAGTCCTAACCCTTACCCTCGTAGTAAACGTAAGAGGAGACCTGGCCCTACTGAAGCCATTTCAGCGCCTCCGACACGTGCCGCATATAAAGATTCTTCTTGGAAAACTGAAGCATTCTATGCTTTTTTGAAGCAATTTCCAGAGGTTTTGAAGAGTCATTTTCCAGATGTCGGTGCTTTCTTTGATTTCAACTCTGATACTTTGGAGGTCTACCTTCAAACTTGTTATGAAGCGAAGTCTGACATAGAGAGGATGAAGTGTAAGTCCATTTTGGATTCCGCTCCCCCCAAGGGTTCTTGGAAGCTCCCCTCCAAGCTTCTCTTGGGTAATGAGGCTAGAGAAAGCTTTTTGAAGGGTTTCTCTGTTGAGTATAAAGATGATTGCTCCTGCTTGAAGACATTTACCAGTTTTATTGACAACTGTGTAGCTGAATGGAGGCGCAATAAATACCTTGCCCCCTATACCTCTCTTGTGCAGAGCTCAGGTACCGGGAAAAGCCGATTGGTGAAGGAATTTGCCAACGATCGGTATGTGATATACTGCTGTCTTAGAGAGAGGGGTAGCTCCGGCAATCCTGCGCGTTCCTGGATAGCGGACGATCTTGTCCCGGCTTCCAGAAGAAACGACGACGACGAGAAATCGACGGGGTTCCTTCTTTATGCTTTATTTTTTTGTGCCTGCATGGATCATCTGGCTTGTTTCGTGAACAGCGACGGAATCCGTACTGCGTCAGCATGGTGCAAGACACAACTAGTGGAGGAGGAGGAATCTGGAAAGACCAATGTCAGCGGAGTTGTTTCCAATGTCAGCGGAGTTGTTTTTTGGAAGGAAGTCCGCGAGAGGATGACCGTATTTGAAACGACTGTTCTTGGAGAATACACTATCAAAGACGGGAAACCATTCACGGATCTCTTAAAGAACCATATACGATCTTCCTGTGAGAAGCTCGTGGAAAGTTTCAGGAAAGTTGGTTTTGACACAAACGGTAAGGCATTGCTTACCTTTGCACTGGACAAGTCTAGTAGCCTCTTTGGAGAGTATGGTGGCACCACATACTTCAGCATATTCCGGTGGATGTCCTCTTTACTTCACGAGGGTTGTGGCATCTTTATAGTATTGCTTGATACAACTTCCAAAATCAGCAACTTCATACCCTCCAAGATTCCAGAAAAATCGTTCCGATACAGTTTAGCGGGCAATGAGCTGCTTCCAGCATTCTACGCAGTCGACACCTTCAACATCTTGGCTCCCGAGGAGAAGATTTGGACTGTATTAGGTGATTCTCCTTGTGACTTGACAAGTGTGTTGCTCAAGCATTTCATGAAAGGGCGGCCTTTGTTTGGAAGTTTCATTAAATCTGAGTCGTACGCCAAATCTAGTGAAGTGGTGAGATTGGCTGATGTAGTACAATTGGCTGTGGAGAAGTTACTTGGGGGAATCCCTGTAGAACAGGATACGCAAGTGAATATGGACGATAATCTAGCGGTTGCATTGCTTTCAGTGCGTACCGCTATGTTCGTTAAACCCCAGTCGGAGTTGGCATCGTCCTTGGTTGCCAAGCACCTTGGCATGTGCCTTGCTATTTCCTTTGACAGGTGCTTGGTGTTCACCGGGTATCCATCGGAACCAATGCTGGTTGAAGCCGCGTGTCGCATAATGAATCGACCGTCGAAGTTAGATTTGGGTGAAATTCTTGGTCCCATGTTACCTTACGTACGGGAAGGAATTGTTGAAGGAGGTGCACGATATGAGTTACGTCGGTGGCACGAATTCTTTTCCTCTTAGCTTGGGATCGCGCCTGCGAGACTGATACGTCTAAATACAAACCACGATTCACCATCTTCCGTGAAGTACTCTACACCAAGCCTCTAGTGGTGCGGGAGTTTCTACATTCCTTGGCTGACAAAGATCAATTCGATGATGCTCTTGAAGGGCAAATTGATGAGGAAAAAATGGAGAGGTTTCTGGAAGGAAGGATATTCTTTACCCACTTTACCTCAGTCACCCACACTGTCGATCGGTCTCGATTGATAGAATTCTACGAGCGTGGTGTTGTCATTTTGTGCAAGCGTAATGAAGTGGCCGTGGACATGATAATTCCCGTGCGGTTATGTCAAGATGATATGTCGTGCATTCTGGTGCAGGTGCGTAACCACACCCATTCAGATAGGAAATATAAGTCAGCGAGCTTGGACGTTAGGCTCGAAAATGCAGGTTTATCAGAGTCGGCAGACTATCCATACCTTGCCCTTTATCTTCAGCTTGGATATAAAACTGGGAACGTACAGAGTTTGAAAAATACGAAGCAAGATGTTGCTGAGGACCCCTATCAAATGATTGTTGGCCTTTTCTCACTCAAGCCTGCGATTTATACTTGTCTTCGTGACGAAGGAAGCAAAGTGTATGGAGCTACTGAAGAATCAAAGAATTCTGAGCATTTGTCAAGCTTCCATCGAGCTTGGAATGATCCGTTGTGCTATGTTCAGAGCACTACGACGTCGGGTGAAATTTCACGTGTAATGAAACAAGCGAAATGCGACTTTGTGAAGCATACCTGCGTTCTCAGCTATGCACCGAGTTCCTCTGGTAGTTAGGAATCTATGACTGCATTGTTTCTGCCATTGGCTTCAGGACTATGATGACTAGGTGCTGTGGACATGAGACTTTCAAACCAATTTTGTAACCAAATTTTGCGATGTAATTAGAGTTGCGAACCAGTTTTGTGATGGACTGAGGTGTAGAGTCCAATTTTGTTATGAATACAGATAGGTAGAGTAATCAAGGAGGTGAAGGGAATTGGATTGCAGTTGGTGAGGTATTTCTGTGTCCAGGTTGTGGTCGTCAGTTGTTCATATTGTGGATGCAAGGGTTAACTGTTTGGTTGGTAGGCTCACAACGATGTTCATGTCTTGCTGTAAGTTGCGTGAGCTCATTAGTTAGTGGCTTATATGTACGTGGATTTGCTGCTCTTCCTACATGAGACCCTTGGTTGGAATCTTTGCGGAAATCATTTGCAAGTTGTTTAAAAACTCCAGCAGTCTTGCCTTTATTGTGGTATGGCTGAGGGTTAAGGATACTTTTGCTTGTGCTTAACAGCTACCTAGCCATGTGTGGCAAAGCATCGATATGAATTTGGTGTTGACCGTTGAGAATGTGCAGAATGAAGTGTCCAGAGAACGTGTTTTGTAGACCTGCTCGGCAATACCACCCACTGCATGATCGAGTTGAGAATCTGAGGAGGTTGCTATCGTCTCTTTTTCTTTTTTAAAATTATGTTTTTCTTTTCTTAAATTTCATTTTTGTTTTTCTATTTTATTTCTGATGACGGAAGTGCTAGCAATTTTCTGATCTGCATGTATTGAGCCGTAGTAGTTGGAAAGGTGGTCATGTTCAGCCCATCTGATTTCAATTGTGGAGGCATCCGATAAAGTGTTGAACATCTTCCGTCGATATTCCAAGCTTTGCGAGAGAGCAAGTATCGACGAAGTGTATCTTGACGTTTTGGAGCAGGTAATGGAAGTACAAAAAAATTGCGATTGAGACGATCTGACAGGCTAAGAGTACTAATGATGGCCTTCAAACCGGGATGGTGTATGATCAATTGTTGAATTTGCAATGATAATGGGGATCCATGAGCAGGTTGAAGAGATGCTATAGAAAGTCATTGATTGGGAAGGCGACTTGCATCGGGTCCTTGAACCTGCTGGGTCCGATCGTACATCGGATAGTTCTTGTCATGTTGATTGAAGGTGTTTACAATGCTTACAACCGTAGGTATGACTCTTGCTCATGCGTCTACCAGTTTTCTCATTGAGCTGCCAAGTTTTCAAGATGTGTGCAACTAACAAGGTTGATGTATGCTTGGACAGGACAGATTTCTAGCTAGTGCCATGATCGCCGACCAGATGCGAGTTTCTGTCCCAAACGAGCTTGGTTACACATTCTCCGTGGTAAAATTCATCCGGTTTCAGAGTCATTTCTAGCTTTCACATCTTTTTGTTTGCGAGGTTGATGGACATTGCCTTATTTGTCATCGATGTGATTTTGGTCTTTATGACAATGAGAATCAAAAAGTATTGAAAAGATTCTGAATGGGTGCACAATTGGATTGTTATTATTCTTCTCTATTTCTTAGGGTTGTCTGTCATGCTTTGGCTGTGAAAAGGGGCATTGCGTCAAGTAAACTACTGGCGAACCTGCAAAAAACAAACCAGATCGGCGAACCTTCGTAGGTCCTTGTCACGGTATCCCATCCTACCCGTTCAGTTCTGATTCACTTGAAACCACATAGCTCCAATTGATTGGTTTACATAATCTAAAATCAGGATTTCCACATGAGCAGAACATCTTAATTTGCATAATATCTCTAGCTGATGATGGAGCGTTAATGTGCAGATTCCCTCAAGATCTGTTCTAGGTCCGATGAAGGATCTTCATAAGAGGTTTTTCGGGGGTGTTGGGAGACTGTTTCAGCCTCGTTCCCCATTTCTGTGAACCAACCCTGCTGATCAGAATAAAAAAATATTTAAAAAATATTTAAAAAATAAAAAAATAAAAAAATATAATAAAAAAATATTTTTTTAATTTAATAAAATATTATTATTTGATGTGGCAGTCTCTGTGCCACATCAGATCACTGTAGATCAGTTGCTGCAGCGAGTTCCAGCGAGTTCCCACAGTCCGGGAACTCGCAGTCTTTCAACTATGGAAGAAAACCTCTTATGCCTTTGCAGAAGAACAAACCTCTCGGTGGTACGCTTAGAGAGGTATCATGCCTCTTACCCTATTCACGACTCTAGGTATTTGTTTAATATAAGTAGCATGGGTGATATCTGGACTTCCGCACTTTAATTTTAAAGGCCATTGTAATGGAAGACCTCATCACTACATTCCCATACCTTGGCAGAAACGTGTCATATGGATTTGTAGTCAAGCTTAGAGGTTTACGTTTCAGTATTTTGCGTAATGTTTGATGGCTTTTGTTACGGGAGTCTTGCAGGAAATGAAGCAGAGGTGGGGCTGCACAACAACAGGCGATGCGCGGCAGATCCTACAAGTAGCACTTGTGGCTTGCTTCGGGGATGGTCTTGGAACTTATGCCTGGAAAGCAGTGCAGGGACTTAAAGCTGGAAAAGGTTAGAGTCGTGGTCAGATTCTCAATCGTAGTGCTATGGTCAAGTTTAACAGTACCAAGTTCGCTGAATACGTGATTATACGTGTCTTATCAAGTGGACAATGCCTCATTGGCAGTGCAAGTGAAGGATTTGATGAAGTCCATGCTGCCATCTAAAAGCTTTGGAGCCACAAACCGACCTCTTGGATATTAGGTACAAATGTTAACAGACCCAGGTTGCGTCCATCATTTTATTATTCATGCGAATGCAGTCATAAATATCTCTGAGTCTGCTAAACAATCATCCTCTTTTGGTTGCGTATCCATGTACTTCACTCTTGTGTTCTTGGATATGTAAAGCTTGACTTCCGGCAAGTTTGTGAAGAGTTTGCACTATCTCGCATTGTATCAGGAAATGGCTGTCGGTACTAGCCCAAGAACTTGCAATAAGGATGCGTTGTGATTTTGAAATGAACCAGAGGCAACCCAAGTTGTTTCAGCTTTGCTATCGATCTGGGAAGTTCACAAATTCTGCCGATCATTCTCAATCAACGGCTGTGCCTACAAATGCTTTGCAAATTCTTTCGTCACCTGTATACTCTGGACACGGATGGAGACGTGGATATTGAAATGGATTACAGGTGAGAAATATAATTATTATCAGAGGGTGTGGATGTGGAGATGCTGAGGCCAGGGTGACTACTGCAAAAGGCACATTAGATGGCGGTGTGCCAGGCGGTATTATAGAGAGGACAAAAGCATTGGCAAAGGTCCTTGAAGCTGCAGCTCTCGAAATACTCGAGTTCGTTGATGGATTGTTCCCATGCACACGACTTGCCATAGCCATGACTAGTTTTCAGGAACCTCCCAGCCAGGTTTATATTGTGTGTGCGTGTCATCTCGTTCGTTCTTTCATTCTCGCCAGCCTGGCCTTTCATGAGGTAACACCTTGTTTTTACCATGCACATAGATGTAGTCGATGATGGCACTAGACCCTGTGATCAATGTGAGGGGCATGATGGAGGTATCGATTTGGAGACGGTGAACTTCGACGAGGAGCAGCACATTTTAGAAGGAAAATATCGATCTCGACGCAGTCAAAGTGCAAGTGCATCATTGCAGTCAACGAAAAGGGTCTCCAAGCGCAGACAGCGTATTAGTTCCAATAAGCGTGTGAGAGAAATGCTTCGCAACCCAAGCAACCGGGCATTGGTACCTGTTTCCAAGCCTGAAACAGACCCTTAGTGCTCTACAGACTTAAAAGACGCGTGAATACAAATTTAAAACTTGTTACCATAGCAAGTATTTGAGTCCTTTTGTACGCTTGGTGATCTGGTCAAATGCGAGAGTGCATTGGCACATGATTTGCTCGTGCTGGTATTGTGCATGCTAAGTGTTGTTGATGATTCTCATCCAGAACTTTGGCCTCTAGGGAGCAGATGTTGTAGTAGACTTGTATTGGTTGATGCGAGTGGTGTTGCGTGAACAGTGAATGGTTTAGCGCAATAAGCACTGTAGATGTGGCAATTTTTGGGTGCTCACAAAACAATAGGATTTGTAAATTAGTTGGGGTTCCTATGGATAGTTCCACCAGGTAGCCCAACAACTTGGGATTCTTGTGGACATTCTATGTGCTTTGTATTGTACTATCATGGCATCTCTAGTAGAGCCCCCCTTATTGCATCCCCTTTGATTGCATTGCCTCTATACATGCATGGATAATTGCATTCTCCATAAATCCTTACAGTCAAACCTCTCGAAATGCTTAGAATTGGTTCCTATGCCACTTATGACAGTGGTACATGTAAAACTAAGAATGTACATAGATGGAAATTACTATACATTGTAGTTATTTTGAAAGCATTGTAGTTCTTTTGAAAATTACTTGTAGTAAAAAGGAGACTAGTTAACTAGAGTTAGCTAGAGTCTAGTGGCCTAACCCCATTTTTTATGCCAAACTTTTCTCCCCTTGAAATTTGGCATCACTTTACCTCTATAAGTACATGATTTGTCTTGTAGTTTAGACAACCACTTTATTGCAATAAGGGAGGTTCTACCACTAATAGGGGTGAAAACATGAGTGCAAAGCCTTGAGGATTTAATAGTTGTTGAATCCAAAGATAAGTAGAAGTCAACTAACAATGACAATGGGAAATTTTTAACTTGGTTCTGAGAATGCCTTGAATTGAAAAAGAAGAATTTTATTGGGAGACCAAAAGGATAACAAACAATCTCCCCCACAATGTGTGAAGAAGTAAACCATACATAAAAAAAAAGAATCTATAAACATCCATTGGCTCAATATATTTGAATTTTGAATGCACAAGAAGTTTTAATAGTAATTTGCTAACATCATAGTCATTATTTTGGGAGTTTTCCAATGAAATGGGAGTCATCTTCTAATAACTTGGAAATCTCTCGAGACACATAAGTGGTAAATAAAGAAGAATTTAAGGTTTGCAAATACATAAAACGCAATGTAAAGACATCCCAAGCAAGCTTGCAAATGCAAGAGCTAAAAATGGTTTTTGGAAATTGCAATATGCCATATTATTAATAGAAAATGTTCACTAAATGTACAAGTGTTGAATGAATACATTGCAAAATGAAATGAAATGGAAGCCTAGCCCACCGTTAGATTCCTAGTAGCAAAATATCACGCCTTCACCGCCAGTGTTAGACATTGCAAATAGATTGCTTGGCCGAGCAATTACATGGTCATTGAAGAATGAAGTGCATGTTGAGTTTGTGATTTGGTTCTACGCACAAACATTATAGAAGCAAGTCATCTAGACGCCACCCTAGAATTCTCAAAAACCACACTCCAAACATTGCAAGTTGGAGTGCCATTTATGAATGTGCTTAGAGCGACATCTAAATATTCTTGTTTCTATAATACTTGTGCCCAGAACCATGTCACAACTCAACATGCACTTTATTCTTCAATCACCACGTGATTGCTCGGCCAAGCTTCTATTTGCATGACTATCACAAGTAATGAAGATGTGATACTTTGACTACCTGGTTTGTAATACTACTCGGTTTGCGTTGCTTACAATCTAATCTATATTGCCGCATACAAAGATATACAATACTATGCTGAAGCTCTAGTACATATCTATACAAAGTTTTGATATCTTTAGAGAACTAAATGTCCTCCTATTCACAACTATCAACTACGAGATGAACTCTTGAGCTTCTCTCTGGCCTCCAATATTTTCGGACCTCGATTGTATCCAATATAGCCTGAAGATCTCTGGGTTGTTGCCTCCCGCATTTTCTTCTTTAAGGACCTCAACTCCCAAGCATCCCAAGTTGGAGTCGAACATGAACTACAAGATGGTCCTCCATGTTCTCTTTTCAAGGTCCCTCTTCTAGACAAGGCCTGCTGACACAGAAAGTAAGGTGCCTGAGTTTGGATACTTCGACGAGTTCCACAGGATGGTTCATCGTGTGACCGTTCTACTTGCAAGGGTGCAGTAATTGGAATTGTTGGACATGCTTCATCACTGAATTTAGAATTGAAGATTATTGTCTTCACCAAAGATTTGATGTCTTCATAGAGCTTTCTTTGAGATACTTTGTCGTTTGCTCCCGACGAAGTACCTTCTCCTTTGCACCGCAACAGAGATGGACTGTCTACAACGCCGTCCTCGATAGGCTTGGCAGTGAGTCCATCGTTGAATTTGCAGTGGGTGCAAAGCAAAGGAAGTTCCCAGTGCTCAAGATCACGTACTATCCACAATCTTCAACAGAGTCCACAGACGCAGTGCAAGTAAGTCCACCATAAAAAACTAGGGACGTGCAATTGCTCCCTACCTGTGAAACCAACCAAGTGAAGGACACAAACCTCAACAAATGTAAACAACCTCTACAACAAAACCAAAATGTATAACAAAGAGAAAACAGTCCAATGGATCAAAGACAAGAAGTAGGGTTGCTATTGTGTGAGCCTAGGTACAGGAGCTTATGAGCCCGTGAGTGCGAAGTTTTTTTAATGAAGAAATCTATCTTGAAATCTATATTTGATGGGGGAAAGTGGTGACGAACTTGTGCATGCTCATTTAGTGCATTGGGGCGGGGGAAATTTATTTGACTGAGCCCAGGCTTCTTCAATGGCTCCCCAAGCAATGAACGGGAAGAACCGGCAGCTAGTATAAGATGAGCCGTTTGATTTACTGAAAAAATTGATTGAAATACTGAATTATAGGCTGGAGAACCGACAAGAAATCATGAAATTAGGATTTTAATCGATATAAGCTTAGGATTCCGGATTTTTAGCTGCTTGGAATATTAAAAAGGCAGTTTTAAATTGAGTGGCCCGAGGGTATGGTCGGTTTTCAGCCGGGTATAATGTGGGTGGGCCGGTTCTTAGATAGCCTTAGGGGCTGAGAGTCAGGAGGGGTCCCAAGAACTCTCTCATTTGGCGCCCTAAACTTCAACGTCTCTCTACGCTGTTTGCCCGCTCCGAAGTCCGAACTCCGAACTCGCTCGCACTCCCGCACCGAAGTCCGAACTCGCTAACACTCCCTACTCTGCGGCTCCGCCTCGCCCACGATCGGCTCTCCTGCATCGAGACTCTCACGATTCCCATTTCCATCCAACCCCCTCTCCTCTCGCCGTTCCTTTTGCGGACCACCTCCACCTCTCTTGGTCTTCCCTAACTCCGTCGCCGCGACTCCGCGAGTCTCTTCGTCGTCCCGCTGCTTCCGGCTTCCAAATTACTGATCTCTTCTCAGACGCAAGAAGGTGCCGGATTTTCAGGTAAGTAATCACTGGTGCTTTGTGATGTGAGCGACGACTTGTGAGGATTTGCGAGGATTTTGCTGTTTTTGGCGCACCAGGGAGCTAATGCGCGCCAGCGGAGGATTCCTCTCTAGGAGACTAGGACCCACCACTTTCGATCACGCCCTGACGATGATGATCATGATCATTAGCTACTATTGATCTTTTTTGTTGTGCAGCGACTGCAGTTTCAATAGCAGTAAGTTAGCTTTTTTATTTCTCTCTTTTTTCATCAGCTGGCTATTGTCCTCACTTTCGTCCCTGCAGCTGCGTCATCTTCGCGCATTGTGCCGCGCCTCATTTTGCACTCCTCTCCTGGTCTTCCCCGACCCCATCGCCGCGACTCCGCGAGTCTCCTGGTCGTCCCACTACTTCTGGCTTCCGCCTCTCCTGGTCTTCCCCGACTTCGTCGCCGCGAGTACCCAACTTCAGTCCCGCACAAGCTAGCTCGATCCGAGCGCCTCGACCCAACCTCAGTCCCGATTCTTACCTCTGTGCGCTGCGATCCAATCCTCAGTTCTCATGCAGGCAAGCTTCGGGAATGGCGGGCGAGTGAGCTAATCTCCGTCTTAAAGTTTTGACCGGCTTGCTGTTCCGCACTCCCGATGCGCTGGTCGGCCTTCTGCTCCCGTTCATTGCGCTGGTCTCGTCCTGCAAGTCTCCTCGTCGTCCCGCTCATCCGAACTCGCTCCACTGGTATTGCGCTCCTTCTTGTAGCTCCTGCTGTTTTCTCGTTGTTTGATATTTGACCTTTGTTAAGGAATGATGCTTGGCTCTTTGTGTTATGGTTGTAGGCAGGGTTTACTGGGTTGATTTTTATATTTTTAATGTTTTGTAGGTGATAATGGCAAAGCGCCAAAGGACCTTGCAGAAAGAATACTTCAGATCATCATTTCAGCAAGTGCTCTCTAAGAAGGACAAGGGGGAGGTTGCTGAAGGGAGTGCTTCATCATCAGATGGAAGAAGGGGAAGTAAAGAGTCCAGCAAACTTGTTGATCCTGTAGAGGTTGCTAGGAGAGCTTGAAAATATTCATATTATACAGATTTTGATTGGATTGACTTCAATTCTAACATTGGGCGGGTTTTTTGCAAAGTGTGCCGTGATAAGGGAGGAAAGGGAGTTTTTGCAAAGGCTGGTTCAATGAATGTGAAGATTTCTGCTTTTCAAGATCACATGTGCAAGAAGTGAGGAGCATAAGAGATTATCATGGGCTTTTCACAATGGCAGCAAGAAGATGGCTGAAGTTATCAAGAAGGCTACAGTAACTTCTGATGAAGCTTTGCTGGCATTATTTAGGGCTGCCTATTACATGGGTTCATCTTTCATCCCTTTTGCAAGATTTCCTAATTTGTGTCAGTTATTGGTTTCTGTCAAAGCTTGCATCACTGAAACAATGTATCATGATGAAAAATCATGTTCTGATTTTGTCTTCTGCATCTCTTCTGTAATTCAAAAAAAAATTTGCATAGAATTCGTGATGCAAAATATTTTGGACTCATGATTGATGAGAGTACTGATATTTCAGTTACTGGTCATTTGGTTGTTTTTGCTACATTTATTGAAGATGGTGATATTGTTTGTGTGTTCTTTGGCTTGTTGCACATAACTGATGGTAAAAAAGATGCTACCTTAATATTTGAGACTTTACTAACAAGTTTGAAGGAGTGGGGACTGGATACAGATAAATGTGTGGCATTTGGGTCTGATGGTGCTGCCACAATGACGGGACGCAAAAATGGAGTGGCAACGAGATTGAAAGAGAAGGTTAATCCCTTCCTCACTTCTGTTCATTGTGTGGCACATCGAACTAACCTTGCAGCTCTTGATGCAGCAAAGAAACCAGAGTGTAGAGATATGTCCAAGAAGATTGATGCTTTGGTAAATGCTGTGGCTAAGTTTTTCAAAATTTCATCAAAGAGAAAGGCTGCATTACAGAATCTTCAGAGGGAGCTGAATGATTCAGAGAAGTCAATGAAGCGATATCAAAAGGTACGTTGGCTTTCTCGTTGGCAAGCTATTACAACTTTGTCTGACTCTTTAGAGTCAGTGCTTGTTTATTTCCGCAGTCTCAATGAAGATGGATGCTCTGATGATGTTGCATTGTCTTTGTACACAAAATTACGAAATTTTAAAGTCATATATTGTCTTTACTTTCTTGCTGATATTTTGCACAGTCTTTCTATGTTGAGTCGAGTGTTTCAATACAAATTTGTGGATGTTTCTGCTGTTGGTTCTATCATTGCTATAGAAATTGCTCAATTGCGCATGTTGTTTGTCAATGAAATTGCTGATCTGAATGCCTCCACTTTTAATGAAGAAACAGGGTTTCACATACTTCTAGATTTTGGTCCTCATAGTGGTTTTTTGAAAAGGTTGTCTTCAGAAATTCGGGGGGGCTCATTTCACAATGTGCCAATGATAAGGGACAGAACAGGGGCAGATCTTGAAGAAGCTTTGTCATTTCAAAAGTTCTTTGCTGAAGCTGTAATTGATGCATTGGAAACTCGTTTTGGAGATAATGGTGTTATTGTATGCTTCAAGATTTTGAGTCCATCTAATATGCCTATGAGGCAAGTGGGTCTGAGATCTTGGGGTGTATCAGAGTTGGAGACAATTTTGTCCCATTTTGGTGTGGATCGTGCTATTGGGTCCAAAGTATTTCCAGTCATGATTGATGCTTCAGCTGTAAGGAGGGAATTTTTGGCTTTCAAATTGCAGGCCACTACAGAGTGGCAAGATAAGACATTCAGGGATTTATGGACCATGGTAAGCTAGAATCCCACTTTACAGTTGAAATACTTTAATTTGCTTGCTATTGCAGATATAGCACGCATACAATGTGTTAGTACAGCATAATGCGAAAGAGCTTTCAGTGTCCAGAATTGCATAAAAACTAAATTGCGTAATAGACTCCAAACAAGGAGTTTGGAGTCTATTATGCGTATTGCACTTGAAGGTCCAACTAACGATGTTGATGTTTTTTTGGTAGAAGCTATTGCTTTGTGGAAAAATTCTAGAAAATTTCGGTATTTGTTTTCTAACCCTGGCCGATATCTTGCAAACAATGCTATTGAGGATGATGAAGGTATGGATCAGCCTAGTGACTAGATGTGTTTTTTATGTGTTTGAATGTTTGTGTAGTTAGAAAACCCCTCCAAGATACCATTTCCTTTTACTTTAGGATTTGGTATCTTGGAGGGGTGAATCCTTGGCCACTAAATGGTTGGTGGGTTACCAGGTTCGAATCCTGCCAAGGATAAAAAAATTAATTTCAAACAAACTTTGCACTAAAAGTTTAGAATTCTTAGCCGATTGAAATTATTAATGTACAGTTTCTAACTGATTGTCTTAAATTCAAAAGGATTTCAGTCGAATTGCTTCACAATATGAAGGCTATGGACTGATTTTAATTTATGAAACTAGGCTTGGGCCGGTTGTATTAGTATATGAGCTGAAAGCCATGATGAAATGTAGGATTAAAACCTCTTTATATGAATATCTTCCCGTTCTATGCTCCCCAAGCATCCCTTGGCCCTGGCTGCACCTCTCTCATGCACAGCCCATGGGGATGCTCTAATTCCCAGGACCCAAATAATTTGTGGCATCCTAGGTTTCAATTCGAAATCCTGAGGTCAACGTGAAAATCATAATGACAACCTGAAACACTAATACGGAAGATTGGGAAGTTTTTATTTTCGACAACCAAAAATTAGAGGAAGACGAACAAAGATCAAGGAAGGTTGTCATCCAAAAATTCTACGGAGTCGTCAATTTCATGCACTGCCAGCAAGCATCCAGAAGAGCAATGGAATCACAAGATGTTATCCAGTATTCAAGAAGACAAGAATGGTCCATTTATTATTTTATAATGGGCAAGCCTGACATGTACTGACCACAATTACAATTACTCAGGCCCATTGCAACCCTTACGTTCAAAGTCCAAGCGCCGCTTTCTTGGATCCATAGAAAACGAGGATGTTCTTTGCAACCACACTGTCTTCACGGTCTACATATAAACGGAGCAGCAAAAGATTTTACTTCGAGCTCCCTGACCTCATAATTCAACTCCACCAAGGCCTGTCCAACTCGTCCAAAACCTTACAGTAAATAAAGTGGCAAAGTTTCTCTGTGCTAAGTCATGCATGACCTTCTCTTCCTACTATGCTACACACCAGCTGCTGTAGCAGAATCTTTCAGATTAGATTAACCCCATTCTAACATTCCAACATTTCTTAAACAGAAGTGACTAAGCAGCAGACTGGAATTAGGCTGATTCCTGCTTTTGCAAGCTTAGATAGTAATCCACCAACACTTGCCACCCTCCTGGGCACATGAACCCCTCTGGCGGTAACTCATTAGTCTTAGCGAAGTTGCGCATCTGCGTCGGCGTTGCAAACAAAAGCTTTCAGCCACATGCTCGAAAGGAAGATGAAGAAGTGCATCGTCAGCAGTAGAGAGAATGGATAAGGGAACACACACGAGCAAATGCTAGAACACACCTTAGTTCCAGAAATGAACAGAAAGTCTTGCGCCCTGGACGGATCGAAGAATGCCATCTGGCTCTGTGTCTTATCATAAGCCGCAACCTGCCCAGTCCAAACTAGTCAGGACCGCCGATTCCCAGCACACAATCAATCACTTCTGTCGTCTCTCATTTCAAACGCAAATGGTGGCCTCATTTGAATCCAATGGGTAGAGAGAGACATTTATAGACATGTTCACCAGATAATAGTGAAGATGTGCAAGAATAAAGAATTCTGATTCCTTAATTCAATAAAAATCGAGCAATTATGTACACAGCTGTTCTCAAGACTAAACAATCCTGTGACAATTTGCCAGGAACCCAAGGACAATGACAAGAATCTGTACATCCTTAGTGGACTACGTAGTCCTGAGATCGCCAAAAAAATGGTTATTCAACAAACATGTGCAGGTTGTCAGTCAGTCTGGAGGTACCCTGAAGGGAAGAATATTGAGCTTCTCAAGGCCAGGAGCCATGCTGAGCACCATCTTTCCATGGTCTGCGTCGTAGAGGTCGCGTCCAGCAGTGGGATGACCCATACCAGCAGGGTCCCTTCCAACAATGTAGAAGTCTGCACCCGCATTAATGCGAGCTTTGGCGTGCCATTGCACCTCCGTCGGCCCTGCGTAATGCATGGGGGAAGGAAAAATGGCCACCACAGTAGTTGCAGGATCTAGAACCCCAGCCTTCAAAACCTGTGAAAAGAATGTCACTTGAGAATACATGCAAGAAAGAGCGCACTAAAACAACCAGAAGAAATGCACAAAATGGTCTCATGAAGGTAGAAACCTCGTCATGTTGTTTCATTCTCCAGTCAAGAGGAACATCATCGACCTTAGTGTAACCTCCCAGGGGATGCAACAGCAGAATAGGGTTCTTGTAGCCCATGTCCAACAAGCGCCTCCTAGTATCAGTCATGAGCAACGCGTGCCCGTTGTGGACTGGGTTACGCAGCTGGAACGCGAAGACAGCATCTGCCTGATGTACCAGTCCCAGGGGTCAATGTCTGAACATACTTCTATTGCAGTAAATCACCAAATGCTGGTTTCGACAGATACACTTGACAACTGGCTCTGATGAGACACTCTGTAATCGCCCATTCCCTGTATATCCTCCGAACCTATGCACCACATCTAATCTAACACCTTCCACGGGTCGTGTTGTCAACACGTGTGCCAGGGGTCATTTGTTCCCCCTTCCCTCCCGAGACAGTGTCAGGGTGATTGTAGAGTGTCCTGAATCAGACAATGAGATAATGAGCAGGTAAGAGCTGCATTGAACAGTACCTTTCGCCTTTCAAACTCTGCCCGCAACTCAGCGGGCGACAAACGATAATGGTCAAGTCCATCATTGTACTTGATCCTATCCAAAACCTCCAAATCTCCACCAATAAGCCAATTCCCAGCGTTGGCAATTGCTACGTCCACATAAGGGAGACCAGGAGCAGTGGTTCCCCAAGTGCGTGCAATTCGCTCTTCCTTGTTGTGCTTGTACATCTCAATACTGCACACAACAAACACTGCGTGAATCACAACGAAAAGGGACTTCAAATTTAGCAGTCAAACTAGGGCGACAATTTGCATCCCAAAATCTGTGGCAACTCCTTGCTGTGCTGGAAAATCTCAAACAACAAAAACCAGGGGTCCTATCTGGCATTCAAACTAGGGTGCCAATTTCCAGGCAGAAATTCAGGTGAGTGGCATTCATGCAGAAGAATAACAACGTCATTGCCGTCGGGAGTTACGAGAGTGACAGTAATGACGCCGCTCAAAGCTGGTATTGTACTCGTCGTCAATGGCACGCAAAAGACAATGCGAGCATCACAACAAGCAGGGCTCAAATCTAGAATTCAAGCTAGGGTGCCATTTTCGCAGCAATTCACGCCAGTACCATACTTGCGAAGAATAGCAACGTCATTGCCGTCGTGAGCCAGGACAGTGGCAACGGTGACGCCGCTCAAGCTGCTGTTCTACTCCTCTTAAATGGCACGCAACACATAATGCGAGCTTCACAACAAGTAAGGCTCAAATTTAGGATTCAAACTACGGTGCCAATTTGCAGCATTCAGAGCAGTGGCGTACTTGCGGAGAATGGCAATGTCCTTGCCGTCGGGAGCCACGAGGGTGACAGCGGTGACGCCGCCCAAGCTGCTCTTCTGTTCATCGTTGATAGCCAACACGATGGGCAGCGACATGTTAGTGAAGCTGCCGTCCGGCAAGCGCAAGCAGTTGAAATGCAGCGACTGCAGATACTCGTTCTGGCGCATGAACCCCGTAAGAGGCGACGCCCACCCCTCCGCCACCGTGTGCAACCACTCCAAGTCCACTCGCCCGAGCTGGATTTTGGGCAATGTCATCGCCTCCGCTCGCTTGCTGTCGCGCTCGGTCTCCGGCACGTGCAAGTCCACAAGCACCCCGCCGTCGGGCTCAATGAGCCCCGCCGTCTTCGTACCAATCGGCGTGGCTGCCGCAGCCGCGGATGTCGTCGCCAGCTTTGCCGAAGCGAACAACTGGTGATGGGAGGGAGATTGGGGCGACAACAGGGGAAGGATGGAGAAGGGAGTGCTCACCGTCGACGCCGACCTTAAACGCTTGCTGCAAGCCCTAGAGATACAATCCACTGCAGTAGCTCTCGCGAGGGACACCGCGGCCACCTCCATCACAATTCCCCGGCGCCTCCTCCACAACTCCGCCCGACCTAAAAAGTTCACGCAATATGCCGTGCACAACTAACTGACTGCTGACTGCTGACTACGCCCTGATCCACAGCACCACCATGAGTCAGCACATCCGCATCTCCCAGTGTACTACAACGAGTTACGATCCCAAGCATAGCCACAACCACTAACACGACACAAGAACATACGAATACTCTTTCCTCAACGGAATACAAATCAGCATGACGAAGCAATCGTTAATAAAGGATTCAATCTCGATAAAGAAACGGAATTCCATAACAAAAGTGGATGGTCCTAACCTGTTCTGCCCTAATTCACTCCTTCCACCAAGCTGGACAAAGAGAAGGGAAACAGGAGCAGAAACAGGGAAAGCCACACCCTAGCAACAAGGAAGGTACCTTAAGAAGTTCCAGTTCAAGTTGAAGAGGAGATCAGACACCTCCACTACGAAACTGACATCGCTGCCACGCAGAGATTCCCTTCCACAAAGCCAACAAGAAACCGCTTTCGACATGCAGCACTGTTACTGTAATGAAACTTTCAATCACACACTGCACCTCTGGATGTGGTGGCAGCTACAGTAGCGTGATCTTCGTAAAAGTGGCAACAAAAAACAAACCAGCCGAAGGGGAGCTGGGAGCAAGATGCTAGCATCCGCCCCCTGGCAGCAACGATTTTTAAATTCCTTTTTCGGCTTTTCGACCTAGTGCGCTTCCGAGTTTTCACGGCGATTGTGGTGCCTAGTAATAAGGTCTGTCGTTACTGACGGAGGGTCCAAAACTGCAAGTGTTTTATGTGCCGCTGGATGGAGGAAGACGATGAGACTAGGGTTGGAGAGTACCGGTCAATGTCCGGGGAGTACCGGCATTTAGTAGCATTCTAGCCGGATGATTTTAAGATTTTCCGGATGAGATTGTAAAGTTTCGGCAGAGGTTCCGGATGAATTTTTTCTTTTCCGGAAATAAGCCGGGTAGTCAAAAAAAATTTCGGCTTTTTGCCGTCTGCGCTACAAATATTTTGGAAAATTACCGATTACAAATACAAGATTCCGGTTTTTTACCGGTTAGGATTATACTCTGTAGGAAATTTTTATATAGGAGTACATGAGTACATGACATTGTTTCATAGCATAAAACTTAAAATCTTAAAGTACTGGAGGAGTGGAGGCTGAAGCAGCTGGACTTCATAAATCAAAATTCCATAACACATAAACACCAATACAATAATACACCATTACACCAAGTTCTGAACTTCAGAATTCAGATGTGAGACAGAGAGTCAGACACTCAGACAAGCTTCTTGTGGTCGTTGTGGCATCAACGGCTGAGGGTGCGTCGCTGAGGCTCAACCTATCACTCAAACAATTACACTGAAACTCACATCTGAGACTGAGTCTGGCTGTCTGGCACCTTTGGATTAGGGTTGGAGTGCGTTGGCCGCGGCTCCGCGCGCTTGTGAATGCAATTTTTTTTGAACTCAATCATGTCCTGAAGCTGCTCCGCGCCTCTGCTGCTGGGTCGCTGCCGTGCTGAATTCGATCTCCGTCTCTCCGAGTCTCCGCTTCAGAAATCACATACCTGCTCGATCAGTGCTGAGTGCGGACCTGCAGGTTCTCATGCGAGTGCTTTCATGAGAAACTTGAAACTTGAAAGCTCGCTCAGTTGCGCCTTCGCCAATCGCCATTCCGATTTGGGTTTAGGATTGAGCGATCGGTTTGGTGATCTGGTCTTCCTCGCAATTTGCAACTTGAATTGCGTTTCATCAAACTTGGCAGTCAAGCCGATTGTCTAGACTCCAGACTCAGGAGTCAGGAGCTCAGGATCGGAGTCACGATTCACGAACTCGCGATTTCGCGAAGCGTGCAATTCCATTTTCAATTGATTTGCGGGAGTGTACACCTGCTTGTGGTCTGCGGACATTGGTGAGGACGATTCGCGGCCATCGCGGGACGGCGGGAGTGTGCAATCGTCTTCTTCTCAAGTAAGTTCAAATCTGAACTGATTTTTCTTCAACATATTGTTGATTTGGTGTTGGGTTGGGTTCCTGACTTCCTGCTTGTTCTTTGGAGGGTTCACGGGTTGGGCTGGCTTCCTGCTTTTGATTTCCAATTTTTTTTTTCAATGTGTTGTGGTGAGTGTGGTCTCATGAATCATGATTGTGGTCTTTTGATTTCGATTTCTTGATTCCTGATTTCGATTTCGTGCTTGTGCAATTTGCATGCTGTAGGGCTCAGGGCTCGGGCTGATGGCAAAGCGCCAGAAGTCCTTGAGGGACCACTACTGGGTGAATGCAAGAAACACCGACCGTTTTTTGCGTCACACTTGCAGTTTCCAAGTTGTAATTGGCTATATCTTTTGCAGATTGAAGTCAATGGACTTGAATTTTTTTGTGAAGATCAGCATTTAGACAATAATTAGGGATATTATTTTTCAGAAATTTTCAAAAATCATTTTATATTTAAACTTCAATTAAGCTAATTTGTCACACTTTGCAATTTAGGGGCTTTTAGTACTAGGGACTACTCAAAATTAATAATCTAGAGCTGAAATTTGTGTGGTCTATTAACACACTAAAGAGGCATGTGTCCCCCAAAAATATTTTTAAAAAAAATTATTTTATATCTTCTACATTCATGCAAATAGGGTTCCCTTGCGCGCGCAATTGTGAATATTGAAAATGGTTTTAAGATCATTATTTTGATGAAATCTCTTCATCATGAAGTCTTCTCAAATTGCCAATTTTTAGTTTTTTTGAAAATTACTTTTCCTATTTTTTACAAATTAAAATGTCAAAGTATCTATTTTCTTCAAAAACCTTGTTTTGCCTATTTTGTGAATAACTTCTGATCCAAATTTTTTTTCGATCTGAAATTTTTGTGACATAATGTTTATAGTATTATTCTAATTATCCATATTTTTTTTAATTTTTAAATATTTTTTTCCAAAAGTTCACTAGTACTAGCTAGTACAAGTGAATGCTACAAAAACCGGTCGGTCTTTCTTGCATTCACCCTACTTCACGCAGTCAAGAGAAACTGACATTATCGAAATCCTATCTTCGGGGTCGGAGAACGAATCAACTCATGAAACTGCTACTTCGGGGGTAGATCGCCCTCCTCCGACAAATGTAGAGCTGGCTTGCAGTCAATGGAAAGAACACTGGAGTAGCCAATTTCAGTGGCTCTACTTCGATGCCAACATTGGGAGGGTGTTCTGCAGGGTGTGCAAAGACAAGGGCGGCCGATCTTCATATGCGAGAGATGGTTCAAAGAATTTGAAAGTCAGTGTCTTTCAAGACCATGGCCGCTCCAACGAACACAAGCGACTTGCGTGGGCTTTGAACAGTGGCGGAAAGGTCATGGAGAAAGCAATTCTTAGCGGCCAGAAAGCTTGAGATGAAGCTGTAGCCTGCCTGCTGCGAGCTGCGTATTTTCTTGGGAAGAATTCGTTACCGTATGCCAAGTTCCCACCTCTCTGTAAATTGCTTCTGTCCGTCAAAGCTCCGATAACCTTGTCTATGTACTAGGACGAGAAAGCGTGTGCAGTTTTGATGAAATGTATTTCAGTTGTAATTGAAAAGAAAATCTTGAATCGTATTCGGAATTCACCCTTCTTTGGTGTGATGGTAGACGAATCCACGGACATCAACGTCACCGGGCATCTCGTTGTGTTCGCGACGATCATCGAAGAGGGCCTCCCGGTTACTTTATTTTTGGGTTTACTGCCCATCGAAGGCGGAAAGAAAGATGTCGGCATTATTTATGAGACCCTGCTTTCCGCGCTGCGCCGTTGGGGGCTCGATCTCCGCAAGTTCCTGGCATTCGGAAGTGACGGGGCGAGCACCATGACTGGCTCAACCACTGGAGTCGCCGTGCAATTGAAGAATTAGATAAATCCTTACCTGTTTTCTGTTCACTGCGTTGCCCATAGCACAAATTTGGCGGCCCTAGATGCGGCCAAGTCCCCTGCATATAAGGTATTATCAGGTGAGGTCGATTCCCTCTTAAACTCTGTCGCTTCCTTTTTTCATAAGTCTTCCAAGCGGAAGCATGTTCTCAGCGCTTTGCAGGAGGAGCTATTTGATGCCAGGCGCTCCATGAAAAGGTACTACAAGATCAGATGGCTCTCCCGGTGGCAGGCGGTAAGCATTCTGTGCGATTCTCTAGAGTCTGTCCTTTGCTATTTCCGTGATGTGAATGATTCCGACTCTCCACAGGCTGCTTCTATTTTTGAGAAGCTCTCTCAGTTTAAGTTCATTTATGTGCTGTTTTTTCTTGCTAATATTCTTAAGTGTTTGGCAATGTTGTCCAAGATCTTCCAGTGTAAATTTGTTGATGTGAGCTCTGTGGACAGCGTAGTTCGTACAGAGATAGTCCAAATCCAAATGTTGTTTATAGTTGAAAGTACTAATTTGAATGCAGATGTATTTAACGATAGCACTGGATATCATGTGCTTCCTGAGTATGGCCCTTTCGGGGGCCATCTCAGAAAGTTACCAAGCCAAATTCGTGGGAATTTGTTTCATGGGATTACTATGTCTAGATCTAGACTAGGAACAGATTTGGAGGAAGCTCTTGAATTTCAGCGATCATTTGCTGAAGCTGTTTGTGAAGGTTTACATGCTCGGTTTGTTGACAATGATTTGGTTTCTTGCTTTAAAGTTTTGAATCCTTCTAATATGCCCTCCAAGCAAGTCGGTTTGCAGAATTGGGGAGTCTCAGAACTTGAGAAACTGCTGCAGCTGTATGGGCAGGATAGATCGCACTCAGGTTTTTCCTTCCCCCCTATTTTGGATGTGCAAGCTTGTAAGCGTGAGTTCTTGTCATTTAAGCTGCAGTGTACCACTGAATGGGTGGATAAAAACTTTCGGGATTTGTGGGGCATGATTACTTGGAATCATGCCCTATAAATCCGATATCCCAATTTGCTAATCCTAGCAGATATAGCTAGAATACAGTGTGTATCTACAGCCACCTGTGAGAGAGCTTTTAGCATCCAAAACTTGATTAAAACTCGTGTTAGGAGTCGTTTGGGAAGCCTAAACCTTGACTCTTTGCTTAGAGTTGCTCTAGAGGGTCCGGATGATGACTTTGATGCTATAATATGTGATGCCATACCCTTGTGGAAACATGAAACTAAATATAAATACTTGTATGCTATTACCTCTATTTATTTGCCCAATGCAAGCATAGGTCCTAGTGCTAGCAACTCTTCTTCTTTGTTTGAAGATATGCATCAGTTGGAAACACCTTAGTCCTTATAGCTTGTTTTGACTTTGTATGCATTTCTAGTCTTATTCATTGCACATCTTTCATTCATTTTCTTGAAGTAAACTATGTTTGCATTTTGTTTGATTCACTATTCACCCCATTTTTTTTGGCTGATTGTGTTTTGGATTCTTGTGAGTGTGTTTCTTGATTCACTACTAACCCCATTTTTTTTGGCTGATTGTGTTTTGGATTCTTGTGAGTGTGTTTCTTGATTCACTACTAACCCCATTTTTTTGGCTGATTGTATTTTGGATTCTTATGAGTGTTTTTGGATGTGTTTTCTTGGCTGATGTTTGATTCTTGCAAATGTATAAGTGTATATTGTGGGCATGTCGTACTAACCAGCCTCCCAAAAATGTATAGACCCTCTTTTGGGTCTTTGCATTTTCGGAAGGCTGAATCCCTGGCCCTAAATTGGTAGGGGCAATGCCAGGTTCGAATCCTGCCAGGGATAATGCACAAATTTCTAAACACTTCAAAAAACAGGCAACCGGCCAAAGTTTCAAAATGGAGGAAATTTTCCAGTTACAATTGAACAATGCCGGCAATGGGACCGGCTAAAATTTTAAAAAACCGGAAATTGGCCGGCCAGCTCTGAACCCTTTCGGCACACTTCCGAGCAAGTTTGAAAAAAACCGAGAGGGATGATAACTTGACAGAAAATCTCCGTTTATCCTACAGAACTCCCCGGACATTGGTACCGGAAGGTTGAATATCGCCAAAGCCAGGATTGCATCCGTTCTTGCTGTTACGAAGATGATGCCATGCTGTTTGGCGTCCACCAAATGTTATCGCCGTTTTCGGAGGAGAAATGATGTTCGAGAATGGATGATTTTTATCCAATTCTATGTGTGCAAGTCAACTTCTTTGATGCTGTATCCAGTGATTGACATCCAAGGCAATTTAGTGGTTTAAAAAAAATTTATAATAATTCTTGGGGTAGTTTTTCAAAAAATATACATTGCTCAATGTATTGAGCTTTTGTCAAAATGGTACATTGTTTAGTGTATTGACATTAGAAATGATTTCTTTTGCTTTCGAAAAAAAATAACAAAATGAAGCTTTCAAAGTGTAGTTTTTAACATTTCTTGCTAGGATTTCGCCCTTCAATTGTATGTATTTTTTTCTTTGTAATGTAATTTGTCTATTTTTTTCCAAAAAAAGAAGTGTAGTTTCTACATCACTTAAAAATTCTTGAAAATTTATAAAAAAGATACATTTCATTGAAGCTTGAAGTTTGGAATCATTAGATGAGATTTGATGCCTCTTTAGGGCCGTTTTGGGTTCGTTCCCATAACAATTCCCGAAATTGTTGGCTACTTTATCTATACTATAGACATCAATACTATAAGTATGTAGTTAAGCTTCTATGGGCTTGCACTCTTAGAGCCTCCTTACATGTATTGGTGGGCAAGAAAAGTGCTACAAGGGAAAATAGTCTTTGCACTTTCATAGGGATACAATTAGAAAAGCACGTGTATTAGATTCTCTCAAGCTTGCCAAGTCTTCATCAATGAGTGATTGTCCCACCGGAATTGATGAAACTTCTCCTCCTCCTTTTCCATTTGTTGATCTTGGCCAGACAATTGATGAAGCTTCTTTCGGCTTAATGCTTAAAGGTGCATTGTATTGATATTGATGTATTGTATTATATATTGTCATTTCAATATTAGAATATTTTTTGAAGTGCTAATTTTGTACTCTCATAATTAGCATTAGTCAACACAATATTCTTACTAGAGGCAATGAATACAATATATAAAATAAATTTATAAATATTGAATAAATTTGTGCTTCAAATAAATCTTCAACTCTAAAAGGTTAATTTTTTAAAAAGTGAAAGTAAATTTAGGAACATACAAAATATTTGGGTATATAATACAAATTATAAATTAATTTTCTCATAAAAGCATCTCTTGAACATTCAAAGGTCTAGTTTATTTTTATTAATTTTTTGATTCAAATAATACAATTGCAGAAACAAATTGTCAAAAGACATTCAAATTACCTAGAATAATAGTTGTGACTACACTAAGTCTTGTTTGCCTTTGTTTTATGACTTCTATTGTGTGGCATTGTCATTCTATTGGTCCCATGCCCAAGTTGTGGCTTTAATTCAAAACCTTAGTCATTTGGCATCATAAATCCATAATGAAGTCATATATATTTGTCACTTTACACCTAGTGCATCCTATATTCATCAATACAAAATATATATTGCCATATAAAAACTAAACTAATTCCACCTTGAAGTATTATTTCAACACTCAAATCAATATATGCATACCCCTTCAACATCTATAAATGTCAACAATGAAATAACCTCGTGTGAAAATTAATGTAAAAAATTTGGCAACAATATATTCCTATTTCAACTAGAATTTTCTTAAAACAGATTTTCAAATCCAAAGTTCAATTTGCAATGAATTTTCTCATTTTAGGAATTTTTCAATTTTTCAAATTTGAATACAACCTATGCTCAATAAAATTCATTTCATTACTGTTGAACACAAATTCAAAAAATAATATTCCCTATTATTTACTTAAAATTTAGACAAAAACAAGAAGTTAGAAATTGCTACAATAATTTATGAGGTGATCTAACATGTTCCTTTTTTTTATGGAAAAGTCATTAATACTACCAAGATGGATATTCCAATATCATTTTCTTCAAAAATGTTTAAGCAAATTTGGATGAAGAATTTTTTTTTCCATCCTATAAGACTTCTAAGTAGAAAATGCCTTTAAAAGCATAGTTGGATAAATATGATAAGCATGTTGATAATGGTGCAAGTTTTCTGAATAGTATTTCCTATCTATATTTGAGTTATTTGTAAAGTCCCTCCTACTTTGGGCATGACTTTTTTTGAAGTTGAGAAGGCAACTATAGTTGAAGCGGCAAACTTTTTTGCAAGATATTTATGTCACACGACTTCAAAAGTAGGGACCAAACTTTTTGAAGCACCATTTTGATGGAAAAATAAGTTTCATACGAACTTTTATGATGACTTTTTTTAACTTAACCGGCTTTTTTACAAAACTCATGGGTTTAAACCCTGGTTTAGTGTACTTTACGAATAACTCAATTAGGCTAACATTTTACCCATAAATCTTAGACTTATGTAGATAGAAAGTCCAATTGAGATGTATATCTATAATTACCATTGCCCCAAATGAGGCACCTACTTTTGGACTAAAAGGCTTTTCTAATACCTAGGTATTGATAGCATAAAATGTACACTATTGGTACATGAGAGCTTCCTATTGATATTTGATGCACCTAAAGGTGATAGTTACAATACATTGAAGTTTCATCACCTTATTTGTACAATGTCCAAATAATGCACCCCAAAGTGTGATAGAATCTTCTTACACTTGCCAATAGGATCCATAATAAGCAATTTGTGCTTAATAAAAGTAAATGTACTTGTATGCTATTAGTATCTATAAAAACTTGCAACTAATTCTGCAAAGTTTCAAAAAATATGAAATGACTTGGATTAAATGTGAATTCCATTTTTTCCCTATGAAAATTTATTGAAAATTATTTCAAAGACTAAAGCTTCCCCCCAAGAGCAATAAACTCTTGAAGGTAGACTATGGACCTTATTTCTTAGGTGTCTAGATTTATCTCCAAAATTGATGATTTCAAAAAAATCATTATAAAGTATTATTTGGAAGAATATCCTCGAATTTAAATGCCAATAAAAGTTGTAGAGTTTGAGTTTTAGATTTTATCCATGTTGTTAAATTCACCAATGCTATTACCAATATTTTTCTATCATCATATGAAGATGGGCTGTTTGTTTGGATGTTTGGATGTTTGTTTGTTTGTTTGTTACGTTGAGATCTCCCGGACCGTGAGTCCCCCGGGTGCGTGTTTGGTCCCGTCGGAAAGCCCTCGGCGAGGAGGGGTGCACGGGCTTTGATTCATGGTGTTCCAACCTATGGCATGAAAGTTATTGAATTTTGAAGTTTCTATACATGTTTGTTTGTTACGTTGAGATCTCCCGGACCATGAGTCCCCTGGGTGCGTGTTTGGTACTGTCGGAAAGCCCTTGGCGAGGAGGGGTGCACGGGCTTTGATTCATGGTGTTTCAACCTACGGCATGAAAGTTATTGAATTTTGAAGTTTCTATACATTAAAAAAATTAGACCATGGCAACGGCACAGGCCACCCTAGTATACTTTGAAAAGGAAAATTCAAAATTCCTTTAAAATTCAATCATTAGCAAAATATTGTCATTTTTTGAATAAATTTTGTTGAAATGGATTTGAAATGAGTTTCTCTTAACATGGCGTTTTTTTGAAATTTTTGTGTTCTTTAATTCTATGACCTCATTTCTGCAATTTTAGGTTTGAATTAGAGTCAATGCAATTTTAGCTTGGTCACACCACTTCATATACTATATTTCCACATTCAATAATTAAAAAATATATATATACTCTAATAACACCAAATCCAACCCTTAAATAGGACAACAACTTGATAAAATATCTTTTGAAAATTAGGATGACTTTCATCCAAATTGTAATGAGAAATAAATGTGAATTTAAGTCTATACATCGTCCAGAAATTGGACGTCGGAGCGCTTCAGATAACATGGCACCAAAATTCCTACCTCCAGTGGCTGTCTGTACAGTATTACCATATGCCACCAAAATTCCTACCTCAATGGCACGCAACTCTAAGCATCCCGGCCATGCGCTCCGAAATCTAACTTAGGGTTTCAAATTCGCGATCTTCTGGAGGATGTTTTGAAAGACGACCTGTGTTTTGGGGAGGGCTTTTCAATTGTCACGCACCGAGCATGACGATGGCAATGGCCCGTCCGTCTCCATAAAGCGTTGCTTCCAAGTTTCCGAGGAAGCGCACACGAAGCTCACTACTTGAAACCTGACTTTTTTTGAAGCTCTGCTTTTCTTTCTTGCTCGCCACGATTCTATTGCAGCCGTGACTTAGTTTCAACCTCATTTGTAATCCCGCATCACAACATGGCAATTCTCTCGACCGCCGCTTCATTCACACCACTTTCTTGTTCCGCACGGTGTCGATCGTAGAGACGCACCTGGAGGCAAAGTTTTGAATCCTCTGGAGCCTTCCCACACCGACCTTGGGACGATTTGACCGGAGATTGCTTTTTTCTAGAGGTGATATGTATTTCGATATCGAATTGGAAGCAGAGAAGTTGACGGAGGAAGAGTAATCGCACTGTTTTGAAGTTGAATTGTGATCTTGGATAGCTTTGGAGGTTGGAATTGAGGATTGCCGGCGCTCTGTAGCAGTTGCGCTGAGGACGCAGGACGACTGTTTGGAGGTAGCTGGCTGTGCTCCTTTTGACCTTTTTCTTGATTCATACTTGCGCTGAATTGAATTTAACATTTTCAGGTTTGTGTGCTTACATTCGCAATTGGCTTTATGCCTTAAATTTAAGTGTGCGGATGACGTTAGGGTCTTGCATTTGTCGTTCCGTGTCGTGGTTTGAAGAGTGATTGGGATCACAAAGCTCAATTTGGAATCATTTGTATCGTATACGTCCTTCTCATATTGAGGGAAGTGAAGGAGTAGTGAAGATAATATCTTCGCATTGAAAGTAGTGAATAAATAGTCGCTAGACGAATCACTTGATTCGCTGGTGCGGGAATTTTAGAAATTTTCTTTACTCAACTGTCATCTACCTCCAAGAGATTGGACTAGAGACATACTGATCAATCCGGCAAATACAGGTGCCACGTTCAGATTTTTGTTTGGGCTCAAGGTTTTAATTCTGGCACTTTCTAATCGCTTAAATGTGCTCAGATCGTTGCCAGCAGCATCGGGGTTTAGCTCTAGGATGAGATGATTGGAGGTATATTATAATTTAGGTCTGCGTCAGTTTAAATGTATTTCATCTGCAGAAACTTGTGTCACGACTCACAAGTTGTGTTCTGACGTCATCTGATCAAGTTGAGCGAAAACTTTGTTTCCTAATAGGCTGGGCTCAAGGAAGGTTCTTGAATTAGCTGTAATTGGCTAGTCATATGGCTGGGTGGTTCATCAGTGTTCCAATAACTCAAATCCTACAGGGTCGCTGTAGAGTTTATTTCTTGGTAGCGCTTCAGTAGTGAGAGTTCCTGTTTTATCTCTAGTTTCTTTATCTTGACCATGCTTTCGCAACCATCTTTGAAAAATCGAAATTGTCCTGTCCGCAATGTTCAAGCCCGTGGATTTTATGTATGCGATGAAAGATCAGCTCACTTTGTTGCCTGCAATCATGCCTATGGAGTGTTACGCATTTCAGTCAAAAGGTTTTTAGACACTTTGAATTCGTTCCTGCGCTGTTCGACTTTTGGCTCATTGCTGGAAAGCTAATCATTCACGAAATTCATGCATCTTTTTGATCGGTTCTGAAGTCCTGGCCACTTGAAAATCAGCAAGCGAAGAGCAGTTCAAATTCTTGGGGAATAGTTCATTAAAAGTTTCGAAAATCTGAAGTTAGGATTGTAGATTCTATGCCGACTTTCAGTATTTGGAAGTATGTTCATTGGGATGCACCTAATTTTGTACGAGTGCAGCGTATGGATATGCAGATGGAGCACGATGACGGTCGGACTGTGGCCGAGCATGCCTACAATTCATGGCTTCCTGTGGCAGAGGAGATAAAGGGTGAAACTCAAAGGTTCCATGACGTGGTTGGCTTACTGCAGTCGACATGGGAGGATCGAAACCTGCAAAAGAGAGAGTCCACACTGAAGTGGATTTCTCTTATATCCACGTGAGTTACCATTATGTCTTGTAAGAATAGCAGTGAGCCGAAGGAGTGAACTTACA
Source organism: Thuidium tamariscinum (assembly GCA_947034885.2). Lineage (NCBI taxonomy): Eukaryota > Viridiplantae > Streptophyta > Bryopsida > Hypnales > Thuidiaceae > Thuidium > Thuidium tamariscinum. Next base: position 14,710,005 of record OX344756.2, read on the forward strand.
GTGATGTATTTGTCGCGAACCTTGCATTGCAGTCAGGTTTTTATGTACATAGAATTATTCTCTTAGGGAATCTAATAGTAGAAAAGGGAACAGAATAAATCTAATTACCATTCTGCGTTACTCTGTAAGCTAGGTCTTATGCTCTAGCTCTTGTAGAATAACATTGGAGATAGCTAAAGCTTTGTATTTTAAATAAAGAGGTTCGTCATTGAATTTGGTCGCCATTGTTGCTTCAGATTTCTTACCCGATTTCGTTCTACAGATTTGTGAGAGCGAAAGCTCCAGTCGCGTTTGCAGACCTGGAGGCTGTAGTGCGAATAGGACTGGATGTTATCTTGCGAACCCCGGACAATCTGTTTATCCAGGTCAGTAATTTTTGAGTCGCAATGATGCTTGAGTTGTGGAAAGAGCATTACTTGCAATATAAATTCAAGATTATGTTATTGAAATCTGAAGTGTGATCGTTCAATATTGGCATTCTGAAATTCTTGTCCTTGTTACATCACAGATTCGATGGGCACAACTTCTAACTAAGATTCTGAGGAAGTTTCGGAAAAAATTGAGCCTTACAGTGGAGTGGCGTCCTCTGTTCAATATCGTTAACGAGGTTCACTTCAAGAGGTAGTATAGCAAATATCTGTAATCTCTTAAAACTTTTTTTTCATGTTGTATTAAAGTTCGCACCTGGGCTGAATTTTACTTTACTATATCAACGTCAGATATCTCACGTTTCGTGTAATTCTTCTCCGTGTTGATTGTGGAGCTTTATTAACGTCGGTTGTATGCTGCTCTCATACAGGCGCCAAAGCTATGAAGGGCTAGCATTGAAGCAAATTCACCTTGAGCAGATCACATCACTCGTTAGGCGTTGCCGCCGTTTTTTCCCTTCTAACGCTGCTGTCGAGATTTGGAATGAATTCAGGTACACTAGTATATTTGTCTCTTTCTGCTCGTAGACTGTTTTGACTTTCATCTCATGCAAATGTGCCTTGAACTAATTGGATGAGTGCGCATGCCATGGCATTAATTTCAACATATGATGTGTTGGGGCTTTACTTCTATCAGGCCTGCATTTGATGACCTTTCACACAACTCAGCTTTGGAAGCTGTTGGTTTTATTAACCTGTTCCTTCCAAGTACCCTTGGTGGTCGTGATGCAACTTCAAGTTTATTAACAAGGTAAAATGCAAAGATCTCGTGAATATCTTCTTGTTCTGTTTGCCATGATATTTGCATCGTGTTCGGAATACTTGTGCGAATGTCTTTGGACAGTGAATTAATAGAACAAAACGTTGTGGCAGAGATTGGGTTATCGAGGCCATTAGCACGTGGGCGGCTATGCCAAACTGCAGATTCTGGACTTTTCAGTGGGCATCTCTCATGAGCCGAGTCATTAAAGATTCGCATGTTACTTTTGGTGATTGGGAAGAATTTGTGCCCACGCTATTCACATTCTACTTGCAGTCTTTTGAGGTAGGATTGGCTGTCGGGTGTTTGCATCAACTGGTTTGTTACACTTATTCCTACCGAGTGGAAGTAGAGCGTTTCAGATTAGACGATATGTGATGCCTGTTCTAGTCGTGTTTAAATTTTAAAATATGGAAATGTTTCTGGATGTCGCAGGTGCCTGTGGGTAGAGCTAGTGCATCATCACCCGTTCAACGGGAAATAAACAGGGAGATTATGGTTGCATTTAATTCAAGCTGGTCGTTTTCTACTTCCATATTCAATGCGAAGTCAATAGTACGTATTTGCGAACTGTGTTAACTCTCAGAATGACTGTCCAGTTCTACCTTTGATTATTGCATTTTCTTCCATAATGATCTCACTATCTTCTTTCAATGCAAATATGTGTGTTTTTGTATGGCTAACCATTCTGGGGTTGAATACCATGTGTGTAGGTTTATCTGATCAAGCCAAACGGTGCAGCATTGCATGAGCTTGAAGTCTTAGTCGATCTCCTAGAACAGTTCCGTCCCTGCGCCCGCGTCCTATTTGATTGGATAAACACGATCTTTGGTTGTTGTAATTTTTCTATATTCTTTGGGTCGGATGATATCTCTTTGTAGCACGACATGATGCCTGACAAGGAAAATCTGTTATTGCAGGTACTTTCATCCATCTAATGGCGGGTCTTGGACATCTTCCCTCGAGCAATTTTTGAAGCACCTTGTGCGTTATTTTCTGAAGCGTCTTTCAGGGCAACGGTTAGTAAGCTATCCTTCTTGAACCCAAAAGAGTCCCGTCCAAAGACAAAGCAGTCTTGTTTACACTATCCTTGTGGAATGTGAAGGGGCGGAGAGAGCGAGGAGCAGTTAGGGGAGAAGGAGAGGTCACTCTTTGTGAAGGCCATGTTGCGACTGATTGACCGGGGGCAGTATAGCAAGACTCCTGCTTTGGCTTCTACTGCGGCCAGTGCTGCTTCAGCGTTGGCATTCGTGGAGCCATATGCTGTGTTACCTCTTCTTGTCTCACGCTTCTTTACTGCAATGGATACAGTAAGTCGTCTGCTGTATTTCGAAAGTAATTTGTATTCAATTACTCGATGATTCTAAGGATATCTGATTATGTATGTTTTGTTGATATATTTTTGGCAAATATTGGAAACTGCAAAAAATTGGAAGTGAAATCTGAAGAGGACTATTAGGGAGGTCTAAATACTCAGGATGATCCCTTTACTTGTGAATTTTGCAGATTACTGCTACACATCAGTTACAAACAGCAGTAACGAGTTTAGCACTTGTATCTCGACCTATTTTACTGGCATCAGCGAAAGAGGAGGCTACAGGACACTCTCCCATGCTGGATACCGAGTCTGCTACATCTTTCAAAGATACACTCGTGATGGCAATGTTCAGCACTTTAATGGGGCTGGATGCGAATGATCCACCTAAAACGCTCGCTACCATGCAATTCTACTGTTCAGTGCTCTCAAGTGTAAGTTTTTGTTCCTTCGGTATTAATTTCGACTTGCATATTGGGCTACTGTTTTACTGTGATGTAAACAGTTCAAGATGGAGTCATTGATTCCAAAGAATTTCTACAAGTAACAATGGTTGAGAACAGATTGGCGTTTTGGGAGACGAGTCAGATGGAGGATCTACTGTTTTGCCATTGGATTGGTCACAATGGCTGAACGAATTTCTTTCTCGCCTCTTTACTCTCCTTGTGCACCTGGAGCCAAGCAGCCAATCGTAAGTTGGTCAGTCTGAAAACGTGTTGACTCGATCATAGTCTCTCATATTGTCTCTGACGTGAAACCGTCTACAGTTTTTGTTAAAATGAGTTCATCCCGATCAGATATGAATGTCGGATAGTAGGTTACTTCTCAATTCAATGGTAGAATTTAATGCATTTATTAATTTTCAATATGGGGGTGCATCCGGGTCAATCTAACTTTAGCCTTGAGATCTTGTTTCTTGTCCCGATTTAGCGAACATCTCATCTAAAGCTAGACTTTCTGGGCTTGGGTGCAGAGGATCGGAGACTGACGATGCTTCTCAACTTTCTTCAAAAACCTTCCTGCTGGGAGGTGGTTCATTCTATCATCATGTGCTTGAGATCCTATTTGCAAGATTGACAAAACCTCTGTACCAACAGGTATGGTGTAGCCACTTGATGCTTATGTATCTCAGTTTTGACTTTACGGTATAGAAGAACTCTTATTTTCATCTAGTCGTTTGAAAATCCAGTATTACCAACGATGGTTGCGGTGTGGGCCACAGGCTGTGCGCAAAGTAGGAGAGTTCCTTCATGGGCAGGTGCTACCAGGTGCAGTAGCCGAGATTGGGTTCTTGTGCTCCGCCGCAGTCTATGCAAATCCATCATTTGCAGTCCCTCAATTGCTAGAACCTCTCATGAATTCAGTGCTCTCAGCTCTTGCTGATACACCCTCGACAGGGTTCAGCGGTTCAGGGGCTTGGGGTTCTTCAGCTGAGTTTAAGGTTAGTGAATACTCACAATGTGATCATTTTGAATATTTTTACTTCTTTAATAAGAATTCCCCTGTATCGTTTCTGTAGTATCGTTACTTATCCCTACTTCATCATCAGCATGCTCTGCGATTTTTTTTAAACACTAGCCGTTTATGCTGCATAAGTTTGATCTGCCGACATTGAAATTGTCAATTCATTATGTGCATGAACATTTTAGTGGCAGCTTTCCAGCTTTATAGCCCAATCCAGAACCTCTGTAGTGGATTGATTCCATCCATGCATCCATTAAGTTGGTATTGAATCCTTGCGCATATACTCGTATTTACTTATTTTTATATGAAGATGCGAATCTGTTCTTGACTGGCAGTTCGAGATGCTTAGTCTCTCAGATGTACGTTTGGGACAGTAGAAGTTTGGAACCCTGTGTCGCGACCTCTGTTCTTTTGTGAGCCTGATCTTTTGTTCGTATGTTTTCTCTCGTTGGGTCTCGTCCATTGTTGGTCTTGTATGAAGTAAAATCAAGGCCATTAGATATCATGGTCGTTCATGTGCATGACAAGTACATATTGGAGATAACAGTCCAACACTGGTCTCGTCGCCACGTGTGTGAATTTTACAGGTGGGACTATCACCGGGGTTGGAATTGTCGGTTGGCTATCAACTTAATGTGTTGGGATTTGCGTTGACTTATGGTGGTCCTGTGCTTCTTCGGTACAAGGATCTGCTTGTAAAGGTTATTGCGGCTGCTTTTGATGCACCCTCAATAAAGGTAATGACACTCTTTCGGATAAAATAGCTTGTGTTGCAAATATGGAGATGAGTTGTGCCTGAAGTCCTTAAAGTGGATCGTCAAAGATACCTGTGAATGCAGCGGGTCAGTTGCTTCCTTATTAGGTGATATTTCCCGTGCTTTAGTTGTTTAGTGTCTCGTTCTGTTATTTTGAACTGATTTATTATTGCCATCATTACTTTCACAGTCTATGTGTCCCACCTATGTCTGGAGTGAGCATCTTGAGTGTTTGTAGTCCTTAGGCTGTATTGCCTTTGGTGGGATGTCAAAGCATTATCGAAGCTTATGATCGGGTTTTTTTGTTGGTGTGAAGGTTAATGAGGCTGGTAGTAGGGTGTTGTCAAGTGTGCTTTCAGGCATGGTTTTATTTTACCCGCGGGATCAATACAAGTAAGTACTTCGTCATACTTATATTGATACCTATCTTTGAGGGAATCGTGCGGGTTTAGGCTCTGTCAGGGGCGTACATCTTTGTTCATCTTCTGTGTTACTATCTTCTGGTTGTTTGAATGTGGGTTCGATTTATTATCTAGCTGGATCATTTGACTTTTGACATCTAGTGTTGATGCTGAGGAGCTACTATAGAATATGACATTAACAAATTTGCTGAGCGGTTTCCTAGGAAGAAATGAGTTGCTACTTCGTGTGCAGAATTGTAACCTTCATTCATATGTTCTCAAACGAATGTTCATGCAGGGTCAGCATTGGGACTGATGGGGTTGAGGATTGGGTGAGTAATAAGGATTCCTTACCGTGTCCAGTTTGGCATCTTCCTGAAGCCTCCGAATTGTCGTTCGCAAATCAGCTACTTACTCTCCATCTTGAGAGTTCACTAGCAGATCTTAGCAGCATTTGCCATGAACCGAAAAATGAAGAAAACTCAGGTAATCTCCTTGATATGTATTTGTGGACCTGTTACATTCTTTTAGTTATAACCAGGCCCGCATCACTCATATGTTGTTCAATTCACTTTCGCAGGAGACGTCAAGGAGCATTTGCGTGTTCTGCTTCTTCGAGTGGATGCTTCGCTTCGTGGTGTGCGGTCAAGCTTGCGCGACTTCCAACCGGTTTCCGAGGATAATATCATTCGTTCTGTGACAGTGGCAGGGGCCGCTGGTGCTTCTGTTGGGAGCAGCAAATTAAGGGAGAAAACAGCTGACATACTGCAGATAGTTTTTCGGTAAGTTAGCATATGATGTGATATAGTTGCCCGGAAACTTTGGTTGAGATTGTCATGCTGGTGGCTTTCTGTTAGTGGAGTTTCTTTTCTCAATATGCCTTTGTTTTCATGCAGGTATCTGTTTGCGAAGAGAGCAGATGATTCTGTTCTGCTTATCTTACTGGTTCGAGTTATTGACACGGTGGTCAATTTTGGTGAGTGTTTCAATCCAACCAGGTTATATGGAGTTTCTAATTGGCTTGACTATTGAAGGTCGACATTATTTGTTAACGTCATCCTGAAGCTTGTATTTTCAGCAGTATAGAGTTGAGTTTATTCTCTTGGATAGGTATTTCATGAAAATTTTAAATTTTAAATTGGTGAAATAACAAAAAATTCTAAGTCGTACCAGCTGGATCTTTTTTCGCATGCGGCGACATACTATAGGAGTAATGCATGGGATAGTGAAAATTCGACAGTGAAAATATTAAGTTATAGTCTGGTTATGGTCAACTACAACAGAAATTCACTTGGAGCAAGGATGAGCTTCATGCAGATCTTGACCAATGGAAACACTTGGTGGCATTATGTAGGTTGGACCGAATACGGTCACTGGGCACAAGAACGGTCACTGTGGCGCTCAGAATCAAAGAGCCTTTCAGAACCAAAAGTTAATTACATAACGAATGCCAATGGCAAGGGTAAACGCAGGTACATTATAAGAAACCTGGAACCTCCCTTACCTCATAACGACATGATGATTTCTTGTTGTCTGGGATAAATATATTGAGTGGGGAGACTTTGTGGCCCAACGTGTCTGAACGTTGACATTGAAATGGATTGCAGACCACGGTGGTTAGTGGTGGAAATGGTTTATGCGCAAAGTGAATTGAGGGCTTCACAAGTTGGATACCGAGTTTACAGTCGAGAAACTGGAGACTTCGTCGTGCCTTCTCATGCTGCAGTTTTGGCGCAGGCCCTTTTGCAGTTGGCATTGCATCACTACGATGCAGTTAGAACGTACTGTACCAATTCCGATTTTTTTTAACCATATGGTGTCGTAGATCCATGTTTTTTTGTTTCTCTGACCATTGAATTACATAATAGAGAAGATGTCTGCTTGAAAGCTACACCCTGAGGAATCCCAATTTCTTTCGGAGAGTCCTTTGTGAGGTTTACTCAAAATTGTATTTGGTTATGTACACAGTGCTGCAGCGAGTTCTTTTGTGAAGGTCATTAAGCGCTTTCCAACCTTGGCGAAGGGGTCGATGCCTTCGCTGATGTATAGTCTGCAAGATGCTGCAACTGTTGAGGGTTCCGTCTTAGGAGCTTGTCAGATCCTGTCATCCAGATCTATTATCAGGCACATCATGCAGGTAGCATACTATAGAAAATGCATGTTCTTATTGTGTATCAAAATTTGAAGAAGTTGTTGTCTACTCTAATAAATGTGTTACCTCTTTCTTTGTGAACTCTTTGACTATGATGCTTACATTTGATGTCGTTGTGTTTTATCCAGATTTTAACAGTCGCTCTTGTTGTGCAGGATTGGAATGACTTGGTTGCATTTTTGATGGCCATTCTAAACAGGTGAGTGAATGTTCGCATTTCCTGATTAAGTGCTTTACTGTTGAAGCAATTATCAGTTCTGGGAGATATGTTCTACGTGGCAGCTTGACGTTTCATTTTAGAAGCGTCTGCTAATTATTCAGTCTTTGACTGAGAAGTAGTACTGAACTATTGTGCATCTTGGTACAGCTCCCACCATGATTCTGTCAAAGCTCAGGCTGCAATCAACGAGGTCAGTTGACATGCAGTGGCATAGATACTTCCTGGAACAGAGTTTGCAACGGATGATCTGCTTTTGAGTGCATACTAATTGGTGTTAACTAAGCTCTTACACCTTGATTGAATATGTCAGGTTTTCATCGTTTTTAATGTGCGATTTGCGGGCCTTCCTGTGACTGCCTTCACGTCCGAAGGAGATAATACTGGACTTCTACCATTTTTTGATGTTGTTTCACATCTGAAAAGTCATTGGGCGGATGGTTCTGGAAACAGGCATTGGCGGTATTGCTTATGCCTTCACTTATTCACGAGTTATCCCATCTTTAATGCATGTCTTTATTTCTTGAGTGCTGTTCTTATCCTCCATGTTTTGGAACTTGCCAGACCTACATCAACTCTATCTGAAGGAGAGTTTGTTATTTCATGACAGATATAACATGATGGCTCAAGCCATGCTGCTGCTGATGGTGACGCCTGTGCAAACATCTTTAAACTCTTCGAAGCCATCAGATAAAGTTCTGGAAATCAGACAACTCATCACTGGTATTTTCGATTTACGACGAGTTTTTCTACTGCGAAGTTATGTATTCATCCGTCACTTGAGTTTGAGATTGACTCATTGTCATGTGACAACATTGGTACTTGTGATTGTGGCTGTTTTTAACTTCGAATTTTTTTGCGATGGTGTAGGAAAATATCTGAGCAACCTTACAAGTGATCTTCCACCTCTTCGACCTCTGTCAGTAGCAGCATTGTTGCTACTCTTGCAACCCGGTCCTCATAAAGTATCTCCAGCGCAAGGGCTGCCGAATTCTAGAGCAACTATTCTGTCTGCTGAGTCAAGTGTTACAACCATTGTCCAGGAGGAAAGTTACGCTGGTAAAGTTATGAGTAATCTTGGTCTTGATCACACTTTTGCCGAAGGGGGAGGAAGAAGCTCCAGGTCAATGCGATCTATACCAGAGATAGGCTTGACAGCTCTGCTACCATCATTCGTTCGAGAATGGCCTCGGACGAGGACATGGGATGCGGTCATGAAGGGTGAAGCCTTCTCCTCAAACAATGCTAAGCTATTTAAGCGGCTAGTTCAAGGAGGTGGAGAAGCGGTGTTGACTGCTGTGCGTGAACCTCTAGAAGAGGCTGTGCAGTCAGTTGACGAGCGAGGAAAGCAGTGTGTTGCTGCAGAATTAGTTGCTGGTCTGTTACATTCGGATGTCCAATGTGTGCAAGACGCGTGGTTAGTATGGTTACGATCACTTCTTCGAAAAGCGCTCTTGCAATCTTCTGTGGAGTCTGCGCCAGAATGGGCTGCTTGTGTACGTTTTTCTGTAACTGGGAAAGGGCGCTTGGGCCGAAATGCTCCTTTGCTGCGCTCTCAGGTTTTGGAGAGCCTGGTTGAACCGTTGGCACCGTCATCTGCATCAACTAGCTTGGTAACTAAGCGCCTTATGTTCCTGCGAGCAGCACTCGTTGAAGTATCACCAACCTCGTGGTCTACAAGTGACGTGGCTTACCACACAACCATTCTTTCCGAGTTGATGACGTGCATGACCCATCCTGCAGCTCAGGTGCGGGGAGTTTTTTGTATTCATACGTTTGAATACTTAACCTGTTTCAAGAGATATCATGAGTTCACATTCTGTTTGTCGTCGACGGCTTGAATGAGATCATGCGTGGAATGGATGACTGCAGTTTCTGCACTGTCCTCTGAATCAAGAAAATAATTACTTCCTGTTTCCTTTTGTGATCTTTCTGAGTCCTGGCATGTTTCAGGTTCGACAAGGAGTAGGAAATTTAACGTGCGTTGTGGCTAGCAACCTGGAACACTTTTTGAGATTGCACGAGAGAGTTAATGCGGCAGGAGCGACTTTGGATGACAAACGAGAAGTGGATGGTAGTGTTAAAAAATGGAGCTTTGAGATGGTTGAGGGGGCAACAGCTGCAGCGGCTAAGATTCAGGCTGGGACTGGGCCATCTCTTGGAGGCACTGCCTTGGCAGCTCTGGGTGGCGTTGGTCCATCAAGCAGCTCCAATCAAGATGACGAAGGCAGTGAAGGGGAAGCTGCTTTGAAGTGGATGGAGACTGTAAGTCTTTCAAATCATTTCTTGATCTTCTCCTAGCTTGTTCATCTGGCTGTCGTTGTTAACTCGAATTGCGATCAACTTGTTCTAACACTGGAAGACAATCCAGACTCTCTACTTTGCGATTGCAAGCGTGAAGTCAGGCAGAGCTGTTCCTCTCAACAACGTCATTGTTGGACTTCTTCGGCCCATTCTCTCTATACAGGTCTGAAACAGACTTTTCTCGTGTTCTTAGCTTCATATGTGCTCTTTTCAATGGGTTTTATTTCAGAGGCTTGACGAAAGAAGCAACCAAGCGGATTTTTTGGTTGATATTTTTTTAATTTTATGTCGAGTTATTGAATGCAAGCATAGAGTGGGTTATTTGGTTATTGTTGGGAATATCATGCAGTTTGTATGAGGTTTGTATTTCTCGTTTGTGTGGGGAGCAGGAATCCTCGGACAAGGAGTTGTCTGCTTTGGCGAAGAGAGCGCTGCAGTACTTGAACTCTGCAGCACCATTTGACGCTGACCATGTAGGTGGTGCTGTATCGGCGGTACTTGGTGCTGCCACTGACGCGAATTGGCATACCCGTGTTTCAGCTTTGACTTTCCTACAATCTTTGATCTACAGGTATCGAGATTGGCATCTTTTCTTAATCAGAATATTCTCTTAATCGTTGTATTGTACTCGTTACTTCATCTCCTCTGCGTCGTTCAATTCCGTTTGGGGGTCACCTTCGATGTCTCTTGAGTCAGCAGTCAGGGTTTCTGTGGTAGTGTCATCCTGAAACATCTCTGAGTATCAAGTAACCAACCCCTTTCTCGTACACACTGAAGCACAAGCAGTTCCTCAGTTATTTTTGGTTCCATTGGTGTCACTGTGTTTCTACCTTTGCAGGCACACTTTCATCCTGGCAGGTACTGCTGCGGAGGCATTGTGGACGCAAGTGCAGGAATTGCTCTCAGATCCTCAACTTGAGGTACGCAATCCTTGAATTGTTTTTACCAAGGTCTATTATTGCATATTAAGGTCCTTTGTTTGGATACCCATTAGCTAACCTTGGCTTTAACAGGTGAGGGAATCGGCAGCAACAACCTTATCAGGCATGCTCAAGGGAACTGACAGTGAGCAGGCAAAGGCTTTCCGTGAGCAAGTCGTAAGAACTGTGACGACCCTCCAAGGTTCATTCGGTGGTAGAAAGAACAGGTAATTCGATGCAAACAGTTCAGAATCACACGCGTGACATCGGTACAAAGTCAATTTAATAAAAAATGGAATCCAACCCCAGAATTAGTTATTTTTTGAATAATTTTGTCTTCATGGTCAACCATTTTCCTACCTTTGGTTGGTTACTCACAAAAGTAAACACATCTGCAGGAAAAGAGCAGTAGCTGAAACTGGCTTGCGCACCAATGCTTTTCATGGCATTATCTTGGGGCTTGCAGCGTGCGTCTTGTCTGTTCCATATGACATGCCCAGGTAGGTGTCGTGTGCCCTCTCCTCTGTTGTCAAAGATCTCGTAGGAAAGTATTAAACCCTTAAATCCACTTTGGAAGCTAGTAATCAATTATAGTAAGTTAAAAACATCTATCTATCGTTCAGAAGTGGGAGGCATTCTTTTCTTTACACCTATCGTTACCCTCCTGGAAGCTGTCTCCAATAGATCTGAGGCGGACACTTCTGGTCATTTCGTCTCGTAGGGTTGATGATTCAATGTTTGGACTACCAGGCGCTTAAGATTAAAATTCATGTTTTGTTGCTTACAGCTGGTTGCCAGGGATGGTCACACAATTAATTGCATTCAATCGTGAGCCATCACCAATCCGTAGCACTGTGACCAAGACTATTGCTGAATTTCGACGCACCCACTCTGACACTTGGAGTTTCCAGAAGTCAGCTTTTAGTGATGAGCAACTGGAGGTATTTTCCGAAACTTAATGGACCTACTTCTGTCCAGCTAATCAAAATTTGAGGTGCAGCATGTTTACACATCTGGTTTTGCAATGAGATAGCCAGTTTCCTCTCTTTGATTTTCCACGTTCTTTGATAGTCACGAAAATAATCTTCAATGGATTTAAAAACTGAACCTTCTGTGCTTGTGTAGGTACTCTCCGATTTGACTTCGTCGGCTTCATACTTCGCTTGATTCTTGGGTGCACCATTGGCTCTCCGGTTGCTAGCAGATTACAGACCTGTATCCCCGCTGTTTGTGGTTAGCATCTTTAGAAACAAGTTGAGTCCATTGCAAAGATCCATAGATTTTTGGATTCTCTGGTCATTCTTTGCCTTGCATATACCCTCTATAATATGTTCTGCTTCAGTGTACAGCTCATAGAGCATGGTGCAATATTGATAGTCAAGAAGAACTGAATCTGATTCTTTTCATCAATGGATTTTTCTCAGCTATTGGTAGCAATCCACCCTCTGCGTAATAGCTAAAGCTGGTAGACAACTTACTGTATGTAACAATTCTACGTCATGAATTCATATGGTAACATTGGTAACCTGGTAACCTGCCACGGAGATGACTGTCGTAAAACTAAATGCTGTGATCTGATAAGGACCATATTTGGTAAGTAGGATTAGGATCTCAGACTTTTCTGACGCTGAGTGACGCTGCTGTTGTTGCTCTGGGAGTCTAGGGCAAGCTTAGTCAACTGGTTGGGCAAAATAGTCAAACTGGCTGCTCTTTCAGGATACTAATTGCAAATTGGGCAAAAATTCAACCCTCGAACCTGTTTTTGGTTAGAATTAAGGGAATCAAGTGATGTCAGGGGCACTTGGCATTGCATAGGCCAACGCGACACGGCTCAGGTAAGCTTAACAAGCAAGCCCTACTCTGTATAACCTAGAGTATCCTACCCATTTCCAAGCACTTAAGCAATTTTGCATATTTTAAGTGCAAATTGTTTTACTGTGAAATTTTTCCCATGTAGAGAAATAGAGTTTAAAAGGATTATATATTTTTTCAGAATCTAGGGGAGGACATTTCCCGTTTTTTAATAACCTACGTGCGGCAGAATATAGGGTACATCTAAATAATCTTAGGTAAAATTTATAAGAAATTTACATATAAAATAGGGGACATTAAAAAGGCAAAGTGTTTTAAAAATAAAATAGGGATGATAGTATGGCTGATTTTTCTGCTTTATGGTAAAATAGGGGCTCTTTTAATGTTGTCAAGTAATAATTACAAGTAATTGATAGCCCCCCTAAAAATACCCCACTGCCGCACGTGGGTCCTCCAAATATACAAGAAGTGTCCTCCTCGGGTTCAGAATTTTATCACACAAAATGTAATTACTGTGATTTTTTTACTCAAAGATTCTCTACGACCTATAATAGTGATATAGACCTTTCTATTTCTGACCGTAGGCTGATTGCAAAATCGAACAAGGGCTGATTGCATTTATGAGAGCCAAATAACCAATCATAATGTGCCACAACTATTCCAGGCTTTGTGCCATAACTTCACAGAAAGAAAAGAGTCTATAGATTGGAAATAGGGGGTGGTTGGAAATGGGTTGGATACTATAAATTCTTCATTTTTTTCAGGGTTGACTTTACACAAATCCATGTAGGTACAATTGGGCATGAAGAGGTGGCACTGAAGGCATAACCTCTAAACTCTTCATTTTGGAAAGGGGTGATTCTACTTGAATTCAAGTATCATGAATGAGCACAAAGGAGTGGATGTTCTCTATATACCTATGCAATTGAATTAAAAAAATTTCATCACAAGTTGTTCTCAATAAAAAAATTACATAAAACCATGAAAATTGACCTAAAAAATTCACCAAAAATGGAAATTTGGTATACATGATTGGAATTAGGTAAGGATGCAATGATAATTATGCTTACCAAAAAAAACCAATTATATTCCACATTGTGAAGAAATATGTGAAAGGCTCAAATAGGTAGTCAAATAGGCAATTTATAAGGTTTTAGTACTTGATTGTACCAAAAGGAATGTTTTCTATGGTCACTAGTTCAGCCTTTAATGGTATTCTTATATAATGAACTAGCGACTATGGAAATCATCATTTTTGGTATTGTGGAAATCAATTGCTTGAAATAAAATTCAAGAGCACTCAATAGAGGTCAAACTTATATGCAAGCAAAATTAGAAGGATGAACATCTAGATTTCTATCTTATATAAAAAGATTTTCTATATGTTTAGGTGTCCACCTAGGGACAAAGCATTGCTTGTCCTATAGTAAAATCCTAAACTTTAAATTTTGGTTGAAAAACGAGTACTTAACCTTTAAAAGATGGATTGGTGACCATGGAAATCATCTACTTTGATACCATGGAAATCTTTAGTACCCTAAATTCCAAAAGTACTCATTAGAAGTATTGTAGAAGATTTATCCTTTCTACTCCTAATTTAGAGGATGAATAGTTGTACCTTTGTCCTACACAGGAGAATACCTTGTCATTCATTGGATAGAAAACATCCTAATATCATTTATAGGTTAAAGATTAATTAGACTAACATAGAAATTTTAATTATCATAGCAAATTGGCAATTTTGGTTAGGATTGGCAATTCCATCTACTATTAGTTTTGTAGCTTCTTCAAATAATATTAGGAAATATAAGTGATGGAGATTTTTTATGCTTTTGCACAGTTGAAGGTTTTTATTTAGTTGGAAGTTATTCTCTTGAAGACAAGAGATTTGTCCAAATTTCCAAAATTGTGAAGATATTTTATATAATGTGAAATAGAATAATAATTTGAAAGGTAGTTTTAAAATAGAAGATGTAAAATGTGATCTATAAATTATAACCATACAATTACACCTACTATCTACTACATTGATCAATGATCTACAAAGAAATTTGGAACCAAAACTAAAAACTCCCTCTAAAATTGATAATAGATTGAATATGTGAAATTTTTACAAGAATATTTTTCTTTTAAGTTCACAATGCTAAGTTCTAAATATTGTGACTTTTGAGATTTGCATCTTATTTAATTGAATTGTTTTGGAAAATCCTATTTTGTTCCTAAAAAGGTTAATTTTTCAAGCAAAACAAAACTACAACTTTTGAACTGTAGTAAAATATCTGTAAAGATAAATTTTGAAAATCTATACCATACAAATGTATAAAAGTTAACATAAAAATCTGCAAATATTTTGATGGATGAAAAAATCCATGCATTGTATACAACACTAGGAAAGATGTTCCACCCTCCAAGTTTAAATGTAAATTTTTCATCATAGTAAAAATATTATAACTTTCATATGAATGATTTTTGAAGTGCCTTTCCTAAACTAAGAAAGCCAATGTATAAATAAATTTGTCCTATTGAATATTTACAAAGAAGAATTTCTGAAATCCATAGAGTAATAATGCTATAACACAAACCCAATCATCTTTTTTAAATTTGGATGAATGGTAAATTGAAGTCTTGATTACCAAAAATCATTTAAGGGGCCAATCTAATAAGAATCAAATTTTATTTGGGCTTTTGTTTGGTCTTGTTGGTAGTCAAAAGGAAATTTTGGACTTTCTTTGAATGTATTTTGTCAATACCCTATGAACAAACTACAAAAAACTTAAATGTTGAAAACATATGTCCCCAAAATCAACACTTAATTTTTTATGAATTGATAGGGTGGACACTTCAAGCAAGAATATGCAAGGGGTGATTTTCAGAATAAGACACAAATGAGGTGCATTGTCTTCCGTTCCTATAGGCTTCACTAAAATTGTGTATCCTACAACTGTTAAGAGCCTCGGTGTCTGACTCAGCACACTGTTTGAAGGCTCTGTTCAGAAGCTAAATGTGCCATGGAGAGGACAACGGCCGATTCTGCGACAGAATCGACAGTGATGGCCAATTACAAAGTTCTCAATGTGTTCTCAATGTGTTCCCTCAACTCTTAACGTTGGGGAACGTTCCACATCTGGTGGATTCTGCATTGTCTTCCGTTCCCATAGGCTTCACTAAAATTGTGTATCCTACAACCAAAAGAAGCCCAGTGAGCCTTTTGTGACAATCAGCAAGTCCGTCATTTGCCAGTATGGCTTCACCACTTTTGCACCCGCTTTTGGTGACTGCCAACCTTTGTGCCATCTGCTTTGAAAATTCATGCTATTTGCATCTTCCAAGCTTTAGGGCATCACACATTGATTGGGTTTGCCTTCCGAATATAAGTAAGTTGTCCTTTTTCATCATCCATCTGAAGAGGGCAGTAAATCCTCCATATGAAGTGGGCCCAGCAGGGTGGATTTACCTCAGGGGAAAACACAGGAATTTTTTATTTTGCAAGTAACTTTTTTTCTGCAAATTCTGAATTCAGATTTGCAATCACAGGCCCCCGAAATGAGCTGGGAGAGGTATCTAAAGAATACCCTAGACAAGGCTCAAAATGGGGGGCTTTTTTCTTAACTTTTACCCCAGAAAACCCAAAACTTACCCTGCTGTACCCACTTGGTATGGAGGTCTGTAGTGTACTGCATTGGAAGATGAGAAGCAGCCAATTGCTGCCTCCAGCCATTTCATGTCATCTGGGGAATAGCTGCCATTGGAAGCATAAGAGGTTTTCTTCCATAGTTGAGAGACTGTGAGTTCTTGGACTGTGGGAACTCGCTGCAGCAGCTGATCTACAGTGATCTGATGTGGCAGGGAGACTGCCACATCAGATAATAATATTTTATTATTATTATTATTTCATTTTTTTTTCATTTTTTTCATTTTTTTTAAATATTTTTTTATTCTGATCAGCAGGGCTGGTTCACAGAAATGGGGAACGAGACTGAAACAGTCTCTCAACACCCCCGAAAAACCTCTTATGCTCCCTCTTTTGCGTCTTTTCTATGAAGTGAATCCAATATTTGTGAGGGACTTACGGTATTGCAAAGGCTAGGACTAGATTTCATTTGGTCTTGTCATAACACTAGTAACCAACACGGGGCTCCCTCTTGCCCTCCAACAATCATGAGCATGAGTATTGTAATTTCCTAGCCAACCAATGATTCTTTGCAATTTTCTAATCAACTAATGACATCAACGTTGCAGCTTTCCAATTTTCAAATGACTTTTTGCAACTTTTCAAACAACATATGATATTAGCATTGCAACTTCTTAGCCAACAATGACTCTATGTATTGATTAAATAGAATTCACTGTCAAAGATTTGAGGAGGGATTATTTCAATCTCCAAGGGAGAATGGTTTAACCCTTGAAGGATCATTGTTCCTTCCAGGGACAAATGGGATTTCAAGCAAGTACCTACGGTCTCAATTTTTGTCTTGATTTTTTGAAACTTTTTTTGAAAAGAGAAAAAATTGAATAGGTTCATGAGAATATAATTTTCTTTTCAATCGGTATTGAGGAACAAAAATTATGCCCAAGTAAGCTCAAAGCAAGGAAGAGGGGGGAGGAACCCAATTTTTTTTTTTTAAATTTGTGTTTTAAGAAAAATAAAAATTACTTCTCATAGATTATATTTTTGTCTACAAGCAAAGATTTGATTCATTCCAATTGAAAGTTATGGACAATCTTGTTTTCCAAACATTTAGATCATCTCTTTGAAAAACTAACTTGTAGAATTCATTTTTGAATGCAATTTTTACAATTTTTCAATAAGAAAAGTTCTACATGGTTTATTTCTCTTGCTAAGAAAATCTTACCATTAGAATTAGTGAATGTTAATTCCATCTTAGAGATATTAATAATTTATATTTCCCTTCTATCTTATAGACTTATACCTATTTCTACTTAACTATATTTTAAAGAATAAAATTTAAACTTTCTTTTCATTTCTTTCCAAGGCTCTCAACTCAATTATCTACTATAAATACTCAAAGCTCAAAACTTTGTAGTAGAAAAAATTAAAGTTAAGAAGGTTCAAAGACAATTTATCTAGTCTTGCAATATATTGAAAAACTTCTTTTTTTCACTTTAGACACAAATATCTTACAATGTGTGGTCAAAAATTTTGAAATTTTTTCCACACATCCTCATAATAGTAAGGTGTAAGATACTATGATTAGATGTGCAAAAAGAATTCAATTTTTTTAATTTTTTGCTATAGAATGGCAATTTTAACCCCTCAACGCCCAAGGGGCTCAAAAAATGCCTCACATAGCTAGTAGTCCAATTTACAGTGCTATAGCTTCTGCATCCAATGTCCAAATTCAATAAAAACTTGTTGGAAAAGTTGTGCATACTAGTCTAATTTGTGTGATAAAATTTTCAAATCAATCCAAGATGTACAAATTTTTAGGGAGCCAATTGAAGTTCACAGGTTCAATTTGAGTTCACCAAACTGTAGTTGATGGCTGCAACTTCGAGGGCTTGTATCTCCTTCATCAAATGTTTTTTTTCATCAAAATTTATTGGATTATGTTCCTATAGAAGTCTAGTTATTGAGGTAAAATTTTCATCGCAATTGAAGTTGTTTTGAATATTTGGGAGCAACTCAAAGTCCAAAAACCAGACATTTTTGGATTACAGTAAACTTTGGCAGCTTGTTTCTTCCTCATACAATGTCTATTTTTAGTAATTCTTTTTGGAAAAGTTTCACATTCTAGTCTAGTTTGTGTGGCTAAGATTTTATATCAATCCAAGAAGTTATGAGTGACTAAGAAGCATTTTAGTAGAAGGAGGTGTAGTCATAGATGTGTTTTTGCACCCTTTTTTGGTATTTTTTTGACATTTCAAAGTCATATTGCTAACACAATGAGTCAATTGAATGAATTCTTTTTTCATCAATGTTTTTATTTGTTGATTTAGAAGCTTTTCATAGTTTGAAATTCTTTCATTTGGGTAAGTTTAGAAATCAGTTTTTCCTCCAAATGTGTTTTAATGAAAATTTCAGCATCCTTTTTCAACAAAAAAACATTATAATCTGACAATCTATTTGGCCAAATGACTTCAAATTTGATCCATGTCATCTACAACATGCACACTACAAGATTGTATGGTTGAGATTTTCATACTTTGCTGACATGTACATTTATAAGGCTTGGAAAGGAAGGATGTTTTTAAGCCCCAAAAGGCCTTGGGCATTGAGAGGTCAACTATTATTTTAGTAAAAAAAGGGTTTGATTTTGTATGGGTAAATTAGGCCAATTTACAATGTAATAGTGCATCTAGTTTCAATTTTTTGCCTAAGGAAAATTAGGAATTGTTTTGCATCAATCTAAATTATTAGCTCAAGAACACATATAATTATAGGATCTTGTAGTAAGATGTTTTGAAGTTTTGTCAATTTGAACATTAATATCTTCCAATTTACGTGGTGAAAATTTCCAACGAAAAACTTCACAACTACATTTTTTTGCCCTACAAAAGACTAGGCAGCTCTACTTTATAAGGTCACATTTGTATGAAAAAATGTCCAAAAGGGTGGTCCCTCTTTGGATTCATTCTTTAAATAAGATTGGCTACACACTTCAAAATTTTGGAAAATTTTAGATTATTTGAATAGTACAACATATAGGAAAAAAATAGTGAATAGAAAGAAGTAGAAAATGATTCAAAATACCAAATTGTTAAGAATTTAGTTACACAATTGAAAAATGCCTATCCCAATGGTTGCAATGTTATAATAAACAATTTGCATCCAGATTTTTTTGATTTTTTTCAAAAATATCGAAAATGAATTGAATAAAAGGCCTCAAAGTTTATTGTAGAGTAAAGAATCCATAAGTGCCTTCAAACTAAAAAATTTCATAATTTTCATCTCATAAATCAAAACGGATGATTCAAAGCTTTCTACATGTATATAAATCTGGAAAATCAATTTCAAGGTTTCATGTATTGAAAAAAGTGATTTTAATGAAATTTGTTGATGTCCTTGGTGAATAATGAAAATTACACATCATGCAATAACTTTTTAATCATATAGTTAAAAGTTATGAAAATTGTTGTGCTTTAAAGCTAATCCTCCAGCACATGTTGCATGAAAATTTTAAAGAAAGCAATGAAAACTCCATTCATAATGAGTTGCCCAAAGTCACTATGTTGCCAAAAAAATGTCGTTTGGGCATGAAAACAGATGAAGATTGCAACCTTGCTTTAGGTGTGAGTATTTTGTAGTAATTTTGGGTTTCTCAAAAAAAATTGAAGGATTAAATTATGATCAACAATTGATTGACTTTGAAAGTTATAATTAGATTTGACTAACACACATCCACTTTCGAAGTGTGGATATTTTAGGGTTAGGGTGTAAGAAATTATGTCATTATTAATGGATGAAAATTGTAGCCCTTGCTTTAGATACAAATATCTGAAGCAATTTCATACCTCTTAACATGAACAAAACTTCAACAATTAAAATAAGATTCACAATTGATACTTTGAAAGTGACAATCAAGTTTGACCAAGATGCATCCAATCTTTTTTGGATGCAGGGATGTTAGAGTTTAGGGTTTAAGAGATTATGTTATTATTAATTGATGAAGATTGTAGATTGACTTTGGATACAAGTATTTTGAAATAGTTTTAGGCCTCTAACCATGAAATTATGTTTTAAATTAAAACCCAAAACAAATACTGTGAACATTGCAATCAAATTTGACCAAAACGCATCCAATTTTTTCAGATGTGAGGATCTTAGGGTTTAGGGTTTAACAAAATATATATTATTATAATATATGCTTGATGAAATATCTCACAAATTTAATGTTGTCCTACCATTCTCCTGATGAATTTGCAAAATACCTACAAGTGCAGACATGTCCCTTCCCCATTCTTGTGGATGATATTGAAATTGTATACTTGTACCTACTTTTGGGGGAGTCCTGAAGAAACATGAGTTGACAAACTTGCTCACCATATTTGGGGAAGCAAAACATACTTTTGAAGTATGTCAAAAAGATTTATGCACTCAGTAAAGACAAAGTCAAATTGGTCGTATGTCCCATTGACAGTCAGTTGAAAGAGATGGAGTTTGACACTTCACCTGATATTAACCCCAAAATGCCCAAGGTACCAAATTCTAGTGTCTACAAAACTTTGAACTCTATGGACAAAACCTTATCAAGTTATTAATTTCTAAAAGTTTGTGTTTTCTTAACCCTTAACCCTTGAAGGATGGACCAGTGACTGTGCAAATCATGCATTTTGATACTATGTAACATCATCTTCTTTGAAAAAGCCATATATACTCATTTAAAGTCAAAGCACCATAGAAGATCTTCTTTTTTCACCCCTAATATCAAGGATGAAAAGTTGCACTTTTATCTTAGAAGGAAAGATTCTTTGTCATTCAAAGGATGCCAAACATTCACGGTGGCATTCAAGGGTTAGAATTGTGTTTTTTTGGCAATATAGCAATTTCAGGAAGTTCAATACAAATAGAGTTTGTTTGTTTTTTTCTTTGATATTTTCACAAAGCATTTTTCCTAGGAGTAGCTTTAAGGCCCAACAATTTTCATAACTTTTGCAGGAACTTTTGACTACATGCTTAAAAAGTTATGCCGTGATATGTTTTTTTTTTTTCTTAGCGGGTAGCCTAGGTAGTTTAAAAAAACTTCTTTAAAAATTACTTTAAAAAAATAAAGATTTGAAATTAGTTTATTAAATTTATATCTATGTGGAAATTTTTGAATCAATCCATTTTGATTGATGAAACAAAAGTTGTGAGGAGTTTTAGTTTAGAGTAGTTTGTAGGTAGTTATAGAATCTCTACTCTACAAAAAAGATTGAGATCCTTTATTTAATTCACTTTTCAATATTTTTGAAATTAAATTAAAAAAATTAGGCGAAGATCATTTACTGCACTATTACACGGTCTATTACAACCATTGGGATTGGCATTTTTGTTTCTTTAAATAAATTGTTCACAATTTAGTATTTTTAATCATTTTCTACTTCTTTCTACATACTATTTTTTTCATATATGTTGTACAATTCCAAATGATTTGAAAATTTTCAAGCATGTAAACAAATTGCCTTGAAGAATGAATCCAAAGAGTAACCACCAATTTGAACATTTTTTCATACAAATGTGACCTTGTAAAATGCAGCTATTCATATTTTTGCAAGGATAAAAAAAGAATTTTTGTCAATTCAAATGCTAATATTTCGGAATCTACATGGTATAAATTTCTAAAAAAAATTCCACATCTTTTCAAACCACATAATTATAAGATCCTACAGTTATATGTGTCAAAAAAATTCTAAAATTTTGCACCTGTATTAGAATATTAGAAATTACAGTTTTGGAGCATTTTTGGTGAAAATATAGCCAAAAACCTTAAGGGGTTAAACAAGCTTTTTTGAAGTTTGATATTAGCATCAGAAATATAATTTTGTAAATGAATGCATTAGATGCAAATTGAGGGCAAGAGAGGGTCGTTTTAAAGCTATTCCCCTTATTGTTCAAGAATTGTGAATTGTTGCCAAAAAGAAATTAATTTTCAAAAAGTATTAAAAAATCAAAATAGATTTTAATAAATTATTAAATAAATAAATTATTATTAATTATAAAATATTATATGATGTGGTTATTTCGTTGGTTGTATTAGATTGCTAATGTAGAACAATTCCCACAGTCCAAGGAACTCACAATCTTCTAATGCCCTCAAATCCCTTTTAATGATTATGATTTTTCTACTCAAGAATTTGTACAAAGGTGTTCATTTCAAATCTTAATTTTTTAGTGTTAAAGTCTTTAAGAAATCAGCCTCAAATATACTAGATCTTGGAAAAAAGTTCACATTCAAATTCATTTTAAAAAGTTGCAAAGTAGATTTTTGAAGATATAAATTGATTGGATTTTTGCATGTTATAGTCTTCAACTTTATATGTTGTTGGTGACCTCAATTTTAGATTTGACATGTGAAAAGAGGATTGAAAAGACTTCAAACCACTTCCTAAACCCAAACACCCTCATGATCAAATCTCGGATCAAATAGTATATATAATCTTTCAATCCATCATCGATTATGTTGTGTTTTCTTTCCCATATGATCTCTAACCTGCCTAGTTTGAATTTATATAGAATAAATTATAAGAAAATTGACAAAATTTATCAAAACGTTTTTTTTTTGCTCAAATTAGAATAAATTCTAAGAAGCTTAAGAAAGGCTTTAGGCATTTTGGAGTTAAGTTAGAGCATCATCTACTACAAGAAAAGGGGGACTTAATCAATATAAGCTCAATTAATTTGTCTTGATTGTGGAAAAATGAAACTTTTTGTGTTGATCCAACAATCCATAAGACCATAAACTACATTCTAAGTAGAATTTCAAAGATCATTTAGGCATAGTATAATAATTTCTTTCAAAGAAAATTTGGAGAAAGAAAATAATTGAAAGCAAACTAAATTTCATCTCCAAAAATTTATTTGAGATTTCAAGATTCCAATCGAAAGTTATGGACAAATTTTTGAGAAGGATTGGAAGGGATATAATTTTTAACAATTTAACCCCAAAAGTACCATTCATCCTCTTGGAGAACAATTTGGATCTAGGTAGGTTCCTACTGTCTCAATTTTTTTAGATTTTTTTAGATTTTTTTAAAATTTTAAAATTTTATGTATTTTTGCAAGACCTTTATGGATATATAATTTTTATTTAAAGTGGTGCCCCAAATGAGAAGTTATGGCACAACAAGTAGAAATGGAGTTTGCTAGACAATACAAAAAAATTCACAAAAAGTCAAGATAATTTCTTTTTAAAATCTCACTCAAAGATTATATTTTTGTCTGTATGTCAAGCTTTAATTCATTCTATTTGGACTGATAATGAGAAAGTTATGGACACTCTTAATTTTTTGGGCAATTTATGCATCTTCCTAAAAAATAACTTATAGGATTCATTTTTTAATACAATTTTTATAATTTCTCAAAAAAAATTGCTAAGAAGGGCTAGATTTGCTTACTAGAACAATAATGTTGTTGGAATTTTTGTAATTCAATTTCATCTTAAAGCTATAATTAATTTAGTTTTTTCTTCAATCTTGAACCAACCTCTGTTTAACAATTATTTAGTGATTGAAAGTTTAAAAGTTTTTTTCCTAATTTATTTTTGTAGATTTTCAACTCAAATATTTAACATAAATAAGTAGAAATCAAAATCAATAGTGCAAAAATTTTGAACTAAAAAGATACAAAGTTGATCAATCTAGTCAAGCAAGGTACAAAGAGACTTGTTTTCTTCACTTTCAATGTAAATATCTTACAATCTACATTGTCAAAGCTTGTGAAATTTCTTTGACATATTTGTTTTCTAGTCAAGTATAAGATCCTATAGTTGGATATGCAAAACAAATAATTCTTAAAGTTCTTTTCATTTTGCAATAGAAGTGATAATTTTGAATACTTTTTGAAAAAAAAGTGACCTTGGTCCTTTTAAGGTTGAAAATTCCTCTCTGAAATTTGTTTAGAATTTTTTTATTGGAGTCTTGAAATCTCAAATAGGTTTTGGGAGATGAAATTTGGTTTGATTTTCACCTTCTTTTAGTTCAAAGTTTAAGAAAATAATAATTCAACTATACCTCAATAAAGTCTGAAATTTTTTACTAAGCACAATTTTAAGTCATGAGTTAACTATGAGCGTTTGAACTTCTATTCAACCTAATTTATATATCTCATATGATTTGATTTACCTCTTACCACCACACATGTGTAAATAGCTTGTCTTCTCCACTCTTCTAATACCAAGGTGATTGATATTCAAAGTTCAAATGCCAAATATATACTAAATTGCATAAAAAATAATGCTAATTGTTTTCTAAAATTAAATTTTATATTCCTATCCACATGGTGAGTTTGTCTACATGGCATTTCTTTTGCCCATGTAGCAATCTATGTGTTGGAATTTTGAAATACAAATTTTGACCAAATCTCAATATAAAATTGATATAATTGTATTTGATCATTTTTGAATCAAGATGTCTTACTATAAAAAATAATCAATATACACTAGTTCATTTTCATGATGGTTTGGACATTGTTTTTTTTGTAGTGCCACTATACTCTTTCAATACATATAGTCAAAAATACTCAAATTTGTACCACATGTTTTTACTAGTAGTCTAATTCAAGATTCTATTATTGAATATGCTAGGAAAATACTATCTTTGTTTCTAAAAAATTCCCGTGTTTGGTTTTTGTAAAATACAAAGGAACCATAGTGGATTAGGAAAAAAAAGGAAATATCCACTTTTCAATTTACATCTAAAAAACTTAATTTGTAAAGGACTGAGGCCATTTTTCTATCAAAACCACTAAAAACTGCCATTTCTATTGCATTCATCCATGAAAACAAAAAAACATTTTATTTAGAATCTAACCATAGGATCTTGTACTTAACTTATTTGAAATAATGTAGTAGAAAGTTCATGAAATTTGACCATACAAATTGAAAAATATAAGCAATCAAAATTATTTTTTCAAGAAGATACTAAAATTGTCCAAAAAACAATATTGTCTATAATTTTTCTCATTACTAGTCCAAATAGAATGAATCAAAACTTCAAATGTAGAAAAAATATATGATTTTAGGAAAAAAAAATTGTTTAATTTTTTTTTTTGCTAAATTTTCTTTGTTGCCTACTAAGTTCAATTTTGGACTTTTCTATTAAACCTATTGCTCCTAGGCACCAATTGAAATACAAAATTATATTCCCACAAAGCTAATTGTTTTTTCTAATTTATGAGAAAGTTTCAAAAAATTTCACTAAAAATTGAGGTCATGAGAACTTGGCTAAGAGCCTGAAATCTATTTTGTCCCTTAAAGGAATAACAATATTTTAGGGCTAAAATGATAATTTTGGTGTGGTTTTGGCAAGTGATTTTCAAAGTACTCTAAGAATTACATGTAATTGTGTAATTTGACAATTTGATTCCCTATTTAACAAAGGTATAATTATGTTGCACTTAATGCCTCAGAAGAACTTATTAGTCAATTCTAGGATTGGAGTTGGGTGAATAGCTATCAAGAACTAACAATTTTGTTCATTGGAGGGACCCCTTTTTAATAATGCAAAACGACAACCGACACCTCATTGGTAAATAATCAACTGTATAAGCAATACTAAGTATCTCCTTTGACAATATAAAATTCTAGATGGACATCTCATCCACATAAAAATGGCAAAGGCCCTAGCTAAAATGTAAATCCATATAACATATTAACTAGTCTATGCAATTCCCCTTTGAAGGAGGGATAATAACTCCCTATGAACTTGGGAGAAAATTTTGTTATTATCTAGAGTCAATTATTGGATAATTAGAAAATTACAACACTTGTATCATTGGTTGACTAAAAAAATTACACTAAATCATTTGTTGTCTAGGAATTTGGCATTGCATGATTTCAAAGAGAACAAAAAAAATTGCCCAATATTGTTGCATTTGTTAACAATGTTATACAACTTTGCCCACACCTACTAAGGTATCTACACGTAATTTTTATTCCTTTCTAAAACCACACAATCTAGATTCTTGTCTAATATATACCCCATTGTCCATAAGAGTCTACACTTGGTTATCCTACATCTCATTTGGTTGATTGCAAGAGACACTTGTCCTACTTTGTGTCACACCTTGTGTGTGATTTGTTTTTTGGCAATAACTTCTATATTTTGACTCTGTTTGTCTAAAGATTTATAAAAAGGTACTCATGACTATCATACATCTTCCCAAATTTTTTAATAATTTTCAAAAATATTTTACTATCCCAAAATAGCCCCTGATTCAATGTCAGATTTGCCAATTTAGAGGTTTCCAGTACTATTTAGAATTTTTAAAAACAAATTTTGAATTGAAATTTGGATGAGACGGTTTTCTACTAGACTTGTAGTTCTCCAAAAAAAGAATTTCAAAAAATAGTTATCTGTAAGTGGTATGAAAGTCTACACAATGAATTTCTTTTTGTTTGCATTTTGAAACATATAAAATATTATTTTAGTGATTATTTTGGTAGATCATCATCTCTATAAGGTTATTACAAATGGCCAATTTTTGATTTTGTATATTTACTTATTTTTACTATCTTTCCATAATTAAGACATCAAGGTATGTATTTTCATGAAACTTAGCACTTTTCTAGTTCTCCTACCAAGAAATTTTTTCTATACAACTCCTTCCCTGTGTACCTTCATCTTAAAGGTGTATATGTTGATCATATTTTTTAATTTAAAAAAAATTAATTTTCTAGTTTTCAAGTATTCTCCAAAAAATCATGAAAACACAATAAAATTGATGTGTGTTTCTTGCATTAGAAGAAATCTAATGCCTCTAAAAGGCCATTTTGGGACTATTCCTAAAACAATTCCCAAAACGGCCAGGAGTTGTTAGGTTGGCATTTAAAAATTAAAATAAATAAATAAATAGGATTTTGAAATGTAAAAAAAAATCTAAATTTTTTTTTCTTTTAAAAAAAACAACAACAAAATTATGTAGCACTACCCCTACTACATTAGATTCCTGCGATTTAGTACTTGACTACGTTCCCAAATTGTGGGAACTCACAATCTCTTACACCCCTCAAATCTCTTCTAATGCAATCACCCGTTTTCAATACCATGTTAGATTTGAGGCCTCTAAAGGATTGTTTTAGATCTGATCCCAAAATTGTTCCTAATATTGTTGGTTGCTATTAAGTCAACAATTTTTTTTTAAATTAATTAAAAAATTAAAAATTTGGGTCTTCAAATGAAAAAAAGAAGTCAATTTTTTTTCAGAAAAAAATAAATTTAATAACATGGCACAGTTGCAACCATATCAGATTTGTGTGTTTCTGCGTTCTTGCAGTAGTTTCTATGTTCCCACAAACTAGGAACTTGCAATCTTTTGGAGGCTTCAAATCTCTTATAATGCAAAATTTTTTAGTTTATTTAGATGGTGTCCAAAAATGCATTCTTAAAGAATCTAGAATCTCCTTTCATGGCTACCAACAAGACCCTACAAAAACCACTTCAACATAATTATGAAAACTATGTTGAATTGATTATTTGTACGATTTTAGATGTATATGGAATAGTAAAATTATGACGCTTCAACAATTAGGTTGCCTTATCCAGAAAAATTACATCATAATTCATTGCCTATCTACATGGAAGCACATGCAACTCTCTAAAGTTACCCTTGGTACATTTATTGCAATAATTATTGATGAAAATTAGGGCCACTTACATCTAGAAGCTGAGCCAATTTGTTGTGTCAAAGGCTAAGGATTCTCACTTGTAATTCGACAAAATGCTAAAACTAATCTCAACTCCTTTACATCAAGAGGATTGACCAATTTGGCAATTAGAATTTTTTATTCCAATAAAACATGATTTGATGTAGCCTAAGATGGGCTAATTTAGGTGCACCAAAAATAGGAGGCCAATTCTTGGCTTAGGGGCCAATGTTAGATTTCAATTTAAAAATTTTATTTCATAAATTTATTTATAATTTTCAACAAGTTTGGTTTGTTAGATTTTGTGCAATAGGCCTTGAAGGGAATTGGCTTGACCTCTAGGTATAAAATGGCCTTGAACTTTTAGACCCTCTATTCTTTTTTTTGAAGTTTTTTTTGAATTGGCATGGCTTTTTGGCCTTAATGACTTTACATATGGAATAATCAACCCTCATTATAGACTTATTCTAATGTATAGTTGGAGCTAGCCTTTAGTCCAAAAGCGGCTGAAATTTTGTGCAATCAATTGGCCCATACCTCTAAGGGTTGATTTACATTGAGACTTAGAAGATGGGCCAATTTTCTCTATCAAAGACTAAGAATCTTCACTTAGGATTGTTTAAAAGGTTGAAATCAGCCCCAATTCCCTTACACCAAGAGGCTAGGGCAATTTGGTGGTCAAATTTTCTTTTTAATCTAAAAAAGACATGATTTGACATGGCCCAAGCATGGCATGAGTTTGTTGAATTGGTTGCACTAATAATGGGAGGCTAATTCTTGGCCTAAAGGCCATTGCCAAATTTCAATTAAAAAATCTTATTTCATAAAATCATTTTTTTTCCAACAAATTTGATTTGCCAAATTTTGTGCAATTGGCCTCAAAAGGGATTGGCCTAGCCTTTAGATATAAAGCGGCCTTAAGATTTTAGCCCCTCTTTTTTTTTCTTGAGGTTTTCTTGAATCGGCCCAACTTCTTGGCCTCAAGGGCTTTATATATGCGAGTTTAGTCCCATTTATAATCTTATTACAATGACTAATTGATGCTAGCTTCTAGCCCAATGAGGGGTTGAAATTTTCTACACTCATCTTGAAGAAGAATTGGCCCAACTTCTAGGTGTAAAGTGGCTCTAAGTGTATAGTGGCCCTTAGAACATCCTTGTACAATGACAATAAGCATTGATGAGAAATTACTACACCCTTGTCTATTGACACTAAATATTTATATAGTGTAGAATGTCAAAAAATTAGTAAGAAGCAACCTAGTTTCACTATTCATTGTCGTTATCTATATCTCTCTACCGCTTTGATAAAGAATTCAAGAAGTCCTTGAGTGGAATCAATTCAGCTTGGCCTTGTCTTGGTGTCCTTGAGGGATTGTTTGCTTGAACAATCCAACTAGAGGTTGAATCATATCCCGAGAGGTTTGCATGTTGACACAATGAACTTAATTTCCAATATGGAGCTCCAGTCCCTCTTTTTCTCTTCCATCTTTGATTTTACCTCTTTCCATCAACCTATCAACCCAACCTACTATCAACCTAAAAGTATTCTCCACTTGTTTCTTTGTCTCTCCTTGTAGATAGGCTAATATTTTATTGGAAATTTTTGAGGCTATTAATTCCAAATTGGGAGTGTAAATGGTCGATTATAGACCTCTAATTGAGTAGTTGGATGCCAATTTGGAGTTTTTGATTAGTTTTAGTGGAAAGAGACTAATAGAAGGAAGCCAAGTTGACAATGAGATGAACTGAATTTGATTAGTTGTGTTCCAATTTGGTGTGAGCTGAAGGGGTATATTGGGGTAGGTATATAGCCTTCTCTCCTTATTGGAATTAGACCCACTTGGAGAGTTGCAAGTGCAAGTTCCGGCCAAGGTTGCTTGTATATTGTTTTGTTTTGTTTTGGATGATGAGATGTGTGTATGAGTGATGGTGATTGAAGTTGAGTATGTAGAAGTCGAAGATTGTAGTTTTTGTTGATGAGATGGAAATCTTGTGATTACAAATTAGTGTTAGTGATAATAAAGATGAAGCAAGAACTTGGTCAAAATACTATTTGGTAGTGAGATAGTTGGAATTGAATTTGTGTCAAGTTGGTTTCCAAAAAAAATGTTTAATAATGATATCTTCACCAATTCAGTTAATATAACAAGATTTTGAATTGAGTTGGGTGTGCATGTGCATGTGCTCAAAGTAGAAGTACATTATGTTTGAATATGTTAAAAATGAAGCTAATTGGAAATTGTTGTGGATGTATAGTTTGATTTAGTGGTTGCTCAAATTGAATTAAGATTTTTATTGAAAAGAGTTGTGTGTCATGCAAATGGTGCATTAAATTGTTTAAATCAAGTTGTGTACCTAGTTGGAAGTGTAGTGTTCGTTGTAGTCTAAGTGATTGCCAATTTGCCAAATTAGATCATGGGCTTCTATCTTGGAATTGTATTACCTACTTTAGAGATAGAACCTATTAGTATAGATTCCCTACTTGATCATCTCCCTAGGAACGAACTTATTATAATAATAGGGTAATTTTCTAGTAGATGGTTATTCTTCTCCAACACTCCTAAGGTAGGGGGTTGTATTTGTGACCCTGTCTCTAAAAGCGATCTGGTAGATTTTTGTCTCTAACATGTACCAGGAGTGTACATTTCAATAGGGGGTTGCTTTTAGAAACCACTGTGTTTTCAACTTCAAAAATTCATAACTAATTCCATGAAGGTCCAAAAAATATAAAACTACTTGGGTTAGATGCCAACTCCATTTTTCTTACCATGAAAATTTACTAAAAATTGTTTTAAGAAGTGTAGCTTCCCGAAAATGCAAATCAGCTGGTAAAGGGTCGCTTTTACAGCCCCCTGCCTTATTCCCAAACTTGTCCTTGTGGCCCGCCTTGTCCTTGGTTGCCATGTGCCACATAATTCCAAATATTACTAAAAAAGTGGATATCTTATTTGGAGAACCAGTCCACAACCATAAGGTAAGCACGATGTGGGCTTGGACCGGACCTCCTCACCTCATAGCTTGGTGCCTGGAGCTCCACCTCCGGTCCGGGTCCCAGCATGCGTAGAGGCCCTCTATGTGACCGACATGTCTCCGCAACCCTAATTAAAAAACCCTAAAACCCTCTTCCGTCATTTTGGTGCCCCTACTTGCTTACTTTTGGTAAGCTTTTGCTAAGCTGGGGTTGTGGCTGCACCCAACCCACGTGAGCCTGCCTCTCATTTCCTCCGGGTCGTCCTCTTAGTCAGCTGGTGGGCAGCCCTTTCTGGGCTCAAGTCTCCTGCCAAGTCTCTTTTTCTTCCTGAAAAGACCACGAAGCCACTGACTTCGTCCCCGCCGGCCTTCACTCTCCCACCAGGCGGGGACAAAATCAAGATTTGGACAGGAAGTAAGTGACTACTTACTACAGTACTGGGGGTCCAGGAGTAGGCAGGGTCCTTCGAAGCACAAATATCAGGCCTTCAGGTGGTTGCCGGTAATAAAGCCCAGGAGATGCGTTGACAAAATGCCAAGGAGACGGACGTGGCCTTCCTTGGTGAAAAATTATTTGTAAGAAAAAGCTCAAAAAATCAGCTTTGTCCTGTCTTGGCGTCGTCGACAGCCTTTTTTTTTCCGGCACTGTGTGGCCAGATTGCACCATTTCAAAATAAATGTCTTTTTTTCACCAGATAAAAGTAACCTTTTTTCGCCAGAAATTTTCTAGTTCTCTTTTAAATATGGATGAAGTTGCCAAATTTGGATGAAAAAGTGTATGAATATGACAGAAAAGTGTTTTTAAGTCCAAAAGATGGATGAATGTAAAAATACAATGCTTCACCAAATTTGAAGTGATCGCCATCTTAGCACTTTCTCAAAAACTAAAAAAAAAGGGCTGGTCGTCGACACCTCTGCAACTGGGGAAGTTCCAGCACGGATTCCTACGGTAAGCTATGTCTCAGGTGGGCTTATAATAGCATGCCCATGCTTGCTCTTTGAAGCAACTCTTGACAAGGAAGATCAGGGGTCCAAAATGTTTAAGGTAGGTACACCCAAAAGCGCCACTTATTCACACTGAGCCTAGTTCCTGCGATTAATTGGTTCAAATTTTTATGTAGTCTTGTTGGCAAGTGAAAGCATGTTCCAACGCTCCAAAGAACGCAGAATTTGGATACCGTATGCAAAAGTTATTAACAGTCAAAGTCTGTTTCTGAAAGCACCATCTACAGTCTGTGAACACGACTGATTTTGGAAATGTATGTGCATTGTAGATGGCGCTTTTAGGAACGGGGCGCTTTTGGGTGTACCTACCTTATAGTGTTGCTTTGAAGTGTAGCTGTGAAGATGAATTTCTACAGTCATGAATTTTTTATTTTTTATTTTTTAAATACTCATTGGAGAGCAAACTAATGTTCAAGTCTTCCCTCTTTCTACACAAAATTGCAAGGATGAACAACTGCACTTTTGTCTTGCATGCAAGAATTCCTTGTCATCCATTAGACCATTCTAGTCCACAACAACATTATAGGATTAAACCTATAAAGACAAGTTGGTCTATTTCAAAATCATCTTTTTTGAAACACTACAAACCATCTTCTTTTAAAAAAAAGTATTCATCAAAGGCCAAACTATTGTGTAAGACCTCCCCCCTTTTGGTACAAAATTTCAAAGATGAACAATTGCACGTGTGTCTTACATGCAAGAATTCTTTGTCATCCATCAAACATTTAGTGTCTACAGTGGTGTTAGAAGATTAACCTTTCAACAATTGGCTACTGATTGTAGAAATCATCTCTTTTGGCATTGTGTAAATAGTTGGTTTGAAAAAATTCCAAGAGTACTCAGTCACGGGAAGTCAAACTATTGTACAAGAACCGGGACAAGAACTTCTCCTTTCTACACAAGATTCCAAGGATAAATAATTGCACTTCTATCCTACACAATTGATACAAGGATTCTTTGTCATTCGTCGACTAGCAAATGGACAATGTGTTGCTTACGGGTTAAAGGAAAGTTAGAGCTTTAAAGTAGATGCATCCATTCTCATATATAGAGTCTAGTGTCAAATTTTGTGTCAAAATTTCAAAGAAAAATATTAAATTCTCTAGTCACAAGTACATGCCTAAAATTTCTATGTTCCTAAAAAACACAATTTGGTGCTTTAGGGGTTAATATGAAAAATAGGCTCTTCTTTCAACATTACATAGAGGACAATCTCTGAAGAAGAGGAGATTGTAGGGAAACTTGCATCGACAAGGAGGGTGGAGGTTGACAACAAAGGGCATTTTTTCCATTGTCTATGATGATGACAACATTGCCCAATGTAAACTATTGCAACAAAATTAGATTTCATTTAAAAAATAGAGTGAACTTGGGTGAAAAAGTTTTAAAGCCAAAGTATACAAGCAAAAATCATATAAATAATTGGGCATTATGACCTAATTGCACATCTCTAGCCTAAGAAACGAATGGGTGATTATTTAGAAGTGTTTGAGGTTATTATATGATAGTGGACCTATGGTTTTGACTTAGGTAGTGGCTAATAACATTACTAATACTATGGGAATTTTTTTTTGAGTGAAATTGTCAGAAAAAAAACTCAGCATTAAAAGATTTGTCATTTCTTGGATGAAGTTTATTAATTCCTAAATTTTTTCCATGTTTAAAGGTTCAAAATGATGTTGAAATACTAATCTCTGAAGCAAGTCTAAAATCTTCATTTATGTTTATTTAATAACAAATCAAACCTTAGAATCCTTTAGTTGACCTAATTCAAAGTACATCTTGTTAAAATTTCAAAATAAGAAACCTTGCCAATTGCAAGATCATGATGCTTAGAATTCAAATAGAATTGTATCTTCAATTGTTTCCAAATTGATAGATTTCATTTTTCAAATTGTTTATTCCAAAAATGTGTAGATCCTACAACTTACAAGTTTTCCATAATACTATTTGTTTAATAAATAAGTTGGAAATACGTACAAATAATTCCAATGAAAAACATTTCATATTCATGTTTGAAAAATATACTAGGAGAATAGAAGTAGAGAATGATTAAAAATATGAAATTGTTGAGAATTATGTTGTAGAATAAAAAGTAAAAAATATATGCCAATGATTGTAATATTTTACTAAACAATGTACATCATGTAATTTTTTTTCTTTCCAAAATACTAAAATCAAGGTAAATAAAGGACTTCAAACTTCAAACTTTATTTAAGAATAGACATTCAATCATTGTCTAGAAACTAAAACTCCTAATATTTCATTGCATCAATCAAAATGGAATGATTCAAAGCTTCCTCCACAAACATAATTTAGAAAACCAAGTTCAAAATTTTATTTTTTTGAGTTGCGTAGGCTACCTGTGGTTTGAAATAAACTATTTGTCATAAAATAGCTTCTTAATCCTTGAATGATGAACTGGTGGCCTTGAAAATCATGTATTTTGATACCATGTGACATCATCTACTTTGAATAAGCCAAATATACTCAACGGAAGTCAAAGTGCTATAGAAGATCTCCCCTTTCCACCCTAATAGTGAGGATGAATAGTTGCACGTATGTCCTACAAGGGGAGATTCTTTGTCATTCATAGGATGCAAAACATCCACCTTGATGTTTAGAGGTTAACCCTTCATTGCTTGAAGTTTCTCGAAATACACTGAAAATGAGTGGTGAGTGGTTAACCAAGTAGTCAAAGTTATAAAAATATTTGCACCTCCAAGGGTATTCCTCATCCACCATCTGTTGTATCAAACTTTAACCCTACAATGCTACAACGGACTAGAGAGGTCCAATGGATGACAAGGAATTCCTTCATGTAAGACAGAATTGCAACCATTCATCCTCGGTTTTAGGAGTGGAAAGTGGAGATCTTCTATAGTTCTTTGACTTCAAATGAATATTTTGGAATATTTTGTTACAAATGATTCCCACGGTTTTAGAAATGATGAATTTCACATGGACCCCTCGTCCTTCCAGGGTTAAAGAAAAACAATGAAAATTACGTTCATAAATGGTTGTCCAAAAACGCTTCAAGAACTGAAGAACCCAAATACTATTCTGAAGGAGTGCCTTTTCAACCATGCCAGAGACAGCTTGTCAAACTAAGCTCCTCCTTCCACACTATTTTACAAGAGCTGGATCAGCTTGACGTCATCCAACTGGAACAAAAACTCCATCCCTGTTTTTTGGAAGCGCAAATTGTTGACAATTAAGTCCATCTTTCTTTCTTTTCAAACAAATGAAACGGAATTTCATTGCCGAGGGATCAATTAAGTCCATCTTTACCAACCCCAGGGGGTCAAGGGTTTTGGTACATGTGTTACAAATAGTGTATTTCTTAGTAATATCTGAGTTTTGCATTGATCCCTAAGCGTCAAAACTCATCTCCAAAGTTGACAATTTCAGAAAAATCATCATAAAGTACTATTTGCAAGAATTTTTTTGGAATTGAGGGACAAATTTTTTTTTATAGAGTTTGAGTTTTAGATGCTATTCATGCGGTTAGATTCACCAGTGCTAACACCCAAATATTTTTCTATATATTTTGAAAGGAAAAATTCAAAATAATTCCCTCCAATTTCAATTGCAAGCAAAATATTGTCAATTTTTTGAGTAAATTTTGTTGGAATGGATTGGAAGTGAGATTCTCTTGACATGGTGATTTTTGGGAATTTTTGTATTTTTTGATTCTATGACCTGATTTTTGCAATTCCAAGTTTGAACTAGAGTCAATGCAATTTTGGCTTAGTCAACTACTTGACATACTTTGACATTTGTAAATTTTGAAAAGTAAGTACTTTGGTAACACCAAATTCAACCCTTGGATAAGACAACAACTTCATAATGTATCTCTAAAAACTAAGATGGCTTTCATCTAAGCTATAATGACAAAGAAATCTGGTTTTCAACTTGTATATTGTCCAGAAATTGGATGTCAAAGTGCTTCAAGGTTAACCTTGAAGTGCTCCAACATGCAATTTGTTGATGATGAATTGGTTGAAAATTAATTTTCTTTCATTGATTATAATTAATTAATTATAATTAGTGCTTGGATGAAAGTCATTCTAATTCATGGAGATAATTTATGAAGTTTTTATCTTGTCTAATGGTTGGATTTGGTCTTACTAGAGTACATAATATTCTATATTTACAAATGTGGAAGTATGTCAAGTGGTTGACTATGCCAAAATTGCATTGACTCTAGTTCAAAATAGAATTTGTAAAAATAAGGTTATAGATTTCAAGACCATAATTTTGTTTTTAATTATCATACCAAGAAAACCTCATTTTCAATCCTTTCAAATAAGATTTACTCAAGAAAAATGACAATATTTTGCTTGTAATTGAATTTTGAAGGAATTTTGAAATTTCCCTTTCAAAATTTGTAGAAAATATTGTTAACCCATAAAGCCCCAAACTGCATTTTTGGCAACATAGCAATTTTGGGTAGCTCACTATGAATGGAGATCTTTTTTCTTTGAAATTTTCACACAACATGTGCCCAAGGAGTAGCTTTAAGGCCCATTAATTTTCATAACTTTTGATTACATGGTTAAAAAGTTATAGTATGATATGTTGTTTCCTTTACTTAGTGGGCAACCTAGGCAACTCAAATAACTTTTTTTTTAAACACTTTTAAAAAAATGAAATTTTGAAATTGATTCTTTAGGTTTATACAAAGATGGAAAGCTTTGAACCATTCCATTTGGATTAATGAGTCAAAAGTTATGAGGAGTTTGTTTTAGTTTGCGGGTAGGTATGGTTTTCAAAGACTCCATACCGGGCTCTATACCTACCCGCAAACTAAAACAAACTCCTCATAACTTTTGACTCATTAATCCAAATGGAATGGTTCAAGGCTTTCCATCTTTGTATAAACCTAAAGAATCAATTTCAAAATTTCATTTTCTTAAAAGTGTTTAAAAAAAAAGTTATTTGAGTTGCCTAAGCTGCCCACTAAGTAAAGAAAATAATATATCATACCATAACTTTTTAACCGTGCAATCAAAAGTTATGAAAATTAATGGGCCTTAAAGCTACTCCTTGGGCACATGTTGTGTGAAAATTTCAAAGAAAAAAAATCTCCATTTATAGTGAGCTACCCAAAATTGCTATGTTGCCAAAAAATGTAGTTTAGGGCTTTAGGGGTTAATAAAATTGGTAAATCTAACTATACAGATGAAATCTAAAACTCTAAATCTACAACATTTATTTGTATGTCAATTCCAAAATATTTCTTCCAAATGATACTTTAATTTTTTCAAATCGTCAACTTTAAAAAAGACTCTTTACACTTGGGCATTAACCTTGAACCTTGACAATATATAGGTTGAAAACCAAATTTCTTTATCATTACAACTTGGATACATTATAAAGTTGTTGTCTTATCCACGGGTTGGATTTGGTGTTCAATTAGCACATATTTTTCTAAAATTACAGATGTGGAATTATGTCAAGTGGTTGACTTGCGTTGACTCTAGTTCAAACTTGGAATTACAAAAATGAGGTCATAGAATCAAAGAACTCAAAAATTCCAAGAAACCACATTGTCTAGAGAATCTCATTTCAAATCCATTTCAACAAGGTTTACTCAAAAAATGACAATATTTTGGGTGCAATCAAATTTAGAAGGAATTTTGAATTTATCCTTTCAAAATTTATAGAAAAATATTGATGATAGCATTGATGAATCTTACCATTTGGATAGAGTCTAAAACTCAAACCCTACAACTTTCATTTGCATGTTAGTTCCAAATTATTCTTCCAAGTAGGCAAATAGTACTTTATGATGATTTTTCCAAAACCGTCAATTTTGGAGATGTGTCTAGACACTTAGAACATCCCCATACCTACTCTTCAAAGCAACACTTTAACCATTTTGGACCACTCATCTTTCTTATCAAAGGAAGATCAGAGGTCCGGATTATTTAAAGTGTGGCATTTGAAGAGTAGGCATGGGGATGCTCTTAGGCGTTATAGCCTTCCAAAAAAGTCAAGCAATCATAAATATTGTTTTTTTGTTTTGTTTTTTAAATTAATTAAATTTTTAAACAAATGAAACTAAATTTCATTGCACGGGGAAAAACATAAATAGAGTTTTAACAAAAGTTTGGAGGTGGTACTTCGACTTTGCTCATGTCATTAGAAACTTTCCGTCCACTGACGGCCCCAATCCATTAAAATAATGGGACGAAATTATTTTAAATGTCCATATTTATGGGTACAACAATTATCACTTTCCGTCAGTAGAAACGTGACATGTGTAGACTACAAATAAGCTTATTGACCCCAAGAGAAGACCCAAAACAAACTCTCCCTTCAGATCTTCTCACGGTCAATTCTCCAGTCTCACTAACGTACTCTACGCAAACCAAATACTGCACCCACCTGGCCTTTTCAAGCAAAAAATCATGTCCAAGAAAAGCACATGCTTCCGTCCCATGGAACAAAATTAATATGATTTTCTGCTGCAAAGTAGAAACCGAGATTGACTTGCACACGGACACACGGTGATTCGGCCTCCATGGTCCACTTTGAAGGTCGATGAGGTGGCATGTTTTTGTCCTCAACTGAAGTCCAAGCTGCGACAAGTATCGCCGGAGGATGTTGAATCCTACCATCAAAGCTGGGCCCACCAGGGTGGATTTTAACTCGGGGGAATATGCCATAGTTTTTTTATTAATTTTTTTCAAATAATTTTTTTTCAAATTCTGAATTCATATTTGCAATCAGAGACCCCAAATTAGTTGGGAGAAGTCTAAAATATACCCTACATATGGTGCAAAATAGGGGGCCTTTTTCTCTCTTATCCTAGAGAATCCAAAATTTTTATCTAGTTGGGTCGACCTTTGATGGTAGGATTTAATGTCATGCAATATCTCTGATAGTATGAGAATTGTAAGGTTAGGTAGGAAGTCCATAAATTGATCGTTTAAGGGCTCGAACTAAATTTTTGGGAGTAAAATATTTTGAAATATTTGTCAATACATTTTTCTTGAAAGGCAAGTGGATTTGACATCTAACCCAAATCCTTTCATATATTTTGCAACTTTTTGGAATTAATTACAAATTTTTTAAGTTAAAAAAAAGTGGTCACATGTAGTCATGAAAGATGACTACTTCTTGAAATGTGTAGATTTGGTACATTGAAGAAAGCAAAATGTACTTCTAAGTCATATTTGCTTTTAATGCCCAGTCGGAGTTTGAGCCTCCTACCTTACAGTACAAGTGTTGGCTTTGAGTCCACATCAATGATTTTAGAATAGATTTAGGGTTTTTAGACAAATGTTCATTTTTGGAAGATTTTTAAAAATTTATACAAAGGGCATGAAAAAATTAAGTAGAAAATGAGCGAAATTTAGCTAGTTTTGGGATCACTGGTCCACATTGTTTGCATCCTCTATTCTTTCTTTTATGAAGTGAGGCAACAAACGACATTTTCATCATCAAACTTAAGGTAAGGCAGGAAGTGCATAAAGTACCCATCTAAGAGTTGAAACAAAAATTTTGGGGAGGTGAAACTTCTTGAAAACTGACTTATTCAAAGTAGATGATGTCACATAGAATCAAAATGCATGATTTCCACAACCACTAGTCCGTCATTCAAAGGTTAAGGTAGAAGGTTCAAAATTCACTCAAGCTCTAAAACTACTCAACTCCTCAAATGTATATTTTTTTTGTACACATTGCTTTTCCATTTTACCAACAATGTACCAACACTATACATATGAGGAAGTGTGTGGTTTGAAAGCCCTATGCCATTTCAACTTCAAAAATTCATAACTAAATCTACAAAGCTTCCAGAAATGTAAAACGACTTAAGTTAGATGCCAATTCCTCTTGTATATTTCAAGAATGAATAGTTACACTTCTGTCCTACAAAGGAAGATTCTTTGCCAATCATTAGATGTAAAACATTTGCCTCTGCATTTAAGGGTTAAGCTTAGACTGACTGGAGTTGGCTCTTCTTTTTCTCATGCCAGTGATATCATTGAACACCCACCTCAATAGAATGACTGCCAATCACATAATAAGTAACACTCGGTTGTTGAATTGCAGTGTCAACTTTTGAGTATGCACTTGGCAGATTCAATGTGTATGCATAAGGCAGAATGAGTGGTCTGATCCGATTGTGATTTGCAAAAATATCTCAATTTTTTTCCATACAAAGACAAATGTGAGAAATGAAGATAACAACTAAAATTTACTTTTTTGGATAAAGTATGATTTTTTAATGAATTTTCAAAGTGTGATTTCAAATTGGCCCAAAAGAGCTTTTAAATGACCTCAAGACCAATAAAAAGTGTTTCATAAAGGTCATCTTACCTCCTAAAGTAGTCACAACATTTTCTAATATGGCTACAAGATTTCCTAACATGACCAAGACATTAAGGAATATAAAAATAGTTTTTATGACAAGTTTACACTAGAAAGATGTTAGGGTCCCATGATAGTCACTGATAGCTCTATAATTATCTCCCAAGGCATTGATTATGGCCACAAATTAACTTAATGTAGTTTGAAATCCATTTATTACAAAAAATTATATTGCAATTATAAGCCTTTCATAGGTAGTTCCCTAGGAGTCTATCATAGGAAGTTTGCTTGTAATGTGGAGTTTACCTTATATCACTAGTAGAAATCCATGTATGAAAAGAAAATTCTAGATGATTATTTTGTATTAAATCTACATTATTTTCAACATATTTGTTGTAAGTTTCAACATTATTTTCGACATTGGTATCTTGAATTTGTCTTATTTTTAACATAGTTGTATTAAGTTCAATCCAAATTTAACACAAAGTCATCATACTGAATGTGTAAATTTCTACTAGTTTTGTGTGTCTTCACTAAGGTATTTCTTTTTTATTTGAAATATTTTTAGTAAATAAAAGAAGATTCTAATACACCTTAGTATCCTTAATTTGATCATAGTATGAATAATTTACAAAGTTTCAAAGATGAATCTCTATGTATACCAAAAAAACAAGGTTACATTCCCTTAAACTCTCATGTTTTGATTGTGTACATCTTGTGTAGCCAACATCTAGGGGGTTTGATGCCTTTTGGTCCAAATGTAGATGTGGGATTTTGGGAAGTGTTGACTATAAAGGGACATACCTTATGTATGAAATTATTGAATGTCAAACACATACTTCTCAAATAAACTATATGTAATAGTAGAACATATTTGAAGATAAGCTTTTCTAGAAAATGTAATGGTAGAGGAACTTTCTTAAAACTCTTGAATAAAAATATTAAATATTCTTATGCAAGGAAAATAAATTATAATAAGGGTGGTCATTACTATAGTATTTTGTTTCATTGAAGATACCTAGTTACATTCTATTTTAAAATGACCCTTCTAAACAACTTGAATAAATAATTATAACAAAATATTGAATAATTAATATAATTAGATATTAATAAACAAAATTTAAATTTTTTTGTCAATTTAAAAGATATTCAATATATAATCAATTTTAGAAGTAAATATTAATATTCTATTGAAAATGTTTATTGAAAATGTTTATTGAAAATGTTGGTTTGTGCAATGGATGAATTAATACATTGATATAAACTATGGATCATACTTCAAAACTTCTATTCGAAATTCATCATAATATTATCTTTAGAAATTCAATTTTATGATAAAATTTCACAATTTTAGAATTTTAGACAACTATTGATCCTTCTTGTAACAAAGGTTTAGCAATATTACATGATTACTTCCTAAGTACTCAAAATAAAGATAGTAGTCTTAGTTTTAAATAATCCTAATCAGAAAATTTGAATCATTCAATATATTTATATTATTGATTCACATAGAATTTTTTTTCTTTTCTACTCATTGATATATTAGACAATTATTCTTAGGTTTTTATAATAAATATTATTCCCTCTATTTCTAAAAATGACCCATATTTTCTTTGTATTTTACAAAAGGAACATGGGTCACTTTTAGAAACAAAGGTAGTAATACTTGAAGGTCATAGTAAGACCTTGGGTCTACTTTTCTACTACTATTCAATCTCCAAATTCTTTGACATTTACATCACTTATGATGAACTAAGAGTCTTACATGAGTATTATATCCACAACCTTCTCGTGAATCCAAAGCTATTCTTGAATTCTAAAATGATGACCTTCCATTATGACCAATGTCATAAAATTCAAGTGAATAATGTATTTGAACAAAGATACATTCAAAAATGTGCAAATATCCAAAAGAAATTCAATGTTAAAAGAAAAACTTAGTAACAATGTTAGGGCCAAAGAATGTCAAATAGATAACTTTTTAGATGATTGTGAAAATAAATGCACCCATTGGTGTAAAAATTAGATGAGTTTTGGGTGACTATCTTAGTCATAGGCTAATGTACTTCTAGGTTTAACCTTGAAAGGATAAGACCTATCACCAAGGTACTTTGCCAAAAATATGATTTGATTTATAGAACAATAGATGAATTCTTCATCTCTATATTAATTTCAAAAGTCATCCATCAAACCTTTTTAAAAAAATTGTTGTTGCTACAGTATTCAAAGGTTATCTTTGGATGGATGCAACCCTCCACAACCAAAGTAGTTGAACCCAAACACTTCAATTATTGGAGCATTACATGCATTCTTTATTTTTTCAGTTAAGTGAATCCTTCAAGAATTAACTAAATGAAAGGCACTTATCAAGACATCCATTGTCCACCAAGTGCATTGTTGCTCATTCATTATAGCACATCATTGTTTACCAATGAAGCAAGGGTTCCTTTTGCATCTTTGAAAAGAAGCCCCTCTCCACTGAACAAAATAGACTTACATGACTCCTCCATATACTAGAGTCTTAGAATCAACTGAAATTCTCTCCAAGGCATCCAGATTCTCTCCGCCAAGGCATCTGGAGAGCCATAATACTTGCCGAGCATCTGGAGGAGCATTGCCTAGTAGTTATGCAATGTTATGAGAACACGGTAACTCCCACCGAGTACGTGAAAGACGAGGATCGACCAAGATGGACTAACTGACGTCCACAGCGTGGGATTGACTTCCGTCCCTTCCATTTCTGTGTGAGCCCCACCCGCTGATACAACACTGCTTAAAGAATTCGTTTCCCAACACGGAAGTGGCTTTTTTCCGAACCTCAACCGCCTTTTCACAGCTTGCGCACACACTCACGCTGCCATGCTCCATTGACTCCCAGGGCAGAGCTTTGAGTTCTCTCTCCGTACTAAACCTCTCCGTCGCTTTCCTCCGATCGCTTTTAACCAAAATACGGCAGCAACAGCACACCTTCGCTACAGCAAAGCAGGCGGATGCATTGCGGACAATCCTCGTTTGCAAATCTTCCCTCTGGTACTTCCTCACTTTTGAGCTTAGTTTCTGTGATGAAATATTGCTACGAGTTACATTTTGTCTTGGCGCAGGGAACGAGTCGTCCGGAAAAACTAGTGTGGAGTTTTAGTTTTGATAGAGGAGTCATTTCTTGGATTTGAGTGCTAATTTGCAGAGGGACGTAGCGAGCTCGTCCGTGTCTTGCAAACATTGGCGCAAACGAATGAGCTGGAAGAATTAGTTTAGCTTTTGATAGAGGAATCGATCCTCGGGTGTGATTGTCAAATTTGTGCAGAGGGAAGGAGCACTGGTCCGTCTTTGTTTTGACGCAAACAATGAGCCATCAGAATTGATTTAACGTTTGATAGAGGAGTCTTTGAATCTCGGATTCTTCAGTCGAATTGTGAAGAGGGATGGAGCAGTGATTCGCCTTTGCTTGCACACAACATTGCCACAAACAATGAGCCAGCAGAATTGGTTTAATTTGTGATAAAGGATTTGTCGTCCCTCTCATTTGAATTTGAAATTGTGAAGAGAAGGAAGCAGCAGAGGTTCGTCTTCGTCTTGGCGCAAACAATGAGCCAGTGGAGTTCGTTTAATTTGTGGTAAAGTAGTCATTTCGCGGATTTGAATGTCGAAAGGTAAGGAGAGCGAAGCAGCAGTGGTTCGCCTGTGTCTTGGGACAAACAATGAGTAGCTTCTTGAATTTGATTGGTGAAATGTAGAGGAAATGTTTCTTCGATCGCAGCAATGAATCGGGAGAATGAGAGTAGCTTTGATAGAGGAGAAGTTTTTGGATTCGATTGCCGATTAGTGAAGGTTAACATTTCCTCGGTCGCAGCAGTGGTTCCTACAAAACAAAGAGTCAGGATTAGTATTGCTTTTGATAGAGGAGTTGTTTCTTGGAGTTGATTTTTAAAATGTGAAGAGAGATGAGCAGCAGTGCATCGTCTTTGTCTTCAGTCGGTGCAATCAGCGAATCAGCTGAATTGGTGTAACTTCTGACAGATAGCTTCTTGGATTTTATTGGTATACGTTAAAAAGAGAGAAGCAGCGGCGCTTCGTTTTTGTCTTGATACAGAGCACGAGCCAGTAGAATTAGTTTATCAATATTTGATAGAGGAGAGATTCGTGGAATTGTTTGGTAAAATGTGCAGAGACGATACGTTTTTCCGATCGCAGCTTCATCTTAGAACTTTACTCTCCATGTCTCGGTGTGAAATGAGTACAGGAGTAGTTTCTGTGATTGCTAGAGTGAGGATGGCGGAGTGCAACGGTGTTTGCTTGCTTGGAGTAGAGGTGAAAATGTTTGGTACTTGAGTTATTTTGCCATTGCCGACCTTGTGAGGAGTGTCGGAGAGGACTAGTTGAGCTGTGTTATTGTACTGTAAGCGTCGCTGCCACGGTTTCCCTGCTCAACTGCTCTTTATGACGCTAGTTATGAGGTGCAATGAATCACAATGGAACCGCTCTATTCTTGCAGATATCTTTTGGCGCGTTGAAATCGACATCGCCAGCTGAAAACTAGCTTGAACTCGTTTATCCTTGAAAGTTGAAGAAATTTGAAGGGCAACTTCCCGTCCAACTGACCTGCCGACAGTCTCATCCCAAAATTTCCACTCCCTGTTCTCGCATTTTTCACTAAGACATGGATGCCTTGGTGCTCTGTCGCCAGGACTATCCGTAACTTTGCATCATCCCAGTTGACTATAGAATCCTTGCACGAATAAGAGACT
The DNA here is from genome assembly GCA_947034885.2 of Thuidium tamariscinum. Taxonomy (NCBI): domain Eukaryota; kingdom Viridiplantae; phylum Streptophyta; class Bryopsida; order Hypnales; family Thuidiaceae; genus Thuidium; species Thuidium tamariscinum. The sequence continues at coordinate 14,754,879 of OX344756.2, forward strand.
CTCTAAGATGGAAGCTCTCGCGGCGTTGCGCCTCAATCTGTCACCGAGGAGGTACAGGCCAAGTTCCAATAAGTTTTACGAAGATGAAAGCACCCCGTCGAGTCCTTACTACATGAGTGCCCCGACTAGCCCGCGAGGATCGTTTCTGAGGGAAGTGGAGGAAACCCCATTGGGAGAGGTCCATGCCGCCGTACCTTTCGACTGGGAATTGAAGCCTGGTACACCAAAGAGAGGAAACAGGGGAAACAGGGAAGATGGCGACATAACTGATGGCGAGGATACTGAACTTTGTAGGTCAGCAAGTCCCGAGAGATTATCACGTCAATCTTCCACCGGTGACTTCGATTTCAGTAGCGCAAGATTCAATGTGGAGGAGGACACTACTCATGCATTGAGCAACGATGTTCCCATTGCCTCAGCTGATCAGCTTTTCTTCCATGGCCAGCTCTTGCCCTTACGCTTGCCTCCTCGTCTCCAGGCAGTGAAACACCTCGGTGAGTCTAACGGGACGGCAATTCACGGCTCCTTCAGGAAGCCCGTGTCACCACGATCGGGAAACTCCCCAGTGAAGTTCATGTCATTCCGTGGAAGGTCCAAGAGTCCTCAGAGAAGAGCTCGGGATGAGGAGTTCGAGCTTAAGCCCAAAAGCGCGAAGCTGCAGACATTCAGGTCTTTGTCGCCATTGCGGATATTCAGGCGGGAAAACTCAGAAGTGAGCATCCTGTTTTCAGATAAATCGATCTCGGGGTGCGAATCAGCTTCGTCTTCGTCTTCTGCGTTCTCCTCGTCTGGGGACGAAAATGGTAACGTTGAAGGATCGAAGACGTTCTGGCCCTCCCCTGTAGAAAATGAACACAACGGCAGGAGCACACTGAACGATTTCCTCTTTTCAGATAAGCCTTGTGCGTCGCCGAAGATTGACGTGTCCAAATTGTCGAGCAAGGAGGTGCTGAGCAAGGTGGAGAGATTCAAAGAGTCGGAAGAGGGGTTGAGATCAGTGCCGTCCAAGAAGGAGCTGGAGGCCGCGAAGGCGAAGACCCCACCGGTGAGATCGGGCCTCACCCCGCAACTTTCCCGCTCCAATGCGAGATCCTTTTCAAGGTACGGTCTGTGTCAACGTCTTCGTATTCCAGTTCTTCTGCTCCGCTTGAAAGCTAGAGAACTGTTTTGCAATGGAATTCCATTTGTTTAAAAAAAACAAAAACAACTAGAGAACTTCGATTTACATTAACTGAAACTTCCTTGATCTATAGCATCAAATGATAGGAATGCTATCGGATTGTTCACTTTTGTCCTAGTTACGGATGCTTGGATTTAGACTGCAAAGCTGCGAATGTATGTTCACATTCGGTTTCCTGAGTCTTCTTCCATGTTCTTATTTTAAGAAGGTTATGAGGACAAGTTTTCGGAAGAGTAGAGTGCGGTCAAATTAATAGTCGCGAACCTAATATGTGACCATTCTCGTTTGCTGGAATTACTCAGAACACCTGTCGGGCCATCGCCGGTGTTGACAAAAAGCAAGCAGCGCAGGGTTTTATCATCAACCCCAGTGAAATTTGGAATCCTGAGGCGATGTCTAGGATACGCACCACCAAGTCCGCGACCTGATCATTGAACTCACTTAACAATCGATCCAGCTGTGTTACTAACGAAGAATCCACAGGAGTCATTGGTGATGACTTCTCTGTTGCGGACCGAAGCGAAGATGCCTCCCAGGTTCTAGAGTCATGTCGAGTCCCAATATGCCGTCCTCTTGAATTACCATCGTCTTTCTCCGTGTACTACGTAGTCAGTGAGTAGACAAGGCAACTGTTAGAACAGAGAGATCCAGTTTCCGTTATGACATCTATGAATCGTGAACACGGCTTGCACATGTGGTATTCAATGCAGAGACTCTATTTTTTGCATTGCGTTTAAAACTTATTTCTAATATAATGAACTTCCTTGGTACATATATCCTTTTCATTACATTTACTACGGACCACCACTCCATTTCAGCTGCTGCTGCATTGCACTGACTGACTAACAATTGTTGCGATCTTTCCAGAAACAATGGTCCCCCAGATTTGTGGCTTCCATCAATATACGAGCGTATAACAGGTCACGTTCATTAGATTAAAGAGAGCGAAGTTCAATTCTCTCCAGTGTTTGACAAAACAGTACTGTACCAAAACTGGGGTGTGTCAAAATTCAAATTGTTGCTTGCATTGAAATTCTTTCTGTACATAATTATATCTAAAAGGATTCTACAACCACATCCAGGTCGGTCATAACGCCAGGGGTACACCAGCCATATTAGTACATCGGGTGAGGGTACCAAAAATCCTCTTGACCTCCCAAAAAATCAGCTTCTGCATGTACAGTACAGTACATCTATTGATACCAAGAGAAAAGGAACTTGCGACTCAATGTTCGACGTCTCCACCAGCACCTACACTACCGGTACATCCACTTTTAGATCTTCGCTGGTAGAGCCCTCATAAATGATTTCAGTGTCGTTTGTTTGCTAGCGCTCACGATGGGACTCTTCGAAAGTGATAGCTTCCGCTTCTTGGGTTCCTTGTTTTCCTGAGGAACCTGAGGAAAAAAAAGTAGACAGTACCAATGAAAAGTAGTCAGACTTCACTAATATTGCACAAGCCTTCTCTCTTTAAGACTAGGAAGTACAAGCACAAGCCTGGACTTGGTGAAACCCACGTAACCACTAAATATCATGGTTTAATAATATCAATTCAATTCATCATATTTAGAGAAGAATAATTGAGCAGATTCTGCTTTACCAGAAAAGAACACTGCACGAGTTGGGACAAAAACAAACGAAAATTGAACTACAGGAAGTCCCCCATGTAGACCGTAGCAACTAAACAGGTCTCGTAAAGAATCTGGACAGCCAAGGAAGCTCCATAACCCGCAGAGTTTACTATACTAACAACGTGGATGTCAAAGTACCTTTAGTCTCTTTTCGTTGGCATTGAGCTCCAAAACCTCAGAATCCCTGTGAAAATTCTGCGACAGAGGTTTCCTTGGGGACATCCTGAAGTCGTTGGGTTTAATCGTGGACTGGTTGTTATCGACCGTTGGCGCTACGACCAGGAACGAATTGGAAGGAGGCACTACAGTGGACTGCTCCAAGGCTTCTGGCAAACCTATTCTCGCAGCGAGTGGCTTTTGAGGTTTTCGAGTATAAGCCTTAAGGTTGGCATTCTCGCTGGTCGGTCTGTCCCCGATAATTTCCGCATTCAAAGTACTGATAAGGGACGACGATGTAACCCACTCAGCTAAGTTTTTATCATTCGTAACAGCCTGCGGCTTCTTCGTATCATCAATTCTTCTGCAAACATGGAAGTTAGCGATGTAAGTGTTGAGCAAGCTACTAAACAGTTCAATTTCAGACACAACAGATGAACAGGGAACATTTTACGCTGCAAATGAGAAGGTACTCATTCCTGGCGGTCTAGGATTGAGTGAATTACCCTTGTTCAGCCTTAGCTCGGCTCCTTCGAGAAGCCTCATTCCTGGCGGCCCGCCGCCTCATCACAAAAGTAGACATCCCGTTGGGAAGTGCCTCAATCAAATTCCTTAGTCTCGACCCCAAAACTTGATCAGTAGGCATGCCTTCCTCAGTCTGGTTTCCATTTTCACACTCCTGCAGGATTGGTAAGCGAAACTCAACGAAAGAACAAGGACCGGAACCAATTCAGTCAGTCGAAAAATTCAAATGAAATAGTCCAACGTTAATGAAAGAACGAATTGTGCCGTGTTCAGAAACAGAACAAGGAATAACAAGGAAGAAACTGCATATACTAAGGAGAGCTTCAGCACTCAAACAAATCACTACTCTGGTAGAGAATAGTATCATACCTCACGTCCCAAGGTTAGGCCGCAACGATTGGCAAAAGACAGATTTCTGTCAGTTCTGAAAATTGATAAAAAGTTTCGTTAGGAACATTGACGCTTGTATGCTCGTGATACAGCCCAAAGCGATGAGAAGCAGGTGCGTGACGAACTGAAAACCTATGTTGAACAAATGAAAAGAACTGCTTGGTTAGTCCCTGACCTAATTTTCCTAAAGTCTTTGTGGCCGTGGATGTGCGCGCCACTCAATAGGTCTGTGTCTTCGGTGGGACCCCACCAACTTGGCAGTTTCTTATTCCTGCAAAGCCATCATGACAGTTGGTAACATTTTGTATGATCGTAATAAACTGTATCCGAGACAAGAAGACAAGAAGAGAGCGCGAAGACTCCAGATAAGAAAGAGGAGAGATAGTGAGGAACCAGTACAAACCTGGATGGCATGTCTATGAAATCAAAAGACCGAATTCGGTAAGCTTCAGCCAAAATTTTGCGTTCATGCAATTGCTGCAAATAGCTGCATCACATTCGAGTATTTGATTTAGTACTTAAAAAGATGTAGAAGATGTAACATCATTGGAGACAAAGATCAATCTGATGGCATATTTAGCTTAATAAAAGCACATACCGTTGAGCATTCCTTTGGATTCGCTCTTTGCATGATGCAGACTCGAAAACTTTCTCAACTGATTGAGGAAAGACCACTGACTTGAGATCTAACTGTTCCAAATTTTCAGTAGGCTCTGCAGAATTTGCGGCACAATTCTCAACTGGAGGGAGCGCAAGTTGAGCATCAACATGTCTTTGGCATAATTCTATCAAGGCGTTCGAAACCTCATCAATATCCTCAGGGCTGCGATGCCCCAATCGAGCTTCATCACGAATTTGCTCTGCACATTCCACAACCTTGTAACTATTGGCGCGTACAGAAAAGTGCATAGGAATATCTGAATCTCAAGTTCTGTATGCAAATGCTAGAAGACCATGTTGAGGAATAATAGTTTACCAGTTCGGCCCCTTCCCAAGGCGAACAATCGATCTTCAAGTCGCTTAAGTTCTTTCTCTGACCAGTAATTAATCTGGTTCCCAGATTCTTCCGTATCTTCCAGATCTGATGAAAAAGCAGTATCCTGCTCACTCCCACCTTGCTTACTCTTCCTAAGGTCTTCCAATTCAGAGCTACTTTCCTCAAGAGACTTCGCGTTTTCCCTATAATTCACACGACCACGAGTTCTCTTTCGAGGCTGAAGATCTGTAGGTGCTTGAGCACCCAAAGCTTCTGCTAATGTTCTATCACAAGCTTCAGGCATCAGTCCCTGCCAAAATTCTTTAGAGTCTTGCTTAGAATCTTCTTGAGCCAACTCAGCATCAGGATTTGTCCTGAATGTCGCAACAGAGAAGGTATTGTTGCCACGTCTGCCACAATGTAAATTACATAGTTAGCAATGCATTGAGTTTGGACCATCCCTGCATTTATATGACTTGATGAGGTCAACTCCATGTAAAGCAAATTTTTTCAGGAAAGGGAGTGCAATATTAAGATTGAAAGCACAAGCATCAAAGAATTCTAACATGAGAGCAAGAAAAGGCACCATACAATCAAACCTAGCAAGAAACCTGTATGTACCATTTCCACTACAGTACTTAAACGCAAGAAAGTAACTACATATGGAAGACACAGATACTCAGACTTCCCAAAATGAACCACAGCAAGTCCACGGATGTAAAATTCCCGGAATTTACCCCCCAATCTGGCGTTGCTGTGTCCTTTGCTCCAGTATTTGGTCAATGTCTTGTGCTGTGAACGCTGCAGAAGCTTCCTCATTTTCATCCTGATGAAAACGAAAATATTACGATTCAAAATTCAGGCATATTCATCAATATTGGAAGTGGTCCAAGCAAAGAAAGTGTTCACCCGTCACACTTCTGATAATTGAGCTCAGTACCTTCATTATGTCATATGCTCCGTGCTTCAGTAGGCTTTCAATGTTCTTATCATGGTCCAGGTTAACCTCTGCCCCTACCCGGTTTCCGAGAATTGCTTCATCTAGACCATACTTCCGGGACGAGCACTCAAAAAGACGCTCCTCGTAAGTGTTTCTTGTGATCAGACGATATATTTTGACGTCCTTCGTCTGCCCAATCCTGAAATATTACAATCGCAGGCAGTAAATCTCAGATACTTTAAGAAAAAGAGTATACTCGAAGAAGTCAACTCCCTGTTAATCTTTGCCAATAAGACGAATACAGAAGGTATACTGGCCAAATAACAAACCTGTGGCATCTAGCCATAGCCTGCAAATCGTTTTGCGGATTCCAGTCAGAATCATAAATGATACATGTGTCTGCCTGCAAATGTTGGAACATGTGCCATTAGAATTTCGAAACGATCGACTTGTTCAATTTAATTCCTAACATAACCTAAGAACATATTTATCCATCAGTTCTAGAGTAATAACCCTTAAATGAGATACGAGACAAGCCAAAGATATTGCCAAGCCTAAGATGAGAAACTTACAGCAGTGAGAGTGATGCCCAACCCTCCAGCACTAGTGGAGAGCAAGAAGACGAAGATATCGCTGTCTTTAGCTGAATATCGATCTATTGCAGCCTGTGGGAGGCGCAGGAGAAGCATATTTTCTAAATTAGTAATATCACTTACATTTATGCGTGTTCTCTCAAAATGATGACCGGTTTCATGCATGAGATGGAAGAAGAACCTCAAGAATAGTATTATACCTGTCTTTCAGAACCACGAATTTTGCCATCTATCCTCTCATATGAGTACCCCTTCACGGCCAAGTAGTCCTCCAGCAAATCCAGCATGATTGTGAACTGAAAGCCCAATGAACTCATTTACGTCAGTAACTTGGTAAAAGGAGTATAATCCGATTGAGTCACATTGAAACTCTTCATACCGCCTACGGATTACCAAGTCTGATAAGATACTGAATTCTACGCAGATGCTTTTTCAGTACAAATATACCTGTGAGAAAATCAGAACACGCCGGCCCGCATCTTTCAACTTCGGCAAAAGTTTGTCAACTAAAACCATTTTCCCGGAACTACTTTGAAGGATGTCCGCAGGTACGTGTGACTGACCCTGGTATCAATAGAAGATGAGTAGAATCAAGTGTTGGGTGTGCCATGTAACATACACAAAACACAATTCCACGCGATTAATAGTGACAAACACTGTCACGTCCAACCTTTGGAGCATGGGTAGATTTAAATAGCAGAAAGAGGATACCAGACTTACATTCATGCGTCCATACTTGGCCAGTAAGCTGTCCTCAAGACCATCACAGAGGAATGGATGATTGCAAACCTTCCGGAGCTCCATAGCCTGCATCATCATACGAATATAGAATCCTGTTAACCTTGAGACTGCAAAAAGTCAACATAACTGTACGAAGGAGTAGTAGATAAGCTCGTCACTGAGATTCTAAAATTGTCATCTGTAGCGCCGAGCTATATATATTTGATTTGCGCCAGTTACATAGTCAGAAGTCACAGTAGCTTACCACGTTTCTTAAATTGGGCAAGTTGCTACTTGAAGATCCCTTCAGCAAGCTCGCAACATTGTTCTCAAATATCACCTTGTAGAAGGCTCTTTGATCTTTCGTGAGCTCCACCCAAACAATTGTCTACATTAACACAAGAGAGGACTGGTCAGTACATGGCATTTATAATCGAAGGTTTTGTATTTAGCCATGTATCTCAACCTAGAAGTGCCAGTGATAAATGTGATAATGGTAGTGAAAAGTACCATGTACTAGAAAAGAGGAGCACAATTTTACAAGGATTCGACACCTACTTGATGAAGTAGAGAGGCAGAACAAATGATTAATGAAGAACGTGCTGAACTCCAATTAGGAACAAAGTATTCAATGATTCTATGCGGGAGTAAGGCAAACGAGTACCTCTTCTTTCTGAGGAATGCTTTTCTCGACGTCCTCTTTCATACGCCTCAACAATCGGGGTCTAAGTACGTTCTCCTGTAGATCTTTGATCTGACAACCGCAACAATCGATCACCCTGAAGTATCAGCAGGAGTCCCTATATCTATGCACTCAATTAGTTGCTACCTAATGATCAGTATAAACCCCATTTGCGTCAGAGGAGACAATGCAACCACATTGAGGTTATGCAACACTATACCTGCTCTGCTTCCTTAATTTCACCGAATTTCTCCATAAAATCGTTCTCCGAGTTAAAAGTTTCCGAGTCCAGCAGGTTCAATAGGCTACTGCAGATTCAGAAAGGCCAGCACACTCAAAATGAGGCCTCGAACAACTTACCAGGTCAAATGAACTATTGAACATGGGTGCCAAATGAACAGGTCAACTTGAGTCCAAATACTTACAATATTTCTTTCGTGTTGTTCTGAACAGGGGTGCCTGTAAGAAGTAAAAGACCACCCTTCCTGACTTTCAACTGCCGAAGAGACTGTGTGGTTTTCGAATCTTTAGATTTTAGCCTGTATCAAAGACATCATCGCCAGAGCTCGATTATGTAGTGATTAAAGTATGATGTGAGAATTCGTAGCTGATTTAAACTAAAGGATTTGAGGGTTGTTGAATCATATATCAGACCCAGAACCAATCCCAGAGAAACTATAGGGAGCGGCAGTTATCGTGTGGAGCCTCTTAAAAACTGGTTCATCTACTTAAGTAATACCTGTGCGCTTCATCAACGACAATGTACTGCCATGCCTCTCTTGCAAGTTTGTTTTGATCCCGCATCACCATCTCAAAGCTAGTCAACAGGACCTGCAAAAAAAACAGTATCAGCTTTGTCAATCCGAGTCTCCCTACAGAATAGAATGGATGGTACGAATACGATTACGTTGTATACAAAACACTGAAATATAAGCAAAGAAAGAAAATGCTTATGCGAGCATATATCAACTAGCTCTTAGCTAAAGGATACGCACATTAAATTTCAGGGCCTTCGAATTGTCTGCATAATGAAACTCATACTGCCGGATAATGTCTCGATCTTCTTGGGTTCCAGAGTAGACAACACAATTCATGTCTGTCAACGATTCGATTTCACGCTGCCAATGCCCAAGGGTTGAGACAGGCGCAATCACTAAGAATGGACCCCGCAGATTGCGCTTGCAGCGCAGAGTTTCTAACATCGCAACGGACTGCACAATTTGACAGAGCCTCAATTAGAACCAGCTACGCACATCACAAACCCAGCGAACAGATAACTGTGAAAGTTGACTGAAGCACTTCAGTCTGCAAGCTGATTAAGAAAATGGTCCGAACTTGCATGAAGTCTTGTCAAGTACTACATATACAAGATAGATCTGCTAAATGTGTTTGTTGTTCAGGTGGACTGACCTGAATAGTCTTTCCTAAACCCATCTCGTCAGCGAGAACACAATTTGTACGGTTCTCGAAGTTGTGATCAAGCCACGTAACTCCAGCCTCCTGATAGTCCCTCAGTGCCCTTCCATCCCTGAAGAGCTTCTGAATAGACCGTCCGAATGAAACTGAGTGAGAAGCTTTCCTGTTGATTTGATGATAACGCGTTATGGTCGATAGATCTCTAGTTAAATTCTCTTCTTTCTCCCAGGTAGCCTCCGTATAAGGAAGTCGACACCATTTCACAAGAAAATGTGTGGTCTTCTTCACGTTCTCGTGAGCGATTATCCTATCAATTCTCGTGAATAGAGGATCAAAAGCTGGACTGTCTGACCGATCAAGGCAATGTCCTTCCTCTCGACCCAGTTGAGATAATCGTTTCCAGAAATTCCGGATAAGCTGAGGGCAATGTTTCACCAGAGTGCTCTCATGCACGTTCACCACATCTCTGTAGCTTTTCCCATATTCTTTCACGCAGAAAATGGCGGGAACATCACCAGACTTCTTCCTCATAGACAGAATCTTTTCCACACGTCCGATTCGCTTAGTGATAGGCGTTGGATCGTTTCCATCCTCTCTTTCGATGCCAAACAACCCGACAGTCAATGTTCTAGGTATCTCGTGCTCTTCTGCCATAGGTGCTGCCAATTTCGAGATATCTTTTGCCTCCCCGGAATGGAGGGTCTCAAACTCACGGTCGTCATCTAGGTGATGAGCGCTTCTCACTGAGACACCATCCGATTCTTTCTTCACAGGTGGACCTTCAGAAAATGGAAGACATCAGTATACCTTGCCGCAAGGACTATTGCAAGGACATGTTTTAATAGTGAATCATAAACCAACAAACAAAACCACGTCGAATCATAACATTGAGAGAACCTCACAGGAGGAAATTGAAAGTCTTCACAAGAAACACAATTAACACCATACCATCGTCATCACCGTCTTCATCTGATGAGGAGGCATCTTTCAAGTTTATTACATTCTTCTCTCGCAGAGAACGTCTCAGCCCGGGAAGCGTCTCTTCACCTGTAAAAGCACTCGTAATTATATTCCCAACTACAACAAGAGGGCGTCTACAGTTCACAACTTTTACTATTATTTAATGTATAATGAGATAGTTTACGAAACACGAATGGAGGAGACGGAAAGCCTGTAGCACCCACAAGTAATAGATTTGGCATCAATTACTTCAATAATAATATTAGACTGATCTAGACCCTGGACATCTATATATTTTTTTAACAATGCAGATTCAGATAGAACATTTTGCTACATCCGAGAGAAAAGGACGCGAAATCTCTTGTACTTACTGGCTTCCATTCCATCAGAGATTGAACAATCGTCATTCGACTTTCCAGCCCTGCTGAGCCTTTGCAAACGTCGGCCAGCGCGAGGTTTTGCGACTATCTCCGTCTTGGTTTGAACTTTTCTCAATCTCGTATAGCACTTAATGCCACTAGGAGGGGCATCTTCTTTTACAGCTGCACGTTCGCTGACATCTTTACTTTGAGTGAATGCAAAAACATCAAAATCTGTAAAATCCTTGTCATCGTCGTCACCATGATCATCATCTCCCATATCTTCGACTTGAGTCTCTGGCTGACCACGACCTGCGGAGACTAAGCAGCGAGGTTCATCTTGGTCATCATCGCTTGAGGAAGGATCCTTGTAGCTTACTTTGCTCTGTCGTGGCGGACGTGTAGAAGCCCTAACAATCAAGGTACCGTTACTGCAAAAACGTGTTCCAGATCCTAAATGTCAGGTACAATTGTCCATTGATCTCGCTGGTTCCTAACTTCCCCAAGAATTCGAACCGTCTAAAAACCGAATCATCTAGAAAGGAAACTTTGATCAAATAAACCTTAAGCATAAACAGGAAAGGCAGAAGTCTCCACCGAGTTCTCGAAGGGCCCTTCTTGAACGGTCTAACATCGTCATCGTCACCATTATCGTCACTTGACACCGGCACGCTATTCCCTCTCGGACGTGCCACCACTTTCCGCTTCCTGCGTCCAGCTTGCAGCAACGGAGGGGCTCCGTCAAATACATCATCAGAGTCACTCCTGTAAAATCACAGGTCAGATGATGGCAGCAATAAGTGAGCAATAAATTTGGCGCAAGAACTATAATTTAATCAGATGGACCAAGCACATTGACAGTCAATCGTCCGTTACGGGATGTCGGCGATTTGGTGAAGCCATACCCCGCATTGTCATGACTAGGCCGATCCGCCACATTGCTCACATTCGGTTGAAGATACTTCAACAGCAAGTCCTTCGGGGCAGCTTTCTTGGTTCTTGCCTTTCCCCCATCGTCATCCACCGCTTTCCGCTTCGATTTCGCTTTCTTGTGTCGTAGTCGCCCAGTGTAAACCTTAACAGCGACAGGAATTTCATCGTCCAATTTCGATGAATCGTCAGAAATTGCTTCATGCTTCTCGCTTCCATCGCTCTCCTCGCTGTCGGAGTGTTCAATCTCGTCAGACTGCGCAGAAGAGTAAGTTGTTTCCTTCCGCTGCACCGTTGCCCTATTTCTTAAAACTCTCCGACCACCAGAATCCGGATCCATGTCCACGACGGCACCCTCGATGTTGTCCACCTGCGCTCTCTCCAGAAACCGCATTGCAACTGCTGAAAAGAATTCCGTCAAAGAAACGCTCCAAAATCAGCTCACCGCAGACGAATTTGTAAAGCGCCTCATCCAGTTACAAAGTGGAGGCGGAACTGCAACCGCTGCATGTGATTCCCGAACGTTGCTTCCTCCGCCTCAAAATGCACTAAAGTTTTTCAACCGCACATGAAGAGCTCGGCTACGGGGTGCGAAATTCTGCTGCTCGGATCTACAGCTCCTGGCTATGCATCCAGGGAGACGATCCAATGCAAATGACGGTGGCTGTTCGGCACGGGGGCGAAGTGGAGTGGAGGGAAAGAGACGCATGGAGGGAAAATTCGTAGTGAGGATGACATGGAATGGCGCGGAGGGTTTGAATTGGAGGGGGACACGGAGAGAGAGACGGCGCGGGGGTTTCCCGGGTGAGCCCATTCCCGCGCCCTCAACGGCTTCGTTATCAAGCTACCGTTCTTCCCCACGCCGCCTTTCCCTTAAAAACGCCCTAATTTTTTTTTTCATTTTAATTAAAAGCGCCCTAATCTTCTTTTGTCATTTTAAAAATATCTTTCAAAGAACTAGGGCTTCACATTGGTAAGCATAATTGTTGATAATTGCTTCTATCATAAAGAAAATATTAATAATATAGTAGGGATAATCATAAAAGAAATTCCAATTTGAAACAAAGGTGTCAAAGGAGAAGTATAATTGAGAGTAGTAGAAAAGAAACACGGCACCAAATACTTTCAGACCTCAATTTAGGTGTTCTAAGGAGTTTGGCCTATTTTTTTCCAAACTCCAACTCTTGATCTAGTATTACACCTACTTTATGATTAACTCTAATGGTTTCAAAAAAACTTGACCCCTAATTTTAGCAAGGGTAAGGACCTCTCTTCTTTAGTGTAATATAACATATGCAATGATATTTTAGTGTCATCCAAAAAATTGCATGTTGAAAAAATATTTATACATATTTTAGAATAAAAAATAAAATAAAGGCAATATCAAAGGTGATAATTTTATAACTTTTCAAATAACTCTAAACACCTTCAATAAAAATAAATAGATTTGTCACTTGTGATAAAACTTGAAAACATTATTTTTCACAATTTCTATATTTGAATGATTTACTAACTTTTTTAATGTCTTTTGAATATGTTATTTATCTCAAACCTTAATATTATCAGACTAATTACAAAGATAGATTGTTTTTGAGAAATGATATTTATCTAGGGTTCATTTGTTATGAACCTTCTATAGAGACAATTACAATTGAATCTTTAAACAACACTTTGTTTCAATTAAAAACATAAAAGAATATTCAATTATTTAACCCTTTAGCGGTCAGAGTCATGGGCAACCATGGACGACCATAAAAATAATTTCTATTTGGAATTTAAACCATTTGGTTATAGACAACTTACATGCAAATTAAAAGATTATTATCTCACCTCTTGAGCTCTTGTCTTCTATCACATCTTTTCCATATTTTAATCTTCTATATGTAAGTTCTATAATTCTAATGCACTTGTCATCGTCTTCAAGTTGCTTAACTATAATGCATTGTTAAGTGTAAGTGTCATCAATTTGTCATTGTTTAACCCTAATGCATTATCAAGTGCAATTGCCATCATCTAAATGTAGTCAAACTATAGTGTGTTGTCCATTGCACACACCATGCTAAAGGAGCATTGTTAAACTCCTACCTAGGGAAGGCACTCAATATTAAATAAATAGTGCAAAGAGCATTTAGTTGAGGATTTAATTGGAGTAGCTAAGTACACACAAGGTAGCTATTTGAGGGTATTTAATTGTTTAGAAAGGGGATTGAAGAAGACATGAAATTTTGGAATGGAGACATTTAAAGAAAATGGATTAGTATTATATTGGCGGTAGATTGGTTGTTGATTTTAAACAACTTTTGGAGCCTTCTAACCATGATTTTAATTTGTTATTTTAAAACATTTTTGCTATGCCTTTTTTTTGTTTGGTATACCTTGAAATTAATTAATTATAATGTCTCTTTCATAGCTTTCAAAGTATATAATTAGTTATAAAATTTGGTGAAGTATTGATTATGTGGGGGAGTGTCAATGAATATTGTATCTTTTTGTCCACCACTCTACAATGTACTAATCCTTCATCTAAAGATTTTTATTCATGGAAGAGCCAACCCATTTCCAACAACTTAAAAAATTGCACATATTTGGAGTGCATGTTTTTTGAATGCAATTTTTTTTCCATGTACAAAAATAGATTTTAGAAAGATTGTTTATTTTTCTAGAATTTTATGACAAAAAAATAATTACTATGAATTTTTCAGTGGAAGATTGTCTTTGATTGATACACTCCTTTCTATTTGTGACTATAAGATGATTACAAAATCAACCAAGGGTTGGCTATAGTATTGAGAGCCTTGCAACCAATTATAGTGCCCAACAACTAAGCTTAATTTGTGAACTATGCCACGACTTCACAAAAAGAGAGCAATCTATAGATTAGAAATGGGAGGTAATAAAAAAATGGGCTAATTCCTCCTAAAATAATCTTTGTTTCAATACTAACCATAACCAATTATAACTAGATATTATGAATTAGTTCATCTACCAATGAAGACGATAATAAAGTTGGCCTTCAAAAAAACTTTTGGAACATCAGGCAATATTTGGTTTTGGATCTAAAACATAATTTTACAACAAACTTTTACTCTGCAGAGTTCCATTCAAGAGTTTTGCCCCATTAGGAAGAAAATCAACCCTCTAAGAGGTTTTTTTCCTTGAAAGAGTTCCATTCAATAAAACTTATAGCCCCTTTTACGGGCAACGGCCACTATTCATTATCAATGATGAATAGTAGCCACATTAGAAAGTATTTTAAAAGTACTTAATTTTTTTAAATATAGAAAATATAATAGAAAATATTTTAAAACATTAAAAGAATAATTAAAATAATATTATTGTAATAATCTAGAAAATAAAAATCAAATGTGGTAGCATTGATGCCACATCAGATCTAAATTTTTTGTAATCTTTTATTCATTTCAATATTATTACTTTAAAATATTTTAAAATATTTTAAAAAATATTTAATTGAATCGTTCTGCAAATTTTCAGCACTATAGTTTGTTGGCAAAAAAATTAAATTTTTTTTCAAGCAACATTCCTTGTTGTCCGGAACTCACAATACCTTTGAGGGCTCATATTTTTCCTAGTGATGCTTTCATAAGTCTTTTCATTTATCCACTAAAGGAAAGAAGTACATTTTGGACAATAGTAGTAAGAAAATTGCTACATACCAAGGTAGTGAGAAATAAATGAAAACAATGATTCTTTTGAAGATTTAAGTGTACAAATTTAACTAAACTATTAGGACAATATGTCAAAAAAAATTCTTGAGCTTTGACTCTATATATTGAAAGAGTATAATACAATTTTGAAGTTAAAAGATTAATTTTCTAGCCTAGCTTGATAGGGACAACAAACATTGATTCTTCTTTTACTGAGATTTTTGTACTATACAAGGTTATTTTTGGTTACATTGGCATTACATATTAGGTGAGTTACATATATGACAAATTTAGGAAGTAGAGGAGAAGATTTGCACATGTTGCCTAGGTTGCCCATAAAGTTGAAGGTAATACAATTTTTGATCCAAGATTTCAATATTTATGTTACAAAGGGGATACATATTTATACCTTGTATCAAAATTTTGTAAACATCCAACTAAAATTGACTTTTTGCACAATCACTTACCATTACCAATTTATTTTTTAAAAAACATTTTTGAGATTTGTAACCATAGGATCTTGTAGAAAATTGTTTTGAAAACATGTGCAAAAAATTTCAGAGTTTTTCACCATATAGATTGCAAGATAGTAGCATTTGAATGCTCCAAAATCATTTTTCACCCTACGGAAAACTTGGTAGCTATACTTAAAAAATAGTAAGCAAAAAGAAGTAGCAAATGATTTAAACTACAAAATTGTTAAGAATTTAATTATGGAATTGAAAAATGCCAATTACAATGGTTGGAATTTTGTAATAAACAATCTGTATCCCATAGTTCTATTTTTTTTTAATAAATATTGGTATTTGAGTAAAATAAGGACTTCAAAGTTTGTTGTAGAGTAGAGAATCCATAATTGCCCACAAACAAAAAAAAATCATAAGGTAAGAGGTCCTAAAATGGAGCGGGCATTAAAATGGTGCCCTATCTTAAATATACAAAGTTTGTACATGTTGCATTTGCATGGCCTTCAGCAATGTATTGATAGTGTACATTTTAGCTAGGGCACCATTTTAGAGCCCTATGCCCTTTCAACTTCAAAATTTGATAACTAATTCAAAAAAGCTCCAAAATATATGAAACGACTTGGAGTAGCTGTCAATTCCACTTGTATTTCTAGGAAAATATACTGAAAATTATTTCAAGATATTTCACCTCCCCAAAATTCAGTTTCAGCCCTTAGATGGTCCATTATAGGACCTTCTACCTTAACTTTTGACTCATTGATCAAAATGGAATGATTCAAAACTTTTCATACATATATAAATGAAGAAAAATAATTTAAAATTTTTGTTTTTGGAAAAAAATGATTTTTTTCAATCTACTTGAGCTGCCTAGTTACAAAAAACACGGGAAAAAACGTAACATATTAAGCCATAACTTTTGACTCGTATTTCCAAATGTCCTAATTTTTTGTACGTATGAAAGATATTCCTTATCCCCACCTTCTACTAAAATTTAAGCCAAAAATATAGAAATCTCTAATCACTCACACCTTCCTAAAATTGCTATGTTACCAAATTTAGGGGTTAAAATGTGTTGGATCACTACTTGTCTAAAACCAATTGCTTCCATCTCATATGCATTAGGTCTCAAATTATATTAGATTTTTGAAGTTAGTCAAACTAGTTTAAATGCACCTCTCTACATAAGTATTACAAGGTTACGACATATTACTTTTCATATTTTTTGCCCCTCTACAATCACATGAAGCGTAAGAGTCGTCTTTTGTGACGCTTCTTGACCATATAAAATGTATATTTCAAAATTAAAATATTGTAATTGCAAGGATCATATAAAATTTGCATTTAAAATGAAGATAGAGTAACATTTTTCAAAAACTTTGAGGTGTTCAATTATTGTCCAAATAAAGATAGATTTCACCTACCTTTAGTTTTTTAAGTGAACCACTCTAGCCTTTAAAATCATGATTGCTAGTATATGAGCATAGAAGGTGTGAGCCTATGAGTTTAGAATTCTATACACCTATAGTATAAGTGTATTCATTATAGACACCCTCAATGGTTATAGTGTATTTATATTTTAAACATCTATATTATAAGTGTTTATGTTATAAGCACCTTCAATGAGTGTAGGATACTTACTTATACTTAAGGTCATGGCTCATAGGCTCACACTTCTATGCTCACATACTGGTGTCATTGCCTTTAAAACGTCACAAATTCACAAACATTCAAAAGTACACTCTTGCTCCACACATCTCTTTGGGCTACCAACAACAACCAAATCTAGATTCTAAAAGCGTTGAAACTTCAAAATCTTAAATTCTTTGAAGTTATATATAAAAATTGTAATTTTCAAAACTTGTTATTTTCTAATTCATATTTTGAAATTTTGTTGCCTATAGAGTAGTCGAGTTTTTAAAAATCCTTTTTTTCTTTTAATTTCTCTTTTTATACCTCAAGGTCTAAGGTAGAAGTCTTGGTTCATAAGAGGATTTTTCAGGGCTTCAGGAGACCGTTTCAGCCCTGTTCCCCTGTCTGCGAACGCGTCAGATAAAATAATTTTAAAATAAATAAAAATAAAAATAAATTTAGATTAAAATAATATTAAAATAATATTAAAAATAATATTAAAATAATATAAAAATATTAATTAAATATGATTATCTGATGTGGCAACCTCTTGGCCACATCAGATCGCCTCAGTGGCAGTGTTCAGAGAGTTCCCATGGCCTGATAACTCACGGTCTTCCAGAGTAGCTAAAAATCCTCTTATGTCTAAAATTTTGAAGATTTATTATTAAATGCAACTTGGAAGAATATTTCAATGATGGTTTTCAAACAAAAGTTACTAAATAAGTTCTATAGATCATATCTACACAGTTAAATCAATGGTTATACTACCTAATATTTGTTCAAATGAATTGGATAATCAAAATTAGAGTATTTTTCTTAAGTTGTTAAAAGATTAAATTTTCTTGAAGATTTTTTTTGAAATTCAAGATCTTAAATTCAATTTTTTGAGATTTGTATATTAAACATTTGTTGAAGTTTGTTTTGAAGTATTTATCAATGTTGTTAAGCATAACTTTACTAGTTCCAAGTTTGGTCACAGCCATTCTTGATGGAGTTTTTTAAAGCGTTGTTACTTGAAGTTAGTCATTCTATACAACTTTCCACTATCAAAGTCATTGTAGACTCCCATATTTGTAGATCAAGTACTGGGAGTATGCCATTGGTCTCGCATCCTAATTTCACCAATTTGTCGAAAGTCAAAATGGATATATAATCCCATATATAACAAGGTTAGTAATTTGAATAATTTTCATAAAATGTAAAATTTCTCTATACATATCAAAGGTTTCCAAGTCTATATATATTATAGGACTAGATCATCTCTATATGTGCAATTTCATTCGTTCTAAGAAATGTTCTTATAAACCAATTGTGTATTTGTAGGCAATCATAAATATTTTCTACTATTGTGGTGCTACGAGTTTTGTAAAAGAGGCACTACTACAACAATATTTTAGTCAAGGAGTGCAATCTTCACTTATAGGTAGTGAGGTTCTTAGGAACTACTGCAAAGAACTCTCTCAAACCATATACATTAATTTGCTTAGTTGAATCTTTCTAATTTCTTGCTAGTTGCCTCCTCACATTTCAATTGCTATCACAACTTTAAGACATAATTTGCCATTTTCTCGTTGTTTGCATCATCAATGTTTCTTTCTTGTAGACGGATATTGTGATTGCCTTACTACACATCACTTTGTTGAATATTTTACACAGTTCCAACTGCGATTCTAATGCAAATTTCAATCATTCTTTTGCAACATTTAGATAACCACTTGAGCAAAAACATTATGCAATATATCCAAGCTATTCACCAGTACGGCAGTACGTTCATTTCCGCAACTTGATTTTACATCATAGCCTTTGGCAATATCTCACAAGGGAGTTTACAGAGTTTACTATCATGGAAATGAAATGGAGTTTACCACTTAGGTGATAATGGTTCAATTGAGATTGTAAACTTGGTTTCATTTCCATGATGGTAAACTCTGTAAACTCCCTTGTGATACCCTGTCACGGAAATGGAATCAGTTCTAATGTATCTTTGATTTCATGTGTAGGAGGGATGATTTACTGAAAGTCTCATGAAGTTGGTCGAAATGTCGTACTTTGATAGTAGTTGGGGAGTCTAATTCTCCATTTCCCTATGAATCTGTCCAAGTGAGCACTGTGATGAGTCAATGGTATTGATCAAGCGTTAATTGAGGTAAACCTATACAACTCTTTTAGAGATCTTCTTGCGACTTAGTTTCCAAATGCAAATGAGATTTGAATATTCATTATAGTTAATTAACCAAGAATAGTTGATCACAGGTGCAAGCATGTGGTTCACTAATAACAGAAGAGCAACCCCAATCCACAATATTACCAATTTCAGAGTTGTTTCTGATGTCCTACAATTTTTACAAACGCCCGTTGTGGCACTCTTCACCCACGAGCCCTCTCAGTCCACCATCCTGAGCTACTTTCATCCGAGAGCCTGGGCTTGAATTTGAAGCCATCCAAGACTCACATCACCGCATCGGCATGAGGACGGTCAAATATTTTTAGCAAAACTATGAGTAATTCTTTGTGGAGAGTCTGTATTGTTCCATGTTACATAATGTAGAACACCCATTTATAACTACTCAGTGACTAAGGCTTGCAAGTTCCCTCATCAGTTGGCGACTTCAGACTAGCTAGAACTGTTCCGCCACTTAATTGAGCCACCATTTTTTGAATAAAGAGGCCGTGTACCATACTGTCACATCTTTAGCTATCAATACATTCTCTCTCATCGATCATTTCAGAACTTCCTCCCATTCTATGCTTACTAAACTAATCCCATAAATTGCATGTGTGGTAAGTTGACAAGCCTGTACGTTTCAATTCCATTGAATCGATGTTGTGGGACTGGCGCTCGCTTGATTGTCATCGCCTTAAGTTTCCCCTTTGCGGCGAAGGATCCTTACTAGGAGGTAATCATCAATCTTACGGCTCAACCCCATTGGTTTGCTCATCGTAGTCTGTCTTCAAAGGCCGCGTAGCGACTGTTCTTTTCTCACCCTCGTCATCGTCTGTATCTTTCCTTGTTCGATCCTTTGACTGGTACTTCTTGATTTGTCGTGGAGGCGGTGGCATCTTCTTTGCTCTCTTCCTCGGTTGCTTGCTGCCTTCCCTCTCGACTTTCGTCCGCTTCCTCGCCCCTGTCCTCGTGTGCCGTTTCCGTTTTGATCCTACTCGTGATGATTTCCTCGCCATGGCTGGAGGCTCCTGTAACTTAATTCTTGGTTCATATCATAGGTCACTGTTATCCTTCTTTGAATGAGGTTGTTCTCCTAATCAAGGAATTTTGTCTCCTTATTGATGAGATTGATTGTGATTAGAAGAGAAAAGCAGCTTGAATTGCTTGTGACCTTGAACGAGAGATGTGGTGGTAGAATTTGCATCAGGCAGTCAGTCTCTTGAGCACAGGCTTGAGCACCAAGTGACTGAACTGCCAAGTTGAAACACATTCGCCTCTTGGCTTTTGAAACGACGCCAATTGTAAAACTCTGAAACGTTTGCGTAAGTATGTGTAAGGTAGAGCAATCCATACTCCACAGTGGTTAGAAACTTAGAATTTGGAGTATATCCTCATATGACATTGCTTAAAATTTTCAAATTTTTTCTCACACAAAAGATGAGTGTGAGAATATATGAGAACAATTGAAATTATATTTTTCTAGCAAAGTATGAATTTATTTTGAGTTTTTAAAGTGTTGAGCCCAAAAGAGTTTATAGAGTATTCCAAACCAACATGCAATTGAATCCATAATACTCATCTTACTTGTCTAAAGTAACTACAATATTTTCAACTGTGAAAGACCTTAAAAAGTCACTTTGTGCAATGATTTACATTGAAATAGTTGGGTGTTCCTAATGAGGTCACTAATCATTCCATTAGTGTTGGATGAGACGTTAGTGTTAGGTAATACATTGATTATGGTGTGAAAAAACATCATGGGGTCATTAGGTGTTTGTCATGGGTCATTTGATGACAATGAGTTGTTTTACCTAACACTTATTGGTCTTTATAAGAAGGCTTCCATTCAACCTTAATCTTTAAACACCAACTAGGATGTTTTTTTGTCCTATGGATGACAGATAATCCTTCTAGTATGAGAAAAGTGCAAGGATTCATCCTTAAAATTTTGTAGTGAAAAAAGGGGTCTTTATAGTAGTTTGACTTCTGATGAGTGGTTCTGCAATTTTTAACAACACTAATTTACAAAGTAATAAAAGGAATGATTTCTATGGTCATGAGATTGTTTCTTTTTAAGGGTTAAAGGATTGACCCAGTATTCATGAAAAGAATTTGAAAATTCATTACTTTGTATGCTCCAATTTTTCATATATTTGAGTAAAAGTTATTTGAGTAAAAGTTATTTTATTTTGTTTTTTAGAGACACAATCTTAATTACTAAATCTTCAACTTTTGTATGAAATATAGAAACTATTGTGAATTTTTTAAACCAAATGAAGAAAATTCATATAGAATACAAAATATACTTTAAAAAAATCTGAAAATTTAATTCTAGAATGTATACAATGGTGTAGAATGTCATGGTGTGAAATAAAGGTCCATGCCATTCTAAAATTTTAAAAATCAATAGACTATGGTTATAGGGCAATGATCAAATTTGCAATAAAGTGCTGAATTCCATGACTTTAAAAAAATTTAAAATTAAAGTAGAAACCAGGCCACATTAGCTTCATTTTCAATAGTTGAACTCAATAAATAAATGAATAAATTATCATGCCTAAATTTTTAGATCAAGAATAAAGACATAGGAGTTGTCAAAATATACTAGAAAAACATCTTTTAGTGATATGTTTTTTTAACATTTTCTTCTCAAGAAAAGTCATTAATACATCATCAAGAGAATTTCCACTGCCATTATTTTTTTGCAAAATAATAAGAAATCAATTTTTTTTAAATTTTAAATAACATGTACTTGAATTATTGTTCATTAAAAAAGTAGCTAGGTAGACCTAATATCAATTCAAGTTAATTGTAATTCCTTGCATTGTACCCAATTTCACTTTGTTGCTTCCTAATGTAGAAATACTCTATTTAGCATGGGACATATGGAATTGGGTTGAAAAGTTACATTAAAATTTTTTTGTGTTGCATTCAATGAACATCACCATGAAGTATCTACATATGCAAAAGAAATCATCAATTCTTCTACAATCTTTAGAGATCCTTTGTAATTGTGTAATGAATCAAGAAAGTTACATTAGCATCATAATCGATACAAATAGATAGTTGTGTATTTTTACTTTGACCACCTACAATATATTCTTTTTTCAAGAAATACATTAACCAAAACATGTGCAAAACAATCCTTGATTTGTTGTTATTTTGCAAAAAAATTGTGAATGCAATATTTATAAATATGAGCAACAACCATAAGATCATACAATGGATCATATAACTTAAGGCCTAAAATTTTATTATAAATATAAAAGAAACTCAAATAAATGTTGGTTTCATAGACATTATGTATCTTTCACATTTGCAAGTTTTATTTTTTTAATTACAAAATAGTAAGTTTGTCCTCTAATATTAATGTATGGTGCACTTAATCAATCTCTTTCTATTTGCAATTGTGTCTTCTATTTACTTTTTTCTAACTTTTCACCTATAAAATTTGGGTATTTGGAAATAGGAATAATAATGATATGGATATGTTA
The DNA here is from genome assembly GCA_947034885.2 of Thuidium tamariscinum. Taxonomy (NCBI): domain Eukaryota; kingdom Viridiplantae; phylum Streptophyta; class Bryopsida; order Hypnales; family Thuidiaceae; genus Thuidium; species Thuidium tamariscinum. The sequence continues at coordinate 14,777,759 of OX344756.2, forward strand.
TAAGAGAGTGAAAGACATAAATGTTTTTATTCTCTATGATAAAAAAAATATCTTAAATACAAAAATAGAAATTAAAACATTGTTGATAGTTTAGAAAAGTTTTCAAAAACACTATTAGTACTTTCCAAATTACATGATATCTAGATTACAAATCTTTTCTAATATATCTATAATTCATCATAATTAGAGTGGAGATACAAAAAGAAAAATAATAAATATTGAATAATTGGTTCTTATTTTTTAATTAAAGCATTCAAAACATTTATTAAAAAAAACTAGGTAATTTTGTTTCTACCCACAAGACTAGTATGAGAGTTTAGTTTGTTGAAATATTTATATATCAATGTTTCTATTAGACAAATAGATAGATCAATTATAATATTGAATTAACATTCTTGAGATACTACAGAAACCTTTATGAAAAATAATATGTCATTATATATAGTGCATTATATTGGTAAATTTAAATTTTCATTAATAACAATGGAAGTGAGTCATGTGACCTTTTTAAATTCTTATCAAATTAGAATCACAAAAAGATTTATATGTTTTATATTTTTTCCATTTTTATATTTCAAATTTGTAATTGATGTTCAAAAATTTAGATTAAATTTTAAGAGAAGAATTTTTACTTTTTGTAATTCCGAATGTATATTTTACATAAGGTTTGAACAAAGATTTTTCACAAATTCTTAATGAAGTTCATAAATTATTGATGACAAGATGGAGTGAATTTTCTATTGCAAATTTTGGTGCAAAACTAGTGCAAATAATGCATATCATTTACTTTAGTGATGTTAGGAATTGGTGTACTGGTTGTGCAAAAACATGAAATACATTTATTATTTTGGCATCAACCTTTGTGCTTCTAGCATGTCATAAAAGTACGATATAATTTTGAAGTAATGAGTCTACGAAGTCAAAATTTATAGTAAAAGTGCATGTTATGTTTATGGTGATTTGTTTTTTAAAGCATATTCTATCTTGAAATCAACATTATGCTACTTTGTCACATCTAAGGTTTCCATGTTTTGAAAATTGAGTACCCAGAGTTATGAATTTGAAGGTCATTGTTTGAGAACATTTTTACAGAGAATGCCTACATTATTTGTATGCAGAATAATTGGAATTGAGAAATTTCATAGAATTTTTTACTTGCTCATTTTAGACTTTCAAAACCAAGTTTCTATCATTTTTGTTGTTGCATTTCATCATTAGAAAGCTCTTATACAAAATATGTCTTTCTCTGTAGAAGGATGGGATTCAAATCCCAATTTTGAAAGAAAGCAAGTCAATTTTGTTAGATTGCATGTAATCATTCCTTGTTGTCAAATTAACACATTTTATTGCTTCAGATGACTTTTGGATATTTTACAATATAGTCATATTGATTCGGACATATTTTAATGTTTTAGATGGCCTTATTCATTCAATTTTGTTTTGGAGTGGGGAGTGGGGTAGAAGGTTGACATTTCATGATTTATATAAGTTAAATTAAAAAATTTCATACGTTAATTTCAAGCATCGTCAACAAAGTTTAAGAAATTTTTTCATCTTAGCTTTAAATTTGCAAAAGAAACCAATTTATACATTGTAGATATAAAATTACAAAAGCTATTAACTTGTATAGTTGAATATATTAATAAATCAAATTTTTTGTCCAATATTGTTGTTGAAAAAATGTTGCTCTTCATTTGGATGCATTAATTATGTTGTAAGGATTTTGTCTACAACACTTTGCATTCTATTTTTGGCTAGATGTGGTATCTATATGCATATAATTAACCATGTGTCCTTACACATAGGTTGCAAATGTAATGGTTTCTATAGAAGTGGTTTGGTGAGCTTAAAAATCACATATGCAACTTGAGCGTGCATGGAGCCAAGAAGGTGTGATAGCACAAATTGTAGAAGGCATCCAAGGTTGTTAAGCACATTGCATTGTAATAGATTTTGCATTATAATAGATTGAGCATTCCTAGCATACCGAGAGAGATTGTAGAAGTGTTAATTTCTTGTTTTGGGCACTATTAGCGTAAGTGACCTTTTTTTTATCATATTAGATATGGTTGTGTGGTATTTGAGGGCTTACAACAAGTACCATGAATTAAAAAACGGTGTTTTTTGAATGAAAGAATCAAATTGTAGACATGAAGAAGGTGGGATGAATGTATAGATGTTGTAGAAGTCTTTAATGGTATGTTTTCAACCATTTTGACTATCATAAGTTGTTGGAAGGTTTATGGAAGTAAAAAAAAATTTGAAATCACAAAGTGGCAAGGACAAAAAGTTGTTTGAGCAAAATGTAAGGGTGTTTTGTAATGTTGTCGATATAAACAAAAGGCGTTTTGTAACTGAACTTGCAAGCTTGGTGAATGGGTGTTGAACTACCATTTAATTGTACTTCAATAAGTTAGGTTAACCCCTAAAGGACCAAGCTACGTTTTGGGCAACATAATGATTTTGAGCAGCTCACCACGAATGGAGTTTTATTTTTTTTCATTGAAATTTTCACACAACTTGCATCCAAGGAGTAGCTTCAAGTCCCAAAAAATTTCATAACATTTGACTACATAGTGAAAAAGTTATTGCATGATATGTGATTTCCTTTGATCTTTGGGCAGCTTGGGCAGCTCGAAAAATTTCTTTAAAAATAATTTTTTGGAAAAATGAAAACTGAAATTGGTTCTTTAGAGTTTTGTGTATGCAAGAAGCTTTGAATCATTCCATTTGGATTTGTGAAGTGAAAGTTATGAAGAATTTTAGTTTGTGGGTAGGTATGATTTTTGAAGACTTCATACTTACCCACAAACTAAAATTCCTCATAACTTTCACTTCACAAATCCAAATGGAATGATTCAAAGCTTCTTGCATACACAAAATTCTAAAGAACCAATTTCAATTTTCATTTTTCCAAAAAATCATTTTTAAGGAAATTTTTTGAGCTGCCCAAGCTGCCCAAAGATGAAAGGAAATCACATATTATGCAATAACTTTTTCATTATGTAGTCAAATGTTATGAAAATTGTTGGGACTTGAAGTTACTCCTTGTATGCAAGTTGTGTGAAAATTTCAATGAAAAAAAATAAAATCTCCATTTGTGGTGAGTTGCCCAAAATCGCTATATTGCAAAAAAACGCAGCTTGGTCCTTTAGAGGTTAAAGGAATTGTGTAGCATCTAAAAAGCCATATTTGAATGTCAAATAGATAGGCTTGCATTTGCATGTGCCTATGAAAATCAGATGTATAAAGATTAGTATAATGCTATCTAAATAGGCCAGCCATCATTTGAAATTAGAAGAGATCCATGGCAAATAAGAGTGTAGTAGAAGTCGCATGAAAAATATGATTAGGATTGTATAGCACCAAGTTTTAACTATGGATGTAGTTCAATGATGGATTGAGATGCCTTTAGTGGCTTTGATAAGCCTCCATTGGCCATCATTCTTTCAAATGAAAAATCAACAATTGATTTTGCTACTATTGTTTATAAATGAGCATTCAATGACTTTTATTTCTTGCACGCTAACTCTAAGTAGTTGATTTTTATAAAAGATGGTGCTCTAGTCAACCATTGCTCATTGAGTCATTGTGATTGCAATGGAGATGTACTTATAGAATGAAGAAGTTGAATTGGCTTGCCAATTTACTAAACTTGAATCCAATAGAGAATGTTTAGATGATTGTAAAAGATTTGCTCAAACATCATAATAGACCTAAAAGTAAGGTAGAAATGACTCAAAAAACTCAATCCCTATAGAATTCAATATTTTTAAAGTGGCTTCATACATTGAACACTACTTTATGTTAGAGAATGCTTGCAATGCTTGCAACTAGGGGTGGTGGCACAAGATTATAGATAGTATGCACCAATAAAATTCTTGATATATAATTTCAAAATCTCATTTAAATTTTTTTATTAGACCATAAAATTAGATTCTATAATCATTTTAATGTACTATATGGCTATAACTACATTCATTTTGGAGATTGTTAAAGCTTTTTTGAAGTGCACATATTTCAATATTGATGGACCTTAAAAATTCTGAATAATTGTTGTATCCCATTGTATATTAGATCTTCTATTTTAAGTTCTTCAAGAATTGAATAGTGTGTACTCTAATCCTTAAGAATATATGGATTTGTAGACAATAATGAATGCTATAGATGTGTTTTTTACAACAAAAAGATAAATTTTAATTAGTAAAATTTATAAGATTCTTCAAAAATAGAAACTCTCTACATAGTTATAAAATTTCTTAATCAATTTCAAAAATTTTACTTTGAAATTTCATTTAAAAATTATTTTTTCTTTCTAGCCTATGATTTTTAAAGTGATTGTCCAAAAAATCATCTTACATTGATTGGCACAAAATGGTCAAAGAATTTGATCATTCTTAATTTCCCCAAACAATGAAAGTTTAACACTTTGGTAATGTTGTGTATGTCATGCATATTTTCTTTATAAAATAGATAGGCAATAGAAATTTCAATTTGTAAAATTCCTATTCAAAGACTTCTATTTTTGATTTATTTGATAATTAAAATATAGGAAAGACACTTTTGATGTAAACCTAAATTAGTTAGCAATCTCAAAATTGTTAAATAGGTCATAATAGCTACACAAATATTGAATAATTGTATGTTACATCCAATCAATGAGTTTTTGACATTCCTAGCTATGTTACAAGTGGCTAAAAGATAATCATAAGTACAAACTTAAAATTTAATGGCAAGTAAAGGCACATTAGGTGTAGGAGCTACTCTCTTCATAACTTTCATTTACATCACGTTCTTTTTGAGATTTCTTTGTCCTTCTATCTTTTTCTTTTTCATTTTGAGTCAATGATTCACTTGCCTCTGAGCTATGTTTTGAAGTAGGAGTAGCTTCTTTATTTTTGCGCCCTTGTTGCCTACTTTGAGGTTGGCCCTCTCTACTAGAGTTTCCTTGTTTTTGTTTACTAGAATTGCCCTTGCCTTTCTCATTGCTATTAGTTCTTTTTTTCGCACTATTGCTTTGATATGATTCTTGCGTCAAAGAATCTTCTTCTTCACTTTCATTAGAACGTTGCTTCTTCTTTGCCCCTTGTTCTTCACTTTCACCATGATCTCCTTCTTTAGATTCATTCTTTTGTTCTTCCCTTTTTCTTTTCTTGGTGGATTCTCCTTGTTCGTTTCTTGTTTGTCTCCTCCTTCTATAATATGCTGCTCTTTTCTTCCTTGTTGCAGCCCTTTTCCTTGCTGCTGCACCTCTTTTTGGAACCCTCTTTGCCATTTATTGCAATTTATCTTATATTGCTATTGGAATGATAATTTTACTAGTAGTCAGTTTGATTTAGTAAGTATTTTTAGAAAGATAAAGAAAAATTTGAAGGAAAAAAGGTATAATAGCCAAAAGGTTTTGTCAAAGAGTAATGCTAAATGGAACGATGTGTCCTTCAAAAGATGGCGCTTCATTCCCAAAAGGCAAAGTCATTACTCTCATAAAATACTCTCTCAAGTTTTTCAAATGTTGGCAAGGCTAAGTGATGTCTTTTAGCTTCTTCTTCTTCTTCTTTCTTTAGTTGTTTGAATTATTGTTTTTTTCACTCATACATTTTCCTTTCCAAAGTTCAATTTTGAAATTCTAAAAATAATAAATTGTAGTATGATCAATCAATAGTTTCAAATTTAAGGTAATTGATTAGGTAAAAATTCTTATTGAATGGAAAGTTTAGATTGATATAATCACATTATCAATTGTGGCACATACCAATGGCAATACATATATTGCCAAATCAATTGGGCTACTTGACATTGTGGACCAAGAATTTACTAGAGCTATAAGAGTTGAAAACCATTTGTCAAATAAATTCTTTTGGTGGAAATCCTAAAGAACTCAATTCGTTGCAATGGCAAGGCAAGTAGGTAAAAGAGGAAAAACAAAGATGAAAATGTCTAAGGCAATGAAAAAAAGAGCCTATTGCCGCAAGAAAAAACCAACAAAGAAACAACAACGTAAGAAAAAAGACGACTATAGGGAAATTGAGGCAGCTTTGACAAGAGTGAGAGATTACAAAGGAAAGAAGATAAAACGAGATAATTCAGATGTTGACACTAATGCTGGAACATCCCTCGCAACCACTCAAGATCTTTTAGAATTTTCTGATGAAACAAGTATTGGTCTTGCCTCTTCTCCATCAAATAGCATACCAAGGAAGGACAACAAGTGTGAGGAAAAAGGCAAAAAAAAGAGAAAGAGAAAAGAAAAGAAGGAATCTAGTGGGATAAGTGGTGATAGTAAAACCACAATTGAGAAGGCTCCAACTAGGAGGTCTTCCAAAAAACAAAGGCTTGACTCTAAGAGAGAACATTCCAACCAAAGGGGAGAAAATCAAGCACAAATAACTAAAGGAAATGAGTCTAGCAAGCCAAGCGAGTCTGCGGGGAGCGGAAACATGAACAAGTGTATACCAGACCCTAATAATATTAAAAAAGTAGAGCCAACGGATGCCAAGGAGCCTTGCAAGGATAAAGTTGCTCCAAAGGAAACTAGTGCTAAAGAGGAACAACATGTAGAAGAAAGCTCAAGCTCTAGTGGATGACCATATGACTTCACCTCTTGCATCATCTATTTCCTTGTCACTTTGAAGCTAAAAAAATTATACTATTATTCACTTGACTCTAACTACAAGGATTTATTTGCATACTTCTGATACATGATTTCAAATTGAAAAAACTTAATTCTTGAATCCAATCAATCAAGATTTTGAATTGACCTTGAGTCGTTTGAAGAATATTCAAACTCTTAGACAAGGTCTTTAATGTTTTGTACAAAAAGAAGAGACTTACAACTTAGGAGCCATTAATTCATCATACATTGAAGAATATTGAACCAACAAGCTAACTAACAAAAATAATATTCCATCAATAATTTTTGACATTCAATAGATTGTCATTTGTTTGAAGTTCTTTTATCAAAAATTTCTTAGTTAGAAAAATTGGTCTCTGAAATCACTTGATCTAAGTTAGCTAATTATTCTTTATTACAAATGTGGTCTTTGTTCATTGTTTGATACCTAAGAGTTTTATCAATATTCACGGGCCTTGTAATGATCAACTTTATAAAAGTTGTCTAATTTATCTCTTAAATTGTTTGTCAAATTTTGTATATATAAACTTTTAGTTGTTGATTAGAATTTGTATTAAAATTTTCTACTCATAAGTACTTCAAAGTTGCAATATACACTTGACATTCTAATTAAAAAGATTTCACATTAAATTATATTTCAATTCAATTAGCCTCTAGTTTTACATTATCACATCTCTACAAGTTAAAAACTAATGAAATGATTATATCATAAATAATATAAATTCAATGGTTTAAAATTTAGAAATTTAGAAACTTCAAAATTTTCAAATTTATAAATTTACAAGTCATACGTTATAAATTTTTTAATAAATTTTTTCTAATTTATTAATTTAACTATATTATTTTTTCAGGATTTTAAATTGGTTGTCAACATGTATGTAAAAAACAATAGAACTCTCGTGTATGGATAGAAATAATGCATTTGTCCATACAAAATACTTTAACAATGGATTGTTTGTCTCAATTGTTGGACCTTAAGATTAGTTACTTCCTTCTTTTTCATCTTTGAGCTTTTGCAATGTTGCTTATAAATGTTTTATTAATGAAGTTGGAATTACAAGAGCTATAAGATGGTTTTGGTCCCTTGTTTGCTTTAAATATCACACTTATGCTACCATATTTATGTGCAACTTCTTTTTGACATAATAAAGTATAGCATAACACTTCTAATTGCTTAATTTTGAACCCTTCTTTGGATGCCTTTAGGGAAAGATAACTCCTTTTAGGACACGCAAGAGGTAACTTTAAGTTAATTCTTCATCATTCTCTAATTGTCACAAGTCCATATTTAGTGAAGCCACCTCATATATTAGGAAAGGCAAAGGAACCTAGGTGTTTAAACCATAAAGGATCAAGGGGGAGCATAGCTTTTATTTTCTCAACTAGCTCTTGTAGCAAGTATAATTTTCCATTTATATAGAATAATTTTGGTGATCTCTACCATTTAAATGAAAAGAAACTTATGTAGCTTTTCTATAGAAAAAACCAATACACTCCTACAATTTATTGAGAAAATTCCACCATTCATACAATTGATGAAAGATGTAAGTCATGTTGTACTTTGAAAAACTTTGATTTTTCAAAATTGGTCAAAAATTTTGATTTTTTTTATAATACTCATCATCATGATTTTGATGTGTAATTTTTTTAGAGCATTTTGAGGTGTTGAAAATAAAGATATAAGGTTCTAAAGTGATGGCCCAATGTGTCTTCTCCATCCTCTAAACTTCACCAAAAGTTACACAATTAATCATTTCTTAATTAGATTGGGATAAAATGGATTTCAAGTAGTTTCCTATGACCTCAACTTTTGGTGAAACTTTTTGAAACTTTCTCATGAGATAAAAAAAAACTAATCAACTTCATGAGAAGATAATTTTAATTTCAATTGGTCCCCAGTAGCAAAAGTTATACCACAAAAAGCCCAAAATTGAATTCAATGGATAGCAAAGTCTTTTTTGCAAAAACACAAAATTAAATTATATATAATATTTTTCTACATGTAAATATTTGATTCATTCTATTTTTATTAGTAATGAGAAAGTTATAGACAGTATTGTTTTTCAGGCAATTTTAGCATCTTCTTAAAAATATTTAATTATTCATATCTTTCAATCTATATAGTCAAACTTTATGAAATTTTTACCACATGTTCTCAAAAAAGTTAAATACAAGATCCTATGGTTAAATTTTAAAAAATTCTTTTAAATTTTCTTGGATGATTACAACAAAATTAGCAATTTTGAATGATTTTAACATAAAAATGGCCTCAACCCTTTAGGGTTAGAGGTTAAAGTGGTGAAAATATTATAGATAGTTAGAATAGGCTAAAGTAAGGGATGGGTATGTATATTCTCAAAGATTTGCAATTGATATCATTTTACAATAGAGATACCAAACACATGAAGGAGTGATTATGAGTTGGTGAGCATGAATTTTAGGTCCATTGTTCATCATGGAGATTGGAAAGAATGAAGTGTTTTCCTCACCAAATTCTTTGATGCCAAACTTTGTCACCAAATGATGTTCATTTCCATCCAAACTAATTTTTTCTCCAACCAATGGTGAGATCTCCAACCAAATTCAAACAACAATGGCTTCACAACAAGATTTAAAATCTCTTGTCAATAGAGAATTATTTTTTAAAAGAATTTGTATGGAAAAATACAATTTTTTAAATTTTTGGGCATCTATCAAAGTACACATGTCAACTTTAAATAATTATTTGCGAAGGTGTTCTACACAACATTTCAAAATCTATCCTACAATATTTTTAACAATTTACTAGGTGATTATTTCCCCAAGATCCACAATATTTGAAGGTCATCTCCAAGAGTTCTTAATGCCAGAAAGTCAAATTTTGCAATAAACACCCATGCATAAAATCTTGAATGAATTTTTTTTAATTCTTTAAAAAATTGGATATTTGATGGTAAAATTAGACTTCAAAAGGTATTCATTCCAAAAAATAAATACTCAAAATATTTACTTGATAGAATTTTTGTTTAGTTTGCAATTTTACAGATATATAATTTTAAAATTCAAAGATTTTTAATTTTCAATGTTTTTAACTTTCAACATTTCAACATTTTAAAGTCTTTAGTTGATCATAATTCTTAGCAAAGAGAGAAATTATGTTGCTTAAGTGTAGAAACATGAGTAATTATTCTTTTTGTGAAAAGAAATGCATTTTTTGTGGCCTTCTTAAGTTTGAGATGACCCTTGTATTGCAAGTAGCTTAGGCACATGTTAAACATTTGATAGGAAAACTTATTTCCACTCTAAATTACTTTGAAATTAATAAACATATCATGTGTATAAATTATGAAAATAAATATTATTAAAATATTGAAAATTTACAATTTATACAATTGTGAATTAACAACCTTTAGTTTTAATTTAAAATTTACTAACATATTGAAATTTTTGAAATTCAAAATTTTGAAAATATAAAACTTTTATAATTACATAGATTTCAAGGCTTTAAAATGTGGAATAATGTATATTATAGTTGGACGTCATTGGTAATGTTATATTTAAAGGATATTCATTATACAGATTGAGCTTTTAATGTCTGAGGCTTAGTTGTTAAGGAATAAGATATTGATTGGAATAATATATCTCCAAGTAGATGGAGTCAAATAAATACAAATTTATAGTTCATGTGGTGGAGTTACATAGTTCTAACTAACCCTTTAAAATCCTTGCCTATACTTTCAACAAAAATCATGCTCAAAAATTGTCTTTTCTTATCATTTCTAGTACCAAGCTTTGAACAAATAAATATTTTTGAACACACATAATTATGGGATCTTGTAGTATGTTGAATTTAAAATATGTGGAAAAAATTTCAACGATGTGGATTGTAACTTAAGAGCTTTCAAATTGACAAAAATCCTTTTCATGGCCCTACAAAAACAACCAAGCGTTGCACTTCACAAGGTCACATTTGTATGAAAATGTCTAAAATGGTAAATATACTTAGGATTCATCCTTCAAAGCAAATTAGCTACAATTTTCAAACTATTTGAAATTGTACAATTTATTAAAAAAAAATAGTAAGTAGAAAGAAGTGGAGAATGATTCAAAATACTAAAATATTAATAATTTATTTATGGAATTGAAAAATGCCAATCCCAATGGTTGCAATGTTGTAATAAATAACCTATACCTAATATATTATTATTATTATTTCAAAATATCAAAGATTGAATTAGAAGAGATTTGAGGCTTCTAAGAGCCTACAAGTTTCCGCAGTCTGGGAACACGGAAACTACAAAATCATAGGAATTTGATGTGGCAATAACTATGTCATGTCGTTAATTTTTTTTGAACTTTTTTTTGCATTTCAAGACCCCCAATTTTTTATTTTTTTTTATAAATGCTTACAATTGGCCATTTTTGGGACTTTTCAAGAACAAACCTAAAATGATCTTTTGGAGGCCTCAAATGTCATCTAATGAGTAAAATAAACGACGTCAAAGCTTATTTAAGAGTATAGAATAGGGAATCTACAAGTACTTGCAATCTAAAACTCCTTATAACTTTTGACTAGTCTACTAAAATGGAATGATTCAAAGTGTTCTACATATATATAATCTAAAAAATTGATTTCAAATTTTTGTTTATGAAAGAAGTGATTTTTTAAAATCTAATTGAAGTGCCCATAATAAAAAATAAAATTTTAGGCTATAACTTTTGAATCATATTTCTAAATGTCCTAAATTGTTGTGCTTATGAGGAATATCCTCATTGACACCTATTATTGAAGTTTGGGTCCAAAACATAGAAATCTTCAGTTGCACATACCTACCCAAAATCTCTATTTTGTCAAATTTAGTAAATAAGTCTTTTAGAGGTTAATGATAAATAAACTACAATTAAACAACTTCAAGCATGTGATCTTTTTTGTCTAGAAGTTAAAGTACTTTAAAGTAAGTCTTGAAGCTTAACTCTAATAGGTGAATAAAACTAAACTAGTATAAAAATTTCACTCTTTTTTATTTTAGATTTAGAAATCAAAATAAAATAATCAACTATTAGAATATATATACACCTTGCTATAAATAGGATTAGAAAGTAAATTTTGGAAGGATTATCATTATTTCTAAATTGAAACAAAAGAGCTTATTGCTTGTAGTTTAATCATTGTAATTATTTGTGAATTATTGTAATTGAAGGGTGATTGCAAGAAACACTTGTACTATTTTCCATGTTACATCTTACATGTTGATTTGTTTTTTGGCCATAACTTTTGGATTTTGGCTTCAAATGATTCAAGATTTATAGAAAAGGTTCAAATCTAAATTATCATATTAAACTAAATTTATTAGCTATTGAGCTATTTAAAATATAAAAAATGTAAGTAAGACTAATTTATAGTCTCCAAATCTATAAGTGATTCCTTAAAGTAAAAAATCTTTTAAAAATCTATTAATATAAATAACAATAGTTTATAAATAAGATAAACTAAAAAAAATTCTTTATTAAAATAAAACACTGAAGACTTACAACTCTTGTTATAATTTATCTATCTACATGTAATATTTTTTAATATATTGTTCCATTACAAACAATAATTGTTGTAATAATTGTTAGGATGGAATTAAAAAAGATTGAGGTGTTGTTAGCTTGCATTCTCTTAGTAGCTTGCATAGCCCTCTTTATTCAATACATAATACGAGTCATCATCCAAATGACAAATAAATTTTATTGAAGTAAGCTTTTTCAATTTGATAAATATCGAAATATTCAAGGTAAAAGGCTAGTAGATGAAAATTTACTCAACTAGGAATTCGTTGAAAGTTATGAAGATCTCAAATCATCTAAGATTTATCCAAAGTTAGAATATATTTGTTGAATCCAAATAATGAAGCATTTATAGATTCAACAAGATTGGTATTTGAGGGATTCATTTCCAAATTGCTAATGCTTTGAGTAAGGCCAAAAACTACAATTCAACTATTATCGGGCTTACATGCAACTAAAGTAATTAAAAATTCTAGCAATAGGATAATTATATGGTCTATTTTATTGCAATTTTTTCTATTAGCAAAATTCTTGCAAATTTTTATGTAAAATTTTCAAATTTTGAATAAATAATCCAAATATTAGCATTTTAGTGATGCATACAATCAACATTTTGAAAAGTCATATTTCATATTTTAAAAGTTTATTCAAAAAATACATATTCAAATGCATTGCAATTGTTTTTCAATTCAATTGCAAATAAAATTCAATATAAGTCAATTTAAATCCAATTAAAACTATATTCAGATCTTTATTTGGATTTTTGAAATTTAAAAGCTTAAAGGCTCTTAAGTTTGTATTTCAAGAATTGAGTAAACAACATTTAGAAAATACGTTATATACGTTATGTCCAAATTATATCTCATCTATGCAAAGTATTGTAGTGATTTAACCTTTGAAAACCACACTTTTTTACAACCAATTTGATAAAATTAGGATTAATAATAGACATATTTATATTGATTATGGTAAATACAAGATTAGATTATTATAAATTGATAAATTGAAGGTATAATGTGATAAATTGAAGATATAATGTGATAAAGCCTAAAAAAAATCTATTGGTAAAAAAATCCACACTAAGCTCAAAAAGTTCTTAATATAAATATATTTATATTATTATAGTATCTCAAATATAAATTCATGAACGTATAAGAAAAATAAGCGTTAAATTTCAAGGGTGGGACCGTGATGGATGAGAATATTCGCAGACACTTGTCATCCTTTCACCAAGCCACGACCTCCCAGGAATCCAGGATCGAGACTCAAGGGAAATGCAGACGGTTGCTCTCACTCATCGTCTCCATTGCAACAGCAATTCTCCGCGTCGCCCATGCTTTTCAATTCTTCAACTTAATTGTTTTTTCTCCAAGGTACGATTTCTATCCCTCGTCTCCATTCCCGCATTTCCACCACCTGAATTTTTCTCCAGAAATTAGGGTTCACGGATTTGATTTTGACTGTTGCTTGTGTGATCGGTGCAATTTAGGGGTACTTCGTGGGGATTGATCGAAGCATGCCTCATGAAAGCCTCTTCGAGAGTTCAATTTGAGATACGTCCGTAGTTTTGACGTTTCAGTGAATTTATTGTTGTAGTGGGAAATGAAAATGGGGGCTCACGGATTTCATTCGACTGCTGTTTGTGTGATCGGTGCAATTTAGGGGTACTTCGTAGGGCTTGACCGCATTATGCCCCATGAAGCGTCTTCGAGAGCTTAATTTTCGATGGGTGCGTGGTTTTGACGTTTTAACGAATTACTGTTGTAGTGGCAAAACGAAAATTTGTGAGCTGAGGCCCGTGAGATTGTACTCTCTTTTAGGAGTTCTTTCATGTGAATCGCTCAAGATAGGGTTTTCTTGTTACGATTGGAGTCGCGATTAAATTCACAGTTTTGAATTCTGGACATGATTGTGGATGCGAGAGGTACGTGTTATTGTATTTGTAGCGTTTGTTTAGGGTTTGATGAATTGTGTTGGAATTTCATGCCCTGAACTGGAAGTCGGCAGGCGACTGGGCTGCTTGCTTGGTTTCGTGCGTTGCCTGCGCATGACGTTAGGTTGTTAGATTGTTTGGAGTGGCGATGAAGCCTAAGCTTGGTGTTTGGAGATGACTTTGTTCGTGCAAGAGAGGCATGTGTGGACGGCGATTGTTTTGAATTTTCACTGGTTAGACATGAAGATGATCATCTTGCAGGTAGGTTTTTGCAATTGGTTGCTTTCTGTACTTGAGTTTTCCAGATTCAAAATTCTGTATGCACAGTCCATGAATTCTATTTCCCTTCAGAGACTCGAATCTATTTCACAGTGCTGTTGTTTACTGCTGTAAAATAGAGATACTTTTTGCTTCGCTTTCAGCATTTTAGCATTTGCAGGAGTGTGGTTTGGGGGATCAGTGTAGAGCTGTGGAGAGATCACTTTGGGTACAAGAGCCAATCTGTTGAGATCATATTTTATCACATTGTCTGAATTTCTTTGGCAATTTCAATGTGAGAGGTTGTAGACTTCTATAAGTGACTGTAGACAACTCCAATTACCATTCGGAGATCAGTGGCCATAGACTTTTAGCCAAGTCATGCTACACCACTTGTCATTAGGTGCAACCAACTGCATGATAGATGAATTTCTACTGGTGACAGGGGTCAGCATGGGAGACGGGATCAGGCCCCTAAACGGTTAGAGTATCCTCCACCTTATGTAGGCCAGGAGGTTTATGCTTATTGAAACATTTCGAGTTCAAAAATCACATCCTTTAAATCACATCAGGTGGAGTGTACTTATCATATTGTTGTAAGAGTAGGCTAATCTTACAGTCTGCACGTCGCGTGATGAATTGAGCCTTGCAGTTGCTCCTCTGCAGGTGCACACATCTAGCGTTCCTCAGCCATGGCACTGCGAAGGACGTTAACCGCGTTGTCCCTCACTCGGGCATTGACATCAAAGAGTGCTGTCGGTGTCGCTCTCGTATCCAGGGCACCATGGCTACGCAGCTCGCAAGTATTTGTCTCAACAGAACCCTCAAATGACATGGACGGAAAACAACATAGCGAGGAAGGACACTGGGTCACTATGGAAGGTCGCGAAGATTCTCCTCCATCAGACGAGAAGGATGACCAGGACGATGGCGGGTTGGACATTAATACGGAGACTGGAGAGGTGGGCGGACCCCACGGCCCTGAACCCACCAGGTATGGAGACTGGGAGAAAGGCGGTCGTTGTTACGATTTCTAGGCTTAATTCCTTTCTTGGACGACCGATCATAAGAATCCCAATGAGCCAGAGATTCCAGGAATTGCTTGTGCAATTACAGTTTTATTGCAGAGGGGATGGCCACAAGTGCTGCATTTTGGATATTGGTAGTGACGTCGAGTATCACCGAATCCTTTTCTACTTATCCATCACTGTTTTTGTTGCCGTCGCTTGACTGTAGGTAATTCCTACTCTACGATGCATGCTACTAGGCGGAAATTGTTAGGTTTCTGACAGGAGGGTGGTTTCAATTCCCGCACAGTAGAAAATAGTGATCTGGTTCTGTTGTAAGTTGCTTTGGTGGCAGTCTCTAGCAGTGAAAACAGGGAGGTCTGTTTGGGATAGAAGCCATTAGACAATGAGTTTTTCCCTAGAGAGGATCTGATGCACGAGGGAACTGTATCCGGTTGAAAAATTTCTCCGCGTTTGCATGTCAGAGCACATGCAGGTGGAACATAAGATAGTTCTCTTGTACAGAATCATTGAGCAGTCGCATGTTGATGGATTTTGCGATCCGGTGCGGTTCTGGTCTTAATCGCCTTCTTGCACACAATCGTTGAATTGAGCACCTATGTCTTTGTCGGAATCTTAAGTTTATAGAATGCACGTTAATACTTTCTGTGAGCATTGCAAATCAACCTATCTGATGATTTAGGAGTTAATGATCGGTAACAAATATGGTAAGGCTGGGAGCGCGGTAATAGTGTCGGGTACTCCTGTTTTGTAATTCTTGTCTGTTTTAAATCGGAGCCAGTTCTTTATTCATCTATTATTACGTTCTTTTGACTTGGCTTAAGTATTATTACTGATTTTCTTACTCCAGGGAGTATGGTGGTACTAAGCTGAGTTTTTTTTATTAAGGTTTCAAATTTGAGGGACAGGGGTTTAAGGATTGCAAGTACCACAGTGTCGTTTTGTCCGTAGGGTGGGATTTACAACGTCAGAATATAACTGAGCCAAGTGACAATCACAGGTTGTAGGGAGTGTGAGAAGCATGTGAAAGCTTATCATCGAGTGAGAAGTTCCATTACCGCCTGATTTTGAGTGTCAGAAAATTCTTAACCCAAACTCTGAGCCCCTAGTGACTTGTCTCGGCCCCTTTGGATGCGACAATAGTGAGATAGATCTTACACTTGTAGCAGTATGCCAGTATCTATTTTATAGTGCTCAAGTTTGTGCCAGTGTCCACGATCTAATGTATGCTCCTGGTGCACATTCAGTTTTAACTGCTCTTCCAAGTGTGCAGAAAATCCTCTTAAAACTGTTTGTGAGGACTTCCGTTGTGAGATCCTGGACATGATTATCTTGTCAGCTGTCTCATGTGTTTGAGAAAATACCTGGCAGGCCTGTGTATGGCCGACTTCAGGAGCAACAAAACGTTTCAAGCAACAAAATTTCGTCATGAATGACAAGAGACAACAGAGGTGATTGTGTTGGATGATGATGAAATTACGGCAATGCCGAGTTTCCAACTGTCCATTTTCCCGGGTTGTCGTGCTGAATAAGCTTATGAGGTGTAACTTAAGCGGACGAGATTCTTTTGACTGTTCTGCTTGTCTAGTTTTGAGCACATTTTGTATTTCAAACTTTTTCTGAAAAATGTAATTATGTGGAGTAATTTGACATTCATGGGAAATAAATTGGTACATTGGTTACTTTCACTCAGAAGATGCACCTTTGGAATTTAACCCTTGGAAGACCAATAGGAACTCTTTCTACAACTTGTATTTAACCTTATAACTCTTCAATTGTGGTTCAATATATGAATTGTGATACATTGTTATTTATAGACTACCATGATCATTAAATTATTTTGTATTGACAAGTATTTGGTCAATGCTAGTCTTTTCAAATACCACCAAATTGACAATATACCATACAATCACAAAGGGTTTCTTGGTCCTTCTAGGATTAAAACAACATGCCAAATTGGAAATCTATATGAGTGAAGAAGCAAACAATTTGGATAGGTATTGAGTAATAAAGAAAATGGCAAAGAAACCTAGTGACATCTACAAGTTGATACACTTGTGTTAAGTGTGGAATATTCAACAATCAGGCCAAGAGTGAAGAAGAAATTGACATTGATAATTTAACCCCTAATTAAAAGGACATTCCATATTCTCACTTGGTTAGAATTCACTAGTTTTCTCTATCAAAAATTGAGATTTCAAAATTTTGATATTTTTCTCATATATATCTAAGATATAACCTCATCTTTTCATAATTAGAAACATTAGAATTACATTTATATGTTTTTTAAAATGTAATTTATTATTCAAATTGTAATCTTTGTGACACTTTGAAGGTACCATCTTCAAAGTTTAAAATACTCCAATTTTGAATTCTTAAATTGAATATTTCTTTGTGCAAGCTCAAAGGATACACCAATTACACCGCATGTCTTTACTAATGTTATTTCTATTTTCAACAAAAAATTATTAATAATTTTGAGAAATTTTGTAATTACTATGATTTTAACAAAGATGGGTAAAAAAATAGAGAGGAATAAAATTAGATTACTAGAACTACATTTTCTTAGTCAAGCTCCAAGACATTTAAAATCAAGAAAAGTGGAATTCAAATTGAACCCTAAAACTATACCCCTTAGGTAAGTTTATCTTGTAAGACTTGAAAATCCAAGTTGGACCATTTGTAATCAAAGTTGAATATGGCTTGGGTCAACTTCAATTCTCTTTTCTATGAGGACTCAAATGAAATTACAACCACATTACCAAATAAGATTATAAATCATATCAAGGCAAAACAATATAACATGCATCTCTACTTAATTAGTAAAATTGAATACTTAAAGGGATTTCTTTTGTATATACATTAAAAAAATTCAATTGTGTACATTGTGTTTTGTTTTGAACATTGCATTTAATCTCTAAAAGGCAATAAGTTTTTGTAGCTTTTTGAAGACTTAGGTAGGTTCATGTAAAGTAATTATTGAATGGATGGAATTGGAATTTTCACAAAAGATGTGCATTTGTACTAACTTCATGAATTTTTCCCAATTGGATGCCTAGGTCAAAATCAACAGAGCTTGAAAATTTAAAGGCAACTTGGGCAAGCAATCATGCAAGTTTTTTCCATTAACACTTTGTGCACTTATATCTCACAATCTATAAAGCTAAATAATTTAAAATTATTTCTACACATTTTTATAGTAGTATGGATCAATAATGTATAAATGAATTTCTTTTAGAATATATTTTTCCAATTTTCACTCTATAAACTAAAAATGAAAATTTATCAACAATTTGATAATCATTAAATCCAAATTTTAATGTAAATTCATGAGATTTTTTCCCCTTTTTTGGCACTTGATATAGAGAAATAAATGTTTGTATAGTACATTGTGTATTTAGATTCCTCTCAAAAATGAGTTCCCTAAAAAAATTTGAAATCTTGCTTAAGAATTTGTTTAGGAGATGGCATCATCTTAGTGTAAGATTTTTGTGTATATAAGACACCCCCATCATCTTTGAAAATTTGGTCGTTAAGTAAATAACTAACTATCCAATGGTCCAATTTTCCAAAGTTGGAAATTGACTCTTTGGGGGGGGAATAGTCCAAATTTTATTTTCTTCTAGCTTCAAACTTTACAATCTCTCAATCTATGTATTTGAATGGTTTGAAATTTATTT
This sequence comes from Thuidium tamariscinum, assembly GCA_947034885.2. Lineage (NCBI taxonomy): Eukaryota > Viridiplantae > Streptophyta > Bryopsida > Hypnales > Thuidiaceae > Thuidium > Thuidium tamariscinum. Next base: position 14,796,818 of record OX344756.2, read on the forward strand.
TTCCCGAATTCCTTCGATAGTCTCATGCAAATTTGTATAGTTGAAAGTTTGAAAAATGTTTTCATATCTTTGTAATACTCAATGCACTAGAAAGTTGCAATTTTAAATACTTATTGTGAAAAATAGTCGATTGAGAATTGTGTGAGTTAAAGACGATATTCAAAAATCTTTACTATTCAAATATTTAACAACTGGAAGAGAGCCCGAAAATAAGGTTCCACCAATTTATAAAACATAATATTATTTCTTTTCATAACCTTTTTCAACCTAGTAAGAAGATCATTTATTGACAAGAAACCATAATTATGCACTTATTTGAATCTATGATAATAATATAGAGGATATTGAAGAAAGTGACACAATAGTCACATTTGAGTAAATTAACATTTGTAGTAGGAAAAGTTACATGAGCCCAAAAGATAGAGTATTTCACCCATTTCCAACCACTTAAGCATTTATACAAAAAAATTCATGTATAGAAATAGAATTTGGAAGGATCCCATATTTTTCAAAATGTTATTACACAAATTGTAATTACTATGAATCTTTTAATAGAAGATTTTCTTTGACCTACAATGGTGATATAGATTGATTTCAAAACCAACGGCTAGTTGCATTTTATGAGAGCCTTGCAACCAATCATAATGTGCCACAATTGCTCTAGGAACTACACAACGATTTCACATAAAGAAAACAACCTATTGATTGGAAATGGGGGTTGATCAATAATGGGTCACCATCTTCTATCTTTACAAAAAGAAAAAATACATATTTTTAGAAGAAAAATAAAATACCTTTACCAAAAATAAGATTATAATTTTCAATAAATAGGGTTTTTAAGGGGACCAAAGAATTAAGAGGACTTATTCTTGAAAACTTTAGAAATTTGAAACATGATGTGTACCCCGTAGATACTTCAATACCTATTGATGTACAACAAGGATAAATAATTTTTTAACATTATTTAGTCAAAAATGTCGAATTAATCAATATAGATCTCCTTAATACCCCTATTCAATGTCCGATGGCAAAATCAAATATCTCACAAGACGTTAAATTAGTCCCACAAAGGCACAACAGAAGGGTTTGACGTGGCTCCAGTAGGGTAAAACTCATTTTACTAGGGGTTGATTGAAGTTTGGGGTTTATGTTTTGGTTTGTTTTTTCGGTAGAGTTTGGGTCTCCCAGGACAAATTTGGGGTCTCTGATGCCAAATATGAACTCATAATTTGAAAAAAAATAATGCAAAAAATAAAAAAATTCAGCGTTTATCCTATGGTAAACTCAAGGACTTCATGGAACTGATTTAACGTCACGCAAATATCTCTCTTAGCAAATGAGATATCTTCATGAGCCCAATAAGATATCTTTTCCAATTGAATAAAATACCTTTGCACATGATAGAGATTCTTGTTGACAATGAATAAGGTGGGTACACCTAAAGGCTCTACTTATTCTTACTGTGCTTAGTTCCTATTATCATGATGTTCAAATTTCATGCAGTCTTGTTGGCGAGTGAAAGCATGTTCCAACGCACCAGAGAACAAAGGATTTAGATACCGTATGCAAAAGTTATTAATGGTCAAAGTCAGTTTCAAAAAGCGCCATCTACACTCTGAATACATGACTGATTTTGAAAATGTATGCATATTGTAGATGGCACTTTAAGGTCAAATCTGGATACATGACTGATTTTGAAAATGTATGCATATTGTAGATGACACTTTAAGGTCCGGTGCCATTTTGGGTGTACCTACCTTAGCGCTCTTAGATGTAATAAGTTCATTCCCATATGTAATTAGTTTATTGGCTTATTCCAAGGTTGATATAATCATGATGCATGCGTGTGGGTGTTGTGGTCAAAGTTCCTTTTCCCTGCTGCTCCAGTAACAACGCCACCATCCACCGGAATGCTCTCCATATCATAGGTCCATGTGGTCTCATTAGTACTTGACCTCTAATGTACCATCAACAACCAACGGACTCCTTGTTTGTTCGTGCCTTCCCTCTCTCCACGCAGACAGGCTTTCGGTGGAAGTTACCATGTCTTCTTCTTCACCCCCACCCTATCATCCCCCCTGCTTGTTTTTTCCCCTTTTTTTGCAAGTTTTTTTTGGGTTCCTTCCTTCTTCTTCTGGCAGTCAGCTCCCCCATGCCAGCCAGTGATGATGACTAGTTGTGTGATTGCGCTTACAACTGGGAACCTTGTCTCGGACACAAGCCCTGCATGAACTCCGCCCAGCAACGGGTGCCAGGGAATGCTGGGGGATCACTGAACCCATCGTACTGAAGCTTAACACCACGCTGTCGTCATTTCATTGCAGAGACTGGCAGCAGCAGCAGCGGGGTCAGTCTCGGTCTTGGTCTCGGACCCCTCCGTCTTGGTTGAACCTCTCGGTCTTGGGCCTCTCGGTCTCGGGCCTCTCGGTCTCGGCCCTTCCATCTCGGACCTCTTGGTCCAGCTCAGTCTCTTGGTCTGGGGCCTCATGGTCTAGGCCTCTCGGTCTCGGTCTCAGTCTAACTTAACGCACCCAAAGGTGACCCAATGGCCATCAGGGACCGGTAAGTTACTTGGGTCCGGGGTTTCATGGAAAAATGGAGAAGGGTGTTAGGATGTGTCTGTGTACCAAATGCATGGCAATTGAGAGTCATGAGCCATGCAGACAGACAGACGGATGGGGGTTTCAAATTGATCTTGGTCCCCATTTGAAAGCATGTGTTTTTGTATGCGGACATGCTTCAAATAAAAAATGGTAAGTTATGTGGGTTACACTACAGTGGAAACACCCAAAACCGTCCATTTAAGGAATTCAGCATAGTTGGAGGCATCTTTTTCTAAAAACGATATTTTTCTAGTATTAGCAAGTGAAAATCATGAATATTAAAAAAAAATTAAATTTTTTGGAATCGGTATGTAATTTTTATAAATTTTCAAAGTGTTGGCTCCTTAGACCACTGGAATCATCCGATAGGTGTACCTTTAACTGAACACCTGCTGAAATCAGTTGTCAATGAATGAAAACTATACATGTGTCTTACAACTGCGTCAGCAAATTAGAATTAAACATTTGTCGAACGCTTTAACCCCTAAAGGACTGAAGTCCCCTCAGGGGACACTTGGAATTTCGGGCAGGCTTGTGTGACTTGAATTTCTTATATTATTTTTTGAAACTTTTTTTGAAGATAGGAAATCAGATTATCTTTCCAAAAATATAATTTTTATTTCAATTGGTGCTTGGAAGCAAAAGTTATGCCATTCTATGTCCAAAAAGCAGTTCGCTGGGCAGAAAAAAAAAACACAAAAAAAATTATTTTTTTATTTTTTATTTTTTTTCTTGAAGATTTTGTTTTGTTCTACATTTGAAGCTTTGTTTCATTTTATTTGGACTAGTAATGAGAAAGTTACGGACAATCTTGAATTTCGGGCAATCTAAGCACCTTCTTCAAAAAATAACTTACAGAATTCATTTTTGAATGCAATTTTTCAAATTTTTCAAATTTTCTTTTTTGATAGGGTTTAGGATGTTTGCAAGAACAAGCTCACCGTTGGGATCATGGTTTTTCAATTCCATCTTAAAGTTATTAACAACTTAGTGTTTTGTTCAATCTTGGACCTACTTCTACTTAACAATTTTTTAATGAATGAAAATCAAGTAGTAGTTTTTTGAAAATTTTTTCCCTAATTCCCAACTCAAATGTTCAACATAATAAATTTTAACTTCATGGTCCATAGTGCAAAAAAATTCAACAAATGGCAATCAAAGTCATCTGAAATTGCAAGTCAGAGTTCAAAAAAACTTTTTTTTCCAACTTTGAATGCTAATATCTTCCAATCGGTATGGTCAAACTTCATGAAATTTTTACCATATGATCTCAGACAAATAATTTACAAGATCCTACGGTTAGATTCTAATAAAATTATTTTTCTTGTTTTTTTGGGAGGAAGTAGCAAACATGGCAGTTTTGAGTGGTTTTCAAGCCAGAAAATGCCTCAATCCTTTAGGGGTTAATGAATGCTTATCGAGAGATTTAGTGGTACTCTAGGGTCCAGGAATAGGTACAGGGACGGAAGTGGGTGTTTCTCCCTTAATATGCTTTCTTTTCCATTTCTATTCAACCTCCATAGAAAGAAGGGTGCATGGGTATTTATTTTATTCTGGAAGTCCTTCCTAGAACATGTTCTCCCTTGAATGATGCCCACATACACTCGCAAAAGGCACTTCCAAATCACCCCAAAATCAATTGCGTACCTATGTGGAAGGAATACTTTTAGAACCAAACTTTGACCCTTCATAACTTTTGCAAGTTTGTATCCAAATGTTGCAATTTGGAACCTCCTTTCACTTACCAATAAGAAAATCAATGAAAATCTCACCAAAATAATTATACCATATGTGTAGGTCAGTTTCGTAAATAACTCAGGAAAATTTGGAAAATGTCAAAATTAAAAAAATTATTTACATCTATTTCTAAAAATCTGAAAAAATTGCTCTTGAGAAAAATTAGAAAAGGGACACATTTACGCATGGTTAGATAGAATCAATTCAAAATTAGGAGTATCTTCTTAAAGAGCTGAAAATTAAAAAATTCCTATCTATCTACTGAACTATCAAAATGCCAAAAGTAAATTGACCTACATATATGGTAGTAATTAGATACAATACCAATTTGTCGTAGTTTTGGGTGTATTTACCATAGTGGTGTGATGGATGATAGAAAATTCTTTTGTTTAAGACAAAAATGGAGATGTTCATTTTTAGAGTTTTGTGTGAAATAGAAGTGGTCTTGTAGAATAGTATTTTGAACTCAAATGAGTGAGTGCTCTTGGATTCTCTTAATCCCTACAAGGCCAACATGTTTAGAGGCCCAAAATTGCTTCAAAATACTTGCTTTCAAAGGAAGATCAAATTCTATATCAATATTTCTATTTTTTTTAACAAATTGAGTTGTAACATCTTTGATTAATTTGTTCAAGAACATTGTTCCAAAAAAATTCTCTATTTTTTTTCTATTGTATCCATATTGCAATTAATTTTTTTCCCAATTCCATAGACAAACTTTGAAATAGCAACTAGTTCTTCTTAGGCATAGAATGAAGGTCACATTTGACTTTTGAGTTTGCAATGGAGTTGCTTTCTAGTGCAATTGAAAAAATTGTTGCTCTAACATGTAGTAAGTTAGTTATTTCATTTAGGGTTATCTTGAAGGTGCATTCAAGGACGCTTTACACCTAAAAGACAGGGTCAATTTGTTGTGTAAAACTCCCCAAATCCTTGCTTGTCATAAGACAAAAGTCTGGAATTTGTGCAATTGATCTAAAAAGGGAATGGCCTAAGTCTCCAAGTGTAAAGCATCCCTCAGTTTTCGGCCACGAAGTTACAATTTTCTGAATGATAAAAAAAAATCAGATATTTTTTTTCCTCTGGAGTTTCTTGGGAAACATGTGAAATTTGATACAACAGGAAAGAGAACCTCATTCAGTCTATGATTGTGTCAAGCCTTAGAGAAACATATGCTCCAAGAATATACTCAAAAATGATGCGGTCCATGTGACTCAGTGATGCTTCGGGAGCTGGTGGAAGTATCTTCCTATTGATCCTGAATACATATACCCAAAGTTACAAAGCAGATGATGGAGGATGTTGATGAAAGGACTGCTACACAAGGCAACTCAAATTCAATTAGTGCGCCCAATAGTAAGTAATATCACTTACTTCCTATAATTTTTTTGAGAATTATGTGAGTTTACAAGGTGCTCTAATACAGAATTTCACAGCTTCCATCTAACATCAAAACACCCAAAATTGTCATGTATCCATTTATAAATACAAGTAGATTTTGTTAAGAGTGCCTCCGAATTACAAGTGTCCATGTACTTAATTGTGATTGGTGGATTGTTGTTTATTAGGATTTGGGTTTTGTTATCAAGCTATGTGATGATTTTAGTGGTCCCATGATGCTAATGTGTAAGCATGAACATGCGAGCATATGAACTTCTAGTATGTATAGAAGTAGATATACTGACATCTTTGACAATGTTTATAGTAAAAATACCCATAATATAGGTACCTATAGTATAAATATACTCTTATCATAGAAGGTTTCTATAGTATAAGCACCTATACTATAGGTGCATCATCTTTGAGGCTCATAAGCTCACACTTCTATACTCACATACTAACAACCTTCTTTAGTGGCCTAAGGAGCTTCCACTTTGAAAATTTAGAGTAATTACATGTTTTATCCATAAAAAAAATTATTTTCAATTTTCAATTGCTTATACTAAAAAACTGGATTTTTTCTTGAAAGAGGTGCCATTAACTATATTGAATTGTTTATTTTGATGGTATCAAGTGTTTTTACTACAAAGTACTCATCCAATCTTTGCCTAAAATTACTCTAAATGTTCATTCACTAATGTACAATACATGTACAATACATCCATCCACAAAAAAAAAGTTGTACCATCTCAACAATCTATAGCCATTGACTCCCAATCTCTTCATAAAAAAACAAGAGACATTTCATCAAGTATTCCACCCAAGCTATTTTGTATAGGGCAATGCCGGAGGTGAAGGATATTTTGGGAAATAAAGGACTTACAAGCAATACAAAGCCTAATGAAGAGGCCCTTCAATTCCCAAAACTTCCAATGATGAAAGGTATTCCCCAATGTAAACCATGAGGGAATGGGATCCATAAAAAAAATCTAGGACGAAGAAAAGAATTTTAGATGAAAAATGTGCAATGCCAGATTATGTGAACAAAACTGGACAAAAAAAACCCTATTTCTAACACAAAATGCAACCACTAAAAGAATGGGACATCTTCTCCCTTTGGTTTCTATATAAACAATACTCTATAATTAAATTTGAATGGATTTTTTTGATAGGGTCAAATCTTTGAATACCCCGCTAGTGACTAAAGTAGTGACAGATGTATACTTGAGTAAAGGTTTTAAAAGGACTAAAAAATAAAAGTCACTTATTCTCAAAAATTGTAGATGTTTGAAATATGATATAAGGTAGGTACATCCAAAAGCGCCGTGTTGCTAAAAGTGCCATCTATACTGCACATACATTTCCAAAATCAATCATGTTCACAGATTGTAGATGGCGCTTTCAAAAACAGACTTTGACCGTTAATAACTTTTGCATACGGTATCCAAATCCTGCGTTCTTTCGTGCGTTGGAACATGCTTTCACTTGCCCACAAGACTACATAAAAATCTGAACTAGCTAATAACAGGAACTAGGCACAATATGAAAAACTGGCTTTTTGGGGTGTACCGACCTTACAACCCCTAAACACTTCCATGACTATCGATGTAGAATAAAGGTAGATATTTATATAGTGTGGAATGTCGATCAAATAGTATCAGCCCCTATTCCATGCAGTAAGTTACTAGTAAGCTTATTCTAGTACAGCACTAGCTAGTCAGTATCATGAGCCCTGGCAGTGGATCCAATGATTCCTTCGCGTACATTCTAGTCTAGTGAATATAATGATGCTGTGGCGTACATTCTAGTCCAGTACCATTCCCCTTATCTCCTTTTTTTCCAGCTGAGAAGAGTGAATATCCCTGGCTGCTGGGTAGGCCCCAGAATATGCCAACAGTACATAACTGATTACAGGGCAGATTCCTGAGCGAGTTCCCAGTCAGTTCCCCAACAGGATTCTGCTCCCCTCGCCTGCTGGGGGTCGGTGAACTGGCCCCCTCGCTCGGCCGCTGCAGGGCAGGGAGAATTCACTCGGCCACTCGGGTAAAATACTGTAATTTTTTTTTCACACAAATATTTTTTTGCAAATTTTGAATTCATATTTGCTATCAGAGACCCCTAATTAGCTTGGGTGAAGGAATTAGGGGTGATCACGGCCCAAACTAGGGGGCTTTTTGTTTGGATTGCACCTCTCGTAAAACATGGTAAGGCTGAGCAAGGGGGCCAATCCACCTGGATCCCGGTGCAGGGGTGCAAGTAAAACGAAAAAAATTCCCACCTATTTTGTGCTTAATCAATTTACTTTGTATACTTCTCCCATATAATTTGGGGCCTCTAATTGGAAATATGAATTTAGAATTTGCAAAAATAATTATTTGCAAAAAATAAAAAATTCTAGCATTTTCTCAAGTGGCTAAGTGAGGGGGTTAGTTCACCACGGCTCATGTTGGGAGAACTAACCAAGTTTTTCTTTAAATTTTTTATGGTGCCGCATTGCATCCAAAATATAATAATTTGGCTAAATAATGGAAACGAACTCCATGAAGTTTTTCAAACAAAAAAAATTTGAATTAAAAATATATATTGGATGAAATTGCTAAATTGTGGATGAAAACAAAACTATAGGTATGAAATATGTTGTAGTGTGGTATTTTATAATCCAATATGTGCATGAATGTTGAAATTTGGGCCATCACCATAACATTTTATATTGCCACTTCAACATTGTATAAACTATTTTTTGTTTTTTTTAAAGTGTTGTAATTGACTTCTTTGTTTGACCAAAGGAATCTTGGTTGAGTTTAGGCAATGTAGAAAGTGATGTTCTTCATTGAAGAGATGTACTCCAAATAGGGGTCTTAAGGGGACCAAAAAAATAAAGAGACTTATCATTAAAAAAAAACTATAGATGTCTGAAATCATGATATATAAAGCCTAGTCACTTTAATCGCTAATGATGTACAACCAAGGTAGGTATTTATATAGTGTAGAATGTCAATTAATTAGTTTGGGTCCCCTTAAAACCCCTAGGAACAACATTTAAACTTATTGTAAGATAGTACTTAGTGATAGAATTTGAAGATTTTGAATTTGTATTTTATTTACAATTGGAGATTACCAAATTCATCTTTGAATTAGGAATTACAAAAATTAATTGTTATATTAGAAAGGATGATTTTTTACATTTATCTTTGTGTAAAGCAATGAATATTTGTTCTCCCTCAGAGCCAGCTAAGAAAATTTGACCTCTACATTGTACATTATTTACTTTGGGAAAAAATCCAAAATATTTTATTTTTCATTTATGACTATATTTTGATAAAATAATTATTTGTCTATATAAAAAAAAATCAATATAATAATGGAAAGCATGTTGATTTGCTTATTTGTGCAATGATAGGTAATTTGGGGCCTCTAAGCATGAAAGAATTTAATTAATGAAAATGCTTCAAAATACTAGTCTCCAAAGTAAGACTAAAATTTTCACCAATATTTAATTTTCACCAATTTCAATTGTAGGATTCTTTAGTTAGCTTACAAAAGTATACTTTCCTAAAATTTTAGAATAAAAAACCTTACCAATTGCAAGATCATGATGCTTGAATTTTAAAAAAACTAGTATTTTTGACTCTTTCTAAATGGTTAGATTTCACCTTTCAAACTTTTTATCCAAAAACATGTAGATTCTACATATTATAAACTCTCCATGATATTGAAGAAATAAGTTGGTAATACATATAAAAATATTTCAACAAACTTTTTATATTCATGTAAGAAAAAAATAGTAAGTAGAGAGTGGTTTAAAATACTAGATTGTTGAGATTTTAGTTTATAAAATTGAAAAATGCCAATCCCAATGTCTGTAGTATTTCAACAAACAATGTATGGATTTGAAAAGAAACTACATATTACACAATAACCTTAAAATCATGTAGGCAAAAGCTATAAAAATTCTTACACCTTAATCCCTAAATGCCCAAGGCAACAAAATTTGGTATTTGCAAAACTTCAAAGTTAAATAAAACCTAACCAAGTTTATATTTTTAGTAGTTTATATTTTTCAAAACTTCTTTTTGAATTTTGGTTTAAGCAACAAAAAATTGATCTTCAAAATGATTGATTATAATTTCTCTAGTAAAGATTTTGTACAAGGATGTCCAGTGCAATCTTCACTTTCCATAATGTTGAGGGCTTTTAGAAATGAGCCTCAAATATACTAGATCTTGGAGAAAAGATCACATTAGAAATTCATTTAAGAAAGTTATAGAGTAGATTTTGAGAATTTCACATCATTGTTGCAGTTTTAATACCCTCATGATCTAGAGAGGATCGAAAGACTTCAAGTCTCTTTTGCAATTTTAACACCTTCATAATCAAGCATTATAATCTTTCAATCCATAAGTGGAACTCTTGTATTTTATTTTCCTAATTGATCTCTAATATATCTAGTGTGAATTTGTGTGGTGATATATATTTTTTAAATTGATAAAGCTTATCAAAATACTGACTTTTTATTCAATTTGGAGCAAATTTCTAGAAGCATTCAAGGGTTAAAACTCTTCCTTGACTATATGTTGTGTGAAAGTTCAAAGAAAAAATTAGGAAAATTCCATTTATAAATAGTTACATGACTTTAAATGCTATTGTTGCCAAAAAAATGTCACTTGATTCTTTAGGGGTTAAATTTCAGATAAATAAATAACAATTTTTGTGTAATTTATACTTCTAAGATTCCATAGCTTCATCATTCTAGAAAAGATCATAAAGTTAGACTTTCTCACAATTTTATTAAGATAATCACTTGGGTAGAAACATAACTTAAGGTAGGTACACCCCAAATGGCACCTAACCTTAAAGCACCATCTACACTATGCATACATTTCTGAAATCAGTCATGTACCCAAGCTATAGATGGCCATTTCAGAAACAGACTTTGAGCTTTAACCCTTAAAGGACGGACCTCTGACCACTGGTTGGAAGCCCCTTTGCTGGTCACTCAATTTGATACCGTTCAGTAACCAATCAAGTATGAAATTTTTTTTTTTTCAGAGATGGAAGTACATGTTTTCTGCACTTCACAAAAATTTCAGATTTTCTTAAGGAAAATTGATTTTTATGAGATTTTTTGAAGGAAAAATGAAGAAAAAATCATAGAAAATAGAAACTTATCTCAAAAAATCTGAAAATTTCACGATGTGTGTAAACTGTAGTGACAAACATCATGGTATAAACTCAACTTCCGTGTACACCTATTTATAGGTTGCAATGGACATTAAAAATGCAGCCAAAATTCAAATTGCAATAAAATATTCAATTTTATATGTTTTTCCAAAATTCCAATTGGAGTAAAAACTAGAAGAAAAGACCTTCATTTCATTAGTTGGGCTCAAACTCAAAAAATGTCATTTTCAAAGAGAAATTTCAGATTCAGTCAATTTCTCAAAATACACTAAAATGGCAAATTTTGCCATCCGTTTTCTCTAATTACTTCTCAACTACATGAAAACAAATAGTAGTTAGACTAAAAACTCAATTGGAGAGTCTTTACAACTAAATGTGAAAGGTCATTAAAAAAAAAGTGGATGAAAAAACTAACCTCTGCGAAGGCGAAGTCATCCGAACGCCAAAAAATGGCGTTGGCATCACTTAGGGGTTAATAACTTCTGCATACTGTATCCAAATTCTATGTTCTTTGGTACCTTGAAACATGTTTTCACTCACCAACAAGACTATATAAAAATTTGAACAACATGATGACACAAACTAGGCACAGTAACAATAAGTGGCCATTTTAGGTGTACCCACCTTAAGGGAGAAACACCCATTTCCGTCCCTGTACCTATTCTTGGACCATAGAGTGTCACTAAATCTGTCCATAGGCATACATTAAGGCGTCTGATAGCTGTTTAATTCTAATTTGTTGACGCAGTTGCAAGACACATGTGTAGTTTTCATTCACTGACATCTGATTTCAGCAGGTGTTCGGTTTAAGGTACACCTATAGGACGGTTCCAGTGGTCTAGGGAGCCAACACTTTGAAAATTTATAGAAATTACATACTGATTCCGAAAAATTTAATTTTTTTTTGAATATTCATGATTTTCACTCGCTAATGCTAGAAAAATATCAGTTTTAGAAAACGCTGCCTCCAACTATGCTGAATTCCTTATTCGGACGGTTTTGGGTGTTTCCACTGTACATACTTGAGATTGCAAAATCTTTAAATTGGTGTTTGAGAGTGTTGTTACCGAGGATCTTAGGAACGAAATTAGATGCAAATTTGTAAATTTCATTCATTCATGCAGCTCCCGGTTGTTGCGGCTAAAATATCGTCATGATCAACTACAGTAGTGCACAGTAGTGCACGTCAGGTTTAGGGTACTGTATAGCGCTCAAATCCCAGTTGGTTATATATATATATTATTGAGTGTATGTTGAATATTTTATACAACGAAGTTACGATACGTGTCCAGTAAATTTATTGCAAGAAATATTTCCAAATTATGAAACTAGTATGATGAGTAGTATTTTGATATCATTTTTATTTTCAGAATTTTAAAATTTTAGAATTGGGGATCAACCTATACTGCATATCCCTTTTATTTGGCCATTGGTCGAGTGTATCTGAGGAAAGTTTATGTGTTGAAAAGAATCAGTGAGCTGATACCGGAAAAATATACCTTTGGGAATAATATCATCTGATTGGTTCTGAGTGCTTCCTGCAGGGTCCTCACTGGAAACGGTATATACCGATACGAAGAAAAGCACCAAAAGCCCACCTGGTACAGTGACCTATCCTATAAGTGTGGGTGGCATTAATTTTTACGTGAATCACTCTGTTTTATCCACATTTTAAATGTGAGTTTAGGTTGTAGTACCAGGTTTGTTTTGCACCTTTTTTTCTTTTCTTTTTCTTTTTTTACCAAATGGACAAGTTTTGCACTTATCTTCACCACTAGAAATAACTTTGAAGGGCGACACTAATATTGCATCCTCATTAATAGAATAAATTAGCGTTGTAAGTTGGGTATCTTCAATACAATTGACATCGGTCTAAACTGATTTTACATAGTTGAAGTCTTAGTGAATTTTAGGGTGAAGATTTTCTAACAACAAAGCTTTGTAGGGGGCATCTAATATTGATTTGTTTTAGAATCATTCATCTTTATAATCTGTGTTTGTGACGGATAGCCAATCAAATTCTCCTAGTATGCCCTACATTCACAATGGTATTTGAGCCATAACATTATGATGTGGAATGTGAACATGATTTGAGTGGCAACAATTAAATACATTGTCAAAGTAGGTGAATTCACACATAAGGTATAGCTAGGCAAACTCCCCAAACATGTTATTCATCCATGTTGTTCATTAATGAAGATCTTTGGGCCATCAAATTGTGGCCTGGAATGTAAAGATGACGGGAGTGGCAGTGAATAAACACATTGTTAGAGTAGGTGAGTTCACATGTGAGGTACAGCTAGAGAACCCCCCCAAACACGCCATGATGGTCTTTGGGCCATCAAATTGTAACGTAGAGTGTGAAGATGATGGGAGTAACTGTGAATACATTGTCAAAGTAGGTGAATTGACATGTAAGGTATAGCTAGTGAAACCCTCCAAATACACCACAATGGTCTTTAGGCCACCCAATTGTGACATGGAGTGTGAAGATGATGGGAGTGGCAGTGAATAAATACATTGTCAAAGTGGGTGAATTCACATGTGAGGTATAGCTAGTCACCCCTCTAAACACGCCGCCATGGTCTTTGGGCCATCAAATTGTGACGTTGAATGTAAAGATGATGGGAGTGGTAGTAAATAAACACATTGTCAAATTGGGTGAGTTCACATGTGAAGTATAGCTAGTGACCCCCCCCCCCCCCAAACCCCTACGATGGTCTTTGGGCCACCAAATTGTGATGTGGATGTAAAGATGATGGGAGTGGCAATGAATAAAGACATTGTCAAAGTGTGTGAGTTCACATGTGAGGTATAGCTAGTGACCCCCCAAACCCCCCACGATGGTCTTTGGGACACCAAACTGTGACGTGGAGTGTGAAGATGATGGGAGTGGCAGTGAATAAAGACATCGTCAAAGTGGGTGAGTTTACATGTGAGACACAGCTAGTTATCCCCCCTAAATACACCACGATGGTCTTCGGGCCACGAAATTGTAACGTGGAATGTGAATATGACGGGAGTGGCAATGAATAAATACATTATTAGAGTAGGTGAGTTCACATGTGAGGTATAACCAATCAAATCCCAAAATACACCGCAGTGGTCTTTGGGCCATCAAACTATAATGCGGAATGTGAAGATGATGGGAGTGGCAGTGAATAAATAAATTGTTAGAGTAGGTGAGTTCACATGTGAGGTATAACCAATCAAACCCCAAAACACACCACAGTGGTCTTTGAGCCATCAAACAATAATGTGGAATGTGAAGATGACGGGAGTGGCAGTGAATAAATAAATTGTTAGAGTAGGTGAGTTCACATGTGAAGTATAACCAATCAAACCCCAAAACTCACCATGATGGTCATTGGGCCATCAAATTGTAACGTGGAATGTAAAGATGATGGGAGTGGTAGTAAATAAACACATTGTCAGAGTGGGTGAATTCACATGTGAGGTATAGCTAGTAACCCCTCCAAACACACCACAATGGTCTTTAGGCCACCAAACTGTGATGTGGAGTGTGAAGATGATGGGAGTGGCAGTGAATAAAGACATTGTCAAAGTGGGTGAGTTCACATGTGAGAGATAGCTAGTTACCCTACCTAACACGCCACAATGGTCTATGGGCCATCAAACTGTAATGTGGAATGTAAAGATGACGGGAGTGGTAGTGAATAAATAAATTGTTAGAGTAGGTGAGTTCACATGTGAAGTATAACCAATCAAACCCAAAAATACACCATGATGGTCTTTGGGCCATCAAATTGTAATGTGGAATGTGAAGATGATGGGAGTGGTAGTAAATAAACACATTGTCAGAGTGGGTGAATTCACATGTGAGGTATAGCTAGTACCCCCCAAACACGCTACGATGGTCTTTGGGCCACCAAACTGTGACGTGGAGTGTGAAGATGATGGGAGTGGCAATGAATAAAGACATTGTCAAAGTGGGTGAGTTCACATGTGAGAGATAGCTAGTTACCCCGCCTAACACGCCACAATGGTCTATGGGCCATCAAACTGTAACGTGGAATGTGAAGATGACGGGAGTGGCAGTGAATAAATAAATTGTCAGAGTGGGTGAGTTCACATGTGAAGTACAACCAATCAAACCGCGAAACACACCACGATGGTTTGTGGGCCATCAAATTGTAACATGGAGTGTGAAGATGATGGGAGTGGCAGTGAATAAACACACTGTCAGAGTGGGTGAATTCACATGTGAGGTATAGCTAGTATCCCCCCAACACGCCACAATGGTCTTTAGGCCACCCAACTGTGACGTGGAGTGTGAAGATGATGGGAGTGGTAGTGAATAAAGACATTGTCAAAGTGGGTGAGTTCACATGTGAGAGATAGCTAGTTACCCCCCCTAAATACGCCACGATGGTCTTTGGGCAACGAAATTGTGATATGGAATGTGAAGATGATGGGAGTGGCAGTGAATAAACACATTGTCTAGCTAGTCACCCCCGCAAATATATTGTTCATTTACAATGGTCTTTGGGCCATCAAAGTGTGACGTGGAATGTGGAGATGATGGCATTAGCAATGATTAAAACACATTGTCAAAGTGGGTTAATTTTATACGTAAGGTATAGCTAGTCAAACTTTCCTAGCATGCTTAGCATTTACAATGGTCTTTTGGCCATCAAATTATGACTTAGAATGTGAACATGATGCTAGTGACAACCATCAAATACATTTTCAGAGTAGGTGAGCATACAGAGGTATACCTAATGAAGTTTGGAACAACTCTAAAGTTAGATGAATATAAAATGTTCCAACTCAATAACTAAACTTAAGCCAAATCACACTTTTTAGAACCTTGTATTATATTCTAATCTTCCTACTTATATATTCACATCAAATCCTCACTTAAACAAAACAAAACAAGTTTTCATTATGTCTCTATGAAATGTACAATGATTTTTAAATTTTTTTCTATATTCTAAAGAAGGTGACCTACTTGAGAAGGGCAACCTAGTGACTACAAGAACCTAATAAGACTTTTGTCCCTTGTTACAATGGAAGATTGAAAAATATGGATCCACCAAAAATAAACTCCATTTTCTATCAATACTAATTTCCATGCTCCATTTTCCATGAACCAATCTATTTTCTTATGAATTTCAAATTCACTTCCAAGATAACCTAAAGCCAAATCTAGAGCTAGCTTTGAAAGATTACGAATAAGAATTGATGATGATCAATGATACAATGAACACCCAAATGTTGAGGAGAAATTTGAATCCTATTAGCTGATATATGTAAATTTTATTGAGAAGGATTCTTCATTGATAATCTTTATAATATTTATTAAAATTGAATATTTTTTGAAATAGTGATGGATGATTTTCCTTAATTTTTTAATTTCCAACTACAATTTTGGAAAAATGAATGGGCTTGTGATATACTAATGTGCGTCGGTTCTCCCCAATCTTTAGAGCACCTAACGTCCCAAACAGATCTAGATAAACCTTCTCAAAATACCTCCAAATAGTTGCAAACTAATTTCTTTGGGGAAAGGCTACATCTCTAGATGAGATGGAGTCTCATCCCTCCACAACTAGGGGCTTTCATGTAAAGGGTGGCTCCTGGCCTTCTTCGTTGCTCGG
Source organism: Thuidium tamariscinum (assembly GCA_947034885.2). Taxonomy (NCBI): domain Eukaryota; kingdom Viridiplantae; phylum Streptophyta; class Bryopsida; order Hypnales; family Thuidiaceae; genus Thuidium; species Thuidium tamariscinum. The sequence continues at coordinate 14,813,340 of OX344756.2, forward strand.
ATTGTGCTTTGTTGATCCGTGCCGATGCATGCAGTGATTTGTCGACTGATCTTCTGGCTTCGTAGTTAGGTTCAACAAAAGAGAGGTGTTGTGAGTTAGATTGTGATTATTGAAAAAAACAAAACAAAATTCTTTCGCCAGGACTTGTCCCGTGTACTTTTCCCTCTATCAATGGTAATTGTCCATGTGTTTCAAAAAAAACCCAAAACCCCCCAAAAAACCCCTCCAAATGATTATCTGAAATTCAAGATTTAAACACTGGCTTGTTTTGCTTCTAAATAAAAATGTGGCATGCCAAAAAAAAAAAAAAAAAATGGAACCAATTTTTTGGGTAGACTGCGAGATTAACCTCCATATTAGGTGGCTGATTTCGAGGCCACGGGTGGTGATGACAGATGCGTCTCGCGGCCACACAATGAATGCGTGCAGCCAGCGCCGTCACAAGATCATCCCGCCCGCACCCAAACCCAACACCCCGCAGAGTGACGCACCTGCCTGCAATTCCCAAGAACGCAAGCCCTCAACCAGCAGCAGTTTCCTTCCATCAAAAGCTCCACCAGCCAGATTTCCAACGAACTGGAGCGCAGGCAGCAGCAATTCCCAACACGGCTAACAGCAATTTCGAAGTTCAGTGTGGAGGTGAAAATAAAATTAAGAGTAAGAGATGGCAATGCACGATGTGAAATCTTACCATGGAAGGTGGGCCGAGCAGGTGGATTTACCTCGAGAGAAAACACTGGAGGTTTTTTTTCACAAAATTTTTATTTCGCAAATTCTCAATTCATATTTGCTTGTTACTAAAGACCCCAATTTTGACTATGAGAGCTCTACGACTTACCCTAGTAGACATGGCCCAATATATGGGACTTTTTTCACTTTTATTTGGAGAACCCAAAACTTACCCTGCTGGGCCCACTTTAGAGGGTAGGATTTCACGTCCTGCGTGAGTGGTGACGACGTGGGCTTATTTAATTACTGGCAGTGCCGCAGCGCAACGCAAGCGCAGTCGCAAGCTCGGAAGCAACGTGATTTTCTCATGTAAGCTTAGCTAAAAGCCCTGCTAAATGTAGGTTAGTAAAAATTGGAATTTCGTACTGATTTTCTGTCGCTGTAAATGTTTCCGAGTCGAACTGCTGCTAACTTTAGAGAACCTTGTTAAGCTGACGCTAGACTTGAGTTAGTTTAGTGGGAAGTTGAGGAAGGCGGAGGCGCTAACTTAATTAACTGCCCTTGCCTGCGTGGCCATGGGCAGAATCCGCCCTTCATCAATTGCAACTGGTCCAGTCAGAACTCAGAAGCTCCTGGGCCCTGGCATGGCGGACCCTAAGCTGAAGTAAACTTAGGTGCAGCGTAGACCCTCTCAGTGAGTAGGTGCTGTACAGTACAAGGGAGCCTTGGAGAGGATCTTGGGGTGGATCATCAGGGATCTTCCTCTGGATCATGCCTCCCTCGCACCCCATTCCCCATTCCCCAAGCATCCACTGCACAAGGCACACTCAAATCCACACACACACATTATACAGACAAACAGACGCATCCCGATCGGCTGAGACCCATCTTGGCTGGCTGGGACTCATCTCGCTCGCCATCGCCACTTCTGCAGCCATTGCTATTAAGCTTGCTTACCTGCAGCGCAGTTTCAACCTTCTCTTCCCTCAAGTCCCCTTCTTCACCTCTTCTCCGCATCACTCAGTACTCACACTCACACACTCACACACTCTCTGTTGGCACTCTCGCAACTCGTCTTCGCCTGTAACTGGATCCCCTTCTTCAACAACTCACTCCAATCTTCAACACCTGCAACGAGATCCCTGACCTTCGCTTCTTCTGCTACTCTTTCAATCGACTTCACCTGCAACGGGATTCCCCTCTACAACTCGCTCCAATCGTTTTCCCTCTGCAAGTGGATCCCAGGGCCGCTGCTGCGTTGGGGTTGCTCTGTTTCTGGGTTCTTGGGTTCTTGCACAATTGCGTCGACGTGGCGGTGATGCATGCTCATCGGGCACGTACTTACGCATCTGGTTCGCTTGAAGAGGAGCCATGAGGCTGTGGTGCTGTACTTTCGGTATAGCTGGAGGACTTGAGGAGGCGGCCGAGGAGGGGTAGGTTGTTGGCTTGCGCAAGACGGCATTCGTTGCTGGAAGGTAAGAAACGCGTGTGCACGCTTCCGTCGATTGGAAGGGTGCCTTGATACGCTTCTTTGCTGAGTAGTTTTTTTCGTGTTTTTTTTTTGAAGTACGTACGACGTTTTTTGGTTTGGAAGGGAGAGTTGGTTTCATGAAAGGTTGTGAAAGCGAGTGGGAGGCCTGTGTGTGCGTTATTGTGGAGAGGGGGATCTCGAGAGAGTTTTTGAGTGTTGCATTGGTGAGAGCGTAATGGTGATGGTCGGCGTGTTCGTGGCTTCGCTGCAATAGGAACAATGTTTACGTTGTATTTCGGTCTGGTTTGCGGAGGTTGACGTGGAAGAGGTGAGGATGTTTGAGTTCTAAATGTACTGGCCAAGAGATTAGCTATGAGAATCGCGTGCATTGATTGTTTGAGGAATTTTATGTAGTTCGCAGAAACTATTTTAGCCTTTTCAGTAATCTCGGAGATTCGAAACCACACGTGGACACATTTAGGAGCTCCTGGGGAACAGAATCCATGATGCAGACAGACTTCTCCACATAGCCTTCAATAGATGCACTCTGATCACCACGATCGGGCAGAACTTGTGAAGCCATAGCCACCCTAACCTCGTTGAAACTGTAGGAAGGAACGCAATCCCTCAATTTGTGTCTTGCCTCTCTGCCAGTGGCAAGTTCTCGTGCTTAAACCCTCGCCATCGAGGGATGCCATCACCATTGGAGCTTTCTTGAGCCTTGTGAGATACATAGAGCCTTGTGTTTGCGTTGCGTTGCTAAGGGTTGGATTCGTGTGTGCAAAGCAGGAGTTCATTCAAAATCTGAGGGACTTATTGCGAGGAAGAACGTATTTCTCCGCTTGTTGCAACCATGGGTTCACCAGCCAACCTCACCTTAGGGCCGCAAGTGTCGACCGTCAAGTCAGCGATTGAGACGACGTTGAATTGCGCGGCTTCTTCTTCTGCAGCCGCCGCCGAAGCTGGGCATCGAGTGGAAGAGGTGCAGAAGCTCGCTGTGTATTTGCGTCAGCTTCAAGAGGAGAGGGGGAAGATTGAAGCGTTTAAGAGGGAACTCCCTCTTTGTATGCAGCTCCTGGATGCAGGTATGGCTTGCCACATCCAAAATTTGCGTACTTTTGGCGCACTTCAAAAGAAATTTCATGTTCTGTGATGAATGCAAACTGGATCAGTCGAAATGCTTAAGGAGATACTTAAACAATGACACGAAACGGCCTTCGTTTTACATGAAGGCCGTTTCATATCTGCAACTAACGACGTGGATGTGGTTTAGAGTCACGTTAACCTAATGAAGTGGATGTTTTGTGACACAGCCATCGAGAGTACAAAGCAAAGGGTAACTGAAGACCAGTGCTCGCCCACAGCCAGCCTCCAGACCAGCACTGTGGACGCACAGGATTCGGATTCCGAGAGGTCCAAAAGAACGCCCATCCTAGAGAATTTCATGCCATTGAAGCGACGGTGGGAGAAGCAGTCGAACCAAAACGATGGTGAAGAGGAGGAAGATCAGAAGGAGCAGAAAATTGTCCTTGGGCGGCCTGCGTGGATGGGCGAAGCGCAGCTCTGGACTAAGCACTCTCCATGTATGGACAACTCTCCTTCCACTAGAAGGCACATGGACTTTAGTAGCGGCATTGATCAAGCCAAGTCTCCTCTCACAAACGCAAGGCTGATGCTGAGTTCGAAGCACCGGCAAGGAGGGGCGTTTGTGCCGTTCAATCGGGAGAGACAACTGATCAGCCCCCCGTTCTCTCCTCCGTTGGCAGGGACGGTTCCAGATGCAGCGAGCTTGAGCCTCTCCACGTCCGCAGTGCCGACTGCGAGTCAAAATGGGCACACAAATGGGGACTCGGATGTGGGAAGCTTGGATGTCCGAGTCCGAGAGCAAGTCTCAGATGCGCGCGTGTCTATTGACTACCCGGCACAAACACGAACTGCGACCGTCCAGCCACAGCGAAAGGCTCGCAGGTACAGATTTGTAAACAAATGACAGAATTGGGCTGAAAAATTTCCGATACTTTGAAACACGTGTCGGTACAGATTAAATTCGTGTTTCAAAGTACTAGCCCTCTTCCAGAGGTTTCAAATCGTGGTTCTCTAATCAATTCCATTCTTGGAGGATATGTCTTGCACTACGACAATTCATTTGAGAGAATTCATAGTGCAAAAGAGATTTCAAGATTGAAATCCTTGCAGAGATTTTCAATATGTTTGTGAGTCTGTTGCTGGCTCCTCCTGAGGTGGTGGTTCTGGTGGTTGCAGATGTTGGTCACCTGAGCTTCATCGGCGCTTTGTCAGTGCTCTCCAGCAGCTTGGAGGTTCGCAAGGTAGGGTTGCACTCTGTTTCCTTTTTCATATGATTGTTTCTGCAAGGTCGTAGGATTTTAATATATGGCACTTAGATTCGTTGTTACTGGAATCGGTCACTGGTCACTTGGCTGCTAAAGAGTCCACTCCATCAAGTGATATGAAAGGTAGCACTTGCTTATACCTATGCGTATGCATGGAAATTCATAGAACTGCCGTTACCAGACTCTTTATTCATGATGGTCTTCGAACTACTGTTCCTCTTCTTCTCTGCCATCTTGACCTAGTGATGTGTGTTGCGCAATGGATGTTGACCTATTTCTGTGGTGTATATGTTCCAGTGGCAACACCTAAACAGATCCGGGAGCTGATGAAAGTGGATGGTCTCACGAATGATGAAGTGAAGAGTCATCTTCAGAAGTACCGGTTACATACACGAAGGTCAAGTCCATCGCCGAGTCCGTCTTCACACGCACCTCAGCTGCTGATTCTGGGCTGGGTGCCACCTGATTGCTCTCCAGCGGTGGGAGCAGCATCGCAGGCATCAACAGGTGGTGTATGTGATGACCCCCCTCCGGCTATTCAACAAGAGCACACACCGCCACAATCCTTGCAGGTAAAACATCCTACAATCATCTACTTCCGAAAGGCAGTACGTAGATTCTCTGTCACTTGCAAAATGTCCTGCAGGATCACATACAAACAAAATCTTTTAAGTATGCCGCTCTTGAAGTTCACCGGTCTCAAATGAGATTTGAGTTATTTCTCCCTCGGTGTTCTTGCAAATCGATTAGGGCCTCACTCTGGAAGATTAGAAACGATGAGAATGGGATGTCTTGCCCTAAGGCCACAGATTCAGTTTAAGACGAGACATCCCGTTGCGCATCGTTTCTAATTCTCTTCAAGAGGCTCATATGGGGATTAGCCGCTCTCACTTCAGTCGCTGTTTTGTTTAGAATATGGAAACAAACGGTTATTTCATCGTGGAAAGCTTGACCTGTAAGTGGCCAAAAGTAGACGCTTGTACGTCAATAGGATTATTGAAATCGATGTCAAAGCAACCATGCCCTACATGGGATTGAAAAATACACCAGAAGAAAGCAGCAATCATAGGATACGTTTTTTGAATGAGAAAAGTGTCGTGTGGAACCACCTGAATGGTCAAAAGTGTCTGCTTCCATATCTGTACGAGTTGAATGAAACAGTTGGAAGTTTCGTAGAGGATTCCAAAATTATATGAAAACAAGAAGAAGAAACCTTGAAGTACATTTTTTGTAAATGGGGAAAGCATTTTTTTGGACGTTTCCGTAGTCAGCTTTGAGCTTTCAAAGTGGACATTCTGTTTTGGTAAACAGTGCCACAGTGTACTGAGAAATCATGCAATGAATCATTTAGGACGATTCAAAGAAGATGCCAAAAGAATATACCAACAGAAAGAAGAACCACGCAATACACTTTTAAATGGTCACAGAAATGTTTCAGAAGTTGCCTTAATCAACTAGGAGCTTTCAAAGTGGTTTTTCTATTTGCGATGGGTGGAATAGTGACACCATTTCATTAAGAAATATTATATTAAGAAATCAAATTTGTGATTGTGTGCAGGGAGCGTCCCCTGGCGGAGATGAATGCCCACATTCCAGCAGCGATTCATACGTGGATGAATCTGACGACGAGGAAGAGGGGAAATCAACTACGACCTCGAGCCAGAAAGAGGAGGAGAACGAGCAGAAACCGTTGCAATCCAAGGGCAGCACCACCTGCTTGCCTGAAGTCGTCGACACTAACAAAACCCAAAACAGCAGAGACAGGAGCAGCAGCGCCATTGGGAAGCTGCAGACGTTCCGAAAGGCGAAAGCCGCAGCCTGATGATGATAATACTCTAATTATCATATCATATATCAAATTTTGGTCACTCCAATCCCATGTACAGGTTTCAATTTTGTCTGAAGAGAAGGAAAGTGTTGTAGAGAGGATTCTGTGCAGTTCCCAGGCTGCATATTCACTGTACATTGAGTCATGTTGCTCAGTCTCTGCTGTGATTTAACTGATCACTCATGTTCAAATTTTTTTTAAACTGATTTGTGCGCCACCGGTGGACGACGTAGAACATTTACTCCTAGCGTGAGAAAAAAAACGGGAGTCCACCTCTGTTATCTAAAAACGTGTCGGTTGATCTGAACAGCCGCCCTTGAGGGAAATTGAATATTTTGCTTTGAAGTGACTTGTGTTTATACAACACTTTGTGTCAAGTAATTAAATTATGATATCAATAAGGCAGAGGATTCTAGGTTCTTCATATTATGCATTCAAACATCTGGAGGAGATGTTTGTGAGTCCCAAGATTATTATTTTTGAGAAAATGTACTTGCTATGGTATCACTTTCAGAGATCAAAAACCTCCTACTTTCAAATTTGCAGAAGAGGTTTTTACTTAGTGATAGAATCCTAATTTCTCCATGTTTAACTTGATTCACTTCATTGAATCAGGAACGTTCACATCAGTACTTTTTAGTTGATCAGATGATTCAAATCGAGCAGAAAATTTGTGGTTCATAACTTAAAAAGTATTGTAACCTTCGTTTGGTCAGCAACAAGAATGACGCAATTGCCGCATGAGTTATAAAGTTTTGTAACCTTCGTTTGACCAGCCATCGTAAAAGGCACGCACTGTTGCAGACCTTTCAAACCTTTTAGACTTGGCATTAAGTTACGTAACTTAACTTCGGTGGTACTGTTGCAGAGAGAATTCAAGCTTTTTGCTTTCAACCGTTTCAAGCACAAAGGTAGAACCACCCATTCCCAACTAGCACCCCATAGCCAACCTCTGGATTGACTTATTTCCAACCAAGGCCACAATGTGCTTTTTTTTCCTTTTCAAAGTTGGGATTAAAAATTCATGACACATGTCTCAAAGTACTGTAGTGAGAAAGAAAGTAGGAAACAGTGAGTGGAAAAGTAATTTTTGGAATGATCAAAATTGAAAGAGTCTAGAGATTGGCTATGGGTTGAGAGCACTCTTTGCCTTTCAGAATTCATAGTAATTTCAATTCATGTGATAAAATTACCAATGTTTTTGCAACTCCTATCATTTCTATCATTGCACCTCTGAAAATATTTTGCTTTGCCTTCCACTACACAAGGCACTACACAAGATCATATGTAGAATACCTTCAATGATTGGTTATGGGTGGGTTCTCCCTTATGTGAACCTCTGCAGCTCCTTCTGACAACGAGATTGCTGCAGATTTTATCGCAGCACTCATTCACAGAAACAAAGCTTGAGGTCATAAATGAACTCTTATCTTACTCATTATTATACCAAAATGAAGGCATGGCTGTTCGTATTAATTCATGAATCCACAAATAAATCATAAAAAGTTTGCTAAATGCCCTATCAGTGCTAAGTTAGTCAACACCCTGGGGCCTGGGATCATCCTTTTTGTTTTCTCTATGGGAGAGGCACCCAATGGCACACCTGCACACAATGCCGTCCATTTCTAAGTCAGTCATTCATTCTAGAACAGAAATTTAGCAGGACTGTAGACTGCTTATTGTTTTAGGTCAAAAGAAATAAGCCATGTACTGCCTACCTACATTTATAGCCTGAAATGATTGTGAGCTATAGAAACAAACGGCATTGAGTACATGTGCACCATTGGGTGTCTCTCCCTTAAGCCTACCTGGCTCCAGCTCTAGATGTCCCATAACGTATGGTAGGAGGCTCATAAAGCGTCCATCTAAGGACAGATACATCCTTGCAAAAGATAGTATGCAAGTTAACTCTTAAACACCGGGCCTGTAGCCACTGGTTTCAGGGCTCACTGTCCGTCACCCAGTTTGTTGCCATTTTCTAACTAGATGTGTATGAAAAATTTTTATTTTATTTTTCCGAGATGAAACTACATGTCCTCTGAACTTCACAAAAATTTCAGATTTTTTTGAGGAAAATTTTATTTTCTGGAATTTTTTGAAGAAAAACTCAAGAAAAATTCAAATCAAATAGAAAATAATCTAAACAAATCTGAAAATTTCACCATATGTGAAAATTACAATGACAAACATCATGGTGTAAATTGATTTGCCGTGTACATCTATGATTAAAATGCAATGGACATTAAAAATACAATCAAAGTTCAAATTGCAATAAAATATTCAATTTTACGAATTTTGCCAAAATTCAAATTGGAGAAGAAACTAGAGTAGAGTAATTCTATTTCATTAGTTGATCTCAAATTCAAAAAATGTCGTTTTCAAGGAGAAATTTCAGATTTACTCAATTTCTCAAAATACATTAAAATGGCAAATTTTGCCATCCGTTTTCTCTAATTACTTCTCAACTACATGAAAACAAACATTAGTTAGACTAAAAAATCAGTTGGATATGCTTCGTAACTCAACATGAAAGGTCATTTGAAAAAAGTAGATGAAAAAACTATTGTTTACTTCTTCTTTTGACCCTAGACTGTGCTACAAAATGGTATTGGCAACAGTCCAGGGTTAATGGGGTTTGCTTGATTTCAGTAGATAGAGAAGTAAAGAGCAATTCTAATGCAAGTAGAATCAAAATTTTCTGAGCCATAATGAATAAACTACAATTTAATGAAGTAAAAATGCATAGGTATCTATTATTGCTCATAGGTTGCAGAAATTCTCAGTTGGGTCAAACCACACTGAAAGGTACCAAAGGCATTACTTTACTAGGACATGATTAGAGTCCTTTTTTTAAGTTTCAAAGCTTTAAATTACTTTGATGTTGTCATTTTGAAAAGAAAATAATAGATGGGTAGTATTGCAATGGGTTCTTTTGATGATTTTTGAAAAAAATTCATGGAAAAAATCCTTAAATAGATGTAAATCAGGTTAAATTTAGGAATTATTTTAAAATATAGCACTTAAGCAGGACTTTTTATCAAAAAAAATTATTCTTATCAAGTATATAGTTATAAAAAAGGATTTTATGAAAATGATTCTTAAACTAAGAATATTATAATTTTTTAATCAATTAATTGATTATTGATAAAGTATTAATTTTTTCTAAGAACAAAATTAAACATTTAATTTAAAATAATAATAATATAGAGACCTAGATGTCAATAATATATACACTTTTTGTTTTGACACAATCATCATTTGGATTATTTTATGTATTGAAAAAAACGTTCAAAAATTATTACTTCTGAATATTATAGAAAATAAAAATATAATCAATTTGTGTCAAAAATGTCCTTTTCTACTCTATCATATGAATATATACATATATGATTTTTTTGGATTCAATCACATTATAATTCATTAGAAATTAGACTCCTTTTTGTCCATTTAAAAAGCTGATGCATTGACAATTCAAGTACAATTGGATTTTTAATAAAGAATTTTTCTTTTTTTAATGAATAAAATACTATTAGTCTTAACATGACTTGAATCTCTAATAAAAAAGGACTAAATTATCTAAAATTAGTAGATTAGCATTAGAAAACAATAGATTGAAAAAAGTTACATTGCAGATTTTAGTGTGTCTGACCCCTTTTGTCGTACATTAGAGTGTGATTTGACCCAGTTGCAACATGGCTTTTAATAGAGCAAGTAAGTCCAAGAAGTAACCAAGGTAGAAGTGCACACTACACATAAGAGTCTGAATGGTGTCCTCATGAAATCAAAATTGGAGTGGTCTTCTACTCTTCTATTTCATTTGTTTAAAAAAACAATGTAGAGTAGTCCCCAATCCCCCATGTCAGATGGAAATTATGCATGTGGATTGTGGAAGCACATCCTCTTAGCATAGAGCCACCACTATTACAAAAATTATTATTTTTCAAAAGGTTATTTTCACCAACAAGTAAGAACCAATCATTGGATCACTAATAGTCACCTTGTCAAGAGCCAAAAACCAAGCACAGGGAACCCACATCCTCTGACCACATAGACATTGCTTCATTTAAGAAATTCTACACTTTTTTTTTGCCTTCCCTAGGGGCAACTGCAAATGACCAGTTGCTTTTTAAGCCTCCTACTATAAAGGAAAAAAAAGACAAGTCATAGCATGAGGACTCAAAAGTATCCAATTACTTATTTTGTTTCTTTTTAATGCAATGGTTTGTCATTTGTTAAAAATAGAAAAAGTGTCCAGTGAATGACTTTTAAGGGTTCATTATGTAGACCCCAAATCACCCCTATTTTTGGGTGGAATTGCATCTTCTTGCACTCTAATGAAACAAATATTGTAAAGGATTGGCACTATGACAACCATAGTGTGGAATTGGGGTTCAAGGGTTGGATTTATCTTGAAAAATCAGAGTTGTATGCTTTGAGGAACACCACTATGTAGTTTAGGTACATGGCAAAAGTTTCAATCATTATTCCACAATTTAAAGGGATGATTTTTTGTTTTTTGTTTTTAACAAATGGACCGAACCAGTGCATTAAAGAAAAACCCAAGAAATAAGTGGACAAGGTAGAGCAGATGGATAAGAAGGGGAACAAAAGGGATGGTTTTTGAGTACTTTTGCAACCATATAGTAAGGAGTTCAAAGAAGCACATGCATTAGAATCTAAATAGACAAGAATAGTCCTTTCCATGAGGCAACAATGGGTAGAAATATGTTTTTGCTTGACAATCTATGATAGGTTTATTTTCTTCTCAAACAAGTTCAAAGAAACAAAGTTGGAGATAATAAATGCTCTAAAATCTCTCTCTTTAATATGGCCAAGTTACTTCAAAAGAATAAAGGATTCCATTTTGAAAATTTGTGCAAGTTTTGTTTCATTTATAATTTAGGATTTTAGCATGAAATTTTAAAATAGGTGCTAATCATCCTAATTTATGTGTGAAGCTTTGTTTCACATCATTCAATAAGTATTGCAAAAGTCAAATTTTTTTTCAATTTTAATGTCAAATAAGGCAACAAAAAATATATTCTTCAAATTTTGAAACTATCTTAGTTAGGTTGTATAAATTTTTACTTAGGATAAAATATACCAAGTTATTTTGAAAATTCAATTTTGAAAATTTTCATAAGAACAAATATAAAGAATACCTATTGCCTTCTAGAACATTCTCACCATTGGGATCGACTATTATCAATTTCTTGTACAAGTTATTACCAATTTTAGTCTTTTCTTCCATTCAATCCATCTACAACCTTTTAAAAAGATGAATATACAAAAGTTATTTATTTAATTTCTTAACATATATTTTCAACCTTCTGCACAACATATTGACTAGAATGCACAAGTTATAGAATATATGGGTTTTTCTTTAAATGTTCAAAGACAAAAACTCTTTTTTTTCAAAAGACTAAACCTCATTTTTTTTCAAAAGACTAGGCAAGTCTACAATTTGAAGTTAGGCACACTAAACTTGCACTTAGTTGGGATATTAAATCTAAAATATTAAAATAATATAACTAAATAAGCTTATCAAAGGATCCTAAGGTTAAATTTGTCAAAAAATAAATATAGATGAAGATTTTAGCCTTCCTTTGGATACAAGTATTTTGAAGCAATTTTAGACTTCTAAACACCCAAAAATTTTAGCCTCTAGCTAGGCTTGGCTCTCTTTGTTCTTAGGAGTTAAGACATGTCTCTCTTCAATAATCAAGTAGAATATATAAACTGACCAATAAATAACTTGACATTGTTTACATCAAAAGCTCTTGACCTGAGGATAGGGATTAGTAAAGACTTTACATGGGATGACGACCCATTTTCCGCCACTTAAAGAATTAGGCATATTTGTTGGATGGGTGTCTTATAGGAAAAAATTTCCCAATGCAATAAATGGAATTCCAAAAGATTTAAATTTTGTTTACATTTCTTTTGTCAACAACAAAATTACTATGAATTTTTTTCTTGAAGATTCTATGAAATCTATTCTTGTTAAATAGGTCATTCTATTTTCAACCATAGGCTCATGAAATGATCAACTATACTTTGTTCCTATAAGTGATAAATGTGGCACCAAAAATGTGCTTTCCTTGGTAATGTTGATGCACAAGTAATTGATCATTTAACCCCTAAACCCCTAACCTCTATGTTTTCACCAAAACCACTTCAAAACTGTCATTTCTTAGACAATTATCAAATTTAAAAAAAAAAACATTTTTTGACAAAATTAACCGTAGGATCTTTTAGAGAACAAGTTTAAGAATATGTGGAAAAAATTTCAGAAATTTCCGCCGTGTAGATTGCAAGATATTAGTGTTTGAAGTGACAAAAATCAGTTTTTTATCACTGCGGAAATCCGGGCAGCTGCACTTCAGAAGACCATATTTGTGTGGAAAAATGTCCAAAATGATTGTAACTCCTTGGATTCATTTTTCAAGTGAAGTTGGCTACATGCTTGAAAATTTTCAGATCATTTGGAATTGTGAAACATATAGGAAAAAAATAGTAAGTAGAAAGAAGTAGAAAATGAGCCAAAATACTAAATTATTAACAATTTATTTATAAAGTTAAAAGAAGACAATCCCAATGGTTGTAATGTTGTATTAAACAATATACACCCAATTTTTTTATTTTTTTTCAAAATTATTGAAAATTGAATTAAATAAAGAATTTCAAACTTTTTTTGTAGTGTAGAGATTTTATAACTAGCCAAAACTACCTCAAACTAAAAAACCTCATAACTTTTGACTCATTAATCCAAATGGAATGATTCAAAGATTCTCATTCCTGTATAAACCTAAAGAATCAATTTGAAATTTCACTTTTGAAAAAAAAGTTTTTTTAAAGAAGTTTTTTCAGCTGCCCAGGCTGCCCTCACTTCAAACAAAACAACATATCATGCCATAACTTTTTAACCGTGTAGTCAAAAGTTACAAAAATTGTTGGGCCTTGAAGATACTCCTCGGACACATGTTGTATCAAATTTTCAAAGAAAAAAAGTATAAACTCTATTCGTAGTGAGCTGCCCGAAATTTCTATGTTGCCAAAAAACGCAGCTCAGGGCTTTAGGGGTTAAGTAATTTGAGAATAGATCGTACATAGTATGAGGTGGTAGAAATTTTTCCCATATAGGAGGATAAGAAATAAAGTGATAGAATTTTTTTGAAAATCTTATTCTTGAAATTGAAGTTACTAGGAATTTTGGGAGGTAAAAAGTGCACTTCACACATAGTCAATGTTTAGAGTCTTTCAATTTTGATCATTCAAGAATTGTTTTCTTGTTTACTACTTCCTACTTCCTATGGTCACTAATTTAAGACATGTGTTATAACCTTATTAGTCTCAACCTCAAAAAGACCAAACAAATGCATTTCAAGCTTTGGATGGAAATTTGTTCTAGCCTTAATTGGAAATATTGCACCTCTATAGGGTGGATGTTGGATGTCACTAGTTATTGGTGCTTCAACCTTATACCTAAGACTGTGCTTAGTAGAGAGGGTATTATGTAGTCTATACACAAGGCAACTTAGATGTAAACAAACACATGTCAATGATTAACAAAAGTACACTAGCCTATAAAGGAGGAGGCTCTAAAACTACTCAAGTTGTAGAATGGCCCACCTTCTCAAATGTACATTGCTCATACATGTTGCATTTTCATCTTTATAGGATTGTACAAATAGTGTACATTTGAAGAGGTGGGCTGTATTAGAGTCTTTTGCATTTTGACTACAAAAATTCCTAACTAATTCCACAAAACTCCAAAAAATACGAAATGATGTGGGTTAGATGCCAATTCTACTTGTCCTTCAAGAGAAATTTACTAAAAAATAATGCAAGAAATTTCACCTCCCCCAGATTCCGTTTCAGCTCTTAGATGGGCGCTTTATGGATCTCCTCCCTTACTGTGGAAAGGGAGGGAGGGGGTCGCGTACTCTCGTTGGCAAAAAAGTGTGGCACCGAAAGGCTGAAACGCCTGCAGTCCGGTTTCACATGATCTCACAGCCGACACAATCACAATCCTCAAGCAGAAACAAGCTTAAAACCATAAATGCTCCTTTGCAGGATTAATAGTATTCTGAATTTCTGATCAGAATTAACTAGTCATAACATTAAAGACGTGACTCTCCTTAATAATCATAAGGTATAATAATCATAAGGTAGTCTGCTCTAAAAGCAACTGTGCTGTAAATGTGACCCCTATCCAGGAACAATTGATATGTTGTTTGAAATTTGTATTACCGTCAATGATGAGTTGGGTAGGCTTAAAATGGTTGCTTTATGAGTAGACTTCCTTTTATCTCAAACCGTCAATAATAGCCAATCCAACACCCTGACACATTATGAGATCAGAAACTCTCCACCTCGGGGTTGATCGAGGTCAGCAAAGTTGGTGGATACATTACGTACAGTATTGGTAAACAGTTGAGCTAGCCCACCAATTCAAGTGGGCGGCACCGATCGACGGCCGAAACGCCTCCGGTGACACATTCCACATCTCGCAGCACACTCACAGAAACGATCACAAATTCGCAGAAAGAACTGAAGCTTGGAAACATGAATGCACAATTTTTTCACCCTCTAATCAGATATGTTCTTGCCGTAACAAGTTAAAAAAACATGAATCAAGATTCGTAGTATTCAGGTACCACAAAACATGAAGTTTGCCAGTTAATCGATCCACACTCTGGCACCATGGATCAGATCAGAAGCTCTCCATCTCAGGGATGAGATTAGCAAAGTTGTTGGACTCGTAGTTGGTGAAGAACAACGTTGTTAATACTAATATAGGACCAGGTGCGCGACTGACTACCGAATTGAAACGCCTGCGGTTTCAAATTCAGCATCTCGATCACACTCACAGAAACAATCACGTATTCACATGCAGAAACAAGCTTGGGATCAATCATGAATCCGATGCACTATAATAATCACTTCCAAGTTGATGAGATTTTTGTTGGTCACGTACGTACACAGCTCTAGCTTCTAATCATCAGGTGCAAAACATGAAAGTTTGCCAAATAATCAGCAGCACCAGTACCCTGGCACCATCCATATATAATTCCTTCGATCAGAATTCAGAAGCTCTCCACCTCCGGGTTGAGTTTCGCAAAATTGGTGGACTCGTAGTTGGTGAAGAAGTTGTACTGGTAGACCAAGTGCGGCACCGACGGCTGAAACGCCTGCGGCTTCACGTCCAACATCTCCTTGAGCATTTGCGCATTCTCAGGGATGGTGCTGAGGATGATCTTCCCGCCGGGCTTGAGCAGCAGGTGCGCGGCCTCGGCGTACTTGGCCCACACCTCGTGGGTCACGAACGGAGGGTCGATCACCACGCAGTCGAACTGGTGGTGCATGGAGGAGGCAATCGCCGCAGCCTGGTTGTAGTTCCAATACACGAAGTTCGCATGCTTGCCCCACTGGAGGTCCACCTGCACACACATTTACACATAGAATTGAAGGAGAAGTCAGAGAATTGAAGACGATCGATGGGTTTTTGAGGGCAGCTAGTAATTGTTCCAAAACTGGACTTAATATGAGGAAAGCTAGATGAGTTGCATCGCAACGAACTTGCAAATTGCAGAGCAGGAATCCCAAGTCAGGTGTGACCTCTTAGTAGCTGGCATTACGGGTAGGGCCGGGGATACTTCGACTAGGAGGAAAGAGGATTGCTTTAATTGCAACGAACTTGCAAATTGCTGAGCAGGAATTGCAAGGTTGAACTATGGAAGGAGAATTGTCTTGTACCCAAACTTGCAAATTACGGAGGAATGGCCAAGTTTGGCACCTCCTCCTAGCTAGGCTGAAGGAAGAGAAATACTATAACAGTTCGAGACTTGATCTGGTCTTCTATTAAAAGAACACCTGTGACCATTGAATATCTCATTGATACTTACACTTGGACGGATTTGTTCACAAGTGGATCAAGCAATATGATACATGACTTCGCTGACTTAGCCGTAGCATTCGAATGGAAATGGGGGCATAAAAGGTGGAGGATGCTAAAATCTTTAGGAGTCTGATCCCGTCCCCTAAACACAGTAAGCAGACCATTGTTAGCAGCAAAGTCATGTTTTCATAGACTTCGTTGGCCTTACTAGCAAGTGCAAGTATGTCTAAGACCACTGAAGTTTGAAACAAAATGCAGTTGTCTACTGTCCTGTCACTAGTGATCTACAATCTCCCACTTCGAGTGATTGCATGAGGGATTCATTCACAGTGATAAAAACCTGACCTCAAGACAGTTTGACTCTTCAACCCAAAGTGATCCCTCTCGATCCATGTTCTCACCATGAAAGCACACTCCAACATATTGGTTCAAGTGCTGAACAGTATCCTCATCTGTGCTCCCAGGATTAGGGTTTACCATTCCTACTTTCCTTCAATAGTGATCTAAAGCCTTCTATTTTGAATAATGGCATAAGAAAACTCACGAATGGTGATAAAAACTATTGACCTCGAGAGTTTTATTCTTGAACCCAAACCGATGTTACCACGCACCTCACAATGAAAGCATACTCCAACACATTGTTTTCAACGCTCAACAGTATCCTCTCCAGCATTAGGGTTTAGGGTTCAATCAGAGAGACGACAGAGAGACTCGACCCAGAATTAGGGTTTGGAGTGCAAGCAAAGAGTATCAGATCGAGAGATGGCAGCAGGAGGGTTGTTGGGTTACTGACATCGAAGAAGAAGGATTGGTTCTTAATCTCTTGATTTTCGAGGGAGAACCAGACGCTGGGCGTGGACAGGAACGCCACTTTGGTGGCGTGCTCTTCGATTTCCTTCGTCAGCATGGCGATGGTGCTGGACGCGTACCAGTACTGGTTGAGCTCCCACTTCTCCTCCGTCCGGGCCAAAAACCTGTTCTTCTCCCTTGCAATTTTCTTCACTTCTGTTGTTGGGATGACTGCTTCAGGCTCTTTCACAGGCGCCATCGTTCCTGAGAATGGAGCTTTTAGGGTCACCGTGAAGGGCTTTGAAACTTGATGGCGAGTTGCGAGAAACTCGAGCTCTTCAGCTTGTGTTATTCGGATGTCATGTATTCAGTCATTGGAATCACAGCACCCACAGCCATGGCGGCAACAGGGTGCATCACGCGGAATGCCTGGTTATTATTCGTTGCAACCATAACTCCCTGCAACTCCAATGCTTTGTCACCCAGATGGAAATAGTCGTCTTCACAAGTTAGGTCTCTAGCTACAACTTCCCAGCAGCGGTTGGTAACTGTTACTGCCGACGTTCTCCTGTCCTTATAAACCCTGTGGTCAGTACAAGAGGAGATCAATGTATGTTTTTCCAAAACCAAACATCGCAGATTAAGAGAAACTCTGGCAATGGAAACCTCTGAGATTGTGGTACACATCGCAATGTAGGTGAGTCTCTCATTTCGAAAGCCCGGTCAAAGCCCTGTGCAATCAAGACATCGATTCGACTTAACTACTTCTGGGTTTCAGACCTCGAGGAATGGACGCTGAACGACAATATGGCGAGTAAGCAATCACAACATTAAACAGCGCACAACATCGTGAAAACTTTGAGGTTAACAAGAGAATCAGTCAATGCTCACTAAAGCAACTCGAAGCTGACAACCATCAATTCAATAGAGCAAATTCAGTACGGTGCCGTTGTCCAGGTGAGGGAGATGAGAAACAAAGTCAAAACATTGAAAATTCAATGTCCACACCTAGCGTGTGGACATCGCCGTTCAGCATTGAATGAGATCTTTCAGATACCATGGAATGCATATTTATCTTCTTCCACAAAGTCTGAAGTTTACCCACTACTGCATCCCCTCGCATTGCAGATTATGCTCAGCTTCCAATAACAGAGGAAGACACGCGATCGACAAGACGACTAGCCAATGCTCTCTCACGCAAGTAAGGTCATAACAACAACAGTCAATTCAGTACAGTGCCATTACCAAATGGAGAGAAAACAAACAAGTTTGACACTCCCGCATTGAACACTTCAACGTCCATACCATGGAAACTGAACATCCCCACAATCAGCCTCAAATGCACCTTCTTCCACGAAACTTGAAGAGACGAAAAAACCACAACAGAAAATCAATGAACGGCAGTTTCACTTCAACCAAGCGAGCAAGCGAGCAGCATACCTGGCACCACCAAGATCGAGCATTAAGCTTGGTATCCCCAGAAGAGAGGCTCTCTTTGTTTGGACCTCACTTACTCTATCTCCTTGTCGGACATGGTCACCTGGGACTCTGACATCTGACGGCACAACTGGCAGGAGAAGGGACGAAGGATTTGAACGGGAAGGAAGAGTTGCAGAGCAGTTATGCAAAGCGGAGCGTGTCTCTCTGACTCCCTGAGGGCCTTCTTCACGATTTCTCCATCCGCTTCGTTGTGTCAGTAAGTTACGTCAGTTCCTTTGGTTTTTTTGTTCCTTCCTTATTGGGTTACGCTTACGAGTTTTGTAGATTTTCAACGCCGTTGTAAGACACTTGCTGTGGTAGTTGCGTTTGTATCACTGCAGATCTGTTGGGGATGTCATGCAATGGTGGTGAGGGATCCACAGTGAGCTTGGGTGGAGTGGAATTGTTTGGGTGTACGTATGTCTCTGGGGAAGCTGACAGACAATCTTGCATTTGAATGACTTTGTTTACAACTCACAGGACAATTGTATTCGCCACCGATGATCATGCTAGTAAGTTAATAAGTTTCCTGTTTTTCAATTAATACACACATGGGCTGTATCTGTAGACTGAGGCTGAAGATGGGCATACCAAAATTTGTCCCTTTTCGAAAATTTAAAAAATGACACCAGGGACCTGTTCCCTTGGTTCGATGTACCTTTCCTCTTTCAATGAGAATTGCCCATATGTTTTCAAAAAATTTGTCCCTTTTCCAATTGCATCCCCTACCTTAATGTGTGACAAATTTCTACACTGACTTATGAGTTTGTAGATAGGGTACATATTCTATTGTATATCCTATCTACAAACACATACAATTTTGACACCTTGGAAGGATCTACAAGCAAGTGATCATCACTGTGCATATCATATCTTAACCCTCAAATAGGATATGTGAGGTAGTCACCAAAACTACTCCAATTATTAGACCATTAAGTGCATTCTTTGTTTCTACAATGAAATCAATCCAAAGTACTTACTCCCTTCGTCTCAACATAATTTCTTACTCCTTCCGTCCCACTAAAAGCTTCCTAATTAGGCTGATTAACACTCTTTGAATGAAGAATTTGCAGAGCTTTGAGTGGGACAAAGGAAGTAGTTTGCAATGGGAAACAAGTTAGGTTAGAGTACCGGGTTGGTTTTTTTTTTTTTTATACTCCGAGGATTTATTTTGAGACCGAGCTAGGAAAGATGAAGCAATTCAAAGCTAAGGGTATGTTCCCACTTGCTGTTAGTGAAATTTTAGGTGCATTTACAGGGGGTGTGATTAGACAGAATGTCCCTATTGAGCCTCTTTCGGGGCAGGGATGGGATGCGGGCAGATCAAGGGGCTGCTCCTCACCCTTCTCAGGACCCATCAATCTACTTCCAATTTCTGTTTAAATTAGATTTTTCCAACAAAGTAGATGAGAATGCTGTAGAACACAAGATTTTCAAGAGGAAAATTGAAGTAGTGATGTGGGTTTTGTGCCACGTGTTCAATTAAGCCTCACAACCAATCTTGGATTGAAGTGGGAGAGAAGAGAAACTCTTTATACTATTGGAGTAGTGGTGGGTGAAACAAACCATGTGGGATATGTGATTTAGGAGAAAAAAGAGCTCCTCCATTCATGGTTGTGGAAATGCAGGAATTGTGATAAAAGTCAAATTTCAGACCTCATTTAAACATAGTAGATTGTATTTTTTCCAAAAACTTCAAACTAAGAAAAGTTGGAGAATCAAGTGAAATTTTACCTCCAAAAATCCGTTTGAGATTTCAATACTCCACGTAAAAGTTATGGACAAATTTCAGAGGAGGTGTTCAAAAATGTCCCCAAAATGTCCTTTCCACACACACCTCTAGAATTTGTCCTGAACTTTTATGTGAGGCTTCAAAATCTCAAGTGGTTATTTAGAGATAAATGTTAGCTTGTTTCTCCCACTTCTTTTAGTTCTATTTTTTTTTAAAAGAAGCTATAATGCAATGCCCAAATGAAGTCTAAAATTCAACTTCAAGCATAATTCTTGTATTTCTAGTTACATCTCAAATTTTTAAGAACTTTAAATCAATATTTCACCATTATTGAAATAACATGACAAACACAAAGTAGACACTTAAGGTTGTCTAAGCAATGTCATAAGTTATATTGAATCAATGTTGTGAATCAAAGGTATTGTCTCAATAATTTGAATATTGTGATGTAAGAATATAATTTCAAAGGTATTGTTTCACATTTTCAATATGGTGGTGTAGAATATTGGATCAACAATTGTTGAGGGTTGAATTCTTGAAAATCATCTTCTACAAGGGTTTCTCAAGACTTATAAAAAAAAGTGGTCACCTCATTATGTGTTTGTAAGGGCTTGTTCTATTTTAATGGATTGATACTCTCAAGTTGAAATGTTTAAATGTTAATTCAACAATGTTGTCAAATTTTAATTCTTTTGAAATAAAGTTGTTCTCAAAATTGTTACAAAGAGCCCTTTGGGGTTTTAATGAGGGAATAATACCCTTTTATAATTCATACCTTTCAATTGATGTTGATAGTGTACATCAAAACAACATTCAAATTTTAGAAATGTTGGTGAATATCTTATGCCAATTGTTCACCCCTTATGTATTGCAAGCACTTGATGATAGATTGATGATGATAAAAGAAACTTGTCAATATCCAAAATTCCAATTACTTGAGAATGCAAAAAGAAACTATTTCCTCTCTCAAGCTAATTAGATTGGATTTGAATATTGTATTGTGATGCAAGTATAGATTTATTTATTTATTGGATTTCTATGAGGAGGGTATTGTACATACAATAATCCTTTTTGTTCAGTAGGACGTTAAAGCATGTCAGAGCTCTTATCACATAGAAGGTATCTTACAAGAAATGGAACTTCTTATGAGAAGGTATGAAATATGTATTAATTTCAAATTTAATTGTCTATTGATGACATGATGTTAAAACAATTTAACTTTTGTTATACATTTAACCATTAGATAAATATGGTAAAATGTTCCATTGTTGTTTCAAATAACATTAGACTAATTTTTAGTTGTGGCAACATCTTTGAAAAAGTGCACTAATGCAGCAAATGTTGAAACAACAATGAAACAAGGGTGAAGCAAAATTTGAGGTGTAACCATGAATGGCTTCATTTTCTATAAACAAAATTGAGAAGTGTTGAATATGGTACAATGTTAGTGGTGCAGTATTATCAATGTAGACCACACCTACATGTGCTATTAATAATATGTAACATTGTACAATTTTTTTGACATTCTTACTTTGTTTGATGTTCAAATTTATGTTTAGAAAATATTCATATCAAGCTTTTAATATCTTTAATGATTAGTATTTGTCAAATCAATTAAAAAACACATAACTTTCAAGTACTTGAAAAGTACAATTTTTATTTCATTGCTTGAATGAAAGTTTGTTATGATTGACAAAACTTATGCATTACACACACACACACACACACATATATATAAAAGAGATATTTGCAATGAAGAGTTGAAAATGAAAACATCACAACTTAGATTCTCATAAAGTAACTATGCGTATATATGATTGAATATGCAATTACACATTATTTGTATAAAGAAACTACCAAACTCTTATAGGATTTTAGTGGAAGTCAGTAGAATACTCTAAAATCTCCAAAATGTTTTTTTTTCACACATGAATAAATTATGAATTCTTACAATACTAAAAAATTAGTGTTCCTACAACAATATTGTACAAATTAGATAGAAATTTGTAAAGACTATCACCTTAAGAAAAGGATCACAATTGGATTTACTTACTCAAATAGAAAATTCTATACCTCTAAGATTGTATAACACACAATAGTTTTCAATTTTGTTCATAAAAAATGAAGTTGCTAATGGTTAAGTAGAAATGCAAGAACTGTGCTTGAAGTTGAATTTTAGACTTCATTTGGGCATTGCATTATAGCTTCTTTTTAAAAAAATAGAACTAAAAGAAGTGGGAGAAACAAGCTAACATTTATCTCTAAATAACCACTTGAGATTTTGAAGCCTCACATAAAAGTTCAGGACAAATTCTAGAGGTGTGTGTGGAAAGGACATTTTGGGGACATTTTTGAACACCTCCTCTGAAATTTGTCCATAACTTTTACGTGGAGTATTGAAATCTCAAACGGATTTTTGGAGGTAAAATTTCACTTGATTCTCCAACTTTTCTTAGTTTGAAGTTTTTGGAAAAAATACAATCTACTATGTTTAAATGAGGTCTGAAATTTGACTTTTATCACAATTCCTGCATTTCCACAACCATGAATGGAGGAGCTCTTTTTTCTCCTAAATCACATATCCCACATGGTTTGTTTCACCCACCACTACTCCAATAGTATAAAGAGTTTCTCTTCTCTCCCACTTCAATCCAAGATTGGTTGTGAGGCTTAATTGAACACGTGGCACAAAACCCACATCACTACTTCAATTTTCCTCTTGAAAATCTTGTGTTCTACAGCATTCTCATCTACTTTGTTGGAAAAATCTAATTTAAACAGAAATTGGAAGTAGATTGATGGGTCCTGAGAAGGGTGAGGAGCAGCCCCTTGATCTGCCCGCATCCCATCCCTGCCCCGAAAGAGGCTCAATAGGGACATTCTGTCTAATCACACCCCCTGTAAATGCACCTAAAATTTCACTAACAGCAAGTAGGAACATACCCTAAGTAATTTCAATTGGGAGATCGTAGTCAGCATTGGTGCCATTTCCAATTCTGGGCAACAATCACGGGACCTTTTCTGTGGAACATACTTTCTATGTCGTGCTCTGCATTGTTAGGACCCTGGACTTGCAAGACAAGGACAAAATCAAACTTCAGATTGGATTTTTTTTTTTTTTTGGAAACACAGGGACAATTTCCATTGATAGAGAAAATAGTACACAGAACCAGAGGAACCAGTCCTCGGTGGGTCATAACTTAAGTTATGCTATACAGATTGGATTTCAAAATCTCAGCCGTATCCTCCACCTGCTCCAAATCAGATTTTTTTTTTTTAAATTTAAATTTTTTAAAAACATATCAGATTGTATTTCAGATTTTTTTTTTCCTGATATACCACGAACGGTAGTCCTCAATTGAGAGCACCACCTCTGCACCAGCTCCCCCGAAATTTGACATTTTTATTAAGAGTTAACATCTGTTTTTGAAGAACCCTCAAATTTTTATCCCTCACATGAGCTCACCAAATGTATCCCATATGTTATCAATTGATTAATCACCAAGTGAAATATAGGATAAAGCTCACTGAACTGATGATGAGCAATAATTTTAATGGCCATTGCTTGATTCAACTAGGATTGGGTGTCCTTAGAAGAATAAAACAACCACAACATTGGTCTAAAGACCATTGTGAATGAAGAGTTTGTTGAAGGTAGTTCAACTAGTTTACTAAACAGTGAAATTAGGTTACCCCACATTTATTCTCAATGTTTGACTCCATATATTTACTATATTTATTATATTTATATTTATATTTATATTTTTTGAAATGGAAACATATGTACAAATAAGTGAAAGTTGACTTTGATGGCTTGTAAAGTAACTTTGAGAAAGTAAGACAACCTAATTATTTAAGCAATTTAATGTCACTACCTACTACTTGTGTAAAATATTTGAGAGCAATGATAAAAAAAAATAACCACACCTAAAATGGTACAAATAAGTTGTTTGGCATAACCTATGTGCTTTAGAAAGTGAACAACAATTTCTACACATTAGTGAAGGACATAAGAGGTTTTCTCACCATGTTGAGAGACTGTGAGTTCCCGGACTGTGGAAACTCGCTGAAAACAGTCCCAGCAGCAGATTTGATGTGGCACAGAGACTGCCACATCGGATAATAATATTTTATTAAATTAAAAAAATATTTTTTATTAAAAAAATTACTTTTTTATTTTATTATTATTTTTCATTTTTTCATTATTTTTATTTTTTAAATATTTTTTTATTCTGACCAGTAGTGGCTGGTTCACAGAATGGGGAACGAGGCTGAAACAGTCTCTCATTACCCTGAAAAAACCTCTTATGCTATGAATCAAAATACAAGTAGTTCCATAATTATTGAATGCATTGTAAAGAAGTTACAAAATTTCAAAAATGCAAGGCTTTGAGGGTGCTAAAAGTGTCATATAGATGACACCAAAATACATTTGATGCACATGAAAAAAAGACACTAGTATAACCAACTGATGTTTTAAGAAAGAAGCTAATACACATAAAGTGTATTCAAAATTTATCTCTTTTTATTAAGGTTGCCACCTCTACAACACTATAAATAGAAATGCACATGTAAACTACTCAATATGGCTCCCAACTCTACCTTATACCTGTCCTTGTAATGCGCACCATTTTGGTTATCCTTCCTATTAATTTTCCTTTCAATAATAGGGGTAAATTTTGAGGATTGGTTCACTTTAACCCCTAAACGACAGGCGGGTCACCGCGGGGGAATAGCGGGCTAGGAACAATGTATTTGCGCGAAGACTATGGAAAAAAAAACACTGTTTCAGGACTGTGAATATGGCAAATCAATTGCTCCAGTCGGGTAGCCCATCCTTTGTAAGAGTAACATGCATCAATCCAACAGATGATTACATCACAAGTTTCAGAGTACTCATCCCCCGGCCTCTTTCCTTGCTACAATGATTGCAGATGGGATCACCTTCTATAAAGTCAGTGGATCAAATTTTTGTTCTCTCCGTTAGTACTATTGTCAATAAGTAACCCGAGTTGCAAATTTTGGGAGGGGGCAATGTAAGTGTAATCCATGTTCAGAGAATGTGGGCTCTTGTAAAATGTGGGTTCACTAATTGAGGTTACCACTCGCAGTGCATGACAAACCACAATCTTAAGTCTACTATCAGAAAAAAATTGGATGAAAAACATCTTTTTTCCGTTTAGCAAGCTCTCTCGAATTCATCCATTGACCACTAATTGGCGCCCGTGTCGTTTAAGGGTTAAGTATGCATATTATATTTTGAGCACTTATGATCTAAGTTTGGCAAGCATTTACATCCTTGACAAATGTCAATGTAGATATGTTGATCATTATTTAGTTATTTCTTCAATTCACCACACAAATATTTTAGAAGAGGCACCAATATTTTAAACCAAAAACATAATCTTTATCATCATATCCCTTAAGGGAAAAAATTTGCAATACTCTAAAGTAAAACCTGACAAATTGTTGTCAACAAAGAATAGATTGATGGGATGAAATTCAACGTGACATTAGCACAAATCTTAAAATATGGCATTGATATTTCTATCATATCATAAGTGGTGTACCACTTTAAATTGCTAATATAATACACTATAGCAGCCGGAGACTCATCAAATTGGTAGAGAGTAGGAAAAAGTAGAAGAAATGGAAAAAAAATAAGACTTTAGATGTAACAATCTTTCTAAGAAATCAAATTTTGTTAAAATGGTGGTATTCCACAAACTTGACACTTTTAAGTTAAGATTGTGCCATATGAAATCTACACTAGTTCTACACTATAAAGCTAAAGAAAGAAATGAATGGAAAAATGGTGTCATGATATACACCTATTTCAATGAAATTTCCCATGAAAGTACTCAAATAATCAGGTGTTGAGAATCAAATCTCCACAGTCAGTCGGCGGCTCATCCAATTCAAGTAAAGAATCCTTCCTGTCCAAGTCCAGAACCTTTGAATCCCTGCTGCCTCCATCGCCAGCCAAGGCCTTCATCGTTTCCAGCATTCCTTGCTGATACCAGCCTGCCAAGTGATAGCACGCCCATCCCGCCACGGCGCCACTCACGAGATCAATGGTGTAGTGCCCCCGGGTGGCCAGCAAGCGCACTGTCTGCGCCATGTTCATGGCGTCGATGACGATCGCGCCTCGCGTCTTCCCCACACGACGCATGTCCAGTGCCGCAATGATGGACGCACCGACATGCCCCGAGAAGAAGAGGAAGAAGGAGGAATTCCCCACCGGGAAGTCCACCTCCGAACCCAGAAAGTCGCGCGGCACGGGAAGTTGGGTCGACCAACCGAGAATCCCACGACCGGTGTACATGAAGGCTGATGCGAGTGCGGGCCGTAATCGCCCTTGCACCACCCATGCTGCCGTAATGTACAACATCTGAAACGCAACCAAAACCTGCCACAATGTTGGAAACGTCAGGTGAGATGAGATGTAAGGTAGGTACACCCAAAAGTGCCACTTATTCATACTGTGCCTAGTTCTTGTTATTAGCTAGTTCAGATTTTTATGCAGTCTTGATGGCAAGTGAAAGCATGTTCCAACGCACCAAAGTACGCAGGATTTGGATACCGTATGCAGAAGTTATTAACGGTCAAAGTCTGTTTCTGAAAGCACCAACTACAGCCTATGAACATGACTGATTTTGGAAATGTATGTGCACTGTAGATGGTGCTTTTAGGAACATGGCGCTTTTGAGTGTACCCACCTTAGAGTGTAAAGAGATTAGACTACACACTGACTTGTAATTGAATCTCAATTCATCAAACATTGAAGACAAAGAATAGGTGATCTAGAAAAGTATAGGGATAGCAAAATGGTTGAAATTCAATTCATGGTTTAGGTAGATGAAAGAAAAAGGGGATGCATGTGACTGTGTATAAATGAGAACCTTTAATGTAGAATGTTCCTAGTAGAGATATCTTCCATAAGAGGTCACCTCTATGAATACTACAAGGGAGGTCCTTGATTTGACATTCCTATCAAAATAAGCACCAAGGCAAATTGCACCTAAAATTATTTAATTATAAATTTGAAACTGAATCCTACAATTGAATCTTCTAAATTTATGTTGCATCTTATTGAAATTAATAAGGGATTTCAAATTTTCTACTATTAGATGCATTTTTGGACAATGTCTAAATAAACTATAAATTTTGAAAGAGCTATAACAAGTATATCTACTATCAACCGAAGGCTCTCATCTTTGAAGGAAATATGTTTTTAAGCAAGAAAATTTAGATGGAGTGACATTGTAAATAAGTTACAATTAGGCACATTTACTTTAAGTGAATTTATCACTTTTTTGACCCTTTTTCTAAGAATTACAACTATTAACTAATGATTTCAACAAAAGGCTAATAAAAAACAAAGAAGAAAATTTTCAACTTTTGACAATTTATTTTTATTCACTAGTATAAAGTTGGTCTTGGAGCACTAGTGAGACCACCAAAGCTTGGTACTAGAGGCCCATAAGGCACCAAGCTCTTGTGCTCTTATTGGTGCTTTAAGACCAACTTTCTATTAGAGATTGGACTTTTAGGTTATTTCTAGTTTGACTACAATTCAAGGCAAAATCACTCCTCAAAACTAAAGATTTCTCACACTCACAGAAAAGTGAAAGCATTGGCAAAGGCCATTCCAACTCTAGCCACTCTAACTCTAATCCCAAAATTTCATTTCCCATTCCAAATTTCCAACATGGTATGGAAGTTGTGCTTAGATTCTCCTTTAATTTGACTTTCTTGTAAAAGACATTGTTGACTATTGTGCACACTTGTCTCTCATTCAAACTATTTAACTTGTAAAATGACCGATCTCCTCAGTAATCAAATTAAGGATTTTACAGTGCAATTGCTTAATTTTTGAGCTAACTAAAGAGAATAGCAATGATCTCATAACAGATTCAGGGTTTTTAGCCAAATGTTCATTTTGGGAAGATTTTTAAAAATTTATACAAAGGGCATGAAAAAATTTAAGTAGAAAATGAGCGAAATTTAGCCAGTTTTGGAATCACTGGAAATGACATTTCGAATTGACTAAATAATGTGAGTACGTCACTGACCGTGTTGGCGGCGGCGAGAAAGTCGTTCACGATTGGCCGCCGCTTGAGAAATTGATTGAACGCGTCCGTGACGACGAAGCCCGCGTCGAAAGGCTCCCCGCCGCGAGGCACCATCTTGATCGCGCGCTCCAGCGGAATCGACAGGAGAAACGTGAGAGTCACCACCACCAGCAGAGGGTGTGCCTTGGCAATGCGAAACGCTTGCTTGGGCCGCCACGTGAGGAAAAACGGCGTCAGGAGTGATCTTTGGGTCGAGCCTGGTTTCGTCTTGCAATTGGGGACGCCCATAGCGGATGTCCAGTTCTCCGTTGGCCACGACGGGTTACAGGAGTCTTCCTTCACACATCACCCGGCCCTGAAACCCCGGTGAATATATGCTATGGCAGATCGATTGCATCGAGGTTTGGGTTACCTCAGGCGAAGTCCCAAGTCACGAAACCTGAGAGAATTCGACTGCAGAATGTTAAATGAATGGAATCGACGGAAATGAAAAGAGAGGAGATTCGTGGAGGATTGAACGTTCTGAGTAATCGTGAATAAAGTTCAGAGCCCTAAAGCACTTGAAGAATCCACACAAAAGTAAAACTACGTTAGCGAAGTCGGCGTTTGTCAATGGAGAAAAAATCGAAATAGACGCAAAGAAAAAGATTCCTCGAGGAAGAAATGGAAGAGATTCGACGAAGATAGAGCATTATGTGAAATCCTGAATGCACTGGTTTAGGCCCACAAAGCACTGATGAATCCACGCGAAAGGTGTACTACAACTGGGATTAATTAGCGAAGTTAGCTTCTATCAATGGTACGTGAAGCTGAGCGAGAAAAAGACGAAATAGACTCAAAGAATTGAAGAAGAAGTCTAGAGGAAAGACGTTGAGCTAGGAGATTCGCCTGAGGACAGAGCATTTTGCGTAACCGAAATGCA
The DNA here is from genome assembly GCA_947034885.2 of Thuidium tamariscinum. Classification (NCBI taxonomy): domain Eukaryota; kingdom Viridiplantae; phylum Streptophyta; class Bryopsida; order Hypnales; family Thuidiaceae; genus Thuidium; species Thuidium tamariscinum. Next base: position 14,842,557 of record OX344756.2, read on the forward strand.
CTGATCGCGAGCCCTAGTAAAGCATTGTGGCCAGCACTTGATGAATCTACACGAAAGGTACGTATACTACGACTAGAAGTAGTGAAGTTGACTCAATTTTGTCAATGGTGAAGTCAAGCGGCAAAACCGAAGTAGACGCAAATAAAAATAAACCCACAGGAAGACGACGTGATAGAGATTCGGCAAGCGTAGAGCATTTTGAGAATAGTGAATGCAGTTGGCGAGAGCCCTAAAGCTCGATCTTCACTGCAAAGCACTTGTTGAATCCACACAAAGGTATACACTAAGACTCGCACTTGCAAAGTCGGCTGCTGCCGATGGAAAGATTGAGCAGAAAAGCACGAAATAGACTTAAATATACTCCATATAAGTTAAAGAAGAAGTCTACAGTAGAGGAAGAAGATTCGGCAGGGATTTAGCATTTTTTGTAATGGAGAAAGCAGATGTCGAGCGAGAGCCCGAAAGCTCATTCCTGCAAGAACTTGACGAATGCTTCGAGGATATTCGTCAAGGGTAGAGAGCATTATGTGTAAAATCACCTGAATGCACTGGTTGAGATTTCGAAAGCATCAATTGTGGGCACTTCATAAATCCTCACTTGATAAATCTAAGAGCATCTCAAATCTTTCCCTATATTCTCTATCCAATTAACCCTGGAAAGACGCGGGGTTCCCTGTGAAAATCATTCTTTCTAAAACCGCGGGAATCATTGGTTTAAAAAAACACCCAAAGAACTCATTTAAAGTCAAAGTAGTGAAAAAGAACTCTATTTTCTACTCCTAATTTCAAAGAAGTATAGTTGCACTTCTGTCCTGTAAAGAAAGATTCTTTGTCATTCATTGGATCTGAAGTGTCTTTCAAGAGTTAACAACCTTCAAAGCAATATGAACCTTACTTTAGATGTAGCTCTTTACAATCCATACATCTCATAATCTAGAAAAAATCTTAAACAAAATATAAATGAAATCAATATTCATTTAATGTCATGCATATGAGGACATATTTAATTATAGAGGGATAAACTATAAATATAATGTAAAAGATAAAACTTTTGTTTTAACTACTATACAATGTAAGATCTAAAATTATTTCAAAGCACTCATGTAATCATGTTCAAATAAGGCTATTTGTTTTTTCTAAAAGTATTTTTTAATAATTAAATTATTAAAAATTGAATATATTAGTAAAAGGATTTGATTCATGCCATCTAGATAATTCACGTGAAAGTTTGAGAATTATATATTTTGGAAGCAATCTTAGCAAATTTTTGTACAAATGAATGTATTTGATTTATTATGGAACTCAATTTCTATAATTAAAAAATAGTGAAGGTTCTATATAGTCCTACATTCTAAAATAACTATAAAAGCTTTATCTTTTGGATTGTATGTATAGTTTTAAAAAAAAATTATATATGTATATATATAATTAGATGGTTATGTTTATATATTAATATTTTAATACTTCATACAAATTATTTTTATTTTTATAATGTTTTTACTTTTTTTTGGACTATGAGGTTTATTCATTGTAAAGAGTTGCATCAAAAGTGTCCCCTTCTATTGTCTCAAAAAATTGTTAAATGGAATGGGAATCATTTTTTTTTTTGTATTTTTTTTTCATTTCTTGTTTTAGATATTCTTAACCTAGGATTTCTAAACAAAACTTCTAAAAGAATTCCTAGACATAGCCAATGTTCAACAACATGCAGTAGTGATGAGCAATCAATAATGTAACTAGTGCCAAGTAGTAAATAGTGTCAAACAATCTATAATGTCGAGGCAATCAATTGAAAGACCATAAATTTAAAAAAACATGGACAATGACAATATAACAAGGATTGAAGGTAAATATGGTTAAGGAACTACTCCAACACAAGTCTTTTTTCCATTTTGTGAACCCACTACAAATTCTTCATGTTCATTTTCCAATGAAAGAGTAAAGATGTTCTAAGAGCATTGCCACTATGTTTAAATAAAACCTTAGGGGAGTCTCCATGCTCCAAGCCTAGAAGCCTAAACAACCTCCACCATAATAAAGGTCCCTTTTGCATCTTTGAAAAATAGCCGTCTACAATGACTACAATTGTCTTCTATGACTCTTTTATTAGTTGCAATTTTTAACATGACTAAAAGTCCCTCCTAAGTATATAAAAAGGTAAAATACCCTCCTAAAATTAAAAAGACCATTGCATAATTAAGTTTATACAATGTTATATTTTGACTTGAAAAAATAGAATTGAAGAACAAGGATAACTATCTATCAAATTGAAATATCCTCTACAAAGGTTAGAATTGGAAAAAATGAATCCATTTTTAGAAAATAAAAAATGATACATGTCATCTTATAAGTGGTCTAAAGTGATGTGAACCCTTGAAAATTTGATGTGCAAATTGAATTTCAGCTCTTTAGTCCTAAATTAGACCTTTATATCTGGTAAGGTTGGAGGTTTATAAATCACTCATTTAAAAGTTAAAATTGATTTTGAGGAAGGTGGAATTGTTAAAATATTTTCTATTAAACTTTCTTTGATAGATAAGTAGTATTGGCATCTAACTCAAGTCATTTAATATATTTTTAGAATTTTGCAAAATTAGTTCTGAAATTTTTGAAGTCAACATGCCATAGGGCTCTAAAATCACTCACCTCCTAAAATATACATTGTTTGCATATTATCAAAGGCTATCCAAAAGCAACACATACAAATAGTATACATTTGAAGAGATGGATGGCTTAGAAGTCTTAGCATTTGTAAAACCTCTGACATTAGTTACTTTAGCATTTGTAAAACCTCTGACATTAGTTACTTTAGCATTTACAAAATTACTATAGTGTTCAATATGTTGTAGTCAATAGTTAGGGTGAACAAACCCCCTTGCTTGTCTCCTTGGGACAACAATGAATCTTTTAAATTTTCCTCGCATGATAAAATTTGCAAATTTTTGAATTTGTATTTGCAATGAATGACCCCAAATAAGCTAGAAGGCATGTCCAAGGTAAATTAATCAAGTACAAAATAGTTTTTTTTTTTAACTTGCACCCATGAAAGGACTTAGAGAAGCTAAGAGAGGGGACTAGTTCACTCTAATCCACTTGAGCAACCATAATGAGGTGTTGATTGAAAATTGGTAAGGTAAACTATTCTATTACAACAAGAATGAGAGCAAGCCTATCATAGGCAAAATTATAATGGTGGTGTACATTTTTGAACTTGAATGTACACCATCATTACAATTTTGTGCACAATGGGCTTCTTCCTTTTTGCCCATAATGTATAACTTTACCTTAACCCTTGATAGCCCAAGGCCCAAACATGTATAAAAGCATCCTTGCTTTTCAAGCCTTATAAGTCTAAATGTCTTTAAGGTATGAAAATCTCAACCATACAATCTTGTAGTATGCATGTTTTTGATGACAGGGATTAAATTTATAGTCATTTGGCCTAATAGATTGCAAGATTTTAATGTTTTAGTGCTAAAAAAAGATGTTGGAATTTTCCTTAAAACACATTTGAAGTGAAATTTGATTTCTAAACCTACTCAAATGAAAACAAAACAAAACTATAAAGTGATTCAAAATTAACATACAAACACATTAGTGAAAGACAATGTCATTCAATTGACTAATTGTGTTTGCAAAATGGGTTTGAAATGTCAAAAAAAAAAAAAAAGTTGCAAAAGACACATCTATGAGTGAACTCCCTTCTATTATAATGCTTCTCAGTCACTCATAGCTTGTTGGATTCATATGAAATTTTAACCACACAAACTAGACTAGTATGCACAACTTCATCAAGAAAAATGATTGAAAATGGATACTATATGAAGAAAAAATAAGCCACCGAAGTTCACTATAATCCAAAAATGTTTGGATTTTGAACTTTGAATTGCTCCCAAACATCCCAAACAACTTGGATTGCCATGAAAATTTGACCACAACAACTAAACACTTAGAGAAACAGAAGCCAACAAATTTGATTGAAAACAAACATTAGATGAAGGAGATACAAGCCCCCAAAGTTGCAACCATTGTAATCAAGGTTGGTGAACTCAAATTGAACTTACAAACTTGAAATGGCTTTCAAGAAATCAGTATATTTTGGATTGATCTGAAAATTTTACCACACAAACTAGACTAATATGTGCAACTTTCCCAACAAGTTTGATTGAATTTGGACATCAAATGCAAAAGTTACAACACTGTGAGTTTCATTACCACACTATGTGAGAACACTTTATGTCCCCTTAGGCAAGGAGGGGTTAGTTCATCTCTTCACAGAGAAGCTCACCTGACAGTATGGAACGCCGGCAACCGGCCAACATGGGCTACCGTAGATGACTAAAGAATAAGTAGGATACTTTTGAAATATGCTACTACAGTAGTACCACGCAGTAATCAACCAACCAGACTTGGGGCTTTTTCTAATCCACTTGCAGTGAGCTAAATATGGGCAAAAGAATCTTCAGTCTAGGGACAAGAATTCCTTCTTAAATGGATGGATTAAGGTAGGAGGTCTATAAATGGACCATTTAAAAAAAAAAAATTATAACTAACGGGAAAACCCCATTGCATTAAGAAGAAACCAGAAGAACAGCCAGACCGGCCAGATCAGAGCAAACAGAGAAAGAGTCAAACAAAAGCCTACTGAGTAAAGGAACAAAAGGGGGCCCCCTTTTGAGCCACCTAAGAGTGTTGCCATCTCTAACTAGAAGAAATATTGGGTGAATCCAAATCTGGTCAAATTGTAAATGGACCATTTGAGGGTTGGAACTGAATTTTGGGGACGTGAAACATCTTGAAATATTTTAGTAAATTTTTCTTGAAAGACAAGTGGAATAACCCAAGTCATTGCATATTTCTTGAAGCTTTGTAGAATTAGTCACAAATTTTTGAAGTTGAAAAAAAGTGGTCATTTGTGGTCATTGAAAACAACCACCTGCTAAAATGTAGAGAGTTGGTACATTGAAGAAAGCAAAGTGTCCCTGTGAGTTGTGTTTGCTTTTAATGTGTGGTTGAAGTTCAAGCCTCCTCCCTTAACTTACGGCAGCATCAATAGGCGGCACCTTGCAATTCTCCCTCAGGAGTTTGCATTTGTAGAACAGCAGGATTCGGTGAAGTGTTTATCACATCGCCCTCTTGGAGAATTTGGGAGTGTGCTTCTGACCGCCTTGCCTTCTTCATTGACTCACCCTGGTTGAGAAAGTTGAATTTCTTCAGAATGTGGGGATTATTCAAGTCAAGATTGTGGCACTTTTACAACATCTGCTACTTATGGTCGTCTAGAATTTGGCCCTCCAAACTGATTGGCGTTTGAGTTTGAGGCATGCTATAGCCGTGTATGAATAGTCATCAGAAAAGTTTGGCCAGACTGTTTTAGTGCTATTTTGATACCAAAGGCTGCATTTTGACAATATAGGTGTCATTTTCTCCTTACTCAGTTGGTAGGGGGTTAGCACCAAATTTACTTGATTGCATTTCAATGCACCATCACAACACCATATTCACATGCTGTGAAGTTCTTGATGTACTGGTGTGGTGCAATTTAATGTCCGAACACCTCATTTCACAAAAGGGAGGTGTATGAAGGCAGGAAGACAAATGTTTTGGTGGAAGAGAGCTTGCAATCATGGCAATATTTTGCTTTGTCTTCTCTTTTTGAAGGCCTCACTTGAGATTGAAGGCCTCACTTGAGAGAGACCATAATAATTGTCAAAATGTATTGACTTTGCAGTAATGACACACCTATTCGGTAGGGACAAGGGATCTCATTTCTTAGCAAGCCCTCTTGGATCTTCAAATTGGCATTCCACAAAGCCATTCAAATGACCACAAGGGATGATTTTGTCAAAGTTACAATACCTTGGAAAACCTAAAGTTGGATGAATCCTATTGGAACTTATAGTACATCATGAATGTGGTGTAATTTGCCATGTGAATGAGTCAATGACGCTAGTATGTCAGCATAGAAGTGTGAGCCTATGGGCGTTGAGCCTAAGTAAGTATCATACACTCATTGAAGGTGTTTATAACATAAACATCTATAATATAGGTGTTTAGAACATAGATACACTATAACCATTGAGGTGTCTATAATACAAACATCTATAATTCTAGGTTCATAGGCTCACATTTTCTATGCTCACATACTAGCAACCGTGGTGAATGAGTGGTACAATAGAATGGTTTTGTAAGACTAATTTTGCCAAATTTTTGGTAGAACTTTACTACATTTAAAAATTTTGAGTGAAAATATAGAAAAAATTGTCAAATCCCTCTAAGAATAACACTAAATTCATGAATATTTAGATGAAAGTAAATACTAACAGATGTTTTGTGGACGAGTACACACACATACACACACACATTTATATATATATATATATATATATATATATATATATATACACACACACATATACATATATAATATCCATTTTTGGTGTTACTTTTATGCATTCCTACCAACAAGAGTTCTTTTTGGACTTAAGCATATTGTAGGGCCCTAAGAAAACAAATAGCAATAAGATTACTTTATAATATTCACTAGAAGAAAAACGTAGAAATCCCTGTTTATTTAAACAAAACACGTTAGGTAGATTGTGTTGAGACTGCGTTGCTGAAAACGCAGAAAAAATGCAGAAAAACACAGAAAACGCATTTTTTTGTATTTTTTCCACGTTTTCAGCAACGCAGTCTCAACACAACCTACCTGACGTGTTCTGTTTAAATAAACATGGATTTCTTCTAGTGATTTGACCGTCTCATCTTTGTTCCAACAATTTTCTATACAACTTAGAATATGGGGTCCCTTCTTCAAAGTACATATAGGTACGTACACCAATGATAGCATGATGCTAAGACATGAATGCAAAGACATGATCCTACCAGCCTTGAATCTAGTTGTAGGTATGTCCCTACAACCATTTAAAGGTGTTTATAGCATAATCCTCTATAATATAGGCATCTATTACTACAAAAGGCATTTATAGTATAGACTTCTAAGCTCGTAGGCTCATAGATTCAATGCCAAGATACTAGCACTTCCCATATGTGCACCCAAAAGAGACACTCTCTTAATTGTGCCACCTATCTACAACCATTTAAGCTAATTCAAACTTTTAGGCAAGTAAACAACATTCAATGGTTAATACTTCAAAATTCTTGGAACTAAACTTTTGATTATGAGGTTTTGTTTAATGGGTACAATTTGACTTTTGATTTGTTGGAGCGCAACATTCGTATTCTTGAGTGAGTATTTTTAAACCCTAGAGGACCAATGACCTTTTGGGAGACAAATTAGGTTTTATGGAGGTACTCCCTACAGTCTTTATTTTTTCCATTATTTATTTTAATTTTTTTGATGATTGAAAATTTGATTGGTACCGTGAAAGTATAATTCATTTTCCCAATTGGTGCTTGGAAACAAAAATTATACACAAATAAGCTCAAAACAAGGAAGGTTGGGGAGCAAAAAAATATTAAAAATTAAAAATTTAGAAAAAACAAAAGCTCGTAGGTTATATTTTTTTCTACATGGAAAGATTTGATTCATTTCATTTGAATAAGTGATGTAAAAGTCATCAACAATCTAGGCAACTTCTTAAAAAAACACACTTGTAGATTCATTTTTCAATGTAATTTTACAGTTTTAAACAAAAAGTTCCACATTGCTTACTTTTTTGCTAGAATAATCTCACTATTCGGACTAGTGTGTATTTTAGAGATATTAATAAATTTAAATTCAGATTTCCCATCTATCTTGTACCTACGTCTACTTAACAATTTTTTTCAAAAATGAAAATTAAATTTTCTTGAATTTATATTTTTTTCCTAGACTTTCAACTCAATTTTCCACCATAAAGATTTGAAGATCAAAACTTTGTAGTGCAAAAACTTTAAGTTAAAAAGGTTCAAAGTCAAATAATCTAGCCTTGCAATGTACAAAAAAATTTGGTTTCTTCACTTCAAATGCAAATATTTGTAGTTTGTATGATCAAGAATTTTGAAATTTATTCCTTACAATCATTCTCATGCTAAGGTAAACTAGCCCATAACAAATCAAATGGGAGACAATCCTTTATATGCATAATCATATTAACTCATGGTCTACATGCATTCTAGTTTTGAAATGTGCGCCACTAGAATAATTTGGTCTATAAAAAGTAAGCTCCTATTTGGATAGTCGTAGGCTCAATTATATTAATTACGTCTAAGATCCTTTGATTAAATGTAGAAAAATAATAATTTTCAAACTTTTTAATTCTTTGCAATAGAAATGGCAGTTTTAGGTGATTCTTATTTTTTTTTAAAAGGCCATGGTTCTATAGGGATTAATCCTTGAATGTTTTTGACTATGTTTTTGCCAAAAGCACTCCAAAATTGCCCTTCCTAGTATATGGCTAAACTTTTGACGACATGGTTAAAAAGTTATAGTATGACATGTAGTTTCTTTCTTTGACTACGTAGATAAAAAAATTTGAAATTGTTTTTGTAGATTTATATATTTTTGGAAAGCTTCAAATCATTTCATTTTGACCATTCAATCAAAAGTTATGATGACTTTTAGTTTGCAAGCAATTATAGATTCTTTTGTTTATATAAAATAAACTTTGAAGTCCTTTATTTACCTCTATTTGAAATATTTGAAAAATAAAATAAAATCTTAGGATGTAAATTGATTATCACAAAATTACAACCATTGGCATTGGCATGTTCAATTCCATAACTAAATTCCTTACAATTTAGTATTTTGAACCATTCTCTATTTTTTTTTAAATTATTTTTATTGCATAATTTATGTTGTATAATTCCAAATGATTTGAAAATTTTCAACATAGCAAACTTGATTTGAAGAATGAATGCAAAGGAACACCACCAATACGGATATTTTTGTCATACGAATGTGACCTTGTGAAGTGCGATTGTCTTGTTTTTTTGTAGCGCCCCAAAATATTTTTTTCAATTCAAACACTAATATCTTGCAATTCCTACAATGAAAATTTCTAAAGTTTTTTCTACATCTCTAAATCAAACCCTTATACTACAAGATCATATAGCCACATGTATTCAAAATTGTTTTCTTTCTTCTAAAGTTTGGCACTTGTACTAGAAAAGGTATTTTTTGCAGCGGTTTTTGGTGAAACAAAGTGAAGGAGCTTTAGGATTAAATCAACTTGGTCTTTAATTAAAGTTTTCATCAAACTTCCATACTATAGCTTTGGTTGATGCAAACCTTCTTGCCTTGGATAAATTCAATAAATGCATGGATAAAACTTTTGTTATCATCCACTTGGATGAAGAAGTGGTAGGTTGCTTAGAGTTCTTTTTTGGACAATTTTGGTCCAAATGGTAGTGGTCTTTGTCAAAATGGGTACATGGAGGCAAGGACAATATCCTATTGACGGTAAATAGTAGTGGATCAGGTAGTAGGATGTTGTACATTCTAATGGGCACTAGTGCATTGGAACAAAGTATATGAAAATTGTATTTTGAATTCTTGGAATTTAATAGATAGAACAAGGGCTTGGAATTTTTTTCTACATTGTGAAGACACCAAACCCAATGGACTTCCAATCACGGCTATACATTTTAAAAAGCCACAAAATTTTGAATATTGCAAGAGAAATGTGAGCCCTAACCCTTGCCAAAAATCTAGGCACATTGAACAATTTTTGCATCTATGGAGGAATCCCAAAGTTCACCAACCACCCAAAATTGATTGAAACTGTAGTAGTCAATGGCTCTTTGACCTCTATAACCTTGCAATCCATACAATTAATTTAGCTAAGATTTTCATAACAATCTTGAATCCTAGTCCTCTCAAAATTCCTATGGTGAATATTTAGAGATGTTGGTATTGAACTCACAAGAACCTGTCATTTGTGTCTACGTCATATGCAGCTGTGTTTCAAACATTTATTTTTGGGTGTTCAAGGGTTATTGCAAGAAACACATGATGATTTTGTTGTATTATACAATAGTTGTGTCTGTTTCTTTAGAGTACTTTACAATTAGAAATACAAATTATAAAAAACTAAAAAACTATCGTTAATGTATACACTTTTATATGAAGTTAACTACCAAAGGAAAATCATAGAAAAAATTCTTTAAATAAGAAACTAGAAAAGTCCCAAATCCCAAAGATAATAGATATTTTGATGTTTTAATTTTTTTAAAAAGGGAGAAAAAGTTCTTTTTAGAATTTTTTGGCAAAATTCTTCAAATAAATTGCTAGAGATCTTGTAAGTGCCATTATCTAATACACTACTCTATTTGTAGAAAATTTGTAAAAATTAGCCAAATTTTTTCAAACAAAATATCTTGCCACAATTTTTGTCAAAAAAAAGAGTATCATTGATTTTATCTAGAAGACCAATTTAACTAATTTTAGACAATCCTATAGTCCAAAATTAATATTGCATCTACAATTGAATAATAACAATATGATATACATATAGTTTAAATATAAAACTTTGAGTTAAAATGGATCAAAATCATTATTTGAATCAAATTTAATTTAAAATAAATAAATAGTAGACAATTATTGGCTGCCAACCAATACATTTTCATTTACAAAGAATGTTCAAAATTAGAAAAATAGTTCAAAATTAGTTAAATTGAAGTCAAACATCTATATGATTTGATTTTTTGATCTCACAAACATTAGATGTTTTTTAGCCCTTATAAGAGACTATTTTAGGGTCGTTCTCTGAATTTGTTTCCTATGCATTGAACTCATGACTATTGGTCTCAATTTTTGAAAAAGAAAACAAACTAAAATTTGAAAATTGAAATAAAAAAAATTGAGTCATCAGTTTAAAAATGAACTAATTAGCACTATTTGACATTGCAATTTCTGAACCATGTTAGACTACCTACATGATAGTGTTCCCAGAGTTTCTACAACTTGAGGATCCACAATCATCTGAATGCCCTAAAAACATCTAATGAATGGTAAAGATTAATTTTCTACCATGAATTTATTAGAATGCAAATAATTAATTTTTTTCTATTAGTGAAATGTACATTATAAATTAAGAATCAAAAGCAAGAAGTGTTTTTTTCTCACTATGTGCTCATGGGTGTATTTTAACTTCAACATTTAAATAAAATTAATCTATTATTAGAAATTCAATTTTTTTCTTCTGTTGTCATGTACAATAGGTTCTTCATGTCAAATTCATTTACAAATTGCCTATTGTACCATTTGATTTTCTTACATAATATTAAAAAATTAGAATTCTTCATCTTGTATGATTCACATGCAATTCTAATGCTATCCCAATTCAACATACTAAATGTCAATTTCACAAAAATAGAATTTGTTTTTTGGCAAATTTTTTAACTCAATTTTCATGGTTTTACATACTATTTCCTAAAAACACTTAGTGATGAATTTTTAAAAATTTGATTGCAATATATGTAGGAAAAATCTACAAACATCTTCTATATCAAAAAACCCTACATTAAGTAACAAAAATAATAATCAACAAAGAAGTTATTGTGAAGTGTCACATGACCAAATTGTGTAAAATGGATATGGCTCTATGTTTTAAATAGATTTGAGTTTTAGCCATCACATTAGAATTAATTTTTCGCATTTGAACATGATGATAAAATTACTTTGCTAAAATCAACACTTCCTTGATTATATTTTTGTTACTTAATGAGATGTTTTTTTATACGGTATGAAAGATGTGTGTATGGATGTTTCCTACATATCTATGCAATCAAACTTAAGAATTCATGACCAATTGTTTTTAATAAAGTATTAAATAAACCATAAAAATTGACTTAAATTTTTTCTAACAATAGGATAATTATTTCTTTTTTTTAAAATTGAAATTTGGTGTTCTTGATTAGGATTGTGTATAATTTGAATATTAATCATGCAAGACAAAAAATTCAAATTCTTTCCTACACTATGCAAAAAGAATTGAATGATACAATAGGCAATTTGTAAATGAAATAGACCCAACTATATATGCTTATTTAACCCCTAAAAGACTGAACAATGATTTTTGACAACATAGAAAATTTGGCCTTTTACTAAGAATGGAATTTTCATCTTTTTATTTGAAAAGTTTTCTTCTAATACGTGGCCAATGAGTAGCTTCAAGATATAAAAGAAATTGTAAGTTTTAATTCCATGGTTAAAAAGTTATTGTATGATATGTAGTTTTTTTCTATGAGACCAATTCAAAAAAATCACTCTTATTTGAAATTGTTTTTTTTGGTTTATATATATGTGGGAAGCTTTAAATATTTACATTTTTATAATTGAAATGAAAGTTATGAAGAATTCTTTTTATAGATGTTTTCCTCTAAAAAAACTTTCAGTCAAGTTGTTTATTTAATTCAAATTTCAACAATTACAAAAAAAATTCATAGCATATATATTTTTTATACCAACATTACAACCATTGCAATTGACATTTTTGAGTTCCATAAGAAATTCTTCATAGTTTATAATTTTAACCCCTAAAGCTCCTTCATTTTGTTTTCACCAAAAAATGACTTTTCTAGTATAAGTGCCAAATTTTAGAAAAAAAAAAAAAAATTTGAATGCATGTGACCCTAGGATCATGTAGTACAACCAATCAAAATGTCGTTTTCGAATTCGCAGTGAGAAAAATTTCAGTACTGCCAACTTTGAAAGCCTCTCGAGAACTCAAAAATTGGTATTTTACCACGAATTTTTTATCACACCATCATCTTTAAGTTAATTATATGTATGACAAATTTCAAGGCCAAAAGATTCACCAAGAAAAGTTATTCAAAATGTACCAACATGGGTAGTGGTGAGAAACATTTCACTACTTTCAACTTTGACACCTTCCTAAGGATTGAGTTCTTTTTCTTTTGCCATGAAATTTTTGTCATCAAACAATCTCTATGTTTTGAATATGTGTAAAAATTTCAAGGTAAAAAAAGTAAATTTTAAGAAGATATTTGAAATCTCCCAACAAGTGTAGTTTTGAGAAAATTTTCACAATTGCCAACTTTGACACCCTCCCAAGGGCTGAAAAATTGGTTTCTTACCATGAATTTTTTTGCGAATTTATCTCTATGTTGATAATATGTGCTCTAGATTTCAAGTTCAAACAAATTACTTGAAAAAGATATACAAAATCTCCCAACATGTGTAGTTGTAAGAAAATTTTCACTATTTCCGAGTTTGACACCTTCCCAAGGGCTGAAAACTTGTCTATTTAACATGATTTTTCTTAATAAGATCAACTTTATGTTGATAATATATGTTCCAAATTTCAAGTTCAAAACACTTACCCACAAAAAGATATTCAAAATCTCTCAACATGTGTAGTTGTAGGTTGAGTTTTAACATTTGTGTCAAACTTTGCTCCACAAAATAACACTATACTAAGGGCTCAAAAACTCCTCCTCACAACTACACATGTTGGGAGATTTTGTATATCTTTTTCAAGTAATTCATTTGAATTTGAAATTTGGAGCACATATTATCAACATAGAGATGACTTCGCAAAAAAAATTCATGGTAAGAAACCAAATTTTTAGCCCCTAGGAGGGTGTCAAAGTTGGCAATTGTGAAAATTTTCTCAAAACTACACTTGTTGGGAGATTTCAAATATCTTCTTAAAATTTACTTTTTTTACCTTGAAATTTTTTACACATATTAAAAACATAGAGATTGTTTGATGACAAAAATTTCATGGCAAAATAACAAAACTCAATCCTTAGGAAGGTGTCAAAGTTGAAAGTAGTGAAATGTTTCTCACCACTACCCATGTTGGTACATTTTGAATAACTTTTTTTCGGTGAATCTTTTGACCTTGAAATTTGTCATACATATAATTAATTCAAAGATGATACTATGGTAAAAACTTCGTGATAAAATACCAATTTTTGAGCTCTTGGAAAGCTTTCAAAGTTGGCAGTACTGAAATTTTTTTCACTACGAATTCGAAAACGACATTTTGATTGGTACCCCACTGTACAAGGGTTTGATTTAAAGATGTAGAAAAAAATTTAGAAATTTTCATTGTAGGAATTGCAAGATATTAGTGTTTGAATTGAAAAAAATTATTTTTTGGGCCCTACAAAAAAACAAGGCAATTGCACTTCACAAGGTCACATTTGTATGAAAAAAATATCCGTGTTTGATGGTGTTCCTTTGCATTCATTCTTGAAAGCTATGTGCTCAAAATTTTTCAAATCATTTGGAATTATACAACATAAATTATGCAATAAAAATAATAAATAGAAAAAAATAGAGAATGGTTCAAAAAACTAAATTGTAAGGAATTTAGTTATGGAATTGAACATGCCAATGCCAATGGTTGTAATTTTGTAATAATCGATTTACATCCTAAGATTTTATTTTATTTTTAAAATATTTCAAATAGAGGTAAATAAAGGACTTCAAATTTTATTTTATATAAACAAAAGAATCTACAATTGCTTGCAAACTAAAAGTCATCATAACTTTTGACTAAATGGTCAAAATGAAATGATTCAAAGCTTTCCATTAATATATAAATCTACAAAAACAATTTCAATTTTTTATTAAAAGATAATAATTTTTTTTATCTACCTAGTCAAAGAAAGAAACTACATAACATACTATAATTTTTTAACCATGTCGTCAAAAGTTATGAAAATTATTGATCCCTAAAGAAAAACCTTGTCCTCATGTTGTGTGGAAATTTCAAAAGAAAAAAAACAAAACTTCCATTTATAGTAAGTTGCCAAAATTTACTATATTGCCAAAAAATGTAACTTGGTCCTTCAAGGGTTAAGCAATTCTATGCTTCTTTAATCTACTTACTATTATTTGAAGTATGAATACAAAAAGAATTTGGAAATTTTTTTAGTTAGGTTTCCAACTTATTTCTTTATCATATCATGGAGGGTTGCAAGTTGAGGATCTACACATTATTAAATAAAAGGTTTGAAAGATGGAATCTAATTATGTAGGAAATGTTGAAATACTTCTTTTTGCAACCCAAGCATCATGATCTTGCAAGTAACAAGGTTTTTAATCCTAAAATTGAAGGAGACTACACTCTAACAAATTAACTACAATATACTACACTTGGATCTGTTAAAAAAAAATTTGATGAAAATTTTAGCCTTTCCTTGGAGTTTTAAGATAAACCTACCTATAACATGTAGAATGGGTGGTTTGTCTCAGTGTTGAAATTAATTCAAAATTTCAAATTTTTTTCTCATAAAAAGATGAGTGAAAAATGAAGTTAGAGCATTTCAAATTTTATTTTTTGACAAATAATAAGTTTGTTACAAATTTTTGAAGTGGTCTTGGGTGTCTAAACATGAAAAAACTCTAGGGGTTTAGAAGTAGTATAACCAATATTAAAACTTGAAAACACTTCATGAGAGGCTTCTATTCCTTACATTTCTATTATCTCTTCTAAAGAAAAAAACATCCAAAAATATCATTAAATTTTAAAATAAACAATTTCAAAAAATGATTTCTTTTCTACAATCACAATCAAATCATGGTAGATTATATTCAATGAACAATACAATGTAGATGGGTGACAAAGATTTTAAAAGAAAATTTTATGGCCTCAAAAATTGATTTTTTTTCCATTGCTTTGGGGGAGTAATCAATGTACTGTGGCTTCAATTGTCAAGATAATATCTAATTAGCAATTTCTTCAATTGTCATGATAATATCTAATTAGCAATTTCTCAATAGTCTCTTAACAATTACATAATTTTCATTTTTGAAGTTTATTCATACAAAGTATCCATGAAATATACATCCTAACTTATCCTTATACCCTGAAGGTATTACCCGAGAAATCACTTGTGATTTTTTTAGAAAACTACTTGAGTTAAAAGATAGGGTTCATTTAATTCAAAGGAAATTTTTTATATATAATATGTAGGTCTACTATAGGGTTTATGAAATGCTATGAAATCTATTATATACTCCCTCTATCCTAATATAAGCTTTCAAATCAAGCAAAATTCTTGTCCCACTAGAAAGCTTGTTTTTTGTGATTTTGACCATTTAGTGAATGTTATGTTGAACGACCTTATGGGGTAAGTGAAACAATCTAAGAACATGTCATTTGCCTTGCAAGCTTGGCTTGAAATGGAAATATGAGGCACCTTGTACTAATTACTTCCTCAAATAGTAGTGTTCAAAACTTATTTAGTGACTACTTTGGCGCTATTACAATTTGATCATAAAGTCGTCTACTTTTTTATTTTTGGATACTTAGATTAGGGAACATGTTATTAGAATCCTATTGTATCCACTACCCTTTAAATCATCTAAAATGACAAAGTTAGCAACAATTATAAAATATGTCAAATTTCATACTTTTAACTAATATTTTGGGTGCTTAAATGATAGTGCCTAAACTCCAAATTTTGCATACATCTTAGGGATGGGTTATTCATTCTTGAATGCATGTTTTTTTTATACTTTGATAAAAAAAACATAGATAATTTCTTAAGGGGAAGAGTTTTGGAAGCTTTTAGTGGGACAGAGAGTATAAATTAGGCTATGTAAAAACATCATTGAGTAGGTATTTTATTAATAAGTTAGCCTTGACAAATAGAAGTTGTAAGAATTCTTCATAGAACAATGAGTATGGATTTGGATAGATAATTTCATATAGATGACAAAAATGTACACAATCAAACTTAAAGAATTTGCAATGAAAAGGACAAAAGTAACAAAAATTGTCTCATTTGACATGAATAGGGAGTTTACCTCAGTGGATTCAACAAACTAAAAATTGTACAACATGAGTACCAAATTTGTGGTCCATTTCATTTTAATCTTTGAAGCCATATATGTTATACACAATCATATTGAATAGAATTTTTACAAGATAGTTTCAATGGAGACTGTGGAAGTATTCAATGTTAAGCTTCTAAAGCATAGAGGGGGTTTTAGAAGAAAAAAGGTCCAAATAGGCAATTTTAAATGCATTGTCTAAATTTTTTAAAAGAAAACCCATTATACAAAAAAATAATTGAAAAAATAAGGCAATGTCTAGAAAAACATTCAATCCATTTGACCTTGGGGGTTGAAAGATTATAATGTTTGAGATGAATTTTTTTTTAATTCATACAAAACTAGGGCATTGAATTTCAAGCCATTTTAGGATTAAATTTGATTACCATTCATTAGTATATGATGCTAAGTTCATTCATATAAAATTTCAAGAGCAAATATGGAATTTAGCTTATTCTAAATCAACTTACAATGAAAGGAGGTTAAATGCATTGGCAATACACTAGTTATTTCTTGATGTTTCCTTGTACAATGAAGAAATTTTTCATTTGAAATTCAAATTTAATAAAATTTGAAAAAGACATTTGGAATATGTGAAAATAATTTCAAGAACTTTGACTTCATAGGTTGCAAAATATTTGAACTTGAAGTTAGAGGAAAATATTTATTTTGAAGTTCCCCCATTAAGGCTAACAAAATTTGACTTCTCTTAGAAATTGAATTTAGATTTAAATTTTTTTAGGACACTTGAATGCCATATTTATTGCTTGCATATATGCCAAATTTCAAAAGTTGATGAGTGTTTTTGCAAAAGTTGTACCAAAGATGCCCAAATTGCCCATCCTATCCAGAAAATTTAGGGGAGCATAACTTTGATTTGGATCCCCTATTGAAAAAAAATTATATATTTTCACTTGAAGACATATAAATTCACATCTTGTATCAAAATTTTATGAACATCCAATCAAAATTCACTTCATAGGAACCTACCAAAATTTTCAATTATCTATTTAATGAATGATTGGCTTTTAAAGGCTAAAAACTACCACTTGGTCAATGGCCACTTCAATTTAATTGATTGTTGTTGGTCCATGCCATATATATCTTGTATATATATAGAATAGAAGGAAAAAAAATTTGCAAGGAAAGGCAAAAGTAGGAAAAAATTGGACACTTAAATTTTAAATGTAAGATAGTTTTACTTTAAAATCCACATGAATAAATTTACAAAAATATAGGGTATTGAAAATATGCTCATTGTAGCTTTTTATGTAAAAATACAGTCATCTTAAATACAAAAATTAAGGTAAATAAACCTTCATCAAATACCCTTTTAACTCAAGTGTATACCTTAAATTACAAGTAGTAATCTTCCCAAGATTTATCATAAGAGGTTTTTTCAAGGGTCTGAAAGACTATTTCAGCCCTCTTCCACAGTCAGTGAACCCGTCAGATTAAATAATAATAATCAAATATTAAAAATATTAAAAAAATTAAAAAAATTAAAAAAAATTAATTAAAATTTAAAAATATATATATATTAAAATATTAATTAAATATTAATATATGATGTGGCAATCTCTTGGCCACATCAGATTGCCTCTGTGGCAGCTTTCAGCGAGTTCCCACAGTCCAGGAACTCGCGCTCTTCTAAACAAGCTGAAAAACCTCTTATGATACAAATCATATTTTTTAAATAATGTATATTAACCATTGAAGTTCCAAATCATATTATTTGGAAACATAGAATTTTTAGGCAACTCACTACAAGTGGAATTTTTAAAAAGAAATTCACACAATCAACATGTAGTTAAGGAGAAGCTTTAAGGCACAAAAATTTCATAACTTTTGACTAAATGGTTGAAAATTTGTTGTATAATATTTAGTTTCTTTCCCAACTTAGATAGTCCATGCATCTAAAAAAAATCTTTTTGTAAGGCACAAAAATTTCATAACTTTTGACTAAATGGTTGAAAAATTATTGCATAATATGTAATTTCTTTCTCAACTTGGGCACTCTATGCAAATCAAAAAAATTTCTTTCTAAGGAAATAAAAATTTGACATTTTTTCTTTAGATTTTTATATACATTTAAAGCTTTTGATCATTCTCTTTGATCAATGAGTCAAAAGTTGTAAGGAATTTTAGTTTGTGGGCAATTATGGAATCTCTACTCTAAAATATTAATTGAAGTAATTCATTTAAATCAAGTTTTGAAATTTTTGAAGAAAAGGTGTATATTGTTTATTACAACATCACCACCATTGGAAATGACATTTTTCAATTCCATAAATAAATTGTTAACAATTTAGTATTTTGAATCATGCTCTATTTTTTTCTATTTACTATATTTTTCCTATATGTTGTACAATTCCAAATGATCAAAAAAATTTAAACCATATAACCAACTTGCTTTGAATAATGAATTTAAAGATGACACACATTTTTTAATTACCAATGGACATTTTTAGACATTTTTTCATATAAATATGAGCTTGTGAAGTGCATTTGCCCAATTTTTGCATGGCTAAAGAGAGGATTTTTGCCAATTCAAATGCTAATATCTTCCACTCCAGAATGTGGAAATTTCCAAAAAATTTCACACATCTTTCAAAACTAGCATATTACAAGATTCTATGGTTACATGTGCCTAAAATCTTTTGAAAAAAGAATTTGGTATTTGTACTAGGAAGGGCAATTTTGGAGTGCTTTTCGCAAAAACATAGTCAAAAACATTCAAGGATTAATCCCTATAGAACCATGGCCTTTTAAAAAAAAATAAGAATCACCTAAAACTGCCATTTCTATTGCAAAGAATTAAAAAGTTTGAAAATTATTATTTTTCTACATTTAATCAAAGGATCTTAGACGTAATTAATATAATTGAGCCTACGACTATCCAAATAGGAGCTTACTTTTTATAGACCAAATTATTCTAGTGGTGCACATTTCAAAACTAGAATGCATGTAGACCATGAGTTAGTATGATTATGCATATAAAGGATTGTCTCCCATTTGATTTGTTATGGGCTAGTTTACCTTAGCATGAGAATGATTGTAAGGAATAAATTTCAAAATTCTTGATCATACAAACTACAAATATTTGCATTTGAAGTGAAGAAACCAAATTTTTTTGTACATTGCAAGGCTAGATTATTTGACTTTGAACCTTTTTAACTTAAAGTTTTTGCACTACAAAGTTTTGATCTTCAAATCTTTATGGTGGAAAATTGAGTTGAAAGTCTAGGAAAAAAATATAAATTCAAGAAAATTTAATTTTCATTTTTGAAAAAAATTGTTAAGTAGACGTAGGTACAAGATAGATGGGAAATCTGAATTTAAATTTATTAATATCTCTAAAATACACACTAGTCCGAATAGTGAGATTATTCTAGCAAAAAAGTAAGCATTGTGGAACTTTTTTCTTAAAAACTATAAAATTACATTGAAAAATGAATCTACAAGTTATTTTTTTAAGAAGTTGCCTAGATTGTTGATAACTTTTACATCACTTATTCAAATGAAATGAATCAAATCTTTCCATGTAGAAAAAATATAACCTACGAATTTTTGTTTTTTCTAAATTTTTAATTTTTAGTATTTTTTTGCTCCCCAATCTTCCTTGTTTTGAGCTTATTTGTGCATAATTTTTATTTCCAAGCACCAATTGGGAAGAAATCATATTTTTATGGTACAAATCAATTTTTCAACTGTCAATTTTTTTTAATAAATCATGGCTAAAATAAAGACCATAGGTACCTCCATAAAACCTAATTTGTCTCTCAAAAGGTCATTGGTCTTTTAGGGTTTAAAAATACTCACTCAAGAATATGATTGTTGCGCTCAAACAAATCAAAAGTCAAATTGTACCAATTAAAAGTGAACATTTGAAAGCGAACATATTCTTTTAATTAAGAGACTGTTGGAAATATTGCAACAAGGTGTATGAATAACTTGATTTTTTTCTATCTAGAAATTTTTGATTCATTTCATTTGGATTTGTTATGAGAAAGTTATGGACATTCTTATTTTTCGGATAGTTAGAGCATTTTCTTGAAAAAAATAACTTGCAAAATGCAATTTTTGCAATTTTTCAAGAAAAAAAATTTCTCACGATTTAGTTTATTTGCTAGAATAATCTCACCATTAAGATTAGTGCATTTTAATTCCATCTAAAAGATATTAATATTTTAGATTTTCATTCTTGTACCTACTTCTATTTAACAATTTTTTTAAGAATGAAAATTAAGTTTTTTTGAATTTCTTTTTTTTCCTGGATTCTCAACCCAATTCTTCACTATAAAGATTTAAAGTTCAAAACTTTGTAGTGCAAAATTTTTAAGTTAAAAATGTTCAAAGTCAAAAAATTATGTCCCACAATGGCACAATGTATCAAAAATACTTGTTTTTCCCACTTTAAATGCAAATATCTTGCAATATGTGCAGTCAAAAATTCTGAAATTTTTTCCACAATTTTTTAGACTAGTGAGGTATAAGATCCTATAGTTAGATGTGGAAAAAAATAATTAAAACTTTTTTTACTCTTTGCTATAGAAATGGCAGTTGTCAGTGTTTTTTGGTAGAAAACAAGGCTTGGTCCTTTAGGGGTTAAGGTATAAAAATCTCAATTATACAATCTTATAGTATACATGTTGTAGTTGACATGGATCAAACTTAGACTCATTTGGTAGCAAAGATTGCAAGATTACAATGTTTTAGTGTTGGAGAAAATGCTAATATTTGCTCAAAAAAATCTCTTTCTAAGGAAATAAAAATTTGACATTTTTCTTTAGATTTTTATATACATTGAAAGCTTTTGATCATTTTTCTTTGATCAATGAGTCAAAAGTTGTGAGGAATTTTAGTTTGTCGGCAATTAAGGAATTTCTACTCTAAAATATTCATTGAAGTAATTCATTTAAATCAAGTTTTGAAATTCTTGAAAAAAAGGTGTATATTGTTTAACACAACATCACCACCATTGAAAATGACATTTTTCAATTCCATAAATAAATTGTTAACAATTTAGTATTTTGAATCATTCTCTATTTTTTCTATTTACTATATTTTTCCTATATGTTGTACAATTCCAAATGATCAAAAAATTTTAAACCATGTAATTAACCAACTTGCTTTGAATAATGAATTTAAAGATGACCAACATTTTTTAATTACTAGTGGACATTTTTAGACATTTTTTCATATAAATATGAGCTTGTGAAGTGCATTTGCCCAATTTTTGTAAGGCTAAAGAGAGGATTTTTGCCAATTCAAATGCTAATATCTTCCACTCCACAGTGTGAAAATTTCTAAAAAATTTCACACATCTTTCAGAACTAGCATATTACAAGATTCTATGGTTACATATGTCCAAAATCTTTTGAAAAAAGAATTTGATATTTGTATTAGGAAGGGCAATTTTGGAGTGCTTTTGGCAAAGACATAGTAAAAAACATTCAAGGATTAATCCCTACATAACCGTGGCCTTTTTTTTTTTAAATCACCTAAAACTGTCATTTCTACTACAAAGAATATAAAAGTTTGAAAATTATTGTTTTTCTACATCTAATCAAAGGATCTTAGATGTAATTAACGTAATTGAGCCTACGACTATCCAAATAGGAGCCTACTTTTCACAGACCAAATTATTCTGGTAGTGCACATTTCAAAACTGGAATGCATGTAGACCATTAGTTAGTATGATTATGTATATAAAGGATTGTCTCCCATTTGGTTTGTCATGGGTTAGTTTACCTTAGCATGAGAATGATTGTAAGGAATAAATTTCAAAATTCTTGATCATACAAACTACAAAATATCTGCACTTGAAGTGAAGAAACCAAATTTTTTTGCACATTGCAAGGCTAAATTATTTGACTTTGAACCTTTTTTAACTAAATTTTTTTGCACTACAAAGTTTTGATCTTCAAATCTTTATGGTGGGAAATTGAATTGGAAGTCTAGGAAAAAAATATGAATTCAAGAAAACTTAATTTTCATTTTAAGCAAATTTGCTAAGTAGAAGTAGGTACTAGATAGAAGGAAAATTTGAATTTAAATTTATTAATTTCTCTAAAATACACACTAGTTTGAAACTCCAAATAGTGAGATTATTCTAGCAAAAAAACAAGCGATGTGGAACTTTCTTTTTATAAAACTATAAAATTACATTGAAAAATGAATCTACAAGTTATTTTCTTAAGAAGTTGCCTAGATTGTTGATAACTTTCACATCACTTATTCAAATGAAATGAATCAAATCTTTCCATGCAGAAAAAAAATATAACCTATGAGCTTTTGTTTTTCCTAATTTCTAAATTCTAAATTTTTTTTTGCTCTCCAATCTTCCTTGTTTTGAGCTTATTTGTGCATAATTTTTGTTCCCAAGCACTATTGGAAAATAATCATATTTTTTATAGTACCAATCAAATTTTCAATTGTCAATTTCTTTTTAATAAATCATGGCAGAAATAAAGACCATAGGTACCTCCCTAAAACCTAATTTGTCTCCCAAAAGGTCATTGGTCCTTTAGGGTTTAAAAATACTCACTCAAGAATATGATTGTTATGCTCAAATAAATCAAAAGTCAAATTGTACCAATTAAAAGTGAACATTTGAAAGCGAACATATTCTTTTAATTAAAAGATTGTTGGAAATCTTGCAACAAGGTGTATTAATGATTTGATGAAGTTCAAACTTTTTGTCAACTCAAATATAAATTGTATTGGCATCAATCAAGATATGCCTTATTTGATGATTGAGGTTGCTTGTTTTATGGTTTTGTAGTGGCCTTGTTGGCTTGGTTGATTCTAAGTTGAAGGTTGTATGACAATGTAAACTAGCCTTTATTACTTTTCCTTTGGAGATTGGAATAATCCTTCTTTTAAAATTCGGAAGTGAATTTAGTTTAATTTGCAAAAGAGTCATTGGTTGGTTGGGAAGTTGCAAGGTTAGAAGTTTTTGCTTTCTAGTAGAGCAAAAGAAACACTTCAATGTTGGTTAATAATGTAATATGTTAAAAGCCTTCAAAATGTAGGTTAAGCTTAAATGTCATTAACCCCTAAAGGACCATTGTCCCTTTGGGGGACAAATGCAATTTTGGGTAGGTACCTATGGGCTAAATTTTTGTCCTGATTTTTTGAAACTTTTTTTGGAGATAGAAAAATTGAATATCTTTGAGGGGATATAATTTCTTTTTTCAATTGGTGCCTAGGATCAAAAGTTATGCCCAAATAAGCTCAAAATAGGGGGGTGGAAGGCAGTTTGGGCAACAAAGAAAATTTTGCAATTTTTTTTTTTGGATTTTTTTCTTATAGATTATTATTTTTTTCCTTCTAGAAAGATTTTATTCATTTTGTTTGAATTTGTTATGAGAAAGTTATGGACATTCTTGTTTTTCGGGCAGTTAGAGCATTTTCTTGAAAAAAATAACTCATAGGATTGATTTCTGAATGCAATTTTTGCAATTTTTCAAAAACAAACAAACTCTCATGGTTTAGTTTATTTTCTAGAACAATCTCACCATTAGGATTAGTGCATTTTAATTCCATCTAAAAGATATCAATATTTTAGATTTTCCTTCATTCTTGTGTCTACTCCTACTTAACAATGTTTTTATGAATGAAAATTAAGTTTTTTTGAATTTCTTTTTTTTCCTAGATTCTCAATCCAATTTTGCACTATAAAGATTTAAAGCTCAAAACTCTGTAGTGCAAAATTTGTAAGTTAAAAATGTTCAAAGTCAAAAAATTATGTCCTACAAGGGCACAATGTGTCAAAAAACTTGTTTTTCCCACTTTAAATGCAAATATCTTGCAATCTGTGCAGTCAAAAATTCTGAAATTTTTTCCACAATTTTTTAGACTAGTGAGGTATAAGATCCTATAGTTAGATGTGGAAAAAAATAATTAAAACTTTTTTTACTCTTTGCTATAGAAATGGCAGTTTTCAGTGTTTTTTGGTAGAAAACAAGGCTTGGTCCTTTAGGGGTTAAGGTATAAAAATCTCAATTATACAATCTTATAGTATACATGTTGTAGTTGACATGGATCAAACTTAGACTCATTTGGTAGCAAAGATTGCAAGATTACAATGTTTTAGTGTTGGAGAAAATGCTAATATTTCCTAAAAATATATTTGGAAGTGAAATTTGATTCTAAACCTATTCAAATGAAAAACTTTAATTTTAAAAGTCCTTCAAAACCAACTTACAAATACATTGGTGAAAAAAATGTCATTCAATTGACTCATTGTATTTGTAAAATGACTTTAAAATGTCATGGAAATAGCAACAAAGGGTGCAGAAAACACACATATGTTTGAACCTCCTTATTCTAGAATGCTTTTTAGTCAGTTAAAACTTCTTGGATTGATATGAAATTTCAACCACACAAACTAGACTAGTATGCACAACTTAAGAATATAATAGAAAATAGACACCCTATGAAGAAGAAATAAGCCACCAAAATTCAATGTGATGTACAACGTTCCCAACAAGTTTTGTTGAATTTGGACATTGTATGCAAAAGTTTTCCAACCACTGCTGCCTCCATTTATGCTCACCATGGAGGTTGGGAAAGTCAGTAAAATTCACGAAGCAAAGTTCCCCGACTGTCATGATTGCGTGTCAAGGAGGTGTGGATTTTTGTAGTCCCAGCCATGGGAAAATTGTAAACAAAGATTGGGTGAAGTCTACCAAACAGTGTTCAATATTATATGTAAGAATAAGGGTATGTTTGGACTTGGTGTTTGCAATGTGAATCTGGTCAAGAAGTAGGTCTACATTTGTTCCTAACACTCTCCAGAACACTCTTGAACATCAAGTGAGAATGTACATTTAAAACACGAGAGGCGGATTTTGGTCTTTTCACGAGGTTTGGGCAAGTATTTGCAATGTCAATTTTCTTATCTTACAATGGTAAATTTTCACGCAGACGCACTCAAAGATCGTCTTAAATGCAAGCTAAATTTCTTAGAATTTGAATCAGTGGTTGCAAATTAAGTCCAGTTTAGTCTTTTTTTTGTTCTCACGCCAAGCAAGTCGGGCAACAAGAAATTAGGAACCTCTTATATCTGAGTCTTTCAATTACTTTGTTCGCGTGAATTCTCCACAAAATTTGCAGCAAATCATCAATTTGAACAAGTTGTACATTTGACTGTAATCATTCTATTCAGGATTGAAAGAAGCACGGAAGAGAGGATATTTAAGCAATTGGTGAGCTTCCCGGCACTTCCGCAAACTGGGTCCAGAAGATGCAGGGACCCAGCCACCAACGATCTCTCGCTCTCAAGAAAAAGTCACTGTAAGGAAGGGTTCATGGAAACTTATTCGTGAGACTCCTTGGACTATGTGCACAACGAAAGGGACCACCATACTCACTTTCGGGCACGAGAGAATGGACTTTGACTGACCAGCATAAGTTAACAGTGTCTTCAATCCAGACAGCAAAACCGGCCCCACAAACATTCTAAGCTTAACTTTTGATTAGAATGGAATTAGGACTTGAGTATGGTGGTTATTGAGATTTGAGAGCGGAAAACACAGTAACATAGAATAGAACACTGTAAGCAGATCATCCTGAATCGGACATCGAGCAATTGAAATACAGTGCAGCGAAGACGCACATCTGAAAAAGAAGAAGAAGAGAGAAGCCATAACAAATCGCAAGAAATCATGCCTAAGAACATCGCTGCCCACCTTGTACAAATTTTCCAAATTCCAGACAAAACTTGTGTAATTAATACTTCCGGACTCACCACACCAGAAATTACTTCTTCAGGAGGCAACTCCGCTAAATATTAATTACCTTCTCCGTACAAAGAAAACGTTCAATTTTGTTAAATTGGTGATATCCACACAACAAAAACTGTGACAATATCTTCACACAGGTCTAATTTCAGGACAAGTATGGATTTCCGCACCCCTAACCGCACCAAAGTAATGGAATATCGTTTAACGAAATTAAAGTTGTTTGCATAAATAGAGAACGGAATTTCGTTTTGCTTTTGCACACGAGGAGACTTGTGGTTTCTCGCGCTGGTGAAATGAGCAAGTGACCCCATCCCACCCGGCCCTCTAAACAAGCTAAGTCTCCCCACGTTTCTGACGGCATGCATGATGTGTTGCAGTACCAGCGGAGTAGCTGCAAAGCAAAGACAAAAAAGAAGTGCAACCACTACAGCAGAATCATTTGCTTAGCACCCAAGCGCTACTGCACTGGCTCCTTCTGCCACCTTCTAGAGTTCTAGTTGGTTCAATTCCCGACCAATCTGGATATCTCTGTTGACCCGCTTCTGGTTCCCACAAGCACCCCAGATATAATAAATAAAACTGAGGATCGTACCATGAACATCATCAGCTAGTCATCAGATGCTGTAAAGAAAGAAGGAAAAAAAATTAAAAAAATCTGCAAATATCACAGAATCATCATTTGCCTAGCCAGCTTCGATCTAGCCAGCTCACGAGCAATTTGGATAGACAGAACCAGGCCATGCCCGCTTCAAGTTTCCACAAGCACCCCACCTAAACTTACATATAAAGCTGTGTAACACAAAACATCGTCATCATTCTGTAGAGCTCTCACTAGATCGCTCTTTTCGACAACACCACTGACTGTCGTAAGTTTCAATTTTGAATTGATCTTCAAGTTTCAAGTATCACTGAAATAAGGCTTCAATCTTGAACTTCTAGCTTGTGTCTGAAAGTTTCTAGTATCGATCACTAGCTCCCTTCTCCAGTTTCCATGCATCTTGATCCTCTTGTGTCAAGTTCAATTTCAAGTATCGATCTCTAGCCGATCGACTGTCTCCAGTTTCCATCTTGATCTTCTTGTGTCAAGTTTAATTTCACGTATCGATCGCTAGCTGATTGTCGTAAGAATTCACTCTTGATCTTCTTGTGTCAAGTTTCAAGCACCAATCGCTAGCCGACTGTAGTACGTGAGGATTCGATCACTCTTGATCTTCTTGTGTCAAGTTTCAAGTATCGATCACTGACAGTCTTCAAACTAATTTGGCTGTTACGCAGAGGCGAGTAAGCTCGAGCTATGGCGTCGTCTTCCCGAATTCCCCGGGCCACGGTAGCGCTCCTCCTGGTCCTTTCCCTGAGCTCCACCTTGCTGCCCACCGTCCACACCAAGACGGTCGACCTCATCAACTTCGAGTTCGAGAATCAAGTTCCCCCCGGCAACACCGTCGTCGTCTCCGCCGCTCCCTCGGGGAACCTCTCGAACTCCCAGTCGGAGTTCGGGACTATTAAAGTGGTGACGAACGTATTGCGCCAGACCAACCAGACGAACTCGGCTGTGCTGGGTAGCGTGGTGGGGCTGGTGAACGTGCTGCGTGATGGCTCCTTGTACTTGACGTTCAACTTCGTGTACGCGACGCAGGAGTACAACGGGACCATTGGGGTGCAAGGGACGTTGAATGCCCAGGGAAATGGCGAGCTTGGGGTCACTAGTGGCACGGGATCTTTTCGAAATGCGGAGGGGTGGGTGACGACGACGTTGATTTCTTCGAACGATAAGGCCAATGTTGTGTTCCAGAATTTGGTGCATCTCGAAAATCTCGATGACTAACTTAGTGCTGAACCGCCGCGGAAGGGAACTAAACTTGCACGCAATTGCAACCTGTTGCTGCTGAAGAGGTTGCATGTAGAAGAGGTGTGCAGACTTGGTGGGTGCGTGTAGGTGTGCAAGGGTTGTGATTAGCTCTAGAATTTCAAGGCCTATTCCACTGTCCAAAGTAGGGGTCCTGTCAATTGCATTCTCCATTTTTGAATTTGGCACTTGGAGATTCTTGCTTGAAATGTGCAGTTTTCATAGGTGGGTGAGTGAGCGTGTAGGTTGTCTACTGTATAGGTAGTCTCTCGGATTGAAATTTGTGCATGATTGGGCTTGGAAATTGGAAGGTGTAGAAAACTCTAGTGCATGGGGTAACATGTTTTGTAAGTACGTGTGCATTTGAAGAGCACCAATCCTTTTCAATTGCGAATCCCTGGTTTGGGGGATAAACTTGTTTTTAGCACTTTGAAAATTCATGGTTTAGTTGGAGAATGGTTGAAAAGGACATTCTAAGATAATCTAGAATAGTACTAGTTATTACTCTTTTGATGATGAATGAGAAAGATTCAAGAAAAATTTAATATTTAGTAATGGGAAATGTGTTCAAATGTTCATCTAGACAATTATGAGGTGGTCTTATCTTCAAGGTAATTACATCTTGTTGTGGGTTTGTGACCCATTTCCTCATTATAGATTCTTATCTTGAAAGTGCAACTTTGATATACGAGTGACTAAGTGTTGTTAGGATCAATTTGGAAGAATCTTTGTTTTTGTTACTTTGAAAGCTCATAGGTAATTTAGACATTGTCCAAAATATGAATACTAAAGAAATCTAAAATAATTTCCTTTTTATTTCCAAAAAGATTGAAAAAAAACACTTAGATATGATGCTCAAATCTTTATTTTGGGTTCATACAAGCAATATTTTCCTTTCATTGATCTAAATTTGCTACTTTTATAGTTGATTTATTATCAAATTTATTGATTGAAGATTATTCTTGTTGGCAAATGAAAGAAGATTCTTACAAACTACAAATGCATCATTTGGATGCTATATTCAATAATTATAGAGAACCAAAGCTTTTTTTGGTATTTACACTATTAGAAAATGGGGGTATAAATGATTTGTTCACAATGATTATACCGACAAAAATGATTAGAAAATGAGTACAAAATGACTGCTTTGTAGTCATTGTTGTTGGTGTAGTCATTGTGGACAAATCATTTATACCCCCATTTTCTAGTAGTATTAAGGTAGAAGCACCTACAACAACCAATTTAAGCAATTCCAGCATCATTGGAGCCACTTTTTCCTACATGAATATTTTTACAATATCAGCAATTGATAATCATGAATTTAAAAAAAAATAGAATTTTTGGATAACGCATTTAATTTCAATGAATTTTTACAATAGCGCTCTCTAAGCAAAAGTGCTAACATGTGAGCATGAAAATGTGAGCATGTGAGCCTTGAACAAATATATATGTAGATATCCTACAATCATGGAACATGTTTATAATATAAACACCTATAATATAGGTATTTATAACATGAATGGATTACAATCATAAAAGGTTTCTATAATATAGGTACTTACACTTATACAGTATGTGTATAGTCTTGTAGACTCATGGGCTCACATTCCAAGGCTCACATAATAGTAACCTTTCCTTCAACTTTAATTAAGCATGGAGATGGTTTCATGGTACTTTTGGGGACACTTTCAGGGGAACTTAGTATCAAACAATGAGTATAATGAATTTAATGGGTCCTCCCATATTTAATCAAAAAATTGCTTTAACCTCTAAAGGACCAAGGCCTTTCTTCTATGAAAAAACACTTAAACTACCATTTTTATTGCAAAAAGTTAAAAAAATATTTGCACATTTAACTATAGGGTTTTACACCTAATTAGTATGAGATTGAGTTGCAAAAATTTCCAAAATTTTGACCACAAAAATTGCAAGATATTTGCATTTAAACTTTAAAGTGAAAAAAACAAGTTTTTTTTGGCACATTGCAAGATTAACAATGCTAATATGTGAGCGTAAAAGTGTAAACATGTGAGCCTTGAGTATGTATATAAGTAGATATTCTACAACCATAGAAGAACCTTATAACATAAACACCTATAATATAGGTATTTATAATATTTGTGCACTATAATTATAGAAGGTTTCTAAATTGTAGACACTTATAGCATAGGTATATAGTCTTTTATACTCATAGCCTCATATATTTAGGCTCACATAAGAGCAATACTCATTGCATGATTGAATTATTTGACTTTGAACCTTCTAAGCTTAAATTTTTTTGCACTACAAAGTTTTGAGCTTTAAATATTTATAGTAGAGAATTGAGTATAGAATCTAGGAAATAAAATAAAATACAAAAGAACCTAATTTTTATTCTTTAAAGAATTGTTATGCAACAATAGGTGTGAGATAGAAGGAAAAGTCAAATAATTGAATCTCTAAGATGGAATTAGAATACACTAATTACAATGGTGAGATTATTTTAGCAAGAAAAATAAGCCATGTACAATTTTTTTTTACTTGTAGAAATTGCATTTAGAAATGAATTATAGAATTTATTTTCTCGAAAGATGATCAAATTGTCTAAAAAATAAGATTTTTGATAACTTTCTGATAATAAATCCAAATGGAATTAATTAAAGATTTCTATGTAGACAAAAATATAATCTATGAGAAGAAGATTTTATTTTATTTTTTTAAACAAAAATTTGAATTGCTTCATCTCACTTCTTTTGAGCTTATTTGGGCATAATTTTTGTTCTCATGCTCTAATTGAAAAAAGATTATATTTCCATGAAGCTAATAAATTTTCTATCTCCAAAATAAATAAAAAATCAAGACAAAAAATGAACCCATAGGTACCTACTTCAATTTCCATTTGTCCCTTGAAGGGGCAACAAGCCTTTAGGGGTTGAATTCAACAACAATTCATATTGAATGTACTATCACTACAAGAAAATGGGGATATAAATGACTTGTCCACAATGACTACACTGACAACAATGACTCCAAAATGACTCCAAAATGACTATTTTGCAATCATTGTTGTTGGTGAAGTCATTGTGGACAAGTCATTTATACCTCCATTTTCTTGTAGTGTATTTCTTCTCTCTCAGAATAAATCCATGATTTCTAGTAAAAAACTACAAAAATACTACAAATTTACTTTGAAACAAAGGGACTATGGAATGAGAAGATAAACACCAATTAAATATTTGTGCAAATGGAGTTTTGTAGCCTATGACAACTTTAGGTGCCTTTGCTTTAATGAGCACAAAGATAAAGACGTGGAGTAGACTCATGAACAAAATGGTATTTATTACAAATGGGAGGACTTGGAAAAAACAAAAAAATGGCTCTTATGTCCTTACAACACAAAGTAGTGACTTTTTTGGTTAATATCTAGAGTGAAAAAAGAAAAGAATCCACAAAAGACACCTTTTGCTATTTATGTCACTTTGACAAACTAGATCCCTACGTAGTATAGGCACCTATAATTGATAAAGTAAGCACATATGGACATCATTTAGGATAGTGCAAGGCGAAGAAAATATTTTTAGAGGTGCATTGACAAAAACGTGGACAAAAATGATGGAGATTGCAATTTCTTTTTGGTAATTTTATCTTTTGAATTGAAATTATTATGAATTTTGAAAGACAAAAGTTGGACTTGACCTATGACCAACATCTTGAGTCATTTAATTCCAAACATTCAAGAATCACTTTCCACAAGACATTAAATTGTGCACTCTAAAGTAGTCCCTACCTATAAATCATGACAAGATTTTGGTCCAAATCATAAGACTCAGTTAATCACCTCGAAGAGTTCACTTACAACGATGCTAGTGTGTGAGCATGAACATGCGAACATGTGAGCTTCTAATATGTATATAAGTAGATATATTACCACCTTTGAAGGTGTTCATAGTAAAAATACCTATAATATAGGTACCTATAGTATAAATATACTCTTATTATAGAAGGTTTCTATAGTATAAGCACCTATACTATAGGTGCATCGTCTTTGAGGTTCATAAGCTCACACTTAAATATGTTCACATACTAGCAAGCATGGTTCACTTATTGTATCTATAATAGGGCATATGCAATCAAATTTTAGACCTTTCATTTTATATTTTAAAATTAAAACAAAAAAATAAAAATAAAAATGAATAGATTTTCTTACTTTGAAAGTTTTTGTTTTGAATTATTGATATTTTTATCTTTCAAATATAATTAGTTACAAATTTTTGGTGTAAAAAACTATACTATAGAACTAAAAATAACTTTCACAACCCTACATTATATAAAAAGAAATTGTCTAAAAAATGAACAAAAAGATTCTAAAAATAACTCTCTATTGAAAGTTCATTTTCCTTGATTATTAATGCAATGGTCATTTAAATGTATTCTCAAGAAATATTTGAGTTGAAAATTGTACCATTTCACTTCATTTTTCAACCTGTTCTAGAAATCATTTTGTATGTTATTTGAATTGGGAATTTTTGGCAATAGAAATCTATAGTCATTATTGGACAAAGCTCAAAATTATAGCTTGAAATTATAGTTTATTAAAAAGTATATAGGAGGTCAAAAAATCACTTGTTCACATGTGATCTATTATAAATACACTAAATGAACTCTCCAAGTCAATTGTGCAACTCACAAGCCTATAACATTGCAAGACATTGCCCACAATGAAACTATACAAGACAATCAAGTCCAATGTCGTCTTGTATACAACAATAGTCTTAGGGTTTAGGGTGGCAGATTAGGTTTTAGTTTTCTTTTTAAGGTATAATCTATTTGCATATTTGCACATTGTTTTCTCCACTTCCTACCTCCACCCTTCCCACCCCCACCTCCATGTGTATATAAAGGATTGTCTTTCAATCTAAATCACAAATTACTTGTCACAAATTACAAAACAAAAAACACAAACTACAAAACACAAAATACAAAAAAATAGAATAATTTTTTCAAAGTTCTACTAAAAGAACATTTTGAAGTGCAATTTAGACAAAATATTTCAAAGTTTATATAGGACATATAAACTGTACATACACACACAAATGAAATTATTGATAATACTAAAATAATTGAAGTGTCTATTCTCTTTAGAACCTATAGAACAATGAAATTGCTATGAAATATAGGTTTAGAAGATGGACATGGGCAAAACTTTACATTTTGTTACTAAACTTTAAAGTATTTTGTCTAAATTATTCTATTGACAAACAAAATGTTGTTTTAGTAGAACTTTAAAAAAATTATTCCATTTTTTTATAATTTGTATTTTGTATTTTTAGTTTTGTAGTTAATGTTTTTAGTTTTGTAATTTGTAACAAGTGATTTGTGTTTTGGATTGAAAAGACAATCCTTTATATACACATGGGGAAAGGGGGAGGGGGGGGGGGAGGAGGAGGGAAGTGGAGCAAATAATGTGGGATATGTAAAATAGATTATACCTTTAAAAAAAACTAAAAACTTAATCCGCCACCCTAAAGCCTAAGATTGCTACTGTACATAGGACGATGTAGTGGTAGTCTTGTATAGTTTCATTGTAGGCAATGTCCTGCAATATCATGGCCTTGCAAGTTCAATGTCCCTTACAATTGTTGTCTTGCAAACTATGCAATCAGTCAGATCTTATGATCCAACAAGACTCTTGTTAGGATTCATAGCTAGGATCCATTTTAGAATGTACGATTTAACATCTTGCCTACTTTCCTATTCATTGTTTCCTACTTTCTTGCTCACTTATGTCTCATTAACTTAATGGTCCAACCTTGAAAAAGTTCAAAGACACGCATTTTAAGGAAAAAATGAAAATTCTTTTCAATCTTCGTTGAAAATAAGATATCCTAGCAATTTATTGTTGATAAGGCGCCAATTAGTAATGGATACCTCTACCATAGACTCTCCATTCACAATGTTCTATATATAAGTTATCTTCCAAGTTATGACAAGCTACACTTGAACAATTGGTTCTATGTTGTTTTCTCAAAAACCTAAATCTCTTTTATTTTGTCACATGACTTGAGTTTGGTGATACTATTTCAACATCATTCCTTGAATGAAACATATTGTTGTTTAAAATTAGATTTTGCTATTCTGTTAATTAGTAATGTCCACCAATGATTATGCACCCCCACGATCATCTACAATTTGGTGATTTCATCTAGAATTTTATTGTTTATGTTTTGAATGACCAGTGTTGGGCCCATTAATTTGGTACAAATTGATGACAAATCACTATAAACCCCCCTTAACGTATACTTTGAAGTTTAAGAAAATTACACTTCTTTGTGTAGACAAAGATTTCCAAATTTATTGCACTAAATACGGATTTTAAGGGGACCAAAAATTAAGAGACTTATTCTAGAAAACTAGAGATGTTTGAAATATGATGTACAACCTCTGCACACCACTTCAATCACTAATGATGTATGGCCAAAACATATATTTATATAGTGTGAAACGTCAATTAGTTAGTATGGATCCCCCGAATACCCCTATTTAGTGTAGAAGAAGTCAGAAGCATTTGTTGTCCCTCGAGAAAATGAGAAGGAAGCAAGACAAAATTTGAACAATAAAAGAGACATACTGAACTTGTTGGCATGAATTGAATAAAAAGCCCCAGTTTCAGGAAATTATTTTGATTGCTTTCCTTGACAGAAAATCACCTCTGTTACACTTATCTATTGTAACTGGATGCCAAGTTTGCAGCTTCGCTCCTAATCAAGCTCACAGTGTACCATTGAAAAGGCTTGCTGAGAGCTTTACAACGATAGATCTTTACCTTTCATTTGGAAGTGAACTTGACCTACGCAACCACGTTCAAACAATTTACGGGGTGGTCACAGCTTCTTCATCACGGTTGCAGTTCTCGGAGAATGAGCACATGCTGTTTTCTCGTTGGCAGTTCATGGTAGGTGGAGCTTTGATTCCTTGAAAATTTAGAGTGCCATTTCTGCTCCTTTGGAGCTGAAGAAACGTTCTTGACATAAAATTTCTGAAGAAATTTCTCAGTTTTGTTGGCTGTGTACGACTTACAGAGCTCCCATCCAACTGTGCAAGTAACTTATTATCTAAGAATTGCTTCAAACAGTAAAAAGGAGTGTCACACCTTCACACAAAATAGCTTGCAATTGGCTCTTCTTTTCTCTGACCAATTTCTTAGACTTCACAGAGTTCCGCTTCAAGGAGGTGCAGTTGCCTACCCCTAATAAATGGATGATAACACATTTTGAATATCAACACAATTTTTTTTGTCAAGGCAATCCTACCGATTCCATCGCTTGATTGTTTCCCTCATCATCACATGTAAATGATCGGCAATGCTTTCTTACGTTTGCCGAGGAGGGAAGATACGTTTCCAACTCCACAGAACTCCTTGGAACTTGGCTGATTTTCCAACTTGACACTCACATGGTATTAATATTGCAGTTTGTGCACTAGCTGCAGATTCCAACTGAATGCAATGTATTTTGTTCTTTCTGTTTCTCATTGTTGCAGGTGTTGCACACTTTTGTACAAAGATTTATTGGAATCTATGCACCTGAGCACTGGAGTTATGCCATTCTATTGTTATAATTCTTGAATGACTATGGTATGAGATGCTTCTTCTTATCGTGCACATCGTCAAAACCCATTGTCAAGAACCCTAAAATTATCAATCTTTATTCGACTCTTCATTACCAATCACAGACAGAGCAGCGAAACTTGCCTGCAGATGATCGAGATTACGCCGTCATTCGCACCAAGTTTTGATCGATTGAGTGTTTTGAACAGTAAGTTGCTTTCGATCAAGAAATTGACTGATGGTATCTTCTTGACTACCGCTGTATCGTCTTCTGCCTCCGTAAGAAAGGAGTTGAAACTTGGAAGTAGCCGATGGGCGATCATGAATCAATTGCAATTATGCCTGAAAAGCTTTAGGCGCAATCATTCGAACCCTTCTCTCCTCATGAAGTGAAGTTGGATACTTTTCTGTTATAATCACAGCTTATATGAATGCCTGATGG
This sequence comes from Thuidium tamariscinum, assembly GCA_947034885.2. Taxonomy (NCBI): domain Eukaryota; kingdom Viridiplantae; phylum Streptophyta; class Bryopsida; order Hypnales; family Thuidiaceae; genus Thuidium; species Thuidium tamariscinum. The sequence continues at coordinate 14,878,938 of OX344756.2, forward strand.
GTAGTTCAGATGTAAAATGAATCTTCTTTTGAAGAATTGTCCGACATTTGATTGACTGCAATGGCACAGGTCATGGAAGTCAACATTGAGGAATACAAATGCGATCAAAAATTTCGAAGATTTGTGAACACATGCTTTGAGTTTTACCAACTCTATTCCTTAATTCCCATATTGAACGTTTTTTAGGTCCCGAGTCTGATATTTTCTCTACTTTCTCCTCCATATAATAATTTTGTAGATTTTTTCACCAGTTTCTTCCGAATGTTTTGAAATTGCAACTGGTTTTTCCCACAATTCTACCGGCCAACAATGAACTAACCGATGATTCTCCCTGAACTTTGCATGGGAAGACACTATCAATAATGGTGCAGAAACAGATACAACTTTGACAGGATAGACATGTCAGACCTCCCTGTGCTATAACCTTGTCCATTATTTGTCTTTAAAACTGATGTGGGCAGCTCTTTGAAATCGTGAAAACTGTCTACAAACATCGAGATTCACGAACTGAATGTGTTCAGAAATGATAAATTTCATCAAAACCTCGACCTGTATATTTTAAATTACTATTATAGAATGTGAATTACAAACTATCAGTGCTTTGAACTTGCCTTTGTAGCAATATTTGTAGCAACTTGAGATTATTACGAGAGTCACATTTGTGACTCTGGTTGAAGGCAGGAAACTATGAACAATCTTGTGTGAGCTTCAAGATTAATGCGTTCTGTGGATTCTATTGCTGGCTTAACTTAAATATGTTTATTGTGAATCGTACAAATCGAGGGAGCAACTAATTGAGTTTCACAAGACAAATAGTGGGATGTAGAAATGCCAGTTCTCACTTCGAATGGCTTCATAATCAAAGCCTGTCAAACACTCTGGTTGATAGGTTTGCCTAATGTTCAAACCTCTTTTACTGAAATTTTGGAATAGAAGACACCTAAGGTGGGTACACCCAAAAGCACCACTTATTGGTACTGTGCCTAGTTACTATTATTAGGCTGGTCAAATTTTCATATAATCTTGTGGGTAAGTGAAAGCACATTCTAATGCACCAAAGAACACAACATTTGAATACAACATTTGAATACGATATGCAAAAGTTATTAATGGTCAATAATTGTTTCTAAAAGTGTCATCTATAACCTATATACATAACTGATTTTGGAAATGTACATCAAATGTAGATGGCACTTTCAGGTCAGTTGCACTTTTGGGTGTACCTACCTTATTGTACTATACAGTACTAGTTAATAATCATACAAACTATACCACCATTCAAATTTGTTTGCATAGTATAGAAAAGAATTTGAATTTTTGTTTGGCATAATTTACATTCAATTTTTACACAATCTTAATTAAGAACACCAAATTTTACATTCAAAAAAGCAAAATTTCAGTTTTGGTGAATTTTAGAGCCAATTTTTATAGTTTTCTACAATGTTTTATAGAAATCAATTGGCAAGAAATTTTTTGGATTCAATTGCATAGATATATAGAATACATCCATACACTTGTCTCTCATATCAAAAACACCCCCTTAAATAACAAAAATATTATCTAGAAAGAATTCAATGTGAGGTTTCTTATGATAGAACTTTGTAAAATAGATATCTTTATATATTGACCAAATTTTTCTATTTGACTCTCATAGAGTAAATAAATTTAAACATTTGAGCATGATGGTACAATTACCATGTCAAACTCTAAATACAATAAAAAGATATTTATTTTTCAAAATTAGGGCATTGTCACCCAAATCTTGAAATCTCTATAGAGTTTTTTGTAAAGCTTTTTTTTGAGATACTTGTTGAAGGAAAGATGTATGTATAGATGTTTTCTACATATCTTCACATTAAATTTTGAAAACTCGTCACCGATACTTTTGAGTGAATTACCATGAAAATTATACGAAAATTGTCATTGAAAATGGAGTTTTGATTTTTTGAAAGTGAAATTTGGTATACTTGATTGGGATTGTGTAAAAAGTGAGTACTAATTATGCAAGACAAAAAATTTCACTTCTTTTCTATACAATGCTAAAAAAGTTGAATGGCAAATTAAGCACTTTGTATGATTAACAACTAGTATTGTACTATAAATAGGCTGTTAAAAAGTGCCAATCGCTTTTTGTGCTTGTCAAAGTAAAGAGATGGTAGAACAACACCTAAGTGATATTAACTATAAAAAATGGTGAAATTAGATTGCAACCCTCACTAATTTTTCAACATTTGACAGTTGACACCACATAAATATTTATTGTTACTATACAAGAATGCACTACATTTGAACTATTATTGTTGTATTAGGGACTCATAACTTAAACGTCCAAGTATCCAAATGAAAATACTTATAGAAACATTTGTTAACTTTGACAGCTTTTCTTGATGTACATAAAGCAACCTAATTTCACTATTTTGTGTCTTGTAGTTTTCTAACTTGTCATACATGATTTTTATTTGGAGTCTAGTGTATTGGTAATTGCATTGGACAATTGTGTGTTAGAATTAGTTGTTCTTGAAGGAATTGCATACCTTTTTGTGCAGATATTAGTTAGAATCTAAGCAGCTGTAGATAAGTTTGTAGTGATTGCCAAAAAAGAACTACAGTAGAAAAAAGGTTTTTGAAGTGGTTAGCCGTCATAACATTTAGTAGCTCATAGAAGGACTGCCTTTCCCTTTGTGAAGTCCCCATTACCTAATTTCATCTGACATTTCTTGAAGTTAGCAACTTTAGTTACTGAATGGTGTGGAATATTCTACACCATTTCATCTGCTCGGAGGCAATGTGACAGGCTGCTACTGAATGTTATGGTAGCATGATTCAGAAACATGGGAGATGATATTTTGTTACATTCCTAAAATACAATTATACTACTTCGTACAGACTATTTGCCTACACTACATTAATACTTGTAATTTCAGACTTGTCGGACTGATCTCCGGCTTCAAGGATATTTTGGTTCCAACATTCCCAGCCACCCGAGGCTGGCTATTCCTAGTCATGGAATCAGTGTTCAACTGGAATTGAATACTTCTGAATTGATGCACTTGACTTGTGTAGCAAGAAAAATCGTCAAGAAAGGGCTATACTATTTTCTATCACCTTGTGTGGTGGAGTGCTTTTCAAGCTTAACTTTAGGAATAATAATGCAATGTAAGATAGAAGCACATTTGAGTTTGAAAAGTCTTCGCACCCAAAATTGAAATTTGAAGTCTTCAATCTTGTTCTTCCTAGAATCTCAAATGAGAGAACAAATATTTGAGACTCACACAAAACAAGGAAGAAATCCTAAATTTTACTACAATTATATATGACCTTCATTGATGTTAATTAAAGCTTGAATTCTACAAGGCATCAAATCTATGAAATTGTCAATAGTGCCATAATCAATCTCCTCCCATTCTTCTTGTGCAGCAATAAACTATTTAGAAGAGCTATGTGGATGATGTTTGTGTTCGAAAAAACATTTTTGAGTCACTATTTCAACACCAACTACAATATCTCAATTAGATTGAGATTTAGTAAGTTGGATGGCCAAGGGAGTTGCAAGTAACCATAATCCTCTTGAAGTTTTTTGTTCTAAAGACCACAATGCTAAGTTGCTCTATCTACTGCAAGGTAGATATAATTAGGTTATCATACAAACTTCAAATGAAAGGAATTATATGAGGTTTATGGATCTCACTTACAAATTACAAAATCACCAAGTTCTGAACCCATAGATTGTCAATGAATATTGTGTAGTTATTGTTATTTCATAGGTGCGCACATTAATTTAGAATACACAACTAATGCAAAGAATTGGCACTACTTTGTAATCAGTATCAACCAAATGAATTCTAGACGTTAATCACAAGTGCAAAAAAGACACAAATTATACAAAAAAAATTATTATCTTTGTCATGCATTTTATGTGTCTTGAAGTGTACAAAAAATCCATGACAACAATGTCATTGCTATTTGTATTGCAATAATGCTTATAAAATGGTATCAATGTTTCAAAATGTATTGCCAATGGGTGATTGCAAGAAACACTTGTCCTTTCAGTTTTGGTCCCCTTAACCTCCAATAGGTAGTTTTTTGCTCATAAATTTTGCATCTTTTGTCTTTTTTTCTTGAAATTTGGAATGAAGGTACATACAGAAGTTTTAGATGTTGTGTAATTTTTTCAATTAAAAAAAAATTAGTTTACTATTTTTAACCTACTCCCGACTGGATGTCTATCTTGGCCATTCTGGGGGGTTTAGTCCTATTTTTGACCCTAAAATCCAAATTTGAAGCCACAAATTGGACAAGTTGGAGGTCTACTAATATTACAAGGATTAGAAATGAGTTTTTATGAAAATAGAAACATACTTGTTGTACACATAGGATCAAAGTGACCTTCCTTTGCGTAGAGGCTATAAATTGAAGATAAAAAAAGAGGAATTCTTTATTGCAACGTGAGTACAATCTTGTCTACAAAAATGGATTCTTTTTTCAAATTTGATTTTTTTTAATTATTAAAAATAAAAATGTCTACAAAGACCTTTTTTGCTATTTTCTGCTACTAGTGGCTTCTCTAATACTTTGTTGCAATCTATAGTACTACATAACATTGATTGATGGTTTAGATATGTAAGTACCTTGAATTGAATGTTAAGATTTGCATGCGCAATGTTGACACGCAATACTAATAGTATCACATAGTACTACCAATCTTGTGACCCAGAATTGCATTTTTGAGCTAGAAATGTTAAGTATTTCTTGCAATCATCCCAATGTTAAATTGTTGATCACCATTCTAATTAACAATTATTTTTTTTCTTTACTAAATTTTTTGTTTTCCATTTGTTAGCACTTGATTAATAATTGTTCCAAACGATTGAATTGAATCCATCTATAGGCCATCAAGTTTTAGCTTGAACAAAATCCATTAGTAGACCACCAAGAAATTTGATGGCATAGTAAAGGAATCACTTCAAATTCTAAACACCACCAAGAAACTTGATGACATAGTGATGGAGTCACTTCATTAGCACTTGGTGAGAATAGAAAGTGGAGAGGTCCTTCTTATACTAAAGTTCATTGGTTGTCATGAATACTCAAAGGATATGGAATAACTAAATTTGATGAGAGCTTGACCACTCATTTAGTTGTCAACTCAAAACTTATGAATTGTGTTCATTAATTTTTTTTCCCAAAGGGACAATAGTCCTTTACAAGTTAATATTGGTTTTCAAAAATATTCTACTTTTGCAACATGTTTTAGTTCTATTCTTTCATAAAACCAATATAATACTATTTTTTTAAATATAGTTTAGGCACTTTTTGTTGTTGGCTTGAATTTCTTTATGGATGATTGCATTGAATTGCAAGAAAAACTAACTAATTTTGAATTACTTTGTTGTCATACTTGTGATTTTCTTGAAGATGTTTAAATTTATTTACCTATTTCATAAGAAAATATAGTCAAGATAGACATTTAAGACAATTTCCGTATAAGAAGGTTAAACTTAGAATAATTTTCTAAATAGGAGAATTGCAAAAGTAGAAAATCTCTAAAGAATAAGTATATTGACATTTAAATTTGAAATAGAAACAAAAAATTGTTCATTTGTAACAACCTAATAAAGATAGCCAATTAATATAAGAATCACCATTGTAAGTTTTTCTAAATTTCTAAATTTCCAAATGTATGTAAAAAAAACTTGTATAATATTCACTAGCATGTTATAACATTGTCTTCTTTCTACAGTGGAGGGTGTGGCATATTCCACATCCAATAGCCTCTCCATCTTTCACTTCTTCAATTGTCATTGATTGAGCACTATTAGATGTAGAATATTCTACACCCTCCACTATAGAGCACATATAGTGCCAACCAATGCTACTAAATGTTATAGACTTTGAAGACTTTGAAACCATAAAATAGAAAATTAAGTATTATTTAAAGGACTTCATATTACAATTCATTATTTTTATAAAAGAAGACCATCTCAAATTTTAGCTCCAAATTTACTAACTCCTAAAAGTCAAAAGGCCACTTTTTTTTGTCAAAACCTACTCAAAACTACCATTCTGATGCAAACAACAAAATTTTAAATTTTTGTTTCCATTGCATATCCAATTGCAATGTCTTGCAATATACAGCTATGGAAATGTGTAGAAGGGTTTTCAGAAACTTTGACTATATTGATCTCAAGATACAAGCGTTTAAAGCAAAATAAATGATTTTTTTGTTCCATATGTAACTAGACTATAAGGCTTTGAATCCTCTTAATTAAAGAATTTTGTGCTACATATTCTAAAATTAACTCTTTTTGCATTGAAGAATTGAGTTGAGAGTTCAAGAAATAAAGGAAAAATATTTAAAAAGACTCCACAATTAAGGAATTTCACATTCTTTAAAATTATTAAGTTGAAGCAAGTAAGATAAAGTAAAACTAATTATTAAAATGTTGATAGCTTTAAGATGGAATTGAAATACACTAATTTAATGGTGAGATTGTTTTAGAAAGAAAATTGTGTACAAAATTTCATTTTTATTTTTATTTTAAAAATTAAATTCATTAGTGGATCTAATACATTATTTTCTCAAAAAATTCTTAAGATCCCCCACAAAACAAGAAGTTTCATAACTTTTACATTACTTACTATTCAAAAGGAATGAATCAAATCTTTCCATAGAGACAAAAATACAATATTTAAGAAAATTTTAAATACTAGATTATTATTTCAAGTTTTATAAGTTTTTGCTTTGCACATCTTTGTTTATTTGGAGCTTATTATGACATACATTTTTCTCCTAAACACCAATTGAAATAAAAAGTTTTATTACCAGAAAGCTAATTAGTTTTTTTTATTTTTTTATTTTTTTGTTCTTTGAAATCTTGCCCAAAATTGAGATCAAAGATATTTGCCCAAACTTTTGATAGAGTTTACTAAGAAGACTTTTAGGACTTTGTTGTAAAAATCAACAATATTAAAAAAAAATTTAATCTTCAAATGTAATATATTTTCTAAAAAAATCTTTTCCAACCAAATTAGTTCCAAAATTAAATAGCAAAATACTAATAGTTCTATTGTTGATAGTTGCATTGCTTCCTTTTCAACAATGCAAAAGGGCCCCTTACCTCATTGGTAAACAATGAGTTACTATGACTAAAGCCCGGACTAAAGTAGTCTTAAAGGGACCATTTTAGCATTGATTGCCTCTCTAGGAAAGCTAAAGTCCTCGAGACAATTTCCAGTAAAATATTACTGGAAGAAAGATGAAATTGGCATTTAACCCAAGTCATTTCATATGCACGAAAGGTTTAGAATTGCCTAGTGTTGACCTTTAATTTGTGAAATTAATTACAAATTTTTGAAGTTGAAACACAATCATCAATTTATCACTTGAAACCACTGCCCTCTTGAAATGTACACCAGTGGTACATTGAAGAAAGCATTATGTACCTCTTCCTATTGATTGGTTTGAGAGCACAATCTCTTTCAGAGCCGACTCCCTTGTAACATGAAAGAGACTCTCTTACATGTTTCAATTCAAACGTACAGTAAAGACAGCAAGCAAACCGACAACTTATCAAGGAATATCGCCAAAGCTTCCGTGATTTTTATCGGCCGGAACAGCCCCTCTTTTTTGATGTTTTGATTCGTACCACAAACGTGACAACGAACAACTGAAAAAACTCCCTGCAGCATTGCTTCTCCTGCACCATCCCCACAAGCACCACACATCTATTTTGTACCATGAAAAAAGAGTTGTACCCGGGCACCCAGCAAAGCAAAGGCGGCCAGACGGACCATAGATTGGGAATGATAAGCTCAAGCTTTAGACGTCCTGAAAGCCTCTGCCAAAATGCTACTGCTGCTGAAACCGGAAGTTGTAAGAAAGAGCTTTCTTTGCTGAGAGCTCAAAAGAATGTGTGGAATTGAAAATTGGCAGGGTCCCAAAGGTGGGGCTATCATGGCATTGGGATGGGGATGTGATAAGTGAGCCTGCGTATAATAATGTAATTACTAAGGGAGAGGCACCCAATGGTGCACCTGTACCCAATGCTGTCCATTTCTATAGCACACAATCATTTCACGGTATAAATGTAGGTAGGCCGTACATGGCTTATTTCTTTTGACCTAAAGTAATAAGCAGTCTACAATCTTGCTACATTTCTATTCTAGAATGAACGACCGACTTAGAAATGGATGGCATTGGGTGCAGGTGCGCCATTGGGTGCCTCTCTTGTATGACTTGTATCTCAATTAGTTAGGATGTATGCATTGTATGCTAGAACCACCCATAGTCAACCACTTAAGTGATTTTGCACATATTCTGGAGCAGCATTGGGCAATGTCAAATTTTTGCCATGTAGGAAGGAAGAAATTGTGGAGACTGTGAATTTTTTGTGAATTTTCTTCTTCTTGAATTCAAATTATTCTGAGTTTTGGAAACCCAAAACTGGAGTAAACCCAATACCAATTTATGGAGTCTTTCAGTTTTCACCATTCAAGAATTACTTTTTTGTTCACTACTTTGGGACATGTGTTGTGAACTCATTAGTCCTATTATGGAAAAGGAGTGAAAAATACGTTTCAAGCTTTGGTTGGAAATGTGTTCCAACCTTGGTTGGTTTTAGCTATGCCTACAAGTTGGATATGGATTTCTACTTGGCAATGAGTGGTTCTACTATATTCTTCAACAATGGGAAAAAACTCCACGTCGCAAGCATTATACTCTTAGTTGTAAGAATGCAACTTGCTTATGAATTTGAGAGAAGGTAAGGTAACTTATATAACCTATTTCTAACGAAGGCCTTAGTTGCTCAAGATAGGATCATAGGATTACCCATTTTCATAAATGAGGGGAACATGATGTCAACCAAGACCTTCATCATTGTGTGTGACAAATAACCAACATTGAGACCTAATGAAGTTGCTAAGACTAGTTTTTAGTTGTGTATTCCATAGAAATAGGTTCACCTCTACATTGTGAACAAATTGGATTGTTATCTATACTTTCTTCATTCTAATTATTCCAAAGTTGAAGGAAAGATTTAAAAAAATAGTGTAATCTTCATTATTTCTATTCCCTAACCAGTGAAAATTATCCCCCCTATCATCGTTCAATTGGACAAATGCTAAAACTCTTAATATTGTTGGAAATAGGTTATATACCTTACATGCTTGCATCATGTGGTCAAGGTGAGTAGTAGAAGACTCAATCATGTAATTATTCTGAGGTAGTTATATATATGTCACTATGTATGTTTGGTGTACATTTCAATCTTTTCAAGTGTAGCCTATTGATATAGAGTGGTCAAAGAGTGGCATAATTAGATACAAGGCATAGATTCAATATTCAAAGAAAACTACTAGTTAGTTTGTTGTTTGTTTGTGCTTTTGATAATAGAATTGGTTGAAGTGTGAAAATGAAAGATCTAAAATTGGTCTAAAAATTGGTAGGACTAGAAATCAATTAGTGTGCAAAAATAAAAGGTGGACATCTGTGTGAAACATTGTCAAATTTAGCCGCTTGCTATTTTGAATCAAACACTAATATCAAAGGATAAAAGGATTAGAGGTGGATATTGTTTAAAGGTAAACTATTGAAGGGCTTAGAGTATATAGACAAGGCACAGGCATCTATTGCTTTATTAGGATTGGTCATAGTGGCCAATCCATAGCCCCTATTCTATTATTTGTGTCCACTCAATGTAATGAAATAGTTGGAATATAGTTTCAAAATTTATATGTCTTTGAAAAAAGAGGATTTTAGCCTTTGCAAATTTAAAGTTGAAGGAAATGACTAGTGAAAATTTGATACTAAAAGAAGTGAATTGGGAGATTTTGATAATGAGAGGAGTGCCTAGTGCCTTTGGAAACTATCTCTTACAAAATGGAGGCAAATTACGAGGGTGGCTTTGAAAACCTTCTAAACTCTACCACAAACAAAGTCTTCTACATTATCATACATGTTTCACATACATGTAATTTTTTTTTTCATGATCATCCATCCAAAATGCTTGTAGATTATTGTATTAATCCATTGACTAAGCTTTTATGATAGGGATCTTAAAGACTTATTTTTGCTAGTATTCTATGGTGTCAATGGGTACAAACATATTTCACCACAATAATTCCTTTCATAGTACAATAGAAGACCTTTCAAATAGGTTTAGAGTAAATAAGTAAATTTTTTTTTTAAATACCATAATTATAACTTAACATATTTGAAATTAAAGAAAAAGAATCTTGTAAAATATTAATCAGTATAGGATTAGGGGTCATTGCAAGAAACACCGTCCAAAAAGTGTAGCATTTTCACAATACCCTTTTTTTCCTTTGAGAGGGCTTTAAAATTAGAAAAACAATTTTTAAAAATAGTAAAAAATATGTTTCATCTATATATCTTTAAGAAGAAGGTACCCTAGAAAGGAAAATCATAGGAAAATCTCTAAGTAGGAGAACTAGAAAAGTGCAAAATCTCATGAAAATTGGTACTTTTACATTTTAATTTGTAAAAAATAGGAAAATCTATTTTAAGAAACTAAAAATTGTCCATTTTTAAAGAGTTGATTTTGATGAGATTTCACCAAAAGAACAATATTAGAACCATCTTCAATGTTCAAAAATTGTGCGCAATGGAAAAAAAATTGCACTCATGTGGAGGACATGAAATAACATATTTTTAGATTTCATTCAAAAGTTATAAGTTTTACACCTATATGTATAGACCATGAAAGTTTTGTTTATAAATCATTAAATTTGGGCACTCATAATGTAGTGATTTTTGTAAACTACAAACTGTGACGCTCAACAAAAATGATTTTTAAATATAAATTGTTTTTTTATTAATTTCTGAAAAATAAGGGATCTAATAACCTTCAAGTTAGGTATGTTCAATAAAAATTTCATGTTCATTGGACTTAATCTCCAAAAGTTATAGTAGACAACAAAAAAGTGGTTCTCATTGTGACATGAAATAGGACCGGTGTTTCTTGCAATGACCCGTAGATCTAATTGTATGGATATGATGTATGAGTCACATTTTATTAAAAATTTAATACACATTGTTAAAAAATCTCTAACTAAAGATACATTTTTACATACATTGCTTCAACTTTGGATTTTCCTTGTTCTTGAAGGGGTTAACTACCTTGTTGAAAATTAGCCAATTGAATTTCAAGTGTAAATCTATTATATTAAATACAAAGTATCACAACCCTTTGTCACAACTCATTACTACAAATGTAGTCACGTTTTCATGCGGAATGTTTCATATTATCATTTGATCAATCAATTGGCTATCTAATCTGCATTCTCCTAAGTTTAATTTTGCATTGCAATTCTTTTATCCTAGGCAAAAGTAGATTGGATCAAACATCTCCATGTTTCGGTCAAAATTAATTTAAACCTTTTTTCATATTAATAAATAATTAATTCTTGCATTGCACACACTTTTCAATTAACTCTAATGATTTAAAAAGTTAACCCCTAAAGGACCAAACTGCGTTTTTTGGCAACATAGCGATTTTGGGCAGCTCACTACGGGTGAAGTTTTTATTTTTTTTCTTTGAAATTTTCACACAACATGTATCCGAGGAGTATCTTGAAGGCCCAACAATTTTCATAACTTTTGACTACATGGTCAAGAAGTTATTGCATGATATGTAGTTTTCATTGGTCGGTGGGCAGCCCAAAAATTTCTTATAAAAACTTTTTTTTCAAAATTTGAAATTTGAAATTGGTTTTTTAGATGTACATATATGCAGAAAGCTTTGAATCACTCCATTTTGATTTATGAGATGAAAGTTATAAAGAGATTTAGTTTGCGGGTAGTTATGGATTCTCTACTCTAAAATAAACTTTGGAAGCCTTTATTTTCCTCAATTTTAAATATTTTTGAAAAAAAATTAAAAATTTGGATGTTGACTGTTTGTCACAACATTACAACCATTGGGATTTTCATTTTTCATTTTTATAAATAAATTGTTCACAATTTAGTGTTTTCAAACATTTTCTACTTCTTTCTACTTACTATTTTTTCCTAAATGTTGTACAATTCCAAATGATTTGAAATTTTTTGACCATATAGCCAACTTGAATTGTAAACTGAATTCAAAGAGTAACCACCATTTTGGACATTTTTTCATAGAAATGTGACCTTGTGAAGTGCAGCTGCCCGCTTTTTTGCAGGGACAAAAAAAGGTTTTTTGTCAATTCAAATGCTAATATCTTGCAATCTATACGGTGGAAAATTCTGAATTTTTTTCCACATCTTCTTACACAAGTTTACTATAAGATCCTACGGTTACATGTGTCTAAAAATGTTTTTTTTTCAAAAATTTGGTGCTTGAAGTAGACATGGCAGTTTTGGTGTGTTTTTGGTGAAGACATAGTCTCTGACCTTTAGGGGTTAATAACTTCTTTCATATAGGAGAAAATGCTAGAATTAATTATTTACGTCAAGATGATTATATTTTAATTCAAGTTTGAAATCAAAGACTCTCAACTAGGTTTGTAGATGTGAAATTTACAAATTTGTAGCTCCCAATTTTAAAAAAAATTGGAGATTTTGTACCCTAGCTTTTTAGCTTCTTGATTCAATGCAACTACATGATTGAGCAACGGTGCTCTTCATGCTATGAAGGTATTATTCTTAGCAAGATACCTCATAGGTACTTATCAGTTACTCTTTTAACCTTTAAAGGACCAATCTATATGGTAAACCTTGAAATCCACCTTCTATGTTGACGGAAGCCAACAAGAGAATTGGTGGGATCTCCTTCTCTTCTAATACAAACTTTGCCGACCTGGCTCACATCACAAGAGGCCCTAAGTGGTCGCCTATGGATGATTCTACCATAAGACAATTTTGTTCACTATGGGAGAGGCATCTAAAACCGTCCCTGCACCCAATGGCGTCCCTTTCTAGGAAGGGGTGTCATTTTAGAACTTAAATGTGCATATAGTAAACAGAGCTTATTAATTGTTGACCGACACTGTTAAGCCATATATGAATCACTGACATTTAAGTTCTGAAATGATGCCCCTTCCTAGAAAGGGACGCCATTGGGTGCAGGGACGGTTTTAGATGCCTCTCCCTTTTAGGAATGGAAGCCAAAGGGCCACCGGGTGCCTGATTCGTAAATTATGGGATGTGTGTGACCAGTAGAAACTTACAAAATAAAAAAAGGGTGGATCAGTCCAACCTCCGGGTCTGACATAGTGACATGGGTCCTTGACTTTCCACGTCAGCCTTATTTAAAGTTCATCCAAATGACATGACAGGCAGTGGAACAGGTCAATGTCAGTATTGAATTGTTTTTTTTCCAGTAATGCAGAACTGTAGCCTCAACCAATCAGGAAGTCCTGTTCCCACTTCAATTGGCATAACTTAGTTATCAATTCTAGAAAAAGAGAGATTCAGGCAATTTCTTACGTGGATGGAGGCAATGAGCATGCTTGGTTTCGGATAATTATAAGATCATTCAGGTGGTTCAGATGCTCTTCACTTTTACCAGATTTTGATGGAGTTGGGTGGTTTGGTTTGTACTAGCTAGGATTCTTCAGCTACCCAACTTGCTACACTAAGTGTCAAAATAAGTGTCAAAACAAGGGACAACATTTATAATAAAACATGACATTGTTATCCAATGCAAAAGGCTACGGGGGGCTTTTTGCATTTCCCAAAATGTTGGATGGTCTAGAGCAAACTCTAAAAAGGAATGGACAATCACTTCTCTCAACTCCACTTGCAACTTTATTGGGTAACTCGTGTCATTGTATGTGGAATATTAAACCGTTTCTAGACTTAAAATTAAACCTAGTTTGTCTTTGGAAAATATCCTAGGTGAATTCCTACAAATAAAATAATTCCACCCTAAATTAAAAGCATAAGAGGAGTTTTGGGTCTTAGGAAGACTGTTTCAAAGCAATTCCTTGAAACTATTCCCAAAATTGGAGACTAGCCTTTGCTAGTCTGAATTTTCAAATTTCAAAACATAAAATAAAATCTTTTTTTATAAACTTCAAAGTGTATTAAAAATATTAAAAAATGATTTAATTTTTTTCAAATATATATATTTAATATTTAATATTTAATTAAATTAATTAATATTATCTAACATGGCGATTGTTCGACCATGTTAGTCTACTAATGTTGTAGCGTTTCTAGGGTTTCCTCAGGATTTTCAATGTTTGGGAACTTGCAGTCTCCCAAAATGGCTAGAAATCCTCTTGTGGGTCAAAATAACTTCACTAGGGTCGTTGCAAGAAACACCGACCAAAAAGTGTAGCGTTTTTGAATGTAGTCTTTTTTTTCGGGAGTACTTTAAAATTAGAAAAAAAAGTTTAAAAAAAAGTGAAAAATATGTTTCATGTATAAACCTTTAAGAAGAAGGTACCCTAGAAAGGAAAGGCATAGGAAAAATCTTTAAGTAGGAAATCCAGAAAAGTGCAAAATCTCATGAAAATTAGTACTTCCACATTTTTATTTGTAAAAAATAGGAAAATCAATTTTTAAAAAAACTAAAAATTGGCCATTTGAGGAAAGTTGATTTTGATGAGATTTGACCAAAACAACAATCTTAGAACCATCATCAATGTTCAAAAATTGCGTGCTACGGGAAAAAATTTGTACTCATGTGGAGGACATAAAAAAACATATTTTTAGATTTTTATTTGGAATTTATATATTTTACACCTATGCAAATAGACCATGAAAGCTTCGTCTTCAAATCATTAAATTTAGACACTGCAAACGTAATGATAACCATAAATGTAGTATTGTGACAGCTCAATGAAAATGTTTTTTAAATATATAATGATTTTTTTTAATTTCTGAAAAATAAGGGATCTAATAACCTTCAACTTAGGTATGTTCAATAAAAATTTCATGTTCACTGGACTTATTCTCCAAAAGTTATAGTAAACAACAAAAAAGTGGTTTTCATTGTGACCTGAAATAGGACCGGTGTTTCTTGCAATGACCCACTACAATTATTTGCAATCTCCAATTTTCATCGTGGAGCACGTTATTTTATCCCTCTCAAAGGTCAAGAACTTGATGTATGTCCCTTAAGAGTGAAATCAATGCTAAGTAATCATTTTAGATTTGTTGAATGGTTGTTATCAAAATTCTCCCTTTGTTTCCTTGCTTTGCCTAATAAAGAGCCATTGTGTATTCTACCTTCCATTTTTATCGTATCCTCCTACATGTAAATCAAAGAGGAGAAGAAAAAGTTATAGACCTAGATGGCAAATTCCATCCTTGATGCATCTGTAAGGATATAGATTCTATAAAATTCAACATGTTTCTTCCCTCAAAAAAATTCTTGAATCTCTACATGATGATGAGGTTATTTATTACCACGACTATAGTTGAGTAGACTATGGAAGCAAGCACCTAACCCTTGTTTAGGTTTGGACTCATAACTACCTTACCAATGTCTAAAGGCTACAACTACCAAGCACCATTCAAAGTAAATTTCTACTTTCTGCCAAATGAAAGTATTCTTGTTTTGCCAAATTTCTTTCATTTCTATTCAAAATATAGTTGAAATTGCCAAAATTTGGATGAAAAAGTGCACAAATATGATTAAAAAGTGTTTTCTATTGCAAAATATGGATGAATGTAAAAATACTATACTTCACCAAATCTTAAGTGATCGGCATCTTGGCACTCTCTCAAAAACTAAAAAGAAAAAAGGGCTGGTCCACAGCGCCCAGCTTGACCCCGAGCCCTACAGATGGTCTCCTGTAGGTTTCGAAGGCAGGCATCGACCTGGCGGCATTCCTTTGTAGCCCACCCACGTACGTCTGTAGATAGAGATGCGGAAACTCGTGCCTGTTTCAATTGGAAGTTTCAGTGGAGGTCTATCTGAAGCTCAGCTCCGTCGACGGAGATCACTGTGTCCGTCCCTTTTCTGTCGATTCAGAATAAGTTGTTCCAACAAAATTCCCAGACACTCTAGTTGACCTCTCCGTCAGTCATGAGTCTCGTCGCCTCGGGACCAACCAAGCGACCGCTTGAACGAAGAGACGCAAATTAAACAAGAGCCCACTTACTGTAGACATTCAGTACAACCGACGGACCGAGGTCCAATGCTACAATCAGGTGGCTGAATCAGCAGCCCTTTTCCAGATTCCAACTTGCGCTCAGTGGACTACAAGATCCGAAATTGAAAACGTTAAAAAATGAAGGCTCGGAATGAAAATTCTCAGACAGAATGTACCCCAGCCAGCCATCAGAGATCGAGCTCGGTGCAATGAATATTCCGAGAATTGAGAGGTGTGTTAATTTTTGTGCGGTCCGTCTTTTAATTTGGTGGTCCATCCATCGGTGCTTGTTGTCCAGCCATTACAAAAGATCATTGACAATGGACGGCTCTCGCTGTCTGTCGCAGTTCCGTCTCTGGCAGTCTCTGAAATTTTCAAATAAGGTGGCATGGGGGGGTGTACAGTACTAATAAAAACTGAGGGTTCTTGCTTTACAATGTAGAGTACATTTTGGGGTTTTCAATGTTGCACTGATGAACACTTCAGTGCTCTTGACTTCAAAAACTGGCCACTACTGTACTGAATCTGTATGAGTCTACGAAGTAGGAATCGAAGTGGCTTTCGGAAAAACAAATGGCTGAAATAAAATGTGTTGAGGTGCGGTGGGCGGCTCTCCGGAAACCCGGATGCACTGTTTACGGACACTTTCCGGACACCCCACGTTGGGTATAATAATCAGAAATTAATTAACTGATGCATTCATTTGGTGAACTGTGTACTAAACCCTAGAAATGGGCTGCCTTCGAGGGAGGAAATGGAATCGTGAAATGGGTGGATGGCTTGTGTTGTAAATTTGTATCTAAGCAATCTTTGGTTTTAAGATTCTCGGCTGTTGAATGGTTGGGTGAACCCCCAGCTTCTGGCGGCCTTGAGTATAATTGAAGATACTTCCTGGTTTTTCTTTATCCGGCATCGAAAATGAGTCGGTCTTCTACCACTACTGTAATTAGAACCGTGCTCCGATGCAACGTTGTAAATAAACACTTTTAACCCATAAGTGCTCAAACTGAAGCCCATATTCTGAATGACGCACAAAGTGTTGCCGGTCAAATTATTTCTCGTTCATCCAAACAGATACTCGGGCAACCTTTAAGAAACGACCTTCCTGTATGATCGATTCGATGAAATTGAGTGAAATGACAAAATTGTACCAAATTGCGAGCAAAAACGTGTAAAATCTCAAAAAGAAATTGGACGTTCAAGAGGTAAAGTCCCGTTCAGGCCGGATGCTTTTAATTTGCCAATCTCTTGAAATTTCGCCAATATAACAAATACTGTTGGATGGTCTGGGTGTGACGAAGCAGGCCGAAGTTATCGTGATTACAATCCTATCATCCAAATCATCACCATCCTGACGGCGGGGCATCAAATTCCACCCACTCAGACAAGCCAAACAGTGAATTCGGGCAGCTAGTGAGAGAAGATTCAATTCAGACAAAGTGAGCCACCACGTACCTGAACTAACTTACAAAGCCGCCACCCCAGCCCTGTCTCGCCATTGCTCCACTTCTTCTGCCAGTAGTCACAGCTTTGGGAATCCAGGCGCGCTGTAAGTAGTGAATTGATGATCGCTAACTGCTGCTGTCCACGCTCTCGGACGCATGATTTCGAAACAGCCACCATTTTTAAGATTTAGCTCAAGCTATCTATCTATCAAGACAGTCGATGACCTTGCTGCCGACGCCGCAGAAATTATGTAACTGCTGCCAGCTCGTTTCTGTCGATCGCCAGGGAGCTCCAGCAACTAATTCCTAGTAGCTCAGCAATCGGAACTCTTGAGCCGAAGGTTGAACAACTTCGCGATAGCTAGCTAGCTGTCTGTTACTGCTCTATCAATCAGCGCGCACGAGGTCGAATGCTGCGAACGAGCTCTTAATTTGTATCTTGCCGTATGATTTAATATGGTCCAAGTGTGGCAGGATCAAGAGATTTGTACAAATCCTTGGCGGTGCAGATTGAGGACCTGTTTCTTGTGAGTATATTTGCAGTCGAACTCTTCGTATCAGGAGCCCTGTACCAATCTTTTGGTTGTGCAGCTAGATTCAATTAAACTTGGGATACGTGACGAATTTGTAGTCGAACTCGTAGAATCAATCGGGAGACCCATACGAACGAATCCTTACTTGTGCAGATTCGGAACTTGTTACATTCGAGGAAATTTCATTTGCAGTTGATTGAAAACTTTGGATCACTATCCCTGTACCAATACTTGCTTGCGCTGATTTCGAACTTGTTCCACGCGAGGAATTAGTTTGCATTTGAACGGTTAATTTGAACCAGGAGCCCTGTCCGAATCCTTGCTCGTGCAGATTTAGAGGGTGTTCCATGCAGCGAATTTAATTGCAGTCTACCACTTTGAATCAGTCGAACATTCACCTGGAGATCCAGCGATTGGTCAGCTTTCCTATTTAGTGCAGATTTCGGGTAGATTTCGGAACGCATATTTTGTCGCCATGGGTCGCTCCAATCCTAGTCTTCTCCGCAACCGCTGGATGACCATGGTCGCTGGCGTCTGGATCATGGTGAGCTCCGGCACGTCCTACCTCTACTCCGACTACTCCACCACCATCAAATCCACTCTTCACTACTCCCAACAAACTCTTGACACCGTCGGCTTCTTCAAAGAACTTGGGGAGTCCGTCGGCCTTCTCTCTGGTCTCCTCTACGACGTCTTCCCCGTTTATGCCGTTCTTCTCATCGGCGCTATCCAATGCTCCTTCGGCTACCTTATGGCGTACCTCTCAGTGACAAACGCCATCGCCACGCCACCCGTGTGGGCCATGTCGATGTTTCTCTGCGTGGGTGCGAATGGGCAGACCTTCTTCATCACGGCGGTGCTGGTGTCGCTCGTGAAGAGGTTTCCCATGTCGAGGGGGATGGTGATTGGGATCATGAAAGGGTTGGTGGGGTTGAGCGCGGCTGTCTTGACGGAATTCTCGAAGGCGTTGTATACGAAATCGGAGTCGCAGGGGGAGAGCGTGCTGCTGTTTTTGGCGTGGTTTCCGTCGGCGGTGGTCGCGGTCTCGTACATTTTCTTTCGAGAGCAACCCGATGATGAGGAAAATGCAGGTAACATTATTTCGTGGTTTACATCCCTCAAAATAGTCAAATGTGTATCCCCAAACTCCAGAAAATAATTTCTTGTAGTGCGTTTCACACCTCAGTTCAACTGCTACCCTAAACTTTGCCGAATTCTACTGTCTGAGAAGTGCGAAGCCCAATACTGAATTTCGAGGTAGGAGAAAAAATTTACAAATTCAAGTCTTCAATGTCATAGATTGCCGTACGTATATAACTTATGGTGCCCAAACAGCTGAAAATTAATAATAATTTTACAAGGAGTTTTACAGGATTGCTTCAGTGGGTTCTAATACGGATACTTTTCGGATGTTACAGATGTAGCAGAATACGAGGAGAGCGAGCCCCTCTACTTCTCCGTGTTCGCAGGCTTGATGCTTTCCCTCGCAGCCTTTCTCATGGGCATCATCATGTTACAAAACACGCTTGGCGTGTTTCCAGCGTCTCTGACCCGCGGCGTGGCCTTCGTCACGCTCCTCCTCCTCCTCCTCCCTCTCGGAATCGTCTACGTCTCACGCATCAACAGCCAAAGCCGTAACAACTGCAACCTCTCCGTGACGCAGCCTCTCATCGCCACCCCAACTCCAGCGCTCGACTGCACATCCTACGGCACCTTCCCTACCAACACATCGACCACCATCACGCGCATCGACTCGTTCCAGCGTGCCTTCCCCGCGCGCGGCGAGGATCATACTCTCCCGCAAGCCCTTCGCAACTGTGACTTCTGGCTCCTCGTGACCATCGCCATGATTGGCATGGGCTCAGGCTTGACAGCCATGGACAATGTCGCCCAAGTCGGCGCCTCTCTCGGCTACGAACAAGCCGCCATCACCTCCTGCGTCTCGATGGTTTCCATTTGGAATTTTCTTGGGCGCCTGGGCGCAGGCGCAATCTCCGAGTTTTTCCTCCATTCGCGTGGTCTCCCTCGTCCCGTTTTCCTCATGATTGCGCTCACGGCGCTCGCAATTGGGCACACCATTCTCGCGCTCGCGTTTCCTGGCGCACTGCTCATAGGGAGCGTCCTGATTGGGGTGAGTTACGGTGCACACTGGTCGCTCGTGCCCACTGCAACTTCAGAGCTTTTTGGGTTGCAACACTTCGGGACACTGTTGAATGCGGTCACCATGGCGAGTCCCGTGGGAAGTTACATTCTGTCTGTGCGCGTTGCGGGATTCTTCTATGACGTCGAGGCGAGGAAACAGGGGATGCAGGGTTTTGCGACAATCCCCAGTAGTGAGAATGCGTGCACTGGCGCGGTGTGCTTTCGCTTGACGTTCGTGGTCATGGCGGTGATCTGTGGGGTGGGGTGCGGGCTGTGTGGACTGTTGGTGGCAAGGACGCGCAAGTTTTACACGGACGTGGTGTATGAGGCGTGCCAGGTGAGGGCTCATCAGAGCCGCGCCGTGTCGCGAGGCAGGCGTCGCGACGACGAGCAGCCCGCGGCGGCGGCGTCCACAGACGGCACTTGGAAGTAGAGTTCACTGCCAGAATAATTAACATTGGGGACCGGCACCTCTCAGATCCTTGTGAAGAGGCACGTATAGTTGCGAGCCGTTTTGCCTTTCTCTTTGACCTATTGCAGAGCCACGAAAATGAAGCTCAACCCTGAAAGAGGCGCTGATGGATGACTTTCAAGATTACCAAAGAAATGAAGAATGCATTTTGGTCCAATAACCAGATCATTTTTGGCAAAGTACATTGGGTGATCGAAACAACTTTTCAGTGTAATATCGTTTTTGTCATTAGAATGTGAGAGAGTGAACATGGTACAAATGCAATAGTGGCAAAGGGTGGTGCGAGGTTGTTGCAAGAGGTGCAAAAGGGAATGCAACAAAGAATCTTGTATATGATGAGCTTTGTCCCTTTGTGGTGGCTTCTTCAAACCTCTTCAAAGTTTTGACTATACCTTGGGGTATGAACTTTCAAGGTTTGATACAATTTGCACTTGGGGTCTCAAATTAATTCTTTTAATAGGACCCCACTTGTTGATTGTTGTAGGCAATCTCATAGAGAAAGCTCTTAGTATTGAGATTGTGACGAAGAAGTTGTATACTAGTGTAGTTGAGAATACATCAATTCAGTCTAGAAGACATGGATTGATTCTTTTTGGAGTTGTATTATATACAATGTATTGTTTCAAGTATTACATATTGTATTATTATTTTTATTAAAAATAATTTTGAACTAAAAAGATTTTAAAAATCCTTGTAAAAATTATAAATATTCAATCTATAATCTATTTTTGAAGGAATCTTAAGATTTAGTTTGAGATTTTATTGGTTAACCCCTAAAGCCTTGAACTATGTTTTTTGGCAACATAGAAATTTTGGGCAGCTCACTACAAATGGAGTTTTTGTTTTTTTCTTTGAAATTTTTACAAAACATGTGTTCGAGGAGTAGCTTTAAGGCCCAACAATTTTCATAACTTTTGACTACACGGTTTAAAAGTTATAGCATGATATGTTGTTTCCTTTGAACTGTAGACAACCTGGGCAGTAAAAAAAACTTCTTTAAAATTTGTGTTTCTTTAAAATAAAAATTTGAAATGGGTTTATTAGATTTTTACCTATGTGGAAAGCTTTGAATCATTCCATTTTGATAAATGAGTCAAAAGTTATAAGGAATCTCAATTTGTAGTACTTTGTGGGTAGTTATAGAATTTTTACTTTACAAAAAAGTTTGAAATTCTTTATTTAATTCAAATTTTAGTATTTTTGAAAAAAAAATAAAAAATTGGATGAAGATTTTTTATTAAAATATTTTAACCATTGGTATTGTCATTTTTCATTTTTATAAATAAATTGTTCACAATATAGTATTTTCAAGCATTTTCTACTTCTTTCTACTTACTATTTTTTTCCTATATGTTATACAATTCCAAATGATTTGAAATTTTTTGACCATATAACCAACTTGAGTTGTAAAATGAATTCAAAGAGTAACCATAGTTTTGAGTATTTTTCATACAAATGTGACCTTGTGAAGTGCAGCTGCCTAGATTTTTGCAGGGATAAAAAAAGGATTTTTGCTAGTTCAAATGTTATTATCTTGCAATCTACATGGTGAAAGTTTCTAAAAAAATTTCTACATCTTTTCAAACCCCCTAACTACAAGATCCTATGTTAAATTTGTCAAAAAAAGTTTTTTTTCAAAAAAATTGCACTTGTACTAGAAATTGCAATTTTGTAGTGATTTTGGTGGAAACATAGTCAAAAATCTTTAGGGCTTAATATCAATTAGTTTACTATAAGATCTAACTATATAGATGTGATATACAGATCATGTTTTACAATTTGAACTTGAAAGTCACCATATGATTAATCTTCTAAGTTTTATTTTATAATGAAACATCAAAATTTACATTTCTAACTTCTTGATTTTTAAAAGATTGAACTTTTGAATTTTTGAAAATGCATTGAAAAGATAGTCTGAATGGTGATGTTTAAAGTTTGATGGCTATGTTCAAAAATCACTATGGCTAGAATATGAATAAGAAGAAAATCATCTCTTACAATTGTATTGTGCATTGAGCGTTAATAGAGGAACTATATAGTTTGATAGATTGATTTTTAAAAAGGATATGTCATTTTTCTAGGAAAGAAATTAATTTTTTCACAATAAGCATTTATACTATAAAAAGCTCTATCTTAGTAGCAACACTTTGCTTTACAAGCAAGATCTTATCCAAAGAGTATCCTTGCTTTTCAAGCCTTATAAGTCTAACTGTCAGTAAGGTATGAAAATCTCAACCATATAGTCTTGTATTGTGCATGTTGTAGTTGATATGGATCAAATTTGGAGTTATTTGGCTATGTGGATTGTAGTATTATAAGATTTTAGTGTTGGAAATAGATGCTGAATTTTCTTAAAAACACATTTGGAGGTGAAAGTTGATTCTTAAACCTACTCAAATGAAAAAACTTTAAACTAAAAAGTCCTTCAAAACCAACACACAAATACATTGGTGGAAAAAAATGTCATGCACTCAACTCATTGTATTTGCAAAATGGCTTTGAAAGGTTAAAAAATAGCAAAAGAGGTTCCAAAAATACATCTATGGTGAACTGTCTTCTAATAAAATGCTTCTCACTAACTCAAAGCTTCTTATATTGAAATGAAATTTTAACCACACAAACTAGACTAATATGTTCAATATTTCCAATTTTTATTTATTGGAATTGAACACTATTTGAAGAAGAAATAAGTTGCCAAAGTTCACTATAATCCAAAAATGCCTAGATTTGAACTTTGAATTGCTCTCAAAGCATTCAAAACAACTTAGATTGACATGGAAATTTGACAACAATAATAAGAATTCAAAGAAAACATAATCCAACAATTTTTTATTGAAAACTAATATTGCATGAAAAAGGTACTAGCCTCCAAAGTTGTAGCCATTGAAATGGAGTTTAGTGAACCCAAATTGAACTTGTGAACTTTGAATGGCTTTCAAAAAATTTGTATATATTGGATTTATTTGAAAATTATATTGCAAAAAATACTCTTAACTAAACAAGGGTTTTAAGGAGACCCATACTAACTAATCAACATTTCATACTTTATAAATATCTACCTTTATTATACATCAATAGTTATTAAAGAATCTAAAGGTTGTACATCATGTTTCAAACATCTTTGCTTTTCCTAAATTAGTTCTTTTAATATTTTGGCCCCCTCAAAACCTTTAATCAATCTTGTATATGCTACTTTTCCAAGAAGTTCTATTGAATTTTGACATTAGATGCAAAAATTACAATACTTTGAACTGCAATGCCAAACTATGTGGACACTTCTTGTCTCCTTAGCTAATGAACCTTGTAGCTTGGTATACCCTTTTTAATGATGTTGCAACAAGCTTTGTTCATATCTTTAGCTAAGAGTAGTTGAGCTCCGACTCATCGTCATTTATCAACAATGCTAGTATATGAGGATGATAATGCAAGCATATGAGCCTTAAATATGTATATAAATAGATATAGAATAACCATTGAAGGTAATTATAATTTTAATAATAATAATAATAATAATAATAATATAGGTATTTATAGCATTGTTGCACTATGGTCATAAAAGTTTCTATATTATAAATACCCATATCTAGGTATATAGTCTTCTAAGCTCATGGGCTCACACTTTTAGGCTCACATAATAGCAACTTTCCTCATTTATAGCATATATCCCATATGTTTTGGTCCTTTGTCCTACCATCCTACTTGTATAAAGAGGTTGTCATCTCCCTTCTCTTAACACTCATTTATGAAGCACTCAAAGCTCAAATGTATATAATTCATTGAATTATTTTGAATATAGTACAAAGTTAGATAAAATTAAGTTTCAATTAAATTCTTAAATTGAATTTTACAATCTTGTCTATGTGGTGGATCATTGCAAGAAAGAGTGGTACTATTTGTTGTCACAATTGGGGTATATTCTCTCATTGTCTACAATAACTTTTGAAGTACAAGTCCAATGAACGTGTATAACTTTATAGTAAGCACATCTCTTATTTTTAGAAATTAATAAAAATCATTTTATATTTAAAAACTATTTTTGTTAATTTGTCACAAGTTGAGGTCACGGTTGAGGTTTAAGGTTTTCACTAGGTTATGAGCCCCTAAATTTAATTATTTGGAGTTGAAACTTTCATGGTCTACTTGCATAATAAAAAACTTAGTAGCATCTATATATTACCTAGAATTTGCAACAAATTTTCAACCACAAGTAGATAAATCTTGTCAAATGTAATAAAAGATTTGATTTATGAACTTTTCAATTTCCATATAAGAATCCATGCAATTGTGGAAAGGCCAATGGTATAACAATTCTAAATAACATTCTACAAATCATGCGGTTGATATCAAATGACAAGATAAAAAAAGGTTTAGATAGTATAAGACTTGAAGAGGTGGGGTGGATAATAGTAATAGCTATGAAAATTAAATGAGGAGAGAACAATTCATTCATAGATAACTTACATCCCTACTCATTTCTTTAAAAGTGGTGAAAGAATTTAAAGTAAATAGCTTAGTTGCAAATATCTCTTAATCTTGTAAAGGACATTAGGGCCAAAAAGTGGTTCATGTATGACTTTCCATATAAATATACAATTGAAGAATGCACCTATTGGTCCAAAAACTTCATCTCATTTTTGAATAATGACTTTAGTTATGGGTGATTGCAAGAAACACTTGTACTATTTGTTGCATTTGGCTGATTTTTTTGAGAGTACTTTAAAATTAGAATATTAAATTTAAATTTAAAAAAAAATGAATAATGTATACACTTCTAAGACAAAGGTTTCTACCAAAGGAAATGGATAGAAAAATTCTCTAAGTAGGAGAACTTGAAAAATGCCAAACCTCAAGAAAATACATACTTTCATGTTTTAATTAGGGAAAAATAGTAAAAATAATTACCTAGAAAAAAAAAGTTCCTATTTGCAAAAACTTTAAGGCTCAATGGTCATTCACCAAAAAAATCACAAAAATAATATTTTATATATTTCAAAATACGAGTAGAAAGGAGCTCACTTTGTAGACTTCCACACCACATAAAATTAATTATTTTTAAAAATACTTCCCTAGAGAGATAGATGTCTACTAGAAGATCATTTCATCTAAAATTCATCTTAAAATCATAAAAAAGGTATTCCATAGTACTAAAAAATCCTAAACTACAAAGTGTGACATCCAATTGGGGTCTATTTTTGGATAGTAATTTACTTTTGAAAATTATGAAAAAATTAGGGAAGGATTATGACAATTATGAGTACCTTTCCTACAAATCTTGAATCAATTGGAGCCAAAACACAAAAGTTATGGCTAAAAAACACATCAGTATGCAACGTGTGACATAAAATAGGACAAGTGTTTCTTGCAATCACCCTTATAGGCTTGCATCTTTCCCAAGGGCACTAGGAACAAATAGGTAATATATCTGCAAATGAATCATACATGAGATTATAGAGAGTTTTTTCTATCAGTACAACACTTTGAATTGCATAAAGCTTATCTTACCACCCCACAATCAATCTTCCTCATGATGTTGGGTGATTATAAGAAATACTTCTTGTTTTTGTCTCAAAAACATAGTTTTGGGCCATAGAATTGGTGGTACTACCTAATACTACCAGCACCATATATCAGCTTAGTGCCTACAAATTGTTGATTTAGAGCGTGTGTGGATCTTGATTGTCAATTTTGTACTATGTAGTACTATGCAATACTTTAGAGTACTACAAACTACTACAGAGGCCATTGGAAACTACTTTACAAATTATTCATATTTTTCACTACTTTACATACTATTCTCACTACTTTATAAATTATTCATATTTTATTTTATTTTTAAAAAATGTATTCCAAAAGCCACAGTCATCATTAAAATAGGCCATTCTGAGCCAAAAATGAAGCAAGTATTTCTTACATTTCTTAAACCAACCCTTGTATTAGAAGTGAAAGGAAAGTGGCAACTTATTGAATGAATATCATGTTGGGCCCATCAAAACTAAACTAGGGCACAAATAAGCTTCAATTATTTTTGTTTCTTGGTGAATGCTAAGTTTTGCTCAAATCTCTATGGAGGTTTAGAACATTATCCAAACTATTTCATTCAATAAATTTATTGCTTTCCATTTCATGATTTAAATTTATTCTACATCATACTATGAATTTAACACTTACAATCACTAGAATTCTTTTGAAAGTCATTGTACAATCACAATTTACATCAATACTTTGATCTCAATTTATAATTTATAATAAAAAAATAAAATAAAAAGTAGGGAAATTGTGTTAAATTTGAATATTTATTTAAAAATACAAATCTTCTTTTTGTGTTAGACTATACTTACTTTGATGAAAAGCAATGAAATGATTAGAATGCCACAATTCAATTTGGGATGAATGACAAATAAGATATATTTTGGATTACAAATATAAACACCTATAAAATAGATTAAAGAAATATATATATAAATCCTAGTGAAAAGTATAAATTTAAGGCTCAACAATTTTCATAACTTTTGATTACATAGTTAAAAAGTTATTGTAATATATGTTGTTTTCTTTATTCAATAGGCAACCTAGGTAACAAAAAATACTTCTTCAAAAATTATTTTCTTAAGAAATAAAAATTTCAAATTTTTTTGTTAGACTTATATCTAAGAGTGAAGCTTTGAATCATTCTATTTTGATCAATGAGTCAAAAATTATAGGGAATTTTAGTTTGAGGTAGTTTGCAAGTAGTTATAGAATCTCCACACTACAAAAAGTTAAAAATTATTTATTTTATAATATTTTTAGAGAAAAGTGAAAACAATAGGTTTAAATGGTTCATTCCAACATTTTAAGCATTGGGATTGGGATTTTTCAATTTCATAAATAAATTGTTTACAATTAAGTATTTTGAACACTCTTCTACATTTTTCTACTTACTACTTTTTCCTATATGTTGTACTATTCTAAAAGATTTGAAATTCTTCAAGCATATAGACAACTTGACTTGAAGAATAAATTCAAAGAATAACCACCAATTTGAACTTTTCTTCGTACAAATTTAACCTTGTGAAGTGTAGTTGCCTAGTTTTTTGTGGGGGAGAGGAAAATGATTTTTGTCAATTCAAATGTTGAAATCTTGCAATCTACATGGTGGAAAATTTTCAAAAAATTTTCAACATCTTTTCAAACAAGATTACTACAAGATTCTATGGTTACATATATCAAAAATGTTTTTATAAAAAGTTTTGGTACTTGTATTAGAAATGGCAATTGTGGAGCATTTTTGGTGAAAACAATATCAAAACCATTTAAGGGTTAAATACAAACAATATCACATTTTCATGCACCGTGTTCTCATCCACATGATTTTTCGTTTATGATTCTATTCTTAATAAACCCTAATGACACTCAAAAATATAAATGACTAAAAATAGCAACTTGGTTAGATTTAATTTAAATCTTCAAAGTTTTGCCAACATCAGATTTTGGTGCATTGGGCATTAAGGAGTTAAGGTCGTACCACCTATACCTAACTACCTAAGCTTTTGTGGAACATATGGTGAATTGTTGACTGTAATTGAAATTTTTCCCATGTAGGGAGATAGAAAATATAAAGATTGCAAAATTTTTGGAATTTTATTTGTAAAACTCAAATTTCTTATGAATTTTTGGAGGCAAAAAGTCTTTTGAAGTAGTATCTAACATCTAGGGTCACACAATTCCACTCACTAAAAAGACTACTTCTTGTTTAACCCCCAAAAGGACCATTGTCTCCTTCGGGAATAAAATGGATTTTGGATAGGTTCCTATGACTTCAATTTTTGGCGAAATTTCTGAAACTTTCTCATTTGATATAAAAATTGATGAGCTTCATGGGGATATAATTTTTATTTCAATTGGTGCCAAGAGCAAAAGTTCTACTACAAAAAGCCCAAATTTTTGTTCGGCAGGTAGCAAATTCTTTTTGCAAAAAATCATATTATATTATTATTATTATTTTCTGAAATAATGTATTTTTTGTCTATATGTAAATCCTTGATTCATTCTACTTGCACTAGTAATCAGAAAATTATGAACAATCTTGTTTTTTGGGCAATCTAAATGCCTTCTTGAAAAAATAACTTAAAGGATTCAATTTTGAATGCAATTTTCACAATTTTTCGAAAAATTGTTGGATAAGGTTATATTTACTTGATAGACCAATCTCACTATTGAAATTATTGTATTTCAATCCCATCTTAGAACTATCAACCATATAATTTTTCTTTCAATCTTAGACCTACTTCTACTAGACAATTTTCTAAATAATAGTGTCCAAGTGTGTTTTTTTTAATATCTTTTCAAAGACTCTCAACTCAATTTTTTAATACGAAAAATTCTAAATTCAAATTTTATAGTGCAAATTTTTTTCACAAATGGTGGTCAAAGTCATCTAAAATTGCAAGTTGCAATTAAAAATTACTTGTTTTTTCAACATATAATGCTCATATCTTTCAATCTATGCAATCAAACTTCATAAAGTTTTTCCACATGATCTTAGTCAAGTTAAGTACAAGTTTCTATTGTTAGATTCTTGAAAAATGTATTGTTTGTTTTCTTGGATGAACACACCAAAAATGGCAGTTTTGAGAGGTTTTTGACCAAAAAAAATGACTTTGGTCCTTCATAGGTAAAGCCTACAAATTTCAAAATAATATGTGCAATAATACTTGGCATTCAACAATTGTACCTTGCAACCTTGCATATTGTATGTTTTCTTACAACCAACCTCCTAGATATAGTTCACAAATTTTTTTTGCTTGATTGGAAATACCCTACAAGTTAGGAATCCATCCATGATTGGTAATGGGTGGTCCAACCTTACAACTCAGTAAGTTAATCAAATTTGTTCATCCCACTCTTCAAAAATAGTTAAAACCATCATATGAATGTATATAAGGTAGAACCATCCATAATCAATCAAATCCTATAGCCAACCTATCAATGGATGTATTTCCAACCAATGCTAAAATGTTTTTCTTTTTCCTTTTCCTTTTTCAAAATTAAAACTAAAAGTTTATGACACATGTCACAAAGTAGTGTGCAAGGAAGTAGAAAGAAGAGAGTGGAAAAGTAGTTTTTTGAAATAGATATGAACTAAAGTGAATGTGATTATGTATTAGATAATCAATGAGTTGTACTAGTAGCGAATTGGTTATAAGTTGCAACTTATAATCGTAATGGTGATGGATTACCAATGGAAAAGTGTCCCATTTGCTTTGAAAAGTCAACAACTAGTTATCATGAACATGACATGAGTGTTGGAGTGACCATACATTGACTCTCAAAGTTCAGGACAAAATTGAAATGTTTTTATTCAAACATTTATGCAGTGAGCATCAATGAACAAAGTCCAAAAGTGTATATACAAAGGTTGTAGTGAAATTTACTCCATGTTACTATGGAACTTTGAAGAAAAAATTAATAGTGATTTGAAAAAATCAATTAGTTTCAAAATTAGCCATGATTAGAATTCAGTTTTGATCACCATGATTTAAAATTATTTTATCTTTTACCAATTTTTTGCTATGGCATTTTGGTATACATCATTTCAAATTGTTGTACACAAAATTGAAAGAAATTCACATTTATAGAATTCAAAAGATCAATATTTTGACAAACATGCAAATAATGTTGGTTCACAAGATATTTGAATTTTTTTTGGAATTGAAAGCATAGGATTGCATTAGCTATTGTAGAGAGAATATATAGGTTGTAACGGGTAAATGCAAGAAACACTTGTACTATTTCCCGTCACCACCTAAGTGCTGATCTGTTTTTTGGCCATAACTTTTGCATTTTTGCTTGAAATGACTCAAGATTTCTAGAGAAGGTACTCATGACTATCATACACCTTAAATAATTTTTTCATAATTTTCAAAAATAATTTAATACTAAAATAGTACTAGTGATTAAATGTCACAAATGCCAATTTGGAGGTTTTTAGTACTAAGGAGTACCTTTTTTTTAATGATTTTGAGATGAAATTTGGATGATATGGTCTTCTAGTAGTTTTACATCACTCCACGTGAGGGATTTTGAAAAACGTTATTTTTATGTGGTGTGGAAGTCTACAAAGTGAGCTTCTTTCTGCTTGAATTTTGAAACATATAAAATATTATTTTGGTGGTTTTTTTGGTCGATGACCATCTCCATAGAGTTGTTGCAAATGGCCACTTTTTATTTTTTGTATTTACTTATTTTTTTTATTTTTCCCGAATTAAAACATGAAGGTATGTATTTTCTTGAGGTTTGGCACTTTTTAAATTCTCCTACTTAGAGAATTTTTCTATCAATTTCCTTCGGTGAATACCTTCATCTTAGAGGTCTATAAATTGTTCATATTTTTCAAATTTTTTTCAAATTAATTTTTTAATTTTAAAGTACTCCAGAAAAAGTCATGAGTACTGTAGTAAAACGCAACAAATAGTACAGGTGTTTCTTGCATTCACCCTAACATGGACCATCATTATATCTCAATGCCCTTGCATTTGAAATATACGTTGAATCATGCAATGTGTTCAATTTATATTTTAAAACCAAATAATGCATTCTTAGGTTTAATTTTAATGCACAAACGCTTGACTTCATTTTGCACATAATTATTCAAACAAATCCAAACAAATTAAAACTATCTTAAAAAAAATCATAAAAAAAAGAAAATTGCCAAAAATGACATTAACATTCATAAAATTTCCATTTATAAAAATGAAGCAATTATATTGCACTTGCCTTTACTATAGAAGGATCTAAAAAGCCTTTTGCAGCTATACTATACATTATATATGCAAAGACATTTGATCAACAAAACATTTAATCAATACCTTTCAATATAAAGAAAATTAATGATCATGATAGTACACACAGAACAAAATGTATATATTAACCCTTAAACAATGATGCGTACATTTTGCGTCCAATGCATGACAAACCAGGGAATTTTTGAACGTATGAAGGTCGTTTATCATTCAATTTTTTTGGAAAAGTGACTATCAACTTCTTGGGCATTACTGAAGGCACAAAATTGCCTCATTCAATGCATTAGTATATTCAAGCACATTAGAATGTTATAGGATTACTCTTACATTCTTATACTTGGTGGTAGATCACATCCTGCCCCCTTATTATTTCTTAGAGGGCAACATGCACCGTTTACTTTTGCAACTGCCAGTTGCGTTCTTCGATACTATTTTCAGCTTCACTCAACACTGTAGCTGAGACTTGGCTTTGTAAATAGTATCGACTTCCGTGGTCCACGCTATTCACAGCCCGTTGGCTCCCACAGTAACCCGCTTGGATTTTCCACGGTGACCCGCCCAGCATTTAAGGGTTAAACCACAATTTAAGAGTTATAAGGCAAAATACAAGGATGTAGAGAGATCCAAGGACTTTTCAAGGGTTATCCATATTTAAGGTAGGAACAATGAAGTGAGGCACCTTGAAATGTGCTTTCACTTGCCAACAAGACTATATGAAAATTTGGATAGCTTGATAATAATAACTAGGTACACAAATAAATTGTAGTGCTTTTGGATGTACCCATTGTATTTATTTCCACTTGTAGAGAATATAAAAGCAACCCTAGAGGGACACGGCTAAGCAGCACTGTAAGTGTTGTGGGCCATTGATCCTCTTTATCAAAAGAAGTTCAATGGCACACAATACTTATAGTGTTGTTTGGCTGTGTGTATGTGGGGCTGCTCTAAGACTGACACTATATCTATGTGTACTACCAAAAAAAATATCAAATATGTAATCACTAAAAGTCCCCAAACAACATTCCTTACAAAGTCTATCAAAAGCCATGTCAACTTAGGTGAATAATTGCTAGACAAGTCATATTCTTTTGCATTGTTTTTGAAGGAGATGAACTCCCTCTTCCAGTTCAACATAATAATCCGATTGTCCAAAACCTACAATTGCATCAAATGTCCAATGCATGTTAGAAATCCGGGATGAAGCTTTCTAAGACGACCAAGTAGACCAATTCTTAGCCACGGAAAGATTTAAGCTACTAAAGCTATTGCCCAAAGTATCCATTCCACTACTCAAGCTCAAGAAGTGTCCTAGCCCAAATCGTACTAATGAACATCTAAAACATTACTACTCTCTTTGCTCTTAATTACGTTGACACAACTAATTCAAGCAATTCCTAACTTTTAGTCCATTTTGCATCAGCCTCCTTAGAATCATTTTGGTGGGAACACTTTCTTCATACCAATATTCCAACTTTGCTATGAACAACTACATAGCCCAACTACATCAAATGCAAAGCATAATTACTATCATAAACACTCCCAAGGTATCTCAAATGTAGAAAATCAATTCGAAATAGCATCTCAGAGCATCTGTAGTGCAACCTTGTATATCGACCCGGTATCTGTATAACTAACTTTTGAACAGTAAATAATTAGAAACTGAAAATTGTCTCATTGGAAGTGCATCCAAATAAAACTTGGAGAAGGTGCAAAAAAATTTAAAGATAGACATCGGATAAGTATTTCAAAAGCAAAGTAAAAATCTGAAATTATAGAGGTCTTAGCAAAGCACAATTACCAAAGCAAACTTTGGCCATTGACCCTTCAAATTTGGCCACATTTGGAGAGTCAATGGCCAAAGTTTGCTTTGGTAATTGTGCTTTGCTAAGACCTCTATAATTTTAGATTTTTACCTTGCTTTTGAAATACTTATCCGATGTCTATCTTTAAATTTTTTTGCACCTTCTCCAAGTTTTTTTGGATGCACTTCCAATGAGACAATTTTCAGTTTCTAATTATTTACTGTTCAAAAGTTAGTTATACAGATACCGGGTCAATATACAGGGTTGCACTACAGATGCTCTCAACGAATGGATTCTAGAACTGCTGCACAAATTGAGCAGAGAGGGCTGTACCATGAGCTTGTTGAGATCGCTCCTCAATGCCTTAAAAAACCTCCGACGGCACCGAAATACGAGAAAGGCCCCGTACATTCTGAACAAAGCCACCAGCAACACTAGAGACCAGGAGGCAACCCACCAGTATGACGTCGTCTGATACGTCACGCTACAAATTGGTACCATTAAATACATGAACGCATCACCAAGATTATTTCTGGACACCCATTGTTTCACCACAGGCAACTGCTGGTCTTTCACCATGCGAACCCTTTCAGTGATAATTTTACACTCTTCTCGCCGTTCCTCCAAAGCTTTCCTGAATACCTCATTTCCTGGCTGCTTCGACCAAATTTCCAGATCCCGACCTTTTACTGTTGTAGAGTAGAATGCTTGGTCCATTCTGTACACAAATAAATGACACTAGGTCATCACTTATTCAAGCGTTGACATCAGCCACAACCGCACTTAGCAGATTATACAAGGGTTTGAAGGTGTCGCCTCTGAAACGAAAACAACTCTTCTCAGCCCTCATTCACAAAACACACTCAGATTAGAAAGCAAGGTTCGGGAATACTCGGAACACAAATGGAGTTGAGTGAGTTGTAACGAACGGGCACTCGAACTCTAATTCAAATAATCGATTCAAAGAATTTGAGAGATTTCGAACCTGAAAGTTTCTTGATGAGCCTGTTCTTCGACATGAGAAGCTTGTGCTATCAATACCTGACCACAATCACTTCTTACGACCAAAATAATGTCCGCAAAGGAATGCAACGCACAGAATTTGCAACGTCTCTGGTACTGGAGCTTGTGCCAGTCCTAAAACTATCATACGTTCCAATGAACCACTTCAAATATACTTCAAAACAGAAATGGACCACAAGAATTGACGACAACTTGGGTATCACATACAGAGAGCAAGTTCCAAGTCAATTACCCCCATTTCCTCCACATCAGCGACGACTCCAGCAGTTTGCCTGTAAAAGTGCTCCTTTAGCCTCATCCCAATGAATTCGTAGTGTGAAAAATCCGTTGAAGAATCTTGCTCAGAATTAGGCAACGGTCGCAAAAGACGATGTCTTAAAGCCTCAAGCCTGAAGCAAACATCGAAGAAATCAGGTCGCGCTCGAGGATGGGCTTGCAAACAATCTTCCAAGAGTGCAACAAGCGCTGGTGGGCAATCCGGAGGAATCATGGATTTCAAATCCTCATCTTCTTCGTCACGGAATTCTCGGAGCTTCAGAGACAAAACTTCTAAACAAACGACTGCAAAGCTCCAAACATCCGCCTTGAACCACACGGCCCTCCACTTCCGGTCGCCCTCGCTCTTGGCTGGTGCAAGGCGACGAACCTCCGGAGCTTTGTGCGTGAGAGTGCCAAACCCATTTTCAGTACTCGTGGTTTTGGAGGGGTCCACTTGCGTCTTTGAAGTTCCAAAATCGACCAACTTCACATGATAAGTCGCCTCGACATGTGGGGAAGTGAGCACATTTAAAACCACATTAGCTGGTTTTAAGTCACGATGAGCGACCCTCAGTCCATGTAAATAACACATACCACGACCAATTTGGGCCATGATATCCACGGCCACGGCATACGAAAACGGAATCCCTTCCTTTTCTTTTTCCTTAATCAAGTCAGAGAGGCTCATCTCCATCAATTCCAGGACAATAAAATCCTTGCCAAACCCCCATTTATCTCCACAGCAAATGAATTTGATGATGTTGGGATAGTTGACATGAGACAAAATGCCTGCTTCTTTCACGAAATAGGGTTCGGGTACGTTGCACTTCTTAGCACATGGTATGTTGAGCCACTTGGTCTTGAAAACACCACTTGCACCTGATCCAACTCCCAAGGGAACTTTACGTCCCCAGGTCCAACTATCTTCGGACTCCTCTTCCCATAAGAGTGGTTTGGATAACGGCAACCCATCCCAGAGAGTCTGTTGAGATACACAATGCAGCTTCACTAGCAAATACTCCACAAGGCGGAGCTTCTTAGAGAACCTCACCAACAGAAAATAATAAACCCGAAACAACCATCCAGAAGCATAATTCCGTGCATCGACTAGATCTTCGAGCATCCCTCGAAGCTCTTCTCGATCTTCGTCGACGTCCTTCACCGATGCAGGTTTGAAAGTACAAGAGTCACGAAGATCCTCCATCTCCACGTTCTTCCATTCACCACTCATGCTCAGCTTGGCTTGCTGACAAATTGCATGGTAACAAAAGCCCACGTCCATCAGAATCACTTGGAAAGAACTCTCGTTTTGCATCTGAAACACAGATGCTCCGATCCAATTTTCATTGCTGCAGTCGTTCACATGCACCTTCGCCTTCAGCAGAACTTGATACAAGTGTTCCAAAGAGGGTAAAAAGACGCTGTCGGAGAATCCGCATTGACGTTCCAGCTTGTGAATACTGCGAATGGTTCGAGATAACTTGGACGACAAATCCAAGCACTGTCTCTTATTGAGGCGCAAGTCCCTCCCATTTACAAGAGTGTGGATACTGTGCACCATCTCTTCTGAGAGCTTCAAAAAGCCTGGTGCAGACCGATGTTTCGCTCTCTTGGTGGTGTTGTGTGCTCTAGTCACGCACACGACTGACACAAGTATAAATACAAGCAAGCACCAAGAAGTGGTTGACAGAAATCCAACATGTGTTTTCCGAAAGATGATATAGGTAAGGAGAAGAATAAAACATGATCGGACAAGGTTCCTCGGTACTAGAACTCGCGCCATTGGCCTCGTACCACTCGACTTCTGAAAGCCGTTCTGAGAATACGACCTACTAAATGAATCTTAAATTCCTGCACATCACAAGTGATTGGTTAAACTTGCTGCCCATCATCATCTAGATAATCATCGTGCTAACTACTTCTTGCCCAATTTGCAAGCTCTTCCGACACCCAATTGCTTTGCTGCTAGATGCATTAAGTACCGAAATACACATAACGACGATCACATCGAAAATTTAAATAAATTAGGTAACGTTCATGAAAATCTACAACAACCTAGCTCTGGCCCACAGCTGGCTCATGATCTAAGGTAGTCACCTCAACATCGTAAGAGCACAGATACAGAGCAACAACCTAATTCTTCAAGAAAGCAATTCAATGCATTCGAGAGGTCATTGTCTAGAATACAAAAGCTTCTTGGGGGGGAATTCTCAGTTCCCAAACTACATGAGTTCAACAGAGATGCTTTCTTACCGGAAAGATGTGAGGGATTGGCGATCCGTCAAACACGTCGGCGATTGTCTTCAGGAGTGGGAAAGTGGGCGTCACATGCAGTGGAGTGAAGGGAGGTTTGCAGCACCAGCTGAAACAGAGATGAGCACACCGAAAACAGAACTAGCTCGTACAATATTCAAATTTCAATAGTCAATTATCGACTTATGAATGACACTGATATCGTTATTGCTTGCAAGAACCTGACTCACAGGCTTCATAACATAATCAAAAGAAGATGTAGAAGCAAAGAATCAGAGAGATTCAACCTACAACAATTGCAGGGAACAAAGATTCAAGAACTGTATCGCTTGCTCCACTTGACCAAACGAGTTCGTGTTTAAACCGGCAAGAACATCTGCAACGAAATGGTAAGGACTCTTCAATTAGTAGAGCGGAATGAGGCCCTCGGCACAAATAAGAGTGACTGCACCGACAACAAAGGCAAGCTCGGACACATCGGCAATACATTCAAATCCACAACGAATTCCCATCCTGTCAAGGGCATTTATG
This sequence comes from Thuidium tamariscinum, assembly GCA_947034885.2. Classification (NCBI taxonomy): domain Eukaryota; kingdom Viridiplantae; phylum Streptophyta; class Bryopsida; order Hypnales; family Thuidiaceae; genus Thuidium; species Thuidium tamariscinum. The sequence continues at coordinate 14,916,222 of OX344756.2, forward strand.
GTTGCCAAAGACTACCCGGTCAACTAGCTTGGAACCCCAACCAAGGAGTACTTAAGAAAAGAACAAATGTCCAAACTCTGCAGCATCTGAGCTTAGCTTACTTCGTCAACATGCAAGAAAACACTATTCAAAGTGTGAGAATTGAAGAGTAAACGTGAAACTTTTGCAAGACAGACTCACCACCAAGCCGCCCAGAAATCAGTCCTCCAACGCACTTAAAAGCACGAATTGCTTTAAATTCACCATGACTTCCAACAATGTGCGTGATTGTTCCAAAGCTGAATCTAATATTGCATTCCAATGCACACCTGGCTAAAGGCCTAAAGCTTGAACTTGGGCAACAGATCGAATACTCTCTGGTTGGTTGCAAAAAGCACTCCAAGCAAACATAACTGCAACTAACGTATGCCTGGAAGCAAGTTTCTGTAACCTGGGCTAAGAAAACAGAGGAAGCAAATCATGGAGTGTTCAACACGTGACATTGCATAACCAGGCAATGGTTCCTTCCAGCTGGGGAGTATTATGCTTCGCTCGATATCTGGAAGGGAACTTACCATTCAATTCAAGTATTGGGGAGGAGCCATGCAAGACAAATTTTCTCGCTACAGGGTTCTATTTATGGATGCAAATGGGACCCAGGCTGACGCATTGGTAAACAATGTGTTGAAGACACTTAAGTTACAGCACAACCAGCAAGACGGAACTGAAAGGCAGGGTTTTAGTCGGTTAGTGGCTCATTGCATATTGACGGCGGAACAGAGGCTTCTTCGTAACAGCGGAAAAGACAGGCAGATAGAGTGAGTGAGTGATGAGCCGCACTAATCATTGACCCTTGAAGAACCCGGTGATCGTGAAATCATCCATTTTGATACCGTGGGATCAAATAGTTTAAAAAAATCCAAAATTACTCATACTCTAGAAGATTTCTACTTTTCACTTTAATCCTTAATTGACGTTGGAGTTGTTTTGTGGTCAATGAACGAGAAAGGCTTTTGTGGTACAGGAGAGAACTAATATTCAGAATTAGGGGTGGAAAAGGAAAATCTTCTCTAGTTCTTTGACTTCAAATGCGCACTTTTGGATTTTATAATACCAATGATTCCCACAGTTTCAGAAAAGATGGTTTACTAGATGACCCACCGAGTCGTTTAAGGGTTAAATTCCAAAGATGAGTAGTTGAACTTTTGTTCTACATACAAAGATTCTTTGTCATCTATAGGATGTGTGACATTCATGTCAATGTTCAAAGATTAATATTATATCAATATTTTGTTGGGGTGGAAGTATGAATTTGGCTCCATTCATGCAAACTTTATTTTGAAGTAGCTTTTTTTGGTTTTTAATAGCTAATATTGATACACAAATCCTATCAATTTGCAACAAATTTACAATTATTATTTAATACCACAATTTTACAACCACAGTAAGGTAAACCTGCCTATGATGAGCAAAATGAGTAGTTTAACAAGTTGCAATTAAAAAAAAAATCAAATTTTTTCCCATATAAAGACAAATGTGAGGAATGATGGAAGCAATTGAATTTTGTTTTATGTTAAAGTAAAAAAAAATTTATGAATTTTCAAAAAGTACAACCCGATTAGCCCAAAAGAGTCTACAAACTACTCCAAAACCACTACGAAGTGTTTCTATGATGGTCACCTAACTTCCTAAAGAAATCAAAACATTCTCTAACATGACTACAAGGTTTTTTTAGATGGCCATGACATGAAAGACCAAAAAAGCAACTTTTTACATGACAAGTTTTACTAGAAAGGTGTAAAAATCTTGTGACCATTACTAATAATTGTATAACTATCTCCCACTTAATAGCATCGATTATAGCCACAAATTAGCCTAATGTAGTTCTAATCCCTTTTTTTAGAAAAAAATTTGTCATGTGTAAATAGAAGACTTTAATTGATAGTTTGCTAGTCCTGAGCTTGTCATGGGAGATTTACCTTGCATGCAACCACAATTAGCAACAACATAATCACAAATTACAACAAAAATACATTGACCCTTTAAACCATCCTTATGTTCTTAATTTAAAAGTTTGGTGAGTCATCTAATTGTAATGATGCATTGGACCAACAATGGATAAGCTTTGTTACAATCAATAAAGTTTCTATATAACAAGGTTTATCAATCATCTCTTTTTGCATATACTTGGGCTGATTTTTTTCCTCATCTTCTTCACTAAAGCAATTTTAACAATAGGCATGGAAGTGAACCTTGTGTGCACAAAAATGGCAATGTAGATCAAACTAAATTATTTTGATTTTTTTTGTATATATTTTATTGTATTTAAAGCAATGTGTGTATCTTTATTTGTGCTCAACCTCACCACACTATAAGAAACTTGCGTTTTAGATGATGGATTTTAGGTGACATCCAATGTAGCAACCCGTGTTTTTATGTCCAAACTAATGTCCGCCATAACATCTTGATGTTATGGCGGACATTAGTTTGGACATAAAAACACGGGTTGCTACATTGGATGTCACCTAAAATCCATCATCTAAAACGCAAGTTTCTTGTAGTGCCAAGAATGATGATGAGACCATCATTAGAAGAAAAACAAAAAGACATATTTTATATGCTTCAAAAAAATTCTAGTGTGAGAAATGAAGAAAACACTTTGAATGTTAATAATTCAAGCGTGCAAAGATTTTTCAAAAAGCATTTTCTAGATGCAAAACTTTCAATTAGAGGTAAACCATGCAAAATGATGAGTGGAATGGAGGAATGTGTTGTAATCAATTTGACTAGGAGAAGGGCAAGTAATACAAGAGATGATGCAAAACATGCATGAAAAGTTTATAGAATAGAAGTGACTAATTTCATTGTGTCATATGTGATTGCAAGAAACCCTTGTCTTATATTTTGTCTCTTTAACTTTAAATAAGTGTTCTTTTGCTCATAACTTTTGTATTATTTGTTTGTTTTCTATCAAACTTAAAATGAAGGTATATGTGGTAGTTTCAAATGTTGAATAATTTATTGAATTTAAAAATATATATTAGACTATTTTGAAATAGCCTCCAATTAAGGGGGAGGCAAGTAGTACTATTTTTATTCCAAAAATTCAAATTTGATGGTCAAATTCAGCATTCGAAGACCTCCATTAAAGTTACACAATCTGTCAAAGTTTTTTCTAAATATAATAATTTGTCTACCTTCCACACGTGTGTGAAGTACACTACCTTTGCACAAGTGTAGAATACACAATTTTATTTTTCTAAAAATAAAAATGGTAGAAGATGGCCATCTTTTAGTTAGAAAAAGTTTTTTTTAGGCTTTTTAGAATTTTATTAATATTTAAACTAAATAGAAAATTAAAGTGTCTAATTTTAAAAAAAATTCATCACTCTTTAAGTGAGTATAATTTCAAAAGATAAAAAATTTTAGGCTATAATTTTCACACATACTAAGTTGTTTTGAGCCAAAATCAATAAGTGTTTCTTGCATTGATTGTCATGCACTTCATAGAGTACATTCATACACATGTATAAAATAAATGAAACCAAATCTTTGAAGGCAAAATGTCAAGACTAGCATAGAGTTTACAAAAAGATATCATTATTAAAATAGTTGATTAGATATTCAAAGTTATGTGATATTCTTTGATATACGTGTTTAAAGTTAATTGATATTTCTTGGATGGAAGAGTTTAGTGTTAGACTCATGATCTACATGAACTCTTAGAGCAAAGTGTTATTCAAATAGTTTTAGCATGGCTATGATTGGTTGATGGTACATCTATGGCTATACATAGACTTGATATGATATACAGAATTTCATAAAATTTTGCAAGAATGCCTTTGTAATACAATTCAAAAGTTTAACTTAGATGCACTGAATATCATCTTCATAATTTGGACTTGTCTTTTTGGTGTTGACCCTAAAAGAATGAGATGCATCACCAAAGTAGTCACTAAAATTGTTTTGATTTTTGGACCAATAGTTGCATTTTTACAATAACCTTGAAAGCCATGCATTGATTTGTTTTTGGCCTTAAGGTCTTTATTGATTTAAACTTACCATTTGCAAGAGTAATTATTGTTGAGTGTTCTAGTTGAAGTGAGGTGCAAAAGTATAGTAGCATTTGAAGGAAAGAATAGGGTTGTTGCAAGAAGCACTATAACTACAAAAGGTGTAGCACTAAGAACTTTGTTGATAATAAGCTTTGTGGCAAGCTCTTCAAACCTCCATAAAAGTGAAGATTTATCTAAGAGGAAAATTTGTCTTCTTGTGAACTTTAAGAATTTTATACAACTTGTTACATTGGGGTCTAAAATCAAATTATTGAAAGGGCCCTACTTGTTAACGATAAATACCATCCATTAGTAGCAGTCTTTTAGACAAAGCTTTTATTAATGAAATTTTGACAAAAAAAATGGTATTAATATTTTTGTACTTGAAAAACTACTATCGGTTAGCTTTGACTTAGCATAGATGATGGACATCTACTCCAAATATCTTGAAACTTTGTCACAATGTAGATGAATTGGTCAAGTATTTAAAAGCAATTTTTCATTCAAATCTAAAATATTATCCAACTTTTGTGTACATTTTCCCACTATTGAGTTTCTATACCTTCTTAAGATAGTCTACACTTGCATAGTTTGCTTTGATATAGCATATATGATGGAAACTCATTCTAGGGTCTTGAAATTTTGCTTTATAGTATATACATATATCAACAAAATGCATAATCACATATCAAACTTTATTGTAATCCAAAATAGGGTGATTGCAAGAAACACTTGTCCTATTTTTTGTCCCCTTGACCTCCAACAGGTAGTTTTTTGCTTATAACTTTTGCATAGTTTTCCCTATCAACTTGAAATTTGGAATGAAGGTGAGCACAAAAGTTTTATATGTTGTGTAATTTTTTCAATTTTTTCAAAATTATTTTACTATTTTTAAACTGCCCCCGATTGGCTGTCTACCTTGGCCATTTTGGGGGTTTTTAGTCCTATTTTTGACCCAAAAATGCAAATTTTGAGCTGAAAATTGGCATGCTTAGATATATAGTATAGTTACACAATCCCTAAAAAGGATTTTTGAAAATATTAAACTGTCCAACTTCCACATGTCGTCAAAGTGGCTGACTTTGTGCACGTGTAGAGAATAGAATTAATTTTTTCCAAATATGAAATTTGTTGGAAAAGAAAGACCTTTACTTGAAGAAAAAAAGGATTTTTCATTTTCTTTTTTTGAATTTTTTTACTATTTTTACCAAATTAGTGAAAAAAGAGCTATTTTCATTGTATTTTCCATTGTCTATAACATTTAGAGAAAAATTTTCTTAGGTCTGAATTTCAAGAGACATAATATTCTCATTGATCTTCAAATTATCCATATTTTTTTCAATTTAAAAAAAATTTATTTCAAAGGGTCACAGGACTCACAGGACTCATTGATTTTGAGCCATTTTTAGACAAAACCAGTAAGTGTTTCTTGCAACGACCCAATATTTTCTAACTTTCATGAACATTTTTCCACTACTAAATTTTTGCCAAGTCACAACCTTTGTACCCCCATTTTGTTTTTTACACCCTATTGTATTTTTTTTACCAAGTTTTTTATAACATATATTAAATAAGCTCAAATAGTATCCTCTAAGTTTTATAGATACATCGCAAAAGTTGAATAAATTTGAAGCTTCCAAATACCACTATCTTTAGCATTCATTGTAACTCTAACTTAAGAAGAAACTCTTAAAAATACCTCATAACTAGTTTTTTGATGAAAGAAGTTGTTGCATTAGGAAAAATCTAAACCTTACAAGGGCCTCTTAAGATTTCATTTTTAGCACTTATGTGGTGCAAATACAATATATATATATATATATATATATATATTAAAAATAGTCAATTTGATGTGGTGTTGACGTGGTACTAGTGATGCCATGTTAGACTTCAAATTTAAAAAAACAAAAATAATTTTTTATTTAGATTTTTTCTATAATTGCATAGTAGGGGTGCAATACTCACGCTTCTTCGAGGATTGAAATTTTTCCTAGTGTTTTTTCATCACATTACACCACAGACAAAACAACATCTTCTCTAAATTGATAATAAGGAAAAGCTCATGTACAAGCTAGAGATACTTTACAAATATATAAAAGTCAAGTCCACTCCATCCTCAAAGAATGCCTTCATGCTAGAACAAAGCCATGAGACAAATGTCTCTCATCCATCATGTGGAAGACTAAATTAAAAAAATCCACATCTACAATACATACACGGATCCCTAAATATACATATGGAAAGTATTGAGACTTTGAGAGCTCAAAGAAAGTGTCCAAAGTCATAGCCAAGGCCTCAACTAAGCCCAAATTCTCCTTTAAGGCTTCTTTTCCAATCTTAACTTTCCTTCACACCCCTTTGACTCTGCATATTTTATAGCTCATATAAATCCCATTCTCATAAATCACACATAACAATAAGAAAAAATAAAAATTTGTATATAGAATAAAAGCCTTTTTTTGTAGGAGATTGGCTCAAATTGGGTATAAAGTCTATAATCTATGATGCAAGATTAAAAAGATCAAATCTTAAATTACAAAACATTGATTGGCAAATGAAGGTCAACAATTCAAATATTATATTATCCTTTTTAAGCAATGGATATGCTTAAGCATCATAGTAGAAATTGGGTAGTCATCTTTGAATGGTAAAAGAAATAACTTCAATTATGTTTACAAGAAATACCTCATTTTTCTTTTTGCAATCCCCCTATAAAGATACGCTGTTTGTTTGGATGTTTGTTTGTTTGTTACGTTGAGATCTCCCGGACCATGAGTCCCCCGGGTGCGTGTTTGGTACCGTTGGAAAGCCCTCAACGAGGAGGGGTGTACAGGCTTTGATTCATGGTGTTCCAACCTATGGCATGAAAGTTATTGAATTTCGAAGTTTCTATACATTAAAAAAATTAGACTGTGGCAACAGCACGGGCCACCCTAGTAACTATTTAATTTGACACATGAGTTTGAATTTGCCAAGAGTCAACAATGGCTACATGTGTAGTAATGTTGCTTCCATATTTTTTCTAAATTTTTTTCATTGAACATCCTTGGTCCTCTTCACCGGTAGCCGATCTCTTTTCAATCACTCCCCCCTACTGATTTCAGCAGAGTTCAATTTAGGGTACACCTATAGGACGGTTCCAGTGGTCTAGGGAGCCAACTCTTTGAAAATTTGTAGAAATTACATACTGATTCTGATTTTATTTTTTTTTTTTGAATATTCATGATTTTCTCTCGCTAATACTAGAAAATATCAGTTTTAGAAAAAGATGTATAGTAATGACTTATTGGATTAACTTTAGAAGGACAAGAACATAGGTGTTGCTCACCGCAGAATGATGTCCATGGAAGACGCCAAAGCTGCAAAAAAACTGCATCCCCGTTGCAAGCAATGCTCAGTAACTTACCGAAGCGCAGAAAACCAACATTCGTGGTTACCAAATCACACAGAGCATTAATTTTGTGTTCACAAAGCGGAACATGAATTCTTAGTGGAAAGCAGGGCATTCATCACCATACCGAGAAAAACACTCTCGCCAGTCACATTGATTTCCATTGTCCTTCCACGTTCGGTGTCAACGACCAAGTCATTGCTTTTATAGAACTCATGTACAACCCTGCAATCAAGCCAGAATCATGTCAGCTCATCCCACTCTTCCAAACGAAAATATAAGGAAGCAAGTCCAGGACCAAACGAAAGTCCAAATAGGCCAGTCAGAGCAGGTCACAGTAATCTCAAAGTGACCCATCACAGCTATTCCATAATCAAGACCTCACGTTTCAGAGACAAAACAGAAAACAGAATGGCGTCCTTACTAGTGCGCAGATAAATTGCAGATAAATTACAGAGGGACAATAGCGGACAGAGTGGAAATATCAGGTTTGAAATCTCTCAACAAAGCAATTGTAATGCACTTGCCTTTACTCTACTCAGGATAACAACAATGAAGCGAGGCACCTTGGAAACGCACACTTACGCTATTCCCAACAAATGAGAAACTACACCATGGTCGTGGTGGAGATGGTGATGAGAAGCCAGCCCGTAAACACTCATGGAAGTAAATTGACTTTCAAAATTGTACCCAGTAGAAGCACCCAACAAGCATCTATCACAAAGTCTAGCAGAAACCACGTCAACTTAGGTGGAGACTTGCTAGACGGGTCAATTTCCTTGGCAATATCTTTGAAAGAAAAAAACTCCCTCTTTTGGTACAATATAACAATCCGATTGCTAAGAACCTACAATTACATCATGTCCACTGCACGTTAGAATTATATGATGAAGCTTGCCAAAACAATCAAGTGGCCCAACTCTCAGCCATGGAGTTCTCTAAGTTAGTGAGGCTATTGCCCAGAGAATCCAATCCACTACACCATCAGCTCAAGAAGAGTCCGTGACCAAGTCGCAATAATGGACATCAAAAACATTACTACTCTCTCCATTCAATTTGATGCTGACACAAATATTCAAACTATTTCTAACTATCAGTACATCTTGCATCAAGCCTATTAAGAATCATTTTGATGGGAACACTTTCCTCATACCAATATTCCAACAATGTTTGCCTTCAATGGCTATACTGCCCCACTACATCAAATGTAAGGCATAAGTGCTATCTTAAGCACTTCCCAGGTACCTCAAGTGTAAAAATTTAATTCTAAAGAGTGTCAGCAAATGGATTCTAGAACTGCTGAACAAATTGAGCAGAGAGGGCTGTACCTTGATCTTGTTGATTTCAATATAGACTGCCTTGAATTTCAACCAAAAACAACGTTGATGGTAGAACACCAACCATAGTTTCAACAAAGGTCCCAGCAACAGTAGAGAACAATCGGCAACCCACCAATAGTGCATGTTCCGATACCATATGACGGAAACTGGTAAGAAAAATGATAATATGAGCGTCCATTGACGAGTAACCATGGAATATCGTTGTTGATTCAAAACCATCTCCTGGTCTTTCGTCATGTGAAGCCTTTCAGCAATCAAATCACGCTCTTCTCGCCATTCTTCCAAAACTTTCCTAAAAACCTCATTCCCTGGCTGCTTCGTCCAAATTTCCAGATCTCGAATTTCTCCAGCTGTTAAGAAGGGTGCTTGGTCCATCCTGTACACAGCTAATTAACACTAGGTCATCACTCAATCAAGAGTTGACATCGGGCACATCCGCACTTACCAAATCATACAAGAGTTTGAAGGTGTCGTTTCAGAAATTAAAACCGATCCGCTCAGTCCTCATTCACAAGAAACACAAAAAGAATAAATTACGGTCAACAACACTCGGAATACAAATGGAGAAGTTTGTACAGTGACTTCTAACAAACATGGGCTAGGACTCTACTTCAGATACTACATTCAAAGAATTTGAGAGATTCAAAACCTGAAAGTGTCTTGATTCACCCGTTCTTCGACATGAGAAGCATAAGGTCTCAATACCTGGCGAGAATCACTTGTTAGTACCAAGATAGTGTCCACAAAGGAAAGCAACGCACAACATTTGCAACATAAGTTCCAAAACGATCACTTCAAACATACTTCACAGTAGCAAGAGATGCCAAGAAGTGACGACGACTTGGGTACCGAGTAAAGAGAGAGCAGGTTCTAAGTCAGTCACCTCCAATTCCTCATCATCGGCGACAACTCCATCATTTTGTCTTTGGAAGTGTTCTTTTAACCTCGTCTCAATGAATTGAATGTGTGAACAATCCACTGACATTTCAGATAGAGAATCTTGGTCCAAAGTAGGCAACCGTCGCAAAAGACCATGTCTTAAAGCTTCAAGCCTCGAGCAAATCTCGAAGAAATCAGGTCGCGCTCGAGGATCGGCTTGCAAACAATCTTCCAAGAGTGCAACAAGCGCTGGTGGGCAATCTGCAGGAAACATGGATTTCAAGTCCTCATCTTCTTTGTCACGGGACTTTCGAAGCTTCAGAGACAAAACCTCTAAGCAAATAACTGCAAAGCTCCAAACATCCGCCTTGAACCACACGGCCCTCCACTTGCGGTCGCCCTCGCTTTTGGCTGGTGCAATGTACCGAACCTCTGGAGCCTTGTGCGTGAGAGTGCCAAACCCATTTTCAGTACTCGTGGTTTGGGAGGGGTCCACTTGCGTCTTCGAAGTTCCAAAATCGACCAACTTCACATGATAAGTAGCCTTAAGATGTGGCGAAGTGAGTACGTTCAAAACCACATTCGCTGGTTTTAGGTCACGATGAGCGACCCTCAGTCCATGTAGATAACACACACCACGACCAATTTGGGCCAAGATATCCACGGCATACGAAAACGGAATCCCTTCCTTTCCTTTTTTCTTAATCAAGTCAGAAAGGCTCATCTCCATCAACTCCAGGGCAATGAAATCCCCACCCGACTTCAATTTTTCTCCACAGCAAATGAATTTGATGATGTTGGGATAGTTCACATGAGACAAAATACCTGCTTCTTTCAAGAAATAGGGTTTAGGGATGTTGCACTTCTTTGCACATGGTATGTTAAGCCATTTGGTCTTGCAAACGCCACTTGCACCTGCTCCGACTCCCAAAAGGACCTCACACCCCCAGGTTATGCTGGGCCAGGATTCTTCTTCCCATAAAAGTCGTTTGGATAACTGCAACCCATCCGAGAGAGGCTGGTGGGCTATACATTGCAGCTTCACAAGCATATACTCTGCAAGGCGGAGCCTCTTAGATAGCCTCAGTAGTAGGAAATAATAAACCTGATACAACCAACCAGCTTTCCGTGTATCGAATAGATTTTCTAGCCTCTCACGGAGCTCTTCTCGATCTTCGTCAACGTCCTTCGTTGGTGCAGGTTTGAAAGTAGAAGATTCACGAAGATCCTCCAACTCCACGTTCTTCCATTCCCCATTCATGCTCAGCTTGGCTTGCTCATAAATTGCATGGTAACAAAAGCCCACGTCCATCAGAATCACTTGAAAAGCACTCTCGTTTTGCATCTGGAACACAGATGCTCCGATCCAGTTTCCGTCGCTGCAGTCGTTTACCAGCACCTTCGCCTTCAGCAATACTTGATACAAGTGTTCCAAAGCGGGTCTGAAGACACTGTCAGAGAATCCGCACTGAAACAACAGTTTCTGAATGTTCTGAATGTTCTGAATGGTTTGAGATAACTTGGACGACAAATCCAAGCACTGCCTTTTATTGACGCACATGTAACTCTCATTTACGAGAGAGTGGATAGAGTTCACCATTTCGTTTGATAACTTCAAAAAGTCTGGTGCAGGCCGACTTTTCACCCACTTGATTATGAGTTTCAGAAACTCTGGTACAGACGGACGTTTCACACTCTTGATTATGTCGTTGATTATGTCGTGTGCTTTAGTCCCGCACACGGGTACAACAAGTGCAGCTACAGGCAACCAAGAAAGAGTGGCTGCTTGCAATAAAGTGGGCGTGTCACCATGAAGGGCGTTATGGATAAAGAGATCCCAGAAAATTGCTAGCAATTGCTTCGGGACTTCTTCTGACAGGTGAGAGTACCAAGGAAAGGAACGAGAGGGAACTCCTGCCATGAGCCTCGTACCGGCCACTCGACTTCCGAAAGCCTTTCGTAATATACGACCTACCCCAGGCACCGTAATTTCCTGCAAACCACAAGCGACTGCGTAAACCTACTGCCCACTATCTTGGTAACCCTCTTGCTAACTTCTTCAGCCGGCAATTCTTGCCCACTTTGCAAACCTCTTCCGTCACCCAATTGCCCCCTTTCGCTACCAGATTCTACGGGTGCCGAAATACACATAACTAAGGTCACATGTAGATAAATCGAAAATTCAAAACAATACTTTCATAAAAAGCTACGACAGCCTAGCTCTGGCCCACAGCTAGGTAGACGCATCAGCATCCTAAGAGTACACAAACAAAGCAACGACCTAATCCCACAAGAAAACAAATCAATGGATTCAAAGAGATCATCGTCTAGAATACAAAACCTCCCTCAGCTAGTAGTAGCACCTTTCTGAATTCCCAAATCGGCATGAGTTTTACAGATGTGTTTCCTTACCAAGTAGATGAATTGTGAAGATCGGCGATCGGTCAATCTCCGAGCTCTGTTTCGTTTACTTCCAGTCTCTCTAACTGAAAGTTTCTGGAGCCTAAATTCTCAAATGGCGGAGTTCACAAGAGAGGAGCTACAATGAAAGCATTTCAATATGGAAATCTTCCTCTGAAACACATCCCGGAGTCTTGTCGGTAGAAGAGTCCAAAATGTCGCCCATTGTCTGCACAAGTAGGAAAGTGGGCGCCACAGTGGAGTGAGGGGAGGTTTGCAGCATCAGCTAAAACAGAAATGAGTTCACCGGCAACAGAACAAGCTCATACAACATTTAAATTTCAACAACCGTCATCAACCTGGGAATGACGTTGGTAGCTCATGCAATAATTTGACTCACAGGATTCATAGCCACAATTACGATTACAAGAAGGCGTGGCAGCAAAGAATCAGGGATCTTCAACCTACGAAGTTTGCAGAGAACAAAGACCTAAGAACAGTATTGCTTGCTCCACTCGACCTAACAAGTTTGTGTCAAAAACTGAGAGAACGTTTTGCAACGAAATGTCCTGGATTAGCGGTGTGGAAGGAGGCCCTCCGCCCAAACAAGAATGACTGCACCGACAAGCTCAGACATACCGACAGTATTTAAATCCACAGTTAGCGATTTCCCATCCGGTCAAGGGCTTATAGGCGGATTGCCATAGACTGAAACCGGTCAATTTGCTGCCCCAACGTACCAAAGAGGAACTAATTAAAGAGAAAATGTTCGAACCGCGCAGCACCTAAGCTTAGTTCGTCAACATCTAAGGAAACACTATTCAAAGAGTGAGAAGAAAGCGTGAACCAAGACAGACTTACGACCTATCCGACCAGGAAACAATCTTCAAACGCGCTAAAAGCCGCTCCATGATTTCCAATTCAACAATGAGCAGGACGTGATCGTTCCGATCCCAAGTTAAACCTCAAAATCCATTGCAATTCACAGCCAGCTAAAGCCTGAACAACCTGGGCAACACACAACTCTCCAGTCGGTTGCAACAGACTTGCTTACCAGTCAAGGGAAACACAACGTACTGCAACCATACTTGCAAGCAATTTCCTGTAATCTGGGCTCAGAAAACAGAGGAAGCAACGACAGAGTGTGCGAAAGACAACCAATTATAAGCACAAGAAGCAAGAACTCATCAGTTCGTAGAATGGCAAGACTTTTGAGTTCCAAAGGCAGGATTCAATTGGTGGGCAGCGCGGAGTTACTATTACTATTAATAGGCAACTGACGGAAAAGACGGAGTTGTCAACAAGGGGGAGAATTTTCTTTTCCTTTTTTTTCTCATGCTTTCATGGATGCAACTGCCTCCTATTTTGGGCTATCTAGTACTTTGAGAACCCTCGTATCCAATTTGGTTAGGATTTGAAATATGAATTCGAAATAGAGATTGATATCATTCATGATAAAGACTTAAATCTCATATTTTCTCTGAATGAAAAATTTGAAGCTCCAAATTTTTACCCTCTTTTACAAGGCTTATGATTTTGCTATTGCAATAGACTTTGGAAAAGGCATGCAAACAATGGAGCAATAGATGGTTTTAATTTACATTATAATTTTGGATGACAACTAGAATGGACTCCATTTGATAGACTTTGTTAATTAGCGGCATTTTTGTTATTTGGTAACTTCTATACATTTCCTAGAAATTTGCAACAAATATACAACCATGAATAGAAAAATCTTGTCAAATGTGATAGGAGATTTGAAATACAAACTTTTGAGTTTTTATGTAAGATTTTACACAATTGTAGAAAAGCAAATGTAAACAATTCTAAATAACATGCCACAATTCATATTGGATGAATGACAAGTAAAAAAGGTTTGGATAGTATTAGACTTTTGGGGATTTTCAAACAACAATGATAGCCACGAGAAATGGCGAGACAACACATAATGCAAGGATAATTTACATTTCTATTCATTTCTTTAAAAGTCTTGAAAGAATGCACAATAAATAGCTTAATCATAAACATTTTATAAATAACTCTTTAAAGGACACTAAGGCCAAAGTGTCGTAGATGAATGACTTTTCATATCAATATGCAATTGAAGAACACACCTATTGGTCCAAAACCTTGATCTCATAGTTGAATGATTTTTTAAATCATATACTTGCATCCTTTCTAGATTCACTAAAAACAAATGAGGTAGTTCATCTAGGTGATTGCAAGAAACTTTTTTTTTTTTTTTGTCCCCTTGACCTCCAATAGGTAGTTTTTTGTTCATAACTTTTGCATTTTATGTCCTATGATCTTGAAATTTGGAATGAAGGTGTACACAAAAGTTTTAGATGTTGAGTAATTTTTCCAATTTTTTCAAAATTATTTTACTATTTTTAATCTGACCCCGATTGGATGTCTACCTTAGTCATTTTGGAGGTTTTTAGTCCTATTTTTGACCCAAAAATCCGAATTTGAAGCCACAAATTGGACAAGTTGGAGGTCTTCTAATATTACAAGGATTGACAATGAGTTTTTATAAAAATAGAAACATGTTTGTTGCACACATGAGGTCAAAGTGATCTTCTTTTGCATAAAGGCTATGAAGAGGGAAAAAATTCTTAGAAAGATTTTTTGTTGCAATGTTAACACAATCTTGATTAGAAAAATGAATTTTTTTTTAAAAATTTCTTTTGAATTATTAAAAATGAAAAAGTCCACAACCCCCTTTTCTACTATTTTCTACTACCAATGGCCTCAATAGTAATTTGTAGTAGTTTACAAGACTGCATAGTACTAATTGATTGATGTATAAATCTACAAGCACTTGAAATTGACGGTTAAAATTTACAGCCACAATGTTGACATGCTATACTAATATTGCACAATACTACCAATCATGTGGCTAAAAACTACATTTTTGAGCCAAAAATATGAAGGGTTTCTTGCAATCACCCATCTAGATGGATCATGGAGAGGTCCTCCTATAGATTACACTATGAATTGCATGATACTTATCTTACTACCCCATGATCAATCTCCATATTGTTCTAAAACTCATAAACAATGTAATATTTTGTTGTTGTAAACCATGTTAAATGGTAAATGCAATTGAAATTGAAGGACCATATTGAATTGTGAATTCAGCTACTATAAGGAGTCGACATGACACTGTAAGCGGGAGCATTCCAACTCTTCCAAAATATTATGTGCCAAGTCAGATCTTAGCAATGCAAAAGAAAGAACATCGAAGTGGCAAAGACACCTGAAGACTATTGCGTACCAATGTTATGAAAATTAGAGGTAAGTGGTAAATTAGCACACAATTTATAACAGTGAAAGCCATGCCGAGGATTCATTGATGAATTTCAAGAGCAAAAGAGAAGTAACAAGCATCCTAGCCTTGCTAAAACCTGGAGTCATCACGACCAAAAGCAAGAGTGATGGCCCAATTGACCATCACATACAACCGATTGCGCCAACTCATGACTCGCGTGAGATATGCTGATCGCCAAATCACCCAACTGATGAAACCTGTGATCGAGATACCCCTCGTATCCTGCACGAAGCAACCAAAAAAAGGTTGAACCATAATATTGTCAAATCAAAAATTCAAACTATTGGCATAACTTAGAACAACGCTCACTTCAGTCACTTGAATCCACACAAAGTTCAACAAAAACTTGAATACTCGCATGCAGCACTTTGATCCAAAAAGTCTCCAACAGTAAAACATTGTGTTCAGACCTTGTCCTCGCGTAGATCTACCAAGGCCTTGTAGCGTCCTATTGTGGCCATGCTGCCCAAGTGTTTGTATATAAAGGGCTCCTCTGCAGGTGAGGGTTTCTCAATCGCCTTGCTAGCGCGGCCTCTCGCGGGCTCAATGCTATTCAAAGCCGCGGCAATGTACTTTCCTTGTCTCTCTGCAACCTGCAAGTCAATAAGGCATGCGTCCAAATGAGCAGCTGAGCATGGTCTTATTGTTAGTCTGCATAAATCTCTTTTGGATAGGTCCTGTTGGAAATTGAAGGAAGATTCAACGCATTTTAATGTGTATATTTTAGGGACATAATGGTGGTATGATAGGTGCTGATTACATACAAAATCAACCCCAGGCACACATGTTCAGTCCATGTTCTGTGCATTTTAGGTAAGAATCTATAGAGGTCGCTTTTTTGGTAAGAGTCACAATTAGATGTAATTAACTTAAGCCCATTGGACTAAGTCTTGTACACCATTTCAGCCTCCCAAGCATAATTATTACCCGTGTTCAGGGAACCTCTCCATTCCTAGAGCACACTTTCAATTCCTCATTTGGTTGTGTTTTTGCAAAAGATAAGTCCTGTTCACATAATTTGTGAAGCCTATTGACATAGCTAATAAGACGAGGATACCACCGTGTCCGCCAAGACAGGAGTGAAATGCTCAAACCTGGGCCAGAGCAGGAAGAACTGGTCTTTTCGTTTCCTCGAGATAACCAGCACAGTCACCAATGGCATAGATATCTGGCAGCGATGGCACCCTCAAATGCAGGTCGATACCAATCCTTCAGGAAGCAAAAAAACACTGTTAGAACGAAACCTGGACACGATCACGTACAATTTAAAGACCTTCTACTTGGCCGATATAATGAGGAAAAGGGATAGCATGATGCCAAGAGTATCTCGAGTCCTTGAGGGTGGCACAGAATTAAAAGCTATTGTGTGTGGAGGACGGCTTATGTGGAGGCGTGGGTAGCATATAATTACGGAATGTAATGGTGTCTCAGTTAAGAAATTGTTCTATACCTTCCACCTGGAGACTTGGGAAAGGTCAAGCCCTTCACAAAAGTTGAAGCTCCAACGCCGGTGGACCAAACAAGAAGCCCGTAAGCCAACTCTGTTCCATCAGTGAGTACCAGTTTCTTCTGTTGCACCTCCTTCACAATTCCTCGCACAAGGTCAACCCCGCTCTGTACAGAACACAATTGTGAGCTCTTTGTGCAGCGCGAGAAGTGAAATATTTAGTATTGATATATCTGATGTATCCATGTAAGAACAATTGATGCTGAATACAATGCTTCTGGAGAGAACTAACGAAATCACTGCTAAACTAAATGATTTGTGCATCATCCAGCAGTACCACATTGTATTGAGATGATATTCCCAACGTCTTAGTCAGAAGGAATGTCTATCTATGGTGATCCTAACCCTAAGCGCACAAATCTTAGCACTTCGAGTTTCAGATTTTGTAAGTCGAGCAAAAACATAACAAACAATGTGGAAAGTCTGAATATGCAAGTAGAAAACCATGCATACCGCAATGAGGTGATTAGTAGCGTACTCTCGAAGTCGCACATCAAAGGATGCCAGCAGCTCATTGGCCTGCAAATAACAGGTTCGCTTAACAGGTCAGGTTTATCCAGCAGAATATTGGGACTCTAGTGGTGAGCTAAACTTCATTAAATCAGAAACAAGATCCTCAATGAAAAGCCTGCTTCGTGAAACGTGAAACGACCTACCCAAGTTCAATTCATTCTCCTACAACAAAGTGCAGTCGAAAGCAAACCAAGGCCAGTAGTTAACACCTCAACGAGAGTGACGCGAATGAAGCTTTTCACGTGGCCAAAATTGCGGTGCACATCACCCCTAATGAAATCACTCAGTTCGCCGCTGAATTCCACTCCCGTCGGCCCCCCGCCGACCACGACGATGTGTGAGAGTCTCTGCTTTTCTTCAGCCGTCGTACCTGAATGTAAACTATCACAACCTCCATGTCACTCAAAGGATCGGATCATCAGAAGAGCAGAATAGATCATCAAACATGATTGCTCTTCACACAACAAAAACAATAAGATTGCATACCATACCAGGAATTTCGCAGAGCATGAGATTCAGAAGCAATTTAGTGCGAATATCCCTCGCATTTTTCACGTCGCGCAAGAAGATGGCATACTCGGTGACTCCCTTGATACCAAAAGTAGATGCCTCAGCTCCTGTCGCTATCACCAACTTGTCATAAGCCACGGTAAACTCAGCCCCCGTCTTCCCAGTAGTCATGTCGTCGAGGACTGTTATACAATGCACCTGACACTCGGATCAAAGAGGAGTTTGGAATGACTGTTTGGAGTAATTGGATATTCAAAAGAAGTCTAAATTAAATTGTTTGCATCAACTAAGCGCTTAGCATTTCGCCTTTTTAAACACAATCAATCGATTTGCATGTCTGTCAGCACATACAGAGAGCATGGTATAAGATTCAAACTAACAGAAAGTATCTGGAAACGAAGCGTATTCGGCAAGGGTAAGCAACCAACCTCATGCTTCTCAGGGTCAATAGCGGTGCATCGGGCAGGAAAATAGAAGGAGTCCGGAGAAAGCGACAGAGCAGGCTGTATTTTGCGAACAGGCTCCGCAACAGAGCGAAACTCCAAAGTGCCAACACATGTGGACGCTAACAAGGGCGTGAAAACCATGTGATTGCGTGGGGACACGCACACGACGTCGTACACCAAAGTGTTGATGTCCTTGAGCAAGCGGCATGCCCCCCACCCTGATCCCAAGATCACAATACGCGGCTTTTGCCTCCCACGCGTAGGAGGCAACAATGGGGACCCTGTACTGCTCATCACCGGTGCTTTCTCAAGGGCTCCAGCTGATTGTAAATCACTGCCAACTTGAAATTTTCGAATTCCTTCTACGCTACATGGATCCAGGTGCAAAGCTGAGCACTTCGGATGCCAGAGGAAGTGACTAGAACTTGAGTCTGTCGCATTAGGCAATCTGTATCTTGGAAATCCTGCAACTGCGGCGGCATGGTAAGGCTGCAATGCGGCCTTCCCTATTTGTCGAACGTAATTAGCCACCACTTTGGAGTTGTGATACATATCCGAGCCCCTCCAGCTCTACCACATCACGAGTATCCACCACGTTCAAAATCAACAACGGAGTCGAGAGTTCATACACGGAATGTGGGGGCCACTGACTCATTTGCCATCGATTTCCGTTCAGTGGACAGTCTCTGATGCATCGCCAACTGGTTCGAAGAAATTCAAGATTGTGTATGTCTTCATGCCTGCACCAGGAACAATCCCTAACAGAGTACACGAAAAGTCATAATGCTGTTGCAGGAAATGCACGAACAGTGCATGCAAAATGGTTCGAGAATTCAGCAGTAAAGACCGCCGTGAATCTGAAGTGTGACACCCTTGAGCGTGAACAGGCGCTTGAATGGCGTACGAGATGCGGGATGCGGGGTTTGGAGGGACGCCATAGCTCAGCAAAGTGGCCAGCTGCAAGAACTTTCCTTTCAGACGATACATTAAAGCTTCTTGTTTCCTAGTTAGTAGAACATACAAATGTAGGTTCCCAACACTGCAAATGCAATTAGATCCCCAAATGGACTTTGAATTTCACTGTACATACGAAACAAGTATCTTAAGAAACGGGATACGGGTAATAAGAGAACCTTCACATGACAGGGTATAGGAAATAAACTTGAAGACTTGCACTGATATATATCGAGAATTTCACTTTATTTTTGAATTCATAGAAAGAACTCCTCAATGCATTTCATGGCAATCTTCCAAATGAAGCTAATTCTAGGTATCTTTGAAGCACCAAAGCCCGACGCTGGAGAATAAGCGTACAGAAAGTCGGAACCAGATTTCTTCTCTTCACTAGTCTGCCAATGGGTAGCGATTAGGGACAGGCTACATGGTAGCAATCGAAAGACAGGCTAGAGGGTACCAAGCTAAGAACAGGCCAGAATTGGAAATGTGTTAACTTGCTTTAAAGCAACCAGATCTGCGCCGCACTCTCTTATGATGAAACTCCGGCTGTTTTCATGTAGCTATCAGCTGCTTGCGCAAGAGAGTTGATGGTAACGGGTATACCCTTCCCCATCTGCAAAAGAGACGTGCAAAATAAGTCAAAAGATGAAATTTTGCCAATAGAAACCGTCACTTCACACGTTATAATTCCCTTTGTGCAGTTGTTAAAAACTGCTGCAAAGACTTGGGTGGTGTCACAGGTTTCACAAACAAGTTGACTAGAAGTCATTGCCAGGGGGAAACCGGTGCGACATACATGATGACATCTTCTGGAAACAATGCATGCGGAAAAACACCAGAGCAAACAGTGGAAGAACACTAACCGTAGAAGTAAGGGTGAAACCAGTTAAGTACCCAGCATACCGAGAAGCTGCAGCAATCAGCAAACCATTGAGTCAGATTACAAGAGCTCTACAAGTAGATACCAAGGGAATAAAAATCAGGTTAAAAACTGCACCAAAGGAGAACCTTACTTACAACTTCACTACGTCACTCAACATCTACGTTGCCTAGAGAAAATTGTGAGCTCACTTTTTTTCAGTCCAACAGGCTTCGCTCCTAAGAGTGCTCCTACAAAAGCAGATATGTTTTGCAATAAAGCTTCATCACTGAAAGTAACCTGCAATACAGAAAGACACATCAGTAGACCATGACAAAAACAGCTAAAGCTTGTGCTGTTAATTTGAACGAACCAAACAGTAACACCACTGAAAAATTCACCCAGGAAACGTAAACCTTGGCATCGACTTTCAACAAGTCAGTAGTTCATAATGAAGAGTAACGAATATATATCGTTAAGGAGCATACTTTTCCAAGACCAACGTGGACAATGCCCGACTTATCGGCTCGGAAATCTATACGACCTTGCTTCGCAGCTCTAACGGCCTCTGCAACTTGATTAGTCACCGTGCCCACCTGAAGAATAAGATGCAGAGAAATCGTCAGTATCAATTTTCCAACCTGAGGAAACAATTTCCGATATTGGGTACATAATCAACTACTTTAATATGTTCTCAGTGAAAGAAGTCCCAAACTGAAACTCTTTCAAACCATGTGCTATAATGACATATAATCTCACTACACAATGCTTGAAAAGGTTTAAATTGAAAACAAGCCATGCTGAACAGGGAAGGAAAACATGGAATAAAAAATGGGATGAGAATGGCACGGAATAGAGAGCTCGGACGCACTTTGGGATTAGGCATTAGTCCTCGAGGCCCCAAAATACGTGCCACCTGCACACATATACTCGAAAACATAGTTATGTTCAGAATTACACACGAAATTTGGAAAAATTCTGACTAGCGAGAAACGGCAGAAGGCGATCCCACCTTTGAAATAAAAATAAATGAATAAACTGAAAAGAAGCATTCAGGTTCTCACCTTTCCCAGGCGGGGCATAAAAGATGGTGTTGATATGCATTTATCGAAGTCCAACTTCCCTCCACCTGCATCGCCACATGATTATCCCTCAAAATTTCACAAAGAGTAAAAGTAATGCTCTAAACTCAAATATTGCGTGACAAAAACACTGTTTTGGATTCAAAACTCGGTTATTTTTATACAAAGAAGGCCCCTCCATGTATATAATGGATAAACATACTTCCTGAGGGACTAGAAACAAATGCACTGCTTCTACGTGAAACAGAAATCGCTCCCCCTGCCCAATACTCCGCTGTTACTTAAGAAAAAATCCCTGAATATCACCTATTCTACTTCTACATGAAACGTCTACGGTTCTCAATGTCTGTCAGCACATTTCCAGTGAAAACATAAATCTGAAAATGGACACTAGCTCGCACATGTAAACAAGTCAAGGCTTCTGACGTTGATAGGACTAACCACAGGAGTACCACAGGCACATACGGAGAATGACTTGAATGAAGTACAGAGAACTGTAACTTACTGTCCTTGATGCGATCCACAAGATCGTCCGCACCAACTACATCTGCACCCGCAGCAAGAGCATCCTGGGCTTCATTTCCTTCAGCAAATACAGCCACTCTCACCACCTGAAAATGCATTGTCTTTTGCATTAATGTACCGTAAGAGGAATCACATCCTTGAATGCTCAACCGTTATACAAACGCGACCAATACATATCAATTACAGCGATCAAAGCAATCAAAGCGAATGACTAATCTATAGCAACATCAAGTATAAAGAAAGAGGGTAGAAGAAGCACACGGAAATTCCGATGTCTTGAAGAAAATATCCAACAGAAGAGAACTACACACCTTGCCACTCCCGTTAGGAAGAGTTGCGGCTCCGCGAACCACCTGCATTTCTCTTCACGTGAGTTGATTTCTCAGCGAAAATCCATCGAGCGAAGTAATACCAACTTACTGACATGAAAAAATCATACGGAGTATAAGAACCTGAAATACAAGACCGCCTGCGTCTTTTGCTTTTCAGATATATCACAAACAGGCAGAGAGTTTAAAGCTTCGAGAATTTTGGGAAAATGAGGCATTGTGCGCAACATCCCAGGCTTCAATGGTTTCTCTAACCCTACAATGAACGCGTATACTGCACACAGGTAACCTTCCTAACTACATAGAATCACTTCATCTTCAGAAGTACGGATACCAGGCTCTGACATCAGAGCTATGAAGGAGAACCAAGCCAAGAACATGTACCTGGTCACTTCTCTTGGGATCAACCCCCAAACGAACGTGAGCTTCAATGGTCTCTGTAAATTTAGCTTTCGCATTGGCCTGCCAAACAGAGGGGAAACGTGCACATAACTCAATACTAGCAAACCTTTCCAAGGATACTCGTCTACTCAATTCTCTAAACATAAAATATAACACAGGGAGAAAACACATATATGATGAAGTCATTCGAAATTCTTCCTCTTCTTACCTACATTCGCAAAAAAACTCAATGCGAGGGAACCAGAAAAACGATACCATTATCTATACAGTCAACCTAAATCCTAGAATGAAAATGAAAAAATTCCCGAATTCATTTAGGCAGACTATTAAGAGCACGACCTTGATCTGCAAATTCAAATTTTCACAACACGTGATGAATTCAGTTACAGACAGCAAGGGCAAAGCATCGTCACCTTCACAAGACGAATTGCCTCGGCAATCAGCTGCGGCTCCTGTCGTGCACTTTTATTTCCCGTCGCCAACCGCGGAAACGGAATAACCGCCTTGATCTTTTCAGGAATCACCGGTAATCTGTTCACAGCTTCCAGAGCCTCAGGCGACAAGTCTTCCGGCAGATTCGCTACGCGAGGCTTGGTAACAAGTGCATCGCCTGACTCAATTATAGACGCCGAGACTGTAACGTCATCTAAGGTGGAAATATTGGCAGGGGAGAGACCAGGGGCGGGCTCGGAGGAGGAGTCGGGAGTGGCATTCGAGCTGAAAAAAGAGGAAGCGCGAGAGGAAGGGGCGAAATTGAGATAGGCGATTCGGCGCAATGCCAGACGGACAGCCATTGTGAACTCCCTGGTGTGGTTTGGGAATGAGAGAATGGTCTAGAAGGACGAAGAAGAAGAATGCAAGTGTGAGAAGTGTAGTGTGAGAAGGAAGAGTCGGGAATGGCGATGGCGATGGTGATCAGCCATGAGCGCAAGCCAGGGGAGGTGTGAGGGAGATGATGGAAAATGGGAAAAAACGGGGTTTAGGGTTTAAGCAGCTTGACGGTACGGGTACTACAATTGGGTTTGCTATCTCCATCTCCTCAGGTTTTATACCTGTAAGCTTATTGATTTAGTCCCTAGGGTTTAAGGTAAATCTGCCTATGACAGGCAGAATGATTGGTCTGACTTGTTGCAATTTGCAATAAAATTCAGATTTTTTTTCCATGCAAAGAGAAATGTGAGAAATGTTGGGAGCAACTGAAATTTTATTTTTTCTGACAAAGTATAAATTTTTTTATGAATTTTTGAAGCGTGCTATCCCATTGGTTCAAACAAGTTTGTACACTACCCCAAATTAGCAAAAAGTGTTTCTACGATGGTCATCTTACTACCCAAAGTAGTCACAACATTTCATAATATGGTTACATGATTTCCTAACATGGCCATGTCAGGAAAGAAAAAAGAAATAACTTTTTATGACAAGTTTACACTAAAAAGGTGTAAGTGTCCTATGACAATCACTAATAGCTCAATGACCATCTCCCAAGGCATTGAATCTAGCCACAAATCAATCTAATGTAATCTTAATCCCATTTATTAGAAAAAGTATGTCATGGATAAATAAAAAACTCTAATGGAAAGTTAACTAGGAGCTTGTCATGGGTAGTTGGACTATCATGGGTAGGTTTATATTAATCCTATCCCTAAGCGCCCAAGCACCTCAAATCTAGCCTCTCCAATTTGAAAGGTTACCCAATGTTGATTCTTATAATCTTTTCAATAGTACAATTAAATCGTTTGTCTATTTCTCTATTGTTCTAATTAAGCCTGTCTCTACTACCAATTAGTATGGTTAGTTTTTGTGGATGTTGTTTTTAATGATAGTTTGATTGTAATGAATGTAGGAGGGTTTGGATTTTGGTAAACATGATTGAGCTAGGCACTCATGGATTAAAGTAGAACAACCAATTGTAGAAGACCCTATTATAAAAATGACCCCATTATTCAAGTTTTTGATTCCCATCATGGGTTTTTCAGTAAATGAAATTTAAATCACAATTAATGCCTTATTTGATAGTAATAGAGTGATTGGTAACATCATTAGGAACTTCTAACTTTTTCATGTAATTTCATTCTAGGAAGTGCGTTTTTTAGGCCTTTGAAATTAAAAATTATTATAACTACTTCAAGCGTATAAGATGACCATTGTAGATACAAAGTTTGTTGGTTCTAGGGTAGTCTAAAGACTCTTTTGGATAACAATAATGTACTACACTTCAAAAATTCTTAGTAAGTTCACACTTCATTGAAAAAATACAATTTCAATTGCTTTTACATTCTCATAATGTGACAATGTGACAATGTGACCAAAAGTGGCGTACCACCCAAGTCAATTAATTAGCCCCCCCTCCTCTCTCAAAAAATTTACAAGCCATTGATTTTTTTTAAAAAGCTTACCTTTGTGATTACCATTGATTTCTCAAAGATTCCCAAGCCATTGATTGTGTAAGATTTAATCTGAACCATTTAGATATGGATATGGATACGGATACTCTACATATATTATATGGATTATATGGATATTGTTCAAATATGGTCCAAATACAAATATGAATACGAATAGAGATATGG
Source organism: Thuidium tamariscinum (assembly GCA_947034885.2). NCBI lineage: Eukaryota > Viridiplantae > Streptophyta > Bryopsida > Hypnales > Thuidiaceae > Thuidium > Thuidium tamariscinum. The sequence goes on from OX344756.2 coordinate 14,941,297, forward strand.
ATACAAATACCAATACCAATATAGGATCACTTGTCCCATAATCTTTATTAATCAGTCGGTTTCAAAAACTTACAAGAGGAGAGGGGAGGGAGGGAAATGAAGATTTAAAGATTTAAAATTTAAAAAAAAATTGGATGCACAGTAATCATGCACCCAAAAAAAATTTTAATTTTTAGATTTTAAATTCTTTGGCTTGTAAGAATATGCCAAATGTACTAAATCCAAATTTAAATTTTAAATTTTATAGAATTGGTAGTTATTGCCACTTTTAGGTACATTGTTTACACAATGTACCCAAAAGTAGCAGTAACTGCCAACTCCACAAATGACACTTGTCTTTATGTAGGAATTTTTTTTTATTCACCATATTTAATAATTCTAAGTTCTTGAAAAATTCTAGGTATACTTTACACTTTATAAAAGTATCATATTTAGTCATATTTCAACATTCAATAGGGCTTATAAGTCACATTTCTTTTTTAATTAATATTTTTCTTTCCCTATGGCCTCTAAAAGAATATAGCGATATAACTGACTTTAACATGCTGAGCTAATTCATGATGTATTGGACATAATTCTTGAAGACAAAAAATATTTGGCTAGTTGGACCCTCAAAAACACATACGTAAGCCACAATATGTAAAATGTTCACTTCTTATGGTCACAATTTCTATTTGTTCTTTTTATTTTTTCTATTTGTAGTAATTTAGGTCCCATCTTGTAGACATAGTTGTAGAATCAAATTTTTGTAAATATACAATTGAGCTACTTTAAAATTGAACTAGATTCCAAATAGCAACTAATCTTGATCACAACATCCTAAAAGGGTTATAAACTGGTTGCATTTGAAAATAAACTAAACTCCTTCAAGTAATTTGTATTAAACTTTGTAGAAAGAAAAATAGAATTTGCATCTAAACTATTTCATTTTATATATTTTTTGGACCTTCTTGGAATTAATTATAAATTTTTGAAATTGAAACATAGTAATCACTACAAGCGATCACTTCATGAAATGTTCACTATTGGTAGACGGAAGATAGGAAAATGTACCCCTAATTAAATGTCATTTTTAGAACACAAATTTTTTTATAGCTACCTACTTTGTTGCCTCATACATAAGAGTTGTTTAAGCTTGCCAATTCTTATAGCCAATCACAATTTGTGTAGACCCAATCATACTTGCATAGATATAAGATCTTGGGCCTTTCCTAAAGAATCAATTTGTTATTCTTAGCATGTAAAGTAGTTACCTTAGCATAGTAGGCATTCATAAGAATTTTTTTGGGCCTGTAGTAGTTTTGGAATTCTCAAATTGTGGGAAGTTTGAGAATTCTTGTACATAAATAGTCTAATATAGCTAAGCAATTACTATATGAGGTAATAATTGATTTTTAATGATTTTAATAAAAATCCAAATTTTCTAATTTCCATTATTTTATTTTATTTTATTATTATTATATTTTTAATGACTTTTTTATTTGACTCATAAGTGATTGGTTCACAACATGGACAATGGGCTTGAAATAGTCCCTGAATCCTCCAAATCTCTTCTAATGCATTTGTTTGCAATTTAATTTATATCCCCCATCCCTAATATTTAATAAGAAATAATTCCTACTTTTAAATCCAAAGGGTTAAAATAGTCTTTCCTTTTCACACTATAATAGAAAAATGCACTAGTCTAGAATACAAGAAGTCTTAGCCAAGACATGGTTATTTGAGGCAATTGGTTTGATGTTGGAAAAAATGAAAAGAGTGATAAAATAGTGCCAAAAGAAGTCTTGACTAGTTGTATTGTAAAGACCTAGTGGTGAAGTCATCTAAACAACTTCACAAATTCAAGTTTATTAGAGAAGTTCACCGAGGATAAAAATTTGCAATGTAAAAGAAGAAAAGGCAAAGAACTAGCTAATGCTACATGAAATTAATGAAGTCTCCAATCACACAAGTGAAGGAAACAACAATGAAAAGACAATAAATGAAGTTAGAGTTCTTTAGTGGTCAAGTTTCTTATTTGGAAGGAAGGCCACCAAGAAACTTGACTTGCAAAGAACTTCCTTAGTGGAAGTGTATCCACTTAGGCATCCATGTCATTTTTTCATTGATGTTTGAAGTTTTCCATCTGACAAATCTTGGCTGTAGTGTAAACCTAATCTAGTGATGAATAAAGTTTCTTCCAATCATATTATTCCATTTTCTTACAATTCTTCATTAGTGCATTCTTCTACCATAATACTATAGTATTAGTGGCCCTTACACTATATTTTAGAGCATACCTTGGTACATTTAGGTTAGAAAAAAAATGTCATTACAATGAATTTTGAAATTATTTTTATTATTTTTGTAAATAATATGAATAGTAATTAAGCAAAATTTGAAGGTACAAAATCTTAATGAATTTATAGTTCAATATTGAAAAAATTAAGAAATCTTATTCACATATTTTTTATTTTATTGAAAGCCCCAATTTTTTTTTAAACTCCAAAATTTTTGACAAATTGAAAATGACATCTTGTACACTAAGGATTTATTTATTTTGCCTCATAAATGTTGAAATTGACCTAAAAATATAGTAGGAAATTACAATTGAATTATTTTGATCCCTTCATTCTTAGTGAAGACATCTTCTTAAGTTCCTTGATTATGTTTTCATTCAAAATGCTCTAAAATTGCCATTTTTAGTACAAGCTCCAAATTTTTGGAAAAAACACTTTTTTAGACATATGTAACTGTAGGATCTTGCAATAAGCTAGTTAGAAAAGATCAATAAAAAAGTTTTCAGAAATTTTCATTCTATGAATTGCAAGATATTAGTATTTGAATTGACATAAATCTTTTTATAGGAACTCACAAAAAAGAGGGGAGTTGCACTTTACAAGGTCACATTTGCATTAAAAAATGTTCATTCTAGTGGTGTTTCTTTGCATTCCTTCTTCAAGGCAACTTGGCTACATGCTTGAAAAACTTGAGATCATTTGGAATTATACAACATATAGGAAAAAATAGAGAATGATTCAAAATATTTAATTGTTGATGATTTAGCCTTATAGAATTAAAAATGCCAATACCAATTCTTGTAATGTTGTAATAAATTGGTCTACAACCTATGGTTTTATTTTTTCAAAAATTATTGAAAATGAATAAAAATAAAGAATTTTTATGTTATTTTAGAGTAAAGAATCCATGATTGCCTACAAACTAAGACTCCTCATAACTTTCATCTCATTAATCAAAATGTAAAAATTCAAAACTTTTTACTTATATATAACTCTAGAAAACCAATTCCAAATTTTGGTTTACAAAAAAAGTGTTAGCTTTATCTTCTTGAACTATCCATCGGGGGAATAAAACTACATCTCATACAATAGCTTTTAAAACATGTAGTCAAAGTTTATGGAAACTATTGGGCCTTGAAGAAAAATCTCTTCTACATAAAGTGTGAAAATTTCAAAGAAAAATAATAAAATCTCCATTCCTAGTGAACTATCCAAAATCCTATCAATGTTGCAAAAAACAATAGCTTGATCTTTTAGGGGTTATCCTTAATGTTAAGATCAATCTTAAAGATTTGTGAAATAACATTTAGGAATAACCCCTAAAAGATCAATCTTAAACATTTTGTGAAATAAGTTCTTAATGGCATCTTAACATTTTTAGGATCAATCTTAAACATTTGTGAAATAAGTTCTTAATGGCATTTGGAGGAAACAAAAATTTCAGTCGAGTAAGTTATGTGGATGCTTGCTTTTGAGCTCAATGTCTTCACAAATTCAAGGTCACATACAGTATCAGCCTGTTTCTTTTTCTCGGAAACAATGGTCTCAAAAGAAATGACTGTTGTGCAGTAACTTATACGATTAACCCCTAAACGCCGCCGGCGCCAATTTTTGGCGTTCGGTAGGCTTCAGAGGGACCCAATTCGACGTGAACAGTAGTTTTTTCCCTTCATTTTATTTTAGTGACCTTTCATATTGAGTTGTAAAGAGTCTCCAATTGAGTTTTTAGTTTAACTAATGTTTGTTTTTATGTAGTTGAGAAGTAACTAGAAAAAACGGATGACAAAATTTGCCATTTTAGTGTATTTTGAGAAATTGACAAAATCTGAAATTTCTCCTTGAAAATGACATTTTCTGAGTTTGAGTCCAACTAATGAAATGAAGGTCTTCTACTCGAGTTTCTACTCCAATTGAAATTTTGTAAAAATTTATAAAAATGAATATTTTATTGTTGTTTGCACTTTGGCTGTATTTTTAATGTCCATTACATTCTAATTATAGATGGACACGATAAATTAGTTTACACCATTATGATTTTCACTGTAATGTTTGCACATGGTGAAATTTTCAGATTTGTAGAGATTATTTTCTATTTGATATGATTTTTTCTTCATTTTTACTTCAAAAAATTTCAGAAAATACAATTTTCCTTAAAAAAATCTGAAATTTCTGTGAATTACAGAGGACATGCAGTTTCATCTCTGAAAAATAAAAATAAAATTTTTCATATGCGTCTGATTACAAAATGGCAACAAACTGAGCGACAGAGAGTGCGGCCTGAAACCCGTGGTCATAGGCCCGGCGTTTCAGGGTTAATGTGCATACACAAATCAATATGGACACTATTCAGTGCCATGACGTTGCTCTGATCAATAAAAAATTCACGTCCAAATCTGTACTTTGGAGTAATTTTTGGTTTATCAAAGGGCTTCAGAATGAAGAGCAGTTTTTTTTTTGGAACAGTGATCCTCGCGCGTGGGTGTCAGTCGGCAGTGGAAAATAATCTCGGAGGACCCAATTCAGAGAGGCTAGAATCTGTACGTCAGATCGATAGTCACTCCAAAAAACCCATTGGTGAGGAAAATAATTATGGATATATTTGAACTGTGCTGTGAGGATGAGGGACTTAGAAACACCTCCCAAGATGTGGGGACCATGTTTACCTCGCACAACTGGTTTAATATTGGAGTCTTTGAAGATCAACAACATAACCCTATCTTGTCACTCTCATGCATGGCAATTGCCAGTTTGCCACATGACGCAGGATAATTAGAAATTATGTCGCGGGTGGGTCGATGTTGGATGGATAATCGAAACCCCATCCAACATTCACTTTTCAAGAAAGTTTTATATCTCCAACATTTGACAGTCTTGATCGAACAGTCTTAGTTGATCTAGTTTGCAAGAGAGGGGTCGTGTCTGATAACCAACTCGCCACTCCTTGACTCCACCAGTTACTGCACCTAGTACATAAATAAGGTTGAATTGCATGACAACAGACGTGCCTCTGTAGACAATTCTCATGTTGCCAAACAATGGAATACTTGTAATTCACAAGGTATGTGGTGGAACTCCCTCGTTTTCTGAATCGAAACTGTCGATTTGTAAAAGCTACAGCACTGACCTGCACTGTGCTGTCCTGTTTTGTGAATCCCCTTGCAGTCCACGCCCTTGAAGACAACATGGACCAGTTGTTCTACCACCATTTCCCAAGAAGAGATGAGAATGGAAAGACCTGGATTCGGGAAAAGAAGCCACAAAAAAATTGTCAATGCATGTAAAGCCATGGCAAGGATTTCATGGAATACTGTATGTCATCATCGAGAGGAATGAGCGAGGCTTAGGAATTCATATCAAAACAGCTTCAACTCAGTGATGAGGATTCACAATGCTACCACCCATGAAACTTACACCTGAAACGGATCCCTGAGAAGCTCATCAGGTTGACTTCAGAAAAAGATGAAGACGGATTTTAACACAACGCTGCTATTGTCAATCACTGTAACAAGCTTATATCAGCTTGAGAGAATAAATCATCTATTGATCTACCCAGAGAAACTGAATGTGCGCGGCTCAGCAAAATCACTACGTTACACAGCAACAACCTCATCTCATCAGCATTTCAAATGCGATCAATTGACAGAGTTCCAGAGATACTGTCATCTGCGAAGCAACCCCAAGAGAAAAATATGGGTCCCTGAGAATCCTGAGGAATTTCACTTCAAGAATGTGACCCAATTGACAGAGTTCCAGCATATATATACTGAATCGTTGCCATCAGTCGCTTCAGAAAAATGGTGAAGACGGAATTGAAGTTCAAACACAACACTGCCAAGGAAAAGTGCCGCGCTACTCCTCTTCAGATTCATCGGAACCAGACTTCCGAGAGGATTTGCGGGAAGGTCTTCCGGATTTCTTCCGCCGCGGATTCCGCATGGGTTTTGGTATTTGCGGTGCAGTTGGAAGCTCATCCGGGTGCGGCACCTCAAACCACTCCTCAGAATCGAACTCTTCTTGCAGCGAAGAGCTCGCCATCTGTTTCTTCCCCGCTCTCTTGTCCTTGTCCGCCTTCTCCATGTCTCTCTGATGGTTATAGAACAAGCCACCTCGAAAATCCGAGTTCGGGCCCGAAGGCGCCGCGGTCGCTCTCCTATCACAAATTATGAAAGACCGCATCTCGCAGTTGCGGAATCCCGATTGCAGCTCCTTCCGCACAGTATCCGAGCAATCATCCCCGAACAAATGCACGAGGTAATACAAAAAACTGCTGTGAGACACCACGCCAATCCGTCGCTCCGTCCGATCAAGAATCCACTTCAAGAAAACCCTGGCGCGCGTCCAAATCTCGTCCGGCGTCTCGCGATTCGTGCCATTCCACCACGTATCCTCGTCGGTTTCCACTTGCGTGAAATCGACCGCCGGGAAGCTGCTCTTGTATGAGCTGATACTGGACCTTTTGTCACAGGGATGCACGCCGTTCTGCTCGCGGCACCATTCGTTGGCAACGAACGGCGGAGCGCCGGCAGAGGAAATCGCGGCGTGACGAGACTCCCCGACGCCGGCTTTCATTAACGCCGAATGCGGCGGCTCGCCGTCCAGAAACGCACCGCCGCCCCAGACTCCCACCGCGGTTTGTAATGTGCGCAGGAGCGGTGACACCACCACGAGCTCCACGTGATTGCGGATGTGACTGGTGACCAGATGCTCGTGGAGAGCTTCCGCTTGTTGCCATCCAAGCTCCGTGAGGCTGGCGTCCAAGAAATCCCACGACTCGTAGTTTTTGAGGTCGACGTTCCCGGCGACGTTGTGGTAGCCTTGCCCGTGGCGGACCACATGGATTATCTTGCATCGGTGGAGCGGGTACATGGACGGCTCCGCGAAGCTCGATGCCACTGCTGTCGTCCCCATGCCTGCATCTGTGGTTGCTGATCCCAATTATCGAAGTTGCAATCCTAAATTAGGTCACTCTGCTGTTGCTCCAAACCACATCACACACATCGCATGTATCGATTTTCTTCCGCGTACAAGTGAGCGTGCAATCCGAATCCGGCAATGTGACGATGGCGAATGAGCCGCACAGTGCAGCAATTGCTCAATTGATTCCCAAGAGACGATCCACGTTCCCTGCGACGTTGTGGTAACCTTGCCCGTGCCACCCCACATGCATCATCTTGCATTGGTATATCGGGTACATGGACGAATCCGCGAAGCGCGACGCCACTGCCATCGTCCCCATGCCTGTTTCCAATTTCGAAATGCTACCCTGATGCTGTTGCTCCCAATCATATGACACACGTATTCCCTGCATTGATTCTTCAGCTTGAAAATCCGAAATTTGTCTATATGGCGATGGCGAAATCAATCCTAGCACAAGGAATGGTTTGTGCTCAATTGAATGACATGAGAGACTTTATTTGTTCCAAACCATTAATTGCTTTTGATATTCGCCCAATGAGGTTGGAATTTCTTAAGGTGGTGTCCGTGGCAATGAGATTGGATTTCACTGAGTTGGGAGTTTGATCACTGCCGTCGTCCCCTTGCTTTCATCTGCGAGTTTCCAATTTCGAATTCCTACTCTAATGCTGTTGCTCCAAAACATATCACACCCGCATTCCCTGCATCGATTCTTCAGCTTGAAATCCGAATTCATCGATGTGGCGATGGTAAATCAAGCTCACAGTGCATCGATTTTGCTCCATTGATAGACGATAGAGACTTGTTTGCTTCTGGTAGCAGAGTATCGTAAAGGAGAGATTTGACAGGTTGCGAAGGTGACAATATGAATTCTTCTTTGCCTTGTGACACGGCTATCGACTACTATGGAGGGGCCACCCATAACCGGCGGTTGTTGACTTCCCAAACGTTAACATGGCATCATCACATTGGCAACCCATCATCATGACAAGTTGTAACTCATAACCATGTTTCCTTTCAACTTGCTTCCAACATCTTTGGATCATGAAGATTGAAGATAGTCATTGAAAAATGGTACAACTGCTTATGGGCGGATAATCTATTTGCTACTAGGATGGCTAATTGGTTATCTAATGCATAATCAATCAAGTGAGCAATTTCAGATATGATGTGGAGTAGAATAAGGCAAAACAAATTTATTCTTTAGTGTAGAGATAAAATGATGGGGATTGCTAAAACATTGTAATTTTAGAAATTAAATTAAATTACTATGCTTTGGGGGAAGCAAAAGGTGCTATGGATCCATAGCCAATGTCTAAACTCATGCCAATGTCTTCCAATTCCAATCATTCAAGAATTAATTTTCACTCATTACTTCCTCTTTTCTTGCTCACTATTTTGGAACGTGTGTCATAAATCAACACTCCCAATCTTGAAAAGGAGACAAAAAAACACATTCAAAGCTTCAATTAGAAATTTATTCCAACTTTAGTTGGAATTAAGTACATCCTATAGGTTGGGTATGGATCCCTAGTTAGGAACATGTAGTCCTACTTTAGTAAGGGTTAAAGATTGGGAGTAAATAATGGAGGGATTATCACTTGTTGATCCTAAAGTAGGATCATCCAATTCCAAACATGTTCACAAATGCAAGCTAATAAACAATTAGTAAATAAGTGTTGTTTGATACTCAATGTTCTATGTGACTTAGAATGTCTTTGACTTCATTTATGAGTCTCTTTACAATTCATTAATCCTAAAATGTTAGGTTGGTCAAATTAGAAATCATCCTTTTAGGTACAACAAAAATCATGTGATTCAAAAAATAACCAAGAGTACTCATTGAAAGTCAAACTGTTGTACAAGACCTCTACTTTTTACACAAAACTCTAAGAATGAATATCCATATCTCTATCTTATATAAGAGGATTCTCTTACATCCAAAAATTCATTGAAAAATATTTCAAGAAGTTTCACCTCCCCAAAATTCAGTTTTAGCCCTTAGATGGTTGGTTTATGGACCTCCTACCTTACTTAAGAATGTCTAAATCTACATTTCATAGACTCTTAGAGACACAAAATCCTAGAGCCGGGCAGCGTGCAGTGTGAACGGCAAATTACATTTCATATACCGTGCACTGTGCCGTGTTCCCCTCATTATAGGATTTTGTCGAAATGGCAGAGAGTTTGCTGAGTGCAGTCTCTCTGAAATTTAGGTCAAATCCACAAGAGACGCTGTCTTCTGAGCTGATGTACTGATCCGATCTTTTTCTTAGCAGTCATGGCGTACACTCAAGAAGATAGGCCTGCGGCAGGCCGTTCCTTCCCTGTCATTCTTTTTGGCCCGCTTTTTTGGTTTCTGTCCTTTCTCTCGTGCTTTGTCTGAAGTCTTTTCAGAGGGGTGAAGTTTCCATGACGTCACTTAGTCAGTTTGCATCGGAGAATTGTGGATGGATTCTGGTTGACGGAACTCAGTTGTGGCTGATTGCGTTCCAGTATTTCAATTGAAAGCAGGTATGTCTCTCTGAGAATGAAAATTGAACTTGGCAAGCGGCTAATCGCAAGTGTTTCTCCCTCAGAAATGTATATTTTTCATGTGTCTTTGCATGTAATCTCAGTGCAGTTCTCAATATGTTCTTTGCCTTAATCTTCTCTGATTGAAATATCCCAAAACACTAAGGTGTGCGCACCTATAATAATCACTAATTACGGTTACTATCATTAAAACATAATTTATCTTTATTAACTTGTACTGGCAAATGGAATGGGATTCCTATGCACTTTAGTATGTACTATTTGGACGTCGTGTGAATAAGCTAATAATAAACCGATTAAGTGGAAAAGGTTCATATGTTTAATTTGTCGTAAGTAATGCAATGCAATTTGGTGAAGGCAGTAATGGATAGATGTGTTTCTGATGAATATTGTGCCTCAAGATGCAGGGCGGGTGGCCTTGTCAATAAGCTGCATTTGTACAGATCACTGGTGAGTTTTCGTCAGCACTCGGCTTTGTAATTTGATACTGCACAAGTGTGTTACTTTTTCTCCGTTTGGCAGCGTTTATCACATATTGAAAGGAATTTCCTAGTGAATGAAAATCTATTTCCCTTTTGAATAGAATCAAGGATTTATCAAGCAGAAATTGGTGCATCCGGTGTGCTTCTCTCTATTACTTATGCTTGGTAACTTCGTGCTGGACATGCTTAAATCTCTGTGTTTAACCCTTGTTGCTTAATGTATCTTACCTGATTGCAAAGGGGTAGGGAATGTGCGAAGCGGACGTTCGTCCTGGAGAATGAGATTCATATATGACAAGTTTTTTGAACTGCTCAATTCTGTGGTGTCGTTCGTCAAAACTATGTTCTCAGTAAGTCTTCGTTCATCAGCATATTCGTTCTCTTGCAGAAGATCTTGTAGAATGTGTGTCCCTGTTTATAGTTATGTTGATGCAGCTAAAAGGTTTGGTGCATTTGAAGTTGCGCATTGTGGAGGTCCTGTGACTGTTCACCTATGGAAGGTATTGAATTTCTTGAGCTGACATTTCACGGAATGTGCGAATGGCACTGCAGGTAGATGCACTTGGAAATGGTGGAAGAACCCAAGATAACAGAGGTCCAGGAGCTCGTGGAAATGCTGCAGCTCGTGCAAACAACGTGCACACTTTATTTGATAACAGTACGATGCAGTGCATCACATTGTCTTATTTTTTTATAAGTGTTTCGAAAAGAAGACTTCATTGGGACTGCCTGTTAAATAACATCAGGAGCTTTATCGTTAGGCGTCCTAGTGTTTTAACAACTGAAATATGCTGAAGCTTATGCTTATGAATTCGAGATGCTGAAGCAATGATAATGTCACCTCTGCACTTCTGATCTCTTGGAACATCAGGTTTAGGATGCACTTTGCAGGTTGTCAGGTAATGTTGCTTGCAATGGTGTCAGTGACGTTATTTTAGATTTTGTGAGGTAGCAAAAAAAATTATGTCAATTTGTCCTGGGTAGCTGGGAAGGGTAGTTCTATACTTTACTTTCTTTGATACTTAGGTGATATGTCGATGGCATTTAGGTGATTTTGACTACAAATCATATACATCATAATGTTGCATGTCAAATTCGACAATTATACCCAAAGAATCTTGTGATTATTTCAGCCATTTGTTCCTAAGCGGTCACAAGCCTAAATTTTGTGCAAAATAATATTATTGAATTACATCTTTAACCGTTACAGGACCAAGAGGCCCAAAGTGGGTCTTCTTTTTTCTTCAGCAATTGTGAGTAGGTCATACGAAGACTCAGTGTCTGTCCAAGTTTAATCATGTTTTGCCAAACACACGCAATCTTCTTCACTAATCCTGTTAAATTATTATTTGCCTCCATTTTCTTATTACACTTTTTTCAATATGATCAATCGAAGCGATCAGTCAAAAAAATCCATGGTCCTTGTTGGTTAGTAACAATTTTCATGGTGTTCATGCAACTGTGCCGCAGATGCTTCGTCGGAGACGGAGAGCCACGGTGGGGTTCACCTTATAAATAGCAATTTGGCATGGCAAACCAGGGTAAACGAAGCCAAGAATATCAGGAAAGTTGTAAGTCCAACATCTTGAACACATTGACAATCAAGTCCCTGATAACCAATCTGGAACAAAATTCAGCCATTTCTCTTTGACGCAACATGTGTTCGTGTTTGCTTAGCCATATGCTTGTGTTTAGGACGTCCGCAAGATTAATTAGACTGGCTGGGTTTGACAGATGTTCCTCTCTAATCATTTCTGGATTGTTTTTACAGATGGCTGTTGATTTCTTTGCAACCTGGTGCCCTCCTTGCAAAATGATAGCTCCCGTCTTTGCGGAGCTGAGCAGGAAAATGGGCCAGCAGCTTATGTTTGCTAAAGTGGACATTGATGAAGTACCGGTATTAAGGTAGACAAACCCATACCCGACCTTTTAAGCAGATAGGGTGCTACAGAGACTTTGGAGGATGGGAGGAAATATTGACAAGATTAGCCTTTTTGTACCCAATGTGTGCACAGAAAAAAAAAAAAGATAATATAATATAACAAAGTTTTTATTTGAGTGCAAAATCAGGACTAGTAGGTCCCTAAAACCAGCTCTAGATCTACACTATGGCCGAGCCTTTGTTGACCTAAAACTGACTGCTGTGAATAATAAAACATTTAGAATTGGACCTTATTCCACCAACATAGAACTGGGAGACAGATGCCCATGTGTCATTGCCAAATGCAGAGCACGTCATCATTGCAAGCCTGTTTCCAAATCCGCTCTGACAAACCAGAAACCCGTCAATTAACCCCTCAAATTAATGCACTCCCAATCCCATCACCGTCTGCCACATTAAGTACAGAACTTTTAGACCTCAACTGCTCGGTGAAAGAGCCTGATGTAGGGTGCGGCATTGGGGACCAGTCGGAAATGGGTTTGCCTACCTTAATAACCAGAACCATGAATTGATTCAGAAATTTCCTAAACTTTTTAATGCTTAATCTCCCATGCATTGCCCTGCTGCAATTTGTTATGTGCATATTGGAGGATTGTGCAGGATGTAGCAGCTGAATATGGGGTTGTATCAATGCCTACTTTCTTGTTCATCAGAGGTGGGCAGGAGATCGATAGAATTGTTGGAGCTGATAGGATGGAGCTTCAGAGGAAGTGCAACCAGTACGCCAGCTGATGAGCTAGCACTGTCGGTGGCTATTCACCGAATTGCAGATGTCCTACTGTACAAACGTTTTGGGAGTCCTATCCATTGATCAATTGGCACGTCTGTAATTAAGTAATACTACTGAGAGCTAAGTACTCCGTATTAATTGTTCCTTGACTGTAAATACAAACAATTCATTTTGAAAGGGGGCAAATCAATTCAATACTGTGAGCTTCTGTTGGACTACCTCGGGGTAACTGGGGAAGCATTATCCTCCTCATTACCCACCCACCCACCCACCCACCCCCCTTTCAGCAAAGGCTTCCAAACGTTTGGGGGATAAACTTTACCCCCTTCAGTTCACCCCCATTTTTGTATGGTGGAAACACTCAAAACCGTCACTATAAATAATTCAGTATAGTTGGAGGCACCTTTCCTAAAAATAATATTCTAGTAGTATTAGCAAGTGAAAATCATGAATTGAAAAAAATTTAAAAAGATTTGTTGGGTGTAATATATAATTTCTACTCCATATAATTTTTCAAAGTGTTGGCTCCCTAGACCATTGAAACTATCACATAGGTATGTGGACCCAAAACTGAAATCTACAAAAATTAGAATTCAACAAATCAAAGTAAAGGATGTTTCCTTTAAATGCATTAGTGAATCAAAGTTAAGTATTTGGAGGACGCATTAACTAAAGTTTGTAGAGGTAATCTAAGGTATAAGAATGGGAATAAGGACACTTTTGGATGTTTCTACACCAACATAATTATTACCTTAGGATATAGTTGATTTTCCAAGTACAATTTTTTGAATTCTCCCAAGCTTATACAAATTTGATTCTCTAAAATGGATACCAAGTACAAAAGGGGCAAGTTTAAAGTTGTTACCCAAAGGCAACTTACTTGTAAAGAAACTAAGTATAGATTGAAAAAAAATTGAAATATTGGATGAAATTTTGACATTTGGGATGAAAAATTTAAAATTTTGGATGAGGTTTTATTTGTCTCAAGGACCATCACCAAACTTGATCTAATCTTTGTCTCACAAATTCCTTAACTTATCAATGAGACATTCTACCAATTCCTATATGCACACTAATTGTTTTTAGATATGAGTTTTGCAAATATTATGGAATTTTGCAACCAATGTGAGCAAATCCACCTTACAAGAGTTTTAGTTTATCTTTAGAAAATATCAAATGTTTTGTATTAGAATAGTTTATTTATCCCTTTCTTTGTTTGTAGGATAATCCCTCTACAATTCCCAATATAAGGAATGGGTTTACATTGGTGCATTGGTGAGTAGGACCTTGTGACCAAGTCCTTATCAAAATTGAGTATTTTGTAGTTGTTTGAGCAAGCAAGAGGGGCTTTAAATCTTTGAAGACATAAAGGTATCAAAATTTCAAAAAATATATTTTGAAATGCAACTTAGAAGAAGAATCTAATGATGATTTTCAAACAAAAGTTGTAAGCTATATATCTCATTTATATGGTTGGATTTACCTTTGTACTAACCAATGTTTATCAATATAATTTTAAACCCCAAAATTCAAATTTTTGTCCTAAAATTGATTGTAGATTGAATATTTTGCCTTTGTTCCCAAATGTTGAATTCTTATAATAGTGACTTTTTTCCTACTTAATTTTTGACATCATTTTTGAAGGGTCACTTTCTACTAGAAAAGTTTATTAATAAGGGGAAACTATATTTGCACTCTTTGAACTATAGAATATTTGCAAAGGGAAGTTTTATATATTTATACCATAAAAATGTTTAGGAATTGACATATAAGTCTATAAACATTTGGATGGATGAAAAAATCATGCTTACATCAATGTGTACATTAAATGTTTACATTCATTCATTGTTCAAGATTTAGATGCATAGTTGTTAAAGAGTTAACCTTACCATGCATATTCTTCTTTATTATTTTTGGCATTAGGTTATATTAAGCATTTGCAATCATGATTGTGAAAGTATAATTTTTAAATCACATAAACCAATAAACAAGCAAGTAAATTACAAAAGGCTTTCCCCCATTCTATTATAAAATTAACTTACTATTTGATTGAATAGGATTTTACTCAAACTTCTCCACATATAGCTTCTATCAATGCAAAGCCTCCTCCCCCTCAATCCAAAAACACTAGAATATATAGGTCAAATGAATATGTACATTCCTTATTTCTATGGAACTATTGAAATTCATTAGACATTTCTATTTTTGATGTCTCAATTATAATGTTAACCCTAAACAATTAGCCATCCATATATTGGATGATGAATGGAGTGATTCATATCAATATTACATTCAAATATTTTTTCATTCTTCCAAAGAAATCCTAAAATCTTTATAACTTGACTTTTTTCCATATCCAATTTGATGAATTCGAGGTTAATTATATTTGCAAAAAAATATAAGCAAAAATATTCAAAAATTAAAAAAAATAAAATTGTACATTAAAGTCCACCATTGGATGTGGAGGGGCTATCTTCAATTGGTGAATTTTTTTGGGATTTATCACTATTTGTTTGTAACATTTTTAATTTCATGATTGAATTAAATATTTCTTTGCAAAAGTTTTTGGAAGAGAACTCTAGCCTAAAACATCTAGGGTTAGTCCATCAACACACATATACATACACCCCCCAATGTATACTAGATTTGATGGAAATAAGCTTATAAGTAAAAATATGCACAAATTTGAAAAAGATTAAAGTTCTATAGAGTCACATCTTGAATATAGAGGGTTGAAAACTCAAAATGTTAACCCTTTTATGACCAAAAAGCCCAAATTAGGCCTTATGTTTTTTAAGCAATTTTGAAGAGTTTATTTAGGGATTTTTGATTATTTAAATAATTAGTTACTTAAACTAATGCATGCATTGTTTTTCATTGAAGCTTATGATATAATAAAAAATTTCATTAAAAATTATCCTTTCTACAATATGATCAATCAAAGTTTGCAACTCAAAATCACAAATTCTTAGGAAGTAAAGGATTAAAAGCTTTGCAAACAATGTTTTTTATGCAAATTTTTTTGTCATTTGGCTACAACCAAAAGATGTGTTTTTTGTAAAGGAAGTTTTTATTTTAGGAAGTCAAATTAATCAAATGACTATTGTATTTTAAGACAAATAGCTAAATTTTATCTTGGTATCACCTAATTTTGAAATATATATTGTCAAGTATCACCCAGGATATTAATTGATAAACAATGATAAGACCATTTTTGGGTTGATGGATGGAAGAACATCTTGTTGTATGGGATAGGAGTGCAACTATTCATCCTCAAAATTAGGGGTGGAAAGGCATTAGAGGAGATTCGAGGGCAATAGGAGACTACGAAAGCCCTGTTCCCCGAATTGTTCCCGATCAGTAATTAATTAATTTAAAAAAATTAAAAATTAAAAAAAAGTTTGTCCTGAAATGCAAAAAGAAGTCCAAAAAAAAAATTGGCAAAAGAAACCGGTGATGTGGCACACTCTCGACCACGTCAGCAGAGGACAGTTCCGCATTCCTGCGGCAGATTCCTGCGTTCACAGCTTCGGGAACTCACAGTCTCCCGTTGCCCTCGAATCTCCTCTAATGAAACATCTTCTACAATAATTTGACTTCAATTCTTAATTTTGGATTTTTTTTAAAACCAATGATTTCCTCTACATCAAAATTCATAATTTCCATAGTCACCAACCTATCTTCTAAGGGTTAAACAACTAGCTTGCTACTTCTCCAAAACATTTAAAAGAAACAATTGTTGCAAGTGTCTTTACTAATGCAAGACATTAAAGTAGTCATAACAAGTGAACCTTGTAAGATGAATTTATTCTTTGAAAAAACTCATGAATTTTTTATTTTTTTGCATATGATAAAATTTAGAAATTTTTGAATTTGTGTAGGCCCCAAATTAGCACGGCGATGTAAAGAATATAGAATTTTCACATCACAAATTATGGGACTTTTGGTTTGAAATGACTACTAAACTACTAGATGATGGTAGAGAGGTATCCAATCCAAATGACATGGTTGCCGATTCAAAACCTAGTGGTGACAATTTTGCCTAGCATGAAAGCAACTTCTCTTCCTAACCAAAACCCCTCAATGTATTCTTCAACACACTTGTTTCAAAAAACAAGTAAATAAAAAATAAAAAATAGGGGATTTTATTTTTATACAACTACCTTGTAGATCACAAAATTCACCGAGCTTCCTAGACAATCAGGGTGAAATGGCCCCCTCACTTGGGGGGACCAAGTCATTCTAAGGGTACAAGTCAAAACAAAAGCCCCCTATTTTGTGCTCAATTAATTCACCTACTACACCGCTCCAAACAAATTTGGGGTCTGATTGCAAACGTGAAATCAGAATTTGCAAATTTGATCATGAGTGCAAAATAAAAAATTTCAGCGTTTTTCCAAGTAGCCGAGCAAGGGGGTCAGTTCACCTACTTCGGATAGGATCACTGCTTCACTGACAACTGTAAGCTTACCTACAGATGCGCTCGTGATGAGAATATGAGATGTCAGACAGTCAAGAGCCACGGCAGACACAGCTCTGACTGGCAAGGAGCAGACAATGAAGTCAAGAGACAAATACGAACATACGAAACACAAAACTCATAACACAACACACAAAATTCAAAACACAAAAACACCTGAAGTCTTCACCGTCTTTGCAAGCCCCAAAGTCCTTCATCACCATCGCTATCACTACCTCCTCTTGCACGTAGTCACGTATACGAGTACATCCACAATTTGATCCTGTCACGAATCTCGTTTTCCAGGTCCCACGATTTCTGCCAGATAGTCAAGTGCAGAGCCACCTGGCTCACGATTTCCACATATTTAAGCTTAGATCCCCTTGCTTTGTCTTTGTGCTCTAACCTAGCCAGATCTCTTCGCAAGGAGCCTTCTGTTTTTCCATCACTTCCCATCTGGTTTTGCACTCTCATATGAGTTGCATCACTTCGTATTTTGAATCCCTTTGCTAATTTGGGAGCTTTGGGTGTTGACAGATGTTCATCCATCCACCTCGATTCTTCATCCAGTTATACCTGGATCTTGTATATATTACCCATGATCTCTTTGATAATTCAGTTTTCGAGTTATTCAACTAAGTATGTATGTATGAGTGATTGTTGATCTGTCGATGTTTGAACATGGTATCAGAGCGGTGGTGAGAATTCTGTGATGCTCGTGAAGTTCGATAAGTCTTTTGTGTGTGATTATCCTGTTAATCTGTGATTACAGAGTGTATGATCAGTCTGTTGATTTGCGCTTACATCTAGCAGTTCACGCTACTGAGTTACGTTACTAAGCTTCGTTACATAACAAGCCACACTTTGGACTGTATCTGTGGAGTCGTTGTCAATCCCGTCTCTTCAGATTTTCTTCCGAAGTCGTGCCGCTTTAGATTCAGTACCGGTCGATCGATCGAACCGTAGCAGCTCGTTTTCTGTCCGATACCTGCTTCGACCGTAGAACTTTTTCAAGCTTCAAGTCGATAGACAGGAATGTCGAGAGACAATATAGTCCCAGACGAGGTGAAACTCGTAGGCTCTTCAAACTTCCATCTTTGGAAGTACATGATTACTAGGATAGCCAAGAAGGAAAAACTGTGGTATCTCCTATCATCGTCACCTGGTGCATCTTCTAATGCAAATTCAGACAGCTCCACAGAGTCTGATGAAGATGAAGAGGAGACAGAGCGACTGATGTACATTCTTACTATGTCCATCAAGCCCTCTCTGTTAACACAACTTACCGAATATCAGGAACCTCGACTGTTGTGGAATTTTTTGTGCAGATCATTTGAGGTCGATAATGATAGCAGGAAGTTTGAGCTAAAGAATCGTCTCTCTCTTCTACGTTTCTCTGAGAGCACTGGAGTCGAATCTTACTTTTCTCAGTTTCGACAGAATCTTGCACAGTTATCGGCAATTGGTGTAAAGATCGATGACACGGATCTAGTGCAAATTGTAATGAAGGCTCTTCCTGACAGTTTTGACTACTTCTTGCAGAACTATACAAGTTCTGGCAGCTTTCCTACTCTCGATCAGTTACAGACTCGACTACTGTTGGAAGAAAGTCGCCGACAATCAAAAATCAACACTAAGGCACCCGAGTCAGAAGCATTATACTTCAGAGGGCCGCCTCAACGCTACAACGGCCAGCAAAATCGATCCACCGGTCCTTATCGTCAGCAAGGCTCATCGAGCAACTTCCAAGGTAACTCCTCTGGAAATTTTCAAACTCGTCAGATTCGTTGTTTCTATTGCGGACGCTTTGGGCATCCCAAAGATATGTGTCCAGAGAGACTAGCTGACATCAGGAAGTTAGAGGCCGATAGACGTACAAGACTTGGGATCAAACCGTTTTCTGCAAATTTAGCTCAAGAAGAGTCGTCTTGGACGAACCCTGAGGCCTGTGCAGTGACCGAGAATATTGAGCAGCCATCTGAGCATAACTTTGAAATGTTCGAGGCCGCTATTTCTTCTCTTGATATTAACAACACAGACTCAGGCTGGTATTTGGACTCCGGAGCAACTCAACATGTCACCGGAGATCATAGTAGTTTTTCGACACTAGATCAGTATAGCGGCAGTGTGAGAACCGCGGATGGTGAAAGACACCAGATTACGGGAAAAGGATCTGTGCATTTTACTCTTCCATCTGGAGAAATAAAGAAAGTCGATGAAATATTATTCGTTCCTGGTTTCAGCAAAAATTTGCTATCTATCGGTTCTTTAACCGCCAAAGGAATTGTTGCATGCTTTGATGATCAGAAATGCATTTTGTATAGCCGAGGCAACAAACACATTGTAGCTGAGGGCTTGAGAAACAAACGAAATGGTCTTTATCATCTCTCAACCATAAAGTCAGATGTAAACATCAATATAGCTCAAACGGATCTAGACATTGCAAAACTTTGGCATCATCGACTAGGCCATATCAGTTATGATCGATTACATGAGATCTCAGCCAAGAGACTCGCTACAGGGATCCCATACATTCCAATACACAAAGAAATATGTGATCATTGTCAAGCAGGGAAACAAACCAGAGAAAGTTTTCCTCACCAAAGTTTATCACGAGCTTCACGACCTCTCCAGTTACTACATATCGATCTTTGCGGACCGCTTCCAGTACCATCACTCGGCGGATCATCTTTCTTCTTGGTAATTATTGATGACTTCAGTCGATACATCTGGGTGAGATTTTTGCGAAACAAATCTGAGGCAATTGACAAATTCAAGGTTTTTAAAACTATGATCGAATTACAAACACGTCAACGCATTTGCGCAATACGCAGTGATCGAGGTGGTGAATTTCTTTCTTTGGAATTTACCAAATTATGTGAAACAGCAGGTATTATCCGACAATTAACCAACGCCAACACACCAGAGCAAAATGGAGTTGCAGAAAGGGCCAACCGCAAGCTACTTGAGATGGCCAGGAGTATGACCGTCTATGCTTCAACACCACGATTTCTTTGGACTGAAGCAATAAGCACAGCCACCTTTATCATTAATCGATCACCAACAATAGCAAATTCTCAGGTAACACCTTTCCAACGTTTCTTTGGAACAGTGCCTGATATTTCCTTTCTGAGAATCTTTGGCTCGAAAGTCCACGTATGGATTGAGAAAAGCGATCGTGATAAATTAGACGCCAAAGTCAACATAGGTTTATTTGTAGGATACGACGAAGCAACTAAAGGTTTTAGAATCTGGCTCCCGAGTGAAAGAAAGGTCATTCTTTCTCGTAACGTCAAGTTCGATGAATCCAACGTATTAATGAGAACTATAGCCCCGCAAACAACTGTCCCTACCTCCACAGTTGTCCCTGTCTCCACACCTGTCCTCTCTAGTTCCCCAAATACCTTCCAAATCACTCAACAGATTGTTGAACCATCCTCACCAGCCTCTCCGCAACGTCCATCTGTCTCACCTACTCAATTAGCACCCAACCTGCCAGAAATGAACTCTCCACCGATTGAATTACCTTCTAGCATCCCACATACAGATGAATCAAACCAACCCAGTAGTCCTGATAGAGAATCTGAGCATCGAAGAGTCCAACCTCGACGTGACAAAAACCTACCCACCCGATTACGAGATAGCTATTTATACTCAACAGAAATCTCTCTTGTACACGGTCCATTATCGTCACCACCAGATTTAATTGAACTCATAGAACCTATCGAAAGTCACTGCTTCTTCGGAATTTTAGAAGAACCTTCGGAGCCTCTTAGCTTTGATGAAGCAAACTTGCACTCTGGTTGGAAAGCTGCGATGAAAACAGAACGAGATTCTCTCTTAAAAAATCATACATGGGATCTCTGTGATTTACCACAAGGCGTCAAACCCGTCACTGCTAAATGGATTTACAAAACGAAGATGGGCGCAGATGGTAAACCGAAAAAATTAAAAGCGCGTTTAGTAGCTCGAGGCTTTCAGCAGACGAAAGGAATAGACTTCGATGAAGTCTTTGCACCTGTAGCGAAATGGAAGGCTGTGAGAATGATTGTCGCTTTAGCAGCAAATAATGACTGGGTGCTTGTTCATCTTGATGTCATCACTGCTTTTTTAAACGGGGATTTGAAAGAGATTGTATACATGGAGGTTCCTCAAGGATTTCAAAATTCATCAACAGTAAACAAGGTTTGTAAACTTCGAAAATCTCTATACGGATTGCGTCAATCTCCACGAACTTGGTTTGAGAAAATCAATGGTTTTTTGACAGAACAAGGTCTTAATCATACAGAAGCTGACTATAGTCTCTTCTATATAACAAGTTCACACGGAATTATTATTCTTGTTCTCTATGTTGACGACCTATTGATCACTGGATCAGACTCTAAAGGCATCTATAGCTTGCAACAAAAACTTATGGGACGCTTCGATATGACTGACTTGGGCAACGTCAAACTCTATCTTGGAGTAGAGTTTGTTAGATCACCCTCTGGAATCTTCCTCTCTCAAAAGAGCTATGCGACAGAAATTCTCAAAGAATTCGATATGGAGTCTTGCACTCCTGCAACAGTCCCGATGGCAGACGGACTCAATCTCGGACCTGAACACGATTCCCCACAAGTCGACGCACGACGATTCCAGAGACTCGTAGGTATGCTGATTTATTTGGTTAATACCAAACCCGAAATTCTTTACGTCACAGGAGTTCTTAGTCGTTTCATGCATGACCCAAGAATCCCACACATGGAAGCTACTACTCAAGTTCTCAGGTACATTCGAGGAACTCTAGACTTTGGAATTTTCTACAGAAAAGATCATAGTACTTCGATAATAGGATACACAGATGCGGATTGGGGTAATTGCAAAATTGATAGAAAATCTATCACAGGTTGGGTCTTTATGCTAGCTGGTGGACCTATCTCATGGTCATCGAAAAAACAATACACAGTTGCCATCTCTTCAACTGATGCAGAAGCCAAAGCACTCACAGAGGGAATAAGAGAAGCCATTTGGTTGAGAACCTTGTCCTCAAAAATTCATGGCACAAAACCAAACCCCATTACTCTCTTCTGCGACAATCAGAGTACCCTCAAGGCAGCCAAAAACCCAGTTCATCATGAACAATTAAAACATATAGAACTTTGGCTACACTTTATTAGAGAAAACGTTACACAAGGAACAGTCGAAACCCTATACATCCAAACGAGAGATCAAATTGCAGACATCCTTACCAAGCCTCTTGGAAAACAAAGATTCACAAAACTTAGGGATGAGATGGGAGTCAAGGAAATTAGTTCTATAACTGAAACTTAGCCTTCCTGCAAGTACCGCTCTGCATCTGCGAGTGATTTAAAACTTCGAAACTTAGCGTTACTATACCCTTTAACCTCCCTCTCACAATCCGACCAACTGAAGTAAACACCTGGCTTGAAACCCTGACGCACTGCATAGTACTTCTGCACACCGGAGGCTGGACCGAATCTATCGATTTCTCTCCTCGAAACAATCACTGATTGTTGAATCTCCTCTTGCCGAACCTCCTGTTGACGGTTCGCTCGACCATCAAGGCATCGACTCAGCGCACGATAGAAAAGCACCACAAGAATCGCCAACCACACCAACTCGAGCTGTCCAGCAACAAGATACACATATGAGAGAAATCAAAATCTCTTCTTTCAAGAAAAACAGATTGAAGAAAAGCAAGTGCCCTACCATCGTCATTGTAAGAGAAATGATCTGCTTACGATTTGCTCCCACAAACAAAATCGACGATTCCCTCCAAACCTGTATTATAACTTAGTACAAACAGATTGTGTTAGGATAGATATGAAGTATCTCGGTGCGGGGGGATGTTGACAGATGTTCATCCATCCACCTCGATTCTTCATCCAGTTATACCTGGATCTTGTATATATTACCCATGATCTCTTTGATAATTCAGTTTTCGAGTTATTCAACTAAGTATGTATGTATGAGTGATTGTTGATCTGTCGATGTTTGAACATTGGGGAGCTTCGTGGTTGCAAGCTATCTAATCTAACCTAGGTTTTCTGTCAATCCTAGTTTGTTTTTTGGGTTGTTGCCGATCTGATGGAGGATACCCACAAGTGAAGATTCGATTCGAGTTTTATGGCTGCTGAACTGTTGTGTATACGATTTCTATTCAAGTAAGAGCTGCTTCTTTAATCGAATTGGGCGATTAGTTGGTCTGAATGGGATTTCAAAGTGTTTCTGGGAATTGCGATATGGGGTTTTGGAGTCGAGAATAGTGTTGGGTAGGATTCTAGGGTTTCGTTTCAAGCTCTGGGTGTGCGTTTCTAGAGCATCGTGTACATTCTTATTTGCAGAGCGTTGTGAGATTCTTGATTGGGGGCGTTTCCAGTGTCGTGTGGAAACCTGGTTATGCTGAGTTAGAGCTTGGGGGTTTGAAGAAGGAGGTGAAGCTATTGGATGGTTAGTGTGTTTTAAGTGTATTTCTAGCACTGGCTGTTTCAGTTTTTGTTTTCGAAAAAGCTTCGTGACGCAATTGCTTTAGGTTTGATTTTGGCTTGATTTTGGAGAATCCCTCTGTATACGGTTTCGGGAAAGCCAACAGATGATCATAGCAATGCAACTAGTTAGGATTCTGTATGAAACCAAAACCCTCTTATTTCGGGCAGAAGGAATCAGCCTTTTGAACTCGAACGAAATTTTGAATTTGATGATCTTTCCAATTATCTGAATTTGATCTCCATCATGGAGGTTTGTTAGGTCTACAGATTTACTTTTGCTTCATACAGATGCCCAAAGACCAAGAAATTCAATGTTTTTTAGCCGTTTTCGAGTAGGTCAGTTGAGGACATCCTTTCGTCCAATTTTCTTTCTTTCTTGATCAACACATGAAATGTTCTTCTCTGATTTTGCTGATCATATAAATTGACCCCATCTGAATAATATTTCTCACAGTATGATCAATCGAACCGGTTGATTTAAACCATGAATCCTTGGTGCTTGAGGTGCTAACTGAGCGTAAGTCTGTTATCATAACCTGTTGATTCCTTAAATCTTTCATGTTAAATATGCGTTAGTCCCATTTCATTAGTTTATTGATCAACTCACGTAATATTCTTCTCTGATTCTGCTGATATAGAATTTTGGCCCCATCTGCAGAGTCTTTCTCACAGTATGTCGAAGCGAACTGGTGAATCTAACCTATGAATCTTTGGTGCTTGTGGTTTTTCCTGTGAACATATCACACAGTCTGTTGACTCCTTACCTTGTTTCATGTGATCTTTGCAGGTGCCATTTTGGGAGCTCTCTGTAGCACTCCAAAATGCAAGACCGAGGGAGACCATCCATCATGAGCATCCGCTTAGTAATCTCGGTGTTAGTAGCCCTCTTTGTGATTTCCTTCGCGGGCTTAGTGCTCCAATGGGGAGGCGTGTTCAGGCGTGTTCAGAGCGTTGCACAACAGGAGGAGATTGTGGTTACAGTGGACGAAAACTTGTTTGGAGTCGTGTTAAGTATGAAAGACGAGAGGTTTCTCCACACGCAGAACGTGCTCACATCACTGGGCATCAAGGTAGCTCAAAAGCTGCCACCGTCGTATCTCTCTAAGGAAGTGGACATTGGATTACAGCGATACGTGGGATCCCGTGATCACCACACTCCCGCTTTTCTGAAAGTGTGGTCCAACAGAATGGCGTTCATTGATGCTCTGGAAGAGTTTGTACAAGAATCCAAGTAAGATTTTGAGCCCAACCAGACAGGATTTCTAATTTTTGAATTTCTGAGGTAGTGAGTTGTTAAGCAAACAGGGTTCGAAAATGGTTCAATGTGCCCCTCGATGATCAGTTTTGTTTTTTTAAAACTTCAATATTAATTTTTTTTGATGAAATCTCTAGATTGTAGATGAAAATGAATTCTTTTTAGCAAATATAACAAAACGAAGCTTCTAAAGTGTAGGGTTTTCTTAATTTGCTTGAATTTTTTCAAAACCTGGCCGTAAATTGGTTACCTATTGCTTTGTACATCCCTTATGCCACCATCCAGAAAAAGCTTAAGCATTGACTATAGGCATGCATTTATGTCCTAAACTTATCACTATGAACACATTCAAACTATTTTAGAACCCTGTTGGTTTACAACCCTCTCCCTCAATCAGTTTCGATTGATTTGCTTCAATTATTCCTTGTACTATTGCTTGAACTAGAGGGTGTTACGAAGTGTTAATGAAAGCTTTATTTAGCTCGGCAATTTGCCTAATGCTTTGACTTGAATGAGGAATTTTGTGTACAGACATACAGTCCTCTGTAGTAACTAGCTGCGTGTACGAAATGGCATGCATTTATGTCCCAAACCTATCACCATGGACACATTCAAACTATTTTAGAACCCTGTTGGTTTACAACCCTCTCCCTGGATCAGTATTTTATTGATGTGCTTCCGTTATACCTTGTTTTAGATTTTGCTTGAACTAGATAGAGAGTGCTATGAAGTGTTGTGAAAGTGTTATTGGGCTTGGCAGTTTGCCTAATGCTGCTTTAATATTGAATGAGGAAATTGGGTAAACTTAATTGTAATAACCAACTGCCCGTTCTTCACTGCTGCAGTTGCACTCGAGACACGTGGAGATTTTTCTTTGAAGACGACTTGGCCATTCACCCGACAATAACCTCAGAGAAAGCCAAAGTGCTGGTTGCCAAAGGTCTGAAACTGGCTGAAAAAGACGGTCTTATCTACCTTGGCCTTTGTGGTCCGAATTGCGTTGAACCCCGTGTGTTAGACCCGGGCGTAGAAGCTGCTCGCTGTGCTGGCACATGTGCTCATGCGTTTGGGTTCCAGCAATGGAAAGCCGGCGAGTTTCTGACGGAAATGAGTGGACTCACCTTGAAAGGCGCGGAAGGTCCAGTGATCTTGGGCTTCTACTTCGACCGCTACTTGTATGAGTATGGCAACCAGGTGCAGAAGATTTGGACGGTGGGGAGCAACTTGAAGAGTCCTGTGACAACGGTGACTGACCATTTTGGACTTCTGTTCCAAGACAGAGAGCTCTATCCTTCCACCATCAGCACATAGGGCTGCAAATTCCAAGGTCAGGAACACTCATTTACGTCAGTTTCAGCTTTTTCTGAAAGACAATCGTGTTGGAAGAAATGTTTGTTACTTTCTCAATGAAGAACTTGAAGTCATAAAATTTTGAAAACGAAACAACATTACCTTTTTTCTAGACTAGAAATGAGCTCTCTATGCTTCCACCATCGTCAATTAGGGCTGCAAATTCCAAGGTAAGGAACACTGATTTACGTCAGTTTCAGCATTTTATGAAGGACAATCATGTTGGAAGAAATGTTTGTTACTTTCTCAATGAAGAACTTGAAGTCATAAAATTTTGAAAACGAAACTACATAACCTTTTTTCTAGACTAGAAATGAGCTCTCTATGCTTCCACCGTCGTCAATTAGGGCTGCAAATTCCAAGGTAAGGAACATTGATTTACGTCAGTTTCAGCTTTTTATGAAAGACAATCATGTTGGAAGAAATATTTGTTATTTTCTCAAGAAAGGAATTCAAATCGGAAAATTTTAAAACGAAACAAAATAACATGTTTTCTAGACTAGAAATGAGCTCTCTTATCCTTCCACCATCAGCTGCAAATTCCAAGGTAAGGAACACCCATCGATGTCAGTTTCAGCGTTTTATAGGAGGCAATTATATTGGAGGAAATGTTTGTTATTTTCTCCAGAAAGAAATCGAAATAAGAAATTTTAAAAACGAAACAACATAACATATTTTCTGGACTAGAAATGAACTCTCTGTGCTTCCACCATCGGCAATTAGGGCTGCAAATTCCAAGGTAAGGAACACCTATTTTCGTCAGTTTTCACATTTTATGGAAGGCAAGGTGGGTTGAGAATGGTGTTACTTTCTCATAAACGGAATCGAACATTAGAATTTGAGGAGAAAGACACACAAAAAAGTAACATGATCTTTGGACGAGAATGAACGTCGAGGGTTGGAATCTAGGAAATGCCCTGTTTCCTTCTTCTTGAGGGGACTATTTCTATATTCACTTAATCTCTAATATTAATTTCTTATTTGTGGAGATTCTTTGCAAGTGACGGTTTTGCATCACTTTTGACAGATACCCATTTGTTTTTTTGGAAGCGATTCAGATCAAGTGAACGTTTTGAATCAATTCTTTTGTCAAGTTTCTCATTCGTTTCAGGTCCTTTCAAGCACAAAGGTTTTGCATCTTTTCTAACAGATTCTAGTGTATTTCTTAGGGACGGATTCGATTCAAGTGACGGAACTGGTGTTGTTGCTACCTTAAAATCAAATCCCGGAGTTTCTTCTTCAAAGTCTTCGTTCCTGAGTCTTCATTTCTGACTGGAGCTGAAGAGAATTCAAAGCAGGTCTTCGTGTTCTTTTGATTGAACCTGAAGAGAAGCCTCCTGACCCGTGTTCGGTGAGTTGATGCTCCATGACTTCAATTGTTGGAGCCATTTCTAAAACCTGTACAGCAACGAGAGTCGTTGGATGAGGTTTATGCAGGAGGTGGAGCATTTCATACCCAACTGGATTTTGAAGTGAATATTTGTTGAGTAGAGAACAGTGTAGAGCTAATGAATTGCAAGGGATTGCCAAAGTGGGTTTAAGGTGTACAGTATTTGTCAATCTAAGCATTTCAACCAATAAGTTATGTAGGAGTCTGCTTTTATTAGGAGACCACTCACTCACTTACTCACTAGAACTTTCTAGAAAGATTACCTCGGGTACAAGCGCCAAATTCCCATCTCTATGTCTGAATTTTCTTTTGCAATTTCAACGTGAGGTTTGTAGACCATCGAGGTTTGAATTTTTCTTATGCAATTTCAAAGTGAGAGGTTTGTAAACCATCAATGATTGCCAGTAGACAAGTCATTTTTATCCAAGACATTCATGATCAGGTTTTTAAAGGTTTTGATATCTCCATGTAACCTTAAGTACCGTATTTTCAACCTTAAGTAGCGTAGTTGCTGGGCAAGCTTTATATGATATGCAGGAGGCCAGGTAGCGATAAAATTCAGGTGGGTTGGAAATGCTTTGACCGTAAATGCTAGTAAAGCACTTTTTTGGTTAAGTCAAAGATTTTATTTTAACTTTAACTGAAGCGCGTTTGGAAGTCTTCCTACAGAACAGCTTACCTTGGGACAGGGAGCCACAACTACAGTACAGTACACAATACAGGGTCAGAGGCTTTTTGAAAATTGTGAACAGTGAAATTGAAATTGTACTGCGACTGCATCATTGAATTTCTCTTTTTTTTTTTCTTTTTTTTCTGGGTATGGGAGACTGCACCCTTTTTTGTTGTTTGCTTTGTCAAGCTATTGTTGTACACTCAGACTGGGTTTTGGGTCTGGGAATCAGTCAACTCCAATTATCTTCTACAAACGACCCGGGATACGAGATATGGTTTTACAATTTTGAAATATAAGTTAAAACTTATTTTATTCATGGTGGTGAAGCATGAGTGGCTTTCCTTACTTTAGGTCAGTTTTCGCAATATTTTGTGCATATGAGGTAGAAGAGCCTACACCAGGAAAAGATCTTGTGATGTACATTTCAGACCACGGAGTAAAGATTTTTCTTGTGACGTACATTTCAGACCAAAGACGTACTTCAGAATAGCCCTTTTGTTTTCAGCACCGTGAGGCCAGATTGCACCATTTCAAAATAAACGTCTTTTTTTCACCAGATAAAAGTAATCTTTTTTCACTAGAAATTTTCCAATTCTCTTCAAAATATGGATGAAGTTGCCAAATTTGGATGAAAAGTGCATGAATATGATGAAAAAGTGTTTTTAAGTCCAAAAGACAGATGAATGCAGAAATACAATGCTTTATTAAATTTGAAATGATTACCATCTTGGCACTTTTTCAAAAAGTAATAAAAAAAATGGTTGCTTCAAAAGGGAAAAAAAAATTTAACTTTAAAAAAAAATTTAAATGCATGGGATGGACTTGTGTAATGAATAGGTTCTTCTACATGTGAAAAGAGATTAGTTTTTTTAATCATAACACCTATGTAAATGTAACACTCCAAAATTTTGTCCAATGAAGACAATGATCTTAAGAATATACATCATTTTAGATCATTTATTGAATAAAAAAACAAAACTAGTATGCCTTGTGTTGTTGCGACAATGTAATCAAACATAGATGAAAGTAATCCTCTAGTTTTCTAATTCACAGTAACTTTGAAATTTAATATCTTTTTGCATGTGATTTGAAGTGCTAAGAAATAAAGTATGTGCACTGGTTTTCTAATGGTATCATGAACACAACCAAGGGACACAACCAAAGGACACATAGTTACAAAGATCTCATTGTAATAAACAAAAGAAAACAATCAATCTAATTTAGTGGATGGATGGATGGATAGATTGCAAGAAAGGCAAACTTTGTGGCCTTTCCACTTGAGTATAGTTAAAAGGATTATTTTGTTTTGTTATAATTTTCTTCTTGCAACAATAGAACAAAATGAGTATTAGGATATTTCTATAGAAGCATCTATACTATAATGAACCTTTATAATTGCATTGTTGAAAATAACAAAAAAAACAAAGAGGATGTAAATTAAAACAATTTGATATTTTAGTAATAAAATATTGAACCACAAGCCCTTGCATTAAATTTGCATAAAAATGTAGGAAAAAATTCATAAAATCCACCATGTAAATTGCAAATATAAATGTCCAAAGTGAAATTAATTCTTTTAATACCTTATTAGTTTAGATTGTCAAACTTCAAATCTTCTTATTTTCACTACACTAGAAGAAAAGCAAGTTGTAGTGAACAAAAATTGTGGGCCAGATTTTGTTGATGGTGTGTTTGTAAACGCAGATTTTGTATTTACAAACATGTTGTCAACAAAATCTAGCCCGCAATTTTTGTTGACTGCAACTTGCTTTTCTTCTAGTGCTATAAGATTTTGATATTAAAATCATTGTAGTAGAACAGTGAATAAAAAATATATGGAACAAATATATTTTTTTAAAACACATGACTTTTATTCCTCAAATTTTTATTAAGTAAATGTGGTTGCAAGATAGAAGTCAACATATCAAAATTGATAATAATACTAAAGCAAAATTGGCACATGCAACCACAATAATAAGATTATTGTAGCAAGGCATGTAGCAAGTATTTAATTCCTAGGGATATTTTTATAATTGGAAAATTATAAAAACAAGTTCAAAAAATATCCTTTATTTTATTTATTTTTAGAAAAATGCTAGTAAATGAAGACTTTCCATAACCTTTACAATACTAATTTAAAATTAAATATACAAATTTTTATTGTAAAAATAAGTATATTATATGCAAATAAAGTAAGTAAGTTTTTTCAAATTTTTGTATTTTATTTTTGTTGCTCAAGCTTGAGTATATCGTGCTTGATTGAATATAACATTTGCCCTGTGTACAACAAATTGAAACATTACATTTCTATACAATTAGCTATTACATTTCAAATCCTTCAAAAACATTCAAAAAATCATGGTAAGAATTAATCTAGCCAACCCTTTTTTCCAAAACATTTGCAGATTGTGTCCTTTGAACTCGCATTTGAAGGTTAGCTTCTTAAACTAAACGTGCTATAAAATACATATTCACAATTTTTTGAGGCTTTCATCAACACAAGATATGTTATGCATTTGAGTATGCATCATCAATAGAAAATATCTACACTTTCAATTTTTGAAAAGTATTTACATATATTTTTTGAAAGCATTCCACTTTGAAAATTCATGAAAAATACGAGATCTAGAATGTCATCATTTGAAGGCCCTTATTCTCATTTGGTACATAGTTCTTATGGAAATTTTATAAGATTTTCAAGAAATCTACATTGATAGAAACTTGTCATTGAAATATGCAATTCAAATTTGAATTCAAGAAATTACGAATCTTTGTAAATGTTTGCAAGAAGTTGTCTTGACATAAAACATTTCCATTTAGTACATGGTTTCTTTCCATTGATTTAGTACATGGTTTCATTTTGAAGTAAAGTAGGTACCCCACAAATCGCTATTTTTTGCTATTGTTCCTAATAATTATTATTAGTTTAGTCAAATTTTTATACTTCCAAGGTTGAGAAATGACAAGAAGTTTCATCACACCAAAGATCATGACATTTGGGTCAAAAATTTGATAGATGTTCTAAAATAATTTCTTCCACATAAATATATAGATTCTTTTACAAAAATAGATTTTGAAAATTTACCTAGAGTCATGATGGAAATTTTGGATGTGCCCACTTTAGATTCTCACAAACTTTTTACTAAATGAAAGATTTTAATAATTTTACATCTTCCTAAACTCTACAACAGGTAAGTGAGAACTAGTAGAATACTAAATACAGGGTGACCACACTCACTTGGATCATTGCCTTGTGTCTGTGGTAATTAACTCGACAAAAGCCCCCACCCATCCTAGTCGTTGGGTGATGTCGTCCCTCTACTTGAAGGAAACTAAACCAACTATTAGAGGTATTTGAATACAAACCCCTCCTTAAGCCTTATTCTTCTTGAAACTAAGAAAAGTCACATGTTTTTACAAAGATTTTTGCATTAACAAAGTCCGCGAGTACATGCAAAAAGAAGAGATGTATGTGCAAACCTTGATTTGAAATCAAGCTAGCTTTAGCAATCTCCCTACCTCATAGAATTGCAAGAGGAGGTCGACTCCATCTGATCAACTCTTTCCAACTTCAAGCTATGCAAGATTGAAGGCAAGAAGATCCGCACTTGGACTCGGTCGAGGATCATCCGTGAGTGTATGTCATTAAAAATTTTTAAAGCAGTACACGAGCCAAACAACTCTACTTCCATTTCCGAATTGCAGGATAACCATAGAGCTCTAAAATATGATTGTGAAGACCTTGAGAGAGTATGCACAAGTTTCTACTCCAAACTCTATATACAATTTGCCCCCATGGTTTAAGAACGAACGGATAGGGACTACATCCTAACCTAGACCTCACGGAATTACGGTTGAATTCTTTTGCCGATTTTGGAATATGTTGGAGCTTGATTTCACACTATGGTTAAGGACTCAATCACCAAGGGACAATTTCCAAATGGTATGACATTTGGCACCATTATTTTATTGTTTAAATCTAGTGATCAAGTTGACCTATCTAATTAGCACCTCATTACCTTATTTAATGTGTCCTACAAAATACTTGTAAAAGCCTTACAAATTAGATTACAAAGTACTTTAAAGGATGTCATTGGTTAAGAACAATCGACATTCCTACCAAGAAGACACATCCTAACAAACATCTTGCTTCAACATGAAACCATAGATTGGGCCCATGAATCCAATCAAGACCTAATCTTCCTCAAATTGGATTTTACAACAACTTATGATGTAGTCTCATGGGAATTCCTCTTTTGTGTGATGAAACAAATCAGTATCCCTAATTCTTTCTTACACTTAGTTATGATACTCTTATACAATGCATTAGCCTTAGTGTTACTTAATGGTAAAGCAACCACCCCATTCCCTATTCTTTGCAATATAAGATAAGTTGCCCCCTAGCGCCATATCTATTCTTATTGGTGGGAGAAACTCTCTATATGGCTGCCCAAGTAGAACAACAAGTAGGAAGAATTCAAGGCATCTCTCTACCCAACAATAATCTTCAGCAACTTGTATCTCAATATGTAAATAACACCGATATGTCTATCATAGGCAAAGAAGAAATTCTACGCAACACCATTACTTTACTTGAGAGATTTGGCTCAGCTATAGGGCTTATAATCAATTGGACTAAGAGCATTGGTTATTGGTTTTCAAAACTCTTATGACTTCAACGGATTGAACAATTTGATTTCATATGGACACCTTCCCGCTCCTCAACCAAGCTCTTAGGCACCATTTTTGGCATCACTTAGAAGCCATAGACATCAATGGTTTTTTACAAGATAAAGTCAAGAAGAAACTCTCATATTGGAGTAATCAATGACTTTCTTTGGTTGGAAGAGTTATAATAGTTAATGCGGTCCTTCTCTCCACACATTGTACTACTTCATAGCCATTTTGAGTGGTTCACTATAAGCCATCCGAGCCATTTGTAGTAGCATTGGCAATTATTTATGGAGTAGCTCAGAACATAATACATGCACAAGAATAAATTGGGATGACTATTGTCTAGGTAAAGAAATTGGAGGCCTCAAATTGCTTGACCCGGAACTGTCACTTACCGCGCTTCTTGCCAAGTGGATACTCTTTGCTATAGAACTTGGCATTTTCAACCTCAAAATTCTCCTTGGGTATAAGATTTCAAAAATGAAACCATCAACAAAAGGTAGTTTTTGGTTTTCCTTTTCAACATGGCTTATGGTAGTACAACTTTCAATAACAAAAGGCTCACGAGTATGGAGTCGGATTACTTGTACCTAATGATGCTTCACCAAACACATTGATCATGTTCCACCAACCAATGCTAATGAGGTTTTGAATACAAGTCTACGGTGGTCAACAGCATTCATTAACACCAACTTTCGCTTCATAGAGTCTCGAGACAGAGAACTTGCACGACAAGGTCTCCACACTATAGCCGATTTATGGAATCAAGATACACCAGACTTTGGGTCGTAGAAGGAGATTTCTAGCACCTTTAATCTCAAAGGCAATGAATTGAATTAGTCGAGATTTTTCACCACCCATATATTTCGACACTAGCTTAATCTCCTCATGAGTCAATTCAATCATGTTCACTTAGGGCAGTGGCTAGGTATACAAAATCACCCTGCAAATGAGATACCATGTGTGGTTTGGCAAAATGACAACCTTACAATTTCCATCCAACCATGACAAATGCAAGTTTATTCTCCACACACAACTTCTAGGACTACAACTGTAGGATGTATGTCATGACAAATTTCTACCATTGCTTACAAAGCTGGTGCAATCTAATATCGTGGTTTCATCCGTAGAATTAGAGTCTTGGTTTTTTACAAATATCAAGGCAAGGCACCCACTCTATCATTCGTAGGGGACATTCAATCGCTGACATTTGACCTGGGTAGATGGCTATGGGACAATGGTTAAGCATTATCAACTTGTACAACCTCCATGGGACGGGAGATTCTCACAATTCAACAATAGCTCAAGCGCTCCATTCCATCCAAATGGATAGGTCATCTCTCTCCCCACTTTTTACCTGACTGGTGAGATCTATAGCACAAAACGAGGTCACAAAATGAAGTAACATTTATGTAGTCAGTTTGGCACAAGGCAGTGGCAGTTCACTCTTGGCAAGCTTGGATCAATCCAAACATTGATGCCAGCTACAATTGTTGTACAACCACCTCAAAAGAAAGATCACTTCATAGGTTCTACACTTGCCCTCAAATGCAAGTAGTTTGGGAGTATGTCTAGTCAATTATGCACCACCTTAGAGGAATTCAACTAATTTTGGGGCCATACACTCATTTCACATTCATGCATTGTATTTTTGGTGATTCAATTCCATGAAATTTCAACAATTTTTAGCTAATATGGGCCTTGCTTCGTGGACAAGCATTATGAACCATCTAGATAGCCCGCAATAGCCAAGTATTCACCAATGTCTCTTGGCCACGTGACACCATCTATAAAATAGTATGGGCAACATTATTAGACATTGGGAGAGCTACTAAAATGAAAGCACATAGTATAGCTAGAATTCATCCACATTTGACAGCCAATTCCCGAATTAAATTTGAAATCATTTGGTTATAATCACGTATTCTTGCTAGTAGGCCACAGGATGACAAAATTCATTGGAACTTAGTTCGCCCTCTTGAATGTAGCTTCCTGTAGATGATGATTCTATTGTGGGTTTTTTTCTTGTCTAGTTTTGGTCTGGCTTTCGTGTTCTTCTTCTTTTAACTCTAAAGCGCTCCAACATCCATATTCTGGACGATGACCAGAGGGCTTCAAGGCACTATTTCATCCAATTAACTTCTCATTTATCAAATGTAATAGTTGCATCTAGAAAAGACAACCTTCCTTAATGACCAAATTCATTAAATTTTGGTAAATGATATATCTGTACAAAGTTATAAGCAAAAATGCGCAAAAATTCAAAAAATGATTGAGACGCTTAAGGGTTAATGCAATGGGCTTTCCATTTGTTAAAAAAAAAAATTTCAATAATGAATCTGCCAGCTAACATTGCTGTCTTGATAATTACTTGTTATGTCAAAAATAATAATAATAATAATAATAATAATAATAATAATAAATTATCAATCCATCAAATGACTAAAAATTGATTGTTTCAACCAATATTGAGGAATTCAGAAAAGAGCAAAATAACCCCCCCAAAATCTAGGATCGTGAAGGATTGCAAAAATAACGGGAGTATTGGGTGAGGACTTTGGGGTAATTTAAACCAAGTAGGTTGGCCCCATGTGATGAACCACTTCTGCGGTGATGTCCATCCTCCTCGGACACTACAATGATTCACCGAAGCATTTAATGCAAGACTAACTTAGTTCACTGTTAGCCAGTGGAATGGGGGAAAAAACAGTCAGTTGCAGTTTCAAAACATCCGGGAAAAAAAAGCAGTGAAAAAGTCTTTAAAATTTCTATTAGGAGTTTTTTTATTAAGGAAAAATCTGGCATTAGTCGGTATTTGGAAAAGTAGTTCATTATGGGAATGGAAGGAAAATAAGTTGTAATATTCAAAAAAATATATCTCAAATGTAGGGCCCAAATCCAAATTTCTCACCTTTACGTACACTTCTATTTACTATGGTGAACAAATTTGAGGCAATCTTGTGGTTTACTTGCAATGGCTCAAACAAAAAATTTAATTAAATTCATGCATTTTTCATTTAATATGTATTTCTTTTCATTTGTATTTCATGAGAACCAAAAAGAATTGGATGAAAAAAAATCTCTTGAGCATCGAAGGTAGAAGAATGTTTTGAAATGGTGCAATTTTCTTTCAAGGTTGATGACAATTCCTAATCATCTTGTATATAATTAATTGATCAAATTTTGGTCTATCAAGAATCAAAGAATTAAGACTATTGGTCATGTCTATTTGAAAATATTGAAGTAAAACGACAAATTTTTCTCAATAGACTCAAAATCATATTAAAGCAAGAATAATCTATGATAGTTAGACTCTTAACCCTCAAATAACTTTGTTTAAGATCCCTTCTTTATTATTGTTTTAAAAGTATCATTTGTAGTCAATGAACGGGGAGTACCGGCATTTAGTTACAAGTTAGCTAGTTGAAATCCAGAATTTCCCAATGAAGTTCAAAATTTCAGGAAAAAAACTGATCATTTTAGAGGAAAAAAAGAATATTCTTTATTTTCTTAAGGCCTAGCCGAGAGTATTCTCCAAGCAACCGGTTGGTGCAAGAAAATGTAGGATTTTAGCCAGTTAAGCTAAAATTTCTTCCCGGACTGTGTTTGTAGTAACAAAAGAAATTACAATTAAACCTAGATGCCTCTCACATAGGATACTACACTTCAACAAAATATGTTTTGTAGTAGATTTAAAATAAAAGTATGTGTATTGAATTTGTAGCATTGGCTTACTTTCTGAATAAGGTAGTCACTCAAGCTTCTTCACTCAAGATAGCTATTCTTGTTGCAAAAAACATTCCTTTCAATTGAGCAAGCTTTCATTCCATTCGAGAAGTCAATCATTTTCGTACTTCCAAAGACCAAAAATGTGATTGCAACCGACCATGCTAGATATGGGATAAAGTGAAATGAAATAAAGTTTAACCCCTTTTTTTCCAAACCACTGAAAAAACACTCCTGAATCCAAGACCGGCCCCAACAAAAGCAAGTGGAAAAAAGGAGTAATAATATATGACAATGGATGAAATATGATATTTTTCATCCAAATTCGAAAGTGGTCTACTAGTGCATTATTTATATTGACACTCAGGAATTTAAAAGAGTGTGATGATAATTGGGGGTGTTTTTTATCTGTGAAAGTTGTAGCAGCATGATGACTTCAAAAGAGCCGCCAATGGACCATGGACGGAGGGCAAATCTTCAGAATTGAAGATTTGAAGATTGAAAACTGAAGATCACCAGAATCTTCAGAAATCTTCAGAGGATTGAAGATTTCTGGCCGGACCTTTTGGTGGAAGAGAGGGACCCGAGACTCCCCAACCAAGATCTCCAATGAGGACAATGGAAGTAATAACTTACCCCCTAAATGCCAAAGGCCTGTTTTGAGCCTCTTGGAATTTGCTCTAAATTGAACAAAAATCCAAGATTTTGATAAGTTGAATCAATTTTTTCTGAATTGTAACCTTACAAATTCAAACTAGACATATTAGAGATCACATAAGAAAAGAAAATACAACAATATCATATTGAAAGATTATAATGTTTGATCATGAGGGTGTGTTATAACTATAAAAATCTTTGAGCAATCTTTTTGTAAGTCAAGTTTAAAAAATTGGTCACCAAAAAAAATGAGGTTGAAGGACCTAACAAGCATCCCAAATCAATTTATAACTTCTCAAAATCTACTCTACAATTTTTTTAAATGAATTTTTAGTGTGTTTTTTTCTCTTAGATTTAGTGTAATTGAGGCTCATTTCCAAGAGTCCTTAACACTAAGGATTGTCAAGATTGCAATGGGTACCCTTGCACTAAATCTTGAATAGAAAAATCGTAATCATTCATTTTCAGAATCAGATTGTTGATGCTAAACTACTAGACTTCAAAAAAAATCTTCTAAAAATACAAACTACTAAAAATAGCAATTTGGTAAGGTTTTATTCAACTTCAAAGTTTCTTTGACTCCACATTTTGGTACCTTGGGCATTTAGGGGTTAAGGCCAAACTTTTGGGGAAATTTTGTAATAATTTTACTCAGATGAGAAATAGAAATGGCATGTACTTGCATTTGTTTCATAATTTTTGTATTACACAAGAAGTTGAAAGGGTCAATTTCAAAAAGAAGTTACAATTAGCACAACAATTCATTATTTCTCTCAGAGGAACAATAAGAGCATCTCAAGTATAAGATTAAAAAAAAGTGCCATTCTCTAGTCCCCAAAAGATCAAAATCTGATATTCTTACAATGCTATTATAAGAGATCCCAAGATAAATCCAACCCAAGTCATTTATCCAATTTCCAACACTTAAATGATATTTTGTAACTTTTCAAATTTGAAAGTATAGAATATGTACACATGTTATAGCTAGTTTCTCAATGTTGAACAAACAGCCTTTGGAGTACACAATGCTTTTAACTTCACTCAATAATCCTCAAAAACTCCATTGATTGCTCTTGAAAACTTGTGACATTACAAGCGGAGGAAGGCGGATATTCACTGTTTACTTTGATTGAGATGTGTTTCAAAATATGTATTAATCAATGAATATTTATGGTTTTCTATTACTAATTGAATTTACAATTAATATTTATTCTATTTTTGCTCATTAGATGAAATTTGAGGACAAGAAGAAACTGTTTCGGGATTGTTCCCCTAACAATTCTCTATGTTGTCATTAGAGGAGATTTAAGGCCTGCAAGGGTCATTTTTGGTTTGTTTTCAAAATCATTCCCGATACTACTAGTTGTTGTTAGGCCAACAACTATTAAAAAAGAAATTGGTCCTAAAATGCAATAAAAGTCCAATTTCTTTAATCATGTGGCGCAATCACAACCATGTTAGATTCCACATTTTTGTATTCCAGTAGTAATTTCTACGTTCCCATAGTTTGTGAACTCGCAATCTCTTGAAGGCCTCAAATCTCTTCTAATGCTAGGAATTGCAAACCCTACCAACCCTATTTTCTAAATTTCAAAAAAGTACTTGAAAACTGAAAACCAAATTCAAAAATTAATTAATTAATGACATGGCACAATTTTGGCTACGTTAGGCTATGCATGTGGCACTCTTCCCAAAGTTCCCATAGTCCTCAAAATTGCAATCTCTTCTTGCCTTTAAATTTCATCTAATGTTAAATAGATATTGAATACACAAAAGATGTGCACAATTAAAACACAAGAGTCTATAAGAGCCCCAAGATGAGAGTTTAGTGTTGGTTTTGGGTCCAACTATAAACAATTTATCCATGATAATATTCAAATATGCAACTTATTCATGCAATGTCCAAATAATGCATTCTAAAGTGCATTTGGCACACCTGCAAACAATCAACTTCTTCACAACAATGTCCAAATCCATAACTTCTTCATCCAATGTTCAAATAATGCATTCTACAATTGAGTTATTTGTAAAGTCCCTCCCACCTTAGGCATGACTTTTTTAGAAGTTGAGAAGGCAACTACAGTTGAAGCGTCAAACATTAGATGAAATTTGAGGGCATTAGGAGATTGCAGGTTCTCGGATTGTGGGAACGTAGTTTCTACCCTGTGAACTCGAATCCTACATGGTCACGCCCCTGCCACGTAATAATTTTTTTTTCAAATTTTTTTTGGACTTATTTTCATATTTCAGGACCCCCAATTTTTTTTTCTTGATTAAAGTCGGCCTGACAGCGGCCAACAACATTGGGAGCTGTTTCGGGAACAGACCCGAAACAACCCTATAATGCCCTCAGATTTCTTCTAATGCTTTTTTGCAAGATAATTATGTCACACAACTTCAAAAGTGGGGACCAAAATTTTTTAGGCACCATTTTGATGGAAAAATAAGTTTCATACCCACAATTATTTCGACTTTTTTAACTCAACTGAATTTTTCACAAAACTCATGGGCTTAAACCCCAGTTTAGTGTACTTTACAAATAACTCAAATGTGTTTGAATCTTCTCTCAATTTCCAATATTATCCAAAAAATAATAATACATATTTAATAGTAGTTAACTACACTCAATTAACGATTCCAAGTACACAAATCTTCTCGTTTTCCTAAACAAAAGGGTAAGGAGGGAGGCTAAAAGGTAAGACGAGGAGGATTGGTTTCTTCCAAAAGCCGGTTTCAGAAAGGGACGATAACAACGAGGAGTGTGGAAACTCCAGCCGCAGCTAGAGGCCCCCCACCCTACAGGGCCAGGTGTCACGCATGCATTGGTCAGGGAACAGAGGGACTGGATCCCGTTAGAGGGGGCCGCCCAGACAGTTGAGACCCGGATATAACTATAATAACCATCATCATGGGGGCCCCTCTAATAATAATTTCCAAAAGGATTATTAAAAAAAGGATTAAAAGGGCCCCTCACCTCACTCCCCCTCCCCCTTCCCAATTATTTTTTTTCTTAAGAAAAAAGCTACAGGAGAACCTACACTAGACTGGGGGAGAATGCATGCATGCATGTACATTTGGATACAAAGGCCAGGGCTACAGTGGAGTTATTCAAATGGGTTCCAATGGGGGCCACAAACCCACGGAAAGGGATGGGATAGCTGAAGTGGGCACATCCAATCCCGGCCTCACATGGCCCGGCCTCATCAGGAGTAGTGGGGACCGCCGGACGGACGACGGAGGCATGTGAGGGGGCCACTCAGTCAGTCACCACGACTGAGTTGATGGATGGGGGCCTGCTGGGGGCCACCGGGGCCACCCCCAAGGGTAATACGGACGGCTCTGTAGGAACGCAGCGCGCTCCAACGCAGTTGGAGGCACGAAGGCAGTTGGAAGGGGGAGTGGAGGACGCGGCATTGGTGTACGGCGGGTGGGGGTGAAATAAATTAACAAGGGTTGGACATGGATGTGAGCTTGGGAAATGAAAGGTCCGTGGGGCTGTAATGCGTCCGGCCTTTGTTTCATTGGTTTGGGTTGATTTCAACATGAATACCCAACAAACTGATTTTCTTGGAAGAAAAGAAAGAGGTACATTTACGTTGGGTACTTCCCAAACCACCACTTTTTGCCTCTATGTCTAGTTGCTATTGGTAAACTAGTCAAATTTTCATCTTTTTCTTGTTGGCACTTGAAACAAGGTTCCAATGTCCGAGAGAATGTGACATTTGGATATTTGAGTTATTTGTAAAGTTTCCTAAACCGGGGTTTAAACCCATGAGTTTTGTGAAAAAGTCAGTTGGGTTAAAAAAGTTGAAATAAAAGTGGGTTTGAAACTTATTTTTCTATCAAAATGGTGCCTAGAAAAGTTTGGTCCCCACTTTTGAAGTCGTGTGACATAAGTATTTTGCAAAAAAGTTTGACGCTTCAACTACAGTTGTCTTCACAACTTCAAAAAAAGCCATGCCCAAAGGGGGGGGGGGACTTTACAAATAACTCAATTGTATGTAGAAGTTATGAAGGAACAAAGTTTGGTTCTAAAACAATTTCTTCCACATAGGTATATAATTATTTGATTTAAGAGATATAGATGGAGTGAAGATGATGGTTTAGGGGCAAAGGTGTGCATTTGGGAGTGCCAACCTCAATGTACAATGATTCATGATTTTCAGATTTTTATTTAATAAATTGTGAATTTTTTTCAAGGTGGGGTGGATGGTACTTTGAATTGTCTCCACATTGAATTGTCCAATGTGGATATTGTCCATTGAAAACTTTGATATGTATTATCATTTAAGAGGACAATTTTTTTGAGAATAAGGGATAATTACTACTTCTTCTTTATCTCATATCTAATAGGGTGTATTTAAAAAAAATTAATGATAAAAAAATATGGCTAATCTTTGAATTTGAAAGACATAAATGATGACAAACATGTTGTAACATTAGGAGGGATTTGACGCAAGGGAGGACCATTTTAGACTTGTTCCCCTTGTTGTTCCCGAAATAGATAAAATATTTGGATGTTGTTAAGTTAGTAATTACCAATAAAAAATAAATTAAAATTGGAAGGGGGGTCCCGGAATGTGAAAATAAGTTGAAATTTTTTTTTAAATTTAAAAAAAAATGATGAGTCTCGGCCATGTCACATTGTTGCTACTATGCAGTCCCCTTGTTCCTCGTAGTCTGGGAACTCACAACTTCTTTAGAGCTGAATTTCACTTTAATGTTTCTATATATCATATAGTTCATTTAGGACTATCCATGTTAATAGTCTTATTGGGAAATTTTTGTTATAGTTCACTTATCTAAAAAGAAAAGTGATGTAGGAGGAGCAATGAGTATTGAAAAATATTTTTTCTACTAAAAATTTATTATACTAACCAAGTTGAAAATTAAAAAATGGTATTCTACTAGTATACATGTCTAATGGGTATATAAAAATGGAAATGGAAATATATGTATGAGCCTAGCTATGACATTCATACCAAAGACAAACATTCATTTTGAAAATTTGTGATATCCAATAAAAATAAGTTTCATTTGAAAAAATAAATATAAGCCCCATTCCCAATATGAATGACATAAATGATGTATCTAAAA
This sequence comes from Thuidium tamariscinum, assembly GCA_947034885.2. Taxonomy (NCBI): domain Eukaryota; kingdom Viridiplantae; phylum Streptophyta; class Bryopsida; order Hypnales; family Thuidiaceae; genus Thuidium; species Thuidium tamariscinum. Next base: position 14,983,948 of record OX344756.2, read on the forward strand.
AATAGTGGTTGAAATCTAGCTTAGTCCAATCAAATTGCTATGAGCCATGCATTAAAAAAGGTAAAACTCTATTAAGAATTTAGGACATTTAAATGTTGATGAAAAGCACATAAGGACCTAAGTGCCTTTCTAAAAGACACTTCAATTTTGTGAGAAGGAGAGTAGCTTGACAAATGAAATTCAAGGAACATTGTGGGCAATTATGACTACAAGTGTAGAATGTCACTCAAAATGGACACCAAAGCCTACACCCACGTTCCCCCCTTCCAAAAAACAAAAATTAAAAAAAATATTTTTATTTATTTTTCATTGATCCCTCTCCATACAAAAACAAAAATATAAGATTTAATTTAATTCTTACTACTCCCTATATCTTATTTTTTTAATGGATACATCTATAAATAGTTGATATGGAACATATCATTGTATATTTTATGTATATATTGCATTCATAAATATATCATATACCATACCTATACTTTGTACCCAAAGACTAATATCCATATGTATTATATAATATTGTTATTTGCATCACAATTTTATGTCCATGTCTATGCCCATATGCCTTTATGTTTGTATACATATTTGTATTATTAAATTAATGTATCAACATATGCCATATACCTATGGGGGTGTAAAAAAATATGGGGATTTGAAGGAGACATTTTAAGGGAATAGGGATAGAAAAAAAAATTCATGGAATGAACATCTAGGTTCAAAAATAGAAGGATAGAGCACAACATTGAAAGAGAACATTTTGATTGAAGAGACTATGCTTATTTTTAAAGCATTTGTACTATTAAATTTGAAGTGAATAAATTAAATCTAAATAAAATATCAATTTCAAGTGATGCAATTGTATACCAAATTTTGCAATTTTTTGAGAAAATCTACAATGATTTTTTGATGTTTATAAATTGGCACCCTCTTAAAAATATATAGCATGTAGATGTAGGAGATTTAAAATTTTCTACTTTTTAAATGACAATGAGCTTCAAATTAAAAAAATACTTCATGAGAAATGCAGTTTGGATGCTTTTAAGAAAAAATTCCTTTGAGTGCCTGTGATAGTTATTTTTTATTAATATTTTTCTAGTAAATGTATTATAAAATTATAAGATATATGGATGAGATTTACAATTGAATAAAAAATAAACAAAATAAAATAAATATCAAGTTGGAACTAATTTCATTACAACACATTAGAATAGTACTAGGCATTATTGCACTTTCTATACTAATGAAACTTCTATAAAACTAAATGAAAAGAAGAGTGGATAGAGAGTCCTTTAGCATGAAGAAGGTATGATCCTCTTTTTGTGTTCCCTTATAGAGTAGGCTCGAGAAGCGTTCACATTTGGAGATAAATGTTCAAATTGAAGGAGGAGTGATGCTATAATTTTCATTGCTTATCACACACAAGATAATTTAATTAGTATTGATCCTACTTTTGATAACATGTGCACACATTGATGGTGGTGAGGTATTGTAATGATCAAACCTTTTTTTAAGTTTTGAAAAAGTGCTAGCATGGTGATTATTTAAAAAAAAATTGAAGCATTTTATTTCTATGTACATCCATCTCCTAAACAAAAAAAACACTTTTCAATCATATATAAATACTTTTGCATCCATGTTTGACAATTTCATCTATATTTTGAATAGAAATGAAAAATATTTGGCAAAAGAAAATTACTTATATCTAGCAAAAAGTAGGAATTTCTTTTGAAATGGTGCAATCTAGTACAATCATGGTGTAGAAAAAGGGCTTGTAGTTGTAGTGAGATTGGTGAAGTCAACTCATGGAGTGAGAATCAAAATTGTAGTGTACATAGGGTGAAAGCAGTTACGGGAGATGAAAGAAACATGAAAACTTTGTTTGCAAAGTCTTTGTGACACACATTCTTCACCTCTAGAGGAAAAAAATGACTATTCTCAATCTTCAAAGAGTGGCAACTTTGCAAGCCAAAGAAAGCCAACAAGAGAGTGCCATGTCTCCATTTTGTGAAGATTGAGAATGGGGTGAAGAAGGTATGAGTGTATGACAACCCTAGTGTTGTAAATATTTTCAAAAATGACTATTTCTATTATTTTTAGTATGTTTAAAATAAATGGAAGATACATAGTTTTTATGCATAGGAATTGCATATATATATATGTATATATGTATGTATATATGTATGTATATATGTATGTATATATATGTATATATGTATGTATGTATTTGATCTTCATGCATATCACTTACTCTATAGTTTTCTTAATGTCAATAGTAATGTCAATTATGTTTGTGGTATAGTTTTAAGTATTATTGAATCATTAGAAGTAAAGGCAAAGAGTTCAATTCAAAAAATTGTAGTTGGTTTGCTTCAACTTCCAACCAAAAAATTTAAACGGCTTTAATTATCTTCAATACAAAAAGAATGCACCAATTTATAACAAATTATAAGGTATTCTAATGTCATATTAAGAACAAGTTGTAACTCTACAAATGAATTTGTTTGTATAGCATTTGTTTGCTTTTAAGTAAGTTTATATTTTTTGTGTGCTATTTTTGTCAATGTTGAATCTTTGCCTTTTGAGTCTAAAGCCAAAAAACTTATTATGTAGTACTATGAAGTCACCCTTACCACATAACATTGTTTAACAATATTAAAAACAGGTAGCTGTACTACATGTGATTGTGTCTATGTAGCACTTGCTCAATTTTTGAATCAAGCTTCTTAGTACATGGCTTCAATCAATGTCAAACCTTCTTCCCTTGGATCTAAAGCTAATAAATTTCTAATGCAATATTGTAAAGTTTGTCTATCTCCACATTATTACTGAGTAGTGAGGCAAAGGTGATTTTGACATTGTCCTTGGAATAATCAAATTGTTAGACTTGTACTTAATTTCATTAATGTAATATGTATCAAATCACCATGAGTTATAGGTACAAGTAAGTTTTTTCGCACTCTAATCAATTAAATCTCTCCGGTCAAATCTCCAAAGTCAATGTTGTTTAGTTAGCTTACCTATTAGTTGGATTATCAACTACTAGCACAAATATAAGATTCTACCTCTATTTTTTTATTTTTAGGAAGAATTACTCCAATTGAATATCACCAAGTATAATTTTTGGTGCTAAAATGTTGCCAAACTTCGACCATTTAAAAAAAAATTATCAATAAGTTTCGAAAGAATATATGGAAGAAAATACACCCAATCAAATTATGATAGCCAACTTGCTTGAATTTTTTTTGTAAATTGTCTATCATAAAAAATTGATATTCAAAATTATGCCAAAGTTTGTTCTTTAACAAGGTTTAGTGGTTCTTGTTTCACAAACACTACTGTATACTCTAAATTTTGTTGTATCACTCATTCCTCTTGTTAGTGTGTGTTGTGAAATGAACTTACATACGGTTACAACTTTTTTACGAGGGAAGAATATTTTTTACCCATTATTTGTCGACAAGCCACCTCCACATTTTGAGAGGCACTCTAGCTAGCAATGAAAGTTGAAAAGAAAAGAAAAGAAAGTCACTCAGGGCGGGACCGTCCCCGCCAGCGGCAGCCGCATCCCCGGCCCCGCCTCCCCCGCCCCGCCTCCGCTCGCATCGGGAGCGCTGCCACCGATTAACGGTGATCCGCCCTCCTCGCAGATCCAGCGGCCCACAAGACGCGGGCCCCTCCCTCTGGTTTACCCTTTCGATGCACTCATCGAGCAAAGGTGCAGACTCTCGAGGACAGACAGAAACACCAGAGGCGGAGGTCTGGCCCAGAAAAAAGATTGTTTGGTGAAGCTCCGCAACAAGTTGTGTGCTTCAGTTCTCCGCAAGTTGGCTACATCTCTTCTCTTTCCCTTTCTTCTCCGCAACTTGGCGCTGCGGGAGTCTCACATTTTCTCTCGGCTGGTGCTGGCCATGTGAGTATACTGGCCTCTCTGTTTTGCGTGCCATGCGCACTCTGTCACTTACTCAGTGAGCTTCTCCTGCCGTTTCTTCGTCTGTTTTCCAGGGTCGTTCGTGTTTTTGATGTCGCCTTGGTGTTTCTGTGTGCGTTAAGTGTTTCCGGCTCGTTTTTGGTCTTTGTGGCACTAGGCAGTGAGATCCTGTTTTGTAAGAAGATGTGTTTCAACATCGGGAGCAATAAAATTTGCTAGGATTTGCTCTCCTTGGCTGTGTTCAAGCGTGTTCTGTCGGTGAGTTTGGCCTCGCGGAGGTGTTCGTTATCTTGTGTTTTTTTTCTGTTTTTGAGATCTTTGCTAACTTTGACTCTGGTTTGAACTTCATGGTTTGGTTTGGTTTGGTTTGGTTTCGTGTGGCTTCTGAATGGTTTAGGGAAATGGTTTTGTGGTTTGGAGGCTCGGTTTTCATTGTGTTTGTGGTGTTTGTGCAGGTGACACGAGTGTAGACGAAAGTTAGAAGCGTATATCTTCGAGTACCTCCTGTTGCAGAGTATTGTGAAGGTATATTGTGTGTGCTCCAGAAGTATGTGTGATTTCAGATCCCGAAAGAGAATACATGAGGCGGATCCGTACATGGACGGTTCACTTATGCCATTGAGCTGCGGCATGGATGAATCGGGTTCATTGTTTCATCACTCTGAAGTCGGCATGTGCAACTCGTCCATGCTGAGTCCTGATCTTACCCCGGCGTCGATGGAGGTAGACATGTGTGCCTGGAATATCTGTTTTTTGGTTCTTGTTTTTCACATGATTTCGGTAAATTTGCAAAATGTCGTGCTCTTGTTTTTGTCTGAGGCTGTAATGGTGGAGTTTTGGATTTTTTTGTTTGTGTCGGTCGTCTTGTTGGAGGTGTTGTGTGTGAAATCTTGAACTTAATTGTCCCATGCAGTCTGCGGAGGACTTGAGACACTTGTTGATGTGCGCAACTGCGGAGCTTGAATCCGCACGGGACGCAGCGAGTGCTCAGGGAAAGCTGCACGAAGCGCGGGTTCGACACCTGGAGGAGCTCTTACGGAAGACCACGCGAGAACGAGACGAAGCGCGGGAGCAGTGCATGCAACTTCAAGGACGACTGTCTCGATCCCCAAGCAGGAACGGCTCTGGTCTCGTCGATAACACTTCGAATGCAGCAGCGGAGGCGGATTTACAGCAGAAGCAGCAGCTACAGATTCTGGAAGAGCTTCAGAAGCATTTGGAACTTCAGGAACATTCTCCTACATCCCCGCAGGCTGAAATGGGGCATCAGGACCAGCACATGGAGGACGGTTCGCATGTGCACCACCTTTCTCCTCTACAATCCCAGGGCATCCGACACGACGACCAGATGGAGCAATTGGATGACTCCGTTCAAGTCATGAACCAGCTGAACGCCCAATCTCCAGAGTCGCATTCGAGCTTGCATCCTTTGTCTCGTATGCACTCCCCGGAGAATCATCACTCGATGAATGGATTGTCGGAGCTTCACCACGTATCATCGTCTTCGGATCTTCATCAAATGGAGTTATCTCAACTGGAGCAGAACGGTCACCACCAGCATCAATATAACATGAACAGCATCATTCGGCAGAGTTCGGAGGGTCAGCTTGAGCAGGAGTCGGAGCGTCTACTTTCGCATGTGCAAAACGAACACAAGCAGCAGTCGTCTCTTCATCAGCAGGTTGTCCAGAAGTCCTTGCCACCGATTTCTGTCAAGCGCAACTGCGACTCACCCAGTCGGTCTACCGTCATCCAGCATCAAGATTCTCCATCGGGCTTATCTGTGCGTCGTCATCGAGAAACTCCATTGGCGATGTCCGGCTTGAACCACCGTGATTCTCCAACAGCAATGTCGGTTCTGCATCATCATCACCGAGACTCCCCGACCGTCGTACAGCACCGAGACTCGCCTTCGACCCGGTCCTTCGTGCAGCGCCGAGAATCACCGTGCGTCACAATGTCAGTTATGCAGCACCCCGCTTGGCAAGCAGTTCCTGGAGAGAATTCACCCTACTCTTCCCCAGGCATGTGCTCACCACCCATATCCAACGGCCTTGGGTTACACCTTCACGGCGGCTCGGCTGTGGCGTCCCTTCTCAGTCCTCTCGACCGGTTCCAGAGCCTCGGCGTATCGAGCCCCATGCATCTCAACTCACGACCTGTGCACCTTCCGGAGCCCCCTGAATCTGATTTGCAGGTGATGTTGAAGACCCTCCCGGAGAAAGGCAAGCTTTTGCAAGCGGTCATGCAAGCTGGGCCGCTCCTACAGACACTCCTTGTGGCTGGACCACTTCCTCAGTGGAGGCATCCACCTCCAGCACTGGACACACTCGACATTCCTCGTGTCTCTATGTCATCTTCACCCTCTTGCGATATGTCGCGGAACATGAACACGGGTTTGATGGCCGGGAATAGTATGGACATGTACCTCCCTGCGCCTATCCCCTCTCAGGAACGCCATTTGGCTCACCATCTTTCGTTACCACGGACCACGATGGTCACCGGCGTTTCTTCTGGACGTTCTTCCTCGGGAATGGTTCGAGTGAACAGCATGGGCCACTTAGGCCCTGACATGCGAATGCTTAACCAGCCTCTTAAGTATGCCAAAATTCATTGAGGTAATTTGTATTCTATCAATCAGCCGACCCCGGTCAAGTTTTTAAACTTGAACTTGGCGTGTTGGTGGATATATCAGTCGACCCCAGTCAAGTCCAGAGCTTGCAATTGGCGTGTTGGATAGCCGTCGACCCCTTGCAAGTGTCTGTGGCTTAGTCTTGGTGCGTTGTACTTCCTTTAGGCACGAATATTTTTGCTGATATGCTTCGTAGTTTTGCTTGATTAGCCAACCCCGGTCCTGGACCTGGTGCGTTGTGCTTCTGCACGTTGCCATATCCTTTTGGTATATTTGCCAAGGCTAGTTCGGCTAGTTTGTATTACCAACCCCAACCAGGTCTTCCAAGTCGGAGCTTCATTCGCTGGAAACTTGCACTCGGAGCGTTGTCAGTTGTGACCAGATTGCGGACATCAGTAGTTTAGTTGCAGGCCTAGCTTTTAAATAGTTCCATGGACTACATTAGTTTATTTTACTTTATCAAGGATCCCAATTAGTTTAGCATGGGACTTGTTTTCAATGTTCTCGCACTGCAGACGAAAGTTCTGGCTTGCTTTCCATTTCTTAGAATTGCTCAACAAGGTGTCTTGGCAGATACCGCAGCCCAGCGTTGTTCATGCGGCATTACTTGCTGACATGATGTTTGTGGCGGAGCTCCGCATCTGAAAACTATTATCACATCAATGAAGATATTTTAATTTATTTGTAGAATTGGCTTCCTTCGCCTTCATATTTTGTTGGTGTCAAGGCATGTTGTTGAGTTTTGTGTTTCATCTGAACACATGACAGATGCATCAGCACTAGTTCACTCGAAGATGGGTGGGGTAGTTCAGATGTCGCAATCGAAAAAGGGTGTTGCTGAGACACTCTTCGGACACTTTTCTTTCGACACTGAAGTGTGCCCCCCGAAACACCGGTTCGGTACTGCATGATTGAAAACAAAACCCTTTTCCTTTCTGATAGTGTATCTGATTTGATGTTAACGTTAGCTGCTTGTCTTGGTACAGATTGTGCGTCGGGGTGAACTGGCCCCCTTGCTCGGCCCCTCCAAGTTCAGTCTAGGGGTGCAAGTAAAATAAAGAGCCTCCTCTTTTGTGCTTGATTCATTTACCTTGTACACCTCTCCTAGCTTATTTGGGGCCTCTGATTGCAAATATGCAAATATGATTCACTTACCTTGTACACCTCTCTAGCTAATTTGGGGCCTCTGATTGCAAATATGCAAATATGAATTCTGAATACGCAAGTTTTATCATGCGTGAAAAATAGAAAATTTCAATGTTTTGCAGGGAGGCCGAGCGAGGGCTCCAGTTCACCCCGGCCCTCTTGTCTGGTGAGTCCTTATTTCTTTCTTTCTTTGCCTGGTTGAGTATGCATTACCTTGGTTATGGGACTGGTGATGTGCATGGTTTCCTGCATGTCAGCGACCCTGTACTGTACTGATACACTGGCACTTTCATCTCAGGCAAACTGGTGTAAGGTAACTAAAGTACACCACCGTCTTGTGGCCAAAAATTCTGATCTGACATTGGAGGGTTATATCAATTGTTCTTTTTTGTTTTCACATGTGGAGGAATGATATATGAAGAAATAGGAAATGCACTATATTTTAATGACAAAGTATCAATTAATTAAGAATTTTTGAAGTGTTATGCGTAGAACCCATCATTGTCACTAACAATGTGACAATGCAATGTGACAAAAAGAGGTAGTCACTGTTGTTTGATTAATTTTCCTACCCCTCTTATCAGAAAAATCAATAGCCGTTGGATTTGAATTAAAAAAAATCCCACCCCCCTTGAAGAAAAATCAACAACCATCGGATTTGGATACGGATACAAAATACAAATACAGAATACGGATACAAAATACAATTACAGAATACGGATACAAAATACAATTACAAAATACAGTTAGAAAATATGAATATTGGATATAAATACAAAATATGGATACAAAATATTGGTACTGATACTAAATATATATACCAATACTTAAAATATTTAAAACACTGATATTGAATACAAATATGGTATACAAATTATCATATCATTTATCCCATATCCTTTGTGTCCAAGCCCCACCCTCTGAGAATTATAAGAGGGGGTGGGGGGGAGGGGGGATTTACAAGTTAAAAAAATTTTGAAATTTGAAATTTAATATTTATATCAGATTGGGAGGGGAGGGGGGTTTAAAAAGTTTAAAATGTTTAATATTTAAAATTTAATGTTTAAATCAGATTGGGAGGGGGGATGTGCAAAATTTTTAAATTTTTTTAGTTTTTGAGCTCATTGTGACACAATTTGTCACAATGACAATGACAATGAGCTCAAAAGAGGCAGTCATTGCCTCACTTAGGTCCCTAAAATTGCCAGAGAGTGGATCTACAATGGTCAGTCTTATACTAAAAATTGACATTAGCAAAGCATGTCAAGAAGTTTTTCAGTTTTGAAAGGGGTTGAAATTAGTTGTAGTACTTAAAATGGACTCTTAAGTATTCTTGCCTGAAATGTACTTTCTCTAAGGTAACTACATTCTAGGCGTGTTGTCTTTCTTATCAAATTGCCTAATTCTTTGTTGGATCTTGTTGGAAGTTAGAGGAGTTTTCTAGATTCCCTTCTTATATGAATTTTGGACATCAAATGAATAAACTATTAATTTTCAAACTAATGAAAATAGGTGTGACAAAAGCAACCCCAAGCTAATGAATAGAAGCCAATAATGCCTTTTAGGCAAGAATCTACAAGATTGGTCTCAAAAAAGGAATCAAGATTAGATGCAATTACTTTATTTATGAGAGGTAAAGGTCACTTTTGGATATACAAAATTTTAGATATTTTGAAAATTCATAGTTTTTTCATAGAGTGTCTAAAACATCAATAAAAAAGATATCTACTATAGTAATTTTTTTTGACCTCCAACAAAAATTAGGTAGTTTAATAACCAAAACAATGCTCAATTAGTTATTTGGATAGATTTAGATGAAACAACCAAAGTGATAAAAATTCGATGTCAAAAAAATTGACACTAAATCTCTATATCACACTTTTCAATCTTCAAAGAGATTCATATACATATAGACAAATAGTCTTAGAAGGGATCATATTTGAAGAATTGCCAAACAAATACTTTATTTAAAAAATTTCAAGGTATAGAATTTAATCCTATGGTCCTAAGATCTTTTATTTATAAAAAAACTCTACCATTTGTAATGCAAAGAGCATAATTTTTTTTTCTATATTTGACTATAGGATCTTGCAATAAACTATTATTAGTATATATAGAAGAAATTTTAGAAACTTTAACTACGTAAAATACAAGATATTTACATTTAAAGTGAAGAAAACAAGTTTTTTTCCACCTTACCTAGATTTTTTGGCTATGAATCTTCTTATCTTAAAATTTTTGCACTTTTGAATTTGAGTTCCTAAATTTTTTTTGTTGAAGAATTGAGTTGAAAGTCAAAGGAATTTAAAAAAAAATTCACTTGATTTTCATTCCAAAAAAAATGTTTAATAGATGTGAATAGAAGATAAAACTAAATTATTATTAGTTCTAAGACAGAATTGGAATACACTATCTAATCTCAACAATGAGGTTGCAGTAATTTAACTATGTAGAACAATTTTTTTCTTAAATTGTAAAAACTGGATTCCACATTACTAATTCAAATGGAATGAATCAAAGCTTTATATGTAGACAAAAATGTGATCTTGGAGAAAAAACTAAAAATTAAAATTTATACTTCCTATAATTCAATTTATACTTCCTATATTCACCAAGAGCAAATGTGAGTGTGTATCCTCAAAAAAACTTTGAAAAAATCATGCCAAAAATTAAGGTCACATACATAATATTTAGTAGTAGTCATTGCCATTGCCTTCTTCTAAAAGGAATGATGTGGTATATTTCACACTTGCATCAGTAATTACAAACAATATTGGCATTCTACACAAGTTTTGTCAATAGTGTGTACAAAGAGTAATATTAAAAACAATGAAGCTTAACATTTCATCACAATATTTAAACATGCATTAGTGCTTCAAAGTTTAACCTTGAAGTATTGTGAAAATATTTCTTAGAGACTGTAGAACTCAATTTCTAACTTACTTCAGTCAATGAATCTTTTCTTTTGTGGTAAGAATGGAAAAGAAAAATCCTATATGTACACAAGGGATGGTAGGAGGTAACAACCTGTATGGGGTATTTAAACTTAAGGGAGAGGCATCCAATGGCGCACCTATACCCAATGCTGTCCATTTCTACAGCACACAATCATTTTAGGCTATAAATGTAGGTAGGCAGTACATGGCTTATTTCTTTTGACCTAGAACAATAAGCAGTCTACAGTCCCACTACATTTCTATTCTAGAATGAATGACTGATTTAGAAATGGATAGCATTGGGTGCAGGTGTGCCATTGGGTGCCTTTGCCGTAGAAGTAGTAGTTTTTCAACTACTCATAGTGAAATCTAATGAAAGTAAGAATTGTATTAAAACTAGAATTTCAGGCCTCATTTACACATAGTAGAATAAATTTTTGCAAAAGACTTTGAGCTAAAAAAAAGTTGCTAATTTAGGTAAAGTTTCATCTCCAAAAATCCGTTTGAGATTTCAAGCCTCCACTCAAAAGTTATGGACAAGTTTTAGAGAGGAATTGGAAAGAGAATTTTTTTGACATTTTTTCTTTTCAACTCCTCTCTGAAACTTGTCTATAACTTTTGAGTGGAGGCTTGAAATCTCAAACAGATTTTTTGGAGATGAAACTTAACTTGAGTTAGCAACTTTTTTTAGTTCAAAGTTCTTTGCAAAAAGTTATTTTACTATGTGTAAATGAGGCTTGATATTCTAGTTTTAACACAATTCTTACTTTCATTAAACTTCAGTATGAACAATTGAAGAATTACTACTTCTAAGTTTAAATATCCCACATGGGTTGTTCTACCTCTCATCACCCCATATGTATTTAGAGAGCTTCTCTTCAATATTAGAAATATAAAGTAAGCTATGCTTGAGAAATTGGCAAGTGAATACAATGATATAATATTCTATGGATTTATGGATTTAAAAAAAATCATCTATCTATACATAGTTTCTATGTTGGTCTTAGAATTAACTTATCAAATGGAATTCACTCTAAATGTACTACCACTATCTTAGTAGAAGCTCACAATAATGATATACGGATGAACTTTGTGGATGAGGACTGCGGAGAGGAAAAGGCAGTCTCTATGAATGCTGCTGAATGTTATGCAAGTCTACCCTTCGGGACTTCAGAGGTAATAAGAGGGACGAGAAATTCTCCAACGGTGCCATTCATGTCCATGACGAAGAGGTCACATTGAATTATATTATCAGTTCCACAATGTAGACCCCATTCAATTGCGCAACCACCAGCCATCAACATTGCCGAAGGAAAAAGACACTCATTTCATAATTTTCATTGGATTCCAGCAATAGTCCCAGCAAAGGCCGGGTTCCACCAATTAATGTCACAAAACCTCTGGACACCAAAATGCAACTCTTAAGGGACAGAGTTTCCAATAAAAATATTTGTTGAGGAATTTTTCCTCAATAAACTAACCTAGTACTCTTGAATGCGTACAAAGAAGGAATGAATCATCAGTTGAGGCAAACTCTCTGAGCAAAATCTGGACGTCCTTTCTTTGGCATGCGAAGGAGTCCAGCTATTTGAAGTTCTGTCGCTGCCCTTGTGAAACGGGCTCTGCATCTAGGAGTTAAGCTCAACAATTTCATGCGTGTTAGTCCAATAACAAGCACACTTAACTTTAACATATTTAATATGGAACCAGCATAAAGCAATCGCTTCAGTAAATCGAAACAAAACAAAACAGGCAATAAACATGATGCACTATTGAATCCATCACTCACGGAATCGAAGGGAAGTCATACTGTTCAGTAGGAAAGGATACTGTAGAGTAACTGGGTCGACAAGTGAGCCCTCGGACTTTTTCCCCTTCCCTTTCTTTCCGGCAGAAGCTTTCGCTGGACAGCAAATGCTTGAAAACGATTGGTACCAATCGTGCACATTGATGAGCTCGTTATGTTCCTGACTCAGATGATACCTGCACAAGCACCGAACTCGTAAGATCGGTAATTATTAACAAGGTATTGTTGTAGATACAATGACAAGAATGCAATCTCTTCAACATGTCTTCCAAAGGAAGGCTTATCACTCCCGGTTCTCATGATTCTCTTCAAAAATGGCCTTATATCTGTCAGCAAGCAAATCAGCAGGTAGATTGATGAAGTTCAGGAAGAGGAACGTACGCAAGACAGGTGTCGTGCATTGAGTTTGACAATGAACCGTCAGGATGGCAGCATTCACATTGCAAACGCAGCTGGGAACCCAGCAAGTCCAGTTGCACCTTCTGACGCGTTGCTCCTGTCATAGCCTGGAAATGAAAATATGGAAGTTGGCTTCAGCTCAAGAAGGCCTCGATATCAATTCCGAAGAAGGAAAATCGCACACGTGTTCGCAAGGACACTACCAAATGCATCTGCAATGATTACATCTCATTCACCAAACGGTCACAAACTTGGCAGCACCTGCCCAAGCTTAAAGTGGATTTGAGCTTACAACCTGCTGCAACGACGAGACGTTTCTGAAGCAGATAATTTCATGCAAAGGCAAATCCTCAGTTGGTACCAAGTAGTGTCTGCATTTTCGACATTACAGTCCATTAGTTTAACAGAGACAACACGGAAGGGTCATTCTAAGCATTGTGATGTACTCCAATTTCACAGTCAAATCAGCATAATGTTTTGGAATTATAACAATGACCCCACCTTGGCTATCGTAAGTTCAGCAAAAATATTATGAAACTAGTGAAAAACAGAGAGGTCGAACAACAAACAGAATTGTGAAAAAACATACGCACAGAATAATGCGTTGAAATAGGTCGACAACAAGCTCGTTTAATGGGTGATCTCGGACCTTTACAACCCCTCCTGAATATTGGGATGCCAACCTGAAAACCAAAGAGTTCTAGTCATGGCAGGTTCAAGAGAAACGAACAAAAACAATTTCTGAAGAAAATCACAAGTCGTTCCCAGGCTCTTATAAAGTAGAATAGCCACCAAAGAGCATTGCAATCTGGCCCTCAGAATCTTGAAGTGTATCTTAAAAGTAAGAAAATTTGTGAATTATGAGGAGTACAATCATCAGTGCATATTTCAGCTGTACTTTCCAGAACAGGAAAAAATATATCTCAAAGCTCAGCAAGAGAGATTTATACCAATTTTCTGACCAGTCTCTCCTTACCTTCGAAGCTCTGAACGGCTCATTGCTTGTTGACTCTGCCGGCCTTCTGACTCTGTCGGTTTCTTTTCTAATGATTTCAAGAGTGTCCTCTGAGGACTTTGCCCTACACAAACCTCGGAAGAGGTCTTTGCAGGAGACTTCAGAAGTTTTCTTGGACTCTTCGCAGGAGACTTTGGGAGTTTTCTTGGGCTCTCTGCAGGAGACATCGGAGGTTTCCTTGGACTCTTTGCAGGAGACTTCGGGAGTTTCCTTGGACTCTCTCCGTTAATGATGACTGCTGCAGCATTCAAGTCCGGAGCTAAGCTTCTCGTGCTAGGACGACGTGGACTTCCATGAGCATTAATAGGAGGATCTCCTGTCTTTGGAGATTTTGGAAGTCTCAATGCGGCACCGCTTGCACTGTCAAGAAAACCGGAATCCGGAATCGACCTCTTTGCTGGCGTCAACTTCCTGGATGATAGTCGTGGGCTTTCATTCAGACAGGACGCACCTGAGCTCTTTGACGGGGTTCTTAATTCCTGCGTAGAAGTCGTTTGAGCACCTTCTGGCGTGCACTCCATAGGCCTACAATGCGAATCATCTGGGGAGGCTTGCCTTATCAAGGATTCAGAAGATGGTCGGGAAAGAGGACTTTTAGAAGTATCAAGATGATTTGTGCAACTCGGGCTGATTGGAACAGATGCCATTGTTTCGAGTCTGCCACACGACGTGCTTTGCAGGTTCAGGCTATCCCGACTCAGAAACGTAGTGTACACTGCGCAAACATCTGCATGCAACTGAATATTGAAAAGAAATTCTAGTAAGAAATAGACAAACCTAGCGAACTCAATGACTAAGAAATATCCAGAAATGCAGCGCACTAGTACGTAATCATGAAGGTCCTTGATTTGACACCCATAAATGAAACCTAATATTAAACACGTTTGCCAAGGAGGCAACCTCACAAATGACTGGAGAATGAGGATGGTAGTTCATCATCTAGTTTTCACCAGTCTCATAGAGGTTTGTATTCTATTGTGAGCAAGCAACTTTACAGACCTCATGGTATTTTGCAATTGGACAGAAGCCAAGAGAAGTGCGAATTTAGTACCTCATTGACCGCTGAAGTCAACCGTTTCCATTCTTCTAGGATGCTCTTTAGAACCGATGGTGTCTGCTCTCTGCTCATCAAACAGCGCAAAAATTCTTTGTGAGTGAAAATTACATGATATTCAGCAGATTAAAATTCCAGAACAGACTCGAAAGCTTAAAAACCTTGCCGATGGAGACAGAACTTAGAGTGGAAGCTAATGAAAACCAAGAGAAGAGAGCATTGAAGAAAACAGTGTGCAAGCTACACCATACAGAATCTAATAATATCAACAGATACTTTTCAGCTTACTGATTAGCTTAAACTGCATACGAAAGCAGTGTTAGTAATGACTCAACAAACAACCGTCAACTTTACGTCCTGGCACACCTAAAGAGCACTTCGTAGCAAAGCAACATCTATGTGCTGACATCTGCCCGCAGACTACCTCAGGTTGATAATAAATACGTTAATGAGAACTACCTTAGCTTGGTGACAAGACTGAGCCATCCCGAGTTGAGAACACGATTGCTCGGTCGTTGTGCACTCTTTGACTCATCTGCGGATTCCAGCTGTCTCTTTGCAGGACATAGGGCCTGGCCAAAGAGTTCTAAAAATCCAACACCTACCTGCTTCCCTACTTCTACTAGACACTGCAAATGCAGAACATCAAGATGTCAACAGATTCGGGCCGGCAATAGTTACACTAGTACCGCCCCAGCAACATCAAAGAGCAAAGTGGAGCAGCAACTAACCATGATTTCCACCGGAGATCATACTCTAGCTTAAATGCAGCCTCGTAAGCAACAATCATGCCCAATGTCTAAAACAATGTTAGACAGACAGCTCAAGAACGGCATATCCTAGATCTACGCTACCAACCAGCAAGTACGAATGAAATTTCTGGCAATATTCTGTATATAAGTTGGACGAAAGAACACTTCTCTACAGGGAACGTGGGAAAACCGGAGACTCTTGAAACGGACAATGGACTACTGCAAAGACAAAAATTCCTTAACATAAAGAAAAAGGACAAAATAAAGAGTCAATGCACAACAGCTTCCAGGCCACAACAATGCTATAACAATGAAGTACATACCAAGAGAGCAACAGTCCACAGCTGCTTCTGCTCTCTGAAGCGCCAGAGACCACTTGCAATCTGATTGCTCATATTTTCAAGTCCAGCATCTGCGCTGAAAAGTCAAAGCGTCATCAATCAGTTAGCTCTTGAGCTCAAGTAATTGACAAAAATAGCTTCGTATAGAAAAACATCACGTAGAAAGAAAGGAATTACCCTTAAGGTGCATTTTCAGTCACCAAGGAACTATTTCGGCTCTACCAGGTTAGCGTTCACCGTAAGAACACATCATTCAAAAATCCAATCGCTCCTCTACAGCATTTGATCAGAGAATTTAAGAATCAATTTATCCAAGCTTCTCAATGGTCAAGGTTCTTCCATCGTCACAGACCTTTCAGCAGATGGAAGTCTTGCCGCATATTCCAGAAATTCAACCGGCAAAGCGGCACACTGCTTTTCCAAGTCAACCTGCACTACATCAGGTTTTGATGATTAAGTAAACGACTAAGTAAACAGGAAGAGGACAATAATCATCTCCCATAATCATAGATAATAGAAGATAAAAGGGATCCCTTGGGTTCTCTCCCTCGACTACGAGTAGTTCATTGAAAGGATCTGGTATCTAAAGCACCTGAGACGTGCTTCTCAAAAGCCACTGGCTCACGAAACTCAAGGGTTCACTGCAGAAGTGATCCATGCATGCTACCTGCACTTATACCAGATGCAAACAGACAGACCCATCAGGTACAACCTTGTAACGTAATATGAATTCAAGTTATGAGCAAGAACGATTCCGAATTTTGTTAACAAAAAGGATTTCCCGGAAGAACGGGTCAGTGATAAGGCGGGCACCACATGATTGTGAAAATGAAAAACTCAGTTCATCTAAGAACCGGATAACTTACCTTAAGGGACATGATGAAGGATGTGACGGTGAGGTCATGCCTTAAGAAATGCATGTGCAGGTGTTTGAAAACCACGTGGCTGACTTCAAAAGGACAAAACGAATCAACCAGCGCTGCTCGAACCACAGACTCTAGTCTCTCAAGAGGAGACTTCAGAGTGAAAGCACATGGCACTAGCCGAGATAGTGCATTGGACGGCAGAAATCTTTGCAAGACGTCGGCCGTCGTCGCAACACCCAAAATAAGAACAATCGGTATTTCAGCAGACCATTCGCTGCAAAAAAAAAATTTGAAACTTAGATTACTAGACAAGAGGAGTGATATTTTCGGGTTTCTAACATTGTGATACGATTTTTTCTTCCATGTGTTCCTCAGTTCTATTATCACGCAAGTGGGCAAAATACTCTAGTTTCAGAAAAAATAACACTCGCGAATAGACGTCAGCAGCACCTTAACAAAATTATAAGTTCAGCAAGTGCTGTAACGCTGCAACGCTCCATTTGCTCCACTATAATGACCACAGGATGGCCGTGGTTCTTTGTCTCAGAATACCAAGCAGCAAGAATCTCCATATCTGCTGTCTGAAATTCACAAAACAGAGGCAAGGGAGGGAGAAAAGAAACATCTAATCAAGATCAACTTAACGGGGACATGTATTCGATCTCTACCCAAACAAATTGAAAGTGAACAGAAACAAAAAATGAGAAGAGAATTTGCAGATGCAGCCATTAGTCTGAAATAATATCAACAGAGAGAGCACAGAAAGTCTAAACTTTTCTTCCCTCCCCTAAGCACTCAAAGAGTAACAAATACAAGATCCGTTCATGAGTCCCTTTAAGTATGAGGCTCTGCTAACCTCTGGCTGGATCTGTAAGAATTGCCGCAGTAAGCTGTAGAGAGGTACAGCAACCTGACACTTGTTTGGGAAATCAGAAGCAACCAGACGAGCAACATGACAATTTTGCGATTTGAGATGCATTGACAGTCCGTCAAAGGTATTCTGATGGTCGGATGGATCAGCGCCACCTGTATCAGATCAAATCACACCAATAATTATGAGGAGACTGGACGAGAAGATGAATAGTGTCGTTGGATTAATAATGAGAATCTCATCACTCATAGTATACAAATAATTACGACCTTAAAAACTTTTCAATACGACGAGAGGTTAAAGATGTGTCACTAAGCAACGACGTCACATGCCAGAGAGACAACGGAATTGTAGAAACTAACCGAGAAAGAGCAAGGCTGCATGAAGCTTCTTGTTGAAAGAACCTACAATGTGAGCTCCATACGTGGACGTATCAGTCTGGAAAGCATCAAGGGATGCAACACGGGCAGACCTATACAGCTGCTGTTGAGCTTCAAAAAACTGACGATTGCGAACCCATTGGCTGATTTCCTTGAAGCTAGCATCATTCTGCTCCTCAAGCGTAACCTGTACACGGGACATAAAGAGTGGCTTCAAACCAAATGCAAGCCTCACTTGTATTGTACAAGTCCTCTAAAGACTAATGACGGGCAGAAAGGCATTTTAGTACATACTTTGAACTTGAAGCGCAATTGATGACAGTCCTATATAAAATCAGTCACTAGAATTCGAAATGCGCGTAGCTAAAATCCAAGAAAATCTCCTTCGATAATTAGATACAACGCGGAGCATGTAAGATTGAAAACCCTAGCAAATCTTTCATGACAAATCACACTCAAACTAAAGATTGCGAATGGACTGAAATTTGCATTGGCGATGCAAGTGTGAGACCAGATAGGAGCAACAGACCTGAATGAGCGTCTCCAATCGTCCCCACACGACAAGGAACGCATTGTACCGCCAGAGGCCGCAAAGAGGAGGCTCATCGGGGAGACAGGGAGGCAGAGTATTGGCATGCGTGAGGTCGGCATTGGCAGCGCGCGGGGGTCGACCAGCCTGACGAGGAGTAGGAGTCGGAGCCGCATGTAAAACATAGCAAACCTGGACAGAGGACGGCGTTTCGCGTAAGAGTCTAATCGAAAGAAAGCAAGAAACTTCAGAAATCGAGAAGAAGGGCTTAGAAAAGGTCACCTGATCGAGACACTCGTCAATATCGGGGTCGGCGGAGTCAGGAAAGTCGGAGGAAGCCATCGCCAAATCGAAAGAGCTGCAACGACGCCAGGCTCAGTCACATTTGCTACATTTGTAAAAATGAGATGTTTATACAGAAACTCATTATCAAAGTGATTTTGGCCGCCAGACCGCAGCAAAAACTCGAATGCACACAGGCAGATAATCTGTCAGTGCACTCCGTCGCAGAAACAATTCGGCAGTCAAATGGTTCCAAATGGACAATCGCAGAAACCGCATAGCAAATCGAAGTTCACAGGAAATGGCAATGAAGCTCAGAGGAGCCAAGCCATGTAAGTTACTGTGGACCACAGTAATTATCAGAATCACAGATTCACAGCTGCCATTTTATTTTATTTAACTTTATTTAATTTCTCATTTTGGTGAATTTTTGCAAATTGGTCCTGTATTTTTCATGGAAAAGGCCTTGGGAATTTAGGAATTAAAACAAAGAACGTGGAAATCAAAACAAAGTTGTGAAATTGAAGCTATCCAAGTTATTACTAACATAAAATACTTCATTTCTTTTTGTCCTTTTTGACATGAATCTAGAATCTTTGACATTAGCTATTATGAAAAATAGATTTAAAATCTCGTTTTTCTTAATAATGTATTGCACAAAAAATGGATGATTGTAGTTACGTAAACAACATTTTTCAATGCTTCCTTGTCATATATTTTAATTGTTGGCTTGTAAGTGCATCTACGTATGCTAAAACTTTGTTGTGGACAAACCTAACTTTTAGTGTATCACTTTTAGGTAAGAGGCTTAGAAATCACTCATCTAATGGGTGGTCAACCTTTTTCTTGTATTATTTTAGATGGAAATATTTTTAACTCAATTTTAAGACAAAGAGAAATAGATGAGGAATTGAAAACATTAGAGGGGATTTCAAGCTTCCAAAAGTCCGTTTTGGGATTGTTTCCAAAATATTCCTTTAATAGTTGGTTGCTATCAACCAGCGATTACTAAATAAATAAACAAATTTGGGTCTTGAAATGTGAATTTTTTTTAAATGAAAAAAAAATGAAAAAAAATGGATGATGAAGCATTCTCTCAACTACGTCAATAGTCTCCGTTCTTGTATTCCTCTAGTAGTTTCTGTGTTCCCACACATAGGGAACCCACAATCTTTTTTTGCCCTCAAATTTCTTCTAATGCAAGTGGTTTCATATTTTTTTGAAGCTTTATTGAATTAGTTATATATTTTCAAATGAAGTGTGTTATAGGCCCCTATTTATGACCCTAGTTCTTCTATAGACCATTTATTGCAATTTTTAAAGATAGATGGAGAAAGCAAAGAGAATGATTAGCTCTTGCAAGTAATAATGCATTTTTCCTTGATTCAATGATCATAGACATAAGAGGATTTTTGGCCCTTCTATAAGACTGTGAGTTCCCAAATGTTGGGAATATAGTGGGAACTTTGGAAACCCCATGCTAATGTGGTCGAGTGATTGCCACGTCAAATAATATTAATTAATTAATTATTTTAATTAATTATTAAATACTTTTTAAATACTTTTTTGAATCATTTTTTTACTTTCTAATACATTCTGAAAATTTTGAAAAAAAAAATTTTAATTCAAAAATTCAGATTAGTAGGATCAACAGTAGTGAGAATAATTTCAAAGAACACCCCTAAAATAGTCTCTTGGAGGCCCAAAAATCCTCTTATGTATCAACTTAGGAACGACTTCATGTCCATTTCACAACTAAGGTAGACCTACCTATTCCCAATCAAGGATCCATACCCAACCTATAGAATGTAGCTATTTCTAATCAAGGTTGGAATAGATTTCCAATCAAAGTTTTGAATGTTGTTTTTTGTTGTTTTTTCAAGGTTTAGACCAGCGTTCCCAGAACTGGCTAAATTTCGTTGGTTTTTTACCAAAAAAATTTGCCTTCTAAATGCATATAATAGAAATCAAGAAGAAAATGAACATTTGAGCAAACTTTCTTACCTGAACATTTCCAAGTCGCAGAACTGTACATCCACTGAAGTTGACGTTCGCCATCATCCGCTCCTGATGGATGAAAAATATCGCGCTGCCGCGCCCTGCGCCGTTCGATTTTTGCTCGAGGCGGCCACATCTCCGCCGTTCCTGTAGCATGTCATCTCTCTGATGCAGCTCCAGAACGTTCTGCCAATTAGCAGACTAAGCTCCTTCTGCAATTGTGTTTAGCAGGTGTTTTTTGAGGTTTGCGAATTGTGTTTAGGCTGTTAGCAGTTCTGTAATCTGTAGTTTTGTAAGGGTTTAGTAGCCATTGCGCCTAGCTTCAGAAGTTTCCTACAGTCAGTCTTTCATCTGGTGCAAGTTCAGTGAGTTCAATGTTTGAGCGTGCATTAATTGCTCCCTTCACCTCGCAATTACTGAGGGTTTTGGAAGAGAAGTAATCATCGCCGAATAATTTTTGAATTCAAGCTTGTTGGAGACTTGGCAGGTAGTTTCCCTCCTCCGTCCTCATCGCCTTTCGATTTAGGAGCGCCATTTTGGAAGATTAGGAGTTGTTCAATGCGACTGATTGCGGCTCCCTGTCAATTGTAATTTTGGCGGCTTGCAGTGGAATTTGCGCCTTTGGAGACGTTGGGGGCTTGGTGCGTTGGCGTTGGACTGTTGGAGAGTGGAGGCATGAAGAACGAGGAAGCCGCAGCCTCACAATCCTGCAAGAGTGAAGAATTGCAGATATATTGCCGATCCTTGCAAGCTTGCAACACTGCGTTTTTTCTCGCTTTCATTCTGTTTTGTTGGTTGTTTACTTGCATCGCTTGATTTGACTTGCACCGCTCGCTTGTGACTTCCAACGCTCACTTTTTGTTGGGTTTAATTGCTTCTACATGCATTGCTCGCTTTCAATTCCCATTGCCTGCTTTCAATTGGTGTCGATCGGTGCTTGTTTGCGTTGCTGTTGCTCTTTGCTTCTCTGGGGTTTTGGTGTTCGGAATGCAGGCTTGTGCTCCAGCGATGGCGCCGTGACCAAAACTGCCGGACAATTTCAAGGTGCACACATTCGGGAGTTCGCGTAATTCTCACGGGATCGGGAAGTACACTTCGATTATTACTCCAACGCGAGTAACAACTCATGCTTGTGATGTACCGCCCCCTGCTCGTGATGTTCTTCCCTTCGTGAAGGATGTCATCCACATCTCGGAGACACGTCTCTCTGACTCACTCAACCCTGCGCCACATTTCCGATCACTGTCGGAGTTGACAATCTCTTCTCCTCCGCATCTTGAAGCGGTAGTGGACCTTACCAGTGATGCTGATGTTCCTATTGGCAAAGCGAAGAAGAAGGGTGCGAGTGTTGGAGGCGTGCGGAAACGGCGCAAGACTACTCCTGCAACCATCACGAGAAGATGGCAGGAGGTCTGGGCTTGCCGATTCACGTGGGCCGAAGGCGAGTTCGATGCGACCGACAATCTGAAAGGGGTGGTTTGCCAAAGCTGTACCACTATCACTAGTCGGAGGAAAGTGATGGTGCCAAAAGTAGACAACTTGGAGAAGCACGAAGGCAAACGTGTGTGTAAGCAAGATGGAGAACCATTAGCGCATTTGAAGAAAGGCGATACTTACGTGAAGACTGACTGCAAGCACCTGAAGTTCACAAAGTTGTGGGCTGGACGCAAGCAAGTTGGCACTGTAGCAGAGCAACTCTTGGCTGGTTTGGAGGGCGAGATGAAGAGAAAGGGAGTGCAATTCTCCACCCTCTTTCAAATTCTTACTAATGGCCGACCTATGTGTGACTATGAACGAGAACAGTACCTTCTGAGACACCTTAAGGTGAAAAACGTACCTAAAAAACACTGGTCCAAGTCCTCTGGATGGGAAATGGATGAACATTTGCATGGTTCTATTTTGTCTGCTTTGATGTCCATGGTGCGTTCTACAAACTTCATCTCCATAAGCGCTGACGAGGTAACAGCCATTGATACGACGTCCTGGATTGGCGTCCATGTCTACACTATGGAATCATGGGAACGTATTCCCCATCTCTTGCATCTTTCCTGTATAACTGATAGTGGGATTGCAGATAACTTGACAAATATTATTATGCATGCCCTGCTCACTGAAGGTGGGGTAACTCGCGAGCAAATCGCCGGTAAGTTGGTCTCCTTCGGCGCGAACGGTGTAAGCACCTTCTAGGGCCTGAAAACTGGTGTCACCGCGCAGATTCGGGAGAAATGGGCACCGTACAGTCTTGGTGTTTCTTGTGCTAGTCACAGGATCAATCTGGTCGTTGAGACCCTATCGAATTACCCGTTGGTTTCTCGTTTAGAGAGACTCTTCCAGTCTCTATACACCTACTTCTGTCGCAGCAATAAACAACATGTTGAGCTTCAAAAGCTTGCTGATCTCATGGAAACTAAGGGTAACAAAATGTTACGAAACGTAGAGACGCGTTGGATATCCATGAGGAGTCCAGCGCACAGAATTTTGAGTGAGTACCGCACACTCTTGATGAAGATGGCTATGGACATGTCTTCTTCTGCAGGTCAGAAACCAAGTTCAGCAGCTTGTAGTAACTTTGATTTTCTTGCTGATGTTGAGCTATTGTTGTCCCTGTCTTGCTTTCTTCCTCTTTTGAACACGGTTCACTGTCTCATAAAGCTTTCCCAAGCCCGGGATGTGTTCATTTGTGATTTTATGCAGTCAATTAAGCTTTGCCAAGCCGATTTTGCCAAGATGTTTATAGACCCTGCTACAACGTTCTCTTCAGCAAAGTTTAAGCAGTACAATGACCTTGTGGAGCTGCGGTCTGAAGAACTGCCGCTGGAGTGGAGGCCGTTTCCATGCGGTAACGATGTCCTTTACCTTTTGTTCAACTTTGAACACAGCCACATTTTTGCCCGTTGCCACAGCAGGGAAACCGGTGAACATTTGTTCGTCACTCAGAATGAGTTTTCAAGCATCCAAGGAAGCATACGCTGGCAGTTTGCAGGCAAGTGCTTTTTGTTGCCTTTTTTTCTGACGTTTTTGTTATTGCTTGAAGCTTTGGACGTGGTTTCTATTTCATTGTGGTTTGTCTTTTCAGCTCTCTGTCTTTAGCCTCTAGGTATTGTGTTGTGATGGTTAATAGGTTGCTGATTATGTTTGATCGGTGTTTTCTCCTATAGGTTCATTTTGACGTTGGAGTCACAAAGATTTCCAATTTTTTTTTTAATTTCTTGTTGACATATTAGTGCATGTGTTGTACTGAAATTGCAGGTGTGATGAAGAGGCTTTTTTATGCCCACTAAGTTTCCAATTTTTGTTTTTGTTTTTTTTGTTCACTTTCTTATCAATGTATTTAACTAATGTGTTTTAACTGATGTGTTTAGTTGATCTGTATGACTAATGTGTTTAACTGATCTGTTCATTTCATGTTTAAGTAATGTGTTAAATCAGTGTAGAGTTTGCTTATTGAATTTGCTTATTGAGTCTGCTTATGAGTTTGCTTATTCAGTTCTTCATCACTCTCTGATCAGCTTCTCTTTGGCTCCCAATGAGTGCAAAAATTGCTCAATCCTTCTCTGATGAGTTGGACAGAAGGTTTCTACAACAAGATCTTCTTGATGCCTTTGGCATGATCTATCCTCAATATTGGCAGCAGGAGGGTGCAGAAGACAGTTTCTTGCAGCACTTGTTGGTGCTTAAAAATTTTTACTGTCATGCAAGAACTGTGACTGCAGGTATGTTTGAAGGTGGGAAAGCTTATACAATCCCTGAGATGCTATCGGAGTCTAAGCTTGACAACCAGCAGGGGCTCTTCAAAGTTACTATGAAGGCCAACTGTGAGGCCGCATTAGCACCGCCTTTTCATGTCAACCCTGTTATCAAACTCTGGCGTTCCCTTTCTCAGTCCAGGTACTTGAAAAATCTCATCTCAGAGTATTTTAAAGTGGCCGAAATTGGGTGCTGCCTGGTCCTAGGCTCAATTGAAGATGAGAGAACTTTTTCTACTTTGAAGTTCTTGAAGTCTTGCCACAGGAATCGTCTTGGCAAGCACCTTCCTCTGGTGGTTTGAATGTTTGGGTAGAAATACTATTCTTTGGAGTCTTTCCTATACAAAGAAGCAATAGACTCATAGAAGGCTGCTGTGAAAAGTGGGCGGCATGGGGATGTCTAAGTGCTGCCTGGTTTTGCAGTATCCTCACCGTAATATGTCTTATGCCTTAGTTTTCATGAGATTATGCATGCATTTGGGCTCAGTTTTCCAATTTCCCTTGACATTCAGTTCAGAATTGGATTCTTCAACCTAATGCACACTTGGAGGAGTTGAAGTGCAAGCATCATCGACTGCTAGGAGGCTGCTGCGACTTGGCAACAATCTAACTTGTACTTCTAATGTGTGGTGTTTGTTTTGTGGTGTGTGCAGACCACTAATACTGCATATGGGCAGTCTTTGAAGGGTTCAATCCCCTTATTAGTGCCAATGGTAGTTACTGGAAATTTAGTCTTCAGATTTTAGACTTCAACTCTTCTTTGAAGAGTACATGTATCACCCTATTGAAATACATCTTTCTATACAATTCATTGTTTGATGTCCAATTTGTTTATTACAGAATTCAAATCATTTGTTTTACAATTGAATATCATTTGCTTTGTCTTTGTATGTGTAATTGTGGATGACTCGGTTTTTGGTTCATGGCTAATGGAAGTATTTGAAGTTTGTAAGTGTAATTGGATTCATGCTTTTATCAACTGGAGGCTTTTAAGTTCCAATTTTGCAGATTAGCAATGGCAGCAGTCTTGGCTAATGGGAACTTAGCAGATTGGGCCATTCAATTCTCAGACAGTAGCCTTTTTTGTCCACAATTTCTTCCTTGCAATCGCAACTGGCACTTTACTAATAACAAATAAAAATATGCAAAATACCACTGTCTTTTTTAAAATTTATTTCATTGCCTTTACCCACGGCTTTAGGTTTTGCAAACATAGTGAGGAAGTGGGTATGGGTGTAGCTTTTGGGCGAAATCCCTGGAGAAGGTTCTGGGAACGCTGGTTTAGACTAATAAATGTAATGACACATATCCTAAATTGTTATAAAGTATGTAGAAAGTATTTAGTGAGAAAGTAGTCTTACTTAGCTATGATTTGAATTTGAAGACTCTAGACATTTACTATGGGTTCAAAGCACTTTCTGGCTTCCAAAATTCAATCTTAGGAGTAAAATTACAAAAAATTTACAATCCCAATATTTCTTATTTATCTACAAATAAAAATATGCATTGCTTCATATTCTTTATGATGTGTCCTACAGTCATTTAAATGACCAGATATAGGTGGTTCTACCTTATTTATAGGGGTGATTTTAGAACCTCCTACCTTATCCTAAAACTATCATCCATCCATCAATACCTTAAAGATAGATTGTTTGTTTCAATTTTGTTTGTTATATTGAGATCTCCTAGAGTGTATATTCCCTAAACGTGTTTTTGGTACCACTAGAAAGCCCTTAGCAAGGAGGGTTGCACTCGCTATATTTCGCAACATTCTAACCTATTGTGTGAAAGTTATTGACGTCTAAAAGTTATATTTATAGATTAAAAAGTTACTTTTACTTTGATTTTGAATGAGGCAAAGGTACACGATACACTAGTTTTCATTCATTTTGCAATAATATTCTACTAATCTCTTCATCCATTTTTGCCATCTATAATTTCATCCAATTTAGAGGTTTTCATACATTGTACCACTATCCAAAAGTTCATCCATTTTAGTTGATTTCATCCAAACAATTAATGATGTTCATCCAATTACATGCTAAACTTCATCCAATTCATCAATGGAATTCAGCCAAAATCAACCAAACTTCATTCGAAATCGTCCAAAATTCATCCACATTGCTCCTAGCAAAGAGCATTTTGCCAGGGCTAATGTGTACAAAACGGGCTCTAAGAGGCTAAAGTTTTGCGCTGTCAGCGCAGTGTTGACAGGCAACGATCTCCGAAACCTTAAACCCTAGCAACACCCTAGCAGAGCCCTGGTCGATCGATGGGAGAGAAGAATGGCTGGAGCTTAACGATCCTCCGCAACCACCTCTTGGATCACCGATTCCATGGACCCCGAGGGACAGAACACCACTTCGTAGTTGCTGCCCGTCTCGCAACCGAAGACCGTGTTGGCGTCGTCCTTGGAATACGAGTACGACGTCGGGCAGCGGTTCTTGAACGCCTTCGTGCCGTCAGTGGGCTGCAGTCCGGGTCCATTGGCGTTCTTGCATCCGTTCCCGGGTGGGCCTGTGAGGAAGTTGGGCCTCTTGCAGAAGTTGTTGAGGTCGTTGATGGCGCACACGATGGTGCCGCAGTGTTTGCCGGAGGGGCGACCTCCGCCTGCGATATGAGTGGGCGCTATCCTCATCGGCAAGTTGTACGCATCCTGTGATCACAATTGTCGCATTGCTTTTGTTGGTCCAGAAATAAAATCAAACTGGGGAAAGGAAAGTGCGCATGTGACATTATCGAAATTGCGGTGCACAACACACGGCATTTGTTGGCATTGTCGGGGTTTTTGGGGTTTGGGGTTTGGTGAGAAACGTACCACATTGCTGATGTCGTAATAGTCCTGCCCGCCGGCGCCGATGGCGAGCTCGGCGAGATTGGCTTGCGGCTTGGCGTTGTTTCCGGTCGCTGGATTGCCGCTGTTGCCCGGGAAGCCCCACACCACCCCCGCAGGCCAGTTGCCGCCCACGTTGAGTGTTTGGCGTCCGCCGCGGCTGTTGAGCACGTAGCAGTTCACTTTGCCTCCTCCGCAGCAGGTCGCGCAGACGGTGATCGTTTGCCCGCACTGGTTAATGATGTCGATCTTGGCGCCTGCACTCGCACAACACAAATCCAGACCCAGCTTAGAATTGTTCAGAATTTTGCAAATAACTTGACCATCTACTCTGAAAATTTGGAATTGATTAACCCCCCTTACATTGTGCACATAATTAGTCACACGATGGCCGAATCGCTTCTGCTCTCAGCGATCGCAACGAAATGAGAATCACATTGACACCAAGCTCGAGTAGTAGAAGTCGAAATAACGTAGGACAATTGTGTCAAGACTCCAGAGTCGTCACACATTTTGAAACATGTCGATCATGTTGATTGACTTCCAAGAGTCGATCTATTCTTACGTAAGCTCAATGACAATCAACAATATATACAGGCATTTTGGACAGAGTACTACTTCAAGCAGCATTAGTTAGACACTTGTTGGTAAAATCTACTAAACATATTTAACACAAACGTCGATGATTGTTGATTGTCTTCCAAGAGTCTGTTCTTACAGGATCAATGACAATCAACAATGTAAACTTTTTTTGACAGAGTACTACTTCAAAGTGTGTTAGTTATATTAAGCATGTTTCAGGCAAACGTTTACGTCGAGAGTATTGGCTAATTGTTAAGGAAGTCGGTACAGAGTGTGCACCATTGACAGAGCTGATCGCCAAAGAAACGACGGCAGCGAGGAGCAGCAGCACCGTTGAAGTAGTCCTCGTGAACCCCACTTTGGTCGCCATCGATCTCAAAGCCTTGATATATTGCAGCAAAATGGTTCAAGCAAAACTCTAGAAACACTGAAAGGAGAGAACGTTGCGAATTCTGACTGTGAATGGCACTGGCGTTTGATCACCGAGCTCGCAATTTATAAGTTGCTCACTGCTCCAATAATTCTGAAAAATTAAATAGAAATTTCGTGAAATTGCAGCGGCGAGGATAATTGCTGAGTAGACTAGAAGTACGAAGTCCAGAAGATTAAAGTATTACGTAATCAGCAAGCAGGTTCTAGCTGTGGCATCAGGCATCAGGTTGTCCGAATCAATCTGCAACGTTCAGATATGTACGTGTTGTTGATCGAGTGATTCACGCAGAGGAGAGGACACTTGAGGGTTTTATTATTATGCCCACGTTTCTATCTAATGAGACATACACAATTGCCTTGAAACACTTGTAGATAATCCGACAAAAATTTTACTTCAGCAAGGTCGTAAGGAATCCAGTCTGATGCCTGACGTGTCAGTCTCCCTACTCAGACCAGTTCAACAGCAACGACCGCAGCAGCATGTGCGCCAAAGTCGTCTACTCTTTACACGTTTGAATGGAGTCTCATCCATGGTTGCTCAAATGTTTGACGGCAAGTGGCACTGGAGTGGGTACTATGGGATTGGATTTTTATGAGTTGAAGTTGCTGAGTACAGTAGTGAGCATGGCAACCCATGGCTTGCACTATTGCGACATTATTCTAGAAGTTGATGATTGCGAAATTCTTGTTCTCTTGGATATTCAGCCAAATATTTTACTTCAGTAAGGTCGTACAGGGGTCCCTGCTGATGCCTGACATGTTCGTGACGTGCTTGCTCATGGTGATGCCTGACAAGCTGAAGTTGAGCACGTACCGAAGAAACTGTGGAAGTCTGTCTGGCGACGAGGACGAGACGAGGAAAACAGACCGAGGCAAGCTATGGATCAGGTGACTGAGTACTAGATGACTTCAGCATGACTTTCTGAATTCGGCACACATCAGGTCTGTGACAAACTGACAACACCCCCCAAAACCTTCAAACTAAGCAATTCAGCATAGTTGGAGGGATCTAGTTGAAGGGAAAACGTTTTAGGACCATTAGCAATTGAAAATTGAGAATTTGGAGGAAGAAAAGGAAAAAAGAGATAGAATTTTTGGACAAGGCATATAATTGTTATAAATTTTCAAAAGTGGAAATTTTGTAGGTCATTGAAACTATCATATAGCCTACGTGGTAAAAGAACAAAATCTAGATAGTCAACAAGATTTTGACTAATTGCAATTAAGTATGAAATGAGTTTAAATACATTTTTGGGGTCACTTTCAATAGAAGTTTATTTATTAGGAATGGATACATTCAAAGATAGTATTGGGTGGTTTTACCTTACTCAACAACCAAATCAAATGCTTGCAAAGCATACTTTGAGTAGAGGTCCACTAGCATAGTAGTTAGTATTTGATGATAATCTTGAATTAAATCTTTAACATTGTTCAATAAAGTAAGTATGCCCCAATAAGTGTAGTCAATAGGGATAATTGTGAATATAGGATTTCATTATAAGAATGACCTCTCTACCCTTTGTTTCCACTAAAGGGTGATTGCAAGAAAGACCGATTGATTTCTATAGTACTTTCCTCAATACTCATGATTTTTTCAAGAATACTATATAGTTGAAAAAATAATTTTCAAAAAATTTGAAAAATTTGTTTGATGTATACACCGCTCAGAAGAAGGTACCCTAGGAAGGAGAAGCATATAAAAATTCTTTAAGTAGGAGAACTAGAAAAATGCAAAATTTCATGAAAATAGGTACTTTGATGTTTTAATTTGTAAAAAATAGGAATTTTTTTTGAAAGAAAGTAAAAATTGTCAATTTGAGAAAATTGATAAAGAGATTTTGCCATTTGAAAGAATGATCTAAAAGCCATCTTGAATGTTTACAACTGCTTATGCAAGGGAGCCTTGTTAGCACACATATAAAGTATATAAAATAATGTTTTTAAATTTTTCCTTTGGTAGGTGCATGCCTTCCTACTGTGGAAATAGACTAAAATTTTTTTAGCTCTAGATCATTAATTTTGGGTAGCCCCCAATACTTTAAACCCCAAAACTGCAAAGTGTGACAAATTAACTAAATGTAAATGTAAATGTAAAATGATATTTGAATTTTTTTTGAAAATAAGTAATTTGATCATTATCAAATTAGGGATCTTGATTAAAAATTTCAAGTTAATTGGATTCATGCTTCTAAAGTTATAGTGCATGACAACTTTGTTGTTCCAAGTGTGATGCAAAATAGTACCGTCTCTCTTGCAATCACCCTAAATATCAATGAAACAATTCCTTTTTTTTCCATCAATTT
The DNA here is from genome assembly GCA_947034885.2 of Thuidium tamariscinum. Taxonomy (NCBI): domain Eukaryota; kingdom Viridiplantae; phylum Streptophyta; class Bryopsida; order Hypnales; family Thuidiaceae; genus Thuidium; species Thuidium tamariscinum. Next base: position 15,014,780 of record OX344756.2, read on the forward strand.
TTTTTTATAGCAAATGGTCACATGACAAATTGGTATTTAACTCAATAGATTCTTTGGATTTATAAGTACCATCAAGATTCAAGATTTACATTTATATGTACGATAATAAACAAAATTGAATATAGATTTGAAACTTTTTCATTCAAACAACCATACCACAAGCATCAATGATCAAAGTCCAAAAGTACATAAACAAAAGTTGTACTATGTAAAATATAACACATTACTATAGAAGTTTGGGGTGATTGCAAGAAACACTTGTCCTTCTTTTTGTCCCCTTGACCTCTAATACATAGTTCTTTGCTCATAACTTTTGCATCTTTTGTGTTTTTGGCTTGAAATTTGGAATGAAGGTACACGCAAAAGTTTTAGATGTTGAAATTTTTTTTTAAATTTTTTTACTATTTTGAACCTGCCTCCAGTTGGATGTCTACCTTGGCGATTTTGACAGTTTTAAATCCTATTTTTGACCAAAAATTTGTATTTGAAACCACAAATTAGACAAGTTGGAGGTCTACTAACATTACAAGAATTGAAAATGAGTTTTTACAAAAATAGAAACATGTATGTTGCACATATATGGTCAAAGTGACCTTCCTTTGCACAAAGGCTACAAAGAAGGAAAAGTTTTCATAGAAGAATTCTTTATTGCAGTGTAAGCACAACCTTGTCTACAAAAATAGATTTTCTTAAAAATAATTTCTGAATTTCTTTTGAAATAATAAAAACAAAAAGGTCCACAAATCAATCATCACATTGCTAACACGTGGTACTAGTAATATCACGTAGTATTTTGAGTCTTGTGGCCAAAGATTGCATTTTTGAGCCATAAAAATGAAGTGTTTCTCACAATCATCCTTTCAAGAAAAAATCAATTGTAATTTGAAAGAGAATTATTAACTATGGCCAATTGCAGATCACCACTGAGCTATTTCACTAATCCATAGTATGTACTACATCCTTATTTTCATAATTCATGCACATCTATTTTACACCTTGCTCATTTTGCCACCACTTATATCCTTACACTTATTGTAAATATCTTGACAAATCTCTTAGCACTATCTTTGTACATATTGGTCATCCAATTTTGATCCAATTACACAATATTTTTGCCCTCATTTATACAAATCAAAGATTGTATTCAATCTAACTTCATTATAACCAACAAAATCTCCTCGCACCACAATCTATGCTACAATCATCTAAGTGGAAAGCAATACAATAGAAATATTAGTACAATATCATGTGTTCTATTTTATTATTTCTATTTAGTATTGTAAGCTAAAGGGCATAGTGATTGCAACATCCTTAGGTGTTTGTGATATAATTCAATCTTTTTTTTTATTGTGGTTGATTGTGGAATTGACAAAAAATGACCTGCAAGTTCTATCCTATAGAAACAACACATTCCATACTCTACCATCATTTGTGATGAACCCCTTTGAGTGGAAATAGTAGATTTGTTACATCCATATAGTATGTTAATTTTGAGAAGTATTATTTATATTTCATAAAAGGAGTCTTTGCAACAAAGTTGATAGGGACACTTGGAGGGGCAATTTTTGCTAGTACACTAGATGCACGGCAATTTTACTTTGATTTAGTTAATCAATACAAGTGTCAAGTTTTTTGCTAACTTTTCAAGCAAATAGTTGAATTTTTAGATAAATATACAAATGACTTGACAAAAATTTAGAAAATCTATTGAAAATCTTTTCAATCAAATGTCTATCTATCATTTGATCATTCACCATTAAGAAGCTTTGATGATAGATTGAAGAAAACATTTCAGTAATATTCTATGCAAATGAAATGTAGAAAAGTTATTTTTATAACAAAATTTATTAATCATCATGAATCCTCAAAGGGTATTATGGGATAATTTGAAGATGAGATCTCTAAAGATTGTTCATTATCAAAAAGGAGGAAATGTATTTGAAATAGGATTTCATACATCATTTAGATGTTGTAGAATTTTTTTTTCAAATTTTTTTAACTAAAATTAGTTGAAAAATCAAGATAAATGTCAATTGAAAAACCTTATTTGTGATTTTGGGCCTCCCCAAAAAATTTATGAAAAAACTTTTATTGGATGTTTGAAAATGTCAAAGAAAATGCCCTTTCTAATCCTTCTATAATTTTGTCTATGACTTTTGATTAGAGGCTAAAAGTCTCAAAAAACAATTTGGAGATGAAATTTAGCTTGAATTTTCACATTAACTAAGTTCAAAGTTTTTTAGAAAAGGTTTATCAACTTTGCCTAAAAGAAGTCCGAAATTCTACTTTGAATACAATTTTGGCTTTTCACTTGACTATGAGTACTTCAGCTTTTACTAATCCTAATTTACATATCTAAAATGGGTTGTTTCACCTCCTACTACCCTATTTGTATACATAGTTTGTTTTCTTATCCATCTACATTCATTAAGAAGCATTAGAAGCTTTGCAAGAAACTCATACATGAGGTAATTAGTTGTATTAGGATAGAAAATATAGGTTAAAGGTTGGATGAAAGGCAAAATTATAATTATTGATTTATTCAAAAAATAAAATTAAAAAAAATTAGATAATTAATTGTTTGCCTTGACAACAACAAAACTATCCTACACCTATGCTATTCAATAGTAGTTGAGTTTGTTGGACTTGCTTCAATCTATAATACAGATTACTCAATTTTTATCACCATCTATTGAATGGTGTCAATTATTTGGTATGAAGGTAAAACAAAGGCTCTTGCCATTAGCCGGGGGCACCTTAAGAAAAATTGGAATAACATATATATTTGCACTAGAAAAATGGTATCACTTGTTAGTGCTCACTATAGTGACAAAACTACCAAAATAGTAGGGTTGTCCAAAAGTAGTGGATTTGGTCACCTAATAAAAAAACTCCCTACATTTCTCCTAATGAAAAGTCATGTATCATTCCAAAAAACTTTAAGTATGTTGCTAGTGAGAAGTAATGCATGTTTCTAGTATTTTTTTTTATACATAAGATACAAATTTTGTAAATGGAGATAGATTTCATAGATAGTATAGATAAGATCTTAGCACTATGTATGACTCACCTAGTCTTCAATCATTCCAATGGCTTGTATAATATGTGGCAAATAAGTCACAAAGATTCTTCTAAAACCTTTCATGAACTAGTTTTGTGATGAATTGCTTTATGACAAATGGAAAATTAGATGAAAAAATTCATACTCAATTGGTGAAGCAATACAAATGTTGTTTGGATCATCTTTATCTCAAATACCAATGTATGCAATCTAATATGTCTATACACAATGGAGTTGTGCTTTATGCATAATGAGGTTTCTCCAAGGCAAATTGAAGAACAATGAACCATAAGGCATTAAGGCCCAAATACATATTGTATACAATAAATAAAAGTACAAAGTCATATTTACAAGCTCAAACCACCATGGAATTTTTATAGCACACGATACACTACAACTATGAGTGGAATTTGGACACAAAAGAACATTTTGTCCAATTTTCCAATTGGATTTCTCCTGTGCACAAGATTTTATTAAGGAAGTGTATACGATGGATATATATACGATGGATATATATACGATGGATATATATACGATGGATATATACGATGGGTATACATACGATCCTCTTCAAGGACTACCACTGCCAGTTCAGTTCCTCTGCCGAGCCTTGTTCCTCAGTCCTCTGCAAGGGACGGGCCCTCTTGAACACGAGCCGTCGCACCCGACAGGTTGATGGGGTAAACAGGCTGCTGGTTTGGAAAGAAGAGGCCGAAGTTGGTTTCGATCGCGTCCCCGGGCTTCTGATTTTCGTTGAAGAGAGCGAAGATGAACGTAGGGATTCGATCGTTCGGCCGCATGGGAGTGCCGCCTCGCAGCACGTGCTGGACGAGATTGTTGTTGTACGTTCTCGCGTTCGCGACGTTGGCGCCAATTCCGCCCCCTCCGGACGGCCAACCGGACTCCGTGATCACCAGCGGCACGTCGCCGTAGCCGAGGCGGTTGATCGCAGCGTAGACAGAGTCCACCTACGGGAATTCAAATCTCAGATTAGATCATCAGCAACTCATTTTCCCGATTAATGGCGAACAATGATATATCGAGAGGAATGCACGTACTGATCGAGTAATTTGATAACGAGCCAGCTAGCTGGGAGAGCTATTGATTAATTAAAGTTAGGTACAATCACATTCAGCTTTGCTCTTTCAGTTTAAAGCTGAAATTCAGCAATATTCCGGCCGATTGCAAAAGATGAGATTAATGCGCAAGCGGTCAAGGGTTTTGATTACTAGAACAGGTGTTGATTGAAGTTTACGATTGCACGAATCTTTGCGACTTTGCTCTGTTCACTGAAAACTGCAAATTAACTTGGCAATACCCCAATTGCGAAAACTGAGGAGGATGCACAAGCTAGCGGTTAACAATTGACAATTAGGACAGGTGTTGATTTCAAGATAATTACAATTGCACGAAACCTTGGGATGTTTACAGAAAATTACCAATTACACGGAAAATCATGTTGGTACCTGCGCGTCGAACAGACAGCGGTACGTTCTCCCGGAGTCGGGAACCGAGGGCGCGTTCGGGTTGAAGAGCGCGTAATCCAAGCTTATTTGGCCAGGGTTGCCTCGGTACGTGAAGAACGGGTAGACGTTGACCATGAATGGGGATTTTTTCTGGCGCAGAAACTCGAGGATGCCGCGCATGAGATTGTTGTCCTTGAAAGCGCCAGCTGACGGCGGAAAGGAAACGCCAATCACGTCAAACGCATGCGGCGTGGACACTTTGATGCTGCCTCCCAACCCTTGGCTCTCCAGAGCGCGCTGGATGTTTTGCATGGCGGGCAGGAGCTTTGACTTATCGTTGCGGCCGTCGGCGAAATACTCGTTGCCGACGCCGATGGATTTGATTCTGGTTGCCCCGGCGAACGGGCGGATGTTGTCTTGGACCCAGCCATTAGCCGCGGCTTGGCTGTTGGCGACGACGGTCACTTCCTGGTTCGGCAACGCGACGGAGAGATTGATGCCTGAGCGGTGAGGAAAATTTCGCAAGAAGTTTAGCTGAATGTCGAGAAGAGATTGAAGATCTTTGCAATCTGTCTACTTTCATCATAGAAGCTTTTTCTAGCAATCAGTCTGGAATTTGCTACAAAGAAATGTCGAAATGATCCATAATTGTACCAAATTTAGCCCTTGCTTCCAAATCATGCATGAAAGAATGAAAACCACACCACCGAAACGGCAATCAAAAGTAAGGACTGAGCGATGTTCGGAATCCTCCGTACCTGAGTTTGCGAACGCGCGCAAGAGTTCGTGAGAAGCGTCATAGATCTTCACTTCCGTCACGCCGTGTCTTCGGAGCAGCGCGACGACTTGCGAGAAAGATGGCAAGTTATTCCCAAGTAGTCCGTAGCAGACGCCGATAGCCATGATGAATCACTATCAACTGGAAATTTCAACTGTTTTCAATCGATCGATCGATTTACTCCTGAATTGGAACAATTGGGTTGATCTCATAAGTTGAGTGAATGTTCGAATTTATGCCGCAGTCTGTCTGTGCGCTTGATTGATCTGCCACGACATCCGAAGCATATGCCAGTAGGTGGCTACGGTACCAAATGTCTGTCCAAGCAGCTGATCGACGATGACGCAGCTTTGAATTGACGTCGGTACGGTCACGTTAAGCACGTTCTTCCTTGGCGTCTCAAAGTCGCAGCATGCGTCGCGAACGAAATTTCGAGAGAAAAGCTTCTGCAATTCTGCAAACCAGAAATTTGTGCCGGAGACTGGCTCCGCGTACTGGATGGAAGCTGACGCTGGTCGGAATCACTGATGCTTTTTGTATTTTAGATTATCTGAAGCGCTCTGACGTCCATATTCTGGACGATGAACAGAAGGCTTCAAGGCACTGTTTCATCCAACTAACTTCTCATTTATCAAATGTAATACTTGAATCTAGGAAGGACAACCTTCATAACATTCAGTAGCAAGAAGAGACTCTGCCTTTTCTACCAAGCAGGCAGAGTCATCCACGAATTTCAAGCTGAAACTCTGGCATTGCTGCTTTGCCTTGCTACTGAATAAAAGTTACTGATTTGGTGTGGAATATCCCACACCATTTCATCCTTTTGGATGGAATGATGTGGGATATTCCACACCATTCCCTCCTTGGGAAGGCAGCCCTGCAGAGTGCTACTGAATGTTATGTTCCTTAACCCCTAAGCGAGGCCGGCACCATTTTGTGGTGTTCGGATGACTTCACAGGGGCACAGGACGCGATGAGTAGTTTTCTTATCCACTTTTTTTTAATGACCTTTCACGTTCAGTTATAAAGAGTCTCCAATTGAGTTTTTAGTCTTACTACTATTTGTTTTCATGTAGTTGAGAAGTAATTAGAGAAAACCAATGGCAAAATTTGCCATTTTAGTGTATTTTGAGAAATTGACTGAATCTGAAAATTCTCCTTGAAAATGACATTTTTGGAGTTTAGGGTATTACTAATGAAATGAAGGTCTTTTCTTCTAGTTTCTACTCCAATTTGAATTTTGGGAAAATTTGTAAAATTGAATCTTTTATTGCAATTTGAATTTTGGCTACATCTTTAATGTCCACTATAACCTATAAATAGGTATACATGGAAGTTGAGTTTACACCATGATATTTGTTACAACAATTTACACACATTGTGAAATTTTGAGATTTATTGAGATAATTTTCTATTTTCTATGATTTTTTCTTTAATTTCTCTTCAAAAAATCTCATAAAAATCAATTTTCCTCAAAAAAATCTGAAATTTCTGTGAAGTGCAGAAGACATGCATGTACTTCCATCTCAAAAAAAGGTTTATATTATGGGGTCTTATTGTTGGTAGTCACAAGGAGATTTCATATTCTTTTAGAATGCATTTTTTGGACACTATAAATAGAAATTATGAATTTTCAAAGTGATGAAAATAGAAATTTAGAAAACCAACAATAAACATTCATGAATAGTGAGAGTATATATTAGGTAAGATGATGGTTTCAGAAAGGTGTTGGTTTTAGGTACACATATGTATAGTTACCTTTGTAGTTTAGTTCATGGTTGTTCTTTTGGTGTCTACACATATATTAAGAATAATTGAACTTATTTTTAATGTTTTTGCAAAAAAGGTGCAACAAAGAATATTCTCCATGTATTTTGATCAACTTATGCATTTTGGAAAAAAGAAGGAAAAAAATCATTACATGCAATCAAAAGCATACATCTTCCTTTTCTAGAGTATAGAGGAACTAATGAGTATCATTTTGGTATTGGACACTTTCTCTTTTCAAGAGTAATCTATGTGGGAAAAGCTTAGGAAAATTCTTGAAGTAGGAGAATTAGAAAAGTGCGAAATCTCATCAAAATGGGCATATTGACATTTTAATTTGTAAAAAATAGGAAAAGAAATTTTTATTAAATCTAAAAATTTTCTATTTGAGAAGACTTGATTGTGATGAGGTTTCACCAAAAGAATAATCTTAGAATGTTCAAAAATTGCGTGTAGTAGGAATGTTGTTTGCATTCTTGTGGAGGATATAAAAATTAATGTGTTTCTAACTTTTCTTTTGGTGGGAATATGCTTTCCCAATAAGCAAATGTACCATGAAAATTTCAACTTTAGATCATTAGATTTGGGGATTCTTAACCCTTTAAGTTCCTTCACTATATTTTCACCAGAAACATTCCAAATCTGTCATTTCTTATACAAGTACCAAATATTTGGAAAATACTAATTTTAGATACATATAACCATAGGATCTTATATTATGATGGTTCAAAAATATTAGGAAAAAAATTCAAAAATTTCTACTATGTAGATTACATGATATGAGTGTTTGGATTAACAAAATTCATTTTTTACACCCCGCAAAAAACCGGGCTCCTACACTTCACAAGCTCTCATTTGCAAAAAAGAAAGTCCAAAATGGTGGAGCTTCTTTGGATTCATTTTCCAAGGTAAGTTTGCTACATGCTTGAAATTTTTTAAATCATTTGAAATTGTACAACATAAAGGAAAAAAATAGTAAGTAGAAAGAAATAGAGATTGATTCAAAATACTAAATTGTTAAGAATTTATTTGTGAAATTGTAAATGGCCTATTCCAATGGTTCAAATGTTGAAATAAACAATCTACACCCACCATTTTTTTTCAAAATTATTAAAAATCGAGTAAAATAAAGGACTTCAAAGTTTATTTTAGAGTAGAAATTTGATAAATGCCTTCACACTAAAATTCTTCATAACTTTTGTCTCATTAATCTAAATAGAATGATTGAAAGCTTTCTATTTATATATGAATCCATAAACCAATTTCAAATTTCTGTTTCCAAAGTCATTTCTTTTATTTGCGTGACTATTCAAGTTGAGAAAGAAACAACATGTCATGCATTGGTTTTTTAACCATGTAATCAAAAGTTACAAAAATTGTTGGGCTTTAAAGATATTCCTTGTCTATAACTTCTATAAATTTTGGTCTCAAAACATAGAAATCTCCAATCACATGTACATGCACAAAATTTCTATCTTACCAAAAAAGGCACTTTGGTCCTTGGCAAGGGTTAATATAGTAAAAAAACCCTAAACCTTACTTTGTGACTAATTGACAAAAATAAAATTTAAATAAAATTTTTTTTTTCTATTTCTAAAACATAAGAGATGTAAGAACCAACTAATCAAAGAGGTCCACTAATTATTTCATGACCTTAGATAATTTGATTCAAAAGCTATAGCAAAAAAGAATAACACCGCTTCAATTATAATAAGAATAGGACCAGTGTTTCTTGTAATCATCCAATTCTAAATTCCCTACATTATTTCAATGATTATATAAATCTTGCATTCTTCAAAATTGTCAAAAAAATGACTGTTAAATTCATGGCTTATAAGGGTCATTCCAAGAAATATCATTAGAAGAAATCTGAGGGCATTACAAGGCCGTTTCGGGTCTGTTCTTGAAACGGCTTCCAATGCCGTTGGCCATTGTCAGGCCAGCTTTAATCAAAAAAAAAATATGTGTCTTAGAATATGAAAATAAGTCCAAAAAAAATTTGAAAAAAAAAAAAAAAAATAACGTGGTAGGGTCGTGACCACGTAGGATTCGAGTTCGCAGGGCAAAAACTACATTCCTGCTATCCGAGAACCCGTAGTCTCCTAATGCCCTCAAATTTCATCTAATGCGAGTGTTTTTCATAGAGTTTGTTATGGTATTTGCTTTACTATGATCTTTTGAAAAAAATATTAAAAAGAATATGTAATATAAATAATTAGTATAATACTAAAGATATCATGTTCCTAAAATTTGAGACCTAAGAAAATTGTAAATAAGATGTTACTCACAAAATAGAATTACCACATTTTTGTAGAAACTAGAGACTAATTTGTAAGAAAATAGGAGAAATAATTTACAAAAAAATTGAAAATTGGTACACCCAAAAACCATTAGAAGAGTTTTGAGGGCATTGGAAGACTACAAGTTCTTGGACTACGGGTTCCTGGACTACATGAACGTAGAAAAATAGGGCGCTGAAGTGGTTGAGAGAATGCCACGTTACTAAATATTTTTTTAACTTTTCTTTTTTGCATTTCAGGACCAAAATAATAAAAAAATTGGTAATTGTTTGACAACTTCTAGCTTGACAATGGCCAATAGTTTTGGAAACTATTTTGGAAACAACCTTGAAACAGTCTTTGAATTCCTTCAAAACTCTTCTAATGATAGTGCCCCACCCCCCACCCCCACGCCAATTTCAAATTGTGACAAATAATCAAAATTCAATTTAAAATTTTGGATATTCTTTAATTTTAGAAAGCTTAAAGATCTCATTAACATCAAAGTCAGAAATTTCATATTATTAGGACTTGGTATTCAAAAATTACAATACAATCATGAGAAAAAAAATCATTCTAATTGTGAAGGAGAGTAAGATTATCGTTTCTTGCAATGATTCATATTAATCCTTATAGCTCTTTCCTTTGAATTCATGAAATCAACTATATTAATTTAACTTCTAACCTTTTAATTAGCCCCTAATATTCTACACTCAAATTTCAACATGTCTCTAAGTGAAAATAAATTTTGATGAGATTGATAGGATGACATATAGCAAATTAGGTTCAAATATGAGCATCACAATTAGTCTAGCTAGAATTGATCAATTTGGAGCCATGCAACTTTATGTTTGTTCAAAGAGTTAGTCATACAATGTTTGTGCATAAATAAAATCCAAAATTGCAAAATGGATCATAATTGTAGTATACAACATAAAATAATTTAATCTATTAAAAAAATTGATCCACATAAGCATTAGGGCATGTTTCCTATGATTAAGACATTTTGTTTTTTTTGTTGTGTCTTGTTGGCAATAGACATTGAAGAATTCCAAATTTTTATATTGTATAGTTTATAAATTTTATTTTGCAAATAGACAATGATTCTTCAATGTGCTAATTTATAGTTGTACCTAAAATATATCCTTGAGTCTTTTTCTAGAAGCTTGTATACAATGTTCATTTTTGGTAAGATTTTATAGACTTGGTTTACCATACATTTCCATTGACCACAATTATTAGGTGTACTTATTTTATTGAACAATGTTAATATTTAATCTAAAATTTATTATTGAATGTTGGATGCCATGTTGGTTTCTACTCAAAGTGCATGTATTCTATAAGCACTTGATTTGGCGTTTGAATAATGTAATAGCATTCAAAACCAACCTTGTACTTGTTTTTGACAAGTAGACTTCTATTGTTCTAAAATGTCCCTTCTAAAAGTGCATTTAAATTGATTCTATACATAATTGCAATTCATTGACAATTGATTATCTATATTTTGATTTTATATCCATGCTATAAGATAGTTTTAAAGGCCTAGAAAGATTTTACTTTGAAAATTTACAGTAATTTCATGCCTCTTATCCAATAATCCTAAGAATTTGTGATTTTCAATTGTTAATAGTCACTAATAAAAACCTTCATTTTAGATGATGAATCAAAATTTTCAAATTGATTTTAGGTGATGTCTAATGCAACAACTCTTCTTTTTTATGCCAACACAAATGTCCAATTATGTAATATCAATGCTGACATAAGAGTATAGGGTTGTTGCATTGGACAATGCCTAATATCTATTTAAATTTTTTTGGCATGTCACTAACTTAAAAACATAGGATTCATATAGTACAACAAAACATTTTTGTTTTCAAAAAATGTACCTCCAATTTTATTAAATTGTTTATTTTGACGTTTTTTAGGTGTTGTCATCTTAAAGTAAGTCTACCTATGACAATCCAAATGCCATACAACCCATCACATAGAAAATTGTACTAATGGTATATACCCAACTCTAGAATGTGCTCCATTAGAATATTTGGCCTATGAGCCCTTTACACTACAAGAAAATGGGGGTATAAATAACTTGTCTACAATGATTGCAGTATTGCACCGACAACAATGATTGCAAAATGACTACAAAATGACTATTTTTCAATCATTGTTTTTGATGCAATCATTGTTTTTGATGCAATCATTGTAGACAAGTCATTATAACTCTATTTTTTTGTAGTGTTATAGGTAGATTTAAGGTAGAAGGCTCAAGAATAGGCATTAAAACCACCCACCTCCTCAAATGTACATTGTTTGTATATGATGCTTTTTCACCTTTACAAAAATGTACAAATAGTATACATTTGAGGAGGTGGACGATTTTAGAGCCAATGTCATTTGGACTTCAAAAATTCATTAAAAATTCCACAAAGTTTCTAAAAACATGAAACGACTTGCATTAGATGCCAATTCCACTCAACTTTCAAGGAAAATTTATTGAAAATATTTCAAGAAGTTTGAGATCTCCAAAATTTAGCTTCAACTGTTAGATGGGCGCTTTATGGACCTCCTACCTTACTTTAACCCTAGACTGTTGCCATCACCAATTAGTGGCATTTGGATGACAGTCCAACTGTCCAAGGTCACAAGAAGAGATAAACAATAGTTTTTTCATTCACTTTTTTTTAAATGACCTCTCATGTTGAGTTATGAAGAGTATCCAACTGATTATTTAGTTTAACTAATGTTTGTTTTCATGTAGTTGAGAAGTAATTAGAAAAAACAGATGGCAAAAATTGCCATTTCAGTGTATTCTAAAAGTTCTCCTTGATAAAGATATTTTTTGAATTTGAGGCCAACTAATAAAATAGAGGTCCTCTACTCTAGAACATGATGCTTTTTGATCTTTACAGTAATGTACAACCAGTGAACATTTGAGGAGGTGGGCAGTTTTGGAACCCTATGCCATATTGACTTCAAAAATTCATAACTAATTCTACAAAGCTCCAAAAAATATGAAACGACTTGAGTTCAATGCCTATTCAAGCTGTCTTTCAAGGAAATTTCACTGAAAAATATTTCAAGATGTCTGACCTGCCCAAAATTTTGTTCCCGCCCTTAGAAGGTCGGTTTATAGACCTCCTCCCTTAATCATATGTGTATGAAAATTTTAATTTTAATTTTTCAGAGATGAAACTGCATGTCTTCTGTACTTCACAGAAATTTCAGATTTTTTTGAGGAAAATTGTATTTTTTGAAATTTTTTGAACAAAAATTGAAGAAAAAATCATATCAAATAGAAAATAATCTCAAAAAATCTGAAAATTTCACCATGTGTGAAAAATACAGTGAAAATCATTATCATGTAAACTAATTTGCCACATACATCTATAATTAGAATATAGTAGACAATAAAAATACAGTCAAAGTTCAAATTGCAATAAAATATTCATTTTTATAAATTTTTCTAAAATTTCAATTGGAGCAGCAACTAAAGTAGAAGACCTTCATTTCATTAGTTAGGCTCAAACTCAAAAAATGTCATTTTCAAGGAGAAATTCCAGACTTTGTCAATTTCTCAAAATACACTAAAATGGCAAATTTTGTCATCCGTTTTCTCTAATTACTTCTCAAATACATGAAAACAAACATTAGTTAGACTAATGACTCAATTAAAGACTCTTTACAATTCAACAAAAAAGTCATTATAGTCAATTTCGCAAAAATGGTAGTATTCCATTAAAATGGCATGACATTCCATTGAAATGACACATTTTCTTCCTCTACCTCTAGGCCTCTATGTCAAAATGGCACTCGGAATACCGCCATTTTCATGAAATTGACCATCATTAAAATAATATGAAGGAAAAAAACTACTGTTCAGGTTTTCTTGGGCCCCTGTTGATTGAAGTCATCCTGAACTAGCTACAGTAGTCCACTTGTACTTGCACCTGATCCATGCCCCGATAAAGCCTTGCTTCCATTCTCCTCGTCACGTCCTTGTCGCCATCCAGACTTCCATAGTTTCTTCGGCACATGCTCCACTAGTCAGCTTCATCTACTACAGTAGAATAATGTCGTACCGAGGGAAAGGAATGTAGAGTTGCTTCCTTCCTTTGGGATTACTGCAACCCAAGTTGTACACTACCTTACAATACTCCAAAATCTCATTGCATGATTAATGAACACAAAGAAGCGCAGTACGTACCACCAACTTGCACAGTTTTTCAAGCGCCTATGACCTCATGAAGTGCAACTACCTAGTTTTTTGCACGGTGAGAAAAGACTGTTGGCAATTCAAACACCAATATTTTGCAATCTACACAGTGGAATTTTCTGAAATCTTTTTCCACATTGTCTCAAACCACACTAGTTATTACCAGTCCTCTTACATACAGAGTGTAAGAAAGTTCCTACTCTTAAAGCCACTAACTGAGTTGCTACATCGAGTATCAGTACTTTTTTGCATGATTAATATTGACATTAGTTAAGTTTCTACTCCGTACTTTCTAACACCGACCGACCATTTTTCTTACTCGCTCAGGAGTGTCTGTACTCTTTCTCTTGCAATAAGTGGAAAACAAAAATATCTCACTGCATGCGGAGTCCGGATCCTGTTTCCCCGGCGATTTTCCACGTATTTTATCTCTTGCAATGATCCATTTGTGTCAAAAGATATATAAAGAAAATCTCGTGACAATCCAGTCTGTGACACTTGTTGTAAGAGAATGAAAACCCATAACTTACGTCGATGAGACTATCGGCCATTCGAACGTACGTGCAGACGACTTCGGCGCACATGTTCCTGCGGTCGTTGCTGTCGATGCACGAGAGTGCGTGCTTTCTATCCGAGTAGTGAGACTGACACGTCAGGCAATCAGGCATCAGCTTGGACTCCTTACGCACTTACTGGAGTACAATGCTTGTCGCTTCATCCACGCTACAAGTGTTTCTGAAAGGCAATTGGGTCTCTCTCTCTCTCATTAAAATCGTGAGTGGGTACCTTAAGGAAAATAAATTCCGCAACTTCAATTGGTCCTCTCCTCTGCGTGAATCACTCGATGAACAAGACACGGTACAAATCTGAACGTTGCAGATTGATTCGGACATCCGGATATGATGCCCCAGAACCTGCTTGCTGATTTCTCCTGTGCACAAGATTTTATTAAGGAAGTGTATACGACGTGTATATATACGATGGGTATACATACGATCCTCTTCAAGGACTACCACTGACGAGCCAGTTCAGTTCCTCTGCCGAGCCTTGTTACTCAGTCCTCTGCAAGGGACGGGCCCTCTTGAACACGAGCCGTCGCACCCGACAGGTTGATGGGGTAAACTGGCTCCTGGTTTGGAAAGAAGAGGCCGAAGTTGGTTTCGATCCCGTCCCCGGGCTTCAGGTTTTCGTTGAAGAGAGCGAAGATGAACGTAGGGATTCGATCGTTCGGCCGCAGGGGAGTGCCGCCTCGCAGCACATGCTGGACGAGATTGTTGTTGTACGTTCTCGCGTTCGCGACGTTGGCGCCAATTCCACCCCCTCCGGACGGCCAACCGGACTCCGTGATCACCAGCGGCACGTCGCCGTAGCCGAGGCGGTTGATCGCAGCGTAGACAGAGTCCACCTACGGGAATTCAAATCTCAGATTAGATCATCAGCAACTCATTTTCCGATTAATGGCGAACAATGATATATCGAGAGGAATGCACGAGCTGATCGAGTAATTTGATAACGAGCCAGCCTAGCTAGGAGTCAGAGCTATTGATTAAAGTTAGGTACAATCACATTCAGCTTTGCTCTTTCAGTTTAAAGCTGAAATTCAGCAATATTCCGGCCGATTGCAAAAGATGAGATTAATGCGCAAGCGGTCAAGGGTTTTGATTACTAGAACAGGTGTTGATTGAAGTTTACGATTGCACGAATCTTCGCGACTTTGCTCTGTTCACTGAAAACTGCAAATTAAATAGCTTGGCAATACCCCAATTGCGAAAACTGAGGAGGATGCATAAGCGGTTGACAATTGACAATTAGGACAGGCGTTGATTTCAAGATAAGAACAATTGCACGAAACCTTGGTGTATTAGCTGAAAATTGCCTGATAAATTGCCAATTTTCCGGTAGTGAAGAATGAGACGAATGCACAAGCTAAGCGGTTTGATGACTAGGGCAGTTGTTGGTTTTAAGATAAGTACAGAATGGGGAGTACAGCACGAAACCCTGGGATGTTTACAGAAAATTGCCAATTACACGGAAAATCATGTTGGTACCTGCGCGTCGAACAGACAGCGGTACGTTCTCCCGGAGTCGGGAACCGAGGGCGCGTTCGGGTTGAAGAGCGCGTAATCCAAGCTTATTTGGCCAGGGCCCGAGCCAGGGTTGTCTCGGTACGTGAAGAACGGGTAGACGTTGACCATGAATGGGGATTTTGTCTGGCGCAGAAACTCGAGGATGCCGCGCATGGGATTGTTGTCATTGAAAGTGCCAGCCGACGGCGGAAAGGAAACGTCAATCACGTCAAACTTATGCGGCGTGGACACTTTGATGCTGCCTCCCAACCCTTGGCTCTCCAGAGCGCGCTGGATGTTTTGCATGGCGGGCAGGAGCTTTGACTTATCGTTGCGGCCGTCGGCGAAATACTCGTTGCCGACGCCGATGGATTTGATGCTTGTTGCCCCGGAGAACGGGCGGATGTTGTCTTGGACCCAGCCATTGGCCGCGGCTTGGCTGTTGGCGACGACGGTTACTTCCTGGTTCGGCAACGCGACGGAGAGATTGATGCCTGAGCGGTGAGGAAAATTTCGCAAGAAGTTTAGCTGAATGTCGAGAAGAGATTGAAGATCTTTGCAATCGTCTACTTTCATCATAGAATCTTTTTCTAGCAATCAGTCTGGAATTTGCTACAAAGAAATGTCGAAATAATCCATAATTGTACCAAATTTAGCCCTTGCTTCCAAATCATGTATGAAAGAATGAAAAACACACCACCGAAACGGCAATCAAAAGTAAAGACTGAGCGATGTTCGGAATCCTCCGTACCTGAGTTTGCGAACGCGCGCAAGAGTTCGTGATTAGCGTCGTAGATCTTCACTTCCGTCACGCCGTGTCTTTGGAGCAGCGCGACGACTTGCGCGAAAGATGGCAAGTTATTCCCAAGTTGTCCGTAGCAGACGCCGATAGCCATGATGAATCAATATCAACTGGAAATTTCAACTGTTTTCAATCGATCGATCGATTTACTCCTGAATTGGAACAATTGGGTTGATCTCATAAGTTGAGTGAATGTTCGAATTTATGCCGCAGCCTGTCTGTGCGCTTGATCGATCTGTTACGGCATCCGAAGCATATGCCAGTAGGTGGCTACGGTACCAAATGTCTGTCCAAGCAGCTGACGATGACGCAGCTTTGAATTGACGTCGGTACGGTCACATTAAGCACGTTCTTCCTTGGCGTCACAAAGTCGCAGCATGCGTCGCGAAGGATTGTTCACGAAATTTCGAGAGAAAAGCTTCTGCAATTCTGCAACCCAGAAATTTGTGCCGGAGACTGGCTCCGCGTACTGGATGGAAGCTGACGCTGGTCGGAATCACTGATGCTTTTTGTATTTTAGATTATCTGACGCGCTCTGACGTCCATATTCTGGACGATGAACAGAGGGCTTCGAAGGCACTGTTTCATCCAACTAACCTCTGATTTATCAAATGTAATACTTGACTCTAGGAAGGACAACCTTCCTTAATGACCGAATTCATTAAAATCTGATACATGTACAAAACTATAAGCAAAAATATGCAAAATTTCAAAAAAGGATTGAGGTGTTTTGGGGTTAAGAATTTGGTTGAGGCTCCAAATTTTGAAGAAATGTTTTGCAAAATGCTTGTCTTATTTTGATTGCGATAATGCAATTTCTGGCAATTGGCAACAAATAATTCTTTCTGTAGACATTTCAGACTTTTAGAGTAGCTCGCTTTACAAATTTAGTTGAGGCTCCGAATGAATTGTTCTATTATTATATTGAAAAAGGTTTATGTTGTGGGGTCTTATTGTTGGTAGTCACAAGGAGATTTCAGATTCTTTTAGAATGCATTTTTTGGACACTTTAAATAGAAATTATGAATTTTCAAAGTGATGAAAATAGAAATTTATAAAACCAACAATAAACATTCGTGAATAGTGAGAGTATATATTAGGTAAGATGATGGTTTCAGAAAGGTGTTGGTTTTAGGTGTACATATGTATAGTTACCTTTATAGCTTAGTTCATGGTTGTTCTTTTGGTGTCTACACATATATTAAGAATAATTGAACTTGTTTTTAATGTTTTTGCAAAAAAAGGTGCAACAAAGAATATTCTACATGTATTTTGATCAACTTATCCATTTTGGAAAAAAGAAGGAAAAGAATCATTACATGCAATCAAAAGCAAAAGCATACATCTTCCTTTTCTAGAGTATAGAGGAACTAATGAGTATGATTTTGGTATTGGACACTTTCTCTTTTCAAGAGTAATCTATGAGGGAAAAGCTTAGGAAAATTCTTGAAGTAGGAGAATTAGAAAAGTGCGAAATCTCATCAAAATGGGCATATTGACATTTTAATCTGTAAAAAATAGGAAAAGAATATTTTATTAAATCTAAAAAATTTCTATTTGGGAAGACTTGATTGTGATGAGGTTTCACCAAAAGAATAATCTTAGAACCATCATCAGTGTTCAAAAATTGCGTGTAGTAGGAATGTTGTTTGCATTCTTGTGGAGGATATAAAAATTAATGTGTTTCTAACTTTTCTTTTGGTGGAAATATGCTTTTCCAATATGCAAATGTACCATGAAAATTTCAACTTTAGATCATTAAATTTGGGGATTCTTAACCCTTTAAGTTCTTTTACTATATTTTCACCAGAAACGTTCCAAGTCTGTCATTTCTTATACGAGTACCAAATATTTGGAAAATACTACTTTTAGATACATATAACCATAGGATCTTATATTATGATGGTTCAAAAATATCAAGAAAATTTTTCAAAATTTCAAAATTTCAAAATTTTATACTATGTGGATTACAAGATATAAGCATTTGGATTAACAAAATTCATTTTTTGGACCCTGCAAAAAACCAGGCACTTGCACTTTACAAGCTCTCATTTGCAAGAAAAAAAGTCCAAAATATTAGAGCTTCTTTGGATTCATTTTCCAAGGCAAGTTTGCTACATGCTTGAAATTTTTTAAATCATTTGAAATTGTACAACATTAAGGAAAAAAATAGTAAGTAGAAAGAAGTAGAGATTGATTCAAAATACTAAATTATTAAGAATTTATTTGTGAAATTGAAAATTTCCAATTCCAATGGTTCCAATGTTGAAATAAACAATCTACACCCACCATTTTTTTCCTTCAAAATTATTAAAAATCGAGTAAAATAAAGGACTTCAAAGTTTATTTTAGAGTAGAAATTTGATAAATACCTTCACACTAAAACTCTTCATAACTTTTGTCTCATTAATCTAAATAGAATGATTGAAAGCTTTCCATTTATATATGAATCCATAAACCAATTTCAAATTTTTGTTTCCAAAAGAAGTGATTTTTTTTATCTGCCTAACTATTAAAGTTGAAATAGAAACATGTCATGCATTCATTTTTTAACCATGCTACCAAAAGTTACAAAAATTGTTGGGCTTTAGAGATATTCTTTGTCTACAACTTCTATAAATTTTGGTGTCAAAACATAGAAATCTTTAGTCACATGTATGTGCAAAAAATTTCTATCTTACCTAAAAAGGCACTTTGGTCCTTCAAGGGTTAACATAGTAAAAAAACTCTAAACCTCACTTTGTGACTAATTAACAAAAATAAAATTTAAATATAAAATTATTATTTTTATTTCTAAAAATAAGAAATGTGAGAACCAACTAATCGGAGAGGTCTACTAATTATTTCATGATCTTAGATAATTTTATTCAAAAGTTATAGCAAAAAAGAATAACACCGCTTCAATTATAACAAGAATAGGACCAATGTTTCTTGTAATCACCCAATTCTAAATTCCCTACATTATTGCAATGATTATACAAATCTTGCATTCTTCAAAATTGTCAAAAAATGATTGTTAAATTCATGGCTTATAAGGGTCATTCCAAGAAACATCATTAGAAGAAATCTGAGGGCATTTCAAGGCCGTTTCGGGTCTGTTCACGAAATGGCTCCCAATGCCATTAGCTGTTGTCAGGCTAGCTTTAATCAAATACAAAACAACAAAAAAGCAAAAAAATTTGGGTCCTAAAATATGAAAATAAGTCAAAAAAAATTTGAAAAAAAAAATTACGTGGCAAGGTCGCGACCACATAGGATTCGAGTTAATAGGGCAGAAACTACATTCCCGTTGTCCGGGAACTTGCAGTCTCCTAATGCCCTCAAATTTCATCTAATGTGAGTGTTTTTCATAGAATTTGTTATAGTATTTGCTATACTATGATATTTTGGAAAAAAATATTTAAAAAAATAATAATATAAATAATTAGTATAATACTAAAGATAACATGTTACCAAAATTTGAGACCTAAGAAAATTGTAAATAAGATGTTATTCACAAAGTAGAATTACTACATTTTTGAAGAAACTAGAGACTGGTTTGTAAGAAAATAGGAGAAATAATTTTAAAAAAATTGAAAATTGGCCATTTGAGAGGACTTTATGGTGGTGAGATTTGAAGAAAAGGATGATCTTGAAACCATTTTCATTATTTAGATGTGCTTGCACATGGGACTTGTATTTATATGGATAAAGAGGATATGAAATAATATATTTTAAGATACCCCTTGATAGGTGTATGAGTGCCTAGTATAAAAATAGACTACAAAAATTTCAACTCTAGATCATTAAATTTGGGTACACCAAAAACCATTAGAAGAGTTTTGAGGGCATTGGAAGACTATGGGTTCCTAGACTATGGGAATGCAGAAATATAGTGCGTTGAAGTGCTTGAGAGAATGCCACGTTACTAATTTTCTTTTAAATTTTTTTTTTTGCATTTCAAGACTCAAAATAAAAAAACAAATTTGCTAATTGTTTGACAACTGCTAGGTTAACAATGGCCAATAGTTTTGGAGACTATTTTGGAAACAACCTTGAAACAGTCTTTGAATTCCTTCAAAACTCTTCTAATGATAGTGCCCCCCCCCCCCCAATTTCAAATTGTGACAAATAATCAAAATTCAATTTAAAATTTTGGATATTCTTTAATTTTAGAAAGCTTAAAGATCTCATTAACATCAAAGTTAGAAATTTCATATTATTAGGACTTGGTATTCAAAAATTACAATACAATCATGAGAAAAAAGACATTTTAATTGTGATGGAGAGTAAGACTAGTGTTTCTTGCAATGATTCATATTAATCCTTATAGCTCTTTCCTTTGAATTCATGAAATCAACAATATTAATTTAATTTCTAACCTTTCAATTAGCCCCTAATATTCCACACTCAAATTCAACATGTCTCTAAGTGAAAATGAATTTTGATGAGATGGATAGGATGACATATAGCAAATTAGGTTCAAATATGAGCATCACAATTAGTCTAGCTAGAATTGATCAATTTGGAGCCATGCAACTTTATGTTTGTTCAAAGAGTTAGCCATGCAATGTTTGTACATAAATAAAATCCAAAATTGCAAATTGGATCATAATTGTAGTATACAACATAAAATAATTTAATCTATTAAAAAAATTGATCCACATAAGCATTAGGGCATGTTTCCTATGATTATAACATTTTGTTTTTTTTGTTGTATCTTATTGGCAATAGACATTGAAGAATTCCAAATTTTTATATTGTATAGTTTATAAATTTTATTTTGCAAATAGACAATGATTCTTCAATGTGCTAATTTATAGTTGTACCTAAAATATATCCTTGAGTCTTTTTCTAGAAGCTTGTATACAATGTTCATTTTTGGTAAGATTTTATAGACTTGGTTTACCATACATTTCCATTGACCACAATTATTAGGTGTACTTATTTTATTGAACAATGTTAATATTTAATCTAAAATTTATTATTGAATGTTGGATGCCATGTTGGTTTCCACTCAAAGTGCATGTACTCTAAATGCACTTGATTTGGCGTTTGAATAAGGTTATAGCATCCAAAACCAACCTTGTACCTGTTTTTGACAAGTGGACTTCTATTGTTCTAAAATGTCCCTTCTAAAAGTGCATTTAAATTGATTCTATACATAATTGCAATTCATTGACAATTGATTATCTATATTTTGATTTTATATCCATGCTATAAGATAGTTTTAAAGGCCTAGAAAGATTTTACTTTGAAAATTTATAGTAATTTCATGCCTCTTATCCAATAATCCTAAAAATTTGTGATTTTCAATTGTTAATAGTCACTAACAAAAACCTTCATTTTAGATGATGAGTCAAATTTTTCAAATTGATTTTAGGTGATGTCTAATGCAACAAATCTTGTTTTTATGCCAACACAAATGTCCAATTATGTAATATCAATGCTAATATAAGAGCATAGGGTTGTTGCATTGGACATTGCCTAAAATCTATAAAATTTTTTTTGGCATGTCACTAATTTAAAAACATAGGATTCATATAGTACAACAAAATGTTTTTGTTCTTAAGAAAGGTACCTCCAACTTTATTAAATTGTTTATTTTGACGTTTTTTAGGTGTTATCATCTTAAGGTAAGTCTACCTATGACAATCCAAATGCCATCCAACCCATCATATGGAAAATTGTACTAATGGTATATACCCAACTCTAAAATGTGCTCCACTAGAATATTTGGCCTATGAGCCCTTTACACTACAAGAAAACGGGGGTATGAATGACTTGTCTACAATGATTGCACCGACAACAATGATTGCAAAATGACTATTTTGCAATCATTGTTGTGGATGCAATCATTGTAGACAAGTCATTTATACCTCTATTTTTTTGTAGTGTTATAGGTAGACCTAAGGTAGAAGGCTCAAGAATAGGCATTAAAATTGCCCACCTCCTCAAATGTACATTGTTTGTATATGATGCTTTTTCACCTTTACAAAAATGTACAAATAGTGTACATTTGAAGAGGTGGATGGTTTTAGAGCCAATGTCATTTGGACTTAAAAAATTCATTAATAATTCCACAAAGTTTCTAAAAACATGAAACAACTTGCATTAGATGCCAATTCCACTCAACTTTCAAGGAAAATTTATTGAAAATATTTCAAGAAGTTTGAACTCTCCAAAATTTAGCTTCAACTGTTAGATGGGTGCTTTATGGACCTCCTACCTTACCTTAATCCTAAACTGTGGCGTTTGGATGACAATCCAAGGTCATAAGAAGAGGTAAACAATAGTTTTTTCATTCACTTTTTTTTAAATGACCTCTCATGTTGAGTTATGAAGAGTATCCAATTGATTTTTTAGTCTAACTAATGTTTGTTTTCATGTAGTTGAGAAGTAATTAGAAAAAACAGATGGCAAAAATTGCCATTTTAGTGTATTCTAAAATTTCTCCTTGAAAAAGACATTTTTTGAATTGGAGGCCAACTAATGAAATAGAGGTCCTCTACTCTAGTTTCTTCTCCAATTTGAGTTTTGGAAAATTTTGGAAAATTTAATATTTTATTGCAGTTTGAACTTCGTCTGTATTTTTAATGTCCACTGCATTCTAATCATAGATTTATCCGGAAAATAAACTTATAGCATGATTTTTGTCACTGTAATGTTCACACATGGTGAAATTTTCAGATTTTTTGAGATTATTTTCTATTGGATATGATTTTTTCTTCAATTTTTCTTCAAAAAATTCCAAAAAATACAATTCTCCTCAAAAAAATTAAAAATTTCTATGAAGCATAAAGGACATGTAGCTTCATCTCTCCAAAATAAAATTAAAATTTTTCATACACATCTGGTTACAAAATGGCAACAAACTAAGTGACGGATAGTGAGCCCTGAAACTAGTGGTTATAGGCCCGACGTTTTAGGATTAACCCTGAAACATTGGGCCTATGACCACTAGTTTTAGGCCACACTCTCTGTCACTGAGTTTGTTGCCATTTTGTAAGGGAGGAGGCTCTAAAACCGCTCAGGTTCTAAAACTGCTCACCTTCTCTAATGTATAATTCTGGTACATGATGCTTTTTGATCTTTACAGTAATGTACAACTAGTGAATATTTGAGGAGGTAGGCGGTTTTGGATTCCTATGCCATATTGACTTTAGAAATTCATAATTAATTCTACAAAGCTTCAAAAAATATGAAACAACTTGGTTTCAATGCCTATTGAAGCTGTCTTTCAAGAAAATTTCACTAAAAAATATTTCAAGATGTTTGACCTGCCTAAAATTCTATTCCAGACCTTAGATGGTTGGTTTATGGGTGATTGCAAGAAATAGTGTTCACTTTTCGTAGCGTTTTGGAGGGGACTGTTTTTTGGGGGCATAGGACTGCCAGTACTACAGGTACTACAGGCGCCGATTTCTGACCGTTGATGATACTGCCGATTTGCTGTACTTCAGACGCGTATATTGGAGTCCACCGGCTGAGGAGTTAATGTGGCCGGTCGACCACGTTTTCTTGAATGTCACATCAATTTAAGCGCCTGACAAGTGGATCCGTGTGGGATGAAAATCGTGGCTAACTGCGTTCGCTCATCTCCGTTCATTCATCTACTATTGGATGGATGAATGAAATACTAAGCCGTTGTGGATGAAATTTCGAAAAGTGGCGGCTATGGCTGCCGACTGCTCCATTGTGCTCCTCTTCGGTGATGTAGTGTATGCTGCCGCGCTGCCGGTGCGTCCTCTTGTGTGTGCAAATTCAATTGAATTGCGTGAAATAATGGGCAATTCTTATTACTAATCTGTGGACGGAGGTGCATGTCAAGTGCAAGTGTCAGGGATTGCCATCTCCGAAGATGTGAAGAGAATGGGTTTCCGAGTCCACCAGTGCACCGTGAGTTCGACGTAGTAGTACGCAACAATTCTGTAAACGCGTGGAAGGAAGTGCATGACTGACTTCAAGAAGGCACTGAAATGTGGAGTGCGTGAAGGGTGACTTCAGGGTTAGAGGAGCGCTTTCGCCTACTACGGGGTTGTTGGGCGACAGAAGATCGCGATCGGACCGCCGAGCTGCGACATTGGCGTGAAGTGCGTAAAGGCTGCTGCTTTTTGAAGCGCTCACTGGACGGTGCTCTTCAAAATCTGTGAGTTTGCAAACCCGCTTGCTCCATAGGCTTTGCTTTCTGCTTTCTCTATGCGGGTCATGTCTTGAGCATTCCTGCTTACTGAATACAGAATACATGCTTCGTGATGTGTGCTTCACTTGAAGTCCTCTTAGAAATAGTCAGTGTTCAGCATTACTCTCCCACTGAGTGCACAGCGGAGTGGAATTATGTTAAACACTACGCATGACGCAGTCAGGTGCTCCATTTCTTCATTGAACCTTGGTTGAAAAAAATAGGAAGGCAGTACTGGACATGCCTTTCTTCATTTTAGTCCACAACATACTAAACGCACAACATAAATGTCCTTTTAGCAGGGTAATTTCACTGATCAGGGCATGGCAAAAACAAAGGGCAATGTACGACAGAGGGAATCCGACGACAAGTCGGAAGGCATTGGTGGCGAAGCTGTTAGGACGCCACCTGCGAAGACTCGCGACAGAAGTGCCGTCAATGCAAACCCCAGATCCATCCCTGCGTCCATGCCGCCGCCTAGAAGAAATACACCCACGAACAGGAGGAAGAGAAAGCTGGACCTCAAAAACAAGGAGGACCCTGGTCGGAAGAAAACAACGCCTGCATCTGCTAGTGGCTGCTCCTCCTCTGGGACCTTGGCTCCTGTACAAGGCACTTTCGAAGCGGATGGTGATAGTGATTATGCGGAAGCCACAGTCGGTTCTCAGCGAAAGAGGCCAAGAAAAAGGGGAGAGAGGACTCCCCGCACCTTCACTGAGCCAGAATGTCTGAAGCAGCTGGCGGCCTTACGAAATCCAGAGAAGCGTCCCCCGCCTGCCATGACTGCAGAGATGTTTGCATCTAAATTCGGTCTTCATGACGACGGAATTAACAGCCACCGGATGAAGATAGGGAAGGGTATTTCCTTGGAAGAAGTGGAGTCTGTTTGGGGATCAGAGAAATCCCGAAATGGTTTCCTATTGTCGGAGAAGTTGTCCAAGCAGTTGAGGAGAACGGCGAAGAGACTCTATTGTGTGTGCTACCAGAAAACCAGAGCCCCTACTCACGTCGCTAAGGAGTTTGCTATCGGGCTTGTTCTAGACAAGGTGCAGAACAAGAAAGTGAATTGGGCGGAGTTTGCCTGCGAGACGAACATTGAGCAGTGACGGTCGTATTGCTGACGAGTTAAAATTTGGATTGAGGGCTTGGCAGGACTGCGGAATCTACCTACTGCTGAAGTCTACGAATCGGAGGGCTTCATCGACTACATACATGTTGACGAAGACAAATTTGGGGTGGCGGACACTTTGGACGGCGCCTCGACTAGGGACACTAAGGTGCCTCCTTCAGTTCCCATGCCTGAGGACGACTCCATCATCGCCGAGCGCAGGTATTCTTCAGAGTCTTACTTATCACTTGTATCATATGGAAGAATGTGCTTTTCTGATTTCCATACTTGCATGTCTTTTCTTCATGTACACCTCTTCAATTCAGTTGATAGTCCTCATACAGTGCTTGCACTTGTCAATTCCTTCCTTAGGTGTCTCCTGTACCGTCTCCTTTTTTCCTCTCATGTAGGTCAGAATAAGCATCTGGGTCTTACTATATGTCTAAGACAGTACTTCTGCCTATTATATCCTATGTCTTCAGTTCACGTCCTTCAAAGAACTCGTGTAATTTCTCTTTGGCACACACGCAGTCTTGTGGCCACATGCAGTCCTTCCACTTGCCGTAGGACTTCGACTACATTGTTTGGTACTCAGAGGTATTGAGCAATATGCAATGTAGTACCTCTACTTACCGTATTTCACCTTGTTCAAATGCAACATGGCACTTCCACTGCCATGGCCTCATATGTAGTCTTACACAATCCACAGCCGGTGAGGGTGCCGAGCACTGGCTCCTAAAAACCATTATGTCTGCTCCTCTCTTTCCATTCATGACTACTTTGTACTCTCCATTTCCACTCTTCTAAAGCATAGCGCTACTATGCTTTTGTCCTTCACAATGAACTAGTACAAATTTTGTGCTCAGGTACTGGCCACTTCTGCAAGTACTTCTTGAGTGGACTGTCTTACTTTCTGCAAGTAGTACTCATGCATGTCTTTGCTTAAACATGAAAGTCAGTCTAAGTAGCATTACTACTGGTATGGAGTTGTTTATTGCTAGAAGTAGTACTGACATAAACCTCTCCACATTCAGTGGTCAAGACTACTACATACGCAACACTACACTTAGTGCTACACAGTAGTCTTTGACATTTCTAGAGTAGTCATATGGGGAAAGGGATGGACATTGTAGTCATCACTAATACTGAAAGTACTACAGTGGAGTATTCTGGTGCTTTCATACAATACTTTTTTGTACTAAGTGAAGATCGTTGCACTACTTTGTAGTACTGTGACTCACTTGTGCTTCGTGAAGGCAGGTCGTGTGCGAACGTCACATTCTTCGATTGCATCGACAGAGAAGGCTCTCCCTTTCATGTCAATGTCCATGTCATTTCTATGAGCGCTAATGTTGTGTTGTGCATAATTCATGTAGAATTCAGGAAGTGAGGACTCTTCTGAAGACCTTGGAGACAGAAGTGCTTCGCATGAACAACAAAATAGATGTCCTACACTCTCACGCAGAGCAAGAGCAGCTGCAGTGGCAGGCGTGCTGTCAAGTTGTCCAACAATTTGAAGCATCCTTAACGGAGTTGGGACACAAGGTTAAAGTTGGCGCTACAGAAGAAGAAATAGCTGCTGCGTGTACTGAAGGAGCACTAGCACCCATTTTGAAGATGTATTACTTGAACGTCAAGAAACTCGAAGCATTTGCTGCAGCGCTGTTGTTATCCAAGTCTTCAATCAACGAAGCGGAAGCTGCAAAGAGGGCGACTACCTCGCGTGTCAAGGCGCTGCAATCTTATTTGGAGGAGCTCACTGCTGGAAAGGATGCTGTACACTTGTGACCGCTACCGTTATGCAACTCTGAAGAAGAAGTCCCCTGCCATATAAAGAAGCCTTCTCTTCCGATGGTCCTCCAATGCTGTATTTGCTGTGATTTCTTCCCTCATTGGGATATCATTCTGTGCGTGTGCCAACATGTTTACCATCCCTGGTGTGCCGCTCATTGGTTTAGAAGCAACATCACTTGTACGGTGCCCATGTGTGGTTTGGTTTCCAAGAGTTGGTATGCTAGTTTTGGCTTTGGGGAGTACGATTCAATTGCACTTGCACAGGGAGCTGCCGGCAGTATTGAAGCGCTTGGCGATGCGGAACATGGGGTACCAGCACCTGCTCCTTCAAAAAGTTGACCAGGTACTTCTTTCTGTGATGCAGGTTTTGTGAGTTCATGTCGCATGTCATTCATTTCTGCTGTACTGCACACTGTCTTGCTCCCAGCGCCTGTACTAACTAAGCGTTGTGAATTTCATTCAACGTTGCAGACGGGTCCAATTTTGACGACGGTGCGCCAAATTTAGAAGTGTGTGACAGTGCAATGTCCAAGTCTTCGGGTGGGGGGTACAGTCACACTGTGGCAACCGTCTTCCACGTAGAAGGCCGGAATGCACTGTTGAACCCGAAGGCAGTGCTAGGTCAAATCCATGACTCGGAAGACAGTGGTCATCGGCTCCGACGTCTCCACTCCCGCAACCACAATTGCATAGGAGTGCACTCCAACATCTCCATCGCAGCAGCCTGCTCTGTGCACTACACCTCCCCCGGCTAATCCTGTTCTTCACGCCACGAAGTCCATTTCCCCCCCGTCTCCTGTGAGCACTAATACAGTAGTGCCTAACGTAGAAGGGCCGTCAACGGAGCTCCAGCGAGCGTGCACTCCAGACTCTCCACCGAAGATGTCAACTGCAGCTCCACAAATTAGTGTTCCCAGCCCTAGCGCGGAAGTTGCACTACAGAGCTGCAGTCCGAATTCCCTGAATAACAACAATGTGGATGTACTGCCTGGCAAGATGAAGGCACTCTCCAACACCGTGCAGGATACATCTCCTACTGAAGAAGCTCTTACAGCGCATGCACTTCCCGTGAGCAGCACTGCGAAGGACGCTGGCGACGCACACACCCCACCGTTCGTTGCCAGCAAAGACACTACCGTGGCTCCTATTCATGGCGCTGTCAATCCCAATTGGCGCGACTTCACTGCGGACATGGATTTTGACATGGATCCAAATGACCCAATGCTAGAGAAGTCACCTCCTCGGCATGTCCAACTGTCTTTGGACGCACTTCTCAAAATGGACAAGCACAATCTCACTACAGTAAGACCTTGTGCATTGTCCACTTATTCCTTTTCCAAGCCCATGCATTCTCTGTATTAGGAAGCTCCCCCACCGGATGCCGCACGCCATTCTGTCTTTTTCTTTAGGCTCACTAGCTGATTGCTGTTGCACTTATAATGTTGTCAGTCTTTTCTAGTGGAGCCTCACAATGTCCTTGGTTTTTTCCATTGCAGTCACAGGAAAAGCTTCTTAGGAGCACTACATCAGCGTCTCCTAATCAAGGTAGCACAAATCCACAGGAAATGCTGAAGGACAAAGCCGATGACCCTTATGACTTTGCTTATGAGCGCACCTCTGTACCCCCCAAGAAAGGAGACGACAAAGCTCTCCTTCATTCACCAACTCCACCGACAGCTGAAGACAGAAGCAATGAGGGAGACGAGGGAGCCGGTGTTTTGACTGCTTCGAACTCTCCTACGAAGTTGCGCAAGGATACTGCAGAGGACGCTCTACAGTCAAACTCAGGTGATGGACACAACCTGATAGCTAAACCGTCATATGCTTCTTCGCTAGTGCTTCTTTGAGACCGGTTTCTTACTACTACTGTCCAGTGCACACACAGACGTGGTAGTTAGGAGCCATAACCTCTTGCACTTCCGTTTTATCCTTCGTTCCCCGTTCTACTTGTCTCTGTAATTGACGTCAAAAGTGTTGCAGGCAAGGGAACGAAGCCCACCAAGCGTGGTGACGACCTGTCCCCTTCTAAACTGCGAAAGACTCGCCATAGTACCGGAAATGCATCTGGAGAAACTGCGTCTACCGCTGCTACGGTTTCGGTAGGTTCAAGGAAAAAAAAGGTGGGTACTAGGAAGTAAGTGCACTTCACTTTGACATAGAGTCATCGTTATTCATAGAATGTCGCAAAAAGCTTCTACAGTCTGGCCTGCTTCTTCTTCAACTCGTTGTAAGTGACCTCACTTCCACTATAGGAATGTCGGGGCGTTTTTGCCACCCCTATGGGCTGAAGCCAGCAATGCTGGCCTCGTCACAGCAATGGCTCTGAGGTCTCAGTGCTCATGACTGTGGGACTATGGAGTGGTTGATGGCCTACGGTTTAAGCCATGGTCCGAAGGCCAACAGTCATGCCTCAACTAGCCATTGGGTCGCCCGATGTCACCGTTGCCTGCGTCGCAACAAAGCTTTCAAGCTATGTAAATGGACCTCAGAAGTCCACACTTGAATACAAATGTCTTGACTGTGGTATGTGTTCTTTCTACAACTGCTCTGTTCAGAAATTGTAAAAGTGTGCATATGTTGGACAATAGTGCTTGTGGATTTCTTGGCTTACCTTTGTCGCCATTCTCGGAGTTCTAGTGGACTCTATATGATAAGGTGCTTTGAACAGGGGGGTCCGGGGGTTCTCGACTTGGACCTGTCTAAAGGTTTAGAAAAAGTTCTTGTCGTCGTCCATGGGGGTGATTCCTCTAACGACCGACCAGCATTTGATCAGTGCTACACTTACGTTCGGTCGTGGGGAATTCATTCCTCCGTAACTATGGGAGGGTTGTCTCCCTCGTATCGAAACACGAGTTCTCGAGGTACTGAAGTTCTTGACAGGTTTGGAGACGGGGATGTCCAATGCCACTGTCAGGAAGGGGTTGAAAAAATACCTTACCTGACATCAGGCCTTCTGCATCCTCGATATGTGAAACAGGTCAGTCACCCACCTCGCTGCAAACGTCATTTTGAAGGCCGACATGCCTCAATTAGTATTCTTGCAATTCTGGATTACAACATTGATAGGTTGTTCCTCTTGGTTTTTGCAGTTCCTACGCCGACGTAGTGGATCCACCGAGGGACTGACGTTCTGCAAAGGTCCCTGCAAGTGCCCTGAAGTTGATGATGGCACCTGCCTTGGCCATGTCACTTTGCACTTCATACGAGAGTGCAATGCTAAATGCAAATGCCCTTCAAATTGCCAGAACAGAATAGTCCAGAAGGGATTGACAACGCAGCTGCAGGTGACATCCGCCCTCCAATTGAAGTGTCCACTATGTACGGCTGCATGTAGTAGGCAAGTAGTCCAGTACTGAGGCTCTCTTTTCTTCTTACCTACCAGGTTTACTTCGTGAACAAGCAGAAGGGCTGGGGAATTCGGACAGCCCAATACCTACTGCCAGGCCGATTCGTGTTCGAGTATGTCGGTGAGGTGGTCACAAATGCGGAAATGGTCCGGCGCGGTGATCATGCAAAGTTTTCTCTGTCATTGACCGCTGACTGGCCTTGCGAAGTTGACGAGGAAGATGACTCCCTTCTCTGCATCGATTCCACTGTACTCACAAATGTGGCAAGGTGGTTGAATCACAGGTACACATTTGGAAAGTTCCCCTCCTTCATTTCCATCATGCACTTCGTTGGATGCTTGTGCCTCACTAGTGTGTGCGCTTCTTCTATGCATGTAGGTGCGGTGATGCCAATCTTATGGACATGCCTGTCTGGGTGGACACTACGAGTCCCGTTTTGTATCATGTGAGTGCAAGAGGTTCGTGATTTCAGAAGATGGTAGAGAATTTTGAATTGCTTCCGTTGTCTTTGCCGTTGCTACATTGTCTAATATCATGCACTACATTTATTGCAGGTGGCCTTCTTCGCCAATAGAGTTATAGTGCCGGGGGAGGAATTGATGTGGGACTACGGCCTCACCTTTGATGAAGGCACGTCCCCATTCGTTTGCTACTGTGGCAGTCCTCTGTGTAGGGGACGATGACTTCTAGTCTGATATTCAGGGTCACAAAGCTGTTGACCACGGAGTTAGATGTGTCATAGCATGACTACTTCTATAGTACTGTCTGTGAATATCTGTACATATTTCAGCTTTGATGTGAATTCTTGTATAAGACACATTGTAATGGACGTGGAAGGCTAGCCACACCTGACCTTCTTTGGGCATGCAACATAGCCACAATGCGTTCGTAGAATGCACAGGGGAGCCCGTAATGGAACGTACGATAGAATCGTCTTCTTATATTCTGTGTTGCACATGTGCTTCGTGAGACTGTGTATCTCAGGATGTCCCTTATGGACAGTGGTGGAGTGCACTTCAGTGGGGTCCCCAATGCAGTGGAACACAGATCCTTCTTCTGTATGCTTTCATGTAAACATCCATGTAGAGGACACTAATGTCTCTGGATTCGTCCTAATACTGATGTATACTTTGCCACAGTTGCTGAACTGAGTGCACTTTTCAATTGTAATACTACTGAGTATTACGTAGTACTCAGTTCTGACTTTGAAGAGTGTGATTCGTAGTGCTGCGTAGTACTGCTCGACAAGTGGACCATGTTTATGCCTCGGCATAGTATAACATTACAAAAGGTAGAGTACAGTTTGTTTGTTTTTTGAATTTGTAATCTTTTAAAATGGCAGGTACTCTCCCTTGTTTGTGCATTAAGTGGTTTTTTCAGCTTGTGCAAGACCTACTTCTCCAATATTCGAGTTGTTGCATGTCTTATTCCAAGCACGACTTCTTTTGTTAGATATCTCGTAAAATGAGGCATGACACATTGACAACCCTTAAAAAAACAATAGCTTTTCAGTGTCAGGGAAAGTGGAAAAGGGATGTCACTTTCACAATTCTTTCACCCCTGAGCGCCCCAGAGACCAAAATCTGGCCTCTCCAATTTGAAAAACTTTCTTGTTTGACTGTTATAATCTTCTACGTGGTACAGTCAAAGGATGTGTCCTTTTTCTCAAACCTCCAAGTCTCTCTTTACTACCAATCGGTACGGTTGGTTTATATGAATTTCTTCTTAAAAGAAAGTTTGAGTGGAAAGAGTTTGGAAAGGTTTGGATTTCGATGAATTCACTCTGGGCGCTCAGGGGCTAACTTAGAGGGAAACAATTTATTTAATAGGCACCCATGAACATGGGAACATGATTTTCATATTCCCAAGTGCCTTGAATAGCGATTTCGTTGAATACATGGGATTGTAACTATTAACAACTGTCATTGGCAATTGTCCACCTTTCTCTATGTTGAAATGAGCACTTGTAGGACATGTATGAATTCCTGAAATAGATGAAATCCAATGAAGAAGCAAGATGCATTTGTGACACTTTGAAGATTAGAAATTCCTTATACTCTTGCTTGATTTGAATTCATGATTAGTGGTTGACATTTATATGGTCTGCTTCTATAGTAGATTTAAATGTTCCTACTGAAAGGCACAAGAAAAAAAATTGGAAAGAGAAGGAAATGGAAGGAAAAAAAAAATGAAAAAAAAAAATGGAAACTTTTTAGAGAAAGGAAGGGGAAGAAGAGAATTTTAAAAAATGGAAATTTTTTAGACAAGGGAACAGAAAAAAAAAGAATGAAAAGAAAATGGAAATTCCTTACACAAAGGAAGGGAAAATAAAAAGAATGAAAATAAATTTCAAATTTTTTAGACAAAGGAAGCAAAAAAAAAAAAAATGAAAAAAAAATGGAAATTAATTAGAGAAAGGAAGGGAAAAAAGAGCGTGTCTGGAACATCCCAGGAACTGGGCACTCATCGAAACGTTTCTAAGCTGAGTAGTATCTTACACAGGACAAGAATAATTTCCAAATAAACCTAATTCCTCCTTTGCTATTTTGTTGATCATAGTAAAACTTGTCATAATCTATAGAGTAGAACATGTAAATAAGATAGTTTTAACAAGGTAAAGCCTATCCATAAATAGCTCCCAATAAGTAGTTATCTTCTATGCCTTAATATGAACCAAAGCATTACAACTTATTGATCAAAAGCTATAGAGAAACTGAAACAAAATTGATCCACTGAGAATGCTTTCACTTCTAAATTGTAGCATGTAAAAATATGTACAATAAAGAGCTAAGGTGAAGTTTGCTAAGGATAACCACATTTGTTTAAAGTCCAATAAGTCTTCATGAGGGTGTAGACCTCACCTGCACCCATACCATCCAACAAACACAAAGTTGGTTAGAAAGTGTATGCGAGGTGTCTTTAGCCTACACCACTTGTTATCGTTTTCATATGTCAAAATAATAGACAAAACAACACATAATAAGTTAATCCACAGCCACAGCTATTAACCAGAACCTGAGAGTTTGCAGAGTTTCTTTGGGAGGAAGACGCAGCCATCTGGGTAGCTTTAGAAGCTTCCACCTCAAAATTCTATTCTTACCCAACTACTAACTAGTGTGCACTGTGTAACAGTTACCACTCCCACAGCAACCAGCATCCAAGCAAAACGAGATACCAGAGCTATAGCTTCCAAATCACCCAAGGAGAAACTGCAGGCTTGTTTCAAAAAACAAGTGAGAGTGTTCTTTCAGCAGGCTAGCAACAGTGAAGCACACAGTAATAGCAAATAAACACAAAGGATATATTCACTCAAGTAAAAGCTTTGCAGTTTGCAACAGTAAGTTAGCCACCTGGGACAAGGCCTCTACAAACCGCCCAATTTTGGCAATAATTGACTCAGAACGGACAAGTGTCCAAAACTGACAAATTCATTTGTTGTAGCCTCCATTTTGAACACACAGCTATTGTCTCCATAATATCATATAACCTCCAATCCACACATCTATGGTACCATGACTGAAACAGTCAGTTATCTCAGTTCATGTGTATAATTATCTTTTGAATAATTAACTTGGGCAAATATAAAAGCACAAGGGCTTAACAAAGCCAATAGGATTAATTAACCCAATATGTTTGATAGTACAGTACATATATATCTTGTCAAGGTAAATATTGTACCATGCACTAACCAAATCTCATACCATACAACATAGAATAAGATTTTGGCAATCTAGTTTAGATTTACCATGGGGAAGGTGGGTGGGAATAACATATCACAGTCCATGTCTTATTTTTTCAAAATCAAGAACCATGGTACATATAAAATCAAAGGTTGCTTTACTTGAAGTAACCCTTGTAATACATTTAGAATCAGGATTCAACTCATAACTCATGTCATATTTCTAGAACTTAAAAATGGTATCTAGAAAAAAAGAAAAAAGAAAAAAAGAAAAAATAATTGAAATTTTTTAGAAAAAGGAAGGAAGAAAAGGAAGAATGAAAATAAATTTCAAATTTTTAAGAGAAAGAAAGCGAATTTTTTTAAAAAAAAATGGAAATTATTAAAAGAAAGGAAGGGAAAAAAATAGGAAAGGGAAGGAAATGGAAGGGAAAAAAAAAAATTGGTAATATTTTAGACAAAGGAAGGGAAAAAAAATAAAGAACAAAAATGGAAATTTCTTACACTAAGGAAGGGAAAATCAAAAGAATGAAAATAAATTTCAAATTTTTTAGACAAAGGAAGCAAAAAAAAAGGAATGAAAAAAAATGGAAATTAATAAGAGAAAGGAAGGGAAGAAAAAAAGAATGAAAAAAAAATGCTAATTCTTTAGACAAAGGAAGCGAAAAAAAAAATGAAAAAAAAATGGAAATTTTTTAGAAAAAGGAAGGGAAGAAAGAAAGAATGAAAAAAAAATGCAAATTTTTTAGACAAAGGAAGGGAAAACAAAAACAAAAATTGGTCATATTTTAGACAAAGGAAGGGAAAAACAAATTATGGAAAAAAAAGGTAATTTCTTACACTAAAGAAGGGAAAATAAAATGAATGAAAATTAATTTGAAATTTTTTAGACAAAGGAAGCGGAAAAAAATTTATTTAAAAAAAATGGAAATTATTAAGAGAAAGGAAGGGAAGAGAAAAGAATGAAATTTAATGCAAATTTTTTAGATGAAGGAAAGGAAATTTTTTTTAAAAAGAAATTGGTAATATTTTAGACAAAGGAAAGGAAAAAAAATAATGAAAAAAAATGGAAATTTCTTAAACAAAGAAAGGGAAAATAAAATTCTTGAAAATAAATTTCGAATTTCTTAGACAAAGGAAGCAAAAAAAAAAGAATGAAAAAAAATGCTAATTGTTTAGACAAAGGAAGCGAAAAAAAAAATAATGAAAAAAAAATGGAAATTTTTTAGAAAAAGGAATAAACGTTGCATGCTGGTCTATTTTTTGGACATCACTTCTGTGTTCTATCTCTGATTGAATGAAGATTTCTAGAGAAGGTAGTAATAAGTATTATAAACCTTGCATAATTTTTTCATACTTTTCAAAAATAGTTCACCATCCAAAAGCAAACCCAGATTGGATGTCAGACTTAGTTGTTTAGGGATCTTTAGTATTGGGGGATACCTTTAGTATTTTAACATGGAATTTTAATGACATGGTCTTCTAGATAGTACATTTCTAGGTCAATGACAAAGCAGTTAATTAGAAATAGTTAAATTCCTATGGTCACTGGCAGGTAACCGAAGTGAGGAATTTTTTGCTCATATATTGAAACAAATCAAATATAAGCTTGGTGCTTCCGTAGGTGAATTACCATGTGCATGAAGTTGTTGGAAGTGGCCACAGGTTTTCTCATAAACATGTTTTTTCACTATTCTTCCCTAATGAAAAAATTAAGATATGTAATTTTTGGAGGTTTGTTATTTGTGAAGTTCTCCTACGTAGACAATTTTCCTATCCATTTGCTTTGGTGAAAACCTAATTTTCAAGTAATGTATGAAAAATCAGTCGAGCGCAACAAATACGAGAAGTGTTTCTTACAATCACTCACTCATTTTTGCCTTCGAGAGTTCTTCAACAACACAAAAACAAATTCAAAGAAAGGGAGGAATATGATTCATGTATGAACCATTTAGAAGATGGTTCCCTATAAATGAAAAGCATAGAAAAATGTTCTAAGAACCCAAAGTGGTACAGTGGAGAATTTAATTTAAGAAGTTTTCGTCGTAGTAATTGAACCTCTAAAAGCCCTAGGAGTTAGGATTTAACAGAAATGTGTTAAAAAATATAAGCATTACAACTATTTAGAAGGTTGTATCACAGAAGATAATGTGAGCACAAAGACTAGAAAGTGTCCATGTAGTCAACCGTGCTAAAATATTTTTACATAATTCTGAAATGAATTTTGAAGATATAACGTCAAAAATTCAACAGAAATACACTTTTTCTTTAAAGGATTTCAAATTGTTGTCTGATTGGTGTACTTCTGGTTTCTATTGAATTGTTAAGAAAATGTATATATATTAATTAAAAAGAGCATCAACACTTCCCCCACATATAAAGTTTCTGAACAGTACGCGATTTTTGATACTTTTTGCTATTCCACTTTTTTGTGCTGTAACTTTTATTACACCGTCTACATCTCAGTTTTGAATGCAAATGCTGAAATACTATCCAATATTTAGAAATGTAGAAAAAAACATTTGAAATCATTTTCTGGAGGCCCGAAAATGCTGCTCAAAGTTCAGCAATGACCACGAAACGGTCGTTTTAGCACTTACGGGTTAACCTTTCCATTTATAGCAAATAGAGAAAACGTTAGTTTTCCAAACTTAGAATTATCTACTTTCAGAGAATTGATCTTGATGACATTTCAATAAGAAAACAATGTAGGAACTATGTTCCACTTTTGGAAAGTGCATGCAACATTTGGGAGTGTTGTTCCTACTCATGTGTAGGACTTCAAATGATGTATATTTTTTAATCCTTTTTTAGGCTCTTTTTATTTTCACCGCAAAATAAGGAAGGCACTTTCTGGCTTTGAAACCAGTGGACATAGCCATTTTTGCAGCAATGACACCGTAAACCTAGAGAAAAAAATTTCTTTCAATCAAACCGTACGATCTTGTAGTTCACATGCCTCAAATCATGTGGTAAGAATATCATGAAGTTTTAGCGTACGGATCGCAAATTCGCAAGATATTAGCATTTGAATTTATTTATTTTTTATATGTTTAAATTGCGGCTTGCAATTTCAGATGACTTCGACGGCCACTTTTGGATTTTATTTGCACGGCACACCATCAAGTTCAAATGTTTTATCTTGAACATTTGACTTCACAGTTGGTGAAAAGATTGGAGAATGTGAAAAGTTCATATTCACATAAAAAAATATTGTTAAGTACAAGTAGGTCCAAATTTTAAAGAAACAACAAATTCTTAAGAGCCCTTAGTTGGCATTAAAAAATCAGAATCCTAATGTTGGGATAGCTTTTGGAAAAACATTTTAGCTTCCTGGAAGGTACTGGAGAGAAATTGAAAATTGCATTCAAAAATCAATTCTAGAAGTTGTCTTCTAAAGAAGCTGCTTACATTGCCCAAAAAGGAAGATTGTCCATAACTTATTCATTACTAGTCCAAATAGGATGAATGAAAGCTTTAAATGTTGACAAAAACATAATCTTCCTTAAAAAAAATAGGAAAAAAAAAATTCGTTTTCTTTCCTCAAATGGCCTTCCCTCAAAATCAACTTTCCTCAAATGGCCAATTTTAAGTTTTTCTTAAATTTGATTTTCCTATTTTTTACAAATTAAGAAGTGGAAGTTCTTATTTTCATGAGATTTTGCACTTTTCTGGATTTCGTACTTAGAGATTTTTCCTGTGCCTTTCCTTTGTAGGGTACATTCTTTTTAAAGGTTAATACATGAAACATATTCTTTACTTTTTTTTAAATTTGTTTTTCTAATTTTTAAGTACTCCCGAAAAAAAAAAAAAAAATTCAAAAACGCTACATTTTTTGGTCGTTGTATCTTTTAACAACCCATCAATTCCAAATAACATGTAGAAATATTTTTTTTTATGTCCTCTACATGAATACAAATTCTATGTAGAGGCACTCAATTTTGGAACATTGATGATGTTCCTAAGATTTTTCTTTCTGTCAAATATCAGCAACATCAATTGTCCTCGAAAGGAAAAATTTTAGTTTCCTAAGAAAAAAAATTTCCTATTTTATTTTAAAGAAATGTGGAAGTACT
This sequence comes from Thuidium tamariscinum, assembly GCA_947034885.2. Classification (NCBI taxonomy): domain Eukaryota; kingdom Viridiplantae; phylum Streptophyta; class Bryopsida; order Hypnales; family Thuidiaceae; genus Thuidium; species Thuidium tamariscinum. The sequence goes on from OX344756.2 coordinate 15,053,377, forward strand.
AATTGTCATGAGATTTTGCACTTCTTAGGTTTTCCTAATTCGAGATTTATCCTAAGCTTTACCTTGTTACGGTACCTTCTTCTTCAAGCATTCAGTCACTAATATGTTGCTATGAATGCAATCCTGTATTGTGGAAACCTATCTACACTACTGAATTGTAAGATGCAGACTTGAATGAAAAGTCTGTAACAAAATTAAATGATGTTAGAGAATTGTGCTATAGAAATGCCAATTGTAACTGCTTTTTGTCTAGCTAAAGTGGAGCCTCAATCCTTGAAGCATTCATTGTGGAAAACACTAAAAAATAGGAAGGAAATTGAGATGGCAAGGGAAAGGAAAAACTTGATAACAATATACGAAAGCAAAGGTGTGACACAGAAGAAATGAGGGATTCAGAGTTAGGAATGAGGAAACAGAATGAACGACTTGAAAATATATACCGATGTCATTTTATGTCATCCTACATGTCCCTCGTCCATTGTTTCTCTCTAAACGTGCTGCAGTTCTGTCTAAGCGTCAAGGAGTCGTATTAGTCTTTTCGGATCTCTCTGTTATAGAATAGTACTACTGAGGGATGTGCATTACTACGTAGCACTACTGAAGTGTACAGAGGATTACTCCTTACTACTTAGTACTACTGAGGGATGTTCATTACTAGTTAGTACTACTGAAGTCTACAAAGGATTACTCGTTACTACTGAGTACTACTGAAGACTACTAAGGAAGAACATGTAGGTATTATGGCACAGGAAATATGACTACGGAGGACTACTTCGTCATCCCCGTTCCCCGACATGGTGGATCATGTAGGACCATTGGAATTCAGCAAAAAAGAAGTCCTCCACTGCGTCTCTTTAGTTCAGTACTGTAGTAGGCATGCGTAGTAATGTACACAGAAACAACTCTGAAACCCTCAAAGGATCTGCAGGTGCGCAAAGAATGCAGAAGTTGCTGTGCTCTTGCATTCCAAAACAGAAGCTCCAGGCCTTATCGACCTGGCCATGAATGCATGCAAGCAGCGGCATTTCAGAAGCTATCAAGTGTAGTGCTGATGACATCAAATGTTTCTTCAGGAAGTGTGTAAACACGTTCCCCCCCTTTTACTCTGTAATCTCTTGGAGTCATTTGGAACTTGCAGGCCAAGACACTGTTGGCATCCACATGAGCAACTTCGGAGTTCTGCAGGTACACATAGTTCTGCTGGTCTCTTCGTCCCCATTTCTGGTAGTAAGTTCTTGCAAGTATGCTGTCTCTGGCTTGGAACTGCCCTCCCCACGTGCATTGGAACTCTTCTCGAAGGACCCGCTTTGGAGCTTGGCACTACAAGATATAGAAAGACACTCCTTCATCATTGTCAGCAGCAACAGGAACAGTAAAGTTATCTCCAACTTGTACCAAATCAGCCATACCTTCATCGTTGTACTCCCAGTCCCAAGGATCCTCCCCTTCATCCAAGGGTTCCGGTTCCATAGCCACTACAGCACTACGCGGTTGAATTTTTATAGCTCTCCATTGTTTGACGTAGTCAGCATTGTCACAGTGGCTGAAATCTTCTTCAGAGCACGGGCCACAGAAGCAAGAGAGGTCCCTCACCAGCAGCTTCGTTGGGTCATTGCGGTCATGAGCGAGGATTGAGTGGAACTTTGAAGATCCGGGAATTCCGTCGCAGCTATGTGGGTTTCGCCTATCTACGTCACCAATGCCAATGTAGTGAAAGTAACGGTAGGATCTGTTCAAGATCGGTAATCCAATGGTCAGTAGGAAGCTGCATCTAAATTTGGGAAGATTACTATTGAGCACCACAGCACGACTCATTCAAACATGTGAACACTTGTGGGAGGAAGTCCACCACGTTCATACAGTTCGTGTAGGCTTCTGACAATTAAGAAAGTACTGGAATTGAGACATGACCTTAGTCGCTCTCCGGTAGTGGGGACTTGCCCTGCTAGAACAGCGTTGAGGAACGACACATAGTCTTCGGCATTTCTGAGATTCCTATGAGGATTCAGAAGTTGCTCTGAACGTAAAGTTCTTTTCACCACAGCTCCGGCGCCATCCCATTCTCCTTTGCCATGTCCGGATCCATAGAAGTTCCACAACATTTTGCAACCTCCTGTGAGAGATGGATACCTGCAGACGGCATGGAAGACATGATCCACGTGAGAGGAAGCTGTCATGCAAGCCATGCAGGGAGATGCGACTGAAGGAGGTGTGCATACCAAGAAATTCAGCATGGGTTAATAGCATGTGTCGAGGAACTGCTTCACAATGGTAAAAGAAGTGCTGGAAGCGGCCATACCTGGAGACAAAGTATAATGACCGGGCCCCTTTGAATTGGCCGGCACAGCCATCGCTGAACACGTAGTGAACATCTGGGGTGAACCTGTTTGCCGTAAACCAACGCCAATGTTCCATGAGACAATGCTGTACAAATAGAGTGTCGTGACTCCTGTCATCTGAGATGTAGTAGTGAGTCTCCCTGATAAGCTCTGCATCATCTTCTCCATTCTGTAAGTTTGGAGCAGCGTAGAAAGTGACCTGCACAAGAATGGTCACCTGTGTGGAGGAGTAGTACATGGACTGAATTTAATTCTGCACTTGAAATGTATAGTTCTCAGCAAAGTCGATGTGAGAAAGAACCGCCAACCGCTGAAGAGATGCTCTGAGGAATTTGGATTGTTCAGCTTGCCATTTGGCCTCAAAATTGTGGCGAATGAAACGTTGCAAAGTAGGCTTGAAGAAGTCCATGAACTCTGAGAAGGATGTGCTTCGTGTAACCTCCTTGATGCGTTTCTTGGGCCGCCTGTCTTCAGAGGTTCTGATAACCTCGTACTCAAATTGCTTCCACTGTATAGTCACCCCGACTGTAGCTTCCATTTCCCTGGGGCAGACAGTGAACAAGGCAACACCGCAGGTATTGCATTCACCAAGCAAGCATTCCGGCTTGTGGAATTCAGCATCAAGTGGCTTCGGACAGAGGACTGACTGCCACAAAGCAGTAACACCTGAGAAACGGCTTGATCCCAAGGCGCATGCACTACCGTGCACAACACGGCACAACACACACCCACATTCACATTCCACTATGAAGTGTGGAGTACTTTGAGGATCACGGAATGCGTTCAACGCCTCTAGCAGGTACATGACTTGCACATGGTAGCGGCAGCAGCATACATTTCGCTCCTTGCATTTGATGACAAAGAACGGTCGCAAACCATAGAAAGATCAGCTCATAATAAGGCATTCTGGATGAGCAGCCATGAAACGATCGTACAATTGCTTCTGCACAAGAAGAAGGGAAGAGGTAACTGCGGTCTGAAAGCATTTAACATGTAGTTATCATTCAAAGGAAGCTCATGCTATAAAAGAAAAGTGTTTTTTGACTGATGAAGACTAGCCATACAGCTCAAGAGAATGTCGTCTGTACTTGCATGAAGAATTCCACAGATGTGAATGACCAGGAAGTGACGATTGTCTAATGACATAAGAACCAAGGTATAAGCTAGTACTGAAAGCCTTCTCCATAGTACCTCTTAGTACTTCGTGGGAAGTTTTATGTGTCTTGACAGTACTATATTGTACTAGGCAGCCTTGTCGTTAGTAATGCACAGTATTAGTGGATGGCAAGTGTCAGTAGTCCTTGGTACTATTCAGTTTATAGAGTACCAAGGAGTACTATGTGTTCATGAACATGTGCTCCTACATGTCTTATAGCATGCTCTATGAGTACTACACGTTGCTCACAGTATTGCAGCGAAGCGTTGAACTTCGATCGTTCCAGATGGAAGTGTGCTTTATTACTGTGAAGTACTAAGAGGGAACTCTTAGTTCGTAAGAAGACATATCCTAGGACTACTGCGTGGTACCGCTTGACATTCCGACGGAAATGTCACTGTATAAAAGGATGATAGCGCGTGAAGCGTCATTTACTATACACACTACTTGCGGGGCTTCTATAGCGACGAGTACTGTATGAAAACCAAGTTCGCGGAGTACTACTGTCGACTTAGTACTACGTAGTACTGTGTATTCTTCAGAAGTACCAGCGCAATGTAGGATTCTCACAGCATCATAACTTAGGTTCTTGAAGTGCTGCAAGCTCTCAAAGAGTTTGAAGGGGAAGCCCTTACACATACTACGGCCTTCTTTATCAATACTTCCTATGTTACTGTGACTACGAGAGGTGTATTAGCAGTCCTCATAGTGCTGAGGTCAGCGTCTGTTGGGTTCGTAACAGTGCTTCGCCCTGCACTTCCGTCTTACAAGTGAAGTTAAACGAATACCCAATGCAGGGGCATCGGCGCTAATTTGTATTGAATTAACATCAAAACCGTATCAATACTAGTACATGAGGATGTCACACTCAGAATAAGTGTGCAGTGTGCTCTGAAAATGAAGAGAAGAGGACTACACAGCTGAGACTGCGAAACCTACAGAGAAAGTTAGCAAATATTATGTTCCAATCATTGGAAGAGTAGAACCTGCATTGGTCCTTATACGGAACTGTGCTTCTGATCTACATCACGGAGAAGCTATAATGAAGCTATGCAATGCTTAATTTGGTTTGAGGTGGGTACCGTCCTAGGCCTCGGAATGGCTTCACTGTATCTCCGACGAGAAATTCTGCTAATAGCGCGTGTTCCTGAATGGAATAGGGACATAGTACCGTAAGAATGGAAGCCAAATACAACGGTCTCAGTAGAACAAAGCTTCCGGCACTATGGGATGTCACATAGCCGAAAATAACGAAGTGTCGAATGTGTCTTACATGCCAGGGGATAGCATGTTGCAGTGGGACTATGAATGACTGTATTCTATTTAGAGTGAAGAGTGCAACGCAGATGTCCACGACAGCGGAATTACTTTCCACTGACATGTATATCATGCTCGTGGAGGAAAATCAGCCTGCGATGGAACTTCGTCTACGTAGTGCTCATAGTGCACCCTACAACAGTAATCCATCAAACGATGTGAAGGATTCTGACGTTGCACTCGCATCCTCTTCATGGACATAATGGAGAAGAGTCCGAGAAGAGGAGTTCCAAGAATTAATTCTCCATTACAACTACACTCGAAGCATGTCTACATCATCATTTCTGAGGAAGCACACAGGCAACAAGAAGAGAAGGACTTAGGCTTGTACCTGGGTCTCCATGAGAAGATGTGCTGGGTGTGTATCATAGAGTCGGCGCCCTAGACGCTTCCTCCTAATGTCCTTCCGGTTCGGGCTAACGCGAGTTTCATCGGTCCACCAAGTAGTGACTGCATGCTTCACTTCATCAAGAAGCCCACCTTGACGTTTTCTTCTGGCAGGTACACCAAGCCTGGCCTCCGTATTCTCAATGGCGTCGCGAATACGTTCAACAGCTCCCACTACATTCTTCTTCTTTGTTCCCAGAACCCTGTGGAATTTGGTGAAGTCAGCTTCAATCTCCGAAACCGCTGCCTCAAGAATAGCACGTTTTCGAGCAAGTTTACCCGAGTTGTGCGGGATTTTGGTCCGCTGCAATTCGGCACGTATGTTTTCCAATATCTGACGCTCCGCTCGTGCATCTCCGGGAGCTGGATAGAAATCCGGCAGTAGCGGACGCACATGTGTCGTCGTGAAAACCTTGTGCAGCACTGCTGCACGAAGATGTGGGTTCCGAACACGTAGTAATTGGTGGATCAACTCTTCAGAAATGCGATCCGCATGTCGATTTATAGTGCTCCACTACTCCGGTATAGGGACTCATCTTCGTTGCTCTGAGCGCCCTCTGTAGAAGCCGCGTCCGCTTCTGCACGGAGTTCTGCTTGGAAGTCTGCCACATTCCGTCGAGCACGACTGAGCCGCTGCCGATCTCTCGCTTGACGTCGCTGATCCTGTACCTGTGCTGCGTATTCCGCCTCCTCAGCTGCACGTTGCGCATCTCGCGTGCGTGGCCCTGGTCTCACATCTCGACCTCTCCGCGGTGGTCGCTGTCGTCTTCTACCCGTGTTTTCGTCCATGGAAGCTGCAAGGCTGCATTCGGCACAATTGACGTCTCTGTCTTTGACAATACACAAATCTCTTCTCAATCAGACGTGGTATCTCAAAATTTCATGACAATAATCGGGTACCCAAAACTACAGAAGCCCCGCCCGTGAAGGAGGTTGATTAACTGACTTCAATTTTCGATCGATACCCTACGTGCATGCATAAATGACAAGGCTTAATGAACCGAGATGATGGCAGATTTGCCAGATCTTCTCTGCCAGGTGTACAGAGCGCACCGCCTGTTGGCTTCATCAGGAGTACTAAGCACTACTACGTCTACACAATACTACTTAGGGAGTGGACAACTCCAGTTTTCCTCTAAAAATGCAGGGATGCCAACAAAAATTCATGGAAATTCGGAAGTGAAATTTTTTATTTTTTTAAATTATGGCCATTCTGTGAAACATGTTTGTGCTCAATTCCATCCAAAAAAAATTAGAGAAAAAGAATTTCCTTTATTTCAAAATGCGCGCGCCATTGAGCCCCATTGTGCAACATGTATGACAACCAAAAATAACTCAACATTGAAATTTAAACAATTTTCTCAAGTCCACTAAGTGGAGGAATGCACCACCCAAAAATGAGCTCAAGATCATTATTTTTCATTATCACGAACGTAGTAAAAACCCTTTTGGTCGCATTGTGACACACGGACAAAAATATTTTTTAAATATAGAATGATTTTTCTAAAATCACAAAAAAATACAGAATCCTTCAACATGAAGTTAGTGATCTCCAGTAAAAATTTCAAGGTCAATGCTTTCCAAACAAAAAAGTTATAGTACAAGAGAAGAAAGTAGTTTTCATTGTGACATGAAATAGGACTGGTGTTTCTTGCAATGACCCTTATAGACCTCCTCCCTTAATCATATGTGTATGAAATTTTTTTTCAGAGATGAAACTGCATGTCCTTTGTACTTCACAGAAATTTCAGGTTTTTTTGAGGAAAATTGTATTTTCTGAAATTTTTTGAGGAAAAATTGAAGAAAAAATCATATCAAATAGAAAATAATCTCAAAAAATCTGAAAATTTCACCATGTGTGAACAATACAATGAAAATCATTATTGTGTAAACTAATTTGCCACATACATCTATAATTAGAATATAGTAGACAATAAAAATACAGTCAAAGTTCAAACTGCAATAAAATATTCATTTTTACAAATTTTTCTAAAATTTCAATTGGAGCAGCAACTAAAGTAGAGGACCTTCATTTCATTAGTTAGGCTCAAACTCAAAAAATGTCATTTTCAAGGAGAAATTCCAAACTTTGTCAATTTCTCAAAATACACTAAAATGGCAAATTTCATCATCCGTTTTCTCTAATTACTTCTCAACTACATGAAAACAAACATTAGTTAGACTAAAAACTCAATTAAACACTCTTTACAATTCAACAAAAAAGTCATTATAGTCAATTTCGCAAAAATGGCAGTATTCCATTGAAATGACATGACATTCCATTGGAATGACACATTTTCTTCCTCTACCTCTAGGGGTCTATGTCAAAATAGTACACAAAATATGTCAAAATGGAACTCGGAATACCGCCATTTTCACGAAATTGATCATCATTAAAATAATATGAAAAAACAAACTACTGTTCAAGTTCTCTTGGACTGTAGTTCTCTTGTCACTGGCAAACGCCAAAAATTGACGCCGGCAGCGCTTAGGGGTTAAGTGTACAATTCAAGTGATTGAACTATTGAAGTCATCCTGCACTAGTCCACTTGTACTTGCACCTGATCCATGCCCCGATAAAGCCTTGCTTCCATTCTCCTCGTCACGTCCTTGTCGCCATCCAGACTTCCATAGTTTCTTCGGCACATGCTCCACTAGTCAGCTTCATCTACTACAGTAGAATAATGTCGTACCGAGGGAAAGGAATGTAGAGTTGCTTCCTTCCTTTGGGATTACTGCAACCCAAGTTGTACACTACCTTACAATACTCCAAAATCTCATTGCATGATTAATGAACACAAAGAAGCGCAGTACGTACCACCAACTTGCACAGTTTTTCAAGCGCCTATGACCTCATGAAGTGCAACTACCTAGTTTTTTGCACGGTGAGAAAAGACTGTTGGCAATTCAAACACCAATATTTTGCAATCTACACAGTGGAATTTTCTGAAATCTTTTTCCACATTGTCTCAAACCACACTAGTTATTACCAGTCCTCTTACATACAGAGTGTAAGAAAGTTCCTACTCTTAAAGCCACTAACTGAGTTGCTACATCGAGTATCAGTACTTTTTTGCATGATTAATATTGACATTAGTTAAGTTTCTACTCCGTACTTTCTAACACCGACCGACCATTTTTCTTACTCGCTCAGGAGTGTCTGTACTCTTTCTCTTGCAATAAGTGGAAAACAAAAATATCTCACTGCATGCGGAGTCCGGATCCTGTTTCCCCGGCGATTTTCCACGTATTTTATCTCTTGCAATGATCCATTTGTGTCAAAAGATATATAAAGAAAATCTCGTGACAATCCAGTCTGTGACACTTGTTGTAAGAGAATGAAAACCCATAACTTACGTCGATGAGACTATCGGCCATTCGAACGTACGTGCAGACGACTTCGGCGCACATGTTCCTGCGGTCGTTGCTGTCGATGCACGAGAGTGCGTGCTTTCTATCCGAGTAGTGAGACTGACACGTCAGGCAATCAGGCATCAGCTTGGACTCCTTACGCACTTACTGGAGTACAATGCTTGTCGCTTCATCCACGCTACAAGTGTTTCTGAAAGGCAATTGGGTCTCTCTCTCTCTCATTAAAATCGTGAGTGGGTACCTTAAGGAAAATAAATTCCGCAACTTCAATTGGTCCTCTCCTCTGCGTGAATCACTCGATGAACAAGACACGGTACAAATCTGAACGTTGCAGATTGATTCGGACATCCGGATATGATGCCCCAGAACCTGCTTGCTGATTACTTAATGTTTCAATCTTCTGGACTTCTCAGCTATGATCCTCGCCGCTGCAATTTCCCGAAATTTCGGGATTTTCAGAGAAATCGGAGCAGCAAGCAGCTCATAAATTGCGAGCTCGGTGATCAAATGCTATTCGAAGTCAGTCGGACTCCGCAACATCCTCTCTGTTTCTAAGCTAAGTTTGCTTCCCGTTTGCTGCAATCTATCAAGGCTTCGAGATCGATGGCGGCCAAAGTGGTGTTAACGAAGACTACTTCGACGGTGCTGCTGCTTCTCGCAGTTGTCGTTTCCTTGGGGATCAGCTCTGTCAATGGTGCGCACTATTTACTTCCATAAAAATCAGTTATTCGCAAGTTTCATCCTATAGATCGAGAACTCTTGGAAGACAATCAGCATTGATGTTTGTCCAACATCTCTTTAAAAGTAGAAATTAGTGCTGGCAAGTGTGAAGTGTCTAATTAATGCTGCTTGAAGTAGAACTCTGTCCAAAATGCCAACATTGTTGATTGTCGAAAGAATACTGCAGATCGATTTTGGGAAGTCAGTCAACATGTTCGACATGTTTCCGAATTTGTGACGACTCTGGAGTCTTGACACAATTGTCCTATGTCTTCTCTTTCAATTTCTATTGTAACTCGAGCTTGGTACGTGTCAATGTGTTTCTCATTCCGTTCCGATCGGTACGTGAGAGCAGAAGCGTAGACTGCTTGATTAGGTTCGGCCATAAACTAATTGCGTCTGACTAATCATGCGCACAATGTAAGGGGGGGTTATTGAATTGAAATTTTCAGTTAACGGAAGGCAAAGTTTTGTGCAAATTTTTTGAACTATTCTAATTAAGCTGGGTCTGGAATCGTGTTGTGTACGTGAGTGCAGGCGCCTTGATCAACATCCTCAACCAGTGCGGGCAAACGATCACCGCCTGCGCGACCTGCTGCGGAGGAGGCCTAGTGAACTGCTACGTGCTCAACGCCAATGACGGATTCCAACAACTCGACGTGAGCGGCAACTGGCCTGCGGGGGTGGTGTGGGGCTTCCCGGGCAACAGCGGCGATCCAGGGATCGGAAACAACGCCAAGCCGCAAGCCAATCTCGCCGAGTTCACCGTCGGCGCCGGCGGGGACTTCTACGACATCAGCAATGTGGTACGTTTCTTTAAACCCCTACAACTCCATGAACGCCAACAAATGCCGTGTGTTGTGCACCGCAGTTTCGATTATGTCACATGCGCGCTTTCCTTTCCCCAGTTTGGTTTCATTTCTGGACCAACAAAAGCAATGCGACAACTGTGATCACAGGATGCGTACAACTTGCCGATGAGGGTAGCGCCCACTCAGATCGCAGGCGGAGGTAGCCCCTCCGGCAACCACTGCGGCACCATTGTGTGCGTCATCAACGACCTCAATAACTTCTGCACGGCGCCCAATTTCCCCACAGGCGCACCCGGGGACGGATGCAAGAACAGGGACGGACCCGGACAGCAGCCCACCGACGGCACGCGCGCCTTCAAGAACCGCTGCCCGACGTCGTACTCGTACTCCAAGGACGACGGGGCGGTGTTCGCTTGCGAGACGGGCAGCAACTACGAAGTGGTGTTCTGTCCCTCGGGATCCATGGAATCGGTGATCCAGGAGGTGGTTGCGGAGGATCGTTAAGCTCCGGCTGCTTCTGCCATTCTTCTCTCCCATTGATCGACCAGGACCTTGCTAGGATTTAGGATTTCGAAGATCGTTGCCTGTCAACACTGTGTTGACAACGCGAGATTGTGTGAAACTTCTAGCTAGTGGAGGGAAGGAATCTATTGTGTTGGCAGCATCGGTAATGTATGCATGTATAGCTGGTAATTGATATCGTATCTGTCGGTGTTGTATCTCGCTGAGCAAAATCCACTCTTGGCATGGATAATAAGGATTTTGTTGGCAGCATCGGAAATGTATGCATGTATAGCTGGTAATTGATATCGTATCTGTCGGTGTTGTATCTCGCTGAGCAAATCCACTCTTGGGCATGAATAATAAGGATTTTGTTGGCAGCATCGGAAATGTATGCATGTATAGCTGGTAATTGATATCGTATCTGTCGGTGTTGTATCTCGCTGAGCAAAATCCACTCTTGGGCATGGATAATAAGGATTTTGTTGGCAGCATCGGAAATGTATGCATGTATAGCTGGTAATTGATATCGTATCTGTCGGTGTTGTATCTCGCTGAGCAAAATCCACTCTTGGGCATGAATAATAAGGATTTGCTGTATGCCTGGTTCTGAAGTTCATCAGGAAAGGAATGGAATCAGCCCTTAAAAATCTTTGCTGCTTCATCCGCGGTGAAGTTTCCGTGTCCTAGTTTCTTAGAATCTCCAACTTTCAAAAACAATTATCTCAATAGACAAAAGTCTACTCCTCTTCCACCTCTTCCGCTACAAAATATCTGTACTACTATACTCGTGTTGTAATGTACAGTACAGAAGCTTGCAAATCATCCATCAGACACTGGAACAGTTTAAGACAAAACATCACCATGAATGCATAGGGGGTAAGTAGAATTATGAATGCTTTTTGGGTGTAAGAAGAATTATGGGTTAAAAACAAGAGAATCATACCAGTAAGACAAGATGAAGATGAAACAAGAGGCTCATACATCTAAGGTGATGTGTTAAGGTAGGGGTCGAAATTGGGGTACTCACCTTAAATTCAACGCACTGTCTCAGATATTGAAGTAACTTGTGTGCAACTGCATTTATTGTGGCCTGCGGCCTGGGTAGGAATGGTGGATAGTGACAAGCAGCCCTTTTTGAGAAAGTGCCAAGATGCCAATCACTTCAAATTTGGTGAAGCATTGTATTTCGACATTCATCCATCTTTGGGGCTTAAAAACACTTTTCCGTCATATTCATACACTTTTTCATCCAAATTTGGCAACTTCATCCATATTTTAAAGAGATTTGGAAAAAAATTGGCGAAAAAAGACATTTATTTGAAATGGTGCAATATTCTGGCCACACAGTGCTGGAAAAAAAAAGGTTGGTGACAAGAGTGCTGCTTTACAAAAATCAGACCTATAAATTTGTTGGGACACATAAAAAAATTGATGAAATCTAGGTGTCATTTTGTCATTGGTCATGAAGCTCTTCTTAATATCTCGGGGCAATGAGTAGTAGGAGTAGCCATTGACGTGCCATCAAATGATAAGGTGCCCCAAAAAAAAAGATAAAAATTATAATTTAGTTTTTTATATTATAGGGTATAGAAATTCTAGTACTTGTCTTCAAAATACTATAGGGTATAGAAAATAGGTTCCATTAGCAAAAAAAATTAGGCCTAGGATACCTTCCTTTATATTCTTTTTTTTCACCAAAAGTCATAATTAGGGATGCCTTGCAAGTAGCATATTCCAATTGCATAATTGCTCAATAAATTAATGTACAACAATAAATTCCAAGACATTTGTTGGCTTCTAGTGGCCGTCAGATTGGTGATTGGATGATTTAACCCCTCACCACCCAAGAGGACCAAAAGTGTTTTCACACAATCTAGTAGTCAATTTCAAAGTGTTGTAACTTTTGCATCCAGTGTTCAAATTCAATAAAACTTGTTGAAAAAGTTGACCATTCTAATCTAATTTTAGTGGTAAAATTTTCAGATTTATCTAAGATGTACTAAGTTTTTGAAAACCATTCAAAGTTTGCAAGTTCAATTTGAGTTCACCACTTAACATTGAGATAGCTGCAACTTTGGGGACTTGTATATTTTTCATCAAATGTTAGTTTTTAATAAAATTTTATGGATTTTGTTCCACATAAATTCTACTTATTGTATTAAAACTTTCATGTCAATCCATGTTGTTTTGAATGATTGGGAGCAATTCGAAGTTCAAAATCTACTTACCGGTTTTGTCTCAAAATGGCTCAAAATCAATGAGTCGTGTGAGTCCTGTGACTTTTGGAATAAATTTTCTTGAAATGGAAACAAATATGGATAATTTGAAGAGCAATGAGTATATTATATCTCTTGAAATTCAGACCTAAGAAAATTTCTCTCTAAATGTTATAGACAATGGAAAATACAATGAAAATAGCTCTTTTTTTTTCACTAATTTGGTAAAAATAGTAAAAAAATTCAAAAAATGAAAATGAAAAACCTACTTATTCTCCAAGTAAAGGTCTTTATTTTCCAACAAATTTTATCTTTGGAAAAAATTAATTCTATTCTCCACACTTGCACAAAGTCAGCTACTTTGACAACATGTGGAGGTTGAACAGTATAGTATTTTCAAAAAATCTCTTTGTGGTCTTGTGTAACTTTAGGTGAAGTCCTTGCATGCCAATTTTGAGCTCAGAATTTGCATTTTGGGGTCAAAAATAGGACTAAGATCCCCCCCTAATGGCCAAAGTAGACACTCAATTGGGGGCAATTTAAAAATAGTAAACTAATTTTGAAAGAATTAAAAAAATTACACAAAATGTAAAACTTTTGTAGGCACCTTCATTTCAAGTTTCAAGTCAAATGAGAAAAAGATGCAAAAGTTATGAGCAAAGAACTACCTCCTAGAGGTCAAGGGGACAAAAAAAAGGACAAGTGTTTCTTGCAATCACCTGTTTGAAGAAGTTATAAATTGACGAAGTTCACTATGATGCAAAAATATTGTTTCTTCCAATGACCCAAACAGGGTTTGTTTTCAATCATTTTTGTGGGAAAAGCTGTACATACTAGTCTAGTTTTTGTGGTAAAATTTTTATATCAATCCAAGAATTTATGATTGACTGAGAAGCATTTTAGTAGAAGTAGGTTCAGCCATAGGTGTGTTTTTTTGCTATTTTTTCATTGTTTTTTGACATTTCAAAACAATTTTGCAATAGAAATGAGTCAATTGAATGATTTTTTTCAACCAAAGCATCTTTCTTTTGGTTTTGAATTACTTTGTAGTTTAAAGTTTTTTCATTTGAGTAGGTTTAGACATTGAATTTCACCTCTGAATGAGTGTTTAGGAAAATTTGAGCATTTTTTTTCAACACTAACATATTATAATCTTTCAATCTATACAGTCAAATGATCCCAAATTTGATTTACACCATCCACAATATGCACACTACAAAACTATATGATTCACATTTTCATACCTTATTCACATTTAGACTTATAACACTTGAAAAGCAAGATTGTTTGCTGACATGGATAGGCCTTTGGCGGTGAAGGGTGAACTTAGTATTCTAGACCTGTCATAACTATATGTAATTGATAGAATGAGGGAAATGCATTTCCCTCATTCATGAAATACTACGATTGATTTTTGGATGTAGCTGAAATTATAGTAGTGCATATTTGGCCTCAGTTGTACAAGCTCAATTTTGTTAGTATATCTAAAACTTGTACAAACTTTGCATGATATGCACATTTTTTTCACTCTTTTTGTTTACAAACACAATGTAGGCATTCTATTTTGTATTATTGTTACATTCATCCATGATATTTTATAAACACATTTCATATGAACATGATTGTGCGAAAAATAATTATGACATATTGTGCATTTTGTGAATTCAATCAATTTTGACAAGTGTATTGGACATGACAATGTCTTCACCCTCTCTATGAACATTTCAAGTATAGAACTTTAGAAAATACAAGACATGTATGGGTGATTGCAAGAATGACTTGTCCTATTTGTTGTCCCCTAGGCTTTGGATAGGTGGTTTTTTGCTCATAACTTTTGCATTATGTCTTTGTTTGCCGTGAAATTTAAAACAGAGGTACACACTAAAGTTCTTGACATTTGGTAATTTTTTGAAGTTTTTTAAAATTAGTTTACTATTTTTAAACTGACCCCAATTGGATGTCTACCTTGGCCATTTTGAGGGTTTTTAGTACTATTTCCAAGCATAAATTTCAAATTTGAAGGTGAAAATTGGGATACAAGGACTTTTACTATAGTTACACAAGCTTGTGAAGAGATTTTCTAAAAATAGTAAAGTATTCACCTTCCACATGTGCTCAAAGTGCACTACCAAGGTACACTTGTAGAGAACACAAAATAATTTTTTTGAAGATGAAAATTGGCAAGAAGAAGCAACTTTAAGTTAGGAAAAATGATTTTTTTGTTTATTTTTTTGAATTTTTTTACTATTTAAAAAAAAAATTCCAAAAAACCTATTTTCTTGTATTTTTCATCACTCTTTGAGAGAGCATAACTTTTTGAGATAAATTTTTCTAAGTTAGAACTTTCATCTACATACTATTTAGGGTGTTCTTAACAGTATTCATATTTTATTTCATTAAAAAAAAATTTATTCCAAAAGTCACAGTACTCCAGTACTAAGGCCATTTTAAGACAAAACCGTGAAGTCATTCTTGCAATCACCCGTATATTCACATGTAAACATTAATGTTTTAAGTGTAACTGTATGTATATTTTGTTTTTATCTTTTTGATTTCACCCAAACTAGTTCTAAGTTATCCCTAGTGCCAATTGCCAAGGAAGAAAGTAGTTCACAAGTATTTAGTCCAAAGAGAAGAATCTAGCAAGCAAGGTACTCCCGAGGGTACTTCAAAAAAATTTAGTATAAAAAAAGAATGTAGCAAGGAATGTATTGAAAAAAATATATATGAACTACCATAGCATATGATTTACTTATAGCATTTGAAAATCATAAGTAACTCAAGCCCCCTATTTAATGCTCTAAAGTAGAAAACTAGATAATGATAGCATGCCTAAATTTTTTATAAATATAATACCCCCTAAAAAATACTCATTGTACATACCTATCTCCTCATATATTTTACATAGTGCCCCCCCAAGTTAAAATCTTGGAAGCTACACATGTAAATTTCTACAATTTGGTAAGCTTTTGTGAAATGTAAGTGAAAATGTGCACCCCAACTTCATATTTGTACTTCTTTGAAACTTATTTGGAATGCAATGAGTATGGAATAATGATGTGTTGTAAATATATTTTGAATTTTGTACATATTCCAAAATTTGAATCTATACTTGATGTTTGAATTTGTATTTTGTATTTGTATCCTTATCCATATTTCATATCTCCACTATTGGACAGCAAAGATCACTTGTTGACCAGACAATCAATGGCTATATCTTTTCTTAGCAACCGTGATCAGCAGCTATAGTTGATTATGGTTTTTTTTAGGGAGGTGGGAAATTGACATGCATCTTTTCAGGAAATAGTAAGTGAAAGAATCAATTTAATTAGCACTTTTGTTATGCTTGCAAAGATATCATTCAAAGTTTTTATAAAATATTCAATAATAGCATTGGTGAATAGTCTAACCGTATAGAAGAAATCTAAAACACAAAATGTACAACTTTTGTACGCATAGCAATTCAAAAATATCCTTCCAAATCAAACTTGATGAATTTCCTCAAATCATCAAATAAATGAGTGATGAGTTGATGTACAATGCTTGTATCCTTCATTTAGAAGGTCAATGGCCAAATTTTACTTTGGTAATTGCAACCTTTGTAATTTTAGACTTTAACCTTGCTTTTGAAGTACTTGTACTATGTCTAGTTTTGAATTTTGTCGTATCTTTTCCAAGTTCTTTCTGATGTGCTTCCAATGAAACAATTTTCAAGTTGAAATTATTTACCATTCAAAATTTAGTTATACAAACACTAGGACAACATTACAGAAGTTCTAAGGACTGTTGTACACTTGCGTGACTTGGCAAGTGATAGGAATTGTACACACAATGATACCAGTTTTGTATTTATACTTGTGACGATAATAGTAGCCAAACATACGCAGGAGTCTAATGTAGTGTTTTTGAAACGATATGTCCAATGCCATGATTACAAATTAAATCCTAAGTGTGTTGAAGTGCAAAAAGTAAATGATGGATAAATTGAAAATCAAATTTCTTTCTCATTACAAGGTGAAAGCAAGAAAGACATACCTGTTTTGTAGCAATTTCCACAATACGCATGATTTTTTCAGGAATATTGTATAAGTAGAAAAATAATTATAAATATATATATATATATATATTCAATGTATATACCTTTAAGAAGAAGGTAACCTAGGAAGGAAAAGCATTGGAAAAACCTTTAAGTAGGAGAACTACAAAAGTGCAAACTTTCATGAAAATAGGTGCTTTGATGTATTAATTTGTAAAAAATAGGGAAAAGAATTTGAAAAAAAACTAAAAATTAACAATTTGGGAGAACTTTATGATGAAGAGATTTCACCAAAAGAATGATCTCAAAACCATCTTGAGTGTTCAATAGTACGCATGCAAGGGAGGCCTATTAGTACACATGTGGAAGAAAAAAATAATGATTTTTTAAATTTCTTTCAATAAAAACATACCTACCTTATGTAGAATAGACCACAGAAATTTAGCCTTAGCCTCTATAGACCTAAGGCCATTTTTCTATCAAAAAACACTCAAAGTTGCCATTTTTTTGCATTCATCCAAACAAAAAAAAAGTATTTTTATAAAATCTAACCATAGGATCTTGTACTTTCTTTGTCTGAGATCATGTGGTAAAAATTTCATGAAGTTTGACCATATAGATTGGAAAATATGAGCATTCAAAGTTGGAAAAAAGGAGTTTTTTTTAACACTATTGTATAATTTCAAATGTTTTTTTTTTTGCCGTTTGTTGAAATTTTTTGTATTATGGATTTTGAATTTAAGAAAATGTGTTTAAGAATTGAGTTCAAAGTCTAGGATAAAAAATTCAAAAACAGAATGCTTGATTTTTATTCTTTTAAAAATTATTGAGTAGAAGTAGATCTGAGATTGAAAGAAAAATTAAATTGTTAGTAGCTCTAAGATGGGATCAAAACACAATAATTCCAATGGTGAGATTGTTTTAGCAAGAAAATTTAATCTTGCCAAGCAATTCTTTTTGAAAAATTGTAAAAATTGCATTCAGAAATGAATCTTGTAAGTTATTTTTTCAAGAAAATGTTTGAATTGCTCAAAAAACAAGACTTTCACATAACTAATCCAAATGGAATGAATCAAAGCTTCACATGTAGACAAAAATATAATCTATAAGGTAAAAGAAAATTTAATTTAATTTCAAGTTTTTGAAGATTTATTTTTTTACTTGCGGAGTTAAAATCTAGAATTTTTGTAGTATAACTTTGGCTCTTGAGCACCAATTGAAATAAAATTTTAATATTCCCACAAAGCTAATCAGTTTTCCTATCTTATGAGAAAGTTTCAAAAAGTTTCACTAAAAAATGAGGTTGTTGAAACCTATGCAAACTCCAAATTGTCCCCTAAGGAGAGAATGGGCTTTTAGGGGTTAGATCATTGATTTTCGATACTCCCCAATACTAAAAAGACCCCTAAATTGCAAAGTGTGACAAATTAGCTAAATTGAAATTTAATTATAAAATAATTTTTCAAAATTTCTAAGAAAATAAATGATTTAATTTCTATCATATTAGACATTTTCAATCAAAATTTCAAGTTAATGTGGTTCATACTTTAAAAGATATAGTCAATGACAACTTTGTCATTCCAAGTGTGACACAAAATAATACTAGTCTTTCATGCTTTCACTCTACATCTTAAATGAAAGTCATCCTAACTCTTAAAGATACTTTATGAAGTTGTTATCCTATCCAAGGGTTGGATTCTGTGCTACTAGAGTATATACTTTTCTAAAATTATAAATGTGCAACGTGATGTGCAAGTATGCCAAGTGGTTGACCAAGCCAAAATTGCATTAACATTAGTTCAAATTTGAAATTGCATAAAAGAGGTCATAGAATCAAAGAGCATAAAAATTTCAAAAAATCATCATGTCAAAAGAACCTCATTTCAAATCCATTCCAACAAAATTTACTCTAAAAATGACCATATTTTGCTTATCATTGAATTTAGAAGGAATTTCCAATTGTTCCTTTCAAAATTTATAGAAAAATATTGGTAATATAGCATTGGTGAATCTAAGTGTATCAATAGAATTTAAAACTCAAACTCTACAACTTTTATTTGCATTTCAATTCAAAAATATTCTTCCAAATAGTACCTTATGATGATTTTATCCAAACTATCAATTCTAGAAATGAGACTTTAATCACTAGATGAAAATCAAGGTTCCTGTGACTGTACTTAGCAACTAGTTTTGTGGTTGCATTGGACGTTTGCAACTTGGTGAGAATTTGGAGCCCGCGGTTGCAATGGACAAATCATTGTAGTTGTAAAATTGACAAGATTGTTTTTCATCCGACAGCCTACTTATAGAACTTCATCAATGAACTCTTTAGGCATAGAACTTGCTTTTGTACAATTTGTGTGCACCTGGTTTGTGACTACTTAGGAACTAGCTTGCAACTAGTTGGCAACTTGTAGATTTAAAAAAAATTAATCTCAATGATTTGTAAATTTTAGAATTTTAAATCTACTTTTTTTTAGATTATCAAATCCAAATATTGATATTAAATATATATCACTAGTTTATAAAACTTGAAAATTCACAAGTTCTAAAATTCTTATACTTTAAATATTTGTAGATTTCTATAGACTCTAAATATCTACAAATTGTAGAAATCTATAAAGTGTAGAAATATTAAAATTGTATTATCAAACTTCATTATATAAATATGCTATAACTTACAATTTTTATGTGTCCAATCTAATGGTACTTTTGACAATTCGTATGGGACAATTGATATAAAATTTGATTCTAGTTGTTTTCTAGTTGTCTTTTAGTTGCATACTAGTCAATTTCTAGTTGCATGCTAGTAGTTATCTAGTTAAAGTCTAGTGATTTTTTTGTTGAACTATAGTTTCCTTTCTATTTGCAATCTACTTGCGTTCTAGTTGCATTCTGGTTGAATTGTAGTCAAATTTAGATAACATACAATTGTAGTTTGACACATTGAACTCTACATAACATAAAGTTGATGTTGACAATAGTGATGAATATTTGATGTAAATACCTCATAGTAATTCTTTTGTTACATTCTCCTAACCCAAAATTTCAATGTGCAACTACTTTGCAACTACATGCAACCTGAAACTTCAATGTACAACTACTTTGCGATTACTTTGTAACTACAATAGTGTATACATCAAATTTGGTGCAAATATAGAGGGTTGTAGTTGCAAGGCAGTTGCATAGGATAGATAGTTCCATTTCAGTAGGTTATGACGGACACCATTTTCTTCTAGCAAATACTCAAGGGTTAATGAAACAGTGTGTTGCAATAGTAACCAAATATGTGTTTATAATGCAGTGGTTGGATGTAGGTTTTGTTGAAAATCAATCAAAAACATAGATTTAAGGAAAAAACCTTAGGATTTGTAAAATTGACTACACCCCACTTTAAATGAAGTCTCCTTGTCACAACAACTCTTCTTGTGTATGGCACAAGATTATTATGTGTGTTCATCTGTATTTGCAAGTGAGTGCATTTGCAATTGTGTTTTAAGTTTCAACAACCTCAATTTTCATACACTAGAAGAAATCTGCATTTGCCTCAACAAAATCCACTTGATGTGTTTGTGGAGGCAAACGCAAAAACTGCTTTGAAGAACGCAAAAAAATGCAGATTTTGTGTTTGCCTCAACAAACACATCAAGTGGATTTTGTTGAAGCAAACATAGTTTTCTTCTAGTGATAGGATTCTGATAATTAGCAATGATTCATTGTTGCAATTGAATAAATGATTCTTGTATTGGATTCTTGAAAGATGGTAGGAACTAATAATTCATATAGTAATGAATATATTTGTGCTCACACAACAACTTCAACAACTTCAAATGAGAGAAGTGAAGGTAAGAGCCAAATTTCATCATTTTCTATTTGTTATCGTATTTTGAAAGAGCCAATTGGCAAAATAATTCTTAGAGTTTGTCAAGATAATTCTTGAGCTTTGTCAAGGTTTTTACTTACAATTTTCGGAACATCTATATTGACAAAGAAAGTCTCTAGTGTCAAAATTTTCTCCTTAGAAAGTATAGAATCAAATAACTCATTAGTCTGCTTTCCTTCAATATAATTAACCCCTAAAGGACCAACATGCCTTTTTTGGCAACATAGCAATTTTGGGCAAGTATGTGTGGCTAGAGATTTCCATATTTTGGAACCAAAACTTAATAGAAGGTGTGGACGTCTGGATGAAGAGTATCTTCAAAGCCCAACAATTTTTGTGACTTTTGACTACATGGTTGAAAAGTTATTGTATAAAATGTTGTTTGTTTTTCAACTTGGGCAGTTCCAGCAGATAAAAAAAAATTACTTTTTTTGGAAATAAAAATTTGAAATTGGTTTTATAGATTTATATATACATGGAAAGCTTTGAATCATTCCATTTGGATTAATGAGTCAAAAGTTATGAAGAATTTTAGTTTGTGGGTAGTTATGGATTCTCTTCTCTAAAATAAACTTTGAAGTGCTTTATTTTACTCAATTTTCAATATTTTTGAAAAAAATTAAAAACATTGGGTGTAGGTTGTTTATTACAACATTGGAATCATTGGAATTGGCATTTTTCAATTCAATAAATAAATTGTTACCATTTTGTATTTTGAATCATTTCTACTTCTTTTTACTTACAATATTTTTTGTACACGTTGTACAATTCCAAATGATATGAAAATTTTCAAGCATGTATCCAACTTAAATTTGAGTATGAATCCAAAGAGTTGCAACCATTTTGGATATTTTGTCATACAAATGTGGCCTTCTGAAGTGCA
This sequence comes from Thuidium tamariscinum, assembly GCA_947034885.2. Taxonomy (NCBI): domain Eukaryota; kingdom Viridiplantae; phylum Streptophyta; class Bryopsida; order Hypnales; family Thuidiaceae; genus Thuidium; species Thuidium tamariscinum. Next base: position 15,075,002 of record OX344756.2, read on the forward strand.
GCTGCCCGGATTTTCGCAGTGGAAAAAAAATGATTTTTGTAACTTCAAACACTAATATCTTGCAATCTACATGGTGGAAATTTTTGAAATTTTTTCTACATATTCCCAAACTAGTGCACTAAAAGATCCTATGGTTACATATGTCAAAAAATGTTCTTTTAAAAAAAAAATTGGTAGTTGTCCTAGAAATGATAGTTTTGGAGCAGTTTTGGTGGAAACATAGCCTTGTGGTCCTTTAGGGTTAAGATTGCATATGTCTATTGATTTTGTAGTTAGCCTAGCTAATATAAGTGTTGGCATTAGACATTCAATCCTTCATTCATCATTGTTTGTCTACCGTGCAAGCTTCATTGAGGTGTAAATCTATAAAAAATAATTTTTAACTTTGTTGTTTGTAGCTACAATATTAGTTACCTTGACAATGATGATTCCATTTGTAGGTGCACATGACTAGCCAATTTGTGTGACTAGTTAGAGGGAAAAAGGAAGATGGGAGCCATGGCCTCTCACCTGTCTGCACCTCGTCCACCTAAGCAAACTCACAAAGAGGTCAACCAAATTGGACTCAAGTAGAAATCTCTACGCTCATCCATTCTACCCTTACCAAATTTGAACTTTAGTGCTATAATTGAAGGAGCGGCAACTAAAAGAAAATCCATGAGATGGGTTGTTAGTAGGAATAGATTTTCCGAGTATGAATCTTTATCTCATGCAAAGGAAATCCACTACAAACTTCACAAAAGTACACACAAATCAAGTGGCCAAAAGTACTAGCTTGGATTTCATTAGGCTTGTCAATTTTGAGAGGCATATAATATCTATGCTTGCATTGATCGACATACTTTTATGCATACATGCTTTAGAATCAAACTATAGTATTTGTATCATAAGCACTTTGTCTACCAAGAAATCAATTCATTTGTCAGGTCAAGCCTACCTAGAATAATTATATATGGAAGCCTCGAAGTCATCACATACCATTATTTTCACACAGTTTTCACTTCAATTGTTTTTCCACATTTTTAATTCAAAGCTACAACACTAATTTATATGCATAGTCATTGACACACATAATTCTAAGAAGTTAGGGGACTAGAATTGTTGAATTAGGTTCCTAGCTAATTGGTAGGCGGACTCATTACACAATAGTTTGCAATTGTCAAGCTATGGAACCATCTCATTGTAAGGTTATGTACAAATTGCAGAGTACTATACAATTTTAATTTAATAATCAAGAAGAACTATTGAATCCAAAAATTATTGATTGCTTTCAAGTTGTAGTGATGATAGAGATTCTTCTAATAAGTGGTAGATAAGTGGATGCAATTAGAACCTTGATATTCAAGATCATTTAATTTGCCTCTTTTCAATTGCCATACAAATACAACTAAGTCTTAATGAAGTGCCGCTACCCATGGCAAAGGGGTCAAACTATAGGGACTTATTTGACAAAATACGTAGCTCCAAATCATATCTTCAATGTATTTGACAGTGATAAAATTGCATATTGGCTTATGATAACTTGTATTTGGAATTAAAATTAGTCACATGGTTGAATTTTTAATCAACTTCCTCAATTTCACCTATTGTAGAATAAGAGAAAGAAGATTTCTATATAGATGAAGAGAAAGAGGAGTCCTATACAGACAAAAAAGGATTGATTCACAGAGCAAGTGCTATGGGATGTTTTAGAAATTGCCTTGTTCTAGAAGGCAATAGAGGCATTTGGTTGGTCTTACGATTTGATGATAGAACTATTGCCTAAAAAATCTAGCAATGACGTCTAAGATTAATATTAAGAAGAAAAAAATAACAAAGATCGCATAATGCTTATTGTTGATAAACACTTTGCAAGAGGTAAATTGTATTGTTGAATACAAATCCCATAAGTGAATTTTTTTGAAGTCATGAGAACTCTAACCATTCTATATCTTATAGTGTTCATATCTACAATCTATAGAATACTTTTGTAGCATGGCCAACATAATCAATGACAATAACTGTCTCCATGATGAAAAATCCTGCACATAATGTCATACTATTATATTGTATACATTGTTTAACCCCTAAAGGACTGCAATTATATTTCCACCAAAATTGCTCCAAAACTGTCATTTCTAGGACAACTACCAAATTTCAGAAAAAAAAACATTTTTTGACACATGTAATTGTAGGATCTATTAGTGCAATAGTTTGGGAAGATGTAGAAAAAATTTCAGAAATTTCCACCATGTAGATTGCAAGATATTAGTGTTTGAAGTTACAAAAATCATTTTTTTTCCACTGCAAAAATCCGGGCAGCTGCACCTTAGAAGGCCACATTTGTATGAAAAAATGCCCCAAATGGTTGAAACTCTTTGGATTCATACTCAAATTGAAGTTGGATACATGTTTGAAAATTTTCATATCATTTGGAATTGTACAACGTGTACAAAAAAATAGTAAGAAGAAAGAAGTAGAGAATGATTCAAAATACAAAAATGTTAACAATTTATTTATTGAATTGAAAAATTCCAATCCCAATGGTTCAAATGTTGTAATAAACAATCTACATTCAATGTTTTTATTTTTTTTCCAAAATATAGAAAATTGAGTAAAATAAAGGACTTCAAAGTTTATTTTAGAGAAGAGAATCCATAACTACTCGCAAACTAAAATTCTTCATAACTTTTGACTCATTAATCCAAATGGAATGATTCAAATCTCTCCATGTATATATTAATCTATAAAACCAGTTTCAAATTTTTATTTACAAAAAAAATGATTTTTTTAATTTGCCCGAACTGCCCGAGTTGAGAAACAAACAACATTTTATGCGATAACTTTTCAACCATGTAGTCAAAAGTCACTAAAATTGTTGGGCTTTGAAGATACTCCTCATCCACACCTTCTATTAAAGTTTGGTTTCAAAATATGGAAATCTCTAGCCACACGTACCTGCCCAAAATCGCTATGTTGCCAAAAAAGGCATGTTGGTCCTTTAGGGGTTAATTTGTGTAGTTTTGCCTTATTTAGAACACCTTGCACTACATCATGCAACTTGAGCTTTAAGGTTAAAAAACCCCAAACCATCAAAATAAGCAATTGGCTGTAGTTGAAGGCACCTTTTATTAAGGAAAATGCATTTTTGTAGTATCAACAATTGAAATTTATGACTTTAAAAAAAATAGAATAAGAGGCATGTATATATTGCTTTGGAATATAATTTCCAAAGTGAAATCTCCCTAGGCCACTGAAACCATCACATATTTTGGTCATAAAATTGAAAATCAAGGGATCAATAGTCCTCATGTCACAACTAAGCATGGGGACTATTTAATTGCACTTTGGGGGACACTCTCAATAAAAGTGTACAAGTTAGGGCTAGGTACCATGATTTTTTTCCTAGTGATTTGTAGTTCTTGTCACACTATTCAAGCCAATCAAACCAATCCCTCCATAAATGAGTCAATAGTGTAAGGGCATGCAAGTCTCTACTCTTCTAAAAAAATCCATTGATGGACAATTTTGGATGTTTTCATCTTAAGTCTATGTAACTTTTCTTTTAACCTTTCCCCTAATGTCACTATTTGTTTCAAGCCCCTTCATATGTAGGATGCTAAATCCTCCATTCATAGTGGGCCCAACAAGATAAATTTAGGATTCTTCAAGGTAAAAGTGTAAAAAAGCCCCCTATTTTAGGCTGTGTCTAGGGTGTGTTTTGGATCTCAACCACCTAAAGTAAGAGCTCTGATTGCAAATATGAATTCAGAATTTGCAGAAAAAATTATTTGCAAAAAAATTAAAATTTCTGCATTTTCCCTTGAGGTAAATCCATCCTGCTGGGCCACTTTGCATGGAGGATTTAGCATTGGCTGCCCTTCATATAATCCATATTGCCTACTGCAAAACTTCTATAAGATGCTTTCTGCATGTTAAATCAAATATCAAATCATCCCTTTTAGAATTCGTTTGACAGGTATGTTAACCCCTAAGCGCTGCCAACACCAATTTTTGGCATTCGGTAGGCTTTATAGGGGCCCAAGAGGACCTGAACAATAGTTTTTTTCCTTCATTTTATTTTAGTGACCTTTCATGTTGAATTGCAAAGAGTCTCTAATTGAGTTTTTAGTCTAAGGGTGAATGCAAGAAACACTTGTACTATTGGTTGTGTTTGGCTGATTTTTTCGGGAGCACTTTGAAATTAGAAAAATAATTTTTTTTAAATTTAAAAAATATGACTAATGTAAAGACCTTTAAGATGAAGAAAACCACCAAAGGAAAATTGTTAAGAAAATCTCTAAGTAGGAGAACTTGAAAAGTGCCAAACCTCAAAAAAATACATACTTTGATGTTTTAATTAGTAAAAAATAGAAAAATAAAAATTTAATAAAATAAAAATTACCCATTTGCAAAAACTTTATAGAGATGGTTATTAATCCAAAAAATCACCGAATCGCTTTTTACATGGTTCCAAAAAAGTGTAGAAGGAGGCTTACTTTGTGGACTTGTACACCATGTAAAGATAACTTTTTTTGAAATCCCTTTGGGTGAAAGCTATAAGTCTATGAGAAGACCATTAAATCCAAATTTGAGCTCAAAATCATTAAGAAAAGGTACTCAATAGTACTAAAAACCTCCAAAATGGCATTTGTGACATTCAGTCACTAGTACTATTTGAATAGTAAATAATTTTTAAAAATTATGAAAAAATTATGTAAGGTGTATGATAGTCATCAGTACCTTCCCTAGAAATTTCGAGTCATTTAAAGTTAAAATACAAAAGTTATGGCCAAAAAACAGATCAGCACATGTTGTGTGACAGAAAATAGTACAAGTGTTTCTTGCATTCACCCCTAACTAATGTTTGTTTTTATGTAGTTGAGAAGTAATTAGAGAAAACAGATGATAAAATTTGCCATTTTAGTGTATTTTGAGAAATTGACAAAATCTGAAATTTCTCCTTGAAAATGACATTTTTTGAGTTTGAGCCCAACTAATGAAATGAAGGTCCGCTACTTGAGTTTCTACTCCAATTGAAATTTTGAAATTTTTTGTAAAAATTAATATTTTATTGCAGTTTGTACTTTGGCTGTATTTTTAATGTCCATTACATTCTAATTATAGAAGTACACAATAAATTAGTTTACACTATGATGATTTTCACTATAATGTTTGTAGATAGTGACATTTTCATATTTTTTGAGATTATTTCTATTTGATATCATTTTTTCTTCATTTTTACTTCAGAAAATTTCAGAAAATACAACTTTCCTCAAAAAAATCTGAAATTTCTGTGAAGTATAGAGGACATGCAGTTTCATCTCCGAAAAATAAAAATAAAAATTTTCATACACATCTGATTACAAAATGGCAACAAACTGAGTGACAAAGAATGCGGCCTGAAACCAGTGGTCATAGGCCCAGCATTTCAGGGTTAAGTTAACTTTGTTTTCTCTCAGTAAACATTAATACACAATTCGCAATGTGCTAAGGTCACTATCACAATCTTGGTGGTTATTTAACCCCTAAACGACAAGCCGGTGGCTATGGAATTGAGGAATTTTGATATTGTGGGAATCATTAGTTCAAAAAAATCTAAAAACACATGTTGGAAGTCAAAGCACTGTAGAAGATCTTCCTTTTCCACCCCTAATTCTGAGGATGAATGATTGCAATTCTGTCCTACATAGAAAGATTCCCTGAAGTTCATCGACCAGAAAATGGCTTGGGCGCCGTTTAAGAGTTAACTCATGTTGTGTATTTTGATGTGCATGCATAATACAGTTGCAGTCTGATTATTTGGCTCTTGTTCACATGTCAGGACTCGTAGTTGATTCTGGAATTGCATGGAAATGCTACTCCTTACTTATCCATATAATTTTACTCAGCTCATGTTGAGAACTGAAAAGATCCACAGCTTTCTTCTTATGGTCAAAGTTCAATGGCAATTTGATGCTTTCTTGAAATGGACATCCTTACACTACTGCAAACCATGTCTCTTTTCATTCCATGAGAATAGCGAGGAAATGTGGGGTGAGTGGAAAAAGTCAAAAAGAACAAAATGTGGACCTAACTTGGCTACTAACATTGGATCATTTTCATTCCCTGAGAATAGCAAGGAAATGTGGGGTGAGTGGAAAAAGTCAAAAAAGACAAAATGAGGACCTAACTTGGCTACTAACATTGGATCATTTTCATTCCCTGAGAATAGCAAGGAAACGTGGGGTGAGTGGAAAAAGTCAAAAAAGACAAAATGAGGACCTAACTTGGCTACTAACATTGGATCATTTTCATTCCCTGAGAATAGCAAGGAAACGTGGGGTGAGTGGAAAAAGTCAAAAAAGACAAAATGAGGACCTAACTTGGCTACTAACATTGGATCATTTTCATTCCCTGAGAATAGCAAGGAAACGTGGGGTGAGTGGAAAAAGTCAAAAAAGACAAAATGAGGACCTAACTTGGCTACTAACGTTGGATCATTTTCATTCCTTGAGAATAGTGAGGAAATGTGGGGTGAGTGGAAAAAGTCAAAGAGGACAAAATGTGGTGCTAACTTGCCTACTAACATTGAATCATTTTCAGCTTAGGATGAGTGAGAAGTAATGGAGGTTCAAGTCAGATCTCTGAAATGAAAAATGATGGGGTTTGCCAACATCTGTAGGGTTAAGTATCTTCAAAGAGCAGAATCACAACATATGTGAGCAAAAGTATGAATTTCAGTGGGTTTAGGAGGCATGGTGCTGGCAAGAGAATGCTTGATGCAGATTTTGTGGCAGTCTTTGACAGTTGCAAAACTATTGGTTTTTCAGCCATTGTGTATGTTCTAGACACATATAAATATATAATGTAAGGCGTCCCTTCACCATGCAGGAAGGGAGAGGTTCCATTCCCCATACAAGTGAATTTTGAGCATTTCCTGACAGTAATCTAGAAACTTGTGCCACCAAAAAATTCTGCACATTGATTTTTGTTTGAGCCAAAAAATGAATTGCAGAGACTGAACGTCAATAGATTATTGAGTGAGCTGCACCCACAGATGAGCTGCTTCCCACAATCATCAGAATTCCATGGACATACGAACTCCACCAAGCTCCACCAAGCCAAATAATCGAGCTAAAAGGCACCTTGGTGGTGATACAAAAACTCGATAAAAAAAAAAGCCCACAAGAAAACACTGTGGCAGTCAATCAAGGAGAAAAATATCTTACCAAAAACTATGAAAACATGCTTTCAATTGCCGAAAATTGAAATAGATGCCAAACATAAAAACAGGAAAACACAGTAGAAAGAATGACAGAGACTTCATAATCAATGCCCCCAACATCATAAGTGGAAGCTCCTGATTCTAAGGTAGAAACACTTTGACTATCTCAAAGGTCAAGTGACCAAAAAAATTTGATGAGATTATCAGTAAACTCAAGAGAAACACAACTAAAGTGGTTTTTATGATTTTCCAACACTCTACTAGTACTTCACAAACTTTCAAAGTTGAGAACATAGGGTAGCCTACAACTAACACACAGCTCACCTTGAATGGACACACTTGAACACGAAATGCCACACCTCTTATTGGTTGCATCTAAAAAGTTCTGTTGATTTGAAGTCAAGAAGTGTTCATTTTAAGCCCATTTTTTAGGTGTTTCTACCTTACATTTGGACACCAATATACCCCAGCAACATCAAGAGCGAAAAGGAGAAGCGGTTAACCATGATTTCCATCAGAGATTGCTGGATCTCAGGGATCCAGGCTGGTAAACCGCGATGCTGCCCAATGTCTAAAACATGTTAGACAGACAGCTCAAGAACGGCATATCCTAGATCTACGCTACCATCCAGCAAGTAGGAATGAAATTTCTGGCAATATTCTGTAAATGAAGTAGACGAAAAAACACTTCTGGTCAAGGCTCTTTCATCACCACAGACCTTTCAGCAGATGGAAGTCTTACCGCATATTCCAGAAATTCAACCGGCAATGCGGCACACTGCTTTTCCAAGTCAACCTATGCTACCATCAAAATTGACGACTAAGTAAACAGGAAGAGGACGATAATCATCTCCCATAATCATAGATAATAGAAGATAACAGAGATTCCTTGTGAGACGAGCTTCTCAAAAGCCACTGGCACACGAAACTCAAGGGTTCACCGCAGAAGTGCTCCGTGCACGCTACCTGTACTTATGCCAGATGCAAGCAGACAGACCCATCAGGTACAACCTTGTCACGCAATATGAATTCAAGTTTTGACCATGGACGAGTTCGAATTTTTCTAACAAAGAGGATTGCCCAGAACAACACCCAAGGCACCCCAAACTCTAGCATAGCATTCCTGAGATAAATCGATTAAACGGATCTGTGATAAGGCAGGCATCACATTGGTTGTGAATAGCAATAACTCAGTTCATCTAACAACCGGATAACCTACCTTACGGGACATGATGATTTGTGACGGTGAGGTCATGCCTTAAGAAATGCATCTGCAGGTGTTTGAAAACCATGTGACTGACTTCAAAAGCACAAAACGAATCAACCAGCACTGTTTGAACCACAGACTCTAGTCTTCCAAGAGGAGACTTTAGAGTGAAAGCACATGGCACTAGTCGAGATCGTGCATTGGACGGCAGAAATCTTTGCAAGACGTCGGCCGTCGTCACCACACCCGAAATGAGGACAATCGGTTATTCACCTGACCACTCGCTGCAAAAAAGAAATTTGAAACTTGTCAGATTAAATCTCTAGACAAGAGGAGTGATATTTTCGGGTTTCTAACATTATGATACGACCTTTTCTTTCCATGTGTTCCTCAGTTCTATTATCACGCAAGTGGGCAAAATACTCTAGTTTCAGAAAAAATTTGACTCGAGAATAGACGTCAGCAGCACCTTAACAAAATTATAAGCTCAGCAAGTGCTGTAACGCTGCAACGCTCCATTTACTCCACTATAATGACCACAGAATGGCCGTGGTTCCTTGTGTCAGAATATCAAGCAGCAAGAATCTCCATATCTGCTGTCTGAAATTCACAAATCACTGGCAACAGAGGGAGAAAAGAAACATCTGATCAAGATCAACTTGTCTGGAACAAGTTTTCGACCTCTACCCCAATAAATTGGAAGCAAACAAAAACAGAAAATGAGGAGAAATCACAAATGTTCCCATTTATCTGAAATAATAATAACAGTGATCCGATCACGATGCTCTTCTGCTGGACTTCAGATTCAAGCGAGGGAAGTACGAGGCTCTGCTTACCTCAGGCAAGATCTGCAAGAATCACCGCTGGAAGATGAAAGTGAACGACAGCTGGTTGCGCTGCATATCAGCATACTGGCAACATCGTCGCATGATGAGACCCTAAAAATTGTTATTAGTTCTGTAGCCAAGACAAATCTTGAACAAACTTCGCACATACAACAAAGAAACCGAAACGAGGACTTCTAAGCGCAGATCTGAGCAAAATCCTTGGAGAATGGTGGACACGGCAAAAGTGCACAACACACGCAGCGTAACTTACTGTGTATCATGTGCTATTGAATTTTGTTTAGATGTACAGCAAGCATACCAAGATGATGAAGAATGAGGCGATCTTCGCTAACAAAACTGAATCTGAGCAACAATCAGCGTAAACAAAAACATCCAAAGCAACCGAAATATAGAACTACCCGTCAGAAAGTGGCAACATCGACTCAGTACAACGGTCCGGAACGGACACAGGGAACTCAAATTGAATCCCTGGTGTCAAAACTTACATTATGAGTACATGGTCCGACGATTGGTGAGGGATTATCTACCCCTTGGTATGCACTTTGCACACTAAGGATTCTATCTGCGTTGTCTGTGGGGACAACAGAGGCCTCAACGAGAACGGGGCGCCAGAAATGAAGAACTGAACATCAGAAGTGGAAGTGACAACCCCAGGCCAGAACAACGCAGCGGTGAGGTCAAGAAGAAATTCGATAGAGCGCAAGGCGCGCGGAGGAAGGGAAATGGGGCGACCAAAATGCAACACGGCAACCAGAGCAACGATGAAATAAGGGCAATGACTGCCAACACAGGAGCAGCAGCTGCGACAATTCCACAAGAAGAGCCTCGAGTACAAGGAAACGAAGAAAACTCGTGTTTCAAGGCTATTTTTTTTTTCGACACAAAAGGAACGGAATTCCATTGCAAAGAAAGACAATATACAAAGCCTGCCAGCCACAAGTGGCCTGGCAGGGGAGACAAGGACACAGACTACCAACCCACCCAACCCCGACACGAAACAGAGCAACGCGCGGCCACCAGTACAGTGCAGAGTGGGGCCGTGAGGCCCCTCACGGCCGTCCGCGTTTCAAAACTGTACAGAATCCTCTCCAAAGTGAAAGGAAAATCAAAAGCCAAAATACAGATTACAAATCTGGATTCCTTACACCGTGCCTCCGCTGCTTCAGACCTCCACCTGAAACAACATTGTGCAACAGAAAAATCAGGCCCTGAACTATTAGGAGTGCGCACAAACATTACAAAACCTCAATGACGCAGATTTTACCTTGGCCCAGAGAGTTGCCGTGGGCTCGCTCTTGGTAGGAGGTGGTAAATCTAAAACGAACGTATCCACATCGAACGACTCCGGCGCGCAACAAAACGCCTTGCCAGTATCAATGACCTTCTTCACACTCGCCGCCATTTCCCTCACACTGGCCTTCGTCACCTACAACCAACCAACCAACAGAACAATTCAGACGTGCACATACACACACAAAAATAAAACATCTGACAATAGAACTTTCTCAAGACCAAATTCGTGTCACGTCTACACGGCGAAGAACACTTACGGCACCGCGTTTCGGCAGCGGCTTCCCCCGCGCCCGGTTCTTCTCCATTCGAGCACGGGTGGCACCACACCCCTCAGCGTTCGATTGCTTCCCCTTCTTCAAGCAATCGTCCACCTTCTTGTTCGTCGTAACCATTTTCGCAATATTCTTCACAACCCACACCAGAGCATGCATTAGCTTCCGCAACACCAAACGAGCCCAGAAAATTCAAACTCCACAAACGTCAAACTAATTTTGACGCAAAACCGTTGGCGGGGCAGAATACTCACATTGCGGCCTGGTTTCGTCGACGAAGGCCCCTGTTTTGTCTCGTTCTTCGCTTCACGAGTGTAATCGGTGCGTTGGGCCTTGCTCATGGGAGTTTTTTTGGCTTGCAATGGCTTTTCAGCGATCTTCTACAAACACACACCACAGCATTTTAGTAATTCTCAACCGAAATTAAGAGTTGACAAAACGAGCACAGAAATCACAAATTCCAACAAAACTCCACAATTGTGACACACACACTTCAAGCAATGGCGGGATTCAAAACTCACATCTCCGTTTGGTTTCGGAGACGCATGTTCTCTCTGGTTCCCTTTCTTCGATCCGCGAGCGCCATCGGTCAATCGCGCCGCAGTCTCGCGCGAATCTTTGGCTTGCCCTGGCTCCTGGTTGCCGTGAGAGTTGGTGGAGAGTGTGTCCATGGCGGTCGTGAGAGAGAGAGTGTGTCAGGAATCCAGTCACAAATCCGGGACCGCTACCGCTACCGCAATTGCAAACACAATACGGCACAGAGCTACTGGGTTTCGCGAGGAAGAGTGTTGTGAGGAGCTCGAGGCTTTGGATTTACCTTAATAATAAGCCTGACGCCTCCCTCCTTGCGCCGTGGCTTCCTCGTCCCAGCTCTTCCTGGCTGGCTGGGTCAGGTCTGGGCCCGGGGGACCCTGCGTCCTCGCCGGGGTACGAGGCCAGAGGCCCAGAGCCACGTGTCGATGGAGTTGGCGAATCATATCTGCTATTACTATTATTGTTATTTTTATTTTATTTTCCTTTTTGTTCCCTTCCTGGGTTCCTGGGGAACTGGGGATTGTGGGGAGTGACTGCGACCCAATATGTTGGATGTGGTTCCATAACTTAATACCAGCTTGACACGTGTCTGGTTCCCTTTGCAGACGTCAGCGCCAACTGATGACTCAGACACGTTTGTTTCAAGAAAAAAATGAAAGACACGTTTTCTGATGGCAGTGTCGGCAGCCTCAGTCGCCCAGTGTGAATCGGGTCCACAACTTAAGTTTAGTGTTTGCAAAACTTTGAAGTTAAATAATGAACTAATCAATGATTCTCTCTAAATATTGATCTATAAGGTAGGTACACCTAAAAGCACCACTTATTCATACTGTGCCTAGTTCCTGTTATTAGCTAATTCAGATTTTTATGCAGTCTTGTTGGCAAGTGAAAGCATGTTCCAACGCACCAAAGAACACAAGATTTGGATACCGTATGCAGAAGTTGTTAATGGTCAAAGTCTGTTTCTGAAAGTGTCATCTACAGCCTCTGAACATGACTGATTTTGGGAATGTATGTGCACTATAGATGGCACTTTTAGGAACAAGGCACTTTTGGGTCTACCTACCTTACTTCATGAACCTAGATGGCAAATTCCAATCAACAATAAATGGATGATGTTTTTCAAGTCAAGGTCTCATACTATGAAGTTTGTACTAATGATTTTAGAAACTTCAGTTTACTAATTTTGCTTGGAAGTAAAAGAAATATCTTTGTATGTTAAAATCAAATCAATCTTAGATCAAATTATTAAAAAAAACTCTTAATAATAAACCATTTTTTTATACACCACCCACTATAGAATAAAAAGTCAATCAAAATGTCTTGAAGGTAATGAACAAGGGATACCAGCCAGGGCTTTTATTTTTGGCAAAATTTTGCCAGACTATCAAAAATCTGACCTTTCTAGCTTCATCCCTCCAAGAACTGGCCTCTGTAGTTGAGACAGTAAGGAAGACACTGGTAAAACAAAGCCCTGATACCAGCATTTGATTACAAGTTAGCCAATTGAAATCGAGAATTTCTCAATTGAGTTCAAATTTTAGAAAGATACCTGATCATTGTAGAAGATAAAAAGAAATTATCAACTAGTTAAGCTAAAATTTCTTCCCAAACTATGCTTGAAGGTAATTTAATGATGTGAATATAACATCAATAAAGTCACTCACAAAAAATTGAATGCAAATTGATCATCTATTTTGCATTGTGCATTGAGTTTAATTGACTATCTAAAGGACACATAACGTCCTCAACATCCTTCCAAGGTTAATCCTTAAAGGACATCTAAAGTCTTTAGAAGGTTGTCCACGTTTGGATTTCCAAATCTTTCTTTAAAAGGCATCATGTAGCTTGTTCAAATGACCAACGAATGATGAGCTTTTGCCCTCTTCAAGGCCATGAACTACTACAAAGACTCTATTCTAAAAATTTATCAAATTTTCCAATGCTAAAACTACAAGTTTAAATTGTGGTTCAAAATTCAAAAACTTTGATTGATAGATGCATCTTGTAAAGACAAAGATAATTATACCAAGAAGTTCAAGTGTAGTTCAATATTAAAAAGATTTTTGTAAAGATATTTTGAAAATCCAACCCACCTTAGATTGGACCTATTACTTATCAAGGCTTTTATGTTTGGCAAAATTTCGCCAGACTGTTAGAAATCTGACCTCTCTAGCTTCATCCCTCCAAAAACTGGCCTTTGTAGTTGAGACAACAAGGGGAACATTGGTAAAAAAAAAGTCATGTTACTTATACAATAAAAGAGTATATTGCTCTTGTTCATTGGTTCATACAAAGAATTAAAGTTTCTTTCTTGAATGGCAAACAAAACTACAAGCATTGCTCATACAATTTAGAATTCTTGCACTTAGAATTTTGGAATTGTTCTTAGAGCTCAAACAACTACAAATTAATTCAAAATGATCAAAGGAGAGGGGAGGTTGAACTAATTATTGACCCTTCAACTTGGTTGCTTTTTTATATTTAAATTTATAAAATTTATGCATTTTTCATTTGAGGTGTATTCTTCCCTCTAGTTTTGTTGCATGTCAATTGTAATAGGTGTATCAACCTTCCAATTCACTAGATGGAAATGGAAGGATTGCTTCTTTTTACAACAAATATTGGTATTTTAGTATGTTCCACAAATACATTTTAGTTGTAGATACTTGCCATGATAAAAAACTAAACACTTACTACAATCTCTCTACAATGTTCAACTAAGTACAATATAACCAATAACATTTGATATACTAAATGCAGTAGTACTTCATTTTGTCCACTAATAACACATCAACATCTTTTTTAGGCAAGTTACACTTATATTTCTTCCACATACACAATATTGCAATATACAATAGTGTAATGTTTTGGTCCTTGAGACTAGAAGAAATTATGTCCTAAATGATTTGCTACAACAATAGAAAATTGTCTTCAACAATTGTTAAGGAGTTGTTGTAGACAATTTTAGCAATTATAGACAAGTCATTTAGGTTATATGTTTTTCTTCTAGTAACCATTCAAGTGATTATTCTTTCCTTGATTGACTCTACATAAAATATTGTCTTCTTCCAAAATAAACATTTCATTTAAAATCAATATACAAGTTGGATTTCCATAAAGTCTTTATAGATTCAATTGCTTCAATTCTTCCTTACTAAAATATTTTAGATTCTTCTCAGGATTCAAAGTTTGAAACTCTAACCTTTGTCATGAAAAAAAATTCAAAATTTTAAACTTTTAAAATCCAAGAAACCAAACCTTGATATATAATTAAATTAGTAGGTTGAATAATTATAGAGCTATAAATCAAACATCCCAAGGAAATCTTACATGTAAACTTGCACCTATCTTAGAGCATATCTATGATGTTTTGAGAAGTTATCTTCAATGGAGCTATAAGCATTGCCAAGATTTTTTAAGTTCCAAACAAAATATTACAAAGTACAATTTTGGCAATATTTATTATTCAATATATAGTACAAATTTAATCTACAATTCATTCTCCACAACTTTTTAACTATGCTCTTGGTAAAAATATTTATGAAGAATAAAAACTTATAGCATTTAAAAATCCATTAGTATAGGTAGCACTACTCATTATTAGTGCACTAATATTACCTCTATTGTATAAGAAAAATTTTAAAGTAGATTAAAAAGAACATAATAAATCCCTAGGACAAGCCCATTTTCCTATCTTCCTTTTTATCACCCAAACAATTGGCTTCTTCTAATATATATTCAAAAATAAATAAATAAAATTAAAAATTAAAAATACAAAACATTAAGCTCAATTTTCAAGGGAAACCATTCATTAAGGTATAATGCTTAAGAATTGTCCATCTAAGAAGAAAAACACCTCCCATGATAGACTAGTGTGTCCAAACCTTTCCAAATTTTTATGATAGATAGATAAATAGAAAAACTTTGAAAACTTTTTTTATTTTTTATTTTTTTTGAATTGGATTGAATAAACTATGGTTTTTCAAAGGAGGATGTTCATAGGGTGTTATTGTTGTGCATAGATTGCATCATTCACTAAGTTGAATATGCCTTGAAATGGAGTGCATGAGTCAAGAAATTGTTTGATATAAAGCTTGGTTTGTTTATGAAAGTTTTGAAAATTGTATAGAGATAGCCAAAAATGGAATACAACCCATGTTTCCAAAGCCTATGTCACAAAGGCTTGAGAAGTCACCACTGCAGTGTCTCTATGTATTAAAATCAAGTTGCCATTAATAACCTTCTTCATGTATAATTCATTTTATTTTTGTCTTCTTAATTTTTGTTTTGATTCTTTAAAAGTGTTTTCATTAGTCACAAATAGTACATATTCATAAGAGGATTTTCAGCTGCTGTACAAGACTGCGAGTTCCCAAACGTTGGGAACACATTGGGAACTCTGGGAACGCGATGCTGATGTGGTCAAGCGACTACCAGGTCAGAAAATAATAATTTTTTAATAATTTTAATTAAATATTAAATATTTTTAAAATATATTTTTAAATCATTTTTTTTCTCTTTAATACATTCTGAAGTTTTTGGAAAAAAAAAAATTTAATTTTTTTTTTTCAAAATTCAAAAATTCAGACCAGCAGGGGGCTGGTTTGCAGCAGTGGGAACAATTTCGGGGAACACCCCTGAAACGGTCTTTTAGGGGCCCAAAAATCTTCTTATGTTGGAGTCTCTATTGGCTATATATGGTCTTGAAACCATACACTTTAATGAGATTTAATTGCCTTTCTAAATGGGAGTAGACCCATTGTGGGTCAGATTCTTATGGTGATGTACATTCAAGTTCTTAAATGTACACCACCAGTACAATTTAACCCTCAATGGGTCTGCTCCCATTTGGTCAGTAAGAGCATCCCCACGCCTCCGCAGAAGAAGACGCAAACTGGGCAATTGGCCGGGCCCGGCCATAGGAATTGCCCCACGGCATGCACGCGGAAAGAAAAAATAAGCCCGGGCCTGGCCAAATTTGGTGATGGCTCGGCCAAATGGCGAGCCATCAAGTGCACCCGGCAAGTCTTTTTTTTTGCCTTTTTTCCAACTTCCGAGGCACTTGGGATTAGAAAAAGGCTTTCTCATGTCGGAATCTCCTTAGGTGGCACCTCGAAGTCCGAAATTCCTTGCCTCCCCGCCTCATTGGCCGTGTTGGGGTGGGGCAAATTTTTTTAGCCGGGCCCGGGCTTCTTTAATGGCTCGGCAAGTGGTCCCTGGCCGGGCCATTTGCCCGAGCCAGGCGTGGGGATGCTCTAATGGGATGATTTACCTTATTGAGACTTCCATAGCCCGGCCCAAATTCAAACCCCACGTCAGCCCCACTGAAGGAAAGGGCCTAATAAGTCGCTTTAACTTAAGTCAGTTGAAAGGAAAGAAATAAAAGAAAGAGAAGAAAAAAAGAACCGAAAAGTTACCGACAATCCAACAGGCTCCACCGACCACAAATCATACGGTTGGGGTGAAGTGGCCCCCTCGCTCGGGCACTCGAAATAATTCCAAGGATGCAAGTAAAACAAAAAGCTCCATATTTTGGGTTTAACTAAGGTAGGAGGTCCTAAAATGGACCACTTTAACAGTTGATTTTTAATTCTGGGAAGCTAAAACTCCTTGAAGTATTTTTCAATAAATTTTCATCAAAAGAAAAATGGAATTGACATCTAATCCAAGTTGTTTCATATTTTTTTGAACCTTTGAGGAATTAGTTACAAATTTTTGAAGTTGTAGAAAAGTTCATTTGAGTAGGCTCTAAAATGGACCACCTTGTCAAATGTAGACTGCTTGTACATTGAAGAGTGCAAAATGTACCTCTAGAGCTTGTTCTATTCTAGAGCCTGTGCCATTTTAGGACCTCCTACCTTAAGTTACATTGAGCACTCCTCATCACTAATTTAGGGCCTCTAATTGCAAATATGAATTCAAAATTTGAAAAAAGAATTATTTGCAAAAAATAAAAAATTCCATCATTTTTTCAAGCAGCCAAGCAAGGGGGTTAGTTCACCCTAGGCAAATCATACCTTCCAAGTCACCTCTGGCTTTAATTTAACCCATAAATGATTTTGACTATCTTTATACCAAAATTGCTCCAAAACTGCCACTTCTAAAACATGTACCAAAACATAGAAAAGAAAACATTTTCTAACGCATGTAATCGTAGGATCTTGTAGTAAGTTTATTTGAAAAGATGTAGAAAAAATTTCAGAATTTTCCATCATGTAGGTTGCAAGATATTAGTGTTTGAATTGCCAAAAATCAATTTTATCTTTGCAAAAATCGGGTAGCTACACTTCACAAGGTCATATTTGTATGGAGAAAAGTTCAAATTGGTTGCTACTCTTGGATCCATTCTTAAATGCAAGTTTGGCTACATGCTCAAAATATTTCAAATTGTTTGGAATAGTCCAACATATAGGAAAAAAATAGAAAGTAGAAAAAAGTAGAGAATGAGCAAAAATACTAAATTCTAAACAATTTATTTATGGAATTGAAAAATGCCAATCCCAATGGTTAATATTGTAATAATTAATCTACACCTACTTCTTTTATTTTATTTCCAAAAATACTAAAAATTGAATTAATTAAAAATTTTCATTTTTTTGTAGAATAGAAATTCTATAACTAATCACAAACTACCCCAAACTAAAACTCCTCATAACTTTTGATGCACTGATTCAAATCAAATGATTCAAATCTTTCCACTTTGGTATAAATCTAACAAACAAATTTTTTATTCCTAGTTTCAATGTCAAAAATCCATGAATGATAGTGATTTTTCTATTCAAGATTTTGTGCAAGGGTACCCATTGCAATCTTGGCTTTCTATAGTGTTGAGAGCTCTTGACAATGAGCCTCAAATGCACTAGATCTTGGAGAAAAAATCACATTAGAAATTCATTTACAAAAATCATAGAGTAGATTTTGAAAAGCCATAAATTGATTGGAGTTATGCATATTCAACCCTTTAACCTCATAATTTTTTGGTCACAAAATTTTTAGATTTGACTTGTGAAAAGAAGATAGAAAGACTTCACATCACTTTTGCAGTTTTAACACCTCATGTTCAAACATTATAATCTTTCAATCCATAAGTAATACTATTGTGTTTTCTTTTCCTATGCAATTTCTAACACGTCTAATTTGAATTTGTATAGTTACAACTATTAAAAAAATTGGTACAACTTATCAAAATGTTGGAATTTTGCTCAACTCAAAGCAAATTCCAAAAAGCTAAAAAGTGCCTTGGGCACTTAGGGGTTTACCCCTAAATGCAAAAATTGTGTTTTTTTGGCAACATAGCAATTTTGGGCAACTCACAACAACTCGAGTTCTTTTTAATTTCATTCAAAATTTCACACAAGTTGTGCTTGAGGAATAACTTTAAGGCCCAATAATTTTCGTAACTTTTGACTTTGTCATTAAGAAGTTATTGCATGATATGTGATTTTTGTCGCTTGGTGGCCAGTCCAACCAACTTAGAAAACCTCTTTAGAAAACACTTTTTTTTAAAATTAAAATTTGAAATTGCTTCTTTAGGTTTATACAAACATAGAAAGCTTTGAATCATTTCATTTGGATTAATAAGATGAAAGTTATGAGGAATTTTAATTTGTGGGTAGGTATGTTTTCAAAGACTATGGTTACATTAGGAGGGATTTGAGGGCTCTAAAGGGCCGTTTCGGGATTGTTCCCAAAACTGGTCTGGGAACGGTTGGCCACTGTCAGGTCAGCATTTTTCAAAAAAAAAATTTAATAAAAAATTGGGGGTCTTGAAATATGAAAAGAAGTCCAAAAAGAAAAAAAAAATCGAAAAAAGAAGTCAATGACGTGGCACAGTCTTGACCACGTCGGATTCCTACAAAACTACGTTCCCGCGGCTTTTTTGCGATTTCGGGTTGTGGGAACTCACAGGCTCCTAGAGCCCTCAAATCTCTCCTAATGAAACGTTATTGCATCATATGTCATTTTGCATGCTCGGTGAGCAACCTAGGCAATTTGGGTTTGCAACAAAAATTATATATCATGCAATAACTTTTTAACGACAAAGTCTAAAATTATGAAAATTGTTGGGCCTTAGAATTAATCCTTAGGCACATCTTGTGTGAAAATTTCAAAGAAAAAAAAACTCCATCTATAATAGGCTACCCAAAATTCCTATGTTGCCAAAAAACGCAGTTTTTGCATCTAGGGGTTAAGGATCTCAGCAAGGGCATAATGCTTGCTATGCTTACATAGCATCAAATGGGTCCACATCAATCCC
This sequence comes from Thuidium tamariscinum, assembly GCA_947034885.2. Taxonomy (NCBI): domain Eukaryota; kingdom Viridiplantae; phylum Streptophyta; class Bryopsida; order Hypnales; family Thuidiaceae; genus Thuidium; species Thuidium tamariscinum. Next base: position 15,094,602 of record OX344756.2, read on the forward strand.
ATGTTATGGCACAATTTGTGGTGTTCGTCCTATTGCATTTACTTTTGCTTGGTAAAGGAAAGTCTATGTAGAAGGCAATATAACATTCATGCTAAGTTGGTCAACATAGACTATGGCCACAAAGGATGTTGACATGGAGACAATGGAGGATTTTTGGTGGTGCATAAAGGAGAAGAACTAATTTGATGTTGTGGATGAACAAATATATTGTTCTTTTTAGTAGGTGCACTTTTCCTATTCATTACATTGATTAAACAATTATATATAAAAAAACAAATTTTATTTCATTTTCAAGATGTAATAGTCATATGTCTATTAGAAGTTTTATATCTTTTATCTACTAGAAGAATTCATATCTTTTTGAAAAAAATTTAATCACTAAGAATATTTTTTAACAAAATTGATCATGAAGTATTAAAATTAAAAGTCAAAAACCTTCTCCTAATGTATAACCTTTAAGTATATTGTGATGCTTTGTAACCAATTGCACAATTCATATTCTTAAAGGGAAGAGAGAATCCTAAACAAACAATAATGAAAAGAAGATATCATTCCAATTTATAAACTCCAAATATGTAGTAAGACTTTGGAACCAATTGTTCACAATGCATGCCTCACACTTTTGAAGGACAGAAAAATCCTAAAAATAAATAAATTAATGAACATATATACAAGAATATAAGATTATATAAAAATTCATACAAAAATAAAAGTAAATATTTTATAAATATTAATAAGTGTATATATATATATATATATATATATAATAGATTTGTATAATATACAAGGTATTTGTATTAAAAAAATTAAAGATTCTACAAATGTATATAAGTATATCTATATGTAATAGATATGTATAATATATAAGGTTTTAGTATATAAAAATAGAATTAAAGATCTTAGAACTATTCATAAGTACATGTATATGTAATAGATATGCACAATGTAAAAGATAATGGTTTACTCTTAATCTCTTAGTAATGTCTTCTTCTAGGCCTAAAATTGCTTCAAAACTCATCATAGAGTACTACAATTGCATTTCTCTATGACTTGGTGCTTCATTGATAATTGAAAAATAATACTCAATTCAATTTCAACGGGTTGTTGGTAGAGATAGTTGGATGGCCTTGCCACTACCTTATCTAACAAGGTAGTATCACACGCCACTTATTGGTGTCAATTGTGTCGTAGTCATTTAGAGAGCAACTAGTGGAGATGCTCTCAACCAAACAACCTCCATCAACCAAATAGACCCTTAAGAGCAATACAAAAACTAGATTAAAAAATATCATAAAAAGAGCATAAAGGCACATTGGTGGTGATACGAAAACTCAATGTACAAAAAGTATAAATGTATCTTGGTGGTGATACAAAAATTTAATTAACCTCTAAATGCCCAAGGCCTTTTTTGACCTTCTAGAAACTTGCTCTAGATTGAACAAAAAGCCAACACATTAGATAAGCTTTATTAGTTTTTTCTAAATGTAACTATACAAATTCAAACTAGATATGTTAGAGATTGCACAAAAAAATAAAATTAAATAAAATAAAATTAAATTAAAAAATAAAATAAAATTAAATATATATATATATATTATAGATTCAAAGATTATAATGTTTAATCAAGAAGATGGTAAAACTACAAAAGTAAATTGAAGTCTTTCAATTTTCTATTCACATGTCAAGTTTAAAGGGCCTAACATGCATAGCTCTAATCAATTTATGGCTTCTCCAATTCTACTCTTCAAATTTTTTAAGTGAATTTCTAGTGTAGTTTTTCCTCCAAGATCTAATGTATTTGAGGCTCATTTCCAAGAGCCTTTAACACTATGGAAAGTCAAGATTGCAATGGACACCCTTGCACAAAATCTTGAATAGAAAACTTATAATCAATCATATTTGAAATTGGATTTTTGATGCTAAAACTAGACTTCAAAAGAAAGTTTTTAAAAATATAACTATTAAAAATAGCAACTTGATTAGGTTTTATTTAACTTCAAAGTTTTGCAAACACTAGATTTTGGTACCTTGGTCATTTTAGGGATTAAAAACATAACATAAAGGAACCTTGCTAGTAATGAAAAAACTCAATTAAAAAAACCTAGCAAGAAGGCACTGTAGAGTTCAATTAATCCCTCAAGGAATAGGGGGATAAAATGTGTCTTCTTCAATTTTTCAATGGAGATTTTTTATTAGGATGAAATAAATCTCACTATTTTGCAAACTAATATCTTGTAGAGTAATAAGTGTACATACTTATCGCATTTTGTAATTTTCAAAATTTGAATGTGATAAGTATTAAAAAATTTATTTAGGAAATGTGGTCCAATATAAAAAAGGAACAAAAATAATATTTTTCCAATAGAATAGTAGAGATGGGAAAAAACATTCTTTGGACATTTCCAATCTTTATTCTACATAAATAAACAAGATTTGGAGAAATTTGTTTTAACATTTCAAAAATAAAAAGTTCAATCTAGTGTGATTACGAATGCAAAATTATTAGAATGATTCCAATTTTTTTCCAAATGCTCCAAAGTATATAATAATAATATCAATTGTTAAATTTCAAAAATTTATATGTATCTAAATTTTTAAAATTTTTATAGGATCTAATTTGGTCAATTTGGGCTTTCTATTATTTGTTCTTGAAAATGTATACAGATTTGAAAGAGTATTTCACTTTGAAAGTTTTTAAATAAACCACATTTGCTCTGGATTCCAAAACAAATTCTTTTGGGAGGGATAAAAAGGATTATTCATCTTTTATAAAAAATTTCCTCCAAAATCCATGTGTTTTTTGCCTAGGAAGTTGATCATTCAAGATTGTTGTAATCTTAGAATTCAATAGTCAAAAGTATCTACAATTAATTCTTTGTATATTAGACAAAGTAGTCTTTACTTTTGTATTGTTGAAATTAAAGAATTCAAGCACATCTATGTGCAACTAAATATCAAAGTGGCATAATTCATTGAAACCTTCATTGTCAAAAAGTCATTGGACTTTAAGGGGTTTTAAAGGGAACTTCAAATATATCTTGTTGAAAATTTTTAAAAACTCTTTGTACAACTTAGCAAAAACTTTAAGTTGAAATGGATGCCAAACATTGGAAATGAGCAAAACCATGAGAAAGAACACCACCAACTCCAAAATCAACATAATTGATTATAATGGTTGTCATGAGTTGTAGCATTGGTGTCAAAAAAAGGTTTGATTAAGAATAAAATAGAACCTCCTTTACTAAACAAAATTGGGACTAGTTGAATAAGAGAGGCTATTGCACTAGGGAGGGATATGATCTTTGTATGTAGTTCACATTGTAAAGTTAAGACCAACAATCAATGTTCTCTGACAATAGTTTATTGAATTAGGAAAGGTTGTGTTAAAGAGGTTCAACTGTAGCATTTTGAAAAATCCATTGAACTTCATTAGATTGGTATTCCAAGGAATTACCTCATGAGATGTTTTTCAAATTCCATTTTTTTACATTGCATACACTTTTTTTTAAAACAAATGAAATGGAATTTCATTGCAAGGAGAAAAACACATGACCAACAACCACAAGTGGCTTAGTGCCATATCAGAAAAGAAAGGACCATACACTTTACAATTAACTCTCATGTCCCAAACATCATAAGCAAAAGTTCCCCATTCTACAACAAAAACACCAAAAAGCAACACTTTTGCTAGTTGGCCACTATTTCAACTGAGTACAAGTGACCAAAAATATTGGATGAGATTATTTAGCAAACTCAAACAATCTAAGTCGTTCTCCAAATCTCCTAGTGTTTTAGTTATAGTTTATAAATTTTCAAAGATGATAATATAGAATAGCCTATACATAGCACTAAAATCAACTTGAATAGACATTCTTGAAGCTCGAAATGTCTTACTTCTCATTGGTTGCATCTTACAATTTGAATCAAGGAATATTAATTTTAGCCCATTATTTAGGTATTGGAGGATAGAAGATGCCATTTATAGGCATCTTTATCTTCCATCTATTTACCAATATCAAATTAGACAACATCAAAAGTTCAAGAATTTATATGTAAACGAGATCACTAAGAATATCTATACAAAACTCACCAATCTTGAAGTCAGACTACACTCACAACCATGTAGAATGGAACATCTATGGTCAAAATGAAAATGAAAACGAAATGAAGAAATTAGCTAAAAGATTCTACAATTGAATTTGTTAAACAATAGATAGATGAAGATTTTAGCCTTACTTTTGAGTAGGGATATTTTGATGTCATTTTGGACATCAAAACATTGTTGTGAATATATAAGAATTAGGTTAATTAAAACTAATAAGCCCTTGGTATTGAATCATTATTATTTATTAAGAATGAAGCGGTAATAAATAGTTTTGTAGTGTCTTCAATTGATTGGACTAGACAATATTTAAATTTGGATGTAGCAAGATAAACTGATGAGGTTATCACCATGACATAATATGAACATTGAATATCGTACTATTTATTTTTTAAACAATGTGAATTTCTTATAAAGAAAAGCTTGGCTCCTTGCTTGATTTATACTTCATTTGTTATTGTGAAATACAACATATTTGGATAAGAAACAATCTATATATTATAATAGTTGTTCCTTGTGTGCTTACAAATGTCTATTAACACCTCCTAAAAGTCTCTCGTTGAATTAAAAATTACCTTTTGAAGAAAATAAATGCTCTTTATAAGTTATTAGTACATGTCATGAAGAAGTTGAGGGTGGTTAACTTTAGGCTACCAATTAAAAATGTAATGCTTTAGATAAGTCATTAATTAATGATACAATATCTACATGATATGTATTCATGTGCTAGAATTGTTTGAAGAATGAAAAGAAGATCAATAGGAAACTCATTTCTAATAATCTGAAGCAAAAATTACATCTTTAAGTTATGGAAATGGATATTGAGGGAATCCAATGTTTTTGAAAATATATGACATAGAGATCTTTGGAAACTAGTGTCAAACTTGTTGAGATAAAAATTTTATTACTAAGTTTCTACATCTAATAATCTAATATTAGCTAAATAAGTAGTTGAACATTGTTTTTGTTTTAACTCGCCTAATTTTTTTGTTAGAAGCCAAAAATTAATTATAATTTCTTCTTTTATGCACTTTTCTTTTTTCATATGAATTAATTATAAATTTTTGAAGCATTGAAATTTGTGTATCCAAAAGTGACCTTTAACTTTCATCCTAAAACCAACACTACAAATTCTTACCTAGAATGCATTGCCTTTATTTATAAGAGCTTAAGAATGTATTTTGTACACCTCTTTCAAGCAATTTGGAAACTAATAGTTTATTCCTCCAAAAATGTATAAGAAAAAAATCTTGAATATCTTTTGGACTTTCAACAAGATCCCCCCAAAATAGACACTATAATACTAGGGATAATGCTATTTTGGAAATTTAAATACATTTAACCATTGAATATCCAAATTTATCTTATTAGAAAAATCATCATAAAGTGCCATTTAAAAGAATATTTTGGAATTGAAATGCAAATATAAGTTGCAAAATTTGAGTTTGAGATTCTACCTATATAATTAGATTCACCGCAATGCTATCACCAATATTTTTCTATAGATTTTGAATGGAAAAATTTAGAATTCCTTCTAACTTTAATTACAAGCAAAATATTTTTATTTTTGAGTAAATGTTTTTGGAATGGATTTGAAACGAGGTCTTCTTGAGATGGTGAGTTTTTGGATTTTTTATGTTCTTTGATTCTATGACCTCATTTTTGCAATTCCAAGTTTGAATTAGAATCAATGCAATTTTGGCTTCGTCAATCACTTGACAAACTTTCGTATTTATAATTTTAGAAAAACATGTACTCTAGTAATATCAAATTCAACCCTTGGATAGGACAACAACTTCATAAAATATTTCTAAAACTTAGGATGACTTTCATCCAAGATGCAATGTGAAAGAAATTTGATTATCAATTGTACATTGTCTAGAAATTGGACGTTGGAGTGCTTTAGGATTAAGTATAGTTACATTGGAAGCATTACATTTTAGAGAAGAAGATGCAAGGGTCATTTTTGGAAAGGGGTCATAATTAGGTGCAATAATGTAATTTATGAAATTCTAGTGCAATTCAAAGTAAAAGGTTGCATGTCGCTCACAAGAATAGATAGGACAAGCTCTTTCTTTTCATCCAAAGATGTATAGCAACCTAGAGATAAGTGTGGAAATGCCTATGGTTGATACTTCAAGCATTTCCACATACTATTGCAATGGAATTAACACATGAGACAAGTTTATGAACATTGACAATTGAAAGTGTAAATTTTTAAATACAAATGATCATTTTTTAAATCAAAGTGAATATACCATAAATTTTTTAAGTACAATTGCATGATGTGCCCCAAATTATTTTTTGTTTGCATGTCTATATGTAAATACATTTTGGACTAGTTGACCCACCTATGAAGAGGGCAGTGTGTGTCTGTCAAATGATGTAGTTGTGATATGGAGACTTGAGAATTTCTTAAGAGAAGGAAGATGTCTATTCTTTATAGGGGGTGGAGGCATTATAGAATTTTCTATATTATTATCAAAATTTGTGATCTAATTTTGAAGTTTTTAAGAATTTAAAAATAAATGATAAAGGAATGACTCTTACTTTCAATTTTGATTGTGACAATAGTATAGGGCACACTAAACTTTTGAAGTTTGAGTACACTTGTTTCACCTTTTTTTACTATAAAATTTTCTTTCCATATGTCAAAGAAAAAAGAAAAAAGAACATTCTCTTGGTTTTCTTTTTGGGGTCATGTAGAGAAATATTTCATTTCATAGACAAGAAGAGTTGTACAACATAAACAATTTGTTAGGGGTGGAACTAAAGAATTAAACCCAACTAACCAATCTTAGATGAATACTTTTGCTCCTACTAATGCTCACACATTCTACATATTAACAAATAAGGTGAACCAACCTATCACAATTAGAATGATCAGTTTGCCTTATTGACCATTTGTTGAAAAAAATTAAATTTTATCCCATATAAAGCCATATGTGAGAAATGGAGAGAGCAATTGAAATTTTATAGTCTTGACAAAACATGAATTTGCTATGAACTTAAGAAGTATCTCCCAATTAGCCCAAAGAGTCTATAGTCTACCTCAAACCCACCCAAAAGTGCACCTCTAATAGTCATCTAACCACACAAAGTAATCACAATATTTCCTAAAATGGCCATGATATGAAGGAATAAAGAAGTTACTCCTTGTATTGAATAAGTTCAATCACACTAGAAAGATGGAAATTCCTATTGCAAACAGTCACTAATAACTCTTTCCAATGAGCAAAGGCATTGATTGTGGCCATGAACTCAACCTAATTAGCTCAAATCTTGTTTATTTTTTTGCAAAAATTCTATCATGGGTTGATACTGTATACAATTGAATTGGTATGGATCAATTACATTGTTTTTCTTCCTCTCTCTTTGTTGTGTTTTGGTTCTCCTAGATGTGCCAAGTTTGTCCCCACCAAGTGACCTCTGACTAGTTGCTTTGTAATCAACTTCTACAATTTGTGTCCTACAAAAAGAATGGATCATTTCCTAGGTGTTTGCATTGGGCAGTTTGCCTATCATAGGCTGGTTTACCTCAGCTTTGATTTGTGCCCCACTGTCTTCAAGCAAAGCATTCCATTAAGCTCCTCCACTTAGGAGACCGAGTCTTTCTGAATTGTCCGGTACCCAGGCAATTCTGGCACAATCCTTGAGCCCGCCCCACCAAATTCTCTTGGTGGGGCTGCTTTCAGCCTTGGGTTGCTCTCTTTTGGAGCAAAGCAACCTTCTTTTCATCCGTTTTCATTCAGTTTGCTCAAAAAAAAGCCGCAACACTGAATAACTTGGACGTAAGTTAGATTAAGCCGTACACCCCTCGTTTACGGCGGAGGACGGCAAGGACAAAGGTGACATTTGGGTCATTCTGTCCATGTGGGTGATGTGCACACTACAATTGATCCACAATCTAATTAATTTAATTTTAATTTAACCACTTCCAATGATTCCAAGCCTCAACTGTCAACTGTCTATCATCACTCTGTTTGATACCATTTTGCAACTGGATATGAATGAAAACATTATTTTTTAGAGATGAAACCATACTACATGTACAAATACATATTTGTCTTTTTGTTTTGTTTTTTCCAAAAATGAAACAGAATTTCATTGCAAAGAGGTTAATTTACAAACTGCTAGGCACATGGATATGACACAACACAGCCAACCCAAGACCGGACCAAAATCAAGGCAACACAGCACTGCACAACCCTGATGGAGGCCAAAGTACAAATATAGTAGTTGGTTGTAATTGCAACCCATTTTTTCAAATGATCCCTGTATGATGTTGCATAATAGATTGTACATGTTTGTTAAATCAATATGTGGTGGTTATTGAATCAATTGGGGATATTGCCAGAGCTATTTAAAAGTCTTTCTATATTCATTTTCACTTCAACATGAGACATAATAAGAGGCAGATTGAATTTATTTTGAACTCAATGTACACGTGTCAATTTTATTGTAAAAAATGAAAAAGAGTTGACTTTGTCAGACTTTTATAGAATTGTAACACATTCTTCTCCCATGTGTAGTTAATAGTCCATTTTAGTTTCTTCCACGATTTCCTCCTAGTTGCGTTTTTGAACCTTGCATATTCCTTGAAGCATTTCGTAGCGATAATATTGGAATTGGCCTTATCTTTTCTTGATTTCTCCCAATTTAGATTCAGTGATCCCTAAGATTTGAGATAGGTACCTATGGCTGATATCTTTTGAAACTCTTTACTAATTCAGAAAAGCTCAAAAAATTATGGCACCTCTTCTATTTGGTTATGCAACTCTCTTTGAGTAGAAATTATGTGAAAATTCTTCCTTGCATGTTTGGACCATCAAAAATAGCAAGCAACCCGTAAAAGGTTGCTTTACGAGCACCCTACCTTACATATTTGATGTCTTCTAAAATCTGTCAGCCTTCTTTTCTTTAGTCTGGAATAGGGTTTGGATTTGTCCAACAATTGAGTTAGTATTTGTTCAATGCTTTTTGCTAGGTCACTACACAAAATAGTGAAATTGGATTGTCTTAGCAATCAAGGTAGACCATCATAATTCTGTCTGCAACCCATTTCCATCACCCTATATTTGGCCCCATTTCCATCCATGCCACCATCCAAATCTATCCAGAAATGAGCCAATTTTATTTAGAAATTTGACAAAATCAATACATCTATGTCATTTAAAGTAACATAGTAATAGCTAATTGGTGAATACCTAGATGCTTATAGAGACATAAGAAGGTGATTATAGGTTGTTATTAGGGTGTTCATGACCCTAGTCTTGGGCACTTTTGTAATTTAGGGTTGGCTGGTTAGCATTTTTGCTTATCATAGGCAGACTTACTTCATTGATTCTGTTGCTTCACAATTCATTCCACCTGAATTATATATTTTTTTGGTATGATCAAATGAAATTATCATTTCAACACTAAGAAGCTGTGCAGTAGTCATTATGGGGTTCATATGTTATGTGATTTGGATGTTGATTGACCTGTGACCTGTCTTGTGAGTGGGTAGTTAAGTGATTTGGATGCTGAGCAGAACCATGTTTTTTCTTCAATAATTCTGGTTGTGCACATGCTACTCATTGTTGTGCTTCTAAGTGATATCTACTACATTAAGGTAGGGGGCTGTAATTGCAACCCTGTCTCTAAAGTGATCTGGTAGATTTTGACTCTAACATGTACCAGAAGTGTACATTTCAGGAGAGGGTCGCTTTTAGAAATCACTATGTTTTCAACTTCAAAAATTCATAACTAATTCCATGAAGGTCCAAAAAATATGAAACAACTTGGGTTAGGGTTTGCTCTAATACATTAACATTAAGTCCTCATGACCTAGCAACCATTTTTTTGGTTTCTACCCTTCTTTCTTGAGCTCCTTATTCTTAATTTTGAGTTTAAAATCCCTCCGAAAAAACATATTTATAAATCCAATGGTAATAATTTCAATTAAATTTTGAATTAAACTCTACCTTGTAGAAATTTTCAAAGTTAAATGGTGCAATGTAGTTTACAATTCATTTTTGGGGGTTGGTTTGGGATACTACAAAGTCAATCAACCAAAAAGGGTGAATCTAGAAAGTCCAAAGAGAAGACAAGCTTTCCATTCTTTTTTTCCCCTACAAACACTACTCTCAATTTGGTCACTACTATGCATTGCAAGCTCTACCTTGAATTGAAAAATGCTTGGAATGTTGTGAAATTTTAAATGTACATTTTCAACTTTCTTGTCTTTTGTTGAGTACAAGAAGGGAATCATTTCAAAGTATTCTCACAAAATTAATACTCCTTCAAACTATATTGCCCTATATTTCCATTCATCTAAATAAAACTTCAAACTTAAATATCTCCTAGATTGTGTGGTCAAATAATTTAAATTTTTTTGAGATGTTCACTCTTCATGTGAACTTCAAGATTCCATGATTATTTTTTCTACAATCTCAAGAAAAATGTACAAAAAAATAGCTCAAGTTCTTGGTAGTCTTAGCCAATTTTTAAAGTACACCACGTGCTTCAGTCATTCAAGGAATTCAGTATATAGTATTGCAATTTTTGTTGCAAAATTTGTCATGTTTTCATCCTGAAGAAATGTCATTCAATTATTTCATCTAAGGTTTACAATGAAAGCCTAGAGTGGAATAAATGAGTATTCATTCTTCTCGTGAGCATGATGAATGATTCATCGCAATTTGAAGTCGCTAAATTTGTTGAGGATTTAGGGTTTAGAATTCAAACAAATCAAAGGTATAATGAACTTTTAGTATTGAAAATTTGCAAATTAATTATTTATGAATAGAATATTTTGAATATGTAAGAAGCATATATATTTTGTAGGCAAACCAAATGATGAAGGACTACCGTTTAATTTCAATGGAATTTTAATTGCAACATCAACTAAATGAGCTCTTAACTTGTAAAGGACCAAGGCCATTTTTGTATCAAAAAACTTTCAAAAGTGTCATTTCTATTATATTCATCAAAGTAAATGAAAAAATATGTTTTTTCAAAATCTAACCATAGGATCTTGTACTTTACTTTTTTGAGATTATATTGTCAATATCTCTTCAAGTTTGACAGTACACATTGGAAGATATTAGCACTCAAAGTTGGGGAAAAATTTGTTTTTTGAACATTTGTCTTGAAATTTTAGATGACTAGGATCCATTGTTTGTGGAACTCTTTTGCACTGTGGACTTTGAATTAAAAAGAATTTGTATTGAAGAATTGAGTTGACAATTTAGGGATAAAAATTGAAAATTAAATGTTCAATCTTTATTGTTTAAAAAATTGTTAAATAGAAGCTATGGCTGTTCAAAATAAATTGTGTCCCCATCGTACCATGACACTTGAGGAGTAGGAATAAGGGGTAGGAGTAAGAGGTTTCCAATGAATACCTAAAGGGAATATGGCATGTAGCATATCATTGGAAAGATATAAATACAAGGAAGCTAGACTGACAAGTACTACAAGGTTCTAAGCCATGAGTATAAAGTTATGGTCAAAAGAAAGGTCGTGGTGAAGGCGTGATGTCCTCTTTGATAAACACGCATCTTTGAAGGGTCATAACTTTGCAAAATTTTATTCAAATGGAACAAGTGAACAATCTATTAGCATTTATTTGTTGTGTAAATGTTTAAAATGGCATTGCATGTTGAATTTGGAGCTATGAGTGCAAAATCACACTGCTTGGAAGTTTGTTAGTCTAAATGGTAAGATAATTGGGCAATTCTAATTAGAAATGGGTGGTCTCTTAAAACCCAAGTAGATTTGGGGACTCTCTTTGACATACAAAGTGTATATGTGTGGTTTGTCAAAGGGTACTATAAGATGGATTAGTCTCTTCTTCATTCTCTCTTGAAGCCTATGTGAATCTTGGTGACTCAAAGTTGATGATGTAACTTCATTACCACTCTAAAGCACCACGGGGACATTTACATTGGTATCTTGTGGCACTGAATGAGTCCCACTCCTTGCTAGGCCTCTTTGGATGTGTTTTAAGTTGTAAGCGTTAGTTAACATGATTTAGAAGTAGTGACTTTTAAAGGTGGTTAGGATTGTGGTGAGTAGTGCTACTACAGGTCTTTGTACAATAAGATGAAAGTTTTACTACATTTTATCAAGTGACATACCTAATGTCACAAAGGGAGTATGTACCAACAGTTCTAGTGACTAGGAGTTGAAAAAATAAGTTGGAAATGCAAGCTAATGCTGTGTGTGCTTGGCATGTGCAATATTAGGTAGTTTGTGATTCAAGTGATATTGTAAGTAAGTTGTGGTGAACTCATTGAGCTATTTGGTATTGTAAGTGTCATTTGAGTTGTAACATACATCTTCTACTCAACCAAATTTGCTACTTGTCTAGATTATTTATATATTGGTAGCTAGACGAGTTTTACCTCACGAAACAAGAAATCAATTATATCATTGGTAACAAAATATCAACTACAACTCAATCCAATGTAGTACTATATACCATTTACCTCCTAAGAGAGGCAACTATGAATAACCAAATTCTAAACTAGAAATAATTGAATTTCACAAATAATAGGAAATCTACAACCTTAAATCCTAAATGCCCAAAGTACCAAAATTTGATGTTTGCAAAACTTTGAAGTTAAATAAAAACTAACCAAGTTTTTATTTTTAATAGTTTTTATTTTTAGAAAGTTCTTTTTGAAGTCTAATTTGAGTGTCAAAAATCTAAATTGGAAAATGAATGATAGTGATTTTTCTATTCAAGATTTTGTGTAGGGTACCCATTGCAATCTTGGCTTTCCGTAGTGTTGAGAGCTCTTGAAAATTAGCCTCAAATATAATAGATCTTGGAGAAAAAATCACATTCAAAAGTCATTTACAAAAAATATAGAGTGGATTTTGAAAAGCCATAAATTGATTGGAATTATGCATGTTAGACCCTTTAACCTCATTTTTTTTGTTCACCAACTATCTAGATTTGACTTGCAAAAAGAGGATAGAAAGACTTCACATCACTTTTGCAGTTTTAACACCCTCATAGTCAAACATTATAATCTTTCACTCCATAAGTGATATTGTTGTGTTCTTTATTCCTATGATCACTAACATGTCTAGTTTGAATTTGTATAGTTACAATTTTAAGAAATTGATACAACTTATTAAAATGTCAACTAGTATTTTGTTCAATTTAGAAGAAATTGTAGGAAGCTCAAATAGGCCTTGGGCATTTAGGGATTAACTTTTTTCATTTAGAAAGTAGTAGTCTCTATAGTTTCATATTGCAATCAATGTCTTTAGTATCATTATCAACAATTTGAAATTGATGGATAAAAAGATACTTGATAACAACAACCATTGCCAGATGATAATAATATCACGTTAGCAAAAAATTTAAGTTTTTTTAAAAACCATACTAGGAATGGAAAAAAATGAGGTGTATCCGATGAATGAGATTTGAACTGGAAAAATGGAAAAATGAAAAAAGAAGAAGAAAGAAAGAGAGAAAGAAGCTTTTGTAGATTTGGTGTGACAGAAATGGAACCTCAGTCTTGTGAGACAACTGTTGTGGATTTTGGGGTCTGAAGTTGTAGTTGTCACAACCAACATTCTACTAGAGACAGTTTGAAATTTTGCATATTTCTTGAGAAGGGGAAATGTCGAAAATGTAGGTTCCAACTTCATGTTATGTTCTCTGAACAGGTAGATTTCGAGTTCAGAATGCGACACATCACCAACCTCAAAGGAAAAACAGAGACGAGGACTCGTACGGCGCAAACGGAAACATTGAACAGAACAGTCAAAGACTTGCAATCCCAACCAGCCCTTTTTCTTAAAAATTTTGGAAAAGTGCCAAGATGGCGATCACTTCAAATTTGGTGAAGCATTATATTTTTACATTCATCCATATTTTGGAATTAAAAACACTTTTATATCATATTCATACACTTTTTCATCCAAATTTGGCAACTTCATCCATATTTTAAAGAGAACTAAAAAATTTCTGGCAAAAAAAGATTACTTTTATCTGACGAAAAAAAGATATTTTTTTGAAAGAGTGCAATTTGGCCACACGGTGCCTTAAAAAAAAGGGCTGCACCAGACCCGATCAAAACCAAACCAGCCATGGCCACCCAAACAGTGGTCTAAAAATCAAAAGGTAAGGCACCCTTAAACACGCAAAACATGACGACCCATTCTCCACTGCTGGCAGACGATGCACGCTCTCTTTCTATGTTGGTTGCCTTCGTTGCTGCTGCGAAGTCTTCAAGGTTGCACACAGAAAATCAGAAATCGCCAACACTGCATCACCATCCATGCTTGCGTGTACATTGGTCAAACCTCAACGAAAAACGGAGACGAAGACTCTCACTTACCGTTGCATCCGCATCAGCGCAAACGAGAACATGGCAATCAGAAACAAAACATTGCCATAGCCACCCCATTCCAGGAAAGCATGCCAGACCCGAGCAACGACAAAACATGGACATGGACACCAAAATGTAGCAACCAAAACAGTGAACTGAACACCCAAAGAGTTGATACCTCCAAACAACCAGATCTTAATACAACAAAGCCAAACAGCCATGGCGACCCAAACAATGGCAAAAAACAAGGCAACCCCAAACCAGAAAAACATGCCGGCCCATTCAAGACGCGCTCTCAAATTGCCATCTTAGGTTAACACCGCACCCGCAACCGTGAACAAAATATTTACAGTATATTTACAGTTAACGTAGATTACTGGCAAAACTCGAAAAACAGAGAATCTGCTCGACATGGATTTACGGGAGCTAAAGAGGAAGATGTTTATATATACACTGTAATTCAGAGTTGCTATCTCTACCGCGCCGCTACAGAGGTGATCTTCTCTGTCCAACAACGACATCCAGCGCCCAACTTTGTGCAAACACACTACACCCGGCGCCTCGTCACTTGCGCTCTCTACTTTTGCAGCGCGGGCGCGTCCACCTGCAAGGATCAAAATTCCATCAGACTGTACATGAGCAAACAGACGATTCCCCTTGAAGACTCTCCACAGCAGTACGATTTCTTCAAAGCAAAACGCAAGCGCACTCATACAGAAACGAAACCCCAGATTCTTGACGCAGATGGTAGGGTTATGGAGAATACGTACCAAGGGCCAGAGTTTCGCCGTCGGTTGGCTTTTCGTAGGGAATGGAGCAGAGTCCAGAAACGCGTCAACGTCGCGAGTAATCGTGGGCGACGCACACAAGAGGCCCCATGTGGCGTCCACGACGTCCTTGAAGATGGCGGCCTTCACGTCGCCTCGCTTCGGAGCCGCTCCCCGCGACTTCTTGAGAGCCACCCGTCGAGCCTCCTCGCGACGAACTGCTGCAAAATTTGGGGGGCGATTGGTATGGCCAGGGCGGCGACGCGCAATTGAGGTTGGTTTCGTCATGTCACGATTCTTCCCCGCAGCACTCGCTCGGAGCTCGGCGGGATCGGCGGAATTGAATACAGTCTTGGATTTCTCCTTGCGTGGAGGCTGAAATACGTCGGAGGTAGACATGATGTTTGGTCGAATTGCAGCACCTGCAGGAAAGACGACAGTCAGGAACAGAGAAAAGAAGTTGCTTGAGGATGACCTAAACTCAACTACGACTCGTGGTGACGAATGGGGGAAGGAGAACACAATCGTTCACATGAATCACGTTTTCCAACAAGAACAGAGGAGCTGTAAGTGCGCAAACTCCACTGCAAGCGTGCATTGAACCCACACACGAAAGCCGAAATTCGAAAACAGAGAAGAGAAGTTGCTTGACAACAATCAAAAACTCCTTCATTCGACGACTCACTCACTCGAATGGGTGAAGGCCATGATCGAAAATTTCTCCACAACTACGACCCCGGCTTCGCAAACAAAGAAGGAGGAGGATCCGTCAGTGCAACTGGAACATCCACCTCGGAAACCCGAAACTCTAAAACAGAGACCACCCCAGTTCCTTGACGACGACCGATCCAAACTCCACCAGAGCTCACGCGTCGCGTCGAATGGGAGAAGGCTGAGGATCCGAGTTCGCAATAAGTTCAGCGACGCTGTACACAACTCCACGATCTCCACTACAAGTCTGAAGTGACTCCCCGCAACTGACAGCAAGATGAACGAGTTGAGCAAGAAGACCTAGGGGGGTTTTATTGGCGATGGAGGGTCGGCCGGATTTGGAGGGTCGGCCGGATGGAGCATCCGGGAAAGTGCCCCTCTACTCCGTCAGTACTACTGCAGTACTTTAGGAGGAGCTGTACAAGTTCTTTTGTGTCAAAAAAAAAATCCAAGTACTGTACCTTGTCGGCAGCGTTCGGCGGCTAGACCTTGATGGCACTCCCGTGTACCGCCACGTGTTTGTCTCCCAATAGGCTGAGGTGGATTGGCCTGATTGGCCTGATTGCCCTGACAGGTAGGTACAGTACTACAGTAGGTGTTTTGTACCTCGACAAGGAGCATGTGTGCTCTCCGTCTTTTCTTTTCTTTTTAACAAATGAAACGGGATTTCATTGCCATAAAAGATGAAATACAAGCCTGCCAGCCACAAGTGGTCTGGCAGGAGAGACACAGTGCTCTCCATCTTTTAACCCCTAACTGCCCAAGCCACCAGAATCTGGTGTTTGCAAAACTTTGACGTTAAATAAAACCTAACCAAATTGCTATTTGTAGTAGTTTGTATTTTTGGAAAGTTCTTTAAGAAGTCTAATTTTAGTGTCAAAAAACCGATCTGGAAAATGAATGATAGTGATTTTTCTATAGAAGATTTTGTGCAAGGGTACCCCTTGCAATCTTGACTTTCTGTAGTGTTGAGAGCTCTTGAAAATGAGCCTCAAATACACTAGATCTTGAAGAAAAAATCACATTCAAAATTCATTTACAAAAATTATAGAGTAGATTTTGAGGAGCTATAAATTGATTGGAGTTATGCATGTTAGGCCCTTTCACCTCATATTTTTTTGGTCACCAACTTTTTAGATTTAACTTGCCAAAAGAGGATAGAAACACTTTACATCACTAGAGAGATCTATTTTCTAGCAATGATTTCCTCAATTTGGTAGTCAATGAGTGAATGTTCTCAACTGAAAGCAGGATTAAATTCCTTCTTTCTTTTATAGTGTTAGGAATCTCACTGCTACTCCAAGAAACAGAGCCTACCGACAGCATGAGAATGCTGGAATTCTGAAGAGATGCAAATTGCAAAAATATTCAAAATGCTCAGTGACGGCAGGCCAATGAGGTTAGCTTGTACTTTTTATTTGCAAATGGAATTGTTTTAGGAAGGCCACTAATCCTTGAAGGACGCTGTGGACATTTAGTGTCCAATGGATGACAAAGAATCTTTCTTTGTCAGATAGAAGTGCAGCTATTTATCCTTGGTATTAGAGGTGGAAAGGGGAGGTTTTTTAATAGTACTTTGACTTCTAATGACTATATTTGGCTTAATATTCAAAGTTTGGTAAAACCACCTATTCCCAACTGGGGACCAATACGGTCTAATATGTAGGATGTAGCTATTTTTAACTAAGGTGAGAAGACATTTTTAATCAAAGCTTTGAATGTACTTTTTCCTCATTTTTAACATTGGGACTAATAAGGTCATGACACATGTCATAAAGTGTCATAAAGTGTGTGGGAAGTACCAAATAAAAAAGTAGTCTTGGCTATGATTTGAATTCAAAGACTCTAAACATGGGCTATGGGTTCAAAGCACTTTTTGGCTTCCAAAAATCATAGTAATTTTAGTTTTGGGAATAAAATTATGAAAAATTTGAAATCCCTATATTTCCTATCTTTTTGCATGAGAAAAAATTGCATAGCCTCATACTCCTCATGATCTATTCTAGAATTGCTTTAGTGATTAGGTATAGGTAGTTCTACCTTAGATAATGTCACATAGTATCAAAATGCATGATTTCCATGGCTACCAGTTTGTCCTTCAAGGGCTAAACCCATTCCTCAAAATGGGATGGGGTGAACTAATTTCTTTGCTCGGCCACTATGAAAAATGCTAAAAATTTTCATTTTCTATGTATGATAAAATTTGTAAATTGTGAATTTGTATTTGCAATGAGAAGTCCAAAATTAGCAAGGGGAGGTGTACCAAGTAAATTAATCAAGCACAAAATAGGGGACTTTCTTTTTACTTGCACCTCGATAATGACTAGAGATGGTTGACAAAGAAGGCCAATTCATCTCGGTGTCAAAGTAGAACAAATAAGGTGGATTTATCCTAGAGAAAAACACATGAATTTTTTATTTTCCATGCATGATAAATCTTGCAAAATTTGAGTTCATATTAGCAAATTGAAATCCAAAATTGGCTAGAAGAGATCATAAACATACTATATATAGTACAAAATAGGGGGCCCTTTTTACTTTTATCCCTAAAGAATACAAAATTTACCTTGTTGGTTCCACTTCATGAGATGGATTTAGCATCTTACATTTCTTTCATTTGTATGAAATATTATTTAAAAAAACATTCAACCACAAACTTCATAGACAAATGGCCATTCATTTCTGAAGCTCCAATTAATGTAAACTTTGCATGGAGACTTTGTATTATTAATACTTTTCTCTCAAAATAAATTTATAGTTTTAGTGACAAATTGCATAAGGAAACATGAATTTTATTTTGTATCATAACTTTGCATACAAAAGAACGAAGCTTTTGCAAAGAAATTAACTTACATGAGAGTAGGGAGTCCATTCAAGGGTTGAGAGTTTTTTTTCCTATTGTGGGGATGGATGTAAGGCCTCTCTGCACTAGTGACCAAGAGCCATGACTAAAGCATTTGGAGCATTGTAGTTGAAAAATAAGAAGAGTCTATTTTGAATTTACTTTAGATTACCTTTATAAATAAAGAAGGAACAATGTATATGATTGATAAAATAACATTGAATCCTCTATATCTTTCAATGCATAAAGTTTTATAGTTGTTTGGATTTTGAAGTGAGAGACCTTCTTGCCAAATTTTCAAAAGACCAAGCCATCCTAATAAAGGTTTCGCTGTATTTTTATCAATTTCTAATGCTAATTTCTATTGAAAATTGTATATTATTTGTGTTTTACTATTGTAAATGTAGTCTTTATTGATAAATTGTTTTTTTGCACGACATGCATTTTTGTTGTAGTAATTATAATTTTTTTCAATTTTTTTTAATGAAATATAAATTGTAGTCATTGAATCTTTCATTTATATTTTATTTTTATGTAGTTAATTTAATCATAAAAACATACTAAATTAATGCCATGGTCATTTATATACTCCACAATAATAATATTTCCTATATATGATTGACTAAATTTTCAATTTTTGCATTCTTCTTAGTCAAAATCAATTAATTACTACTATATTTTAAGACCAATAGCCAAATTTACCTAGGTATCACCTAATGTTGATATAAATATCACCAAGTATCATCCAAGTATTATAGAGTGTAAAGAAATATTTATTCACTTCTCCAAAATGCTTACAAAATAATAAATGCTATTTGGTATAGGAGGTGTGAGTAAGGTAAATTAACCCCTAAACATCCAAACTCATCATTCTATAGAATTGACGATTTTAGAAAAATCATCATATAGTATTATTTGGAAAAATAATTTGGAATTGAGATGCAAATAAAACTTGTAGATTTTGAGTTTTTGATTCTATCCATATGGATAAATTCACCAATGCTATCATCAATATTTTTTTATAAATTTGAAAAAGAAAAATTCATTTTTTTTTGTAAATCCAATTATAAGCAAAATATTTTCATTTTTTGAGTAAATTTTGTTGGAAAGGATTTGAAATGAGGTTCTCTTGACATTTTGAATTTTTGTGTTCTTTGATTTTATGATCTCATTTTTGTAATTTTGAATTTGAACTAGAGTTAATGCAAATCAACCACTTGATATACTTCTGCATTTATAATTTTAGAAAAATATATACTCTAGCAACACCAAATATACAAACAATATGCAGGCCAAATTGTCAATTAGGAGTGAGTACTCTCATCTACTTGGATTTCTATGCTTCATGCAAGTGTAGCTATTTGATGTCGCATACATGTTGTTGCTAGAAACCCTAAGTCTCTAGTTGAGCTTAAAGGTGCTTTTCATGTAGAATGGACTATTCTTTTTTGTCACAAAAGTAAGGTAGGTGGCTCTATAAGCAACCCGGCTATCAAAGTGACTTCTAACATAGAGGTGCATTTTGCTTTCTTCAATGTACAAATAGTGTACATTTCTGCAAGGGATCACTTTAAGAAACCACTACATGTCAACTTAAAAAATTTATAACTAATTCCTCAAAGATCCAAAAAATACGAAATGACTTGGGTTAGATGTCAATTCTATTTACCTTTCTATGAAAATATATTGAAAAATGTTTCAAGGAATTTAGCTTCCCCCAAATTGCAATTAGCTCTTAAAAGGTCGCTTTAAGAGCACACTACCTTAATGGTTGTTAGAACTACATTGTTCCACCCATTTTGCTTGGCCAAGTCAAGCAACAATCAGTACTACACAACACGCACGATAGGACTCAAGAAATGGCTAGGCACGGCCAAATTTATTGAGTAGACGAAATAATATTGAGTATTAGCTAGGGTCCGAAAGGGAGGTTGATTGTATTTTTGACCCCAATATTGAGGTACAAACCCTTGCTTACCATCCAATTTCATGTACAAAAAATGAGACATTTCTTATCCCCCCTAAGATGAAAATTGAAATCCATCTTGATTTGAATTTTCTACAAGAAGTAGAACTCACTATATTCTCTTGAGGTGGAAGGAGGTGTCCCAATCCATGTGGGACAAAGAAGAATATGAACTTAAGGAAATTTCTTCAAGTTCATACTATCGTTTGTTCCACATGGATTAGGATACTTCCCTCCGCTTCAAGAGGATGTAATGATCTCCACTTCTCATAGAAACTCATGTCTTTCTACATCCATATGAAGTGGATGGAGGAAACTCATCCTATGGTGGTTTTTAAATTTTGAATTTTGAATTCCAACTAGTTGAAATTCATATATCCCACATGGATTGGGGCACTTCCCTCCGTTTCAAGAGGATGTAATGATCTCCACTTCTCATAGAAACTCATGTCTTTCTACATCCATATGAAGTGGATGGAGGAAACTCATCCTATGGTGGTTTTTAAATTTTGAATTTTGAATTCCAACTAGTTGAAATTCATATATCCCACATGGATTGGGGCACTTCCCTCCACCCCTTGAGGATATAAGGAGCTTTGCTTCTTTGCAAACTCAAATTATTTTGAGATCTCCTTAAGCAAGGAGAGTGAGACCTCAAAGAATAAACAAAACCAATGTTTTTGGATTATAATTCAAGGCAAAATAAATTGGAAAACTTGATTTAAAAAAATAAAAATCTCTTTTAGAAATTACTTACACAGTTTAGCAATGGGGCTCTCCAACTCTAGCTAGGTTGGGTCATAGTCATTTGCCCTATAAAGGGCCTAATTTTGAGTCAAATTCTGATCCATGTGGTAGGAATGCTCTAATGTGAAAAGGCTCTCATCCCCTCAAGCTTCTTTTGGTTTTTATAGCAGCAACACCAAATCCAACCTTTAAATAGGACAATGACTTCATTAAGTATCTCTAAAATTTAGGATGACTTTCATCCAAGTTGTAATGAGAAATAAATCTAATTTTCAATCTATACATTGTCCAAAAAGTGAATGTTGGAATACTCCAGGGTTAATTAAGTGCAAAATAGGGGACTTTATTATTTGCTTGTACCAATGGAATGACTAGTAGGGGCTGAGCAAGGGACCAGTTTACCCCTTTTTAATTGGTACTATGGTTTTAGGATAAACTTTTGGGATATTAACCCTGTAAACACGCTATAGACCAAAGAGGTCCTATGAATGACAAGGAATTCTCCCATGTAGGATAGAAATACAATCATTCATTCTCAGTTTTAGGAGTGGAAAGTGGAGATCTTCTATAGTTCTTTGACTTCAAATGAGTTTTCTTGAATATTTTATTACCAATGATTCCCCCAGTTTTAGAATTGATGAATTCCATAGGGGCCCAACGTCCTTTCAAGGTTAAACTTTTCCCAATTTTTTTTCTTTTTTCCTTTTTTAACAAATGGCGAACCATTGCATTAAAAAGAGCCAGAAGAACAACAACCAGGCCACAGGCTGGACAATGAAGAGAAACGAGCAGCACAGGCAGAAGAAACGACAAAAACGAACTCGATACCTTTTTCCCAATTCCACGGGCTGACATTTAATGGGGCGGTTCTCCCAAGACATTGGAAGCAGACGACCGTAACGGAAGCTTCCCTGAACCAGACGCAGGTGTCGGAATTCAACGACGTTGACCAAGTTCAGAATCCAATTGGAGTCAAGATTCTTTTTAGGGTTTTGAGTAGTAGGGTTTTTTTAGGGTTTTAGGATTTAGGGTTCAGACCAAAGATCCTATGGACTGTATTGGAAATTTGGAAGGGATTCTAAACAACCACTTAAGGACAAGATCCTGCACGTTTTGTGTAGATTGATAAGGTTTATATGGAGGATGAATAGAGTCAGGGGCTCAGGGCCATTAGCTATCTTCCTCTCCAACCCAGACTTGGCATCGTCTGGCCGCATGTGTCATTGCTGTGCGCATACGAATTTCACACTTTGGGAGCTATTTTATCATCTAGAAACAGCTTCACAATCTGCAAACAATAATACACTGCTTATAAGTTATGCGCAAACCCCAAAGTGTTGAAACTAATGATGAAAACAAAATAAAAGAATTGGAAGTACAGAAAATTGGATGTTGTGGATTCATGATATACTGATCGATGTATCACATGATCGTAGATAGATAATTGTTACTTCTCCACAGTATCTCTCTGCGTCATTGATTCATATAGAGCATTCGTTCATTTCTTCCATGGTTCGTAAGTGGCTTCTCCCAAAACATATAATAGATAGTTAAATTTCATTTTGACAAAGCCTTTTGGTTACATCTAGAAATTCTCACATATTTCATCCTTAAATGACGGATTAAACACAAATTAGAGTATCTTGAAGTATTGGTATTGGAATCATTAAACTTACAACATTCTCACCCTTGTTCTCCGCCCTTGTCATGGTTTGCAAATATGAACCTACCTGCCAGAAAGCTCTAAAATTATGAAGAAAAGACTCCCAGTCGTTGTGGGTAGAGAGCCGAGTATGAGCGGAAGTTTTTTCGACCGCCCCAGGCACGCATCTGTTGTGTGCTGCTTTTCTTCTTTGTTGAGCTCCCGTAATACCGCCTTCAACTTTGCACCTGCCAAAACCCAATCCTGGATGATTCAGTATGCTTGAAGGTGATACGGCTTTCAAAACTGATAAAAAAACATCTCAAGATCCGAAAGAGAAGAAGTTTCTAACTTAATGGACAGAAGCATGCAACACCAACTTTCAGTGAACTAGATCCTTGTGATTCTCACTGAAATTCTTTCAGTAATCCTTGTGATTCTCTCTGGAATTCTACAAGAATGTCCAAGAATCTCCGAGCATTCATAGCAAGCAAGTTATGAAAGTTACACCTATCCACTGTAACACAAAACTCATGTTGCTAGCCTCGTTTTGAAGCAGTTTATTTGATCGCCAGATATGCAATGAGCGATTTGTAAACACGCCGGTGAATTGAAAAGAAATTACTCAAAAATCTGAACCACGCCTGCCGTTGAAAACATAACATGACCTCAAAATATGGCACAGAATAATTAAAGAATGCAGGATTCCATCTCTTGGGTCTATGTTCATGGATTCCGGCAGCTTCTCAAGAATGTTATGCTCTCGGGAAAGGCAAATTTCGAGTTCTGGATGCGATACATCACCAAATTCGAAATAATAAAAAAACAAAAACATGGAAGTCCAGCAAGTACGGTACAGGGACCCATCGCTGATAAAATAAGCACATCGGGACATGATTTAGGGTAGTGCAAGGCATAGCAAATATTTTTAGAGGTGCATTGACAGAAATGATGGGGATTGTAAAAAAATTTGTTATTTTATCTCTTGAATTGAAATTATTATGAATTTTGAAAGGCATATTGACCATTGACTAATATCTAGAGTCATCCAATTTCAATCATTCAAGAACTATTTTTTGCTCATTGATTCCTACTTTCTGGCTCACTTATGTGTCATGAATTTATTGGTCCAAACCTTGAAAAGTACAAAAACACACACTCCAAGGAAAAAATGGAAATCCGTTCCAGTATAGGACCCTATTGATTGCACATGGGGCGCCCGTTACGAATGGGTCCCTCTACTCTCCTATGGCTTCGAGAAGGAAGTCGACTCCTCCTGCCTGCACTTCCACGCCCCATGAATCTCATCACGAAACCGACCCATCAACGCCTATTCCGCGTTCTCCTCTTACACGCCAGAAAAGAAATCACACATCACACAACAAAACTCTTTCGAAACCTCAAGAAATGGCCAAGAAATGGTCAAGAAATCTCAAGAAAATTCTTCGGAGAAATTTCATGACGTCGTCACGTCCTGGTCTGGAACCCAACATCACAAAGCTCCGAGCTAGCACTTGAACGTCCCAATTCCGCCACTCCGAATCATTCCCAGCCCAAAAAATCTCGCCACAACTATACAACCACCAAATACTTCAACAAAGAAGGCAGCTTGCCAGTGCGTTCTGAGACTCGCAAACACCAACCTCCGAGAACCCAACCTCAAAACCGCAAAGCCAAATAGTTCACTCTAGTCAGTCCTGTGAGTGAGAGAAGAAGCAAGTCCAGTGCGTGAGAGGTGAGAGTAAGAGCAAATGGGACGAGATGCCAGGCGAAGTTCCGCGCGACGGGTATGAGCGCAGCGCCGTAGAGGGCAGTTTGTCATGCCTTTGTCCGGGCGTCATGTTTAGGATGAACAGACTTAGAGACTCTTGGTTTACACGAGCTCATTAAGAGGTTGCAGTTATTCCAGTCTTGCATCCTTAAATTTAGACAATCAACATGTCGAAGGGTGTCCCCGGCTCCCCGGGCACGCTGCTGGCAGACGACGCTCGCCGTCTTTCTATGTTACTTGTCCTCGTTGCTGCTGCTGGCTTATTTGCTGCGAAGTCCCCCGATCAGCGCAGGGCCGGTTGCAGACAGAAAAACAGAAGTCGCCACCATTGTAGGTCCATGCTTGCACTTACATCGGTCAAACCTCGAAGGAAAAACAGAGACGGGGAGGGACTCTCACGGCTACATCCGCAGAAGCGCAAACAAGAACATGGCAGTCACAATCAAAACATTGCCATAGCCACCAACAGTGAACAGAACAGCGAAAGACTTGGCAACCCCCATCAAGGAAAGCACGCCAGACCCGATCAAAACCAAACCAAACCAGCCATGGCGACCCAAGCAATGGTCTGAAAATCCAAAGGCAAGGCAACCTCAAATAAGCAAAACAGGCCGGCCGATTCTCACTTACAACCAAGACTCGCTCTCAAATGCCGTCTTAGGATAACACCGAAACCACAACCGTGAATAACGTATAAATGTTTATATATTTCAAAAAACGAAGAGGTGCAGAGGCATCGGCACCATCACGATACTCTACAGCTCAAGTTACTTATATCACTACCGCGTCGAGATGATAGTAGTGATCTTTTCTATACGACAACGCACGGGCGCAGCGCTTGGTGCAAAACCTCTCTCAGCCCGTCGCCTCGTCACTTGCGTTCTCTATTCTTGCAGCGCGGGCGCCTCAATCTGCAAGGATCGACCAGAGTATGTACGATCAAACAAAGAAACAGGCAATTTCCGGCACGGTTGCTTCAATGCGAAACGGAATTGAGTAAATACAGAAACAACCCCTAGATTCTTGACGCAGATGGGAGGGTTACGGTGTGTACCGAGGGCCAGAATTTCGCCATGGGCTCGCTCTTCTTCGGGAATGGTAGAGAGTCCAGAAACGCATCAGCATCGTTTATGGGCAACGGGCACAAGCAGCCCCGAGTGGTGTCTACGACGCCCTTAAGAAGCCGCAGGGGCCGGTTCCAGATCATGGCGACGAAGCCATGGCAGCGATGCGCAAATGAGGATGGTTTCGTCTTGCGACGATTCTTCCCTGCACCCCTCGCTTGGATAGCGACGGAATCGGAATCCTCGAGAACGAGGACATCGGTGGAATTGTTGAGTCCGCCCTTCGATTTCTCCTTGCGGGGTGGCTGAAATGCGACGGAGGAAGCGTGGGTAAACATGGCGGATAGTCCGAATGGTAACAGCTGCATGATCGGAAAGACAACTGTCAGAAACGAAGAAAAGGAAGTTGGTTGACGCTCTCCACCACGACTCGCACAAAAACATGAAGGACAGTCAAAACAATCGTCGGAGGCCACAACAAAAAATGAGAAGCTGCAATTGGACAAGTGCGAATCGAGCATCCACCCAACAAAGCCATAACTCAAAAACCGAGAAAACGAAGATCTCGACGACGATCGGACTGAAAAACTGCAACAGAACTCAAAGACTCGTCAATGGGAGAAGGCTATGAATCCGAGTTACAACAGGATCCGAGCCGAGGTTCACTGCAAGCCTGAATTGGACACCCACCCGCAACTGATGACCGAGTACAATTGCGAATCTCCCCACGGGCTCAGCTGCTGTGGAAGGAGGAGAGCACGCTTGAGTTCACAAAGCAGAGTATGGTTCTCTGTTCCGCAAACACCCGCCTTCGGCAGGTACTTGGAAACTGGGATTCAGCAGACCTACTCCTAGATAAAAAGACAAAAACTCAAAAAGAGAGAGGGGATCGCACGGCAGAACGCATGCAGGGACGCTATACTCGTGGAGTAGGGGAGCTAATTCCGCAACCCCTACCGCACCCCGTCACAAACTGCCACGTAGTCTCGTAGGTGTTGTGCATAGGCTCATAGCTGCGTTGGCATGGGCTCATAGCTGCTTTGGCATGAGCCCGAGCCTGCGGCGCTGGGCCTGACCGAAGGTATTTGCAATGATAGACTTACCTTACCTTTGCCCTGGATAACTGCCGGCGTTTCGTAAAAGCCTGTGCACAAGTGCTTCCTTGCATTTCTTTTTCTTTCTTTCTTTTTAATTATGAAACAAATGAAACAAAAATTCAACGGAAAGACTGAGAATTGCATTGACCAAATGACCAGTCCTTGGGACTTCAGTTGGCTGACTTGGCTCACTCACTGTTGTCGGTTGTTCCGAGTTACTTATTTTTTCTCATGCAGGTTCGCACATCTGTTGCAAAAAAAAAGAGACAATTGCATTTCTTTTTCTACTTCTCTTGTCCTTGCCTTTGA
Organism: Thuidium tamariscinum; assembly: GCA_947034885.2. Lineage (NCBI taxonomy): Eukaryota > Viridiplantae > Streptophyta > Bryopsida > Hypnales > Thuidiaceae > Thuidium > Thuidium tamariscinum. The sequence continues at coordinate 15,121,954 of OX344756.2, forward strand.
TTTCCTTTGCATTTGCGTGCATTTCCATGGCAACTGACGAACAAAAGTGTATACCTTACTCTGCTTTGGGAGGAGGTGAGCAGGAGTACGGCATTGTCTGCAGGGTAAATTTTGGGCTTTCAAGCACATTTTCCACAAATTTCTACAATAATCGAGAAAAAAACCCGAGTGGGTTTGACCTCATAAGTTCCTTGACTATGTTTTTAACAAAACACTCCAGAGCTACCTTGTGTGGAGTACAAGTACCAAAGTCGTGGGGATGAATTTGGACACATGTAACCATTGGATTTTGTACTATGCTGATTTGTAAACATGTGAAGAAAATTTCAGAACTTTTCACCTTGCGGATTGCAAGATGTTAACACTATAGTTGACCCAAAAAAAATACCTTTTTTGGCCTTGTGAAAATCTATGCAAAAGTACTTCACAAGGTCATGTTTGCATGAAAAAATGCCCAAACAATGGTGTTTCTATGGGTTTATTCTATAAGGCTAGTTGGCTATATACTTGATTAATTTCAGATCATTTGGAATTGTACAACATATAGGGGAAAAAAACAAGAAGTAGAAAGAAGTATATAATGTTTGAGAATAGTATACTGTTAAGAATTTAGTTGTGGAATTGAAAAATGTCAATTTCAAGTTGCAATGTTGTCATAACATTCAATAGCACATGATGGCTTTGCCTTCTCTCTAAGGTAGGGGGTTGTAATTGTGACCTTGTCTCTAGAAGCAATCTAGTAGATTTTGCCTCTAACATGTACCACAAGTGTACATTTCAGTAGGGGGTTGCTTTTAGAAACCATTGTGTTTTCAACTTCAAAAATTCATAACTAATTCCATGAAGGTCCAAAAAACATGAAATGACTTGGGTTAGATGCCAATTCCATTTTTCTTACCACAAAAATTTACTAAAAATTGCTTTAAGGAATTTAGCTTCTCCAAAATGAAAATCCGCTGGTAAAGGGTTGCTTTACAGCCCCCTATCTTATAGTGAAGGGTGTGACATATTCCACACCCAACAGCCTCTCCATCCTCCACATGTCCACTTACTTTAGTTATTGATGAAACACTGTTGGGGTGTCAAATATTCCACACCCTGCAGAAGGGAGAGCCACCCATTGTTACTGAATGTTATGGTAGAAAACAATCTACATCTTATGATTTCATTTTTTCATAAAAGATACTGAAAATTGAGTAAAACTTCAAACTTCAAAGTTGAAAATTGAGTAAAACCAAAGAGAACTGCACATCGGAGGAACCAGCACACAGAAACGACAGAATGAGAGAAGTCTGTGGATGAGGTGATTGGGAACGGCAGCAGCGTTTCGTACTGTTGACTTGGAGAGCTATGATGAGCTCAAATCTTTCCTGACAGCAAGTGTGATGAGTGCACTTGAGGATTCCAGATAACGACAACCCAATGGAACTAAGTTACAAAAATACGAAATATGGAGTATAAAATGAGATGGTTTTATTACACGGAGCTCAAAAACTAATATTAGTCACTTTTGTTTCAAAAAGAATTTGATAGCATTAATCATAATTGAAAGTGCGTTTTTTTTATCACATAAATGACAAGAAGCCAAATGGGACAGACCCAATTTCCCATTGTAGTTGTTCAAAAAACAAAAGGAAAATAAAATGGGATGATTCTTGCCAATTATGTTAGTGTGTGAATATGAAAATGTGAGCATGTGAGTCTTGATCATTGATACAGCTAGATACTATAAGTTACTACCTATAGGTCTTAGGTCTAGCTCTCAAGTGAATCGGGCCAGTAGAAAAAGTGCTAGAAGACAAGAAGCTCCTATTGATTGTCTTGCTGGCCTCAGTGAACAGAGAAGGAGGATTTTAAGTTTCATCGATATCGGTGGACGAGCGGATTGGTGGAGATTGATTAAACTTCAAGAGAAACATTACATGTGTTTTTCTTACTTGATATCTTCCGACCCACCGGATCCACATAAAAGTACCATCACTCACTCTACACTGTAGCTCTCCCTTTCAAGTTCTACCAACCCGGCTCACATGAAAATTGGCCCTTAGTCAAGACCTAATATTCTTTCTGAGCTATACGAAGGACAAACTCTACACTATTGGAGCCAAAGAAACGTAGCAATCATTGACAATGGTATTGTAACCAAATGAACCAACCAATAGTAACTTAAGTATGGAAGGTTGGGCGGAAATCTTTGATGATGACTATGGGATGAGCATGAAGTGTCCCCCTCACTTGGCCACACTAAGTCATTCAAGGGGTGCGAGTAAAAATAAAAGCCCCCTCTTTTGTGCTTGATTAATTTACCTAGAACATGTCTCCTAGCTAATTTGGAGCCTCTAATTGTGAAGATGAAATTAGAATTTGTGAATTTTATCATAAATGGAAAATAATAAATTCCACTATTTTCCCAAATAGCTAAGCAAAAGCATCAATTCACCCTGGACAACTTTGTCAATAAGGCAATTGAGAACCAACTATAGTCGTGTAATGTGTACGGAGCATTCCCACGAGTTCTTTCTAAAGGTCTCGGCAGTGCTTGCAGTGCTTAGAGCATCCCCACGCCTGGCTTGGGCAAATGGCCCGGCCAGGGACCACTTGCCGAGCCATTAAAGAAGCCCGGGCCCGGCTAAAAAAATTTGCCCCACCCCAACACGGCCAACGAGGCGGGGAGGCAAGGAATTTCGGACTTCGAGGTGCCACCTAAGGAGATTCCGACATGAGAAAGCCTTTTTCTAATCCCAAGTGCCTTGGAAGCTGGAAAAAAGGCAAAAGAAAGACTTGCCGGGTGCACTTGATGGCTCGCCATTTGGCCGAGCCATCACCAAATTTGGCCGGGCCCGGGCTTATTTTTTCTTTCTGCGTGCGTGCCGTGGGGCAATTCCCATGGCCAGGCCCGGCCAATTGCCCAGTTTGCGTCTTCTTTTGCGGAGGCGTGGGGATGCTCTTATTTAGCATCCAATGGTTCCACACCAACACCACCTTAATTAGCTTAAACTTAATTGAAGATTCAAAAGCAAGCCTTTTTTTTCTCGCAAAATTTTACCGGATTGTGTAAATTCTAACCTCTGTTTGTCCCTCCCTGTAAAATTTGGCATGTACAATGAGGTCAAAGGGATGGGGAACACTAAATCCAAAAAGCCTCATTCAGTTGTGAAGTGTGTTGTAAGAACATGCAGTGGGATTCTAGATCACATCTTTTTTTGCCATTTTAAATGAAGTGCCAATGAGTGATATAAAATGGTGTAGCGGTGCTCCAAATTTCAACATTCATCCACATATTGGATAGAAAATTTTACATTTGTACGTATCACATTTATAATTATGTTTTCAATCACACAATTCAATCAAGTTTTTATTTTATTTTAAAGTTTTATGGCAATAAACCTTTAAAAATTCCATTTTTTAATCCAAATTATTTATTCTTGATACAATCTAGCCCACCACAAAGCCAAAACATGCCCAAGTCTAGATAGTGACGACCCAATGGAATTAAAAAAATTGATATATTTTTATTTTGATGGAGCCCAAAAGGGAATATTAGTCATTGTTTTCAAAAGAAGATTAATAGTGAGGATATTGAGAAACAATTGAAGAAGTGAGCCAATTTAAGGTGGGTACACCTAAAATTGCACCTCACCTAAAAGTGCCATCTATAGTTGCTGTACATTTCTGAATTCCATTATGTATCTACTTGGCTGGAGTGCTTTTAGAAACAAACTTTGAACTTTTGCATACTGTATCCAAATGCTGCATTTTTTGGTGCATTGGAACGTGTTTTCACTTGCCAAGAAGACTATATGAAAATTTGATCAGACTAGTAATAGTTACTAGGCACAGTACCAAAAAGTGGCACTTTTAGGTGTACCTTCGTTAATGCAATGGTTCTCCATTTGTTATAAAAAAAACAAAAACAAAAACAAAACAGAAGAAGTGAGCCAAATGGGATGGGAACCCGGTTTACCCATTTGATTTTAAAAAAAGGAAAAAAAGAAATGGGTCGGAACCATGCCTTGAATGTCACCTGAGCAGTTCCTGCAACTGCAACATCAGTCGGCGGGGGGTCCCCTACTGACAGGTTTTTTTTTTTTTTTTTTTTTTTTTAACAAATGAAATTCAAAGGGAAAATACACACCAATGCGTCACCAATGGCTTGGGGGGAAGAACCTGGACGACCCTAACAAGAACAAGGACCCCACAACCTTGTTGTAGCCCCTAGTTCTATCCCTCTCATGTGTATCTTTCTCTACTCTCATTATTAAAATTGATCGTTTTATCCTTTAGAATGTAGTTGGCTACCGTGGCGCAAAAGAGGAATTTTCAAGGGTTTTCCTAGGGTCACCAATCTACCAAACATATCCACTATGTACAGACTTGCTGAGTTGGTTGCTCTCCCTTTATTAGACCTCAAGCTAATATACATCTCAAATCTCTAGGCACATGGAAATTACTAGGATTCTGTTGGTGCTTCCTACCTTCTGTTGACTATATTTTACTTAAAGGTTTTTGTTTCTTCCATGGTCATGTATGAAGGAAGAGGCATCCAATTGTTGATTGGTTGGACCTACTTTTAAAAAGCTTATAGTTCATGGCTAGCAATCTCATACTTCACCTTGGTAGTGGAATCATATTTCGTTTGTTTCAAAAAAGAAAGGCTTGTAGTTCAATTCAACTAAAGAGAGTAATGGTGGTGGAGGCAATGTTTTGTATAAGGGTTCTCAAGGAGGTGCTGAGGTTGTGCCAAGCACACACGCGTGGCCATGCTCTTATTCTATTTGATGATGAATGGTTGGTTATTTGACTATTTAATGATCTTATGTGGTGAACAAGGGTGGGAAACACAAAATATAGATGTGTGTTTCGGGGGGGGGGATCAACGAATGAAACAAAATTTCATTGATTATAAGGACTCTTCAAAAATAGATGTGAACTAGTGCATCTCAATTAGTGTGTAGAAGTATAGATGTTTTTATCAAAGGACTTGTTAGAAAGTGGGGAAGGGCAAGAAAAGAGGCTTGGAAAAGTTCACTTTTTTATCCCTCAATATCTAAGTTTTTTTTAAAGCTTCTTGAAATTTGATCTAAATTGAACAAAAGCCAATATTTAGAATTTTTTTTTCAATTTCTTTGGATTTGTAACTGTACAAATTCAAACTTGGCTTGTCAGAGATCACATAAGGGAAAAAATCTCTTTAAATTTGGCACATATATTAAAAATATAGAGGTGATCTCATAAGAAAATTTTCATCATAAATAGACAATTTTAAGCCTTTGGGAGGATGTGAAAGTTGGCATTTGTAAAAAAAATTAATTAACTATAGATATTGGGAGGTTTTGTATATCTTTTTTGTATTGATATTTTGACCTTGAAATTTTTCACAAATATTACAAATATAGAGGTTATTTCATGCCAAAAGTTTTATGGCAAAAAAAATTCAGTCTTTAGGGGGGTGTCAAAGTTGAAAGTAGTGAAAAAAAATTCGCAACTACATATGTTGATAGATTTTGAATATCTTTTTTTGTGTAAATCTTTTGGCCTTGAAACTAGGTGCACATGTTATTATCTTAGTGATAATCTTGTAAAAAAATTTTATGATAAAATACCAATTTCTCAGCTCTTGAGAGGCTGTCAAAGTTGGCAGCACTAAAATTTCTTTCACTGCAAATTCAAAAACACCATTTTCATTGGTACCCCATTGTATAATAAGTATACAATTCAAATACTAATTCAATTGTAACAATGTAAACAAAATTTTGTATTGTTGCCTCATGATTGCACACTATCCAATGAAGAATTGCAAGAAATTTTTAACTAGATTTTGACTTCATTACCTTTAAATTGCAATAAATTCAAGAAAGAAACTCAATCTTCCAAGGTCACTCTCAACATGACATTTAACAATATAATTGCCCAATTTCAAAACATTTAAAAAGAGAAGCAATCAATACTTTATAAATTGATTGTCTCTTGATTAGTGTTTTTTTTTCTAGCGATTTGGAGCAAAATTATACCAATTTTTTTTGCCTAGCACCATGCCTATAGAAAAAAAACAATAATTTTTTGGATGAAATTTCCATTAAATTTCATAAAAAATTAAACTATTGAATGAAATTGCTAGATAATGGATGAAAATATGATAATCAATATGTATTATGTGCTAATATGATACTTTCTATCCAATATATGGACAAATGTTAAAATTTGGAGCACTACAATAAAATGAAATATTGCCACTTTGGCACTTTACAAGAAATGAAAAAACAAAAACTGCTCCTGATGGCCCCCACAAAAACATATGACGTTAAATCAATTCCACAAGTCCTTGAGTTTACCACATGAGTAAACGCTGAAATTTTTTATTTTTTGCATAAATTTTTCTTTTCAAATTTTGAGTTCATATTTGGCATCAGAGCCCCCCAAATTGGTTAGAAGAGGTCTAAACACAACCAAAAAAAACAAAAAAAACGTAAACCCCAAACCTCAATCAACCCCTAGTAAAATGAATTTTACCCTCCTGGAACCACGTTTTACTCCTCTGTCGCGTCTTTGTGGGACCGATTTAACGTCTTTCCACAAAAACACTGCTGAAGACGATCAGTTGATTGATGAGCACTGTAGAGATCGAACTTATTTTCTGGCAAGGGATTTCCAATTGGGCAGAGAATGGACAGAGGCTTGAATTTCTTTAAAAAATTATTTTTAAAAAAAAGGCTTGAATTTCTTCTCGCTTTGAATAAGCTTCAGTTGAGATAAGATAGTGCTGGGAATCTTCTGATATTTAAAGAAAACTGACGTAGCCTACCGACCTTACGTTAACTTGCATGAGAATGATGCTGGAATTTGGAAGAGACTGATGATGAGGAGAAAGTTCTGTTGCATTGTTTCCAAAAACAAAACCAAAAAACTTGAAGAATCTTCCAGAGGCTCAGGCAGTGTCGGTAGGCAAGGAGCTTAGCTTGTACCGACTCTGCAGTGTCCTTTTTTTTCGGTTTGCATTGAATTTTTTTTTTTAAACACATGGACAATTACCATTGATAGAGGGAAAAGTGCACGTGAACCAAGGGACAAGCCCCAGCAAAAGATTTTTTTTTCAATAATCACAATCTAACTCACAACACCTCTCCTGAACCTAACTATGAAGCCAGAAGATCAGTCGACACATCACTGCATGCATCACTAGGGATCAACAAAGCACAATCCGAGCGACAAAGAAGGCCAGGAGCCACCACTTACGTGATAGCCCCCAGTTTTGGAGGGATGAGACTCCATCTCATTTGGAGATATAGCCTTTCTCCAAAGAAAATGGATTTTCTTTCATTTGTGAGAAATCTTTAAGAAAAAAAAAGGAAAGAAAGAATGGTCATTCAATGCCAAAATGCTCATTTGCTTCTCAAGCTCCAAACAAATGTCAACTTTGCATATGCATCGGGTGAAATGAAAGTTATGAGGAGTTTTTGTTTCCTAGTAGGTAAAGTTTTTAAGGACTCCATACCTGCCCGCAAATTAAAACTCTTCATAACTTTCATCTCATTTATCTGAATGGGATGATTCAAAGTTTCCTATGTATATATAAACCTAAGAAGATCAATTTCAAATTTTTACTTTTAAAAAAAAGTGTTTCTTAGAGAAGTTTTTTGAGTTGCCCAAACTACTTGTCGAGCAATGAAAATGACACATCATGCAATAATTTTCTAATGATGTAGTCAAAAGTTACAAAACATTGTTGGGCCTTAAAGCTACTCTTTGGGCACAAGTTGTGTGAAATTTTTTAAGAAAATAAATAAAAACTTCATCCACAGTGAATTGTCCTAAATCACTATCTTGTTAATAAATGCAGCTTGGTCCTGTAGGGGTTAAGGGAGGCAACCCATTTTGACTACTTAAGCAATTGAGCATATGGGTGGATGCATGGTTTGATGTCTTACTATTTGTCACTACTTGATTCACTAGTCAACAAAAGAAAGCCATCTAAAGAGAGCCTTCATAAGTCTACATATACATATCTAAAGATAAACTTCATAAATGGTCAATTGGAAAACATGCCTACTTAAAACTTCAAATATAGAATGCAAAAAAAAATTTACTTAAATTTTTTTTAATTCATAAGAAAGTGACTTCCAAAAATTAGACCTAATTTCACTCTATAAACATTTGTAACCATATGAAATACAATGATATTGGCACCAAAGAATTCATTTTTAGATGAAGAATGTTTTCATTTACTCATACATTAGTCACTAAAAACCATTTCTTTGTATTTGTGTTTAAAAAAGAATTTATATATATAATCAACTGTTGTAACAATCCATACATTTATCTTTGAGAGTTAATAATTCAATGTTGATAGACATTGGTTGTCAAAATAAATATATAGATGTCTTTTTAAGTAATTTATTATATTTCTTATTCAAAAATAGCATTAAAAACTATAATATTTTGTGAGATATTTACATTGGAATGCATGCACTTCCCTGAAATCAACCTTGTGATACAGTTATTGAAACACCAAACCATGCATCCACCCATACCAAAAGTTTTGATATATAGAGGGGGAAAATTTCCACATGTAAACTAATAGGACTGAAAAGGATTTCATAATTTTTTAGAATTTAATTTTTCAAAATAAAATTATCATGGTTTTCTAAATGAAGATTATCTTCATTCCATATAAATCATATAGGTCATCCTATTTCCAACGCAAGGCTGATTGTAAAATTGAGAGTACTTCATTACTATGATAGAAAAACCGTAGCACCAATGGAGAGTGCTTCATTGCCATATGCCACCTTATTAAGCAAGAGTACCATTTTCAATTATAAAGTGTTAGAACTAAGGGAAGCAAACCATTTCCAATCAAATAAGAAATTGGGCATACCTAGAGTATGGATATATTGAGGAGAAATTTTTTCCTATATATTGAAATAGATTTGAAAAGGATTTCCTTCTTTTTCAGAATTTTATTTCCTAAAACAAAATTATCATGAAGTTTTTAGGTAATGATTTTATTCATCCCATACAAATCATATAGATCATCCTATCCTCAACCAAGAGCAAGTTGTAAAAGCAAGAGTGCTTCTTTACTACGATAGAAAAATTGACGTATCAATCAAAAGTGCTTCATTGTCATGTGCCATTGTACCAAACGTAAGTACTATTCCTAAATAATATGCGTTAGAATTGATAAAAAAAATAGACCATCCTACCTTGCTAGAATGGAAGGTGATAAAAAATGGTTGCCTCATATAATTTGACTTCCAATGACCACTTTTGGTTATTTTAAAGTAGTTAATGTCATACATTCCAAAATGGATGATTTCCACGGACACCAACTAGGGGTTTAAGGATTAAGAATGTTATGGAATATTATGGAATGTGGTGAGCAGTTTGTGCATAATATTGAGCATTTTATAACACTGTTTACGGCATTCTTTGAAAATCGATTGTGTACATTTCCAAGGACAAGGTTTCTGCAAGTGTCCCAAAATTCTTGGTGTTGGAATTCACATATTGTAGCATGTCTTTTCACCGACAGAAGCAGATCATTCAGCACCCTGATACCCTCCCTGTCTAATTGAACTTGCGTTATTTTCTTAGCAATTTGGAATAGGTCAGTAGGAGACTCTCCTTTGTCCAATTACGTGTATTTTGACCAGCCAGTAACTTACTCTGTTCTTCAATGATTCTGGTGCTTTACAATCTGTGCTATCTGAATTATATTTTTCTCAGTGTCATCAAATGAAATGAAATGATCATTTCAAAACCATGAATCTGAAATCAATAAGGGGTTAATCTGTTGTGCGATTGGGATGCCGAGCAGAACCGCGTCTCACTTCAATTTTCGTTGTGCAGCCTAGCCTGTGCATGCCAGTATGCCACTCGTTGAGATTGTAAGTAGTGATTTGTTTTTGTTTTTTAGGGTTTTTTTAGGGTTTTTTTTAGGGTTTAGGATTTAGGGTTTTTAGGGTTTGGGGTTTTTAAGGTTTTGAGCAAAGATCTAATGGAGTGTATTGGAAATTTGGAAGGGATCCCAACAACCATTCGTGGACAGGATCCTACGTGCTTGTGTAGATTGATCAAGTTTTACGAAGGGATGAATAGAATCAGGGCCATTGGCTAATATCTTCCTCTCCAACCCAAACTTGACATCGTCTTGCCGCCGCTATCAGTCTGGAGTCCTCCTCTAGGTTGAAGTTGTCTTCCCTCAGCAACTCCTCCAACAACTGCCTCGGACCTAAGAGCTCGCTAAGGAGCTTCATGGAGGCCACGAATTTCGCACTTTGCGAGCTTTTCTAGTATCTAGGAACGGCTTCACAATCTGCAAACAATGATACAGTGCTCATATTTGCGAACCCCGAAGTGTAGGAAGTAATGAAAAAACAAAAATAAAGAATTGTAACTTCTCAAAATATGGATGCTGTGGATTCATAATATTTTGATCGATGTATCACATGACAATAGACTGATAGTTGTAACTTCTGCACAAAATCTCTCTGCATCATTGATCATATAGAGCATTCATTCTTTTTTCCAATGATATAATACGTGGTTTGTAAGAAGCTTCTCCAAGAGCAGATAGTTATTTCATTTTGACAAAGCCTTTTTGTTACGGCTGAAATTGTTTAGAAATTCCCACATATTCCTTGATTTCATCCTTGGATTTGCGGTTTGAACAAAAACTAGAGTACCTTGAAGTAATGGAATTGGTATCCTTAAACTTACAAGAGCATTCTCCGCCCTTGTCATGGCCTGCAAGTATGAACCTACCTTCTTCATTCAGCTCCCCGAATGCAGCCCTTAAACTTTGTACCTGCCAAAAATCAATACTGGATGATTCATTGATGATACATTTGACTTACAAAAAAGATCACAAGATTCGAGAGAGCAGAAGTTTCCAACGTAATGGACAGAAGCATTCAACACCAGCTTCCAATGTTTGAACTAAATCCTTGTGATTCTCACTGCAATTCTCAGTACTACAAGAATCACCAAGAATCTCCAAACGTTCGTAATAAGAAAGTTAGGGAAGTTCCACCTCTCCTCTGTAACATAAAACTCATTTTGCTAGCCTCAGTTTATTCGATCGCCAGATATGCAATGAGCGATTCGTAAACACGCCGGTGAATTGAAAAGAAATAACTCTAAAATCTGAATCACACCTGCCGTTGGAAACACAACATGACCTCATAATTGTGCACAAAATTAAAGAATCCAGGATTCCATCTCTTGGGTCTATGTTCATGGACTCCAGGCAGCTCCTCAAGAATGTTATGCTCTCGGGAAAGGTAAATTTCGAGTTCTGGATGCGATACACCACCAAATTCGAAATAATAATAATAATTTCGGAATCCGGACAACAATAAGCAAAAACATGAGAGTCCAGCAAGTCCTCTTCCGTGAAGGAAGTCGACTCCTGCCCGCACTTCCACGCCATGAATCTCATCACGAAACCGACTCATCAACGCCTATTCCGCGTCCTCCTCTTACACGCCAGAAAAGAAATCACACATCACACAACAAAACTCTTTGGCGAAATCTCAAGAAATGGCCAAGAAATGGTCAAGAAATTTCAAGAAAATTCTTCGGAGAAATTTCATGACATCGTCACGTCCCGGTCTGGAACCCAACATCACAAAGCTCCGAGCTAGCACTTGAACGTCCCAATTCCGCCGCTCGGAATCATTCCCAACCCCCAAAATCTCGCCGCAACTATACAACCCCCCAAATACTTCAACAAAGAAGGCAGCTTGCCAATGCGTTCTGAGACTCGCAAACACCAACCTCCGAGAACCCAACCTCAAAACCGCAAAGCCAAATAGTTCACTCCAATCAGTCCAGTGAGAGAAGAAGCAAGTCCAGTGCGTCAGAGATGAGAATAAGGATTGAGAAAATGGGACGCGATGCCAGGCGAAGTTCCACGAGCCGGGTATGAGCGCAGCGCCGTAGAGGGCAGTTCGGCATGCCTTTGTCCGGGCGTCATGTTTAGGATGAACAGACTTAGAGACTCTTGGTTTACACAAGCTCATTAAGAGGTTGCAGTTATTCCAGTCTTGCATTCTTAAATTTAGACAATCAACATGTCGAAGGGTGTCCCTGGCTCCCCGGGCACGCTGCTGGCAGACGACGCACGCTGTCTTTCTATGTTGGTTGCCCTCGTTGCTGCTGCTGGCTTGTTTGCTGCGAAGTCTTCCGATCAGCGCAAGGTTGCAGACAGAAAATCAAAGTCGCCACCTATTGTAGCTCCATACTTGCACATACACTGGTCAAACCTCAAAGGAAAAACAGAGACGGGGACTCTCACGGTCACATCCGCAGAAGCGCAAACGAGAACATGCCAGTCAAAATCAAAACATTGCCATAGCCACCAACATTGAACAGAACAGCGAAAGACTTGGCAACCCCCATCAAGGAAAGCACGCCAGACCCGATGAAAACCAAAACAAAACAGCCATGGCCACTCAAGCATTGGTCTGAAAATCCAAAGGCAAGGCAACCTCAAATAAGCAAAACACCGATTCTCCCTTACAACCAAGACTCGCTCTCAAATGCCGTCTTAGGATAACACCGAAACCACATCCGTGAATAACATATAAATGTTTATATATTTCAAAAAACGAAGAGGTGCAACTGCAGAGGCATTGGCCGACGATCATAATTCTCTACAGCTCAAGCTACTTGCATCACTACCGCGCCGCAATTATTGTAGTGATCTTTTCTATACGATAACAATATCTAGCGCGCGGACGCAGCGCTGAGTGTAAAACCTCTCTTAACCCGTCGCCTCGTCAGTTGCGTTCTCTACTCTTGCAACACGGGCGCATCAATCTGCAAGGACCGACCAGAGTATGTATAATCAAACAAAGAAACAGACAATTTCCCTTGTAGACTCTCAATAGCGGCACGGTTGCTTCAATGCGGAATGTAATTGAACAAATACAGAGACAAATCCCTAGATTCTGGACGCAGATGGGAGGGTTACGGTGTGTACCAAGGGCCAGAGTTTCGCCATGGGCTCGCTCTTCTTAGAGAATGGCAAAGAGTCCAAGAATGCATCGATGTCAGCGTCGCCAGTAAACGTCGGCGATGTGCACAAGCAGCCCCAAGTGGCGTCTACGACTCCCTGAAGAAGTCGCAGGGGCTGGCTCAAAAGCGAGGCGACGAAGCTATGGCAGCAATGCGCAATTGAGGTAGCTTTCGTCTTGCAATGATTCTTCTCTACATCCCTCGCTCGGCTAGCCACATAATCGGAATCCTCGAGAACGAGGACATCGGTGGAATTGTCGAATCCGGTCTTGGATTTCTCCTTGCGGGGAGGCTGAAATGCGTCGGAGGGAGTGCGAGTGAACATGATGGATAGTCGAATGGTACGACCTGCAGGATCGGAAAGACGACAGTTAAAAACGGAGAGAAAGAAGTCCGTTGACGACGACGAAACTCTCCACCACGACTCGCACGAAAACACGAAAAAAATCGTCGGTGGTCACGACGAGAACGGAGAAACTTCAAGTGGAGAAGATTCACTGCAAGCGGGAATTGAACACTGGACAGCCAACCCAGCAAAGCCAAAGCTCGAAAACAGAGAAAACAAAGTGCCTGGACGATAACCAAAGCCTTCACCACGGCTCCCACGACTCGCAAAAAAACATGAACAGAAGTCAAAACAATCGCCGGAGGCCACAACAAAAATGGAGAAGCTGTAACTGGACAAGTGCGAATCGAACAATCACCCAACAAGCCACAACTCAAAAACCGAGAGAACGAAGATCTTGACGACGATTAAACTGAAAAGTCCCCCCGAACTCACAGACTCGTCAATGGGGGAAGGCTATAAATCCGAGTTCACAACAGGATCCGAGTCTCACTACAAGCTTGGATTGAAGCTTGGATTATAAATGGAGAGAAAGAAGATCGTTGACGACGACGAAACTCTCCACCACGACTCGCACGAAAACACGAGGACAAATCAAAACAATCGTCGGGGGTCACGACGAAAACGGAGAAACTTCAAGTGGAGAAGATTCACTGCAAGCGGGAATTGAACAATGGACAGCCAAGATGAGGTGGAGGGCAATCACGAAGATCTTGACGACGATTAAACTGAAAAGTCCCCCCGAACTCACAGACTCGTCAATGGGGGAAGGCTATAAATCCGAGTTCACAACAGGATCCGAGTCTCACTACAAGCTTGGATTGAAGCTTGGATTATAAACGGAGAGAAAGAAGTCCGTTGACGACGACGAAACTCTCCACCACGACTCGCACGAAAACACGAGGACAAATCAAAACAATCGTCGGGGGTCACGACGAAAACGGAGAAACTTCAAGTGGAGAAGATTCACTGCAAGCGGGAATTGAACAATGGACAGCCAAGATGAGGTGGAGGGCAATCACGAAGATCTTGACGACGATTAAACTGAAAACTCCCCCCGAACTCACAGACTCGTCAATGGGAGAAGGCTATGAATCCGAGTGCACAGCAGGATCCGAGGCTCACTACAGGATTGGATTGAACCACCAACTCGCAACTGATGAGGAAGTGAGTTACTCTTGTGAACCTCCCCACGGGCTCAGCTGCTGCGGAAGGAAGAGAGCACGCTCGAGGAGTTCGCTGAAAGGGGATGGCTTTCGGGCCAGTGACGCCAGTCTATATAGTTGAAAGGGACGGATCTCGGGCCAGTCCATACAGTGTGTACTTTCCGCCCAGCCTCTTTTGTGGCAGGTACTAGGATGGGAGACAGGGAGGCAGGGGAGGTTCCCTACTTCCCTTGGTTGTCTGTACTTTCCCCACCATCAGTCCATGTGCTTATAAATAAATATAAATAAATATAAATGAAAGACTTTCGCAGCGAGCCGCCATCTTCAGATACGGCTCTTCCTACTTAAAATGGGAGCCTTCGCCTCCAGCACTCCAGCACTGCAGCACTCGAGCACTCCAGCATGGATCGGCTTCCAAGTTCCTTTCGACCAGGTGGTGGTTGGCATGAATCCGTCCAGTCCTTCTGCTGTTTGATGGACTTCGGTTCATCAGAGCATCACCACGGCACCCGCTTGGTGGTGATTTGGCTTGCAAAATGCGGGGCATCCATTTTTACAAGCCACGCTCAACTGCTCCGCCCCACTCGTCCGCCTGTTAACATGCTAGACATATTTGTGAATTGGCCGATGAAGCAGAAGTGAGGCACTGAGGCACAGTCAAAATGGAGATCGATTTGATCTAGTCCGTTGATGCAGCAGCTCCGTTGATCTCAGCAACTTGCGGGGATTCGGTGTAGCAGCTTCCGACTTGCTTCAGAGGCTGCTGAGGTGAAAACATGTTAGAAACTCAGTCCCCAAACTTCTGGAGAGGTAGGTACAAGTGGAGCATCTGGGAAAACGGATGACTTGTTAAGAGGCACCTCTGAAACAACCCCACCCGTCTAGCAAAACAGATGACTTATTAACCCCTAACTACCCAAGGCACCAGAATTTGGTGTTTGCAAAACTTTCAAGCTAAATAAAACCTAACCAAGTTGCTATTTTTAGTAGTTTAGGCCTTGGGCATTTAGGGGTTAAATGGGAGGGCTTGCAAGTTGACATTCGCCTACAAATTGGGGTCTTTTTGCCAGCCACTTTGTGGCTTCCAAAACAAGAAACAACAAATCGCGAAGAGTTCTCCTAACCTCCGGCAGAAGGTTCGGCCAAGCAATTCATTTCATTTCTTATTGCCAAGTCGTGCATGCCTAGTCTGTTAACAGGCCTACCAACCAGACGGGTGGGGTGATCCCTTTGAGATCGACTTGCAAATTGAATAGGCCTGCATTTTGCAAGCCGAATTTTGGCAAACAAGCCATCATTTATGCCAGACAGGTGGGGCATTTTTGCAGGCGCTGGCAAACAAGTCATCCGTTTCGCCCAACTGAGTGGTGGGCATGATGCTCTTCACCTCAAAAAAATTACTCATCGAAAGCTAAAAAAATTGAAGCTGTACTGTTGTGAAAATCCCAAAAAACTACCGCCAGAGACTGGTTCCCTTGATTCGATGTACTTTCCCTCTTTCAATGGAAATGGTCCAATTGTTTCAAGTAAGACAAGAACAGCGACTGTAACCGTGAGACTCTGTCTTCGGTGAACGATGGTATTAGTTTTATTTGTTAGAAAATACTATAGAGAGGGGAAATAAAACAAAATTATTCAAATGAAATAAACAATGGACTTGACTAAGCTTGTCTAGGTGATCCTCTTTGACCAACCAAGGGTCAACGCCCCTCAAGCAAGCAACTGTATGTCCATGTCATTGTTGTGTGGCGTGAGTAAGGTTATAGATAAGATTTGGAAATAGAGAATTAAAACCCATAGTCGATGCCATGGTCTCTGTCTATGAGGATAGAGCCAATAAAACAAAAGACTGCTAGCCACAAGAGGCGTGGCAGGACGACATGGACACATCATCCCTTTTCCTTGAAATCCCACCTCATCCTTGATGTATCCATGTCACCTACACTAAATAGTAAAATTTGGTTGTCCCTCACTAATTTCTTGACATTCCACAATGTATAAATATTCATTGTTGTTGTACAAGAATGCATTACTTTTGAATTAGTTATTGGTGTTCATAGAACTTATGAACCTCCATGAATATAAATCAAAGTATTTGTAGAAATATTTCTTGACTTTGATGGCTTGAAGAGTAACTTTCTTAGGCGAGAGGCAACCTAATTATGAAGATAATCTAATTGTGAAGGCAACCTAATTTCACTATCATGCATAGAGATGGCAAATAGACCTGCAAGTTCACGTGTGTAATATAGTCTATTCTTCAAGTGACCATTTAAGAGTTGATTGCTTTAGGGGAAGCTAAACTCCTTGAATCAAATTTTAGTAAATTGGTGTAGGAAGAAAAATTGAGTTTGGATGTATTCTAAGTCGTTTCATAATTTTTGGACCTTTGTGGGTTAGTTATGAGTTTTTCAATTTGAAACATAGTGGACATTAATAAGCAACCTCTTTTTGAAATGTACACTCTTTGTACATTGAAGAAGGCAAAATTTACCTCTATATTGTAATTGTTGTGAGAGTATAGGAGCTTTTAGAGCATACTATCTTAGTATTGAAATTCAACTACTAATGGAACTAATGGTGAAATTCAAGTGAAGAATACAAGCACAACCAAAGAAAGTATATAAAGTCAAGTGGAACGAGCAAGGTGGTGTTTGGAATGCTATATATGGTGAGTCTTGATACTTTTCTTCCCTAACAACGACTATGGTGGAAGAAGAAAATGTTCTTAACCATGCCAAAGTCAAAATTTGGCATGCATAGTAGGAAATGTAGGCAATGCTTTTAGCATTACAAAAAAAAAATCTCATGTGGAGTGGCAAAATTCTTTATATCCATGGACATAGATGAAAATGCACATATTCATCCCAAAGAATAAAAATTCATCATTGATAGAGCAATATTGTCCCCAAATTTTGTAGCAGTAGAGGAAATTACAAAAATAAAAAATAGGAGAATATTTTGCTAAATATTCCTTTCTAAAAAATCTTATAAAGATTTTATGCAATAAATTGTCCAAAATAAAAACATGGATGGAAATGATTCTTTGACTCTTCCCTTATTTCATTGTATGTGCTTATTTGTTTAGAAAAAGGGAAGACCAGAAGTAGGAAGAAGAAAGGGAGGGTAGAAAAATCTAAAATTGTTTACTTAAATTGGTAATGTGCATTGATAGTGCCAAATTTATTACTATCAAGGGTTAGATATACTTGTAGACAAATGAAAATCATGAATTTTTCACAAAAAATATTATTACATTTTGGTGTGATTTTTTTTAGAACTTCTAAAGTCCAAAGAGATGAAGAAATCTTAATGGTTTCTATAAGATCTAGTGCATGTTTGAAGCGCCTTTAGAAGGACCCAAAACCATTGAATAAAGATTCTATTATTTTGCAACCATTTTGTGCTATGTATAACATTAAAGACATCTCACAAAGATCATGTTTGAAACACTTCAAGAGACTTGTGCTTCACAACATTGCGGGTGGAGGGTCAAAATGGGTACTTCTATCTAAAGAGGCATTTTGAAAATTTACTAAGCTAATTACAGTAGTCTTCAAAGACAACAATTTTTTCTACTTTAAAAAAGATAAGAACTAATTATTTATCACAAAATAATCAAATTTCTACATTTCAAATTCATATATAGACTCAAAGACCTTAATTTAAAGGAAGGAAGTGGAAAATACAAAATTAACCAACCACTTGATAGGGGGCAATATTTTACATTTCTTTGTTAGGTGAAAAAATTGGAATTTTGAATGTCCTTCACCTCCCTCCTTTTATTTTAGCATACATTGGAAATTGGTTTCAATGGTGAAAATGAAAACATGATAAATGCCATGAAGGCCCTCTCAACTTTCTGGATTTGCACAAAATACAAATTGCATTGAAAATGTCTAACATGGCTTCCGGGGGGACCTCCCTCCTACACATACAAATAGATTTAATACATGCATTCCTTTGGAAGGGCATTTTTAATTTAGTAACTTCTCTAATTAATTTTGGATATTGATTGCAGATATAAATCTAAGAATTTTCAATAAACTTCATCCATAGTAATATAGAGGCTCCAACTCCAATTGGGTAGTAGAAAGGAAGGTGACTCCGAAGAGTGTTTTGCTTTCTTCAATGTACAAACTTTGTACATTTCAAAAGGTGGTCACTTTTGATGATTATTAATGACCACTACATTTCAACTTCAAATATTAGTAATTAATTCCACAAAGGTCCAAAAAAATGAAATGATTGGATTATTGTGCCGATTACATTTGTTTTCCTACAAAAATTTACTAATAGTTCTTTCAAGAAACTTAGCTTCTTCCAAAAGGCAATCAACTCTTATATGGTTGCTTTACAAGCTCCCTACCTTAGTATAAATGTACCATTTATTGTACAAATTCAAACAATGTAGAGCTACCATCCCAACTACTATACTATATAATAACCACACAACATTCTAATTTTAAAACAAAATTTTATTTCTAAGATAGAAACATCCATTCCTATACTTGTTCCTATTTTTTGTCCCTAGACTCCAATTATGTTCCTAAACTTTGGTGAATATGTCATCCAAATGCTTAACATTGATTTGCTGACACATTTGAAGGATACATACTTTACTTTGATTCGTTGACAATTGATTTTTGCAAAGTTCAAATTTAGGTACACCTATGTGATAGTATCAATGGTCTAAGTAGCTAGAACTTTGAAAAATCATAGAAATTACATATGACATCCAAATATTATTTTACTTTAATATTCACGATTTTCATCACTAATACTACAAAATATTATTTATTAGAAGGGTGCCTCCAACTCTATTGAATTGCTTATATTGATGTTTTTGGGTGCTCCCACCTTATTTCCTACACTTGCTATTCGTTGATCCATTGCTCGAGTTCTAGTGTCAAATTTTAAGCTTCTACACAATCATACAAAGTTTTGTGCTTGTATTACAAAAAACATAGTCAATTGCAAAGATTCCCAATAATTAGGGCACCAAACCAAAACATCCATTGTGCTATCAAACACAAGTAATGATTAAAAAAAACAAAAAAAAACTAGTGGCTAGTTCAAAATGAGCTAGTGGAATTGGGAAAAAATTAGTTGCAATCTAAAAACATCAGCCAAAAAAACGGTCGAAAAATCTATAAATTTTCTATTGTGAGTAAAAAAATAGAAAAAATAACATGATGTAGTTGAAAAATAGTTCAATTTGGGAGTTGAAAGAAATTAGCTAGTAAAACTCCAAGTGAGTTTCCTGAACACTAGTCATTAGGTCCACATAAAAACCTCTTCCAACCCCCAATGCAGGAAAACAACAACCAAATACCTAGGATTTTTCTATGTTTCGGAACTAAGATGCAAAGAAGAGTCATAGAATTTGAGGTGTAGATTCTAACCATATGGTTAGATTCACCAATGCTATACCTATTTTTTTAATAAATTTTAAAAGGAAAAATTCAAAATTCTTCTTAAATTGTATTAGAAGCAAAATATTATCATTTTTTGAGTAATTCTTGTAGGAAAGGAATTGAAATGAGGTTACTTTGACGTGGTGATTTTTTGAAATTTTTGTGTTTTTTATTCTATGACCTCAATTTTGCAATTCCAAGTTTGAACTAGAGTCAATGCAAGCCAACCGCTTGACATACTTCCACATTTGTAAATTTAGAAAAATACATATTCTAGTAATACCAAATCCAACCTTTAGATAGGACCACAACTTCTTAAAACATCTCTCAAAATTAAGATGACTTTTATCCAAGCTGTAACGAGAAAGAAATATGGTTTTCAATCTATACATTGTCTAGAAAGTGAATGTCAAAGTGCCTAAGGGTTAACTTTCATTTTTCTTGCTTTTTGAGGCAGTGGAAATATGGAGTGCAAGATGCTAAATCCTCCATGCAAAATGGGCCCAATAGGATAGATTTTGGATTCTCTTGGATAAAAGTAAAAAAAGCCCCCTATTTTAAGTCGTGTTTAGAGTAAGTTCTAGATCTTTCTTAGTTCATTTGGGATCAATTTTGAAGAAAAGCTTTGAAATGTGGGATGTGGTCCTAGATGACCCTAAACTGTTGCATGATGGTAAAAAATTACCCAAAACGAATGGTGTGGTTGTAGGTTTGATACCTAGCAATGACAAGTGGTTTACCTAGTGTGAAAATAGCCTTTTTTCCTAAGGTAGGTGGTTCTAAAAGCAACTTGACTTTAAAAGTGATTTCTAATAGAGATGTACATTTTGCTTTCTTCAATGTACAAATAGTGTGCATTTCAGCATGGGGTTGCTTTAAAAAACCACTACATTTCAACTTCAAAAATTTGTAACTAATTCCACAAAGGTCCAAAAAATATGAAATGACTTGGATTGGATGCCTATTCCATTTATCTTCCTACAAAAATTTACTAAAGATGGTTTGAAGGAGTTTAGCTTCCCAAAAATTGCAATCAGTTCATAAAAGATCACTTAAAGCGTGATCTACCTCAAGTGGGAGGTGGTTTTGCTTTGGCCACTTGGTTGATTGGGAGTTTAGTTCATAACATAGAAAAAAAAAGATTGGTTATCTACGAGGGTTCCTGCCAATCACATAAGAGGTTTTTTCAGGGGTCTGAGAGACTGTTTCAACCCTGTTCCCCAGTTTGTGAACCTGTGAGATTAAACAATAATAAAAAAATATTTAAAAAATAAAAAATATTTATTTATTTATTTATTTTAATTTTAATTTTTTTTTAATATTTAAAAAACATATTTTTTGAAAAAAATATTTAAATATTAATTAAATATTAATATCTGATGTGGCAGTCTCTTGGCCACATCAGATCGCCTCTGTGGCAGCTTTCAACGAGTTCCCACAGTCTAGGAACTCGTGGTCTTCTACACAAGCTGAAAAACCTCTTATGTAACTTTTCACTTGGTGTGTGTGCCATGGGACTATTTCTACTTTTCAGCCCCATGACGCGATGCGTGGCGATGTTCTTAGAGTAATTATTACCACCTAGCTAGCCAGGGAGATCAAGAAGCTTATCCCATAGGCAAAGTCTAGAAACTCTCTTTCTTTTCTTTAACAATCATAACTTTTCATTTGGAGTAAGTGCCATGGGACTATTTATGCTTTTAAGCCCCGTGACGCGATGTGTGGCAATGCTCTTAGAGTAATTATTAGCACCTAGCTAGCGATAGGGATCAAGAAGCTTACCCCA
Organism: Thuidium tamariscinum; assembly: GCA_947034885.2. Taxonomy (NCBI): domain Eukaryota; kingdom Viridiplantae; phylum Streptophyta; class Bryopsida; order Hypnales; family Thuidiaceae; genus Thuidium; species Thuidium tamariscinum. The sequence goes on from OX344756.2 coordinate 15,143,689, forward strand.
TAGGCAAGGTCTAGAAACTCTCTTTCTTTTCTTTAACAATCATAAATTTTCACTTGAGGTGTGTGCCATGGGACTATTTTTATTTTTATTTTTTTTGGCACAAATGAACTATTTCTACTTTTGAACCCTATAATACAATGCGTGGCGATGCTCTTAGAGTAATTATTACCACCTAGCTAGCCACGGAAATCAAGAAGCTTAGAACATCCCCACTGCATGGGTTGAAATTTGACTCAAAATCAGACCTTTTGCAAGGTAGATGATTATAACCCATCCCGGCTAGAGTTGGAGAGCCCCACTGCTGAACCGTGCAAACAACCCTCTAAATGATATATATATATATATAAATATATATATATATATATATATATATATATATATATATATATATATATTTTATTTTATTTTTTTTAAATTTTATTTTTAAAAAAAAATTTATTTATTTATATTTAAACAAGTTTTTCAGTTTATTTGGCTTGAATTAAAGCCCAAAAACATTGGCTTTTTTTCCTTTGAGGTCTCACTTTCCTTGCTTGAGGATATTTCAAAATGTTTTGAGTTTGCAATGGAGCAAGGCTCCGTATATCTCCATGGGGTGGAGGGAGGTGCTCCAACCCATGTGGGATATATAAATTGCAACTTATTGGAACAAAAAAATTGAATTTTGATTTTCCAAAAAATATGAAATGACTTGGGGTTGCATGCCAATTCAATTTATCTTCCTACAAAAAATAACTAAAAAGTGATTTAAGGAATTTAACTTCCCTAAAATTGCAATCTGCTCTTAAAAGGTCACTTTAATCGTAAAGCACTCCAATGTCCACTTTCAAGACAATGTACAAATTGAAAAACAAAGATTTCTTTCTCATTATAACTTGGATGAAAGTCATCCTAATTTTTGGAGATATTTTGTAAAGTTGTGGTCCTATCCAATGGTTGGTTTTGATATTGTTGGAGCACATATTTTTCTAAAATTACAAATATGGAAGTATATCAAGTGGTTGACTTGCGTTGACTCTAGTTTAAATTTGGAATTACAAAGATGGGGTCATAGAATTGAAGATTACAAAAATTTCAAAGATTGCCATATCAAGAGAACCTCCGAATTCAATTTCTTTTACTAAAAAAATGACAATATTTTACTTGTAATTGAATTTAGGAGAAGTTTTAAATTTTTCCTTTCAAAAATTATAGAAAAATATTGGTGGTAGCATTGATGAATCTAACTTTATGAATAGAATGTAAAACTCAAATTCTTCAACTTTTACTTGTATATCAATTCCAAAATACTCTTCTAAATAGTACTTTATAATGATTTTTCTGAAATTGTCAATTATATAGATGAATCTACATGCTTAGGGGTTAAGAGCCACCTACATTAAGAAAACCCCTTGCAACAAATTCGGTTCAACACACTTGTGTATAAAAGTATATAGTATGAAAAAGATTTTAAAATTGCTTAGTGAAGCATGCCATATATTTTCTATGGTCAAAACATCCAAAACCGTCCAAATAAGGAATTCAGCAAAGTTGGAGGCAACTTTTAAAAAAAAATTCTAGTATTAGCAAGTGCAAATTATGTATTCTTATAAATTAGATTTTTTTAGATGCCATATGTAATTTCTATGAAATTCCAAAGTGTTCGCTCCCTAGACTATTGGAGCTATTCAATAGAATGATGCCCCCAAATTTGAACCCTACTAAAATCAACAATGAGCCAATCACATTATGGTATGTGTCTTTAATATGCGTCAATAAATTAGAATGAAGCATTTGGCAAACACAATAAGGTAGAACCACCTATATCCAATCACTTAAGCAATTCCGAAACATATCATGAGGAATATGAGGCTATGCAAATTTTTCCTATGTAGTAAGATAGGAAAGATGGGGATTGCAAATTTTTGATAATTTTATCCTCAAAACTAAAATTACTATGATTTTTGGAAGTCAAAAAGTGCTTTGAACCCATAGCCAATGTCTAGAGTCTTCTAATTCAAATCATAGCGGAGACTACTTTCCTAATCAATACTTCCCTCATACTTTATGACACTTTGGAACATATGTCATGACTTTATTAGTCTCAATTTTGAAAATAGAGGAAAAATACATTCTAAGCTTTGATTGTAAATCTGTTCTAGCCTTGGTTGGAAATAGTTGCGTCTCATAGGTTGGGTATGGATCCTTAGTCGGAGATAGGTGGTTCTATCTTAACTGCAGTCTAAAGACAAGTTTGGATTAATTTAGGATCCACTGTAAGATACAAGGATGGTTTTGGGTGTTTCTCCCTTATTCACATGTGCCTTCTTGACTTTTTGAAGTGACCCACTTGCCAATTATAACTTTTCGCTTGAGGGTGTGCCATGGGATTCTTTCGAAGCCATGGCTTGTGGCGGGAACGGGGAGTATTGGCATTTAATTACAAGTTAGCCGGTTGAAATCCAAAATTTCCGAATGAAGTTCAAAATTTCACAAAAAAAACCGATCATTGTAGAGGGAAAAAAAGGAATATTCTTTATTTTCTTAACACCTAGTTGAAAGTATTCTCCAAGCAACCAATTGGTGCAAAAAAATGTAGGATTTTAGCCAAATTTTTTCCCGGACTGTAGGCCTGCCCACCTTGTCCCATGGCGCCATTCCATGGCAATGCTGTTAGGGTAATTATTACCAGATAGCTTGCCAGGCAGATCAAGAAGCTTACCCCCTAGGCATGGTCTAGAGACTCTCTCTCTCTCTTTTCTTAAAAAAATCGACAATTTCCAGTGATAAGGGGAACAGTCTAGTACATCGAACCAAGGGAAAGCCTAGAAACTGTTTTCTCAAATTGTTTTTTAACACTTTTTTCAAACACATGGATAAATTCCATTGATAAGGAAAAACGTACACGGAACTAGAGGAAAGAATCCCCGGCGGAACCTGTGGGCGCTTCATTCCCACCCTTGGAATTAAGCGATCACAACCAGGCTCTGGTCCTAACAATCCTATTACCTACGGGTGTCTAAGCGTCAATCCATTGTGCCTTCCAAGTAATGGATCTTCTTTACTACCTATCCTACCTATCCTACCAAGGGTTTGTTTCGTTCTCTTGTCCTACTTCTACATGGTTGGATTTGTTTTAGCCTATTTACGTATGGTATTTCCTACCTTATCTCTACGTCTTCGTATTTTTATCCTACTCTACGTAGTTGTCTTGCTCTACTTCTACTTTACGTATTTTAATTGAGTACCTCTACTCTACGTAGTTGTCTTGTTCTACTTCTACTTTACATATTTTGATTGAGTACCTCTACTCTACGTAGTTGTCTTGCTCTACTTCTACTTTACGTATTTTAATTGAGTACCTCTACTCTACATAGTTGTCTTGCTCTACAGCTCTACTTCTAATTTACATATTTTAATTGAGTACCTCTACTCTACGTATTGGTATTTGGTTAACCTATTCTACGTATTCGTATTTATCTTGCCCTACTCTATGTCTTTGTATTTGTTTTGGCCTACTCTACATATTTATACTCCTCTACTCTATGTATTTGTGCTATTCTACTCTATGTATTTGTACTATTCTACCCTATGTATTTGTGCTATTCTACTCCATGTATTTGTGCCATTCTACTCCTTCTTTCTATTCTAGTTGTGGTTATTCTCCTATTTGTGGTTGCTAATTACCGGCCCTTAATCCCACTTGGGATGCTAACCTTTCCCTACTAACGGACTCCTAATGGTATCAACTAATTAATTCAAAGGGAGAGTTTTAGAGACCCACCTCCGTTCCGTGGATGTTCCACGCCGGTCCTTCTCCGTCCCGCACCATCGCCATTTCGTGCTCCCGGCTACGTTGTACGCTTGGTTGTGAATTGGGCCCAACCTTTTCCTCACTATTGCTATCCTACGTTAAACCATTCTAACACTTGTATTTAATTTATGGGCTAACCTCCTTCTAACCTATCTCTATTCTAATTCTAACTACCCAATATGTGTATTTAATTTGTGGGCTAACCCTCCCTACTGCGGCCCTCCCCTATTGTGGCCCTTCCTCCCCCGATACCCGGACCCCCTCCGATACTTGGCCCCCTCCCCCGATACCCAACCCCCTCTCCGATACCCACGCGGACCCCCTGCGGGGCGGCTCTGCGGGGCTGGCTCCGGTGGGCTGGCCTGAACTGGGGCTGGCTCTGGACTGGGCTGGCTCTAGACTTGGGCTGGACCTTGGTTTTTTACTCCTAATGCAATGCTAGGGTGTAGGCTAAGTGTTTGGGTGGGCACTAGTTGTTCCTAATCTAGGTGAGGACTTGCTTACTAAGTTGTTGGAAGCTAAACGTTGGGTTAATTTCCAAGGTGTTGGAAACTAAACGTTGTTGCTATTGTGAAGGAACTTGCATTTAACACCCCGCTAAGACTTAGGGGGTTCAAAGCTTCGCCGTGAGGGTGTATTTTTTACACTTGACTAAGACTTCTATTTGCCTAGAGACTTGGGGGGGCCATAGCTCCGCCGTCCCTCATGGAACTAGTCTATTCTCGTGGACAAGAGAAGGGGGAGAAGAGAGGGGCTCCTATTCACCAAGGCCAAGTGTTTAGAGGAGGGTCAAGGCTCCGCCGTCCCGCATGGGACTAGCCTAGCCTTATGCACAAGAGGAAGGGGGGAGGAGGTAGATACAAATTGCAAATATACTCTCTAAGTTACCTCCCAAATCACCCCTCGGTTCCTCACTAGTCTCTCCCACAACAACTTTTACTTATTTCACAATACAAAAGGTGGACCACCATCAATTAACAAAAGTTCCAACAAGACTTGGGGGGATCTCAAGTCCCCAAGTGTAAACCACAAGAGCTAAGGGTGCAACAACCCCAAAACTATCAAAGGCTCCTTTGGCATCAAAAGCCAAAGGAAATCCGGCATAACCTGGGCCCAATAGTACTCCTCCCTTAAATGGGTAGGAGTGAGAGAGAGAGAGAGAATGAGAGGAGAATGCCGCCCCTTTTATACCCAAAAGGGAGCAACCCCCCCCTTAATCTACTAAGAATAACTAGATGAGGGAATTTAGGAGGTCCGTACATGTTTACCTATCCCAAATCTAATTATCCACCTAAAATCTAAACAATTTGAATTGAGAAATTCAAATCTTACCTAACCTTACAAGAACTTGCAAAACCACCTAATTTACCTTCCCCAAAATCTACAAGTTCTCACATGGGGGAAGTTCTCATGTGTTCCCATCTACTTAATTTGAAATTACTTACACCAAGCACTTGGAGCCACCTCCACTAATTTTTTGAGGTGGTACTTGCTCCCACATGTGCCCGAAGTTCCCCACACATTCCCTACGCGTTCCCCACGGCCATTGGGGCCAAAACTCCCCAAAAAAGCATTGGGGGGGCCTTAAACCTCCATTTCTTCTCCATGTGCTGTCCCCAAAAGGCTAACTTTTGGAGTTTAGCTCCAAATGGCAAACGGATTGCGCCATTGGGTCCGGGAGGCCATAATTAGTCTGAAAGGAACCCCTTATCTCCTAAACTATGTCCAAATTCTCAAGGAATCTTAGTGTAAGCTAGAGTCAAAGTTGGGATAAATTCCCAACTTTTGGAGTTTGGCAATTTTGGACCCCAAACCTTCACCAATCTTCTAAGTAGATGGAAGGGGGTAGGAATAGACCCAAGATAGGCTTCGTTCCGATGTCGTATGGCTCCGGTACGCCGGTCAACTGCAGCTTCCGTCATTTAATTTGTCAGTTGGGGAGGAATGTCGCCGATTCGGGATCTTCCAACTATCGATTTGTCTTGAAACTTGGGGAAGCGCTCCGTTGGTGTGAGACCGCCTCGCCGGATTTTTAGTGGGATTTTATCGCACTTTGGAATATTCTTTCGAATTCCCACCCAAAGTCCACCGCGGTTGACCATCTGGGAAAATATCCAAACAATGTCGGAAAATTCCCAAACTTTAGAGGGAACCACCCATGGGATCCTTCCACTTGGATGCAAATCTGCATCCCCACTGCATGCTCCAAGAATTAGGAAATCGCCCGGTACATACATTTCAAGGTTAGTATTTTGCCCGTATTCTCTTCGATGCTATGGGGAGTGGGGGATTCCTCCTAGATCCCCCTATGAGGACTTCCTAGCCTAGACAGGGCCTTTTTAGGCTTCTTACCCTAATCCTGTACATCTCTATCAATTTGGCGTCTATTTAGCTAAGACAAGGGCGTTTTGGATGTAAACTATCATAAATCCCACCTAATGACCAAATGGCACATTGGTATGTGTAATGCCAATACCGGTTTAATGCCCTTTTGTGGGTTTTATAAGCCCAATTACGCCTTAGTTCATGTAGGAATTTCGAAAAAAGAACCTGTGAGTCCCCTGTGACGAATCGGGGACTCACAGAACCTAGAAACTTTTTTTTTTTTTTTCGAAATAAATAGAAATTCCATTGCAAGACAAAAAGTACAAAGCAGCCAAGCCAAACAGGCTAGACAAAAGCGCAAAGAAAAAAGAAGCAAGGGGAAAGAAAACTAGAAAAAGAAACAGGGATTGGGTCCCTGTCTCATCTAAATAAAAACCTAGAAACTGTTTTCCCAGCCAGAGTGCCAGAGAAAGGACTGCGCTTCCGGAGCTGGAACCACGGAACCATGGAAGGAGGAACCAAGCAACCAATAGGAACTCAAGCACGAAAGGCTGAGTGCAAATCTTTTAGAACATCACCACCCGCCTGGCAAAATGCGGGTGGTGCTTTGGCTGGCATTTTGCCAGCCATCCAGTTTGCAAGCTGGACACCCCACCCATGGCCTCTTAGCAGGCTGAGTTTGACTGATCTGAGAGGTTAAAAATAAATTATAAGTACCAAAATTCAAGGCTACGAAGTGGTTCAGTTCCGAAGTTGCGGAAAGTTCGCCACGAAGTTGTGGACAGTCACATCATATTTGTCCTACATTGTCGGCAAGCCGGCTAAGAGGCTGAAGGATAGCTGGCAAAATGGGCCTAAAATGCCAGCCGATATGAGTTTGCAGGCTGGTTCAATGAGCTAGCCATCCGAAATGCAGGATAGGTGGGGCAAATTTGGAGATCCCAACTAAGAAGTCATCCAAAATGTAGGACGGGTGGTGATGCTTTTAGTTGGTGGTTTTTTGATGAGGGGATTGTACTAACAATAAGTCAGTAAGTTAACATAAGGCATTGTGCGCACAAAGGTAGGCAAGCCTACTATGGCCAGGGTGAATTGACCTCCTCGCTCGGCCACTTGGAAAAATGCTGGAATTTTTTTATTTGTGTAAATAATATTTTTTTTGCAAATTCTAAATTCTTATTTGCAATGAGAGGCCCCAAATTAGGTAGGTAGGGTGGACAAGGTAAATTAATTAAGGGAGAAACACCCAATTCTGCACATGTATCTGAAATTCATTCAAAATTGTCCTTAGATTGTAGTTAATGTATTTGCCAAATGTTTGATTCTAATTCGTTGAAGCATATTAAGGACACATACCAAAATTTGATTGGCTCACTGTTGGTTTTAGTAGCATTTAGATTTGGGGGCATCTATTAAATAATCTTAGTGGTCTATAGAGCCAATACTTTGGAAAATCATAGAAATTACATAAGGGATCTAAAAAAATCTATTTTTTTAATATTCATGATTTTCCTTGCTAATACTAAAAAATTATTATTTTCAAAAAAATTTACCTTCAACTGTACTTAATTCCTTATTTGGACAATTTTGGGTATTTCCACCGTAAACACAAAATAGGGGGCTTTTGTTTTACTTGCACCCTTGGAATTATTTGGAGTGGCCAAGCAAGAGGGCTAGTTCACCTTGATCCCTATTACCACCTTGATTTTCAAATTGACTACCATAAATGTAGGTCAATTTTGGCAAGTTCATGCTAAAATAGTTTATTTTTTACAACTCATCAATTCAACACATAGATAGTGTTTTTTTTAAAATTTTGGTATTTTATGAAGATACTCCTAATTCTGAATTGATTCTTTCTATTCATGCATAAATATGTGTCTTTTTCTAATTTTTCTCAAGAATAACATTTTCAATTTTTTTGAAATAGTTGTAAATATTTTTTGTAGAGCATCTCTTGCAACCCTCCAAGTGTCCCTTCTCCTCTAATTTTTGGATAATAAGCAATCAATTCTAGTGTATGTCAAGCTCAACCTTCACTTTCTTCCCCAAAATAAAGGCTGGCTTCCACGTGAGTTGGGCAGGTAGAAAAAGTGCTAGAAGACAAGAAGTTCCTACTAATTGTCTTGCCGGCCTAGGTGAGTGGAGAAAGAGGATTTCAAGTTTCACTGATATCAATAGATGAGCCAATTGGTGGAGATATGTCAAACTTCAAGGGAATTGGTAGTGTGCTTTTCTTACTTGATATCTTCCCATGAAAGTGGATAGATTTCAATGAAAGGAGTTGGGATAATTGGAAGGGTGCACGAGATGCTCTTAGCAATAGAATTCTATTTCATTTATTTCCAAAAGAAAAGGAGTTTGCAATTCGAGTTTATCTTGAGAGAATAACGGTCAGACACTATTCTGTGTAAAGGCCCTCAAAGCATCCCTACATCCACGCGTAATGTGGCTCAAATTGGGCAAGTAGCCGGACCTGGCCAAACTAATTAACTAATTGCTCCACGGCACACATGCCAAAGCTAAAAAGAAGGCTGGGCTCAGCCAAATTTGAGAATGACATGGCCAAGTGGTGAGTGTGTGGTCGGGCTCGGTGAACATTTGTTTTATATTTAATTCCCTTGTTCGAGGCACTTTTCGAGTTGAGAAGGGTTGATTCTTGTCGGCAACCACCAGGTGGCACCTCGAAATCTGGACATGATTCTTTCCCATGCTTATTGCCGAGCTTGGCATGGGGCAAATTCATTTGGCTGGGCCAGGCTTCACTCATGACAAGCGAATTGCTCCCTGACCAAGTCATTTGCCTAGGCTAGGCGTGGGGATGTTGTGTGGGGATGCTCTCAGGGAGGCATCAAGGTTGTGTCAGTCACGATACTCTTATTCTACTTGACAATGAATGGTTGCTTACTTCACTTTTTATTGGTCAAATGTGGTGAACATGGGTCAAAAACAAGAAATATGAGGTCTTTTTTTTATGAAACAAATGAAATGAAATTTCTTTGATGATGAAGGCTCTTCAAAAATAGATAAAATTTTCCTAGTGTGTCAAATTTAGCATGCAAGGGTACAAATGTTCTTAGCAAAATACTATTGCAAGGTGGGGAAGGATAGAAATAAGAGGGGTGGAAAAGTTTGGTATATTAACCCCCAAATGCCCAAGGTCTTTTTTGAGCTTCTTGAAATTTGATCTAAACTGAACAAAAAGCCAACATTATGATAAGTTTGATCAATTTTTTTGGATTGTAATCTACAAATTCAAACTAGACATGTTAGGGACCACAACAATAACACAACAATATTACTTATGGATTGAAACATTATAATGCTTGATCACGAGGGTGATAAAATTGTGAAAGTGATTTAAAGTCTTTCAATCCTTTTGTCACATGCTACAATTAAGAAATTGCTCACCAAAAGAAATACAAGGTTAAAGGACATAATTGTGAAAGTGTATAACCCCAATTAGTTTATGACTTCTCAAAATCTACTCTACAATTTTTTCAATTGAATATCTAGTGTGATTTTTTTCTCTAAGATCTAATATATGAGAGGTTCATTTTCAAGAGCCCTCAACACTAGAAATTTAAGATTTGCAATAGACACCCGAGTTGCATGAAACCTTGAACTTAAAAAAATCATAATCATTCCTTTTCAAAATTGGATTTTTCATGCTAAAACTAGACTTCCAAAAAATAGGTTCTTTTGATTAGATTTTATTTAACTTCAAAGTACTATTGACACCAAAATTTGGTGCCTCAAGCATTTAGGAGTTGACCCTTAGAGGACACGACATCTCTTTTTTGTTTGATGAATGACTCAAGATCCTTCTCTGGCAGGACATTTAATTTGTCTAATGAAGTGAGACCATCAAGGTAAAATTAGTGTTAATTGAGGGTAAAAATAAAAAAGCATCTTATTTTGTACTGTGTTTTTGGATATGTTTTTGACCTCTTCTAGATAATTTGGGGTCTCTAATTGCAAATTTGAATTCAGAATTTGCCAAAAAAATGTTTGTGTAAAAATGAGCATTTACCCCTGGGGTAAGTCCAGCCTAATGGTCCCACTTGATGAGACGGGTTTAATAGCCTCCCCTCAACCCCTTCTCTATAGGCCAAAAGTGCAACTAAGGTGGGTACACCCAAAATTGCACCTCACCTAAAAGCACCATCTATAGTTGCTGTACAATTCTGAATTGCATTATGTACCTATTTGGCTGGAGTGCTTTTAGAAACAGACTTTGAACCTTAATAACTTTTGCATATTGTATCCAAATGCTGCGTTTTTTGGTGCATTGGAACAAGCTTTTACTTGCCAAAAAGACTATATAAAAATTCGATCAGACCAGTAATAGTTACTAGGCACAGTACCAAAAAGTGGCACTTTTAGGTGTACCCACTTTATTAAGAGCATCCGCACGGCGCCTCGCCAAAGCAACTGACCCGCTGCTTGGCTGAGCCCGCTCTGTGATTTGCTCCCCACCGCAGACACGCGGAAGCCAAAAAAGTGAGCGGCCCCGGCCAAATTTGGCAAGCGCCCGCCCAAATCGAGTGTCCAAGAGCGGGCTCGGCAAAGCATCAATAAATGCAAAAAGGTAAGAATGAAATCGCATTGGCCAAGAAATCCAAATCCGCATGTAGACAATCCGATTGACATGTGCTTGTTTAGCATTATAAAACTTTTTATATTCAATTTGTAATCAATGAGGAGCTATTTTTGAGCTATTATTTATATTTTATTCAAACTCCCATGCATTGCCGTGTCCAAATGGCGTGATAGGCATGGGGCAGGAGACGCATTTCTAAAATGGACCGCTTTGGCAGTACACGCCAAACCATGTTTGGCGTCCCTCCTTGGCGGGTGAGCCGTGGGGATGCTCTACCTTATTTTCTGGCAACGGTTTCCCCAAATGGGCAGTGGAATGAAGGGAGGATCTCCACTGAAAGAAGGATGGAATTCCGGCCGTTGTCTCTTTTTTAGTGTTGGCGGGGAATTTGTTGGTATTCCAAAAAACAGGGAGAGCCCAAATTCCGTTCCATTCAGTTCATTTGTGCCAAGCCAAAACAAAGAAAACAGAGCCTACGTTACGTTGCATGAGAATGATGCTGGAATTCTGCAGATGGGTAGAAATTTGTAAAGTATTTATTCAAAAGGCTCAGTGCCGACAGACCAATGAGCTGCGCTTGTAAGTTACTTTATTTTATTGTATTGTAATGGACTTTCTTCCATCTGTGTTCAGGTTTATATTAAACGAAAAAGAAAGAAAGCTCACTCAATGACTACTTCTCAAGCTCCAGTGAATGCAAACTTTGCAGGAGACTTGGCATCAATAAATTCTTGACTTTGCAGGAGACTTTGCTTCAAAACATTCTTGACTTTGCATCACAACTTTGCATATTTGCATGGTAGAATGAATTCATTGCGGGGAATATAAGAGCATTCCCACAGCTAGAGCCTCAAACTCAGTATTTGGCCTGTGGAGTCAAAAAAACTTCCCCACGGCACGCAAGACAAGGCTCAAAATATACTTGGGTATGGCCAAAATTGAAGAGACGGACAAATGGTGAACATTGGCCGTGGCTCTCTGTGTGATTTGGCACAATTCTCAAGCTACGGTTTCATTAATTCAACACAATTCTCCAAAACAGACACACTTTTATATTCAAAAAGTGAATGGGGCCTGGACTTCATTGATGGGAGGATATTTGAATTTGGGGGGAGATTCCTTGTGTTGCAATAAAATAAGAGAAAGTGACTGGGCCGTGTCCTCCCATTCCGTGTCGCCGTGGGGTGTATGAGACAGATATGGCCCAGGGGCTCTGAATGAGCCACCAAATCCCCACTACACTAAAATTGGTAAATAGTGTTGGCAACACTAATTAGTCGAGCTAATAGTAATTGTGATTTGCAAGCTTAGTGTTAGATCATTATTAACTCAATCTAACACTATTTCAGTTGTATAGTAAAACTTTTTTGTTGACACCTGCTCTGACTTTTGGAGAATCGTGCTCCTTTTGCCCAATTGGCTTTGGCAATGAGTGATGTGGCCTGCAAAATTTTCATGGGATTGGTGCCACCAAAGGTAGGTAGAGCGTTGTTAAAAATGTGAGAATGAATGACAGTAAAAATATTGGAATGATAGTCAAAAATGCGAGAATGAATTGAAAAAAAATGTTAGTACGATTATAAAAAAATGATGGAATGATAGTAAAAAATGCTTCAATGGTTTGGGAAAAAGTGGTGCAAAAAACCCCGATCTTTTAGAGGAAATAGAGGAGAGAAAAATAAATCCAATGGTGTCATCCAATGTTAAATCTCATACCTCAAAAAAAAGATATAGGCATTGGAAGTTTGAATGGAAGTGGTGGGAACTAGGAGAGTTTGAAATTAAGGTGGAAAATGGTGGAGTATATACCACCACCACCACCACACCCCACACCCACACACCCGTTTGACAGCTCACAATCTTCTCTAAAGTTTGGAGCTCTCCCATCCTCAAGTAGACTTGGAGCTCGTGGAGTTCTCTCAACTCCATGGAGACATGGAGCTCTCCCAAATGTCCACCAAGCTCCCCAAATTGTTTTCAAGGCAATGGAGGGAAGAGGAAGGAGGCCAAATTAGCTTAGACCAGGGAAGGGCAAAATGTGCCCTAGTCCAGCAAGGGCAAAACTGTGCAAGGCCAGGGAAGGAACAAAATGGGGGAGTCCAAAGAAGGGCAAAACTGTCCAAGGCCAGGAAGGGTATAAACGGGGGAGTCTAGGGAAGCACAAAATCTGTGGTACACCAGGGAAGAACCATATCCTGACAACAAGAGTTAAGTACTCCAACACTATTTAGACATAAGTTGGTAAATAGTGTTGGGGGTAAAAACTGAGAACAACACTAATTATCAACCAACACTATTTACCAATTTTAGTGTAGCCATCCCTCAAGCCGTGGGGATGCTTTAAGAACTTTGAGCATCTCCTGCAACCCTCCAAATATCCCACCCCCTTCAATTGAGATTTGTCCAATTTAAACAAGAAGGCCACTTGTATCTCCAATAGGACAACTCACTAAAATATACTTCCAACTGGTCACAAGTCGCATAACTTGCAAAAGAAAAAAGTAATGTACTTATCATTTATTATGACAACTTGCTAATCCTCAAAGAAAATATAGCTTGTAGAAGGATTAGTGACCCCTTCAAATATGGCTAATTTGGTGGGGCAAAGTCAAGGTAGAAAAACACATGTTCTTATGTCTGAAAAACACAAGAAAAGTATTTCTGATGGTTGAAGTTTTTTGACAAAATAATTTGTTACGAATTTTAAAAGTGATAGGGTGAAAAGAATTCATGGTGCTAATCTTATTCCATGAAGTGCTCAAAAGAGTACATGACATTAATCCTATTCTATAAAGTTGGTTGCACAAGGAATAAGTAGGATACCTAGGAAGGTGTACTTGTTTTTGTAGGTAGAGATAAAAGCACTCTATTTTCAAAAGTATTATAGTTCTAGTGCGCTCAAAATGCAACAAATAATAGGATATGAAAATGTCAAAATTGATTATCTTTATCTACAAGTGGAGACAAGATTCTCCACAAATACCTAAATAATCAAATTAATTTGACTAATAAAGTTTTTTAGATGATTGAAAAAGTAGGATATCCAATACTAAGGTCCTTTTCCTATAGTGTTTTTTTTTGCTTTAAAATGGAAATGTAACATTTCATTTGTAAATAATCATACACCAATATAATATTGCGATCAAAAATGTTTTTGCATGATGATCAAGGATAAAATGATTGTGGTTTAAGAGAGAGAAAATACAAGTTTAAAAAAGATTATAAGTTACAACTCCATGAGTTTCAAGATTTAAAATCCAAGCATTCAAATTTTGATGATGTCGAGAATTGAGAGAAAATAGAGAACCTTATTGTAGAAATAAATCTTGCCCATCTATGCATATAAAATATAAGTTATTAAAATCTATTTTAGAATTTTATCCCCATTTTAGGTAGTTGTTAATGGACCAATAAGAAAGATGAGTCTTAAAGTAGACATACTTGACATGTGGGTTACAATGACAATGAGGTGAATAGTGGTTGCAATAAAACTTTGAGTGAAGGAAGTAAGTTAGTTACAACAATAGGATGTCTATTTTTTGGAAGAAAGTAGCTATTTTAATGCAATGAATGGTGATTGTTAGAAGAAAACTTAAAATCATTTTAGATGAGTGATATGACAATATAGAATGCATTTTTTTAATATCTTTTTGTTGTATATCTATGTGGAGCTTTTAGCACTTCTATTGTGCAATTCAACCAAAGTACTTCAAAAATTCATTAAAAAAACTCGTGCATTTTAAGAAAAATATAATTTTGATTGCTATCATATTTTTTTTACACTCTTCTATTAGTAAAAAGAAAAAGAAAAGTTTCATCTATATTGTAGTGTCAATTGCTATGCTCAATGAACACATTTACTATAGTTTAAATAATAATCATTTGTGATTTTTCAAGTTTAAGATGAACCTTTATACCTTTTCTAGATTAGAGCTTGATTCATTCTTTCTCATTGAATTAAAGATGAAGCACTTTATCACACAATCAAGTTGGGTCTATAAAAATTATAATTCTAGGCTAGAGTGAATTTACATACTCTTATACAAGGACCATTTTGTCAAATTTGAACAATCATAGGGTCTTTTGAGGGTGAGGTGCACATCATCTTTTTGTAAAGCAACACAAGTGAAGCAATAAAATTTTGAAAGTTACTTCATTTGACTAAAGTTCTATATTATTGAAGTCATACTCATATTTTGTCAATAGGATTTTTTGGCACTCATTATATCTTTTTTGTTTGTCTCTACATATAAGATGTTTATGACTATGACTATGAGGCTTTTATCTATGATAGGTTTAGAATTTTTGTTGTTTGAAGTCATCTTGGCTTGTCTTTTGTGTCTCCTTCCATTTACAATGATTTAAGTTGTTAGTTTGTTGAACTCAATCTTTTTCATTTAGGATATATTAGATCTCAAGTCTATTAGATGCTAAATCTTTCACTTTTTTTTATGTACAAATTTATAAATTTACAAGTTCATAAAATTAACATTTTTAAAAATTAAAAAGTATAGAAAATTAAAAATCTTAGAAACTTATTCATTCAATTATTTGTTAATTGGCATATTTCAAAAAATAAAAATTTCAAATCCTAAAATTTGTATTTCAAATTTTTAATTTTTATATTCTAAATTTTTAAAATTAAATATATTATTTGTTAATGAATATACAGTTCATATCCTTATAAATTTTAAGAATTTAAGAATTTGAACTTTCAACATTTCAAATTCTTCAATTGGTTGTTACTCATAGAATAAAGAGATCTAAAACTTGAATTTATTTGTACAATTCTAGATATTATGGATATCCACCTCATAATAAATTTTAATATTAGAAATGATTCAAAAGTACTATTCATTGTATATATGCAGTCACAATATATTAACTATACCTAATTTCATTGCAAGCATTGGGTACATTTTTTTAGTTTTAGATTGTCCATTTCTTTTTACAATCATATGGAGATTCTTGCACAAGTAAAGACAAATTACTTAAAATAAGGGTTCAAAGTTTATGTCACAGATGACCTAATATGAACCTAAGTGATGACCCTAAAAATCCTTGCAATGAAATTGTGGTTCTTGAAGGTTTGGTCATATATTGTAGTTTGACTTTTAACTTGTTTTCAAATAAACTCATATTTTTGGATGTGTATTTTCTAAGAATATTATTTGAATGTATATGTGATTTCAATGCATTTGAGTTATTTGTAAAGTCCCCCCACTTTGGGCATGACTTTTTTGAAGTTGAGAAGGCAACTATAGTTGAAGCATCAAACTTTTTTGCAAGATACTTATGTCACACGACTTCAAAAGTGGGGACCAAACTTTTTTAGGCACCATTTTGATGGAAAAATAAGTTTCATACCTACTTTTATTTCAACTTTTTTAACTCAACCGACTTTTTCAAAAAACTCATGGGTTTAAACCCCGGTTTAGGGTACTTTACAAATAACTCAATTGTCTACAAATATTTGATTTATTTATTTTCACAAATCTAATTTATAGAAGGAATTGTGAAGAATTGCCACTAGGCACTTTTTTTGGTACTTGATGCCTTTAATTGCCCCTTGAAGGCACTAGCAAACAATTCATCTTCTTGAATGGAGCCGCCAGCAAGGACGGATTCCAGGTCAGCAAGAAAAGGGGTCGGAAGCTCCTCTACCAGCCCCTGAGTTTGGATCTAGATTTTTGGTAGGTTTTGGTAGGTATAAAATATAAAAAAATTAATAGTTTTTAATATAATTTCCCTTCTTGTTTTATATTAATATAATTCAACAAATCTACCAATGAATTGTAGAAAGTCATTTTAAAAATCTTAATAAATCTCTTTTTGTTTTAGATGTTATTATCATTACAACAAGACTACAATGATGCATAAGTTTTCATAAAGTAATTTTAAATTCTAATGATTAGGATTCTAGATTTCAACCCACATGTGTACATTATACTACAAGATGTAGATTGAATTCCATGTTTTCTAATATTCACTAAATTTTAGAAGAAATAAACACCCATGGGCATGAGGTGGAAAAAAGACTTCCTTTTTACTTTAGACCTAATATGTCAAATGGATGATAAACAACTTCTATACTAATTGAAGAAACAAAGAATGTTCGTATTACTCCCAGGTAATTATAATATTTTGGTGGCTACTATGCTCACGGGGGGCTACATCCTTCCAAAGTAAGAGCTTGAAGATCTCACAAATGGTAAAGAATTTGAGATTAAAACTTGTGTCCATCCGTTCTCCATGAAGGTGTGCTTGAGATCTTACATTTATAATTGTCATTATTTACATTTTTTTCTTTCAGAAATCTCAATCTCAAGACAAACACGATAACTTTGTGCATTTCCTTCTTCTCAAGATGCAAAGAAATCCTAGAGGTATAATACAGTGTACATTCTCAAATTGTAGAGTCAAATATGCACTCATCATCAAATTGATTGTCCATTGTTCATTCAAGGTACCTGTTTTAATTTTCCTGTTTGAATTCGGTGGGAATACTCAACATAAACGTAGAGTGTTGTTGCGTTGGACTGCCATAAATTACACATTTGCAGACGTTCAAAATCAACATACATACTAAAAAATACAACAGATTTTCGCCCCAACAGATGAACAACACACAGATCTGTGGCTTCCAATCTGTCATACCACGAAAAAAATCCTTGGAACAATCCGTGCTGTATGTCCCTCCTGCGGTTTCTTTCAGAAGCCTCATGAGCAGACCAATCCCTGAAGAAACAAGCAAATTTCTCCCTAACTCAATCCTGGTCTAATTTAACACCTTTGTGCTTTGTGTCGCCAAATTGTGGTAAATGAAGAACTTACCGAAGTCACAACACCCCTCCCTCGAAGAGAACATCTTCCTCTTGCGCAATGAAAACGAATCAAGGCTTGCAAGCCAAATCAATCCGGCTTTCCTCTGGAAGTGTAGGATTCCTACACAACTTCTGGATATCCACGTACCCAATAAGAGCATTTTCAAATGAAGCTCCCTCCAGGTTCGCCCCATCAAAAGTGGATCCTGATAACACAGTGTTGATGAACTGTACGCCTTGCATATCCGACTTGTCGAATGCAACTCTGTCAACAACTGCGTTCCTGAAATTGGCTCCTGGAAAAAAAAATGACAACAATCTTATTAGCTCAAATATTGCAGACTACCAGATGCAATGTAATTGGAGATGGGAACAATTCGTCCTTCATTCTATTTAGTGTGTGATACACAATTTTGTAGGTTAAATGCTAATTAAATACCATAAATTTGTGTATCACCGAATCAAAAAGAGTAGAATAACATTCAGCAAAGAAAACAGTAATAACAAGCTCTCCAAAGCTACTTGTTGACTGAGACTGATTCACTCCAATGCTTCTCTTTGGATGGGTAAATTAAGCTCATGTGGTCCCTCAGAGGTCTGCCAAAAAAGCTCATATTTCCAGAAGGGCATGCTATTTGCTGGCACAGTAAGTCATGGGTGACACTAAATAGAGGAAAAGCGGTGAACAAACTCACAAGCAGCGTCTAATCACCGCGTGCAGGAGAGCAATCAATACTCCCTCCGTTCCGAAATGATTGTCCACAAGTTTTTGGGTACTTTTTTGAGCCGATTTTTTTGATCATATTGTGAAAAACACATTTAAGAAAGGTTCCAAATTTTATTATACGAGAATCAATAAAGAACATTGCATGTGTTCATTGCAACCTAAATAAAATTAG
This sequence comes from Thuidium tamariscinum, assembly GCA_947034885.2. Classification (NCBI taxonomy): domain Eukaryota; kingdom Viridiplantae; phylum Streptophyta; class Bryopsida; order Hypnales; family Thuidiaceae; genus Thuidium; species Thuidium tamariscinum. The sequence continues at coordinate 15,162,133 of OX344756.2, forward strand.
CCGTAAGGAAGTATTTTTTTACCTACTCAAAATAAAATCGTAAAAAAACATGATATTCAAAGTTGACAATCATTTTGGGACGGAGAGAGTGGAGTACTTTTGAAGCTGGCTCCCACGGCGTACGCCTTGGACATGACGACTTCGGTGAGGTCCGCGTCATCAAACTTGGCATCTGACATGAGAGCAGAGGACAACGTCTTTCCCTTCAAGTTGGTCACGTCGTTGGAGAAGTCGCACTTTCGAAGGTCCAGGACCTTGTCCGCCACACCGTTGGCTTGACCGATGGTATTGCCTACGAACGCCCTGACGCAACGGTCTGGGTCACTGGACAAGGGGGGCAGCCTGACCTGAGAACGAAACGAAACATCACCACACCAGCAACTCAAAAGTCAGTCTCAGAGTCCTCTTTTATTTGTGTCAAAAAGAAAAAAAAAATGGTCAGTCTCAGAGGTCAACATACAAGAGACAGGGATGACAATCCTGTATTCAAAACACAACAGCAAACGCTTGGAGAGAAGCTGGTCTCTTTGTCAATAATTGCCAACAAACAAGCTGATGAAATACCATTGCAAGACGGTGCGGTAATGGCATCCTATCTTCAAAACACCAAAGCCTTTACTTGGTCTCTTTTGTAATTCGATGCGAAAATCACTGATGATATATATGGAGATTAAGAATTCTCATTAGTAGAAAATCTACCTGATAGATAGACGAGAAAACCTAGACGTGTTACAGCTGGCACGGTTTACGTTAGAAACTGCCTTGAACTGCTTTAGAATAATACGTTTTCTACTACACTACTGTGGCCGGGGTGTTGAATTGCAGTGGGTGAAAATTTAATGTTTTACTCACAAGAAATATGTCCAAAAGGTTGTAAGCTACTTTTCAGCTTTCAAGATGGTCAAAAGCACCACCCTAAAATGAGAAAATATATTCTTGTGGATTCAAGTAATTCCTGTAGTCCACAGTGTATCAGTATATGCCTACGTGGTGTACTTAATGCAATGTCTCATGGACCTACCTACACTTTGTGGGACAATTTTTTTTTTTTTAATGAATCCTTACGAAAATGCAAATCTCTGAAATACCTGGCTACTTTGAGCAGCAAGCGATGGCAACGCGGTCGCCAAGGTGAGAGACAAACAAAGTCCGCAAGCGGCATTCCTTAAAGTTTCGGAGGTCGAAACTGTCTCCCTTGAATCCCGGCCTTCCCCTGCCACAATGTGATAGTCCCGAGTGCACCCACGTCAGGCGAGAATTAATAGGTGAAAGGAAATTGTCAGAAGAAGAGCGAACACGTGTCACATACAGAGGAATTAGCTAATCTGTCCATACAGCCGCAAATAAAATTCAGTGTCGTGACTACAACAGACGCTGTGTGTTAACCTCACACTCCGTAGCAGGAATGACCAAAGACTTAATGAATCCTTAAAATGCTCAGTCGTCACAAATCATAGTGATTCCGCCTTCTAAGACAGTCTTCGTCCTGAGTACCCAAATGGCCAAAAGGAGCTGTTTCCGAAACTTTAGGAGTTGCAATGAGCTATTTCAAGAAGGTTCTTTAAGAAGTTTCAAGGAAGATGAAAAAAGATGGCCCAGTGGAGAGGAAATCATGCCTTGCATTTTGAATTATAGAAACCAAAGTTTTGGAAGTTGCTATAATCGACAATTAGCTTCTACTTTTAGCTTGGACACTTGGGGAATCAATAAATATGGCCCATCAGTCACTAATTAACAAAATTCGCAGTCTTTTATACCCTAATTACTCCTTGAATGTGAGCGAGAAGAAACAGCACAAAACCCTGATAATGCTGCACAAGTACGATTGATAACAAAAGCAAAGCGAATACTAAAGGTTACAGTCTGATGATACGCTCTTCCAATCAATGGCAAGTCTATAAAGATCATTCGAAACATCAGGCTGTGGCTACTTCGGGTATTCCTTTGTCCAAAACATCGAAACCACTGAGGAAGAGAATCAATTCGCAAAACCTAGCTATGCTCAGGAGACACCCAATGTCTATTCTATGGAGAGAACAGGTACCAGAGGCGCACATTTCAAAGGGAGGTGTCTCCTGAGCAATATTCCTTACCAAACCGAGTCCGCCTGATTATTGAGAAACACGCCATCAATTCGGACTCTACCTCGTTCATGAGCAAAACGCAAAAATCCTCCCAAGCTAATTCACGCCATTAAGAAACCCCACCCCACTCCACCCCACCCATGCACAACTGGTAAGAAAAGGGGCTCGACTTACAAGAGCAATGGACGGCGGGGAACGAGACGCTGCAAGCCGAGACGTCGTTCGCTTTAAAGGAGCCTGTGACAAGGCTGTGGTGCACGACGCCGCGCTGCAACCCGCAGTTGGTCAGAGCGGACATTGTTGCTCCAGCCATGGTGTCTCCAAAGCCAAAGCTTACAACGAAGTTGTCGCCGATATGAAGCTCCTCAGCAGTTAGTGACAATTGGATAAGCGAAGGGGCTTGGGAGCCAGAAAAGAGAAGAGCGTGGAGGAGGGCTGGCTGGCAGAGGGCAGAGAGACGACAGAGAGCCAGGCGGATCAATGCTATCCATATAAGGCCTTTTACATCCAGACCCCACCACTGGACCCACTTTTCAGTTATCATCCCAGTATTGTATAATATAACGTACTGCCGGAGATTTTTCGGGAAATAGCATGCCCGCCCTTTCACTCCCCTGTAGGTATCGGACACCTTACTTTGAGTTCGAGAATTTTGCTCTGAGAATAGAGGCGATTTGAGCAAACACAGTTTGAAGTTTCTTACAAGGAAACTTGCACTTCAAGATGAAATTCTTGGGCTCAAAGTGCCTGGATCGCTAATACTGCTCTAGAATGTTGTGTGGCCCAGTTCATCACGATCAAAATTGACTGGGGTATTTGGGTATTCTACTTTTATTCTTGAAACAAAAGGGACGAACGCCCATTGCATAATAGAAAGGGGAATACAGACCAGCCCAAGAGGCCTCGGTCAAATAAGAAGTTTTGGCGGAATGGAACCTGTAAATAGTTCCAACTGCCGAGAAGAGCCGGCATGAATTCTATCGAGTCCTCCAGCTGATATCACTCGGAGATTGTTGGCTTCCTATTCGACGGAGGTGCACCAGGCCAAAACTGATCCGTCGAAGAATGAAAATGATTGAAGAAAATTTTGGTACAAGATGGTAATCCACTATCTGGACTCTGGAGTCACAGTGACACGGCTGCGTTCAAACACAGCCCAATGCGTTTTCATATACATTGAACAGCATCGCTACTTCTGTTGAAAAAAATTCCTAAAACTCTCAACCTTGTAAACGTACAAGTATGATGGTTTTCCCACCACATCCATTATTTAACCTCAGACCCCGTCCTGCAAACAGCATCCCCTGGTTCCCCTAATTTGGGTAACCGCCTCTGGACCTCTCACTTGCTGAGGGCAACTTTCAATGTACATAAAGGGCGACGTGTTTCGTCGACCCCCGCCAACTCAATGCTCAGATCATCATCAACCCGGACAAGTCGTCCATGGGAATGTCCAGTCCCATGAGGCCGTCGTCTGTCGGTTGCATCGGGTCCTCCAAATTGAAGTCAAGCCATGATCCGATGTCCGCTTGATCCATGTTCATTTCTTCCATTCCCGGTAGAGGAATGCCATCCAGATCGAGTGGTCCGTCGGGTTCCGCCTGCATGTCCTGGAAAACTGGTAAGCCTGGCATTGGTTCTTCCCTCCTCGTCGCATGTCTTGCACCATAGCCCTCGTGACTCGAAGACCTGACCTTACCAGACTGCTGATCTGCTGTCTTCGCCACCAACCCATGCAATGGCTTCAACACTGGTCCTGTCTTTTGCCTAGGCTTCGTTTTCGTTTTTCGCTCACCCTTGGCATTACTTGGAGCTGTTCTTGGTGGCGCCCCTCCCTTGGCATCCCGATCTCGTTCACTTCGCTTGCCTTTGACTCCACCTAAGCCGTTCGAGCTCAGGGTATTCACATCACGAGTGCTTGTGTACCCAGAGACATCTTCTAAGAACGCCTCTCTATCCCTAGCTCGTGACGCCCAGGCCTCTTCCTTGAGACGATTGTAATCCAAGGCTGAAGACTGTCCGTTGAACGGAGGCCTCTCACCTTCCTCCATTCGGTAACCAGCAGAAACTCCTACCAACATTGCTCCACCTGATATGATCCAGGACTTGTAAGTGACTGCATATACGAACGCCAGATTGTCGAACTGACTACTCGGACACTTTCAGATAAATACTCGAGGCACCAAGATCCAGTTAGTGGAAGAATTACTAAAAAAAACATGACATGCTAAAGATAGGAGCAGATAACTGTGAAGATTGAACCAAAACCCTCGGAGCAAAGCGAGATAAAAAAATCTAAATACGAACCAAAAGATTGATCAGGAAAGATCGGAATCCGAAAAGAAGTGTACCTGTCGGGGACGCCATTCTTTCGGCAGTTGTTGCAACGGCGCCAGCATCCATGGCAGCATCCGGAGTAGATTCTACTAGACTGGGAGGGATACAGAAAAGACGATCTCGCAAGGCAGGGTCCGTTAAACAACTATGACCAGACTCGTAATCATTAATTCTTGCCAAAACCCGCGTTGCGAATGCCAGCGCAGCTGCTTTTGCTCCCTTTCCAGCAGCTCCCTTCGCAGAACGACCGCCCTACATTTGGAAATAAATAAATATAGTCAATGACTACCATAGAATTGCCCGAGTAGACTGTCATGACCAGGGAAAATGGGAGGGAAAGGAAAAAAGAGATAACAGGGACAATTTCTATGGAACAATAGTCCAGGATGACTTCACAGCAGTCCCAAATTTACTTAAAACATAAAACATATTCTAGAAATGTACCGATTTCTTCTTATATGCCAGCTCCACCAGTCTGTCCATGGCAACTTTCTCACGTGCCCTGCACAAGAGCAGCCGCAAATTACTATAAAGACGACAACCCAGTTACTCTTGCATAATTGCACCACTCGATAGCAACTCGATGATACCTCCAACAACATTTCACCTCAAAAACAGAAATGTCAGATGGGTCATACCTTTCCTCAATCGTTCTTTTTTCTACAACTGCACTCTCAAGTTTACACAAACGTTCCTTATTCCTCGAAACCTGCACGTCCAGCACCACATAGCATGAGTCGTTGCAGGCAGCTAAAAAAATATTCATATTTTTCTGCTTGTCGCATGTTACAGGCATCCAGAATCCAGTGCATCTTACTTGCTCAAAGAGATCAGTTTGAAGCCTCCGCAACTCATCACCAATATCATCCACCTCCTGGTCCTGGTGCTCAACCTGCTGTCATTACAAAAAGGAAAATAATAATAAGATAGGATAGAAGTCAACCGAATAGTATCTCCTAAAACAATAGTGCCAGCTCAATTATTAGCACGGTCGCGACAATGACTGCCTATTCAAAAACAAGAGATATGCACATTAAAAATTTAAGCAACCCACTTGCTGATCAGCAAACACAAAATCTCAGTCATGCATTGCCCACATACCGATTGTCCAGGTAGCAACCCAATGCTGCTCAACTCGTAATATAACCTATCATCCAGGCTCATCCTTCGATATTCCTCATCCCAATCCATCAATCCATTTCCTAACTGCCTACCAAATCCTGTTTGGCTATCCCTTACAGAAACTTCCCCACCATTACCCAAATCCGCCCCAGCCGATTGAGGGCCATTGCTACGAAAAAGAATGTCGTCCCCATCTGCCACATCACCAATGCACAATTACTCGTCACCACTACAATCCTCGTAAACTCTACAGGACAATTCTACAGGTACAATTCACATTCAGACATATATCAATACCCATTCATTAACATATATTGAAGGGATACAGGAATCCAGAAATTCCCGACGGCACTGCAGAATTCCATCGGCAAAAACAAAACATCAAATTCTGTAACATAGATCGACATCCTAGCAGAGCTACAAACCAACCTTGATCTTCAGCCCTCAAGCGACTCCCTTGACCACCAGACGTAGGAGAACCTCTGCCATAAACTCCCTCTTTGGCCCCGGCACTCCACCACTCAGACTCAGGTTTCAAGTTATCTACATCTGACTCGCCCTCTGCATCCCTTCTATCATAATCCATCTCACTGTGGTTACTAAGATGCAGAGGAGAATCTGAGTCTCGATCCGGACAGGACTCGTCAGATATTTTCTGACGATCGTCGTCTTCCCTTTCGCTAATGATCGCAGATAGTAGAAGTTGTGACAATGGAAAGACTTTGTCATACCACCCCCCAACCCTTCCCCTTCTGAGATTTCCTTCTTTCGCGCTCTGCTCTCTCAAGTTGTTCCAATTCTTCACTTCATCACTGTCTGAGACCCTGTCACCAGTAGTTGGGGATTTGACTGCTGCACCCTCACTCTGAGATTGTGAAGTGGGGTTAACTTCGTCCGCCATAGCCATCTACAGAAGTGGACAAGAGATTTCGTCATCAAAACCCACTCAATCATACTTATAAAATTCAAGGTGTCAACTTGGAATATTGCAAGTAGATTGGGTGTAGTCACGAGACTAAATACATCAGCCATAAACGTGCAACCAAAAGCGAAAAGCAGTGACTTAAGCATGACACAGGAGAAAAATACCTGTCTATGTAAAAGAGAAAGGTCATCAGCAGTAACATAAGCGAAGTATGGTTCCACTTGTCTCCAGAAACTGTTAGGGCACGCCAATGCTACACACACAGATGCAAGTTGGATAAGAATTAACTTGTCCAAATAGTCTTGAAATAAAAAGCAGTCTCGAAGGCTATGCGTGAGACCTCAAAGCAGGCTATTCCTACTACAACTGCAAATTAAAAGGAATAAACTGAAAATAAAATAATAAAATAGAATCTAAGCCTCTAAGAACCAAGGAGGTTTCATTCGCAAAGGATACTTCACAACGTGATCATTCAAGAACTTGACAGGAAGCCCTCCATTAAGAACTAGTTTACAAAGAAATCTAATTTATCATGTTAAAGGATTGCAACCCGAAACAAGATGCGTCCCCACAAAAAAACACAATGACGGCATTCTGAAGAAAAGCATTACAAAAAATCTGAAATGTACATGCAATATATTTGGCAAACTAGAGACTCACCACTGAAGTCTACGGCTTGCTGAACGGCTCTCGAGAGTTGCTCGTGATCCTCTTCCTCCTCACCTGAATGTTAAGAGCAAATTATGCAATTGGACAAAAGCAGGCTTTTGCAAAAAACTGGAACGAAACGAATTATTCTATCCATTTCATCTAATTCTTCGTACAATCATAATTTCAGAATAACGAAAGGATCGAATTTATACCAGAAAACTCAGTTCCGTTATTGTTCAGTAAACGTCTTGGTCTGCTTGAAATTTTGCGATCACTGTTGCCGTTCTTCGCTGGGCGCCCAACTCTGCGTCCAATCACACGAATAAGCAACAGCGGACGACACCACTATCAACACCCCATCAAAGGCCTTCACTCCAAGTAGCTCTCACCAGAACCACCATACAATAAACACCATACCAGATTCCCACTTCCGATTACAGCACACAGCATACTCAAACTGATGGATAAAACGCCTTGCAAGCACCAAACTAAAACCAGAGATAGAATTAATCAGCAACTTCCTATTTTTTCTGCACTCACCACTGATCATGCTATCCGAAAAGAGTGTAAGGTTTACTGTAATGCAGATAACACTTACACAAAACTAGAACAAGGAAATAGTAGACATGACGATAAAAAAAACATACCAATCAGGCATAAATGGAACACATCCATCTCACTACCACTCACATCCAACCATGCTTCCATCACTGTCAAATACCTACCCTGCTACTTTCGTCTCCACAGTCGCTCTTCCAACCCTTGTAGGCTTCACAGTCACCGGTGAAATCTCCACCTTCTCGATCGGAGAGCTCACCGCCACCACCCGCGGTGTCACGGGACCCCTGCCTGTCCGCCCCTGCCGCCTCACCCCATCACCCCCTCCACTCTCCTCCCCTACTACCGAAAGCCCTCTGCTCGTCGTCCCCACCACAGTTCCCGACTTCTCACTCGTGCCAGACACTTTCTGATCCCCTTCCTCTTCTTCTTGTTTGCGCCGTCTTCCTTTAATCTTCTGCCCGTCGTCCAAGCATACCTCGCTCACCGCAGGTCCCACAGAAACTGACAACCGCTCCGTCTGTGCCTTACTTTGAGGAGCAGTTTGCCCACCTGAAGCTCGCTTCGGCAGGTTCCCACCCACTCCTGAGACTGCAGGGGTTGACCTCGAGCTTGGAGCTGCACCCGAAGCACTTCCTTCCCGGGAAGCAGTACCCAGATCCTCGACCCCGTTTGCCTCTTCTTTCGCTGGAACTGAGATGACAGGGGGCATCACGTTCACTCGTCGCGCACGTGCTTTCTTCTGAGGTCGGGAGCTACCCCATGAAGCAACAGGCGGGGATGATGACCGCGACGGGGCAGCCCTCTTCCGGTTGATCGGCCCGGACGGAACCTGTGCCTTCGCTGGACTCGTCACCGACAACTTCTCTCGAACCTCTTGGAACGATGACGAACGACCCATCTGCCCGGGCTGGCTACCGCCAGCCACCAAATTCGATCGCGGTGCTCTCGCTCCCTTAGCCTTCGGTACTATCCCCAGACTTGGAGCACGCCCTTCATCCCGACCAACCGGTCTGCAAGACACATCCCCAAAGCATTCACTCATCCAAACGTGACCCACATTACTAACTCCAACTTTCCACCAGCATCACCGTCTCATCGCGGCTCAGTATCACAGGACACAACAGGACACAACCCAATCGCAAACATGCCGCCACACCCAACAAGCAATTTACAACACGTACTTGGCTACAGCCTTGCCATTCGAACGGTCCCGCTCTGACAAACCAGCCCGATCCGCTTTCCCTACGGACTGTGCTCCAACGTCGCCCTCCAATTTGCTCCCTCGTATACCAGACCCGTTGGCCAGCACAACTGATTCCGCTTTCTGCACGGTCAGACTACCATGCACGGGTCCCGACCTGCCATACCAACAACAAGATCACCTTCAAACCCTCGTATTTCCCATATTTCACAACCGGAACGCATCCAACACCTCACTCATCGAAAACCCCAGTCTTCAAAAACCAACTCTTCAAAAACTCATACCTGCACTGCTTCAATGACTTCCAGGACACAACAGCAAAAATTTACTCACAAACACCGAAGCAAGCATATAGTCCCTGTAAACCACTCCACATTCACCTCATACACCACATCCAGCTCAGAATTAACCAACATTCACGTCCGTCTCCTCCAGTGGCACACCTCAAACCTTCACTCAAACTTCCACAACTTGGACGAATTGCTCAAGATTCAACACCAAAACTTAAGTCACTGCATCTCAACCAATTGCATAACACCTCAATCATTCATTCCAACAACATCTACACAATAATCACGCACCTGTAACCATGGCCCTCGCTCGGACGTGATCGACCATCGCCACCAACCCGCTGCTGTTGACTACTCCCCTTCTGCTCTCGTTCCCCATCAGCCATACCGTTCACATTGCTAACTACAGATGATGCCTCTGCTTTCACGGTAGCTGATCGTCGTCCTTTCATCTTAGTCTTCTCCCATCCTTCGCTCCCTCCTACACTACCTTTATCCTTCTCTTCCACAGAGCAACTTACCAACCCACTTGGCCGAGGGCTCTCCCGGTCTCTTTCTTGCACCCCTGAGGATCTCTGCACGCTCAAGTTGCTTGGCCGCCCCTCAGGCTGAAAAAAAACCAAGTTGATCCGTCACAAACTCGTAAAAACACCCAATTCGTTGCAGTGTATTCTGTAAACCCTATAAATAGATTAGTTCCAGTTAACAAAACGTGCTTACCCGTGCATCAGCCAACGAAGTCCTCATCCGCTTGTTGATCATCCCGCTTTTACTCTTGTCACCTCCCTTCTGTGTCCCCATGCTCGAAACCATCCCCATCCCTGAACCCTCACCACTACTCGAAGCACCACGACCGCTGCCTTTCGTCACAGGCCCCAACCCTGCACCTCGAGGACCTGGACCCCCATGAGATGCTCGATCATGTGCACCACTCTCCGCTCTAACTCTCTTTCTCTGCATTGCACTAAATCTTTCCACCTTGGTCACCGCCTCCAATAGGTGCCGCACGCGGTCTCTGCCAATTCACATTCAATCCAAACATTCAGAGCCCCGAACCACAGCTACACTCATTCCTTGCATGCTAATTCCCCTAACAAATCCATCCCTACCTTATCACCTCCAATCAACCCCAGTGCTATCATACCCTTCTACCTCACTCCACTTGACACATCAAAACTCTCAACCTTGGACTACTTCCAAACAAAAACCACGACTCAGCCGGCAATAGAATAACGTACTTGGCCCGACTCGCGCAATCCTGAAGCCCCTGCCTCATGCGTTTGATTTCGTCGGCACTGCAATTCTCCAACGGCTTAGACTGCACGTTTCCCAAGCTCGGGTCCTCGTTCACTCCTAAACCACTCAAAGCGTTCATGGCCCTTCGGAGCTCAACTTGAGCAGTCGACTTGGCACTCGGCAAGCTTATGCTGTCGAGGAGAAGAAAGCTCGTAAGAGGCAGAGCCTCGTTGTGGGAGGTCGATGACCCAGACACCCGACCCTCATGACTCTCCCGGAAACTATGAGACTTCTCCAAGCCAGCAGCAACAAAATTCCGGTGCGAGCCAACATTATGCAAACTCGCATCGGGACTGCTCAAATTCGTCGTGTCCAACCTCTGTATGGAAGCCATTGCTTTTCTACGAACCAGACAGCGGTCTGCGGAGGGATCAACCAATTTCAAAGGAAATTTCGCACTCTCCTAGATTCTCATGCACGAAGCGGTACATTTAGTTCCCAGAATGTATCGTCGTATCTTGAACTCATCTGCTACGGAGTGTAGCAGCCGACCTCGGCACCAAACAGGTTGCACGAACTCCTGGAGCGGACCGCTACGGCATCACGCACCGCACTATCTCATTTCTTCAGCTCGATCGCTGAAACCTCGGAAACAGGTTCCCGGCCCTAGCCCTTACCACTTCAACCATGGGATGGTAGGTGCACTGGCCTAACTCTTATCATTGCCTCAAATCTAGGGCGTGCAATAGAACCACTCCGAGTCGTCTTCCATCATCCCGGATCAAATATTTACAAAGTCCTGGAAAATCCACACAAACACTGGAATACGTCACCTGCGAGTAAATGAAAACACGTACCATGACTACTCGACTGAGCTAAACTGTTGCCCTGCTCATACACTCTTTTCGATGGAGATGAGCGCTCCCTACTTCTCATCAGTAACAAACATCACCAGAATTGACAAGTTGATATGTACATGTCAGAGAACATGTCATCATTGAATCCCTCACACTCTTAACATAATAACCTTCCTAGTATGCAGCACAATACAAAACCAGATTAGGTCACCTGCAAGTAAGTAAACGCACTCGACTAAACTGCCCCCTGCTTAGAAACTCATTTCGAACGAAGATGATTGTTTCCTGGCTCCCACAACTAGGAAACCCCAAGCATTTCATTCACCTAAATTGACACGACGACATGTACAGAAATGTCATCATTGAAACCCTCCCACTCTTAACATAAGCTTCCTAGTATGCAGCAGCAGACCACGAGCCATGTGCCAAACCTCAAGAGTAACAATTCTCCATAAAAATTGAAACCCTCGCTCTGTCGATGCTGTGATGAAGCCCCCTCCATGCCATACCGTAAAACCTTAAAGCTCTAGCTCCCACAGATGATCCCCTCATCAAGCTACCGTCTCACTAAACTCCCGAACAAACTCAAAACCCGGAACCTCCGAACCTCAACATTCTCATTCCACTCCAATCAGCCCCATCGGATCCCGAATTGACGATCAGGAGCTACCAAACGGCAACTCCCCACCCCACCGACTCCAAACCCTAGCGCAGCAAAGAGAAGACAGAATTAACACACACACAGACCCACACCCAGTTTGATTTCACTGACGTACCTCGGGATGGGGAAAAACGTGGCTTGGCGCTCCCTTGGAATTGAAAGGGGACGCCACTCAACTGCGTGGCCGTCAAAAACAGCAGCAGGAACAGCGACCAGCACGTGACGACGAGCGATGGCGTCGTCCGGGGGAAGCTGCAATGGCGCGAAGGCGATGGGGGGTTTGGCTAGGGTTTGATGAAGCTCTCGGGGAGCTTGGGCTTTCGTTGCAACATAGGAACTGAAGGGAAAGCTTAGTGAGAACAGCGGAGACGACAAGTCTTGAGTGGACTTGATTTGGGGACTCGCTAACTAAAGCCAGCGAGCCGCTACTGGGGAATCCCGGCAACGCAAGGCCCGGCTAATTTAGCCGACAGCTAAATGTGCCGCTAAGGTAGTACTGTTGGATCCCCCCAGCCCCTGGGGTTTCATTCCTTCGCTCAGGGCCAACTGAAAAGGAAGGGCCAATTAAGTTAAGGGGATCTAAAATCTTTGTTTTAAAACCCTTTACGTCCTAAGGGAACTACATGTAAAATGGCACAAATAGGAAATTTAGCATGGTTCTCATTATTATATTGGAAAAAAATTTGTAGGGTTGTGCTAGTTGTCAAAAGGGGATTTTAGATTTTCTTAGAACACATTTTTTGGACACTATATGCGAAAATTACGAATTTTCAAAGTGCTGAAAATAGGTGTTTACAAAACCAATCATAGATTCTCATGAATAATGGAAATAAATTAATGACAAGAATCTATAGGGTGCAATTTTAGGAAGTATGCAATTTTAGTTGTAGTTACATTAAGAATTCATGATTTTAAGTTGTGAACTTTGATAGATTATATTGTAGGAAGTATAATGGAAAATATTATCAAATCATTAGCTTGAGTGAAGAACATTCATTGTATGCATTGGTTTAAGTAAATAATTATTGAAATAAATAAATAAAAATTCCCATAAAAATTCTTTAAAATTTCTCAAAAAAATATATAAGGCCCATTGGGCCTCGTAGTTATCAAAGGGTTGAGGTGATGTTCATGCCTAGAGTCAGTTTTGTATGTAATTAAAGAAGGGAGGTGTTTCTTGTTTGTAGAAAATTCATAAAAATTTTAGAATATAAAAATGTGAAGAAGTTTTGTTGGAATTTCAAAATTATAACATGAAGAAATTTTTAATTGTCATATGAATTCATTATTGAATTGACTCATCTTTAGAAAGTGAATAAAGGAAGTGAGTAAAAAAACCCATTGGAGACATTATTACTTTAAAGTTGAAAACATTCCATAGTAACAATTTGCGGTTATATTAGTAATTGTTTGAAACAATCCATATTAAAGAATTGGGAGGGACAAGTTAAGAGATGCAAATTCAATTAGGGGAAAAGAATGGAAAAAAGAGGGAAGACAAACGTAGAAAATCAAAGGCAAAAAAGAATGAAAAAAAATGAAAAAAAAGGGAATTGTAAGAGATTACAAGAAGAGAAGAAGAAAACAAAAATCATATATTTTATTAGTTGAGATGTAGTTATATAATTATATTTTACAAACTATAATTATTTTTAAAACATTTGAATTTAAGAAATTTAGTAACATTTTATATAAATTTTGTTTTTTTAATTGACAATTATATATATTTGAACATGTATGTAAATTTAAATACATTTTTTTACAATTAGAGTACCCAAATTTTAATATTTTGGTCTTTTGAGAATACCACCAAATCCTATGAAGTCTAATAATCAATCTCTAAATGTCCAATTAGCCATTTGAGATTGTTGTCTATATTCAAGCAACCTCTCTTGGTTATAAAATTTTTTGTTTCTTTGGATTTTAAATGCACATAAGATTGGGTTATCTTTGAATATTTACAATCCAAACTGAATCAAAAGAAACTTGTATTGAAATAACACAAAGTGTTTAGAGTTCACTTGATGTTGATAAATTTACTCTAAAGACAAAGTATTGATTTTTTTGTCTACAAACATTTTTTGTTTTTTACAAAGCAATGGAAATTTTGAGTTAAAAAAAAAATTATATTATACATGCAAAAATGATATTGTTGGCAAGTTTTTAATAAAAAATCAACCTAAATTGTTATGATATCAATTTTCTTAATGTTCTCAAAATCTAATTGTGTAAATATCTTATCTTCATTCTAAACATGTCATCTTTTTATAAAAAATGAAAAGCTTAAATCTATTTTTTAAATGCACCTTATCTATAAAACCATACTTTTGCCTCTATACCTAATAGCCATTTAGTAACCTCTTTAATAACGATCAACAAATCTGCACAACTAACACTTCTTTCTAATATATTTCTTTTTAAGTGAATTAGATCTTCACATAACTTTGTGTATACCGGTATGACCCATCCTTTACCTAACATTGTCATAGGTAAAATCATAATCTTAATTACCACTTTTTTCCTTCCAATTATATATTTTTTATTGTAATCAAGACATAACAGAGAAGTTAATTAATTCATAGCCTTCTAATTGCAAGCTAATAAATAGCCTAATAGTATTGGTTTACAAAAAACATTGGTTGTTTCTTTTGTTTCATTTTTTGTTGATTTCCTTGAGTTATACAATTGTTCAAATGAAGTATTGAGTCATATTTGTATAGTACCTTTGAAGTTAATAGTCCTACTTCCACCTCTTCAAAACAAAGTTCAATCAATAGATGAACATTTGCCATGCCTAAGTTAGTTATCTAGATTCAATTTGATTTTTTAACAAATAATGAAACAAACATGTTTTAAATTTAGTAGATGCTTGACCACAAATGTCAATTAGGACATTGGTTGCTTGAATAACTAGATATGAGAGGATTTAAAGAGAAGTTAGAATTGATGTAAAGAGAGATACCTTCAAGTTGAATTCAATTGTGAAAGTCCTATAAATAAGTTTTAAAAAGTATTGTAGCCATTACTAAAAAATGGGCACTAACCAATAGGTGATTGACTTGTATTTTTTTATTTGTTCTCCAAATAGACTCTAGTCATTTAGCAATTGTCTAAGTTGAGGCAAAAAAATCAATATAAACATGTTGATCTAAAATTGAGGTAGCTTAATAAAATATTTTGATTGATTGACTTAGCTAATGTAGCATTTTGAGACATGTAAATTAATAAATACACCATAAAATGTTAGATGATAAGAGGTTGTACAAATCACTAAGCTAAAGTGGCCAATGATCAAGATATTAAAACAAATTTTAGGATTTTCATACTTAGGAGACAAAGAAGCAATTCAAAACATACTAGCTGTATAGGTTTTCTGAATCTATAACCTCACTCTTTCCCTCTTATATTTCTCATTCTTCTACTATTGAGATTTAATAGTCATAAAACTCATTCAACATATTTTCTTGCCTAATTGAATAAAACTCATAGACAAATCCCCTATTATTTTCAAAATCTATTTCTATTTGACATATGCTACATGTGCTATCATGTATTACATTTTTAGAGAATAATCTCATGTATACATGCATCCAAGGGATATATAGAAACTCCGGTCAACTAAAAGTAGTCCGGCGTGAATAAAGTGTCTGTTCGTCATGACAATGAGCCAATGTCCACAGGATCAAGGGCCATTGATGCAAGACTACTCTTTCCTTTTGAAAATAGACACTAAAGTAACAAGTAACCAGATTAGAAGTACCTAAAATATTTTATTTTATTTTATTTTATTTTATTTTATTAGATTTAAAATAGATTAATTTGTCGTCAATTTATTTATTTATTTATTTATTAGGGTTAGATAAAAATAAAAATAAAATAAAAATGAATTGTAGTGTGCGTTGTGGGATTTCTTATTCTATTGGGAGTGGTTGATTGTTTTCAATTCTCCTTTTATGTAAAATGATTGATCCAGCGTATTGTATGGCAATGGTATTGATTGCTTTGAAAGTGTGTGTTAGAGCGGTTTCTGTTAATTTAAGTTTAGTTTCAAGGATTTTCAATGAAGGAATGTGTGTTGTTCCTCTAGCTCCTGCTGTAATGACAATGAGTGGATCTACATTCCATCCTTGGGCCATGATGCTATTTATTAATGGTTGGTATTTTTGAATTTTGTTCTCTATTGTTGTTTGACCAAATCTATCATTGGAGTATGTAAATTCAATGAATTGTATTGTGAGATTCTTATCTGGGACATTTGGTGGATTGCTTTGGTATGATAGTCCTTTAATCCAAAGGATATCCGGTTTAAATCTAGCATTACAGTGACATCGTTGTCGTTGACAAGAGCAAGGTAACAACCATGAGGGGACTGTATTTTCTTGTGGATTGTTATTGAATGTTCCTGCATTCATGAGGGTATAATATCTACTTTTTTTTGTAGATAGGATTAGTTTTCTTAATTTCCATACTGCTTTATTATGTCTTTTGACACCGAGGGCGTGAATATGGTGTTGCTTACATTTTAAAAGTACATGTAGCCATGTATCTACGTCATGAGAGTTGCAAATGGAGCATGTGATGGATGGGAATCTTTCAATGCCAAAAAATAATTGTTTCCTAGCATTTCCCATGTATTGGCCAGTGCGGAATTTTAATATGCTTGTTTTTTGTGAGTCTGTTATTTGAGGGTTAGACCAGAATTCATTAGAGAGTTCCTTATCTATATCGGGATTAAGGGTCCATTTACTAATGTTAGGAAATCGTTGCGCCATTACTTCAAGATTTTTATCACGATCATGTTTGATGATGTATGTTCCAAGACATCTAACTGGTCCTTTGTCGGGACGATGGGCTTGACCTGGCCATTCATCTTTTTGGTAATAAAATGGAGTAGTGTGTGCAAATTCGTAATTTTTTGAGGCGAATTTATATTCTTTTGTTGTGCCATTTTTTACAAGTTTGTCTGCTTGTTCGTTGCCTACAATATTAGTGTGGCCTTTAATTTTGGAAATTGTTGTAGGTTGTGTTTGTTTTTGGAGCATCGCTATCATAGATTCTAATATAATTTTGTCTGCATGGTTGCGGTGTAGTGTGGGATGCTTTAGCTGTGTATTAAGGACATATAGACAATTTAGGCAATCAATGAATATGTGTGCAGGTTCGTGTGGATATTGGGTAGTGATTATACGTAATGTTTTGTGTATGGCCATGAGCTCTGCTCTAAAGATGGTTTGTAAACCAGGGAGTCGTTTAGAGATTTGAATTTCTTCTTTAAAAGAGTTGTATATGCCATAGCCGGCTTTTTCACGTATCCAATGGCCATTTGCATGTCTTTGAGGTGGTATAAATGATCCATCTGTATAGTAGTTGTATTGCGATGGGAATTTTAATTGAGGGGTAGATGTATATGTTGGTAATGGGGGTATATATAAGTTTATTGAATTGTAGTTGATTTTGTAAGTGAGTTTATTCCAATTTGAATTTTTGTTTACTATTACATTACTAGGTGTTGGTGTAGGAATTTGTATGTGGTATTGTGGTATTTGCATATTTTGGAGGATCACTGAGAGAGGATCTAGTTGGTTTGGTGGGCCAATATTATGGTTTTGGCGATGTATGTATAGAATATGTATTGCAAGAGACTCAGTGCGTGGTTGTTTGTTTAATTCAGTTGGGATTGTCGGTTCTTCATATATGATAGTATCTGCAGTAAAGTGTGCAATAACGTGTGTATCTTCAAATGGTCCAATATGTGGGGAGAAGTTGTGGTACCAATTTATATCCGGCATGACTAATATGGTTATGGTGTTTGGATCGTATTTAGCTGCTAGTCTTGCCCAATGTAATGCTTGTTGGGCTGTTTCTTCATTTTGTGGGTGTGCAAAACCTCTACCTTTCCATTTGTATTGAAATGCTGTGCCAAGTGCTCCAAATACTTTGTCTCTTTCAAATAAGGAGTAAAATTGTGTGATTAGTGTAGAACAGGTGATTGGTGATGAAAAATATGAGTGGGAAATGTCAAATGTTGTTGTTAGGGAATCTAATATGTTTTTTGGAAGGGTATGTTGTGATGTTTTTAACGAGTTTTTATTAGATTTCTTATACTTGTATCGTTGATATAGCCATGCAATTTCGGTTTCAAATGATTGTGTAGGTGGTATTAAGCCATGTGTATTATGGATAACAGTTTGATATTGTTTCCACAACCATTGTAGTCTAGTGGTTGGAATAGTTGTGAGGTAGTTACCAATGTCAAGGTATATATGTGTTAGTTCATTTTGTGTTAGTATGGTATGTGTGTTTGTTGTTATGTCTTTTTCTGGATTGCATTCAATAGTAGAGATTTGCAGAAGTGGTATTATTGTTGGAGGTGGATAAATCTAGTATCTCTAGATTGTTCATGGTTAAAGTTTATCGTGATGAGGTTTTTGTAGTATTTATGTTGTTGTTTTCTATAATATTGTGTTAATAGATTGATGTTGTGTGCAATTACCGTTGGTTGATTTAGCGGTTTAAGATCAATCCTCCAAGAGCAGCATCATCGCGTCATGGTTTGAGTTGAGTGGTGACGCGATGATGCTGCTCTTGGAGGATTGATCATCCAAGGGATATTTAATGGAGCCCTATAAATATTGACCTCAAAATAGTATTATATTAAAACATTCTAAAATATTCAAACAAGATATTTTTTTTCTATAATTATCTATATTAAAAAAACCATGGATTAAAATTCATAGTATGGGTTGGACTTACAAGGGTTTATATTTTTTGTTAGTTTCCCACCAAGTGTATATATTTTTTGTCTTCTTCTTTGTAATTATTTGTGGACTTTCCTTACTTTAGTGTTAATCTTTCAAAGATTTATGATCTTTGGGTTGCTAGGATGATTGCTCAAAGATGATTGTTCAATTGTTTATTGCAATCCAATCTTATTCTTGAACCAAACCCTATTGAACAAATTGGATTTGGCAAGGCTTTTTCTTATACATTTAGGTCTTTCCTTTGAATGCAATGAATTATAAGTGGCTTATAAAGATTGTTGATGTTATAAAGGTAGTGAATTTTTTTCAATTCTAAATGGCATTAGTTGTGCAAGTAATATAAGATAGTTGATATTAGAATTATAACTATTTAAGATGGCTCTAAATTGTGATTGTTTTGTTTTGTTTCATTTTTTTGGTATAACAATATTTCAATTTAATAAGTAAGATCCTTGTTGGAGCATGTAATAACCTTGTTTTAATATCCCTTACCTTATCTTGGGCAAATCTCCTACACCATTTTTAGTGAAAGACTCACTTGTTTTTTTGTATGTAGTTGCTTGATAATAATCTTTCTACTTTTTACCCTAGATATCATCTTGTCCATATTGATCCTTTGTGCAAAAGGAATGTGCACCTAAATTATCACTTTCCAAATGTAGGTAACTTACATATTATCTTTTTTATATTTAATCTTTTCATAGTCTATTTTAGCTTCATCTTTAATTTATAGCATTGGATCTTATAATGTTAGGTATGGTGAACCATCTTTATCTTTTTTAGTTCATTTATTTTAATTTTATATTGTTACTATTGTATTCTTTATTCTATTTCTTTCTTAAAAATAGAGAGTTTTTTTGGTATTTTCCTATTCTTTCTATATATAACTATTCATCTTTTTTTGATTTTGTACTTTCAATGGAAGTCAACTATGCTCTAAATTTGGATATCAGTTCCTTATAGATCATCAATAATCACCATAGTTATTAAAGAAATAACATTCAATTTCAAATTATAGAACCATTTTGTGGTTGTTGCCCAATATGAGCAATGTTTCAAGTGGTTAAAACCTATCTTCCTATTTTTATATTCAAAACTAAGAGCATCTCATATAGCCCTCCTTGCTAGCTAGATGGGTTTCCTAGGGAAGAATAGTAGAGTCAAGGACTATTAAAGTAGATGGGACTAGAAACTCCCATGTGGCATGAAGTAAGAAGACTAGTAAACAACCTCTTAGCTATAGCTAACACAGCTCTCAGAGCCCCAAAGGTTGACCCCAAGCCATCGTGGTGGCATAGTTGATGTAGAGAGCCACAACCTTGAGAGTCCACTTCAAGGACAGGGAGCTTTTCACAAAGCTTTCTTTCACATATAGTGCCCTCTAAAACTCTAGTACTTTTTAATTGTTCCTTGCTGTGAGGGGCCATGGACCTAAATTGATGGAGACAAATGATAGAGGCACAACTCAAGGCTACTCACAAGGATGATCAATAAGAGGATGCAATCAATCACCTTATTGTAGATCACTGATTGTAATAATACATTGAGGCTAATCGTTGTTGAAATTGTGAAGAGGAAACATAGAGGTTCCAAGGAGGGGAGATCAGTCAATGTAATGTGCAATCATGCACATAGGCATGATTGAATTTTTTGAGACTACTTCACAAAGTAGCCAGTATATTCTAATAAGTTTTTTTGACATCAATTTAGAATGAGACATGAATTATTTTTAAAAATCATAAATGAAGTATGTGAGCACAATTCTTTTTTCTTGCAAAAAAGAGATGCTTCAAGGTTGCTTAGTTTGTTGTCTATCTAGAAGTGCACAGCTGCAATTTGCATGTTGGCATATGGGGTTGCAGTTGATGTAACAATTGAGTATTGTAGAATTAGTGAATCTACAGTTATAAAGAATTTGAAAAGGTTTGTGAAAACAACGAGGGTTGTTTTTCAATCTCAATATTTAAGACAACCAACAAAGAGAAACTTTGAATGCCAAATGAAAATCAATGCACACATGGGATTCCCAAGCATATTTGCTCCCATTGACTATATGCATTGGGAGTGGAAAAATTGTCTAGTGCTTGGCAAGGTCAACATCAAGAGAAGGATTAGAAATGGTCCATTGTACTTGAGGCCATTGCGGATCAATCTCTTTAAATTTGGCATGCCTTTTAGGCTTCTAGGTGGAAATAACAACATCATTCAACAATCTCAATTGTAGGCTATTTGTGAAAAATTTGTTAAAAAACATGCTTTGGAGTGAATCTCATGGAGCCAAATTCATTGTAAATAGCCATAAGTACTTTTGGTACTACCTTCTAGCTAATGATATATATCTATCATGGTCTTATTTTCTCAAGACTATTCAAAAACTGCAAGATGAAAAGAATTTGCATTTTGCAAGAGCCCAAGAAGCAGCCCAAAAAGATGTTGAACATTGCTTCAGTGTTCTACAAGCTTAGTAAGTAATATTTAGAAATCCATCTTGACATTGGGAGATTGAAACCGTCCAAGATATACTCATGGCATGTCTTATAATACACTTCATGGTCATCAAAGATGAACTAGAGGTAGTAGAGTTAAAAGATTTGTTTCAAAATTTCAACCCGTGCTACAACATAGAGGTTTAACTTACAAGCAATAACTACAAGGGACCCTAGAAATTGAAAATCTCAATGTTCACTATGCTTTGTGGAATGACCTCATTATACATTTGTAGAATGCAAAAGGATCTATTCAATTTTGACATAAGTGAAAAATATCTAGATACTATTAGACAAATGCCATCATTGTAAACTTCAAGTATTCAAATACCAAATCATCAAAATATTGTACACAAATCTAATAGTGTCTAATACTCCCACAAATTAGCACGTATGTCTCTCATATAGTGTAGAAAGCATATGCAAATTGTTAAACCCTAAACCCCCCACTTAAGAGTTGTCATCTATTTTCCTCAATTGTAACCAATGTGACTAATGCCCTTTCTAAGCATTAGTCACAGGGTCGTTGCAAGAAACACTTACCAGTTTTGGTTCAAAATGGCTCAAAATTAGTGAGTCCTATGAGTCCTATGACCCTTTGAAATAAAAATAAATTTAATTGACAAAAATATGGATAATTTGAAGAGCAATGAGAATATTATGTCTCTTGAAATTCAGACCTAAGAAATTTTTTCTCTAAATGTTATAGACAATGGAAAATACAATGAAAATAGTTTTTTTTTGACTAATTTGGTAAAAATAGTAAAAAAATTCAAAAAATAAAAATGAAAAATCCATTTTTTTCCAAAGGTCTTTCTTTTCCAACAAATTTCATCTTTGGAAAATATAAATTCTATTCTCTACACTTGCGCAAAGTCAGACACTTTGACAACATGTGGAGGTTGAACAAAATAGTATTTTCAAAAAATCTCTTTGTGATCTTGTGTGACTATAGGTGAGGTCCTTGGATGCCAATTTTCAGCTCAAAATTTGCATTTTTTGGTCAAAAATAGGACTAAAACCCCTCAAAATGGCCAAAGTAGACACCCAATTGAAGGCAGTTTAAAAATAGTAAACTAATTTTGAAAAAATTGAAAAGATTACAAAAAATGTAAAACTTTTGTAGGCACCTTCATTTCAAGTTTCAAGTCAATTGAACAAAAGATGCGAAAGTCATGAGCAAAAAACTACCTACTAAAGGTCAAGGGGACAAAAAAAAAGACAAGTGTTTCTTGCAATCACCCCACATTAGTCATAAGCACACAAATCCTACAAGATTTTTACTTTTTGTATTTCAAACCATACAAGATACTTCCAATAGGGATAATTGAAACACCAAACAACTATCCAAAATCAAGGAATGGAAAATGGAATGTTCATTTTTTTAATTGGGTCGGGGTGAGAACTCAAAACATTCAAAACATTCTATAGAAAACTAAAAGTATCCAATTCTTTTACAAATTAGCAAGTAAGTTTTTCATATAGTATAGAAAGCATATGCAAATTCTTAAAAAGTTCTAATCTTCCAGTGAAGAATTGTGGCCTATTTTCCTCACTTGAGACTAATGTGACTAATGCCCCGAAGGGGCATTAGTCACATTAGTCAGAGGCAAAGAAAATGGGTCACAATGCTTGTTGAGAGGTTTTTTTTGTTGAAGGTATTAGTATATTTCCTTTAGTACATGAATTAGGACTTTGTAATTTTTGCTTGTTCTTAAAACTGTCTTTTGGTTTGATATTCAAATTTTTTTTTGGATATTGTGTTTAATGAAATGTACAATTTCAATCTTTTGTTTCTATTTGTGCATGTTCTTTGTTTTCATTCACAACAAATTTGTAGAGTTTGTTAGTAGTCTTTTTTTTATTAGAATAGGTTTGCTACTAAAAACTTAATTTAACTTTGAAGGACTTGTTTTTTTTATTGTTCAATAAAATTGTGAATCATTCAAGTTAAATAGTATATGTGCTTGTTGTTCTACACTCATGTTGTGGTTTTCATTTTCACTGTCAAATCCGTCTATACTATTTCTACTTGACAACATTTGGATTTTGTATGTATATAATTCTAGGATTCATAATACTAATCACTACATTATGTGAGTAGTGGGAGAGTGGATATACATGTTGTGAGTGTGAATGATCAAAATGGAGTTCTACGTGGCTTGATATTGCTCTCTATCTAGTTTGGTGTAGCTCACTATCTCCCTGAAATTAGTCTTTGATGTTGCTCTGTCATGTGATTGTAGTTGTCATCAATGTTGAAGCCACTGTGGCGAATTTTGTAAAAATGGCGGTATTCCATTAGTTTAGTACTTTTGACACTTCAGTCTACGTAGTCTGAAATCTAAACTATCATAGTTTTTTGAAATCTATATCTATTGTAGATGTGTAAAATCTATACATGTCCAAGATATTTCATAATGCATGGTCTGAAATCTAAATGTGTCATAGATTCTAAAAATCTACTTGTGTCCTAAATGTTTGAAATCTATACCATTTCCAGATATCAATTTTCAATTCAGTCCATGTGGTCAGAAAAATGGTAAGGAATACTACCATTTTAACGAAATTCACCTTTACTATGTTATGGGTGCAAGTATTCCATGTATGGTGGTACATTGAAACTCCTTCCTTGTCATGCATTAATTCTCCAAATTGGCTTGTTGTTGTTGAAACCTTGCCTATTATTGCCAATTTTGCAGTGGTGAAAAAAAGAAGCCGGAAATTACAACAAACTGAGGTGGAATTGTTCTACCTTGCAAATTACATGTCAAAAGGCTTGTTGTAGGAGCATCCTCTCTACTTGGATTCACCACCTCCACCTCGATTGCATGTTGTTGGCCTACATCAACTATGTACTTCTCAATCACCCATCGTTTTGTGCCCACTTGCTCAATTGGTGTTGTACTCGAACTCACCATTCTTGGCCCCATTGCATATTGTTGGCTTGGATTGGTTATGTGCTCTCCAACCACCCCTCTTTTATGCCAACTTCCTCAATTAGTGTTGCAATTGCAATGACCTTTGAAGCATCTACTTTTTTTCTCTCTTCCAATCAGCATTTTAATTTGTCAATTTCCTCCTTTCTTCATAGTCAAGGTATTTGCAAGCTTCTTCATTATCTAGGGTTGCTTTAGAGACAAAAAAACACATTAAGACAAATTGATCAAGCAAAATACCAAATCTTTTTCGTGTCATAGCTACCAATTCTAACATTGCATTAGTTTGAGTTGACCTTGCCGGTTCTTGACCTCACACCATCTGCTTGTTTTCTTTAGCATGATGTAAACCTTATTACTGCTTCAAAGGTCTAAAATTGTTTAGATTTTGGGTGGATACTACTTGAACTTGGACCACTAGAAACACACCACAATTGACCTCCTCTTTGGAGTCTGCCATGATAGTTTGGGTTCTTTGAACCATTATGCTGTTAGATTGTGGCACCTCCTCCTACACTTTAGTTCAACAACAACAATATTTGAAAATGAGCCAACACTCAAATTATGTAATTTTTTTTCTTTTGATACTTGTATTTGAAATACACTAAAAGAAAACAACATTGCCTTCAACAAAATCCCGATGAGATGTTTTGAAAGCTAGGTTGTTGTAAACACAAATTTTACAACTTCAAGACAAAATTTGTGTTTATTGCAATACAATTTTCAAAACATGTCACTGGGATTATATTGAATTTAGCAAGGTTTTCTTCTAGTGGTATAAATCAAGAGCTCAAAGTGACAAGTCCTCCTCTGATGTGCCGCTTATATCTAAGTCTTTTACTTATTGATAAATGCCATTTAATTTTTAAAATGTCATGCTTGATGCAACCCCACTTGCTCTTCAAGCTTCTTGTAGGTTGACCTCTGCTTCTTTTAGGATTCTATACATTATAGCAATAGGCAATATGGTCCCAAAAGTTATTGTTCCTTTCTTCAATACCAACTACAACATCCTACGAAATACACTTAAAGAACAACACAATTGAGTTTTCTCATTTGTGACATACACTACAAAAAAACAAGGGATTAAATGACTTGTCCATAGAGTCATTGTGGACAACAATAGTTACAAAACTATCATTTTGTAGTCATTTTGTAGTCATTGCTGTCCACAATGACTCTATGGACAAGTCATTTATTTCCTTGTTTTTTTGTAGTGATAATTCTTACATTTTTTGTACTTGCTATATATGCCTCCATTGTGACAGCAGTCAAGACACTTGAAGGAGGTGGTAGGGTGGCCATGGAGACAATTTGCGGCTTCTTCATTAGTATTGGTGTCATTACGTCGGCCCTTGACTATTGAAAATACAGAATCCAATGACAAAGAGAGGTCATAAAGGTCACCTATAGAATTAGAAATTATGACAAATAAAGTCCAAATCTACAAGCCCCATGCCTCTCCATTTCCAGTGTCGTTGGCGATTGAATTTCAGCTAGTTGTTTAGAAATATGTTGGCAAGGCCATTCTAATGGGGTGCAGGCAATCTCTACAATCAAGCAATAATTATATAGAAAATTAGTACAAAAGATTTACATAAGGGACGTTTTGCTTAATTCTTGAATGGACCTTGGGCTCTTCCAATATGCTAATGAATTTAGATCTAAGTTTCTTTTTACTTCATTCTTGTAATTTCAAATTTGAGCTATTTTAACTATCCACATGTATGCTTGAGGTTAGACACAATTTTTAATGAGGCTCTTAATTGAGAGAGTGCACAAAACTTTTACAAAATATATCACTAGCAATAGCATAGTGTCTCGTACAACAATACTATGATTTTTGTGAAATTGCACCATGAAGATTCAAGAGTTTGGTTTAGTAGGCAATGGTGCTATTAATTTCATGAGTGCATAAGCATAAGTCTATGAGCGTAGAGCAAGGATTTGGTGAGCAACTGAGCATAGAGTTTAGAAATTTGAAAAAATAATAATATTAAACTTAATTGTATTTGTAAAAATAGATTCCATCTTAAAATTTGGATCAAAATTTATTATTTTAAATAAATTTTAGTATTTACTAACATGGACCTATTACCATGGTTATGTTGAATTTGGATGAAAATTCTAATTTTCTATGTTACTTAGAAGTATAAGTTATGAAGATGAAGAATAATACAAATAATTTTCTATCGATGTATTGTTATTGGAGTTACTTAGAATTTACAAAAAAAATTGTCAATAAGGATCTTTGTTACACTAAATTTTATTTTGGTTGATCATTGTGTTGTAGCATTATAAGTCTTCTTGGGGTCAATAGGAGGGTATCAATTATTTTCTCTTCATTTGCAAATCGAGAGACTTCTTTAGATTTTAGGAAAAAAATTGTTCATAGAATGCATTCATTATGTATAGAAAGAACTTAGTTGCACCAAATTTTATTTTGTTCATATGGGTACCTACACTTTTGTCTTAATGTGTCAGTAATCAAACTTGTTAAGATTTTAGAAGTAAAAATATTTGGTTGATAGGGATTAATTTTGTAATGAATAAACTTAGTTACACAAAATTATTGATTAATTGATCATTGTCCTCTAGTGGGATCCATTGGGGGGTCCACTTCTTCTTTCTTGATTTAATGGTTGTTTGATTGATCACTTCCTTTTTGTTTCTTGGTACCTCTAAATGCAAAGAAGAAGATTGAACATTTGTCATTTTGATATGATACTTATTAGACTTTGCTAAATTTTTGTGATCACTTCCTTTCTTCTTGTTTCTTATTACCTCTTGGTCCCAAAGAGATCCTATGGGTGCAACCCAAAAAACAAATCATATATATTTTTTTTTAATCCCAACCACAAGACTTTCTTCGGCACCAAGAGGAAATATAAAACAAGAAAGATAGGAATGATCATAAAAATCTAAATCTGAATGGAAAAAACTCATTTAATTTCAAAAGAGTCCTAAATAGTCACGAATTTTTTTTCTTCTTATAATCTAGCAAAATACTATAAATGGCATAACAAGATTGGACAAGGAATTACAATAGGTCTACAATAATAAGCACTAAAATCTACTAAAGTTTTTAGAATTTGAGCAAAAATTTTAGATGGAATCTTCAAATAATTGTATATTCACAACCTCACACAGGCTCATTAGCTTACAAGCTTTACAATTACATGCTCACAAAATAGCAACCCTGCTTTGGTAGGTGATATTAAGATTTCAAAACAATCACCTATTTCCAATCACTTAAGCAATTCAATATATTTGTGGCATAGAGACAGTTGAGGAAAAAAATTCTAGTGAAGAAAAATAGATTTAACAAGGATTACATTATTTTTCTTAAAATTCCCTCTAAAACAAAATTATTATGAATTTCTTTATGAAGATTCTATTTGTCTCATTTTTAATATGTAAGCAAAACCATTAGAAGGGATTTGAAGGCAAGAGAATCCTATTTCAAGATTGTTCTCCCTTGTGTTCTCTATGCTATCCAAAAACTACAAACCAACTTCATTGGCTAAAAATTTTGAATTTTGGGAGGGAAAAAAATTAATATAAAATTCTTAAAAGTGTTAAGAAACCTAAAGCTTATTTTCTTAATTCAATTTTTTTTAAATAATTTTAAATTTAAAAATATATATCTAATTTAGTAGTGTCTCAATGACATTAGATTGTTGATGTGGCACATTCCCACAATTTGGGAACTCAAAAAAACTTACAAGATTCCGATGCCCTCAAATCTCCTCTAATACCTATTTCCAACCATAGGATGGTTACAAAATTGATTCAAGGCTTTCAAAGTATACATTGTGATCATTGTATGCTTTTAATCTACACCTCCTAGAAATTGTTGTTTCTCTTGCAAGTCCTATGGAAGGTGAGTTATCACCTACACTTCAGTTGATTGGAAATCAAACAATCTAATTTGTGAGAATGATATTGTGATTGGAAATGGATGATCTTCTTCAACGAAATGAGCATTCACAAAAAAATTTGACTTGAAATTTGAAGTACTATATTGATCATACCATCCAAGTTGTTGTATGTGGCCAAAAATAGGTCATATAGAATTGTAACAAGTGAGCTATGAATGTGTGTTGTAGTTGCATTGCAAAGTACAATGCAATTGCCTAGTGCTTTGGGAGTAGGACATGCTTGGAGCAAATGTGGTAGCTACAATGAAAAAAAAATATTAAATATGAATGGATTTTAGCACGAAGTCAATAAGCTAGCAGCACTTTTAGAAAATAGAATGCGTCCAACCACTCTCAATTCAAATTTTCAAAATACAAAGCTTGAATATCTTGTAAAATATATTTGAATGGCAAAGATAAAATAAAAAAACAAAAGTGTGATGAAGTAGGTTTGAGGTAAACCACAAGCCTACATCAAAACGCTTTTACTTGTTAATTATATTTAATATTAGTGCATAGATGAATAAAATAAAGAATCATTTAAATTTTTTTAATGATCTTAAGAATTTGAAGATGGTGTTGCATTAGAGTATTTTGGACTCAAGCAACATCCTTTAAAAATATTGAATTGGTTATCCTAGTCTTGATTTAAATTTGTATTTTGTTTATAAATAAAATAATATTTTTTTATTTCTTCCCATGGATGGTGCTTTGAATCAAAGCATAGATTTGGGAGTAGATTGATTAATCCTTGAATAGACTAAAAGGCCCTCTCATTTGGCCGTGTGTGAGCATTTTGTTTAGCAAAATAGAGGCAAATTTAATGTTTGTTACATACAACAAAGTTGCCTATTTTGAAAATGTATGTCAAATGGTGTTCTCTAATTTCAGACATACAAGGCAAAACAACAACGAGAAAAAGAAATGATATTCAAAGAATTACGATACATAGATGAGTATATCTAAGATGGGACTTGATGTTTATAAGGATCATGGGATGTATACAGTACATGACTATGCTTGATGGTAGTAGAAGGTAAGAGCATGTGCTTTATGTAGGAGATAATGCCTTGGAATGCAGTTACAAGGATGGGAGGGGATGTTGTAAAATGACATTGTAGTAGGACATTTGTGAGCTAGTGAAGGAACTAAACAATGAAATTTGTATTATAACGCGTGCATAGTGATTGTACCAACTTGGTCCTAGGGTCATGAAGTTTCAAAAATTCTTTCATGTTTAAAGGCCCTAGACTACTTCAAATTACTAGTAACCAAAACAAGGTCAAAGTATTTATCAATATTTATTTCATAACAATTCCAAGCATAGGGTCCTTTGGTTAATTCCTTCATATACACTTTAAAAAACTTCTACTATGGATATCCCCACCAATTGCAAATTCAATATACCTAAAATCTAAAACCTAAGCTTCTCTAAACCTTCTAGAAGGTGAATTTCTATCTTTCAATATTTATAGAAAAAATACATATTTTTGATAACTTATGTGTTTTAATCAAATTGTTGGAAAATGGATATGAAACATATATAAAAAATTAAACTAAAAAATCATTCATTTTCATCATTGTAAACATAGTATAAAAGGTACTATAATTACTAAATGAATGATCATTAGGGAAGATTTAGAAGCATTATGAGATTGTTTCAAGCCTTTTTGCCATGCTATAAATGAACTACTATTGGCCAAATTAATAAACAATATAAAATAATTTGAAAATTTGAAAATTAAAAATAAATTAAATTTGATTGTAAGATTAAAAAATAATTTTATTATTATTATTATCTAACAATAGTCTCTCAACTATGTTGAATAATTATATAATAGAGTTTTTACAATTTCTATAGTCTAGAAACTTGTAGTCTTCTAATCGCTTCAAAAATCTTCTAATGTATTTAAAATCAATATGCTAATAATTTCACAATAATTTGAGAATTATTAATCCCAATAAAGAAATTATTCTGATCAAAAATTAATATTCTTAAATTTTATTTCTATGCAACATAGCAGTATAGTGTTATCCCTTGAAAAGATGCAAATGCCTTCTTTGACTTCAATATATAATTTACCCTCTTCCCCCTAAAAATCTAGAGCTATTGATCTCGTATTTACCCCCCCCCCCTGCGCTTATCGTCATTTTTCTAAATAATTGAAAACCTTTTATATCTATCAAATAGATGATGTTGGCCATTGGAATTGGATAGAGTATGGGTAGAAAATATGGATACAAAATACAATATAATATAAAAATATGGATACTAATATGGTTACCAAATTTGACTAAAATATCCCATTTTGAATGCATTGGGAATTTAATATAAAAAATACAAGTATAAAAGGAGGGTTCAAAACTTGGGTTATTGCAAGAAACACCGACCACTTTTGTAGCACTTTGCAAAATTTGTTCTTGTCCAATGCTATAACTTTTGATTGATGAATCCATTGCCCAAACCAAAAAAAACATTTCGAGAGTTTTTGATTGCAATCATATTTTATATTTTTCAGAATTTAAAAAAAATCATTTTATATTTAAAAGTTATTTTTGTTAATTTGTCACACTTTCAAGATTAGGGTTTTTTAATACTATTGATTGGTTGAAATTAATGATTTTTTGTTGAAATCTTTTGTAGTAGGTATGTTTTTATAGTAGGTAGACATGTTTCTACCAAAGGGCATCTAAAAAAACCTTATTTTATGACCTCTACATTAGTGCAAACAGACCTCCCTTGCGTGCACACTTCCAAACATTAGAAATGCTTTTGAACTCATTTTCTTAGTCAAACCTCATCACCAAAAAGTCTTCTCAAATGGACAATTTTTAGTTTTGTTCAAAATTGTTTTTCCTATTTTTTACAAATTAAAACGTCAATGAATGATTTCTTACTAGAATTCAATGTCTAAGATGATGTCTTTTATATATATATATATATATCAATGGTCTATATTCCAACCTATATTCTTTCTATGATGGCTTATGCAATCCCATACTTTCAATTGAAAACAAATTCAAGTACTGTGAGAACCAACATCATTTGTATATTTGACAAGTTGTTAATATCTTTAATTCTATAAATGTGAATTTCTTTCAATTTTTGTATACAACAATCTAGAATGTTGTTAAATAATATACTACAACACAAAATGTGTTTTCAAAGTTTTAAAAAAAATTGGCAAAAGATAAAGTGATGCCAAATCATATTGAAAAAAACGAATTTTAGACATGACTAACTTTGAAATGAACTTTTTTTCAAATCACAACTAATTTTTTCTTTAAACTTCCATGATAACATGTACATAGTATGTTGCACACTACAACTTTTGTGTATGCACTTCAACTTTTTCCATTGACACTTTTGGTATGATATATATATGAAAAGGTTTCAAGCATAAGTAGTTGGAATTTTTGTTTGTAGAAAGAGCATATAAATATAGTCTAGCTTCCCTAGAGCATTTTTTTTTTTAATGAATTTTATATACATTTATGTGACAATACCACGTATGTATCTTTTTATGATTCAATTTGAATGACTATAAATTATATTGTAATGTAATAAGTATGCTTTTACAGTGCAAATATGTGAACAATGAATTATAAATGTGATGTATGCATTTTGAACCTATTTGGTAGAAGTGCATAATTATGATTCAATTTCTTTGTATTTGAGTCTTAATGTATACACAAATTGTCTGAATGCATACTAAATTGGTAAGATTTAAACTCGAGAACTTGAAATAGATTGACTTGTATAAATTAATGTGAGACAATTGAATAGCTATTAGCTATGATGTATAGAATGAAAGTGTACATGAATTATACATTATAATTATTTATTTTCATTTTATTTCATTGTATGTATTATGTACATAGATTTACTATTAGGCTTTGAAAATTTGAACTTCAACGGTTTTTTGTTTTGTTTTGTTTTGTTTTACTTAGGCAAGTCAATTAGTTGAATTGATTCGAAGTAATATGAAAAAACATACCTAATTTCAATGAGTAGTAGACTATCACTGAATCCAAATTCTTTGGTTGAGTAGTTGCAAGTTTGTGATTTGGAAGACCAAGTAAGTGGTTGTTCATTATAGGAGTTAGAAGGCTAATTTTGTGGTTGGAAAGTATCAAGCCAATAGCTATTAGAATGGAAGCAAACTTTTTTTTTCATCCATGGTGAGGAGAGTGTAAAACCAATCCAAGTTGGTTGTTATTTTCATTGTTTTGGATTAATGAATAATAAAATTTAGTTGTCTATTTGTATTTGTTTGTATTTTTGATTGATGAATTTGTATTGGATCTATGAGTGGTTATTGTGTGACTATATGTATGCCAAGTTAGAATTGCAATTGTCAATATTGTTGAATCTACATGAATCAATTGAATTAGTGTTGACCTAAAGTTGAACTAATGTCTACTTGGAGTGTTGAGCAATTGAGATGGAAATAGATCCCTAATTGTAACTAAAAGCCAAAGGTCACTTTTATATAGATATAAAATTCCCATTGACAAGCGTCTTTTGGTTCAAATTTATTAAACTAAAAAATAATTAACTATTCAATCATTATTCCCTTCAACATTAGGCCCCACTACTAGGGCGGCATATATTTAGGAACATGATGAGAATAATTTTAATCAAAAACTACATCCAACCTAATTGCCAAGAATTTTGCATTTTAGAGAGCCAAATTTGATGCACTATTGTTAAACTTATATATTTGAAAAAAATAAAGAAGTATTATCTTATTATAGAGGGATTTTGGCCAATAATTCTACATGAACAATATTTATATGAAAAATGTTTAAAGTTATGAATGATATCAAATATTTAAAAGACAAGAGAGACAATTTATTGTATAAAAAGAATGGTCTATTTTGTTAAATCTTAGACAAAGAACAAGTCATATTTAAAATTTATACAATAAAAGTGAATTATGTAAATCATAAAAGTAAAAAAATGTTAGAAGAAGAAAACTTTCCTTTATCCTTAAACTAGAGTGTAGACAACAAATAGAACTTAAATTGAAGGCTAATGTTACAAAATTGGTTAAACAAAATTACAATTTTAGGGATCAATTAGAAAATCATTCAAATTTTTTTTTTGAGTGGACAATAAGATAAAATTAATTTTGACTTAGAGATGGACCTTCTTATAAAAGAATTAGCCTTGAAGTCAAAAGATTTGGCAAATTCAATGGAATAAAAAGGAAATAATGGTTATAATTGTGGAAATAACGTTGAAGATCAAGATGAATATACTTACAAATAAGTGCATCATTCAAGAAAATTGAAACATCAAATCAGACATTCAAATTTTTTCAAATGAAAAGAAAAATTGTATTATGCACAATAATTCTCTTAAAGATGGAAATGCATTGCAAATAAAAAATTTAATGAATATAAATAAGGAAATGATAAAGAAATGAAAGAAAATAAATATATAATAAAATGATTATTGAATGAACTAGCTTTTGCTAGAAAAGAAACTCTTACTTTGAATCAAATAGAAAGCAATGCTAAAATTAATATTGAGGCTTTTAAAATTCAATTTGGTGTTCATAATTTGCAACAAAATAAATAGAAGAATTTTATTATAATGAATATAATTGTAATTCTTCAAAGTTATCATTGCATTGAAAGTCAAAGATTACAAAAATATAATACCAGTTCTATAGAATGCAAAATAAACATTAAAATGAATTATGCAAAAAAAAACATAGAAAATTGGCAATATTTTTATACAATTAATCCTCAAATGACAAAGTTTATCATTGGAGTAAAATCAATTTAAGCTTACAACCTCCCTATTCATTGAATCTTCATTACAAATTTATAATCATTTCAAGGAAGGACAAGCCCTATATGGAGTTTTAAAGAGAATTGAATTCAGCATAAAAACACAATTAAGAATTAATGTAGGAAGAAATTAGAAACTCCTTGTATATTTTGGAAAGATCTCAATTTGCATAAAATAAATCACAATTTGGATTTAATATAATCCTCTAAATTAATTTAGTCTAGTCAACTCATAGAAGTGTTTCAAATTGTGGCAAGCCATGCTCCAAATATCCTAGTAGTAATGAGTTTTATGATGAAAATGACTAACCTTATTTTTTAATACTCTATCCCATCATTAATGACTAAATAGGTGATGATCCAAATAGATACGTGCTCAAAAATTACAATGCAAATAATGCACATATAGGAGATAATTTTCTTAGCATAGTTCTTAGTGGTCTAGTACATTGGCAAACTAAGCGGAAATTGTTGGTTTTAGAAGCAATCAATGGGCCATTTTAATACTTGGGCTATAGTAGTTTGTAAGATATCTTTTTAATTTATTTCTATCCAACTTCATATAAAAAAAATTTATACAAAAGATAAGCCAAATTACAAATGGTTAGTAGCAAGTGTATAGATTCTTATAATAGATGTTTAGAAGAAATATTGTTATGTTTACAAAATCATGAATTATTTAGTGTGCATATAAAGAGTTAGTTCATTAATGGATTATACCTTCTTAGATTAAAAGCCTACGTCAAAGAAATAGTAGTCCAATTACTTTCTCCATAGTCTACCAAAGGGCTAAGCTATGAGAAGAAATCCATTTGGGAGAGACTTTTGTATCCCCTAATTTGGCTCAACATACTTACTTAGACTAAGTGGAAGTTAGAAGGGACAACTTGAGAAACAGCAATACGCAAGCTTATATTCAATCTAACAATATTGACATAGTATCAATGACACTTGTACCTCTAGCCCTCATAATCCTAATGGTGAATATTACACTTAACTAAATTTGACTTCTACACCATTTAATACAAGCTTAGGGAAAGGCTACTAATTTGGCAATTGAATATATTAGAGTTATATTAGAGTTATTCAAGTAGTTGGATAATTTACAAATCTACAAAGCATGAAATGTGTCTTTAAAATTGGAGTTTATTATTGACTATTGCCATGGTTCATGAGAACTTTGATTATTTAATGAGTAAATCTATGTAGCTAATTGAAAAATATGTTTGCATTTAAAGTATAAATGTTGTGAGTGTTCTTAGAGATTGTCATTTAATGATAATTATCATTAAGCTAAGATTTTAAATTCCTACTATTTTATGGTTTAGATTTGTACATGCAAAAATGTTTAAGAACAAATAGTCATTGAAAATTATTAAATTTTATAGATTGATGTTTCTTTAACATAATTCTTGACAAACCAAAAAGTCAAAATCCTAATGCAATTGTCATTTTATTATTGTTTAGTAGCAAAGATTTGTTTGTAGGAAATTTTGTAATGGAGTAGGAATAATGCATAAAATGTAAATTATAAAGCTAGTCCATGGATAATATGTATTACATAAAAACATAGATATGTGTCACAAACAAATTTCTTATTTCAAAGAAAGGCTAAGTACAAAAATAAAAAAATTACACAAGAGACAAGCAATCACTATAAGCTTAGAGGAAAAAAATGGAAGACAACTTGACTTCAAAAGAAAGCCAAGAAAGTGAGAGAAAAAAAATCAAATTGTTAGCCCTAAATTCATACCAAACAATCACTATTTATTTACAAAAAGTAAAATATTTCAAAAAATAAAAAAATAAAAAAATAAAAAAATAAAAAAATAAAAAAATAATTAATATATCCAAATTTAGTTTTACTACTAAATTAAAATTTAATTTCAAAAGTATGAACCTCATACTTCAATAACATAAAACAATATAGCAAAACAATTTACACAACAAGATGGGCAAACAACACAAATTGTTCTTTCCTAAAAGTATCATTTATGTATTTGAAAACACAAGGTAGTTCAACCAAAGTACTCAATGTTGATGGGGCACTAATTAGTAATGGGTCCTTTCACTATAATAGTCCATACTTGATAACCAACCTCCAAGGGGATAGTTTTTTTGATAAAGGCTTGGAATGCATTATTTTGGTTCTTTTCAAAGTTAGGACTAATAAAATTGTAAGACATGTCTCAAATTAGTGAGCAAGAAATTAAGAAGTAGTAAGTGGGACAAGTAATTCTTGAATGATTGAAATAAGAAGACTCTACGCATTAGTTGTTCAAGAGTATTTTTTGGCTCTCAAAATTCACAACAATTTCAATGTTGGGAATTAAAATCAGAAAATTTTAAAGTCTTTATATGTAGGGAAAATTTCCACTAGCTTGTGCTACATACAATCTGCTCCAAATTTCCTAAATGATTGGTTACTAGTGCCAAAGCCTTTCCTGATTTGAAAGCTTTACCAAGTGTAGGGCTATTGTTTAAAAAAAATTTAATTTAAAAAGAAAAAAAAGAAAAAAAAGTGCAAGCAGAGTATTGAAGTTCAATGATGTGGACCCTTTTGTAAAGGTCGACTCCAGTTCAATACTGACACTACTCTATTCCGAACCCCAACCTTGGACCATCCCTATTGCAATCTCCAAATATTGACTGCTATTTTCTTTTCTCTAACTACTAGTGTGAATGCACCCTAATGTGAATGCACCCTAAGATCAATTCCTTATTTATTTAGAAGAAAAACAGCTATAACATAGGACCAAAGCAAGGTTGTTTATTAGGCCTTATAAGGCCTAATGTCCTCAAAAAAAAATCATCAACTTCAAGTCTATAGAAAAAAAAAGAGGGAAAATGTGTTAAAAAAATACCAAATAGCAATAATGTCCTTGCCACAATGTTTCAAAATTTTCATTCCATCTATTGGGCAAAGCCAACACATACAAAAATTATGTATTCAAAATTGCATACTCAAATATGGCCTTTTTCAATTCAAGTCCTCCAAATTAAAACCAAAGACCTTCTTGAAGCTAGACAACTTAACCCATTAAGGACCAGGTCGATGATTGCAAATGAATATCTGGTTGGAAATGACATGTTTTCATTAATACCTGAAGTGACTACTAATGAAAACTTGTCATTTTCAACTACAATCATCAACTAGTCATCGACCCGGTCCTTAATGGGTTAAATCCTTCTTGAAAGGAAGGCCATATAACCATTTGTCTGAAAACAAAACAAAAAACTCTGGACCAAAGTGAATGAAGAGCCCAATAGTCTCAATTAGTGAGAGCATCCCCACCGCTTGGGGGACGCATTGTGAGGATTTTTGGGTTCATCCAAAGATCCTGGGCCATGTCTGGCTCATGCACCCCATGGTGACACGGAATGGGAGGACATGGCCTGGGCACTTTTTCTTATTTTATTGCAACACAAAGGATGTCACCCCAAATTCTAGTATCCTCCCATCAATGAAGTCTGGGCCCATTCATTTTTTGAATATAAAAGTGTGTCTTTTGGGGAGAATTGTGTAGAATTAATGGAACCATAGCTTGAGAATTGTGCCAAATCACACAGAGAGCCTCGACCAATATTCACCATTTGGCCATCTCCTCTTCAATTTTGGCCAGGCCCAAGCATATTTTGAGCCTCTTCTTGCATGTCGTGGGGAAGTTTCTACAACTCCACACGGCCAAATACTGAGTTTGAGGCTCTAGCCGTGTCCCCATGGGAATGCTCTCAATAGGTAAAAGTCACATGGACCTCGGTAGCAAGTGTTGACCCTTACATCAGATCCACCTACAGTTGATGGGATTCTCTGCAGGTCAAGGGGTCCACGGATGCTTTTGCAGGACGAGGTCTGCGGTTGAATTCTGGCAGTGGCAGCCTGCTTGTATGTTTGAAAAAGGCTTGAGATGTAGGAATCTTTCGAACAGAAATTGCCATGGAATTCAATATCAGTTAAATGATCCAATATTGAATGTATTGGACTGTGATAGAAAGCAACCATGTCCCTGTGACTCTAGATGAGATGGTAAGTAGCATCAGGTACAGTATCAAGAAATTCTTCTATCATATCTTTCTCCCATAGATAGTAACTTGTACATATGACTGAAATAACTTGAATTTAGATTTGCACATACTAGTTCATCATTTAGCGAGATACGAAACTCCAAAATACTCCAGATTCCACAGTTCTTAATTGTCATGAATACTGAAAGAATTGTACACCTAGGTTGACCTTCCTCTTTATTGGCCACCCAGTCGTAGTAGTGAAAAGGTAACATCGGCTGAAAAGTGATTTCACAAAGGAGCATTGTTTGCTTTGACTCTGGGCTGTATCTGTTCATCAAGTACTTTCATCAGGCATCCCATTTGAATGCATCTTTGACCTAGACTGTCCACGTTGGAGGCATCCCTATATTGTACTTCTCCATTGCACTGTCAAATACAATACTACTGAGTTACTAATTTAACCTGCGAACCATCCCTCAGCAGGCACTGAATACGCCTCAAGCATAAAAAATTGCAAGCACACTGCTCAAGGACAAGTCCAAGGGGGGGAGGTGCGACCCTACCAGGATATAAGTAAATGTCAGACATTTCTTGCCAAGGTGTCGGCAGCACCAATATAACTCTGGTGTCAATCTCAATAAAGACAGCTTTGCCTCCTTAAGGATCTCCAAGCCCTCAACGAGTTGATGGAGCATCTCTTTCGAGACCTTCCTGTCCCTCGTGACAGCCTTTAGCTTTTCATACGGCTCTTCAACACCGTATCTCCGCATGACCTGGTACCAGACAGTTTCACCTATCAGAGAAAAACATGAAATAGAAAGACAACTGACGAATAAATACCTGGTCAACATATATCAACCACATGCTCACCACTTTCAGGTTCTTAGTAACAGCTTTAATTAGTCCCACAGCATAATTTGTCATTTTGACTATACATGAGAACGGTAGCCTGGATTACCGTCCCAAGGTGCCAAAACTTTCTAAACCTTGACATTGAGATCAAAATATACAACTAAGCTTCACGAGATATAAGGAATTTACAATGTTAATCGGCTCGGCCAAAACCTCCCAACACTCTGCTGGATCTTCTTGAATTCGTGCTTCATTTACCTACAAAACATAAGTCACAAGATTAAAAATCAAACTCTAAACATTGTTTCTGCAACTAAGACCACAATGACACCACTCTTAAGCATTATGTCATAGAATGCGAGCGACTAGCACAAAAGGATGTGTCGGACATGACAATAGTCGAAAACTCCTTCTCATTGATATACGGTGAAATACTACTTTAAACAACAGAAATTTCACTTCTGCAAACCGAGTTAATAACATAACTACCTGCAACTTCCTGATTCCCTTTAGAGTGCTCTTACAGGTAAGTACTGAATGCCCGAGTCCAACACCAAGATTACGAAGGACAGTACAGTCGGTCATATCCCTCTGTAAGACAAATTGCCAAGTATGGTCAGTTAAATGGGACATGATAAATCTCAAGTGAACACACATGTCACACATGTGATTTGAGAGCTACAGCCAAAGAAGTGAAACTAGATAAAGGAAAAGAAAGCAATCATGGGCTGACATGATGGAATATCCATCTTTCGCATGCACAGTAATGGAGCCTGTAAATCAGGAAGTTATCGGCACACTAGTCATACTCAAAATATTTGAACATAGATGAGCCATAGCACCATTGGCCAAGCCCAGATTTCCTTTACTGTTCTCGAAATCAATAGGGTTCACTTTGTGGGGCATCGTGGAAGAACCAACTTCACTAGCAATGACTTTCTGAAAAATACAAACCGCAATAACACATACAACGTTGTATACAAGACATAAAATATGGATTTGATTATAATGGAACATAGCAGATCATCATGACAACTAGATGTTTAGAGTTGAAATGCTTTTTTAATCCTACTGAAGAGGGTTAGCAGAAATAGACTTCAAGTACCCAATTATTCACTTGCTTGAAATATCCCAAGGAGATGTAAGACCATACATCATGGTTAGAGCCAAGTAAAATGTTATTGAATCGTGTAACAACATCGTAAAGCTCAGCAATGTAATCATGAGGCTCGATCTGCATAAACAAGAACGTGAACTAGACGAAGCTCAAATCAGAGAAGCTAGTTTGAAGATACTAGCTCCAAAGAGATCATGTGAGCAAAGGCCTGCAATACAACCGTCTTTTTTCAAATTCTCTACTGTTTAATAATGCTCTGTAAACAGAGCATCAACTTGTCGTGACAGGTTAAACAATTATGGCAGAAAAATATCAGCAAGAATACACTACCTGAGTTGTGTATGGCTTGAAGGTAAGACCCAAGGACGTGACAAAGTCCTCTGCCACAGTCTGCCAGTCAACGTTAGGGTAGGCAACCATGTGTGCATTGTAGTTTCCCACTGCTCCAGCAATTCTGCCAAAGTATGGCACAGCGGATGCTTGATCTCATTGCCTTTCCAATCTGTGACAGAAGTTGCCATCTCCTTCCCAAGTGTAGTTGGTGATGATGACTGGTAAGATTACATTTCATTCATTTTAGATTCAAAGGCAATCTAAGCTTTCATTACTAACAAATCAATTCCTGTAGTTCCCAAAGACAGAACTATAAACACCCGAATAGAAAAGAGTCGATAAGTTTTAGGTTTTATCAGAGGGCATTGTTTTGAAAACTGAAAAATACATATACAACAAAGATAATTACCTGCCCATGTGTACGAGACAACATAGGAATACTTGCGAATTCATGTGCAAGTGATCGAAGAGCTTCTTTAGTGGAATTCATGGCAGGCAACACAATCGAATCCTAAGCTGATCTCAGCATCAAAGCATGAGCGAGGTTGTTAAAGTCCTCTGACGTGCATGCAAAGTGCACAAACTCCAGAACCTGCATCAGTAGATTTAGGTTTAGCCCATATCTCAATTAAGACCAAGCCAGCAGGATGTGATTCCCAATAACAATATCGTTCTTAATCGCGCTGATAATGCAAACTGCGCAGACTTTGTACCTTTCAACACGTGAAAGAGATTAAGCAAGGTAACTGCTACTACTACTACTACACTATTTTTCCACAAGGAGAGATCTAA
The DNA here is from genome assembly GCA_947034885.2 of Thuidium tamariscinum. Taxonomy (NCBI): domain Eukaryota; kingdom Viridiplantae; phylum Streptophyta; class Bryopsida; order Hypnales; family Thuidiaceae; genus Thuidium; species Thuidium tamariscinum. Next base: position 15,203,068 of record OX344756.2, read on the forward strand.
CACAAGTAAAGAGTCAAATAATGGGCGAACCTTAGAAAGTTCAGGTTCAGAACAGAACTTGTCTTTGAGCACGTACTCAATGGCCTTCACATCGTGGTTCGTCGTCCGCTCAACCTTTTTCACCAAAAGAGCATCACCTACTCCAAAGTTTGCGAGGGACTCTTCCAGGAAGTTGTTCGCCCTTTCACCAAAACTAGGAACTTCCTCAACTCCTGAGTGGTTTGATAGCATCTGCAACCAACGGACCTGCAGATGTGCCCCAAACTCATGAATAATTTGTAAAATTAGTGGCAGATAAGAATCTTTTGATATGAACTCGCCAACATCTCTTCATAAAATCGGCCACAGCCTGGAATTTTCCATTAGTATTTCACTAAACTTACCTCACAAGCATGATCCTCGAGCTCCAACAGCATTACTTAATCTACAGACAATGAAAGATTATTCCTCAGATGCCTCAAAGCTTCTGATGGCACAAAATGTAAGGAGCATAGGTTATTTTTCAACTTGTTCTCTGATATCTCGAAGATAGTACCTCAACAGGAACTCGGTACCGAATGAGCCCAAATTCACTGAAGATTGATCGCAGAGGCTTCAGTTTGCTTCCATAGCGCCAATCTAAAGGCGAAATTGCAGTCAACTCCAATAATTCAAGGTCTCCATCGACTTCCAAATACCCCAAATCCGTGTCAGTAACCTGATGAGCCCCAAAGAAAGTTCAGTATTCAAAAGAATTTCAAACTTTAATAAACCTCGATTGACTAGATTTAGCAAGCGCGAGAGAGAAATCATCATGGAGGGCCCAAAATCAACAAGAATGGCATCTCTACAGTTAATTCCTTGAAGTAGAACTCCCAAAAGAGAGTAATCACAAAGACATTACCCTAGACCGATCACGATTACCGGTTGATATCTAATAACAGAAAACTTACCATGGGAGTTGCAAGGTCATGATTGACAACAACAGTCTGCATTTGAGCAGCTTCGACAGGCTCAAGTGAAAAAGATGCATACACGGAATTGACTGACAAAGGCTGTCTGATAATCGCAAAAGTGCACGCACTACTCCTACATTCCGACTTCGCAGTAGCCAATTGCCTCGGTGCGAGGCCCACATTGCCGAAAGCAGAACCCAACGCGGAATTCATCACGGCGACTTTCCACAACAAGCCCTACCAAAAAGGAAAAAATTAAGGGCTTAGGGTTTAAGGTACAGTCGACTTAAAGTTAAAGAACGCTATCACTCGCCGCTCTCACTCCAAAATCGATTCAAAAGCAAAGACCTAAAAAATACAAAACTCGCAGAATGTCGAATTCTATAGCAATTTCTCCAAATGGACGAGACCGTCATAATCTCGCGATCTCTGCTCAAGTGATTCTTTTTTTAATAATTGCTACAAATACGCAAGATGGAAAAAATTCTGACTAACGTCTTCATTGAGGTTCCCGATTCTACATTTGTCCCTAAAAGTAAACATACTTAGAAAATAAGAAGTCATAACTCACTGAACACCGAATTCCACATTACAAACAGCAACAAAGGACGCTATCCTAATCTCCGTCCCTCTCACTTCAAGTAAAATCAACCGCATGAAAAGCACAACCTCAATGAACAACAAGCATACATACCTGGAAAAACGACGACAGAGCTTTCAAAATGCCAAATTCCACATCAAACAGCAATTTCTCAAAATGCCGGACTTTAACATAATCTCACGAAACTCAAAAACTCAATCAACAGTTCGAAACTGCAACCACGAAACAGAGAATCGCGTAGCACTTCGCAAATTCCTTCACTTCAAATCCACTGCCCCAAGGGAAGCATCGAAAGGCCTACAGAGTCAGAGACCGCAAAGGAAACCAGAAGGGAACGAAAGGGAACACAAAGGAACAGAAGGGCAATGGTGGAAGCGAACACAGGAAACACAAAAAGAATGGAAGGGGATCAAAAGAACATGAAAATAAAACATATACGAGTTTTTTACATAGTAAAAAGGACTTCACCATTCATAGCTTGCAATTACTCTGCCGAAGAAGGTAACATTCCAAATCTACTCATATGTAAGAAATTCGAGAAATCTGAAGATATCTCTTACATTTTGAAGAGTTCGCTACTCACTGCGCAGCAAATTGAGACACAGTATTTATGATCCCACAGCGATTGAACTTGTTCTCACCTTGTTCTCTTGAGTTCCCATTACGTTCTCTATGCGTTCTCTATGCGTTCTCTATGCGCTTGGTGCTTACTGGCGGAGCCGTGATGTGGAAAGGCGTTCCCACTCTGTTCCCTATCCCTGGTGGGAGTGGCGGGGGCTATCCAACTCCCATCCAATGGAACGCCCCGTTTCAACCGCGCCTAGATAAGGCACCCATGGTCGCCACACTCTCTCCGTGCCTTTGGTTAAGTCTCCCTGGCCATAGCCCTCTCACACTGGCACCTCAATCCTCAGTGTAGTGTTTTTGCCTTTCCCTTGCTGTTCAGTTGTAGCTTCGATCGCTTCCCTCTGTGTTGCAAATTAGCGATGGCGACCGCAAGCGTCTCCCTGGTGTGCAGCAGCACCACCGCTGCCGTGACGGGAGCCAAGAGCTCTTCCCTGTTCTCCACGCGCGTGCAATGTAGGCCCGTGGGCATGCCTGCCGGAAGGAGCGCCGCAGGAAGGCTTGTTGTTAGGGCCGAGGAGCCGCCCACACCCGCGCCCGCGGCACCTCCCAAGGAAGCGCCGGCCAAGCCCGAGCCGATTGGACCGAAGAGAGGCAGCACCGTCAAGATCTTGAGAAAGGAGTCGTACTGGTACCTGGACACCGGCAAGGTCGTCGCCGTCGACCAGGTAATCTCCTCTCCAATTTTCTTCTGAAAGTCCTAATTCATGTGTGTGCAATGGCTGCGTAAAATCTCGTTTTTTCGATTTCTTGGAATTTTTGTGTGTCTGTGTTGCAATGAGGAGAGATTTGAATATGCATTGAGAGTGAATTTAAATGTAATTTGTGTAGATGTCATTATCATGTTTTCTTTTTGCATAACCGCAAGTTTACAATGGTTGCGAAGGAGCTCCGTTTCTCGAATTTTCGAGTTTTCTGTTTGTGTGTGTCTCGATGAGGATCGATTTAGATATCGAGTACGAGTTAATCCAAATGTAATTTATGTTAATGTAATTAGCATGCTTTCCTTCTTGCATGTGCACATGTGTACACTGGATGCTTCGAAGCTCTTACTCTATTTTTTCGCAGTTATTAAATATTCATTGTCTGTTTTTGGATGTGGTTTGTAATAATCCATTGAGAGATTTGGATTTCTAGATAAAGTTAGATGAATTTCTGAAGATGCCAGTTGTGTTTTCTGTTATAGATGATCAGTTGATGGTATGATTGCTGTGGATTGGGGACTTCAACGGCTTAAATTGCACTTGTCTTTGTTATATGGTGGCGTATGACTTATTAATTTTTGTTCGGTTACTCTGTTTTTCGGGGTTGTTTCAATGAGAGATTTGAATTTCTATTAGGAGGTGAGGTTGGTTGCAATTAATGCGGATGCCATTAGCATTTTTGGTCCATGGAATTTTGACTCATTTATATGATAGCTGCAGAACCATCACATCAATTGCGTTTGTTATATGTACGCTATCTGTCTAGTGTCGTCTCCCTTTTCAGAAATAATTGAAATTTCTAGAGTCTCGTAAATTTAGTCATTTTGTTTTTTTAAATCGGTAGATGATGCTGCATTCTTATTTATTGTTTGTCAATTGCAGGGTCCAGGAGTCAGGTACCCTGTCGTTGTGAGATTCGACAAGGTCAACTACGCTGGAGTCTCCACCAACAACTACGCCATTGATGAGCTCGAATGACTTTAGTCTAGTCTTTTTCAGATTGGATATAAAATCAAACTGTATTCGTTGACAATGTATCTGTAAAGGTTGCTAGTTTCTGCAAGGAACAGTTTTATGTCGTGTTGCATGAGAATTTGAGGCAACTAGCAGGTAGAACACAATGTGTTGTTGATTTACTATGTCTGGGTGAGAAGCTTAGCGAGTTTGTCTTGACCTTTCCTATATCAATGTATTTTGTGCATAGCGCTTTCATGAAATTACTTCATGATGTGAGGTTTGAGAGGAACGGTTTGAATTTGCATCTTTATATGGATACCGAGGTTTTTTCACGTGGTCATTTCAAAATAAACTTTTGAGAAAGTTGTTTTTCCAAGATGGTCGTGCCTGAATGTCTGGTGCCCACTGCCCAGACCTAACTATCTTCGAAATATCTGCCGTCATTATCGACCGCATCGTCTACAGTTTTACGAATCAGAATAACATGTCCTATGTCTCGAAATTATGTTTATGCACAAAACAGTTGTACGATATTCTTTTTATAGATCGCCGTTAAATCTTCCAGGCTGATGACGCAGATGTGGAACACGCGAGGTGCTGATCAGTGTGAAGGTTGAGTTGTACTCTCAAGTTCTGGAACGAACTAAGCGAGGTGGAATTTCAGTAACAGAAAGGATTCGTAACTTCTGAACGGATGAGTGTGAGGTGAAACTTCACGAACTCAATCCTCTGTGTGAAATATCTTCATATCCCGGAAGTTCTCATGATGTGTACATGTCCGATTGGCAAGCTTTCGCATGCCATTTTGGAATTCTTGTCGGCGTGCATCCTAAAGTTCAAACTAGAGGGGATTGAGACGTTGAATGTTTTTGAGCGGATGCAGCGAAGTTTCTAAATCCAGTAGGCCCAGCGGGACCTTAGGCATCGATAGCACTCTATCATTCTAACATTCTAAGAGCATCCCCATGCCACAGCCTTCAAACAGGGGCGTTAAATGAGTTTTGACATGGGGTCATGGTTGGTGAAAGTGCCTCATGCCCCATGCCAACACTCCAAATAGACTCACTAAACACATCCCCCAAGAAAAAAAACTACCTGTCAGGCCAAGTGTTGGGTAAACACATCCCCCAAGGAAAAAAACTACCTGTCAGGCCAAGTGTTGGGCCTCCATGCTCCCAATGGCTGAAAATTCTGTGAAAGTGCCAGATTGAAGAAATCGAGATTTAGTGAGCCACGTTGAAAAAACACAACAATAGAGTGTGGTTGTTCATTTGAAGTTTCTGCTGGGTAAAAATTTGCTTTGAAGTGCCTGGCATGGGGCAGTTCACAGGGCAAACACTCCATATAATTAATTTGGAGCCCTTTGAAGAGCAGGCATGGGGATGCTCTAAATCTTGGAAGAAGGGGAGAATCTTTCAAATGCGCTTGGATGTATATTGAAGATTTCTGAATTTTGACAAGGCAAGGAATATGCTTCCCGTCGCATGAACGAAATTTGCTAAGTTAATAGGACCAGAACGCATCTGCCTCTGTCCAACTCTTCCGCGAAGATGCTATCATCGATTCAGTTGATTTACGTTCACCCTGAGGACCCTTCTCGAGGTACTGCTCGCTGACATGTCCTAATTCCTTCGCTTCTTCAACGATCGATGCGGTGTTGCATTTCTGCTGCGGTGCGCGTACTCTACATGAATCTTATGGGGTTTTCTTGTGGAATTGTTGCTACTTTAAAGTTGCTCTTTTGTTAGAGGTACGTACTCCTGCGTAGAGCTTTTCGAAGTGTCTGATTCATAACAGATCTCGCCGGTTTGCTAGGTTCAGGGGAACTTGGGAAGAACAAGCTGTGAGATCAAAAGCTTGCTCGAACTTGCCGGCAGAAGGCAAAACAGTTAGCCCGGAAGTCCAATCAAGGGAGGGAGGAGGATCAAATTTTCAAGAGCAAGTAGAGGAATCAAATCTGAGATGCAACAACAGGAAGACCAATTAACGCAGCAACTTGGCAAGCAAGAAAGAGGATTATATTACAAGTTTTGACTTTGCATTGTTTTGTCAAAACGGTGGATCTGCAACCTGTTAAAACAACAGTTGGAAAGGCATAGGAATGCAACACCATGGGGGACGAAGATCAAAAAGTGCATCCGAGATCGCTCGCATATGCGGAGCATTCACCAGATGTGCAGATGAAAATGAGAGAGGCGCACGACATGAAATACTTGACTAAGTTGAAACCGACACCGATTTCCACGTGATATTACTAACGGTATGGCAAGCTCTCACGATGATTTACGTTCAGACGAGATTTGAGGTTGAGTGGTGTCCGCTCTTTTGTTGTTCTCCTAGAGGACCCTGGCAATTCGGGGTTCCTCCACAACTTTTGTAATTCCTGTTTGTCCTTTTATTTTAGGGGGCTTTGCGCCTCCGCCCCGCCGCTTGGTTTCAGCTTTGCAGCTCACGATGATTACGTGATGAAATCTTGGTCGCATTGTGCTGTTTTTGTTGCAACTTGAAGTTGGTACAAGGTAACCGCACCTGATTCAAGCAGGGACCTTGAACCTGAAACGACACTGAGGACTAAAAAGTGTCCACTCGGGATGACTTTTTTTGGGTTAATTTAGAAACAATACATGCATTTATTGGTTAAAAAATTAAATCATTTTTTTTATCAAGTTCCTATCACCAAGGGGGGGCTTCCAAGGTTAACCCCTAAAAGGCAAAGGTGGGGGTGAAGGAGCCAACTTTTAGGGTTTAGAACTACACTAATGATGATATTTAGTGTTTATTGACAACATCAATTATAAAGCACAATACTAATTGTCAACAATCCTATTAATGTTATCTACACTAAATTTCACTATAAACATTATTTGTGAACTATTGTAAATTTTTGGGATATAAATTTTTCAAGATCACATTTAGTGTTAGATATTATTTCCATCATAGTACAATAAAAAAAAATATAAACCAAAATACATGAATTAGTAGGTGGTGAACACAAATTTAAATGCAAACTAATTGAAATTCAACTTAGAGTAGATGTGGTAAATTAAAGTTCAAATAACATTATTAGTATCATAACACTAAATACTATTGGTAGTATAGTGGTCAATTTATAATTTGAAATTTTTCCATTTAAACTTTAAGATGAATGCTAATTATCCTAATTGAACTATAGATTTTTGTTTCATATCATTCCAATAGACATTGGAAAGGTTGCAAGTTTGTTTTGATTTTGAAGTCAAACCATACAACTCAATATAGGTTTATGATAAAAGATAATTTTTTGTCTAATATTTTTAGATTGATACCTCTACAAAACATTTGCACCATTCAATTCCGAATAATGAAATGAAGTCATGAAGGCACTTATTTGACCAAGAATGAAGAGTAAAAAAAATTCATGAAGTCATTTTTTGAACTCAATTATATTAAATATTTCTAAGTAAAAACAAAATTATAGGATATACTTTAATTGTTTACAAGAACACTGCCACTATTGGGTTTTGCAACTTTCAATTTCTTATCAAAGCCATTAGCAATTAGTCTTTATTTTAATTAAGTACCACCTTCTATTTTATAATTTGTAGATTTCTATAGACTATAGAAATCTACAAGTTCTAAAAATCTACAAAGTACAAAAATGTCAAATTCCATTTTCAATATCCATTACTTAAGAATGCTATAACTTATGGTTCTTATATATCCAACTTAGTAGTGCTCTTGACAATTGATATAAAACTCAATTTAGTCATTTTTGAATTGCATCCTAATTATTTTCTAGTAAAAGTCTAGTCATTTCTTAGTAGAACTTTACTTATTTTCTAGTTATTTTTTAGTTGTTTTTTAGTTGAATTATAATCATATTTAGATTATAATGTAATCACAATTTGGCAAATTAGACTCTATAAATATAAAATTGTACACAACAATAACTATAAATGAATATTGGATGTAAAATACTTCACATTTCTTCTGCTACATTCCTATAATTTCAAACTTTAATCTACAACTACTTTACAAGTAAATAGTGTATATGTCAAAGTTGGTGCAAATATATAGGGCTATAATAGCAAAACAATTGCATAAGACACGTAGTTGCATTTTAGACAATTGTGGCAAATACATTTTTCTTCATGATAAAATTTGCAAATTTAGTGATTGTATTGTAATTAGAGACTCCAAATTAGTGAATTGAGGTAAAAAAATATACTAGAAACACCAAAGGTGCTCATATGTGAGTGTAAAAGTGTGAGTATATGAGCTTTGAGCTCATATATATATATATATATATATATATAAAAGTAGGTATCATGAAACCATTAAAAGTTTTTATAATATAAATACCTATAATATACATATTTATAGTATATATGCACTATTAATATAGAAGGTCACTATAATATAAACACTTATATCATAGGTGTATAATCTTCTAGGTTCATGGGCTCATACTTCTATGCTCACATAATAAATAGCAACCCTCCCCAAAACACATCAAAAAACATGGAGCTTTTTTTACTTTTATCTCCAAAGAATACAAGTTTTATCCTATTGGTTCCACTTTGTGGGGTAGATGTAGCATCTTGCATGCCCATTCTAAACCTTCATGTAAGATTCTTTTGACTTCCTTGCTAAAAATGAAATTGTCTTTTAATGCTTAAAATTAATTGCTAAATGTATGAAACTTTATAGCTTGAAATTCTCTCAGAAACCTTCTTTCTTAGTAAATTTAGAATAAATTTTTGTAAATAAAATGTGTAATATTTTGAGAGATCTAATGTATTTGTAAGTGTGTAATAAATATCTTATGGTTTTGGAGGGATGATTATACAAATTGACATTCTCAATACATATGAAAAATAACTTACACCAAGACTAATTTTCTATTTTTCTTTATGATTTTTTAACATCCTCAAATGTGTCTCATTGATGCACTTGGGACACAAAATGTAGGTCACCCTACCATATGGTCTTCCATTATTAGGATGTGAATTTTTTCATGATTTATTAGAATTCAAATAGGTCAAATAATTTATTATGAAAACATGACTTCTTTCCCATAATCATTAAGGGAGATTTGAAGGCATTAGAAGATTGAAAAATATCTTGAGTTCATAGATTGTGAGAACGCCCCCCATTAATAATTAACATCATCGTCAAGAGATTGCTACGTTAGAAAATAGTAATCATTTTGATTATTTTAATTATTTTATAAAATATTATTCTTGGAAAAAAATTAATTTTAGGTTTTCAAAAAAAAATTGGAATTTTTGGAATTTTTTTAAAATTTTAATTCAAAAATTCAGCCATTATAGGCTAATTTACTATTTCAGAACAATATAGGAAACATGCAGGGAAATAGTCCAAAAATGGCCCTCCTTAATGTCAAATCTCCACTATTAAGACAATTTTCTTTTCAATGAAATTTTGAAGTACTATTAATTCCAATACATAGTAGATCTATTCAAAGACAAACCATTTTTCAATGTATAAAGAATGTTAATTCTTAAAAGACATGACAATTGCAAAATGGTTGTATGGAGTCATCTATAGATAAAGGACTGTAAGGCAATTTATAATAAGTGATTCATGCCTGAGAATATAAATAGATGTCTATATGTTGCAAATCTTCAATTTCATAACTAATTCCATAGAATTGTAAAAGTTACAAAACAACTTGTTTTAGAGCTTCTTCATTCTATGTCCCAAATGCCATTGAGTTATCAAAATTTGATTGGTAGAGAGATTGGATCAAAAGCTTTACACTACATCACAAGTCTCACATCCCTACAAAACATTTACATGGCACTAATTTTCAAAGGGTTTGGCACAAAATAAGTTTGATGTGGAAGATTTAATCCCTCAAGGCCCAACTACTTTTTGGCAATGAATTTTTTCAATTAATTGTGCCACTTTGATATTTTTTTAGATGAGAGATGTGCATGAAATTTTAAATTTCAACTGTACAAAAGTGAAGAATACTTTGTCTAGTATACATTGAATTAATTATGGAAATTTTAGATTTTGGGATTTTTAGATTATAATAATTATAGATGGTCAACTTCTTAGGCAAAAACACAAATTTTGGAGAAAAAAGCTTTATAAGATGAATAATGCTTTCTTATCCCCACCCCCCTTCTAAGAAAAAATTGTCTTCAAATCTAAGGCAAATGTAGTATTTTTTTAATGTGAAAATTTTTTAAATAAAAAACTCCAACAAATTTTTTGACATATATGACCGCAGGATCTTTTAGTGCACTACACTAAATAGGCTATTTAGTGTTGGCAACACTATTTCCGAACCATGACACTAAATATCATTTACCCTACTAAAGTAAGTGACACTAAATGTAATTTCTAACACTAAAAGTACTCTATGGCAAATCTGAAATATGAAGAGGTTTACATTTAGTGTTAGAAGGTAAAAAATGACATAAGAGGATTTTCAGCTAGTTTACAAGATTGTGAGTTCCCAAATGCTGGGAATGCATTGAGAACTCTGGGAACGTAGTGTTGATGTGGTAGAGCGATTGCCATGTCAGAAAATATTAATTAATTTAATTAATTAATATTTTAAAAATATTTTCTTGAAAAACATTTTTTTTAAATCATTTTCTTTATTTCTTAAACATTTTGAATTTTTTTTCAAAATTTAATTTTTTTTTTCAAAATTCAAAAATCCAAACCAACAGGGGGCTGGTCTATAGCAATGAGAACAGTTTCTGGGAACACCCCTGAAACTGTCTTCTTCAGGGCCAGAAATCCTCTTATGAGACAACACGAAGGTGGCGCATTGAAGTTTAGCACTACGCTAATCATCCTAAAATTGACATTTAGTGTAGGGTCAAGTAGGGTGGTAATTACACTAAATGTAATCCAACACTAAATACCCTATTTAGTGTAGTTTGTAAAGATGTAAAAAAAATTCTAGAAATTTTCACCATGTAGATTGCAAGATATTAGTGTTTGAAGTTACAAAAATCATTTTTTTTTCACTGCAAAAATCCGGGCAGCTGCACTTCAAAAGGCCACATTTGTATGAAAAAATGTTCAAAATGGTTGCAACTCTTTACATTCATTCTCCAATTCAAGTTGGCTACATGCTTGAAAATTTTCATATCATTTGGAATTGTACAACATGTACAGTGGGGTACCAATCAAATGTCGTTTTCGAATTCGTAGTGAGAAAAATTTTAGTACTACCAACTTTGAAAGCCTCCCGAGAGCTCAAAAATTAATATTTTACCACAACATCATCTTTAAGCTAATTATATGTATAAAAAATTTCAAGGCCAAAAGATTCACCAAAAAAAAGTTATGCAAAATCTACCAACATGGATAGTGGTGAGAAACATTTCACTACTTTCAACTTTGACACCTTCCTAAGGATTGAGTTTTTTTTCTTTTTTCATGAAATTTTTTTCATGAAATAACCTCTAAGTTTTTAATATGTATAAAAAATTTCAAGGTAAAAAAATTCTTTTTTGAGAAGATATTTGAAATCTCCCAACATGTGTAGTTTTGAGAAAATTTTCACAATTTCCAACTTTGACACCCTCCAAAGGGCTGAAAAATGGTTTTTTTTACCATGAATTTCTTTTTGTGAATTCACCTCTATGTTGATAATATGTTCTCTAAATTTCAAATTCAAATAAAGTACCAAAAAAAAGATGTACAAAATCTCCCAACATGTATAGTTGTGAGGAGGAGTTTTTGAGCCCTTACTGTATTGTTATTTTGTGGAGCAAAGTTTGACATGAATGTAAAAACTCAACCTCACAACTACACATGTTGAGAGATTTTGAATATCTTTTTTTGGATAAGTGTTTTGAACTTGAATTTTGGAACATATATTATCAACATAAATTTGATCTTATTCAAAAAAATTCATGTTAAATAGACAAATTTTCAGCCCTTGGGAGGGTGTCAAAGTCGGCAGTAGTGAAAATTTTCTCACAACTACACATGTTGGGAGATTTTGTATATCTCTTTTCTGGTACTTTATTTGAATTTGAAATTTAGAGAACATATTATCAACATAGAGATGACTTCACAAAAAGAAATCATGGTAAAAAAACCCATTTGTTAGCCCTTCGAAGGGTGTCAAAGTTGGAAATTGTGAAAATTTTCTCAAAACTACACATGTTGGGAGATTTCAAATATCTTCTCACAAAAGAAATTTTTTACCTTGAAATTTTTTATACATAATAAAAACATAGAGATCGTTTCATGACAAAAATTTCACGGCAAAAAAAGACAAACTCAATCCTTAGGAAGGTGTCAAAGTTGAAAGTAGTGAAATGTTTCTCATCACTACCCATCTTGGTAGATTTTGCATAACTTTTTTTTGGTGAATATTTTGGCCTTGAAATTTTTGATACATATAATTAGCTTAAAGATGATGCTGTGGTAAAAATTTCATGGTAAAATACTAATTTTTGAGCTCTCGGGAGGCTTTCAAAGTTGGTAGTACTGAAATTTTTCTCACTGCAAATTCAAAAACGACATTTTGATTGGTACCCCACTGTACAAAAAAAATAGTAAGTAGAAAGAAGTAGAGAATGATTCAAAACACAAAAATGGTAACAATTTATTTATTGAATTGAAAAATGCCAATTCCAATGGTTCAAGTGTTGTAATAAACAACCTAAACCCAATGTTTTTATTTTTTTCAAAAATATTGAAAATTGAGTAAAATAAAGGACTTCAAAGTTTATTTTAGAGAAGAAAACCATAACTACGCGCAAACTAAAATTCTTCATAACTTTTGATTCATTAATTCAAATGGAATGATTCAAAGCTTTCCATGTATATATAAATCTATAAAACCAATTTCAAATTTTTATTTTCAAAAAAAGTGACTTTTTCTGATCTGCTCGAACTGCTCGAGTTGAGAAACAAACAACATTTTATGCAATAACTTTTCAACCATGTAGTCAAAAGTCACGAAAATTGTTGGGCTTTGAAGATACTCCTCGTCCAAACCTTCTATTAAAGTTTGGTCCCAAAACATGGAAATCTCTAGCTACATGTACCTACCCAAAATTGCTATGTTGCCAAAAAAGGCATGTTGGTCCTTTAGGGGTTAAAGTTGACCAAATTAAATTCTAAATTTAAAAGAATAGATATATGTAAATTTTGAAATTTGAATTTTTTTATTATTATCATATTGTTTGGAACATCTTCCAAAAACTTTGGAATCATTCAAATTATTTTGTATTCATAATCACACTAGATTGAACCTTTTAATTTTGAAATTGTTGAAAATAAGAATTTGAAGAAAGAAATTTGAAATCTTGTATGTTTGTAAAGAGCAAAGACTAAAAATCTCCAAGAAAATATATTCTTTCTATGTTTACCATTCCTTTCATTGAAAAAACATTATATTTGCTCCTTCTACTAGACTACATTTCCTAAATAAAATTTTAAATATTTCTCACACTCAAATTTTGAAAATCAAACAATGCAACAAGTGTGTAAATTTCTTACTCTACAAGATCCTAGTTTATAAATTATTGAGATTTGTTTCACCGTATTGAGAATTTGCCATTGAAAATTTGAAGAGGACACATTATGTCTCCTTGGTCCCTGAGGGGTGAATTGGATTCATCAAAAATAGAGTTTGAGTTCAACTTTAAAAATTCAACCGTTGTTTTGAATTTGGAATTAACAAAAAAAATCACCATCTAAACCATCCTCATTTGATTGAAGATTGTATATTAGAGCCAAGTTGGGACTTATAATTAGAACTTTAATTTGTATACCATGAAGTTCCAATTCATACATTTGATTCTTCTTCATTCACCTTTTACAATCTAAAAAAGTTGGAATTTGGCCTTCAAATGATGATGTAGGGCAAGCTTACATATAATAACAATCATGGGCAATTTTGTCCTTCTTTAAATGAGAAGACAAATAGGCTCTATCAATTGTCTTTCCAATCTTCAATAAAGACAAAAACAACTCTCTAAAGTAGAACCACCTATTTCTGACAAAAGACCCATACCCAACTCAATGTAAGATACCGCTATTTCCAACCAAGGCTTGAAGATATTTCCAATCAAAGCTTTGAATGCACTTTTTTCCTATTTTCAGGGTTGGAACTAATAAAGTCATGACACATGTCCCAAAGTGTCATAAAGTGTGTGGACAGTACCAAATAGAATAGTAGTCCTAGCTATGATCTGAATTGGAAGATTCTAGACATTGGCTATAGGTTCAAAGCACTTTTTGGCTTTCAAAAATCATAACAAATTCAGTTTTGGGAATAAAATTATGAAAAATTTGCAATCCCTATATTTCTTATCTTTATTCATGAAAAAAACTTGCATAGCCTCATATTCCTCATGAATTGTTCCCAAATTGCTTAAGTGATTGGATATAGGGGGTTCTACCTTATATTTTACCAATATTGGTGGACAAACCAATTGGTTAAGATTGGTCAATTTTGATGGAATTAATGCACATGAAATTCTTTTTGTTTCCATAGTTCACCCATTGGGTTTACACATAGTGCAATTGTTACTTTGACTTGTAGCCCCCCTACAAAGTTTGTCCAAACATTGATAAAATCTTACCTTTAAAAAGTTCGAATTTCAAACATATTATAATGCAGTGCACCCTTAACATAGGAGATTTAAAAAGTACCTAGACTTTAAAATCGTCTACTTCTTCAAATGTACACTATTTTGTACATGTTTTTTTGGTGACTTTTAGGAAATTATAAACCGCAATGTAAATTTTAGGGGGTGGGCAATTTTTTTTCTACAAAACAAGTGACCAATAAGAGGTAGGCAATTTTTGAGTTCTATGCCAATTCAACTTCAAAATTTCATATCTAATTCTACAAAGCTCCATCAAATATGAAACAACTTGGATATAATGTCAATTCCACTTATTTTTTAATCCTTAAAGGACAGACCTATAACCACCAGTTTGAAGGCTCTTTGCCCAACACTCAATTTGTTACCATTTTGGAAGCAGATATGTATGAAAATTTTTATTTTTATTTTTCAGAGATGAAAGTTCATGTCTTCTATACTTCACAAAAAATTTAGATTGTTTAGAAGAAAATTGATTTTTATAAAAAAATTTGGAGAAAAAATGAAAAAATAATCATATCTAGTAGAAAATTATCTCAAAAAATCTGAAATTTTCACCATGTGTGTACATTATAGTGACAAAGATCATGGTAGAAACCCAATTTCCAATTACTTCTATAATTAGGATGCAGTGGACATTAAAAATGGAGCCAAGCTCATAATGCATTAAAATATTCAATTTTGCGAATTTTTCCAAAATTCCAATTGGAGTAGAAACTAGAGTAGAAGACCTTCATATAATTAGTTGGGCTCAAATTTTAAAATGTCATTTTCAAGGAGAAATTTTAGATTTACTCAATTTTTCAAAATACACTAAAATGGCAAATTTTGCCATCCGTTTTTTCTAATTACTTCTCAACTACATGAAAACAAACATTAGTCAAACTAAAAACTCAATAAGAGACTCTTTACAACTCAACATGAAAGGTAATTAAAAAAATGAATGAAAAAATCCTATTATAGTCTTTTTCAGATCCTTTGAAGTCAGCCAAACGCCAAAAATTGGTGCTAGCGGTGCTACTAGGTTAAGTAAAATTTACATCACTGGAAAATATTTCAAGAAGTTTCACCTCCCCAAAAATCAATTTTAACTCTTAAATAAGTGATTTATAGACCTCCTACCTTAGATAAACTTTCCTCTTGCCTTTCAATGAAAATTTTCTAGAAAGAATTTTCAATAAGATTTCAATCAGGAACTTCCTTCCATTGCTCCATTGCCCATTGTATAAGGGAGGAGGCATGATAATTGCTTAGGCTCTAAAACTACTCACCTTCTCAAATATACACCATTTGTATATGTTGCTTTTGCATCTTTATAAAAATGTATAATCAATGTACATTTTAGAGAGGAAGCAGTTTTAGAGCCCAATGCCATTTGAACATCAAAATTTCATAACTAATTCCACAAAGCTCCAAAAAATATGAAATAACTTGGGTTAGATGTCAATTTTATTTGTCTTTCAAGGTAAATTTACTAAAATAAAATTCAAGAAGTTTCACCTCTACAAAATTATTTTCAGCTCTTAGATGGGTGCTTTATGGACCTCCTCCTCTACCTCCAAATTCAATTTGCTCAAATTTTGGCCATGCTATTTGCATGTGAGTCACACCAACAAAGGTTGGTCCTAGGAGGGTGGATTTTGGATTTTCCAAGGTAACCCCTAAATGTCCAAGGCACCAAAATTTGGTGTTTGCAAAACTTTGAAGTTAAATAAAACCTAATTCAATTGCTATTTTTAATAGTTTATATTTTTGAAAAGTTTTTTTTGAAGTCTACTTTAAACTCCAAAAATCCAATCTTAAAAATAATTGACTATGATTTTTCTATTCAAAATTTTGTGCAAGGATACCCATTGCAATCTTGACTTTCTTTAGTGTTGAGGGCTTTTGGAAATGGGCCTCAAATACACTAGATCTTGGAGAAAAAATCACATTAGAAATTCGAATAAAAAATTGTAGGGTAGATTTTGATAAGCCATAAATTGATTGGGGTTACACATCATAAATCCTTTCACCTTATATTTTTTGGTCACCATTTTTTTAGATTTGACTTGTGAAAAGGGGATTGAAAGATTTCACATCATTTTCTTTTAGTACAAATGAAATGGAATTTCATTGCAGAAAAATAAAATACAAGTGGTCTAACAAAACCTTATACCAGGAATGACAGATCGACCAACACAACAAACCAAAACACAAACGGGATCCAACCCGTGGGGGCCTTAGGCTCTACATGGCCGACCTCACAACTAATGCTCTTGCCTAGCTGGCCGAAGACAGCCTCAAGGCAGTTGGAAGACAAAATTGTCAAAGAGCCCGGCCACAAACCAGATGGATTGTCCTTCGATCTTTGCGAACACCTTGAATTTACACCTTCGCTTGATGAAGGCATCTCTCATGCTCTACTGAGCTTTTCTTGATCTCGGCCGGTTCTTAATCACTCCTAACTATTCTAGTCGCCCATAGTCAATGAGGCCATTCCAAACGTGCTGCAGCAGCTGTTGAGGAGGCCACAATTGCTTGTTGAACACTTTATCGTTCCGTTGAATCCAAAGTGCCTATAACACCACTGTGCGGATTTCGGCCTAGATACGTTTGAATGCGTTAAACTTGTGTGGAATATCAATTGAAAAGATCCCATGCCTCCAAGTGAACATTTGCCACGGCCCCTATGTTTTTTTGTCGTAGATGAGTATGTTCAATATATGGATTCCCCATTACTATGCCAGTTGCGCACTACAGCACTCCCAAAAGCGATGCACGACCATTTTGTCTACTCTTCTTGGGTACACCAGGCACCGGATGTCCATTTTCTCATCAATTTACCTTTTCTAGTAGTTAACAACAACTATTCTATGTCATATCAGCTAGAGCAGGCCTACCTCCTTCCACACCCTCTCCTTGATCCAAATTGTTTTCCTCTTGAGGCGAAAGTCCTCTTGCAATGCACCTCCCTACTTCCAAGTTATTGGATTTGGCACAATGTACTCACTTAGCAGCAGTTTTTGCCCATCTTTGGCCGAGTATTCTATGAATGGGATACATCGGTCCTTAAGTTTCCATTCAAACTTTTGGAGGTCCTATGCCAATTGGTCGACTTTGAATAGGAGTGATTCGCACTCTATAGAAAGTGCGTGCTATGTTGTGATCTCTTTGGCTTCTTGCGTGAATTGAAGCGACTTGGAGAATGTTAGATTTGGAGAGGGCTACAAAAGCAATGGAGTTCCAATTCGTTGGCCATCTTTTGGCTGGAGGACCCATCCATGTGCTCCCATCCTTTGGAACCTGCAGGATGTACTTGGGAAAGTGGTTATCACCTTTAATAAACCAACTTAACCATTCTTTGGCTTTTGTTGATGGACAACAAGCAGAGAGTAGCGTTCTTCAATGTCGCCCCTACACGCTAGTCACTGTCCTCCAGGTACCTTCTTCTATGGATCGCAAACCATATTTGATGCTCGCCTCCTTGGCCGTGAAGAATCTATCTCCCTCCCTTGCATCTTTGATTTATTTGAGGCCCCTACACTGCAGCTAATTGTGAGCCCTCGAGATGGCACTCAGGACTTTGGGTCCATTTTTCGCGATTAAATAGCGAAAATTAGCCAAAATATTCAAATAAGAGACATAAAAAGAGTGTTGAAGGAGTTTTGGTGTCAGTCTATGCCAAAATGGTGGAAAACCAACTTAGAAGGTGGAAAATTCCTAATCCTAGAAATTTTAATCATTCTAAGTCTCCAAAGTAAGTTTGCGAGAAGATTTAGTAGTTTTGAGAGAATTGAAGAATTGAGAGTTAGTTAGTCCTAGTGACTGTCTGCGCAAAATCAACCTTTTAAGGATGCACATGACATGCTGACTAAGCTAAAAGAGTCTATTACGAGCCTAGAAGAGTTACCAGGGCTTAAGTTCAATTTTGGAACAAATTGGATTTAAAAGTAAAACCACTACAATGGATTTGGAGAATTTGAACTTCACGAGATAAAAGATGGAGGATGGGAGATTGAAGACTACAAAGAGGTGTTCCAAGGGTAGGAGCATGCCAGGAGCGAACAAGAATCAAACAATTGTCCAAGATTCCCGGGCATCGGGAATTAAATTGTCCAATTGGGCAAAGTAATTCCAAATTACTAAAATTAGAAAGGTGCAAGGTTGCGTGAGACTTACACCAAGAGTCTAGGAGTGCCCTAGATGTTACCCAATTTATTTCGGATTTTTCCGAAATTCCACATTGACTCCATGGGAAGTCAACCGCACATAGAAATGTTTGTAAATTCATAGAAATTACGTATGATGCGGTAAAATCTCACTAAAAATTAGGATAGGGTTTTGTGTGCTTAATAAGCGCTCGATCAAGTTTGAAGACATTCCGACATTCCCAACTACCAGCACCGGCATCGACATCGAATTTCACTAGAATTTACAAGTTGGTGGCGGGTTGACTGGCGTATCAGGAGCGAATGATGTCCGATTGTTGCAAATAAGGAGTCATTCCTTACTCTCACGGACATTCCTAACAACCCTGGCCTGACAGATTCATCAAAATGCGCAAATCCTAGAAGTTAGATTTTTGACTTTTAATTGGAGTTACCGTAATTCCGATTTGGGTGCACAAACGGCCTAGGAGTGAGGGGTAAGGGGTCCCTTAGGCTAATTGGGGTCTTCTGAAGACAATGGCGCAGACGGTTTTCCGTTTCGAGTTGTTCCCTAAAAGATAGAGAGGGTCAGCTCTTAGTTTGACTTTTTAATCGTTAATTGCAGTTAATTAAAAGTGATTTTGGAAATATCTCTTGGAAAATCAAAGATTGGATTTGGTCAAGATCTCTTTCTTGCATAAAAATCCATCTTTGGGCTAAAGAAAGACAATTTTCAAAATGACTTTTGGTTAATTTGCAAAATATCTACGTAAATTAGGGTTAATTCCAAAATATTTTGGGTTAAGATCTTGGATTTGATTTTGCCAAGATTTCGTTAGCCAAATGGGGATGTTTTTAGAAATTTCCACCATTAAACAAATATTATTTTTGAATTACATTAGGGTAGTTTAGGATAAGGAGTAACAAAGTGTTTTCACTGGCAATTACCGAGAGGGGCCTGGCCACGGGTATATAAGGGCCCCCCTCGAGGTTGCCAGTACCCTTTTCTTTCGTGCACCGACACTTTGTTTCTTCACTCTTGTGCTACCGACTTGGTCGGAGCACCCCTGGGACCAAAAGTCTTGGCCAAGTTTTTTATTTCTAGTTTGATTATTGAATCTTTGAAGGCTTAGGGCCCCTTCAACTTGTTTTCACTATTGTAGGTTGGATCACACAACTTTTGAACACTATTTCGTTAAGACACTAGATACTGGACATTCCTAAGTTGAGTACCAAAGTTCGATTAAACACTGTCATGTGTACCTCCTTTGGCAACAAAATTCTGGAATACTAAGAAATTTTGGAATTTAAAGTGAAAGTTCGGTTAAACACAGTCATGGGGTGAAAGCACACTACGGTTGTTCGAAATCGTAGTCACGGCACAATTTTTGCACAGTATGAAAGTTTGGAGTCAATTTTACTATAGCTCCAGTCACTTTTTTGAAAAAAGAAAAAGAAGTCAAAGTAGCACATCTTGTATACATTAAGAATTGCAAGACAAAAAATGACTTTCATTTATTAATTCAAAGTATGAAGTACAAACATAAAATGTTTGTACTGTCACAATTCAGCTTTAGCATTGTTGTACTTTTTTCTCCTAGTTTAGGGTTTCATTTTTAAAATTCAAATAATTAAATCCAATGGTCTAATGTTAAGGTACAATGACTTGGCACTTCATTAAGATTTGGAGAGTTTTATAAGAAAATATCATTGAAAATGTGTAATTTTAGTATAAGGCCCAAATTTTGATCTTAAAGAGTGTTTTTTTCATTTTTCATTTTGGAATCTATAAGAAGACCTTTTTGGTGACATGGGCCAACATTTCATTTTATTATAAATTACTTTTTTGTTTTGTTTTTCTCTATCGGAGAGTTTTGCCCTATTTTTCAACCTGAGCCTCTAGGATTTGTCCATCGTATTAGAGCATACTGTACGTACTTGTTGTACATCAAGGACTAATAGCCATCCACCACGTATCATCTAAATCAAGATTTACCTGCAACGTCTTGGTTATCTGGGGTGCTTTTGCAGCAATATTCGCTCCCACACATTCGTGGCCTACATTCACAAGGTCGTTGCCCGCATGCATGGATTGTTTGTCAGAGTATGAGATAAAGTGCCGGAATACAAAGCGCACCAACTATCGTACAGTTTGTACAACTTGTATTGTTTGCACTTGTTTGTACTTCGAGAAAAAGAACGACCGTAGTGTGCTTTCACCCCATGTGTACCTCCTTTTGCGAATAAAATTCTCAAAATACGACAATCTTCAAGATACGGCGGAGCTTTGAACCCACAACATTTGGAAAGACCTTATCTTTAAAATCATACTTGCCTGAGAAAGGAATTGCTTCAAATATCTCACTGGGTCCATTGTTAGATTATTACCAAATTGGAACATTAGAAGAAATTTGAGGGCATTAGGAGACTGCGGATTCCCGGACTGCGGGAACGCATTTTCTGCCCTGTGAACCCGAATCCTACGTGGTCGGGACATTGCCACGTAATATATATTTATTTATTTTTCAAAATTTTTTTGGACTTATTTTCATATTTCAGGACCCAAAAATTTTATTTTATTTTATTTTTCCCATAAAAGTCGGCCTGACGAGGATCTGCGGCATTGGGAGCCGTTTCGGGAACAGAACCGAAACGGTCTCCTAATGCCCTCAGATTTCATCTAATGCTTCCCAAATTCTTACTCCAAGTTATAAGGAATTTCCAATTAAATTGCATGTCCAAAATAAGCCAAAATTCCAACTCAAAATTGGTTTAAAAACCCGGACCAGCACACCACTGAGCGAACCAGCCACACCAGGGCAGACCAGCCACGCACTGGGCGGACCAGCCGGGTACGGGAGCCAGCGGTCGCTGGGGAAGTTAGGAGGTCGTTGGAGAAGCCGGGAGGTCGCTGGGGAAGCCGGGAGGTCGCTAGGGAAGCCGGGAGGTCGCTAGGGAAGCCGGGAGGTCGCTAGGGAAGCCGGGAGGTCGCTAGGGAAGCCGGGAGGTCGCTAGGGAAGCCGGGAGGTCGCTAGGGAGAGCTGGGGAGAGTCGGGGGTCGCTGGGAAGAGTCGGGAGGTCTGGACAGAGCTGGGAGCACTCCAGGGACTCACAGTACGTTTGAAACTCCAAAAACTTGGATTTTAATCACACTTATGGTTGGCAGTTGACGCCACACCTTTGTTTTTTAAACTAAAATCCAACATTTGGGAGTCACAAAATATTTCACCATCTTCTACACGTCCTAAACTCCATAGCCACATCTCTCCACAAAAAACTTGCAAAACATACTAAGCAAGAATGAAAGAGAAGGAGATGTAGTTAGGAAGATTAATGTGACGAAATCCAACACGTGAAGCAAATTACAATAAACAATTGATTTTCTTTTGGAATAATACTATAGAAATAGATTTTTATTCTTGGGGTTTGACCCTTGGGAATAAAAAACTAGTTTCTTTAGGAATAACACTATTACTAATATTCTCATTCTTTAAGAATGTTCCACATTCTTTGGTAGTTAGTCATTAAATAGATTCTTAGAAGGTTTGGATTTTGTTGGTTTTGTTTTATTAGGCCTAATAAGCCAAAAGGGAAACAAACAAATTGACAACCAATTTCTTTACAAATTAATGCAAATTCAAAATTAATTAGATATTGAAAAGATTTGATGATAGTTTTGAATTAAAATATTTTAATAAGACAAAAGGGAAAGGACAAATTGACAACTAATTTCTTTAAGGAATTAACGCAATTTCAAAATGAATTAGATTTGAAAAGATTTGACAATAATTTTCAATTTAAAATAATTAAATTCAACTTGAATGAATTTGAATTTTGAATATTAATTTAGAACCAAAAGAAAAGCTAAAACAACAAACTAACCACCCAACTTCCATTGATTTCTTTAGAATAGATTATTTGCTCAAAACCTAATAGATAGACTAAATTTAATTGCAGTATTTTCTAATTACCGGAGACTTAGGAATTAAAAGAATTACGCAATTGAATTAGTACTACATAACCTTTAGTTTCCTCTTAATTAAGGTGGATTTAATTAACCAACAACGTGAAAATTACTATGGATTAGATGGGGAGCCGGGATGATTTCGATGGCAAGGTCGTAGGAGAGTATTTACACATGATGATGTTTGACGACGGAACTATGGAGATTTACACAGAAGAGGTAAACCACTCTCATTTGATTTTCATTATTATGGTTTTACTATTGAGCTTCTTTTTACCAAATGTTTGGAATTAGAACTAAGCACAATTTCAATTAACAAAGTAGAATAGGATAGAGTAGATTAGTGAACTTTGACCATAACATTATATTAAAAACACTCAAAACGTGACTAAAAGAGTTCATTGCTTGGAAGGCTTTCTTTTAATACCCAATTAGAAAGAAAGCTCAATTGGACATAGGACCCGTGTGATAAACTTTTAGCTCTAGGGTGGAGTTAGGAGCGCTCACACTAATCAGCCTTGATTTTTGAAAATCCAGGGCCAATGGTAGCATAAAATACGGACTACTAAAAGGCTTATGTGCTTATCTCCTCTAGCACCACCAATCTCACACTCACATGGTACAAAAATTTCTACAATGTCTCCATGTTGCTACAACTTGATTCCAAATTGTAGAACCTCTATGTACTTGGCATTTTGACTACGTGAAATAATCCATACTAGGGCCCCATTGCCCCTTTTGATAAGGTTGGAAGTAGCTGAGCTTGTATCTTAGTAAGATGTGCAAATTTGAGGACCCAAGTTCACATGTTTTTGTCATCCACTTGACCATCAGTGCTGCCATTGCGTCCTTTGGGTTTACTACTTTGATTCCTCCTTCTTATTTCATTTGGCAGCACTGTATCCATGCCACTTTGGTGCGCGCTCAGTGCATGGATTCAGACCAAAGATAGTTACGGGTGGTTGCTGTGACTTCCCTCACTCTTGTCTTCGTTCCCCCCAAAATTGACACAAAGCACACGATTGAGGCAAGTAAGACAGTGTTCACGATGGTACCTCTACCTATCAAATTAATGGTAGTTGTACACCAATATTGTAGTTTCTTGTTGGTCCTAATTTGGAGGAATTCATCTACTAATTGGGTTGAAAGTCCCATTCTAAATAGTGCTCCTAAGATTTTACTAACTTCTTGACCTTCCACCCATTTGATGTCAAGGAGCTGCGTCTACGGTGGCCAACCTATTGAGTTCCCATCTCTAAAGTACCCACATGACTTCGACCAATTTAAGATTAGCCCCATTTCCCTGTAGAAAAGGTCCAAATTTTTTATCGTAGCCCTAATTGACCTTTCTTCCCCTAGAAGGGTGAATGACGTATCATCCACGAATTGCGCAATTACTTGCTGGCGGCACCCCCCAAGAAGACTGATTTCTTTAACTACGCCATTTGCTACACTTGCTTTGACCATTGCATTCAAAGCTTCCGCTACTATGAGGAAGAGATAAGGCGCTAAAGGGCATCCTTGCCTCACTCTTCTTTATATTTTAAACAATGGGGATGTTGAGTCATTTACCTATACTGTGGCTTCTACATCTAAAAACAGCAACCTTGTCATTAAGATGAAGCCTTGAGGAAGTCCAATGCCTCCATCGCTCTGAATAAAAACGCCTAGACAACTATATCGTATGCCTTAGAAAAATCAAACTTTAAAAAGATCAATGGTTGCTTTGATCAATCTACCTACTCCATGGTTTCATGAATCGGTAATATATTATCAAAGATGAAGCGCATTGGTAGAAAAGCAACTTGGTCAAAATTGATGATCTCCATAAAAATGAATTATAGCTGCATCTACAGAACTTTGGCAAGCAGCTTATAGGCTACATTCATTAGTATAATTAGCCACCAGTTGTTCAATTTGCCCCTATCATCTCCTTTATGGATCAAAGTTACCAGTCCTTTTGTTGTACCTAGAGGGAGTCTTTGTTTTTCCACAGATTGCGATATCATGTCTGAATAGTCTTTTTTAATGACATCCTAGTGATACTTGAAGAATTCAGTGACTATGCCATCAGATTCCGGAGCCTTTTCATTGCCCCTTCTTGTAAAGCCAAATCCAGCTTTGCTCAGTCTATCGATTTATTGAGGTTTGTCTTCATCGTTTTTGAAAACTGGTCTCCAAGCTACCTATGTCCAAAATCGCCGCTACACCCTGTGCTATACTATGTTCTGGCTTGGTGTAGAGCTTACAAAAGAAGGTTGTACAGGTGGCTTTGATTTTGTTTTGTTTTATCTAAACCCGGCCATCTTTGTCTTCCAACACCATAATGTTCAAGGCGTCGATGTGGGCTTTCGTAGCCTTAAAGAACTCCTTTGTGCAGCCGTCCCCCTCTTTCATCCATTTCACCTTGCTTCTCACTCGTTGCCCCTTTGTTGCATGCTCCTTGAAGAATTTGAGTTGTTTCCCGATTTCCCCCAACTTTTTGTGTAGTATCAAGTTGTGAGGATTACTCTGTAGGTCAGCTTGAATCCCTTCGAGATTTTCTCTTAGGGACACTTCCTTTGCCTTCCTCTCTTTGGCTCTCTTGCGGTAGTAGCCTTTGTAAAACTTCGTGGCCCGTCTCAATTTTCCCTTAAAGCTTAGTCTTGGATTTGCGGACCAGATTTCAACCACTTTTGCTTTTACCTTGACGTCTTTGAAGAGAAAGCAATTCATTTTGTACAAAGGCCTTTTTGCCTCTACTTGTGCCAATTGGATTGAATATAGCACTAGAAGGTGATTCGAGTGGTAATAGTCTCCCTTAATCTAATAATCCTTTATTGGTGCTACGCCAACCCCCACTTGCATGAAAGAGTAGTACTTATCCATTCTTGCTAAAGAGCATAGACTATTTTTTCTTCTATTGTCCCATCTAAACCTCATGTTATTTCTAGGTGGGAATTGGTCCTCCACTTTGAGTACATTTTTTAGGAGAGAAAAGATTCTACTTTCTCCCGTTGAAACTATCTTGTTGTTCAAATTAGATTTGTCGTCCACTCTGTCTACAAAGTTTCAGTCCCCCCACGTCATCCATTTGCAGTTGCGCAAGAGGGAGGCTAGCAACTTCTTCCATAGCTCACACCTTATCCTTACTCAGGTAGAGGCATACACATTAAAGATGGCCACATCCCCATTCGGGAAGCCTTTTAGTTGCACCCACTAGGCTTATCTGCATTGATATACTGTGATCTAACTCCGAGACAAGATGGGCAATTTGGGGGCCTAGCCACATTCCCACACCGCCTTTGTATGCTCCTGCATCACCGCGGGCATGTCCAAATCCAACTATTGCTTCTTCGCCTACGAACTTAACTTGTGGCCAAAAGGAGCAGCCAACTATTATCAATTTCTACCTCTTCATGTGATGTTCTTGCAAGCAAAATATGTCAGTGCCCTCAATAGGGGCCTATACTAGTTTCTCACCACATCCAGCTTTAAGGGATCGTTAATTCCCTGCACATTTTGAAAGATAGTTGTAACAATCATAACTAAGGTTGGAAGGGGTTGACAGATGGGAACAACTCTACATTTTGGAGGCCCGCTCCTCCCGTCCCTCTTCTTGGGGTTTCACACCTCTGATTCAACATTGTTGATCTTTATTGCTTACCCATTTCGGTGGCATTGTTGAGTCTTTTCGCCCTCTAGCTTGAGGTTAACCCTTTGGACTACAGCGTCATCTCTACTTTTCCATTTTGTCTTCTAAACCACACCAAGAATTTTGCTTCTAGGTGAGTTGGGATGCTTATTGATATGGGGGTCCGAGGGACATGTATTTCTTCCATTATGAGGTCGTTTGTGACTAAAACGGGCTGGAAGCTTGGGAGATAGGCTTGCGAAGCCTCACCCCCACTTGTTGTATGTACTATTGAGACCGAGGTCAGGGCCACCGTCTTCAGGTTTAGATTCCTTGACTCTATTTGGCACGGGATTCCTGTTGTTGTAGCCTCTCCCTCATCCAATCTCCCCCTCTTTATTTTGCGTATGGAATCTTTGTCTGTTTACCTCCATTGCTGCTTTGGGTCTAGTGGCTCTGTCATATTTAGCTGAGTAACTTCAGTTCTAGAAATGTCTCTTCTTGAATTTGTTGGAGTCACCCTCCTTATCATGTGGGGCCACTTGATATGTACCTTTTAGGCTTCATTTATCTCTTGATTTTCTACTTGCTCCTTTGATTGAAATGATCCCCTCAAGGCACTCATTCTGTCAATTGTCTTTACTTCTTAGGTCTCCTACAATGGTCTTAGATGGAGTCCCATTCTGGAACCTCCCTGATTGGGGGCTCTTTTTTGCTTAAGTCACCTCCTTACTTGTGCCCTTGTTTGTAATAGGGTGATTCTCTTGTACTTGTTGTTTTGTCACCACTACTTGCTGTGTAATGACAACTACGATTTGCTTGTAATCGTTCATTTGCTCTACCAGGCCTACCCCTCTTTGGTCGTATCTTGGATCTGTGCGCCCTAATCTTTAGGTGGCAACAACTAAATTTGGGGAGACTTGCTGAGAAGTTCCAAGGGAGCCTATCTTGTGCGCTTTCTTTTTCCTTCCTGCCACTTGCAAGTCTCTTATACCACCTCCAATTGAGTTCTTAGAGGTACTCTGTTCATGGTTACTTAATTTGCTTATATCTTTGAACAGTTCCCCCTTCTTTCTTCCTTGCACACCTTCACTCACCAAAATTGTCGAGGTTTAATATCCTTCTGCTAATGGTGGGGGCAGTAGTAGGCTGTTTGTACTCTCATTGGAAGTTGTCTTCTACTCCCCTACCTCCACCTCCTTTGATATTGTATCTCCTTGGGTTGTATCTTTTGTATCTTGGTCTCCCGACTTCTCGAATCTTGGGCAGTTTTTGATTAGGTGTGTAGTAGCGTAGTAAAGTGAATATCAAATTGATAAGTTGCAATAGTCTACCTCGATAGTACTTCTCTTTTCCGTACTTTCTTTCATAATGTCCACCTATATATTCCAATCCTAAGCCACTTGCAGTGCAACACAGAAACGTTGGTCAATTAAAGATGTGTTCCGCTTATCGCTACCTAGCAGCTTTTTAAGCCCTCTTGCAATTTCTTTTACTACCTCCATAAATTCCCCTAGCACCTCCTTTAATATGACCCACATGGGTACTTTGAGTCATGTAGAATGGCTTACGTTAAAACCTGTGGCCCAGATTTGCAGAATGCACATGCTTTACCGCAATCTGTTGGGTGTTAGCATTAGTAGCTTCTGTATTGCAATGGATTGCCTTATTAGTACTTGGAAAAAACCTTTTCCTAGATCCCGCCCTAATCCCACCTACTCACCTACTTCTTTTTGTAAACATGTAATCCATTGAGCTAAGATGGCAGAAGACTGTCTACGTCCAACAAATTATACTACCACCGTATATTTCCATAATCTCTCTATCTCTTATCTCACCGTTTTTTGGTTAACCTTGACCTCCAACATCGTAGTGCGAATCAAAAAACTTGTCGAGCTGCGGACGAGGCCGTTAGAAAGTTGTTTCCCCTTGGCGGCTATAGTTGGATGGAACGTTGCTACGCCCTATGTTCGTGATAGCCACAACCAACTCTAGTTCTACTTCATCTCCTTTATGCACCACACTTCTTGTTTTGTTGTCACTAGAAATGTTTGCCTCTATTGGGGCATGCTCGAATTTCTCCCGTAACATCTCTACATATGATGCTCGCTTTATTGCCCCCGCCATTTGACAAACCCGATTATGCTTCGAGACCCTAATTTTAACCTAAATTTATTCAAGTCGCCCTAACATGTTTTTCCCCCACTCAAATAAGCGCCTCAACCTAAACATAGGCATATCAACAAAAATGACAGCCAGATGCCACCATGTAGATCTAAAGTTGAGCAATTTTAGTTCGCAGCTGTAGTGAATCAAATTCTACTCCCAGAAAGTCCCTTCAATGTTGGAATTTCGTGACACTGCACGCTATGCTCGCCATCGCTGCCCCACCCACCAGAAGTTGCGGTTGCTTTGTTTTGTACTTCAATTGAGGTAGCTCACAATGCAATCTTCCTTCTTTCTATGGTACAAAAGCCTTTTTGAATAACTCGTTAGACTTTGAGAGGGTTGGACTTTGGCTTCCCTACCAGTGCAAGACTTGAAGATCTTCTCAGTTTGATCCAACTACAAGTGGCATGGCCTAGTATGTGCTCGATCAATCATTGCTCATACGTATTGATCAAGAGACCAAGGACCCAAGCTTAGGTAGTCTTCACATCATTTTTGCAATTTTAACACCTTCATGATCAAACATTATAATCTTTCAATTCATAAGTGATATAGTTGTATTTTCTTTTCCTATGATCTCTAACGTATCTAGTTTGAATTTGCATAATTACATTTTAAATAATTTGATGAAGATCATTAGAAAGTTGAATTTTTATTCACTTTAGAACAAATTTCTAGAAGCTCAATAAAGACCTTGGGCATTTAGGGGTTAATTCCTAAAGGACCAAACTGCATTTTTTGGCAACATAACAAATTTGGGCAGCTCACTACGAATGGAGTTTTGTTTGTTTTTTCTTTGAAAATTTCACACAAGGTGTGCCTGAGAAGTAGCTTTAAGGCCCAACAATTTTCATAACTTTTGAATACATGGTTAAAAAGTAATGGCATGATATGTCACTTTCTTTGCTCGGCGGGCAGTCCAGGCTAAAGAAAACCTTCTTTAAAAATGATTTTTTTAAGATTTAAAAAAAAAATTGGTTTATTAGATTTTTATCTAAGTGAAAGCTTTGAATCTTTTCATTTCGATCAATGAGTCAAAAGTTATAAGGAGTCTTAGTTTGGGGTAGCTTGTGGCTAGTTATAGAATCTCAACACTACAAAAAAAAGGTTTGAAATCCTTTATTTAATGCAATTTTTAATATATTTGGAAAAAAATAAAATCAGTAGGTATGTATTTTTTATTACAACATTTTAACCATTGGGATTGGCATTTTTCAATTCGATAAATTTATTGTTTATAATTTTGTAGTTTAGCTCATTTTCAACTTCTTTCTATTCACTATTTTTTTCCTACATGTTATACAATTCCAAATGATTTGAAATTTTTCGAGCATGTAGACAAGTTGCCTTGAAGAATGAATTCAAAGGGGTACAACCAATTTGAACTTTTTTTTCTTACAAATGTGACCCTGTGAAGTGAAATTGCCCAAATTTTCGCAGTGGCAAAAAAAGGCTTTTTGTAGCTTCAAACACTAAAATCTTGCAATCTACATAGTAGAAAATTCTCAAATTTTTTCCTCATCCTTTCAAAGAATCTTACTACAAGACCTTACAGTTATATGTGTCAAAAAACAATTTTTTTTCTAAGTTTTGATACATGTATTAGAAATGGCAGTTTTAGAGCGATTTCAGTGAAAACATAATCATAGTCCTTTAGGGGTTAAAAGTACAAAGAAAAGCTCCCTATTTTATACCGTCTCTAGAGTGTAAACTACATTTCTCCATGTTAATTGGGGGGCTCTAATTGCAGTTTTGAATTTAGAAAAAATTATTTGCAAAAAATACAAAAACTCCTGCGTTTTCCCCCGAGGTAAATCCACCTTCGTGCTGGGTCCACCTTCGTTGGTACGGAGTAGAATTTGACGGCCAGCGTCGTAACCCACGTTACCATCCATTTAAAAATTCAAAAAAAATTTAAAACAAGTGTGTTGAAGAACACACTCCCATCCAGTTTGCTTTCCCCAAGGCCGGGGGAAGAAAGCTGATCAACAAATCGCCACCAGCAAGCCAGGGAGCGGCCCCCAAGGCAGATTCGAACACACGGCATCAATGTGGGAACGATCCCAACACGGAAATGGAGCCCCGGCTCCCTCCTTCATTGATCGCAGGCCCAACGGGCCCAAGTCCCCAATTTGGACCCGTGGCCTTGGGATTCACAGCTGACCCGGGCCCAACGTCCCCTGAACCATCTGGGGACTCAAAATGTTTTTCTGGTGTCCTACCAGACCACCTGTGGCTCACAGTCCGGGAAGAAATTTTAGCTTAACTGGCTAAAATCTTACATTTTCTTGCACCAATCGGTTGCTTGGAGAACACTCTCAGCTAAGCCTTAAGAAAATAGAAAATATTCTTTTTTTCTCCTCTAAAATGATCCGATTTTTTCCTAAAATTTTGAACTTCATTCGGAAATTCTGGATTTTAATTGGCTAACTTGTAACTAAATGCGAGTACTCCCCATTCATTGCTGTGGCTAGTGGTCGTATTTTTGTGCACCGTTAAATCCTATCATTGAAGGTGGGCCCGAAAGCTGGATTTACCACAAGGAAAAATGCCAATTTTTTTAATGTTTTGCATATTTTATTTTTCGTATTTTTTATTTTTTTTCAAATTCAGAATTCAGAATTAGAATCAGAGACCCCTAATTAGCTAAGGAACCCTCAAGCATATAAAAAAATCTAACACAAATATAAACCTCAAACCCTTGTCAATCCCTAGTAAAATGAGATTTATCCTACTGGGCCCACCTTTGATGGTAGGATTTAACGTTCTGCTGTATTTTTGCCTTGGCAATGAAATCCCATTTCATTTGTAAGAAAGAAAAAGGTTAAAATTGTTTTTAGCATACTTAAAGGGTGTTTCACACTATAACCGTCCGAGTCAAGAGGCCGTCAATTCGACCAATTAGATTTTAGAAATCATAATTTCCACCAATCAGATTTGAGAAAACTACGGCCTCTCAACTTGGATGGCCACAATGTGAAACGCCCTTAACTTTTAAATGCCGAGCCAATGACCATAGAAATCATGAATTTGGATACAATGGGAATCATTGGTTCACAAAAAATTCAAATTGATTGTTGGAAGTCAAAGCATTGTAGAAGGTCTTTCCTTTTTACCCCTAATTCTGAAGATGAATAGTTGCATTTTTGACCTACATAGAGAGATTTTTTCTTGTTCATTGATTAGAAAATGACCATCGTGTCATTTATAAGTTAACCCCTAAAGGCCCAAAGTCCCCTCGGGGGACACTTGGGATTTCGGGCAGGCTCGTGTGACCTGAAATTTTGACATAATTTTTTGAAACTTTTTTTGAAGATAGAAAATCACATCAGCTTTCTAAAAATATAATTTTTTTTTCAATCGGTGCCCGGGAGCAGAAGTTTTGCCATCTTAAGTCAAAAAAGCAGTTCAGCGGGCAGAAAAAAAAAACACAAAAAAATGAATTTTTTTTTTTCAATTTTTTTTCTGAAAGATTATGTTTTTGTCTACATTTGAAGCTTTGATTCATCCTATTTGGACTAATAATGAAAAAGTTATGGACAATCTTGTTTTTCAGGCAATTTAAGCATCTTCTTCAAAAAAAAACTTATAGAATTCATTTTTGAATGCAATTTTCAATTTTTTTCAATGTTTTTTTTTTTGAAAAGGTTAAGTTTGTTTTCAAGAACAATCCCACCGTTGGGATTATGATTTTTTAATTCCATCTAAAGGCTATTAACAATTTAGTATTTTGTTCAACTTTGGACCTACTTCTACTTAACAATTTTTTTATATGTGAAAATCAAGTTTTGACATTCTGAAATTTTTTTCCGCAACTCTCAACTCAAATGTTCAAGATTAAAAAATTTAACCTTATGGTGTGTAGTGCAAAAAAAATCCACAAATGGCCATCAAAGTCACCTGAAATTGCAGGCCGCAGTTGAAAAAAACTTTCTTTTTCAACTTCAAATGCTAATATCTTCCAATCCGTACGGTCAAACTTCATGAAATTTTTACCACATGATTTGAGACAAGTGAATTACAAGATCCTACGGTTAGATTCTAAGAAAAAAGTTTTTTTAGGTTTCTTGAGTGATTGCAGCAGAAATGGCAGTTTTCAGTGGTTTCAGAGCCAGAAAATGCCTTGGGAACTTAGGGGTTAAGCTAGCTTAGGCCAAGGATTAATTTGGATTAATGATATTTGAATATTTGGAAGGTCACAAAGTGAATGAAAAATAATTTAAAAATATATATATGATTAGTAAATAAAAGCGTTTGCTTCTTTAGTTCATAGTATTATAACTATTCAACATAGGGGAGCTTTTTTGCTCCCATGAAAGATGGAGCCTCAAGGTTGTAACTTCTCAACTAGCTAGCCTATAATTCTATCTAATTTTCTAGTCAATAAATGACACTAAAATTAGAACTTCCCAATTAAGAGTATCTCCAACAATACTAGGTATATAGAGAGCACCACATGATGTGGAGTATGTTTTGATTAACCTCTAAATGATTTTGACTATATTTTGACCTAAATGGCTCCAAAATTGTCATTTTTAATGCATTTACCAAAACTTAGGAACAAAATTATTATAGTACACTTGCTTGAAAAGATGTAGAAAGAATTTCAAAATTTTCCATAGGGTTTGAATTGACAAAAATTAGTGTTTTGACCTTGCAAAAAAATGAGTAGCTACACTTCACAAGGTCACATTTGTATGAAAAGAAGTTCAAATTGGTGGTTACTCTTTGGATCCATTCTTAAAGGCAAGTTGATTGCATGCTAAGAAAATTTAAAATCATTTGGAATTGTACAACATGCATATAGGGAAAAAATGGTAAGTAGAAAAAAGTAGAAAATGAGCCAAAATACTAAATTGTAAACAATTTAATTATGGAATTGAAATTGCCAATCCCAATGGTTAAAATATTGTAAAAAACAATCTACACCTACTGCTTTTAATTTCTTTTAAATATTAAGAATTGAATTACATAAAAGATTTCAATCTTTTTTCTTGTATAGAAATTTTATAACTAGTATCAAACTACTTTAAACTAAAACTCCCCGTAACTTTTGACTCATTGATAAAATGAAATGATTCAAAGCTTTCCACTTGGATACGAATCAAATAAATCAATTTCAAATTTTTATTTTAAAAAATAATAATTTTAAATCAATTTTTTTTGGCTACCTAGATTGCCCGCTAAGCAATGAAAACTTCATATCTTACAATAACTTTATAACTATGTTGTCAAAAGTGATGAAATTTTTTGGCCCTTGAAGCTACTCCTTGGGCACATATTGTGTAAAAATTTCAAGGAAAAAAACTCCATTCATAATCAATTGCCTAAAATTGCCATGTTGTCAAAGAACGTGGTTTTGGCATTTAAAGGTTAATTCATGGGCCGCAACAAAATTCTAGGCCCCTACCAATTGCTCCAATCTATGCAACGGAACTTGCTCCTCAAGCGCAACAAACCCTATCTTCAAGCACATAATTAAAAATTGCATTACAAATTTCCATTTTTCTCTTGTATACATTTGATATCTATTCTACACCATCGGAATCAATATCCAAATATTATCCTCTCATTAGTAGTACTGTACAAGGTCAATCATGGGGGATATTGTAACTTCTTATGTGGCAATACATTTTGTAGAAAGCTAGCTTTGAAAAACACTTCTAATTGCAATTGCTAGGTAAAAGCCAAGCTTCTAATTGTGCCATACCTTTTGTTAGGGCACTATAGTACAATAAGCTCAAGTGGAGATGCTCTAATCAATTTTTCTTTACAACTTCCTTGTCAACTAATGAAACTAACATTGCAACTTTCCAAGCAATCAATGATGCTAATATTTCAAATTCCTAGCTAAGTATGGACTTTCTACAAATTAAACCAAATCTACTCCTAGATTCCCAACAAAAGGTTACTCCAATTTCCAAGGGGGAATGATAGTATAAGATGGTTAACAATGTTCTGTTGTAGCAATTTAGAAAAATAATATTTAACTAAATTAATGAATATTGGTAGGTAAACAAAAATGATGTCTCAAGTTTTCTTTAAGCATAGCTTAAATAACCTTGTCAAATCCACATTGCATAATTTGTACTTATCAATGTTGTGAGTAAAAAAAAAGTTCTAAACTATGGGTTGAAATTTTTGAATATTTTGAATATTTTTATTAGAAAAAAGCATCAATCTTTTTATTTTAAGGCATTCATCAAATCACATTTGCCAATTTTAATTGATTATTTGGCAAGGGATGTCGATTTTTAACCATTAGAGACAACAATTGTTTCCATATGTTGTTTTTTGCATGTATTTGTTACAATTGTCTTCATTTGGAGAGAAAATTTATTACATGTATTAAAGAAAGGTAAGAGAACTAGAAATCATGATCCCATTGAAGAACGGCAACACAATAAAAAAAATTGAGAAGATGTTTTTCATTTTGTAACTCAAAAGTTGCCACCACTAACACAAAGTTAAAACACTAGGAAGAAGATACTATTTTTTCAACAATTATTTGAAAATATAGTTGCACTTGTTGAACATCTTGCACAATATATCATACCTAACAATCCTTGTGTGAATTGTACCATGTAAATGATCAAATTTGAAAAGAATTGAAATAAATGTTTATTAATACAAAACAAGACAAGAATAAACATATCATATTGGCAAACACCAACTACATACATGATATGATAGCATCAATCCTTCTATTGCATCTATTACAAGGAATGCCAATGATGATATCTTTTTTAGTCATTTTAGCGGGGACTTTGTTTCATAAAAATTATAAGCAATTCAAATAATCACCCTCATTTAAGTAGCATATTAGCCATAGAAATAAGCATTAGATGTTTTTTCTACTAGTTAGAAGATTGCAAGTTCCTGACTGTAGGAATGTTGGGGAACTCTACTACTTGTGCAATCTAATGTGGCTGAGAGACTACCATGTCAGATTATTATAATTAAAAAATTATTTTTATTATTTTTATTATTTTTAATCCTTTTTTTTCTTGACTATTCATAGCATTGGGAATGGACTTGAAACAATCTTCTAATCCCTAAAAAGACATCTAGTTGGCATTCTAATTTAGTTACCCTTAAAACATGATGGGTAAACCAACACTTGGAATTCTTTTTTTGTTGATTTATAATTATTTCTATATTCAAATAATTAAGTCTCTTTATTCCCCCTACAATTTTATTATACATGTTGCTTAGTTTATAATAAACATTTCATGATTTTTTTTCTTAGGAAAGATACTTGTTATATTTTTTGGTTACTACTTGTATCCATGGAATATTATCAGAGGGATTTAATTAATATATTTGGAATAAATAAAATCCTTAATATATTTAGATTATTTGAAAGACATTCTTTTATATAGCTTTTAAATGAATTATCTTTAAAGTTTTGAAATTCTTATTTGTCAAGCATAAATGACACTCTATGATTGAATTCATTTAATTCTTGGATGTTTGGAAAGCCAAACTTGTTCTTGGTTATATAAAGTTTTATGTTGTTTTTTCATCCGTTTTTAGCACTAATCATGTCTGCCTTTCTAATAAGATTGATTCTTCTCTTCAAATCACAACATAAGAATTTCTTAGCCATAGCACTCACTCATTGTGCAAGTTATTTGGTTAAAGCACTTTGTATTATTAATACTAATTTGCACAAATTTTGAAAATTATCCAAATGAATTTGAGAGTTGCATTACTTTTTTCAATTCAATGTTAATTCTCCTTCTTCTTCTAATAGGAGGTTAAGGTAAATTGGCCTACTTGTTTAACTCTTCAAAGGCATTCTATGACTACAAGTAAAACTAAAAAACTCTTGCAACTATTATCTTGCTATATTCAAGGCCAATTTTTTTCCCAAAATTCATTCACAACTATTATCTTGCTATATTAATCCAAGAATGCAGAAAATACATTTTCTGGAATCCAATTATAGGATCTTATACTTTCTTGTTTGAGATCAAGTAGGAGGTAAAATTTTATGAAGTTTGATTATACATATTGAGAGATACTAGCATTCCAAGTTGCAATAAAAAGTATTGCAAACAATGGTTTGCAATTTTAGATGACTTTGATTGCCATTTGTGGGAAATATTTGCACTATGGACCTTGAATTAAAAAAAAATTGTGTTGATGAGTTGAGTTGAAAGTTTAGAAAAAAAATTTCAAGAAAAAACTACTCAACTTTCATTCCTTAAGAAATTATTAAATAATAGTAGGTTTGAGAATCTATGAAAGGAAAACTAAATTGTTAATAGTTCTAAGGTAGGATTGAAATACTATAATCTAAATGGTAAGGTTGTTTTAGCAAGAAAACTTACCCTTGTCAAACACTTTATTTTGAAAAATCATGAAAATTGCATAGATGAATCTTGTAGGTTGTTTTTTCAAAAAAATGCTCAAACTACCTTCAAAATAAGATTGTATATAACTTTCACATCACTAATTCAAAAAAAAAATCCAAGTTTTAAATGTGAACGAAATATGATCTATAAGAAAGAGAAATTCAATTTAATTTGAAGTTTTCATATATTTCTTTTTTTTTACCCAACAACATGAAAATTATGTTTAAATTGACTTAACTTTTGCTCCCGAGCACCAATTGAAATAAGAATATAGATTTCCATGAAGCTAATAAGTTTTTTTATCTTATGAAATATTTTCAAAAAATCCCATTATAAATCGAGGTCATAAGAACTGCTAGAAATCCATTATGTCCCTTAAGGTAAGAAGTCCTAAAATGGAGTGGGCATTAAAATGGTGCCCTATCTTATATGTAAAAGATTTGTACATGTTTCTTTTTCATAGCCTTTAGCAGTATATTGACAGTGTACATTTTAGCTAGGGCACCATTTTAGAGCCCTATGTCCTTTCAACTTCAAATTTTGATAACTAATTCAAAAAAGCTCCAAAATACATGAAACGACTTGGGTTAGATGTCAATTCCACTTGTCTTTCTAGGAAAATATACTGAAAATTATTTCAAGATGTTTCACCTCCCCAAAATTCAACTTCAGCCCTTAGATGGTCCATTATAGGACCTTCTACCTTAAGCTGACAATTGCGTTTTGGGGGTTGATTTACTTTGAACAACCTTCCAAGTCTGATTGCAAATAGTTATGGATATCGTGTACCTTTCTTTCTGCAATGGAATTCCGTATCATTCATTTGTGCCAACAAAAAAAACATAAACAAATATGATTCAAAATTAACAAATTTTATCATGTGATATATATTTTTTTTATTTTTTTTTATTTTTTTTTTAAATTTATTTTCTCAGCATTTTCCTGAGGGGGTCACTCAGTTACCAGTTACCACCGGCCATGTGTGACAATTTTTTTTTTCCTCATTAATTTTTTTTTTAATAGGACAAATCAGTGTAGCTACAGTATATAGTATGATTATGATATGCCCTCGTCCTTCCTTCCAGAATTAAAAGAACTTGTGTAAGTAAGTTAGTGTAAGGAATTCCTCGGCCTGTCCATTCTTGGAGCTCAAGAATCACACGAACCACATCAACTCGAGTGAAGTGACTTCAATAACTTGGCTGCAGCCCAAGCCGGAAAAAGCCTTTACCATGAGATTACTCCCTGCAGTCACATTGAATTCAATTATAACATATTCACCACACAGACGGGGGGTCTTACTTTAATTGAAGACTAACTTAAACAATTGGTAACAGTTAACTCAGATTGTTTTTTATCTCATTGATTTTGGGCAGTGTGAAAAGTGATCTGCAGTGTTTTAAGTGAAAAATAAAAATAAAAAAAACAAGTGATCTGCAGTGGAGGGGGGAAGTTATTACATCCAAGGACATGGATAAAACATGGAACATAAAACATGGAAAATGCTGATGAAAACTCATTTTGTTGATAAGTGAATGATGGAAGGAGTCGGTCATAGAGTAATAATTAATATAATATTGTTCACGAATAAGGCAGGTGTTCAATTTCTAATGGGCACTTCACACTAAGGTAGAAGGCTCTTAAATGGAGCGGCATTACAGTGGAAACACCCAAAACCGTCCAAATAAGGAATTCAGCATAGTTGGAGACAGAGTTTTCTAATAATGATATTTTTGTAGTATTAGCGAGTGAAAATCATGAATATTCAAAAAAAAATTAGATTTTTCGGACACAGTATGTAATTTCTATAAATTTTCAAAGTGTTGGCTCCCTAGACCTGCGGAACCGTCCTGTAGGTGCCCCCAAAACTGAACCCTGCAAAAATTAGCACTGAGCCAACCAGATTTTCTTATGTGTCAGTCAACCGTGTCAGCAAATTACAATCACACATGTGGCAAACACATTAACTACACTCTAGGGACATATTTAGGTCAATCTATGGTCCATTGCAAGGTACAGGTGCGGGAATGGGTGTTTTGCCCTTAGATTAAATTTGAGGGCATTAGGAGATTGCGGGTTCCTAGACTACAGGAATGCAATTTCTACTTGTGAATTCAAATTCTATGTGGTCACGACCTTCCCATATAATTTTTTTTTTCAAAAAATAAATAAATAATTTAGACTTATTTTCATATTTCACTGCCCATTTTTATTTTCTTATTTTCTTATAAAAGCCGGACTGACATCAACCAGCAGCATTGGGAGCTGTTCAGGAACAGACCCGAAACAGCCCTATAATGCCCTCAGATTTCTTCTAATGGGTTTTCTAATGGTGCCCTATCTTAAATGTACAATATTTGTACATGTTATTTTTTCATAGTCTTCAGCACATGTACAATATTTGTACATATTCATAGCCTTTAGTAGTGTATTGACAATGTACATTTTAGCTAGGGCACTATTTTAGAGCCCTATGACTTTTCAACTTCAAAATTTGATAACTAAATCCACAAAGCTCCAAAAAATATGAAACAACTTGGGCTAGATTTCAATTCTACTTATCTTTCAAAAGAAATATATTGAAATATATTTCAAGATGTTTCACCTCCCAAAAATTCACTTTCAATCCTAAGATGGGCGGTTACTAAGCTTTCTACCTTATGGTCTAAGAGCGAGAGCCCGTTGTGGTTTCCTCAATCAAATTTTTAAAAACCATGGGTTTGGCCTCTTTAGCCTTTACACTATGAGGCACAATCCAAAGTCCATCGATATTTGATATATCCAAAATTGCCTACATAGTAGTCAAATTTTGATATGGCGACGGACTTTCAACTATAGGGTGATTGTAAGAAAGGCCTCTTGTTTTTTGTCTCATTTTAAAATAGTACTCATTTTTCCCGGGAGTACTTTAAAAATAGAAAAACAATTTTTTTTAAATGAAAAATATGTTCAATGTATATTTTTTGAAGAAGAAGGTACCATATGAAGGAAAAGTGAAGGAAAATTTTCTAAGTAGGTGAAGTAGACAAGTGAAAAATATCATGAAAATGAGCACTTTTACTTCTTTTTTTGTAATAATTTGTAAAGAATAGGAAAAAGACATTTTTAAAAAGAGTAAAAATTGGAAATTTGAGAAGGATTGATGGTGATGAGATTTCACCAAAAGAATGATTTTGAAACCATTTTCAGTGTTGTGGAAATAGACTACATAAATTTCAAGTCTACATCACTAATTTTGGATACTCCACAATACTAAAAGACCCTGAATCGCAAAGTGTGACAAATTAGCTAAACTAAAATTTAATTAAAAAATGATTTTTGGAAATTTTTGAAAAATAATGAATCTTATTACTATCAAGTTGGCCATCTTCAATAAAAATTTCAAGTAGATTGGCTTAATTCCCCAAAAGTTATAAGCAATGGCATAAAAGTCACTTGGATTGTGATGCCAAATAGTACAACCCTTTCTTGCAATCACCCTAAAGTTTGGGTCGCTATTTCAATTTCAATTTCAAATTTTTGAGTCCCAAATCCAAGGGCCTCTTGACTTTGGGTGGCCATAGTGTAAAGTGGCTCTAACTTCAATTTAGCATACACTGAACAATATTGTCTTAGAATATATGGTTCCCTCAACCAACTCCAATCTTTGAATTCCTTCCTTTGTTTTTTCAATATATAGAACTTGTGTTTATTTTATACACGATAAAACAAAAAAAAATACATATATTTTTAGAAAAAGAGGGAATAATTAATAGGTGCCTTTAAGATATTGAACAAAGAATAATACCTTTCATCACAAAGAGGATCACTGCTTGTTTAAATAAAGTTTTGTGGAGTCTAATTGCATATTA
The DNA here is from genome assembly GCA_947034885.2 of Thuidium tamariscinum. Lineage (NCBI taxonomy): Eukaryota > Viridiplantae > Streptophyta > Bryopsida > Hypnales > Thuidiaceae > Thuidium > Thuidium tamariscinum. The sequence goes on from OX344756.2 coordinate 15,243,574, forward strand.
AGGTCTTTTTTTCTAAGTAGAGAGGATAGAGATTCATCCATGGTTAGTCAAATTAAAGTTCAACTTTTTTGAAAACAAGGTCATCATTGAATCTTCTAATATGTAAAAGCAAAAAGATTTGCATCATTGCTAATTCAATGAATTTTTTGTAGAAAAAAATAAGTTCTTGTGAAGTTGTTGGCTTTATGAAAATGCAAACTTTGCAATGTCAAAAGAAATATTTGTAGAATTTATTGCACACTTTTCATCTAGGAAATTGTTATACTAGGTTTACTTATTATATTGTTGACAATGTTCTTGTCTTGTTGGAATTGGTGTCCTACAACTTAGTAATCATTAGAGGAGATTTGAGGGCATTAGAAGATTGTGAGTTATCTTGAGTTCCTAGATTGTAGAAACATGCCACATCAATAGTTTGATGTGGCTAAGACATTGCTATGTCACAAAAAATTATTTTTAAAATCAATTTTAGATTTCTTAACAATTTTTATAATTTTAGATTTTTTCTTTATCCTTCAAAAATATGAAAATTCATCCATTATAGGTAGATTTACTGTTACAGGACAACAAAGGGAACAAATAAGGGAACAACTTTGAAACGGCCCTCCCTTGCCCTCAAATATCCCCAAATGAAATACTTATCATTGTTGTTTTTGCTAAAATTGAGACTTATACTAGTGATGGTTATCCCATTGCAATAAGTTGTTTTTTTGTAGCCAAACCTTGTTTGAGATTCTTTTAGAATACATTAGAAGAGATTTGAGGGCTCTAGAAGCACGTTTTGGGACTAATTCCAAAATTGTTTTTGTAACTATTGGCTGTTGTTAAGCCAAGAATTACCAAAAAAGTAAAAAACGATTGAGGGGTCCCGAAATTTGAAAAAAATTCAAGAATTTTTTTCTACAAAAGGAATTGATGATGTGGCACTCTTTCAACCACATTGTATTCTTGTTCCCATGACAAATTCTACATTTCCACAGTTTGAGAATTTGCAGTCTTCTACAATCTTCAAATGACAATCTTCTAATGTTACTACTTCAAGGAATTTGCTATTAGATTTTCAACTTGGAATTAAGACAATAACTTATTATATTTTAGAAATGATCGCAATTGATAATTTGAATGCATATTTGGAATCAAGGATCTAAAATCAACTACACTAAATATTAAAATAAAATTGTCCTTTACTAATTTCTTGACATTCCACACTATAAAAAAATTTATAATATTGTTATTGTACAAGAATGTATTACTTTTGAATTAATTATTGGTGTAATTGGAACTCATGAACCTTCATTTGTAAAAATATTTGTTGACTTTGATGACTTGTAGAGTAACTTTCTTTGGGTAAGGCAACTTATTTTGTAAAGGCAACCTAATTTTAGTATTTAGTTCAAGGAGGTCATGAAATATGTTAAGCACCACCAACAAAATTTGTTGAGATTTCTTGCATACCATACGAAGGAATCATGGAGACAAATTATAGAAGCTTCATTAATAATTTTTTTCATTCATCCCAACTTTGCTTCCATTGCTCAATGTCATGGAATCACTTATTCATTTGATAAAACCACCCAAGATTTCTCTTAAAAGCCCTTTCCTACCAAAACCTTACCATGTAGAAATTTACCAACGACAAGACAAGGGGCAGATTATTTTACAATGTTTTCCCCTTTCCCATTAAAAAAAGGAGTTCATGTAAGTACTACTCTAGAGTCTACGATTTAAAGGTTGCTTTACACCTAGAGGCCAAGCCAATTCATCACTAAGCCAATTGCCCAAAATTTCAACCCATTCTTGGGTCGGAGGTTGGCTTCAACTAATTTGACATAGGCTCCCAGGCCAAGAATTGGCTTTGAATTGGCTTCCCATTTTTGGTGTACCTAATTCATCAAGTTGGGGCCATGCTAGGGTTATGTCAGTTCGTCTATTTGAGAAAAGAAAACTTTGACATATCAAATTGGCTGAACCTCTTGGTCCTTTCAACCAATCACAAGCTAAGATTCCTGGCCTTTGAGACACCAAATTGACCTGACCTCTTGGTGTAAAGTGGCCCTAAGTTAGACAATTCTGTCCAGTGATTTCAGAACAGATTTAGGGGAGGAGGCTCAGTAATGGACCATCTAAGGGAAGAAGGCTCTGTGTGTGGAGAAGGGTGGTAGTTCAGAGTATGGAAAAATATAGTAGGGAAGGAGAAATTGAAAAGGATTCAGAGCGAGTTTTCAGCATATTTTTCTGAGTCACCCATTTTTTTAAAAGCTTAATAAAAGTGGAAGTGCCTTAGGTGGCTATTAGTGTTCCTAGGCAGAGTAGTAATGAAAACCAAAATAATTGTAAACAGTGCAAGTGAGGTTCTTAAAATCGTGCACTACTAATGCTTATTTTGTTCACTACCCATTTCCACAAGCAAAGTACTACGTGTCATTTACTGCACTTCCATCCCCTTCTGGTAATTCAAAATTCCTACTTTTATTGGAAAACACTCATTCTAATCGGTGAATGCACATGCAATGTATCCATAAATCGCCCAAGCCTCTTTGTTATTCACTGCAATTAAAAATTGCGCTCTCTGGAGTTCATCTTCTGCAAGATTTCAGGACATTTTGTAGGGGCGGTTTGAAAAGCATGAACGATTTTAGAACCTCCTCCTATAGGGGTTTTAGCCAAATGTTCATTTTGGGAAGATTTTTTAAAATTTACACAAACGGCATGAAAAACTTAAGTAGAAAATGAGCGAAATTTAGCCAGTTCTGGAATCACTGATTCTGTCCCGTTGTCTCTGGTAAGTTACGTATCTTCGATCATTTTTGAATTTGAATCTGGTGTCACTGCGCATCGTTGCACTTTGATCGAGCTTCGTCGCTAGATAGCTTTACTCGAGGCAATTGCAACGTTTTCTGTTCAATCTTCTGCTTCTGCTTCTCCGTACGTGTTCTACTCACAAACCGTTTTGCTGCATTGATTTCGCTTCAGTGTCGACCGAGCAATGGCGTGCTCTATCCCTAAACTCAATATTTTTTATTCAATTGCCTTATTTTCTTGCAATGCTGGGTTCTATCTAAACTGTATGCTGCATTTCACCTTTCTTTCAAAGCTGGGTTGTATTCAAAAACTATTTGCAGCATTTCGCCTTTCTTGCAATGCTGGATTCCATCGCTAAACTATTTGCTGCGTTTCACCTTTCCTCCAATGCTGGATTGTATTCATGAACTGTTAATTTGCTGCATTTTGCCTTTCTTGCAATGCATGCTGTGTTCCATTCACAAACTGTTGACCGACAACATTTCGCCTTTCTTACAATGCTGCTGCATGTGTTCTCTTCGTAAACTGCTTGCTGCATTAATTTTAATTTGGCTTTCTCGCAATTGAATCCATTCTTACCATTGGTGTTCTGAACTAGACACTCCTGTTTGCTGCATGCTTTCTCAGTGACTACTCTCGATCAAGTTTGTTCGAGTGCACGGGAGGTCTGTCTGTCTGTCTGCCAGGCCCACCGTCCGTCCGTCCGTCCCAGTCTTCCTCGTAACTAAAATTGCAGGACAGTTGAGAACTGATTGACGACTCCGAAGACCTTGAGACAATCACCCCCTAGCTACCTTCTGTCGATTTCACTAATAATTAAATGAAAAGACTCCCAAACTCTTGGTACAATCCTACACCCAGTTTGAAATTTGAATTTTCACACTCCGTAGTACCGTTCGCTCCCGCATAGCGTCAGGGCCAATCAGTGCCCTCTTCCAATGAAAAGCCTCCACGTCAGACGACCTCCCGGGGACCAAGGTCGGTCGGGGTGGACGGACGGACGGAGCCTCTCATCTGGCAGATACTGGACGTAAGTAAGTGCAGTAATTATGGGGTTTTGACGGGGGGTAACTTCAGGTAGTTTGGCTGGAGCCTCCGTCTGCTTTATAAATTCAAGTAATATATAACTCCGTATAAAGTACGGGAATTTGGGGATGAGTCACCGCCCAAGGGATGAACCAGCTTTTTTTATTTTTATTTTTTTTTAGTGATTTAGCCTTTTCTAAATACTGGCGATCATTTTCAATGAACTTTCAATGAAGTGGCTACTTTAGTTCATTGTAGGGAGAAAACAATTTCGCTAAATAGATGAACATTAGTGAATTTTGGCTACACATAGATTTTGATGAGAAAGCAAAAGTGACAACATATTCATCTTTGTAGTAGATGTATACTAGTAAGAATTGAAAATGTGAACTAATGATTAAGATCTGGTGACTTTGTTTGGAATGTGTGATCATAACGAGAGAATTATTGGCGGTTATAAACTTGTGCTTATCAAATTCAATAGTAATGTTATGTTTTGGCACAAGGCTAGATGGCGAAATACAATTAGTGGGTAGTAAAATTAGGCAAAAAAATACAATTTCTATTCCTTAAATTCATATAGTAAAATCAAGGTACATAGATGGTGGGTGAATTTTGGCGATATTTAGCCAATAATAAAAACATTTGGGTGAATTGGCCCCTTCACTTAGCCACACCAAGTCATTTTAGAAGTGCAAGTAAAAATAGAAGCCCCCTATTTTGTACCCAAGTAATTTACCAAAAGCACCTCTCCACACAAATTTGAGGCCTTTGATTACAAATATGAATACAAAATTTGTAAATTTTATCATGTGTGGAAAATAAAAAATTTCAGCATTTTTGGAGTGGGATTAGTCCACCCCAGCTCAACCCAAGTGCACCAAAAATGTTGTCACATAACTTGGAAGTCCAATTTCAAGTGCTCTAGTTTAATTTTTTTATTAGAGCAAAAATGGAGTTTTCTGCTCTTGTAGTTTCTTCAAGCTCAAGTGGCAATCATCTCTCAACCCCCCTCTTAGATTATCTCCTTCATGGGCTCTTGATTAGCCTTGGTTTTTTTGGGTTTTTTAAGCAACGGTCGCTGTCTCTTTGAAAAGAAGAGAAAGAACTTATATTTGATGTTTGAATTCAATAAAATCCATTGGGAATCTTGTTCTCTCTCTTCTAAAATTTGTGAGGAAATTTTTTGATCAAAATGCGCTCATTTTTTGGAAGCCAGAATTTACTGGTTCAATTTAAATTCACTAAATTGCATTTTGATGGCTCCAATTTTGGAAGCTTATATCTCTTTCATTCAATGTTTGTTTTCAATAAATTAAAAAATTGGATTATGTTCCCCTTAAACTCTAGTTAGTTTAGTGACTTTTTCATACCAATCAAATATACTTTTTTGAATGTTTGGGAGTAATTCAAAGTTCAAAATCCAAATATTTTTGGACTACATTGAACTAAGGTGGCTTGTTTTGTCTTCATACAATGTCCATTTCCAATCATTTCTTTTAGAAAAGTTACACAAATCAGTCTAGATTATGTGGCTTGAATTTCATATCAATCCAATAAGTGAAGAAACACTAAGAAGCATTTTAGTAAGAGGAGGTTCAACCTTATATGTGCTTTTTGCCTCTTTTCTTGCTATTTTTTGACATTTTAAAACCATCTTGCAGACACAATGATGATGAGTCCATTGATTGATATTTTTCTATTCGTACTAAATTTGTTTGTTGATTTTGAAGTGCTTCATAAATTAAACTTATTTCATTTGAGTAGGATTAGAAGTAGAATTTTACCTCCACAAGTGTTATTAGGAAAATTTTAGCGTCCATTTTCTATTAAAACATTATATCTTGCAATCTCTATAGCCAAATGACTCCAAATTTCTATACCTTCAAATTTTACCTTCCCTAGAGTTGCCATCATCACTATGTATACATATCCAATTTCAATATGTATGTATGTATGTGGAAGAAACAACTTTAGAACATCTAGTACCAAAATAATCCATAATTCTTTGTAATTTACACATATGCAATCCAGATGTTGCATTCTTTGGTGTATTGGAGTTTTTTTTCACTTTCCAATAAGAAAATACAAAACTTTGATCAATCTAATGATAGTAAATAATTACAATAAGAAAAATGTGTCTATTTGGAAGATACCTACTATATGCATTATAGAGATTTGAGCTCTTGCAGAATGTACACAATCAAGTGGGGTGTATTAAGTGATATGAAATGTTTGACCCTCTACTCCATCGATTTGACTTGATGAGTCCTAAGAATGTTGAGAAGAAGATGTTGTATACAACACTATAAGAAACAAGTATTTTTATGGACCTCTAGAAAAACATGATAAAACATCACCTTTGACAAGATATGGATCAATGTTGATGTCATCTCAAATCCATCATAAAAAATGGGCAAAAAATGTGCTAAAATTTCAGGTTATATGTCTAAATTTGGATTTTTTTTTCTTGTATGTCAAATAAAATGGGGTCTTGCAAGCTTTGCAAAGGCTCTATGTCGAGGGATTCTAAGTGCCACATAAGCTCTTTTGGAAATAGGCAATGCCACTTGGGACAATTTTCATCCAATACCATTTTGACCAAGGTTGTGATATTAAATTAAAAAAAAAGTGACGTGAACCCCAAATTATGTTGAAGTGGCATGCTTTGTCAACACACTTTTGTGTCATTTCAAAATTTTAATGGTGTTTTTGAAACGTCAAATTAGATGTTTTTTGAAGTATCAATTGGTGCATACCCTACCTATAAGGCAAGATCAATAAAAAAATATTTTAAAAAAATTACAAAATAAAATAATATGAACAAGAAAATTTGTTGAATTCAACAATAATTGAAAAAAACTTACCATTTCCTATTTACCATTAAGAGAATTTTTTATGGTGAAATGAAGGAATTATTTCATTGGAAATTAATGAGTATGAAGGGGAGAGATACTATATTTATATCTATTTTTAGCCTAAAGTGAGACAAAAAGATATGAAATCCTAAAATATGTCAATTTGACCATTGAACAAGTGGACACTATTTCAAACATTTAGATGTTATTTCAAACATGTAGATGCTGTTTCAAACATCTCGACGTTGTTTTTGACATTTCACATTGAATAGTATTGTTGCTTTATGTATCCCATATGGATTGTTGCTATTCCTACTACACCACTTGTATATAGACTATTTGTTTTCATCCATGCTAAGCATCCTCGTCATCCATACATTTCCTTTTTTTTGCAAAGCTTGCCATGTGGTTGCCCTTTTCCTAAATTTTTCACTTACAGTAAATATTTTACCACAAATTGTAGTAAATTTTATTAATTTATCCATAATCAAAATGGACTTCTTGCCGATGTGGTAGTCTATGTTTTTTGGGATGTTACAAAAAACATGAACTTGTTTTTTTAAACATCATTAAGAACATGTTTGTCTATGGTCACATCTACTTGTTTTTTAATTTAGTTGCACATGTTTTCTACAACTTCACATCAAATTTATAGTTCTACAACTGTTAATCATTAACCTATGATGTCTCAAGAAACATGATATGTTTTTTTTCCTGTGACACAAAAATGTAGTTTTTTTATAGTACAAGGATGCTAAAAGTATACTTGAATTTTTTTTAAAATATTAATAAAGGAAATTTTACTACACAAATAATAAAAACAAGAACCCAACTACAAATAGCAGGGGAGGGGGGGAGCAAATGATACACTTGAGATTTTGATGTCATTAGATGGAATTTGAAACAAAGAGAGGGCCATTTCAAGCATGTGATATATATCATAAAAGATTGGTTTGTTGTCATAATATTAAATAAATAAACAAAATTATTTCATTTTTGAATGATTTTTTTTTTCAAAAACATTTTTATTGTCTAGTATGGCCAAATTTTAGCCATGTTAGACTATTGATGTCGCATGGTTCCCACATTCCTTGCAATTCAAGAACTCATGGACTTGTTGAACACTAAATCTCATCTACTGTAGTTTATGAAGTAAAGACTTCATGACTATGTAGTTCATCAAAAATACCCAAGCACTTCCCAAGCAAAAAAAATTTTAGTGCATGGAAGGATTTCATCAAACTACTACACATCATTAGAAGGGATTTGAAGGCAAGAGAAGCCCATTTCAGGATTGTTCCCTTGCATGTTCTTTATGTTGTTTAGAAATTGTGAATCAACCCTATTGGTTGAAATTTTCAAAATTTTGGAAGAATTTCTTTTTTCAAAAATTTGAAAGAATGTTCATAAACCTAGAACTGATTTAAGATTTTTTTTTCCAAAAATATATTTAAAAAATCTATATCTATATCTATTTTTTGACATTGCAATGTCTTAATCACATCAAACTGCTGATGTAGTACGTTCCCACAAATCGATTTGAAGTGGTTTTCTAAAGTTTTAAGATAGATAAATGCATTAAATTTCATACAAGAATTTTTATTTATTTTGATTCGTACCTAGGAGCAAAAATTATACCACAATAAGCTCAAAATGATGGAGACTGGGTTTAAAAAAAGTCACTAAACCTGAAATTGTAATTATTAATATTTTAATATATTATTTTTTTGTTTACAAATTAAATAGAAAGCGTTGATTCATTTCATTTGGACTATTGATATAAAAGTAATGGTACTTCTTATTTTGCAAGCAATCATCATATCTTTTTAAGATTGTAATGTATTGGTTTGATTTTGAACACGATTTTCACAATTTAAAAAATGTTCCACGAGGTTAAGTAAGCTTTGCTAGAACAATCTCATTGTTGTGCTTGGTGTGTACAATTCAATTCCATTTTTAAGCAATTAATAACTTATTTTTTCCTCCAATTTTATACCTATTTTTACTACACAATTTTTGAACTTTTTTTCTTTGACTTTCAACTCAAGTCTTCAATATAATTAAAAAAATTTGTAGTGCAAAAGTTTAAAGTCAAGAAGACTTAAAGTCAAATAGTCTATCCATAGAACATATTCAATAAAAATAATTTCTTCACTTAGCAGTTTCTACTTTTTTTAACTCTTGGGAATATAAAATATTTTTTTTCAATGTTTTTTTAATGAAAAAGAGTCCTTGAGACATCAAAGACGACTAAATGTTGTATATTCCCACTGTATTTCTAAAGATATTGAAATGAAGCATATTTTTTGTTCTACAATTTTATTTTATTTTATTTTGAATTTCAACTGTTGAGTATATGTTTGCTATGTTAAACAATCTTGTAGGCACAAATGAAATGATCTAGGACATTTCTTGAACTTGGCAAACGTCACCTTATAGATATGAGGCACCTTGTATTTGTTGCTTTTCCAAACAATAGTGTTGATGTTGGGCTTAGTGTCTACTTGGGTGTTGTAAAGATGTGTTCAGAAAGTAAGCTAGATTTCCTTTACACTCAAGAATAAGGCCAAACTATTCATATTCTTGGAACAACATGGCGCAAGCCAAATCTTGGGAACATTGCAACTTGAAAAATTGAGGTGGATTTTTCAAGTAGCCTTGGTGGGATATCAATGAAGGTTGCAACTAGTGCGATGCTTTTTCCTCCTCAACATGCAAAAACCATTTGTATGAATAATATTGCGTGCCTACTGCCTAGATGGAGATGCTTTAATGGAAAGAATTTTTAGAATTTTTAGTGGGACAAAAGGAGTATTTTTATATATTAAAATCTCATAAATGTTCCTTAGAAAATTGTTACACATCATTACCTAGAATTCCAGATCGATTTTCATGAGTATAAAATGTTAAATACTCTATATGTGTTCCTGTATTGTCTGCGCTCCCCTACAAAAACACTAATGAAGGGCTGACTGTCATAAGTGGCGCCTGTCGTCTCGCTTCTTTGGAGGGATTTGCCTGCGCCAACCAGGGACGAGGCGACATTGATGGGGTGCGTCCAAGCGAATGGATGTGTCGTCATAAATCAAAAGCTTGAATGCGCGGTTTAATAGTAAGCCAAGGGCCCTGGCATGAACGTTGGGACGACTGGCGGAGCTCGCAGGTGACGGGAGAGTGTTTTGTCTGACTTTGCTCGACCACGGCGACGGATCGAAGGGGTTGCGATTCGGATGGCAGTGTGCTCATCATTCTTCTCTGGAGGGGTCTGCCATCACGAGCACATCTGGTCGAGACATGAGCGGGAACCCAGCGAGTCTTAGTTTCATCGTTTAGCTAGCAGCTAGCTTCTGATCGAACTGCGAAACTCACATTGGAAATTCAGCGATGGAAGATGGCGGAGATCGTTGCCGTCATGACACTGTGGTGGCCGAGGTTGATGTTGTAGCTAGAAAAATGTCTACTTCATGGCGTGGTTGACAATTGGGGACGTAGTCGGGGGACGCGCATTTTTTGTTTCGTGGCCGAGCTTGGGTTCGTTCTTCATCTAGTCGTCTGTGTTTGCGTTTTAGTGGTGTGGCATTGGCTGCAACATTTCGTCTTCTGAATGTTACGGTCATCTTCTGCCAACTCCAGTTTAAAGTTTGTCCGGTTCCTCAGCTACAGAGGTTTGTTTGGAGATGTATTGGGATTTAAGGTCAACGTAGTATGCCGCCATGGCGCTCCAAGCAATGCAATGTCCATCGCACTTGAGACGGCTGCTGCGCACATCAACAATACTACTGCGCAGGTGATGAGGGTTCTCAGCTCGGCTTCTGGGTCTTCTTTTCAAACAGTCAGAGAGGTTCGAGACTTTCGAAGTCCTGCAGTTGTAGTTTGAGGTGGTTGACTGGCCTCTGAAGTCTGAACCCATGAGGGTGATGGACGAGCTCACCGAGGCTCACCGGCGGACGCCGTCCTTCCAGCACGCCGGAAACCAGTCGCCACGAGTGGGCAGTAGCTGTGCTGGCGCGGTTTACCATTTTATTCAAGATTGGAGCCTCAGCAAGCGCTTCTCATCCACCAAGTGCATCATTTCGGGTACGCTAATCAGCAGCTAGCCTGCCTACTCACCCTGAGCTACGCTTAATTCAAACATCCCCTAAGAATAGCTTCGAAGCTCGTTCAGTGTTTTTCTCCAGTGCGTTACTCTGTGTGGCTAGTAGCAGTGCGTAGTGAACGGATACACAAATGCACATTGATTTGCTCATTGCTAGCTTCCCTACTACTGCATAATTTCATGGAAATTCTACCAGCATTGGAGCGATGGTTTCTTCTTTGGCTGCATTTCCCTGTGAGTATCGCTGGTATCGGTTCTTAGAGTGTGGAACTTTTAAGTGTCCCCTGTTTGCGTAGCCCTAGGTGATTAGTACGCAATGTGAGTAGGTGCTGCACTTATGACACAGTGGTGAGGAGATTTCGCAAGGTTGCGTTGCTGATGCTTGGAATTTGGCGGTCTGGCAGAAAGGCTAAACCAAGATGCACTGTACTCTAGGGGGGACGGGAGCCTCATCGAGAGTGCAAGTCCCGCCGCCTCGAACCTTCCACTTCCACTGGTAAGAGCTCAAATTTATCAAATGGATTGAGCAATCTTGTTGCTCGCTGGATTGCAACACAAGATGTTGAGGAAGTGTCTTTTTCTTCGTATACTAGGAGAGTTCCGCCCTCTCAAATGGTATCTCAACTTGCACATGCAGGAGGTTATTGTCGTACTCGTTCAACTGATGTGCGTCAGAGTTCTGATGTCGTGACGTTCAAGTGCCTAGACCTGCAGAAGAAACTAAGACTGTTGTAACACTTGCGTGTCAGTCGGGTGATTGAAACTATCCCAATTTTCACCGTTATCTGCCGTTTTGACAATTATGAATTTGAATATGCAGAAGGAGGAGGCTCTTTCTATCTCGAAGACCATGCCGTCAGCATTGCAGTCCACCCCGAGCCCCACGTCTGTGAAGTCGGACGCCACTAGCAAACGTTCTCCTGGGGTTGTAGCACGGCTCATGGGCCTTGAATCTCTCCCCGAAAGAACGTGTAATTCGTCTTCAAAATCTGGATCGCTGCATTCTGAAACACCGGCATTGCTTGGACCTCCTCCCCTGTTACTCCCAGAGCTTCTTCGCCTCGAGCTGCAGCACTCCAAAAAGTCTTTCAAGGACAAACTTCCAAGCTTTACGAAGAAGGCACCGGATTCGAAAGGGGCTATGCCCCAGAAGAAGAAACCAGTATCCCATGTTCGAGAACAAGGGCACCCGTATGTCAATTCTAGAGCTCCGAAAGCTTCATCAGGACAGGAAGATGTGAAAGGCTTTGGGAAGCAACCCTTCCTTGCGCGGCTGAAGCATACAGGTGGTCCTTCCATACCCCCTTCTTCAAAATCGCAGAACTCCCATTCCCCGACTCTCCCTTCAATGTTTCAGAAGTCACATTCCCCGATGCTGTCACCGGCGATGCTCGGGGCAAGGAATACCGTTCGGCTGCTGGAGGCCGCAGTGAAAGCTCTGGAGCCCCCACCTGCCCCAAGGAGAAAATTTACTCTTACAAACGGTGACTCAAATCGAAGCGAGAGCGGCCGATCGGAGAAGACGGCCTTTGGAACTTCCAACTATGGCCGAGGGGGAAGTCCGTCTAATTCCGCCACCAAGCCGGGAAGAAACCAATCTAGGAGTGGGAAGGATGACAGAGCTGAATCGAACTCTCCTGGAAGCCGGAGTACTTCCAGAGCCCCAAATAGACAAGCTTCAAGAGCAAGGCACGACACAACCCTTGTAGCTGCACCGTCTACCTTGCAGTCTCAGAGATCGAGAACTCCAACTTCTAAAAGGATGAAGGAATCTTCCCGACCGTTACTACGCACTCACGAGGCTTCAATTCGAGGTTTCAAAACTGACCTCGGAGACTCTCCTTTAGGAAAGAAATTGAAAAAGAACGACTCCCGCCCGCAAGCTGTAGAGTCTCAGAAACCTCTCGGTACCCCATCTCCGAATAAGAAGACTGACTCTGCTGAGCCGTGTACTCCTGACCGAAACCCTAAAACTGATGGCAGTGAAAGTTCACCAACCGTTGTACCAGAGAAGCCTCGTGGTTTTCGGTCCATTCGGTTCCGAAATAGAGGCGGGAAGCACGAGACGTCAATTGCACCGTCGCCTCCAAATGAACCAGGAGAAGTCAATTGCAAAGACCAAGGAAAGCATGGATCTCCCACTGAGGAGAAGCGAATTGCAGTGACACCTCCGAAGGAAGCGAAAGTGTCTGGATTCAGCTACAACATGCTCTTCAGAAAACAGGGGACTAAGAAGGAAGGGAATGAAACTGGTGATGCCCTCGTTATGAGACGGGCAGATAGCACTTGGATGCGGCATCTCATAAGGAAGCCGAGTAGCATCCCGGGGACGTCGAAATTGAGCGAAAAGGTGAATGTGGAAGTGACGGAGGTTGTGGAACAACAAGAAGTTGTTTCACAGGCGCCTGCATTATCACCGGTTCACCATGAAGAGGGACCCAATGTTGTGCAAGCAAGGTACAGATCCATTGATGATGTTTTCCCGGAGCTTCCAATGGAAGAGAAGGATGCATGCGGGCCCTCACCTGAGCTTGCGAGGACCATCCATGCAGTAGAGGAGCTGCATTCACTGCGACACGATGATGCAGACTACCGATCTATTGAGCGAATGTTTGGGAAAGAATTTTGCAGGTCACGTATGGCCGCGGAACTAACGAGCCCTGAGATGTCGCCAGCCCCTGGGACAAGTCCTGAGTATGGAGTTCCGGGGACGTTTCCGAATAGTCCGAAGTTTGAGAAGACCGATTCGTTCTCGTCAAGTAGTCAACTCAATCTGCACGATATGTTTGAAGTTGTTTCGGGGAGTCGCTCGCATGACATGGGTCGAAGACGTAGCTTCTGTTTGTCGGAGCCTCAAGAGCGTGTTTTGAATGAGTCGGATGCCGAGGAAGTCGAATCCGATGCATGTAGTAACTGCGTTGGCGAGCATCTTGAGGTATACTCCACGATATTTCGATTTTGAAATCTCCCTGATAAATTCTCTCGCAATTCAAGGTAAACCATAGGAAATCAGAGTCGAATGTGATGAGTGGTGGAATTTAGGTGTTGGAGCATCAGGAATGTTCCTTAGATCTCTCCACGTAGTTGTGATGCTTCTTCAAGGATTCGACTGAAATTGCCCGGCCTATGTTTTATGTGCAGAATTTCAAATTTTCAGTAGCTGCGGGGTGGATGACTCCACCAGCTTTGAGGGAATTTGAACAGAAGCTAGCACAGGAGTGTGTGATGTCGACGCCACCTTCTTCTTCGAACTCTGAAGAGGACCTGGAACATGAAGATCGGATTTCGACACCACCTGCTTTGAAGAAGTTTGAAGAGGAACTGGAACATGAAAGTGCGATGCTGACGCCACCTGCTTTGAAGAAGTTTGAAGAGGATCTGGAACATGAGAGTGTGATGCTGACGCCACCTGCACTAAAGAGTTTCGAAGAGAAACTGGAACATGAGGGTGCGATGTCGACGCCACCTGCTTTAAAAGAATTCGAAGAGAAACTAGAACTTGAAGGTGCGATGTCGACGCCACCTGCATTGAAGAAGTTTGAAGAGAAACTGGCACTTGAGGGTGTGATGACTCCGCCTGCCCTGAAGAAGTTTGAAGAGAAACTGCCGCAAGGCTTCTCAGATATAGACGACAGTCATGTTTTGTGTCCTGACGAATTCGGGCAACCGAGTCCTGTCTCCGTTCTTCAATCGCCTTTTCTTGACGAGATTCCTACTACTCCAGATGCAAGCCTAGCTGGTTAGTTCTACTTCCACGCAGTGACTGAGTTTCCAAATCCACTTGTATTTTCATGTAAACCAAAATCAGAGTATGCATACTGATCACTTCGATTTTATTTTGCTGAACTTGCAGAGGCTCAGCGTGTCGGAGACACAGAGGCTTCTGGAACCAAAGACGACGACGAAGATGAGACGGAGGAAGCGAACGAAAATACGGCGACCTCGAAGCTTTCAAACGCGGTCATGCCGGAGATGATTCAGACGGACATGATCGAGCAAGTGATTCTGGACATTTCCAGGATTCGAAGTATTGATGTGACGAAATGTGGTATTGAGCCACAGATTATTGCACCAGTAGAGCCACAGCAGGAATTAAACTACATCAGACAGGTCTTGGATCTGCCCAGAAAAGGAGACTTTCGATGTCACTCTGCCGTGAACCAGTCCTTGTTCAAGAGACTTGAGTTCGGAAGCAGGACACATGGACCAAGCATACGATCGGAGCGGAGGCTTCTCTTTGATTCTGTGAACGAGGTGATGGCGCTTGAGCCATGGCTGAAAACATCGTCCTTCTATGTCGAGCTGCCGATGTTCCCCGACCTGCACGCGAACTCCAAGTTCCGCTCGCCATTATCCGGAGAGGAGCTTGTGCACGAAGTGTACCGAATGTTCTGCCACTGGAAAGATATCGCAGGCAATTGCCTTGATGATTTGATCGACTACGATATGAATGTCCCCGAAGGCCGGTGGGTAAACTTCGGCCATGAAGTGGCGGATGTCGGCCTCGACATTGAACGCACGCTGTTACACGTTTTAGTTGCTGAGGTTGTCGATGACTTGACCTCCCTTATCGCAAGACGACGTTGAAATCACATGGTCGTCAACCGATACAATTTTATGTCCATTGTATTTTTCTGAAACTCAGAGGGTCACAAACAAGAACGATATCCGACGCCTATGGTGACTTCTTTTCCACCCAATATTCGTAGGTCCGGTGGAGCTGAGCGAACAGTGAACTTGTACATATACCAACGGAGGCGAGTATGCCAATTTGGAAGGACCTGCTACCCTAAACTTTCTTGGAGCGTTTTCGACGCAGATGATTTCTTGTGACTTCACACAGGTGATAGCATTAACCCTGAAGGCTTAGCGGAGGAGATTGAGGTCTAGGCATATGATTTCTTTCGGCAATTGTGTGCTTTTTTTCGGTGCAATCTTAATGAGCTTCAGCGACACTGCTCGAAGAGCGTCGGTGAAAGTATTTCTACTCATTGTCTCCGACATATGCGCGTCTTCCTTCGCGTGTTTCGAAGTTTAGTGCGGCCTATATACAGGCATTTATTTGTCACAGCTGTAGATAGCATTAGGCCCATGGAGAGAAGCTTAGCGGTGAAGAGAGAGAGGTCCAGGCATTAGCGTCGCACACAACTTCAGTCAACAATTGTGTTCTATTTTTGGTTCAACGTGATGAGTCCAGCGGCACTGCCCAGAGGGCATTGGTGAAAGTATTTGTCTGCTTCTCATCGCCACATCATTCCTCACTTTTTAACGTCTTTGATGATTAGGTTCAAGTCAATCGTCCAGTATTGCAGCATTGCAACCTAACCCTAACGGAGTTGCCTAACCTGAAACGTAACCGCAGAAGCTACACAAGTTTCCATTTGAACATGCCTGCTGCAAGTCCGCTAACGGACAAGGCTATCCTATCTTGCCGGAACTTAGGTTTTGAAGATGAGACTTCCTCTGAAGACGCTTTCCTAAGCTGGCATGTCTGTTGTACGATGACAGCTACGCTAATTCTACTTCCGTTACGATGTTTCTTTTTAAATGTTTGTGTCATTCATATTCTGGCGGAACTGCTCGCAGCGAATGCATTCAAGAAATTCCATAGCCCGAAGCTACAATGAGGCAGATAAACTTGATCCTGCAAATGGTTCAGCTTCCGTTCCGCAGAGACATTCAACTTCCATACCGATTTCTTTGAAAGATTTTACACAGACGAATCTATGAATCTATAACTACAACTCTGTTGCTTACAGATTTCGCCGCATTGTATGAAAAATGGTAGGGTGCTCTCGCGGTTATAGAATTCGGAGGTTGTTTGAGTATTGGATTGTCATACTACGTGCGAGACTCCTCCCTTGATTTGAAAGCTTGGCAGCACGTACAATCATGGGCAAGGGGGCGAAGCAACCGACCCCGGAGGCATCCCCGTCTCCCAAGAGCGACGACACCGTGATCCAGCACCGCAACTCGGTGTTGACGACTGCCAACCAAAATATTTGGACGGAGATGCTGAAAAAAAATGAGAGTTTTGCCAAAGTCGTTCCGACGACGTTCCCACAATCGACCCTTAATAGCCGTTTGCCGTCGCGAGTTGCCAGTCCTGTAGAGTTCCGCCCGAAAATATTACAAGATTCGTACAAGATAAACCATAACGTGGGCGTCGGCCTCCCTACTCAAATCCAACTCTTTCCCCAGCGGCGCAGGTCATCGCTCCCAGGCAGCGGCGGGGCGTATGAGCTTGTTTCTGGCGTTGGAAGGAAAAGCAGAGATGGACCTCAACTTCGGCGTAAGATCAATCACATTATGGTTAATCACCTCATTGATCTCATTCATTTCATTATTGAAGTGGGCTGCGCGTATATGCCCTTCCGCTGCAGCCATCTCCATGACTATTCAACTCTGAACATTTGCTCGTGAAACCGAAGTGTGTTTGAGACGCCATTTTTTGCAATGCAGAACAGGGGAGGCGATCGACGTTGCGAGGCCAGCGCTCCTTCCTGGAGAGCTCGTCCATGTCGCAGAAACTGCAGTGGATGGATCTCCAAATGCGCGTGCCAGAGTATTTGGAAAATCTTCGAGGCTTATCTCGGCAAGCTCACAACCGCGATGCACTTCACGCAGACGAGTCTCATCTTCCTCAACTTGGACAAAAAAGACGCAGCACGCTGGTTTTGAACGAGGACGGGTGTGAAGGAACGGGGCAACTGCCGTGGTTCAACAGATCGTCCTCGGCAAATCGAGTCTCCGTCATGAGGACCTCCAGATCGGTGAGCAGGTCGTCGTTTACAAGGCCGTTAGTGAGCAAGACTGCTACAGAAGAGAGGATACTTCAAGGCAGGGCTGTCGAAGACAGAAGAGCTCGTCAGGGAAGCGTTATGGAGGTTCCTGTTAATCCAAAACATTGGCTCTTGCAATCTCTGGGATTGCAGGACCGCGAACTTCAGGAGCTTTTTGATCAGGTATGCTCGAATTTCTTCAAAGCTTACGGGAGGATCACCACGATCAGGGACAATGGCTAGGGCATTTAGGGTTTCAGAACTCGAGTTAGCATGCATGTTTCTGAGTCCTTCACTTTGAGATTACAATGAGTGAGAGGTCACAATCTGTTGCACCCTAATCATTTTCCAAAATCAAGGAGTGTGACCTTCGATTAATCAGTATAGAGTCCTGGAGACATCATTTTGCCTACAATAGTCAGATTTTTTGAGAATCACATTTTTATCATTATGTGTTTGAATTTCGTCCGCATAAAATTTCAAAGTAGGAGGTTGTTGACCAGTATAAGTGACAATTGACAACCCCATTTCCATTCAAAGATCAGTGTCCATAGACATTAACCCAAGTCCTGCTAACACATTTGCTAGTTAGTCCAAACAATTGTTTGACAAGGCAATAAGCATATGAGACTGGATCTGGTTTCTGACGGTTTTCGTATCCTCCATCTAATGTGAGGTCTCTGTTGGAATTGTATGTGCAGATGGAAGATGTGCCTGAGCTGAACGCATTTGATATCTCTGGGGTGCGAGATGAATGGAACGAGCTTGGCAAGCGGACGTCGGAGTTTCTTCCGGATGTTAGCATGCTCGTGAAGGATCAAACTCTGCTTGACAAGGTGAAGAATCTGCTCACGCGCTATATCGAGGTTCAGGTTGCGGTGAAATCACAGAAACGTGAGGAGGGGGAGGAACAACTCGCTGATGAGGAAATGCGAGTGAAATCCCCTGCCATCTTCCAGGTACGACACCCTCAAACTTAAGGCGTCGCTGCACAAATTTTTTCTCTTGCATTGTTTCCTCTTGAGAGCTACAATCGAGTTGTGTGACAACCAATGCGCACATGTTGTAATGCATCGCTGAATCCTCTCTGAAGAACATAGTCACCTCTTTATCTTCAAATTAAACAAGGTGTCAGATGACATCCTTCGTCTCCATCATCCCCGCTGAATTCTTGAGGTATGAACTTCCCTTTGCAATATGTGAAAGGTTCTCCAAAATGCAACGTGTACATCTGTCTGAAGCTCATGTTACTGTTGCTGCAAGTGTCCCAACCCTCGTAATGCGTATGCAGAAGACGAGTAGTGCTGAAAGTGGAAGTCTCGAGTAGGAAGACTAATAAATGTGAAACAGCTTTCTAAGATTTGCGTTGGTGTTGAATAGTGATCCAGGGCTTTGAGCGGAATCAGGAAGGAAACTTGTTGCCGGTATTCAGCAAGGGAAGCACCCTGTGCTCTCTTTGCGGTCAAATGAAAATAAAGAAATTGACACACGATAATTTGAGGTCCACGAGTCCGGTGCTTGAACCAACGCACGCTCTTCCCTCGTTCATTCCTTTTGAAGACTACGTCATCTTTCAATCTATTGTGCAGGTACTAGTCTGACCTTCAATCGATCTGAATCGCATATGCTTCAGCAAACACTAAAAAAACCCTTCCATCTTTGAGAGAGTTTCCGCATCCAAGACTCGTCATTACCAAGGTTCCAAGATTTACGAAATTGACAATCTGAAACATTTGTTTGCGAGTATTCTACTAGGAATTTGTGGATAGCAAGGGCAACTGACATGCAGGATCTGGTGGTGGTGGGAAGAGATGTTAGCCAGTGGGCCATGAGAAGGAATATAAGTCCGTCTACAGTCCTCAAGAGAAACTGTTCTGCACAGTGCTATTCCCTGCACTCCAGGTACAACCTATCCTCGTTTTTATATTCTGTTGATTTTCTTAAGGAAAGAAACCAAATGTTCTCCTTGATAGAGGAAACCGTTGATCTCTGACGTTGGGATGACATTGGAGCATTGTGCAGCCAGGAAAGAGAGAAGACGTGATGTTGTTGGGGGAGTGGCTTCAGCATGCTGTGCACAACAAGAAATGTCACGACAGTGACGGCCATGTTGCTGATATCGATGTCTCCTTCCATTTACATTCCATTGCCTTCTTGGAAATTCTTCGACAGGTACACAGAAAAAACTGATGTATGATGTTTTGCAGCACATTCTCAACATGCTTGAAGTGTTCTTGTCTATTGAGTATTCTGTCGCTTTCATGACCTCAGAGTTTGACAAATATTGGACACTATTGAGGGAAAGATAATGTGTTGTGCGTCCTGTTACGTGAAATGCTTGGTTTCTCACTAAGCTACATGCCTGGCCCATGCTCGGTCTAAAAAAGTGGTTTATCAGGTGAGCTTTGAATGTGAAGAAAGAGGAGACATGCTACTTCACTTGTGGCGGCAAACGCTTCGCATTTTCAACCAGGTGTTCAAGCTTCTTCGGTCTAAATAAGACTTTTTGTGATACTTTTGTCTTGGCCAATTTGATATTGGTTCTGGAGAGTTTTTATTATCTTATCCTCAGATTGGGCTGGGGATGAAAACATGCATTTATAATGTGAAGATTATACGTGATGAAGACATCAGCTCACATCTCTTATAATTGAGAATACTTGAAACTGAATTGATTTTACAGCTGAAATTGACTTGAGTCAATACCGAGTAGAGAGTGCTATATTAGTCACCATTTGAGTAATTGCGAAATTTTCCTGTCTTCAGCTGTATGATCCAAACTCCTGGGGTTAGTGATTGACCAAAATCACCCCTGATCCTGTAGACATTGTATCTTTTATACATGAGTTATCTGTACTGTGTGTGTATTCTAGCACGGCCTTCGTGCGGAAACCTCCTCGTATGTTTAGTGATGCGAACAGTCATTTTCTGATAACGCCAAATCAATAGCCCTTGCAAACTTCTTAATTCAAGGCTTATCCGGGAAGAATTTTTTGGGTATCCAGGTGATGGCGAGCACTGAGCCCAAAATGGCATCAATCTCAGCTGAACTCGTTCGTTTGAGGGAGGTGATGGATCTAAGCGAGTATCAGTTTTCAGATTTGACGCGAGAGCTGACATCTATTGCGCTCAAGCTAAAGATGGTTTCGGATAAGCTCAAGCAGCAAAACATGCAGATTACGCGCCTTCAACGGTGTCGCCTCTGCCTTGCTGAGAATCTCACCCCACGTACAAGAGAGAAATTTGTTCGAAAAGTGACTCTGAAACGATTTTCCAATAATGCCGAGGCGTTGCAACTGCAGGAGGATGCGAAGGCAGCGGAGGAACTGCTCCAAGAGTATCGTACTTCAAAGATTACGCCGGCCCCAAGTGGACCATCTGTGCAAGGTTGACACGATACACATGACATATTTTAGATACACGAATATGTGATTTGTTAAGAGTTTTGAGTCATTTCGTGATTTCACCACCAGAAAACACAGTCTAGCTAAATGTGACTACTCTAGTACGTCTTCGGTGCACTTACAAGGGAAGTATTCGTAACAGTTGCGGGTGAGAGATTGTGCAGGAGGTGGAAAAGGTGCCCCACCTGAATCAAGAGACAAAGGTGGATCAGGAGAGGTCGTAGGAGAGTCTGCGTCTACAGGAGCGATTGTCAGTGACAATGGCATAGCCGTAGGTGCGCCAACACCGGAAGCCATAGCTGCAAATGTTCAAGAACCTGCTGCCAAGGGTAAAGAACCTGCAACTGTCACAGCTTCTCCAGGAGATTTAATAGCTGGGTCACCCGAATTCAGAATTTTCAAAAGGATTTCACAGGGGCTCACGCATGATGACGGACTCCATGCTGATGTGCCGGCGCAAACCGATGATCCTGCAAAGAAGCATCCATTCTGGGACGTTTTAGAGAGGCCCAAAACTGCACCTCCTCGCTTGAACACCTATGGGATGGAGGTGTTTGAGCCCTTGTCAGCTGAGAAAGCTGCAGCATTCAAGAAGCTGAAGCGAGAGAAGCGGTTGAAGCATGACGAAGAAACTAGGAAAAGAGGAAAAGTTGTGGAAAATGTGGTTGAAGGTGGAGTACAAGAATCAGAAGAGAGCATCAGAGAGCTGGCAACCGAGACAATCATGCTTCTCGAGCAAGTGACGTTGAACCCAAAGATGGCCAATCGATTCCGTGGAATTCTTGCGAAACTTCGCATGTTGAAGGAAGGTGATCTTTCTGTTGAAGGAGGATGGCTCGAAGGACTTGACCCTGAGACGGAAGCGAAACTTACGGAGTTGATGACCAGCATGGGCCTTGAAGCTGAAGCAGACCGGAAAAAGAGAGGGAAGAAAGAGTAAGTTACAAGAACCTGTAGATTGAATTAGTTTTTCTAAAATCAAGTACACATTGAGAGGCTACATTTTCAAAGTCCTTAGCTGTACTGTCATATTAGGTGAAATTAAATTAGTACGGAGTATCATGTAAGTAAGCCTGCGCTTGCGACGATCTCAAGGAATGTACACAGGCGAGTTCATAGCAGATATTCTGAGACATTCTGGCTTTGACTAGTGATGACACCTTATCGTGCAACCAGGATGATATGGTTTGAGATTATTGAGTGGGATCAGTTATTTCTCATTTGATCTGATAAATCTTATTATTTGGTGCAGTCAATGGGGCAAGCTGCGACCCGGGGATTCCAAACGAGGAAGCAAGATGGCGGATGTTGCCGATGAATTGATGTCCCGTAAAGGATCTGCGCGAGGATCTGAAACTAAACCGTATGATCATCTCCCGATGTGCTTTACTGTTTTGTTGCTCAATCTGCTTGGTGAAAGTGTGCGTATTTGCGTTGCACTAGCTATTGTTATTGAGTCAATTTCAAAACAATTTCATAATATTTTGAGGGCAGTGTACACATCCGTGGATTCACGTGCTGAATCTGTGATATATGAATTTATCTTCTAAATATATATTAATTTTGCGACCTTTACGACCTTTACGGCATTGATAACTGGTTTACTTAATGGTAATGAATCCTGTTCATTTCATCTACTTTGAACCAAACCAAGTTAGTCTTTAATGTTACAGGTTGAAAGCGAAAGACCTCCCATTTGTGCCGCTAGGTTTTGCGAAGATGATGAAAATCAGCCCTCCTCCCAAAGTCATTAAAAACTTCAACGAGCGGCAGGTTCGTAACAAACTCTACCAAGTAAACCGCTCACTTGACAACATTCTCAAGTGTTCTATACAGCAAGAACTTGGTCTCAATTCTCAATGTTCAGTACAGGACTGAGCTCTAGCTTCAAGTGAGACATATCTCATTGAATGAGCCGCTCTATTCTGATTTATGCGTATTAAAGACAGAAAAATTGGAGAGTTTCTAACATATTGGTGTTATCTTCCCCAGTTGTTAAAACTTGTGGAGGGTATCTATACTTCTAAAATAGTGGCAGATGCGGTGGATGATGAAGTCAATAACGATCGGCAGACTGCTTGTGAATTCGTTTATGACTACATGCTAAATATCTACGGTCTAAAAGGCCTGGCTGAGTCTGCTGTCCATGGCGTCTTTAAGAAGATCAAGAAAATGATGGTTAGCAAGGGCATCGAAAAATGTCACAAGGTTGGGCTTTCCTGCTGGATTCTTCATCTGTATTGTAGATTGCTGTTGCTTACCAGTTTGTAGTTTTGTAGTAAGGGCTTGTGTTATTGTAGTGATTATCTGGTGCAAGCCTGACATAGTTCTACTGAAGTATGTCTTACACGACCCATATGATTACAAAACAATTCTGTTAAGGAAGAACAATGTCTGAATTTTTATCAGAATCTAAAACCAATACCATTTGGAAAATGCACGCAGGTGAGGTTGTTCCAGCGCTTCTGTGGCTTTGACCCTGCCAAAGGATACGCCGAACCAGATCTTTATATGTATCTGAAGGTGCTCGCAAGAGGTCAAAGCAAAGTAGGTGTTTTATACACGGAGCAGGATGATGGGATCGTATTCCTCAATTGTGCTCAAGCTGATTACTTGTTTGATGAGCCCTCCCTCGTGGAACATTTCAATGGAGACCGGGATGCCGCTGCAGATTTTATCAATAAGTTCGCAGGGCTCCACTCTACAACGGAGAAAGTTACACCAGAAGTACGCCTTTCACTTCTAATCTAATCGTTTTTCTCCACTATTGAACATGTTTTCTCTACTACTGAGCATGCGATTTTAATCAAATTAACTGTTTATTGATCAACATGCACCAGCTACAAAAGATTCTGAAAGCAACGCAAGTGAAACGACTGGACTTTGACCTGCTAATGGAGAACGTCATTGATTTCAATCCTTCCAAAGTAATATGTCTAAACTTCACCACTTGATTTATCAGAGAATTCATTTGAATTTTTTTTTTCATGAGTATGTTCCCTTCTCCTCGCCCTTGCGGTTTATGAAAGTAAGGTGGATCTAGGCAGTATATCCTGCTAAGATTTCTACGCTAATGGTATATCAAACATTGCGACGTTGAAGTTTTGTCAGTAGTCGGACATAGTTCTTGACTTCCAAAGTGTTCACGCTTTTTCACATCCTTAGTGAAATCCTCTTAAAATATGTGCAGAATTCAATTTGCTTAAATAGATGCCACTTCCATGTCTTACAATACGCAATCAAAACACTAAATATTTCAAGGAAGTTGTTATCCATTCACTGAATCTTCAAGAAGGTATACACCAGGATATTCTTTCTCAAATGGTTTGTTAAATTCTTGCAGGAGATTTCGAAGACAATGAGATTGAAAACACCTACAAAAGTCCAACCTCTCACAGAGGAAGAGGTTAGTCTATATTTTTCTTATAATGAGCGTCATTTTAAAGACTTTTGCATAAAATGTTACTTTAACTGAATATGTTCGAAACCACTCGATGTTCTCATCATCAACCCATTTCTGAGAGCAGTATTTTCTGCTGAACGCACAATGGAAGTTCTCATCATCAATGGATCACCGTACCCTCAAGTGGTAAATGGACCGATTGAAACATGTCATATATCTCTGGCATGCTACATGCCTCGCCATCCCAATCGAGTTTGTCAGAGCTCTGTGTAGTGTCTTTTAGATTCTAGTGATGATAAATTGGAGGGAATTCTTCAGGGCTTTGCAGTTCATGAATTGGGTCATGATCGAGCCAGAAAGTGGATACAATGAATATGCTTCTTGACAAGTCTCTTATGCTGTTTTCGTGAAGTCATTCTGCATTCTGGAATTTTTGCAGGAGAAGGCACTAGAGAATCTGTTCGTCGCTGGGGATGCAAACCAGGACGGCGTTTTGACATTCACAGAGTTCCGAGAAATTATAAGCTCTGCCGAGCCTTCCATTACCCAGCAGAACGCACTACGCATGTTTCGTGAAACTCTTGTTCTCATGCCTGACGGAGGCGATAGCATCAGCCCTCAAGCTTTTGCAGCTGTTGCACATGCACATGGCATTAAGGCACCGACTCAGATCATTTTCAACCTGTTGAAAAAGACGTGGGACCAGGTATTGGAGAAATGTCGCATTTTCTGAAACAAAAATGAATTCTAGCTGCATAGTGTAGTGACTGCCAGAATTCAAGTGCATTGGGGTTCTCAATGAACATGATTGCAGATCCTTTATTCACGGGTCGGTCTTCGTTTTCATTGAGAAGATCTGCTACAGTGGCAATACATGTTTGTTAACGCATTTGAATGAAGAAAATCTGATGCCTACTGTTTTCTGATGGCCAGATCCAAGACGACGTAAATCCGGACAAAATGGAACAGGAAGCACAGATGCAAGAAGCATATGATCTCCGAGTGAAGTTGGAAGAACTGATATCATCAGGTACTATCGTCTCAGAGGCAGTGTTGGCATTCCGTGATTTCGTGCTCAAGTTCTGTGGAGGCAAAGAGGATGCCGATGAGAAGCCTGCCGACGCAGGTCACGAGTCTGATGAGTCTGAGTGATCACAACACCTTTCTCCGACATTCTTCTGTCCACTTCATGGTGAGGGTTCCGGAAATGAGTAGGCGCACCTCCTTTCGTTGAAGTTTGGGAGTGTGATGAGCGTTGTCATCACGCCGTTAGATTGTAAGATGATTAGTGTTGTAAGAGAATTTCATGAAATAATAGCCCACGCTAGATAGAAAAAAGAGTGTAGTGATAACCACTCTCCTGGAAGCACCTCCTTTTCATCGAAATTCCAAATGAGAATAAGAAATGTCAAACGCGAGAGATGGTGCCAAAATTGCTGAGAAGACATATTCCCGGCTCATAGAAGAGAAAGGCTGCTGCTTACATTCATTTTGTGCAGACCCAACTCACAGTTTTCAGGAGGATTGGAATTTTTTCGACCGTACCTTTCGTTCAGTTTTCGATTCAAGTGGCACGTTTCAGCACTATCGTCGTAGACATAGAGCAATTGGAGTCAACCTGGAAATGGGAGACAAACGATTTGATATTCTATTGGAAATTGAAATTCTCTCTTATCAGGTAATAGCTTGGCAGGGTCAGAACTTTCTCGATCCCATCCAAGGAAATGTCTCGTTGACGGGTATGTAAAAAACATTTTTCTCTCACAAAAATCAGCTTGCTTTTGTCGAATTCAATCAGATCTAACCAACTGAAGAGGGTTTCTCGCAAACGAAGTGACGAGCTACGAGATTATTACGATGATGCTGAAGTAATGCTATATGGACTGATTTGTAACGTGGAGTATGCAATTGAAGCAGGATTAGTTTTTCGACAACCATTCATCTCCGTCAATGAAGCTCGACGTCGTCATGAACGGCTTCACCTGCTTACACGTCTGCTCCATTGCACAGTCGACTCGCCGACTGCTATCTGATCCTGGACCAGAGCAGTCGTATTGCCCATTAAACACCGTCCTGAAAACAAACCGTCCAAACAATGTCTGGGCACCATTTTCTTTTCTCAACGTAACTTCGAACAAGAATATTTTAGAAATTGATTGTAAGAAAATGATAAGTAGATTTGCACAGGTGCTGTTTGTTTGAAAGATGAATTCAAGGGTAGAATTGGTCTTACTTTTGTCGGTTGCTTTCACCCCAGTCATACCATCCCTCGGGAAGAATCACGTCGGCAAACCATGTGTTGATGAAGACAACTCGGGAGTAAGGACCCCGGGCCTCGTCCAGACACAGTGCATCTCACGAAGGCGAAGCCAGAGTCATCTTTTGCACTTGACCTCTTCTGGGTTGTCAAGGAGCGGCTGTTGGGGTCGGCAATTACATTCAAATTACAGTTCTGTGATCAACAGATACAGAAAAAAGGTAAGAATCTTATTATAACTTTGGGACACAGCAAACTCGAACTTTATGCAAGTTTCGTTATCAAATAAACCTCATTGTGGACTAGGTAACTTAAGCAGGTTATTGGACATAATGTCAAGTTGTTTCCTAGAATCTCAAACATCCAGATCTGTACTTTCTGAACGATCATCAAATGCTCCTATTAAGCAGAAGTTTTGTGGATGATAACCTTCATCTGACCAGCCAACGAGAGAGTGGCGCCATTGCATCAAAACTCATGTTACCGTGTAATAGGATTGCCAATTGCCGAAGATGGAATCGATGTTGCCCCGCATGTAGCAATGCTGGAAGAAAGGGCGACCTTTCTTGTCATACAAAGTGTCGTGGCCGCCGGTGAAAGAACAGTTGTAAAACTGAGCCATGTCGCCTTCGATCATCAATGCCACTGCTTGTCTTCCCACTGCTCCCCCTGGAGGCACCTCTGCTGAATTCTGATCCCTCCACCGAGAACCAGAAAATCAAAAGCAAGAAATTCTCCTGCCAATTCAAACAACATTACAGCTAGACCAGTCCTGCATTGTGAGTCAGCCAAATCTGCACACTTTCTTCTCTTTTAAGTTATTTGTCTTTAACAATTACCACTCGGATGGACCAAGGGATTAATCTCTCTCATTCACAAAGGGGGGCCCAAGAATCGTCTTTCCAATTGGAGGCCAATTACCCTGCTCGACACATCCTACAAATTTTTTGTTAAGGTACTGCAACTTTGACTTCAGCCTGTTCTAATGGAGATTATTGATTTGAATCAATCAACATTCTTGCCCCTTGAATTTATCCTAGACAATATTATCTTGACACATGAGACCATTGCATGGACAAAGCACTCAAGGCAATCCTTGATCTTCCTCAAGTTGGACTTCTCTTAAGCTTTCAACACAATGAATTGGCACTTCCTTTCAAGGGTGATGGCAACCTTCGGATTCCCCTATGGATTCATCTCCATGACAGAAATACTTCTTCATGGCGCTCAAGCCTCAGTCAATTTTAAGTGAATGGAATGGTGTCCCTAGCCTTTCCAATTGAAAGTGGTGTGAGATAGGGATGCTCGCTTGCCCTTTACCTTTTTCTCATAGTCGTTGAAGTATTGAACATCATGGAACACCATGGTAAAGATCAAAGAGGTCACTAGACATGTCAAAGGGATCAAATTACCAAACAACAATAAGCAACAAATCATCGTGCAATTTGTGGACGACACTTTATTTTTCCTCATGATTGAGCGAATAGGTCTTTGTCCAAGCTATGATTGCACTCTTGGATCAATTTTTCTTGGTAGCATGTTTACACCTTAATTGGTCAAAATCGAGAGGCTACTGGTAAGTTGTGGGATGGGATAAATTGACCAATATGGACCAACCAATTGTGGGTGGTTTGGATGGACAATACCATCATAAATAAGCTCTTGAGGATCCCATTTAGTATGGGCCAAACTATCCTATCATTTGATTTTTGCCTCAAAGAAAGAATAATCAAAAACCTAAAATACTAGTCTATAGTCAAAGACAGGATACAACATGATTGTGAACAATACCTTGATCAACTCCACGTTCTACTTTGTCCCCATATAGGGGGGGTACTATGTCTAGTATAAAATAAGTAACTTCAATGATTCAACAATTCTTATGGTTGGGTATTGTGGGTGATTCTAACTCCACCTTTGAACTATAATTTATCATATAGGTTCTAATGAAAATTTTAAGTAGTAAATTTTAAGGTGATCAAATTAAATGTCTTCCAAGCAATAGACACTCAAATGATGTGATTTGTTCCTACAAAAGTTAAAAAATAACTAAAATTATAAAAGTTAGTCTACTTTATGGGTTAATGGTTAGCTAATCAAATGTCAAAGTTTATGAATTCTAATCAAAGTTTTATCTAATCGTATCTCTAAATCTTGTTTTAAGGTTTTTAAAATGGTGAAATATGTGAAATTTAAAAATTCCCTTCAAAAGTTATGAGAGGATGAAAAACAACCCCTAAAAAGCCTTGAGAACTTCATCCATTGTTTAAAAATAACAAATTAGATTGATTTTGTCCCAAATTTTATCCCTGGACTCCTAATGAATTCTAGGTTTAGGTTTAATTTTATTGTTAATTTTGGGCTATTTTTGTAAAAGTTCATCCAAATGAGTTTCAAACTTCATCCATCGATATTGCACTCAAAAATGAATGATTTTTCAAATGAAAAATGGTTTTAGAATCCTATTTAGATTTTCTAAAAGACTCCTTAACAAAATATCCCTTAGGTCTTTTCTCAAATTCTTAGTTAAAAGGTTGTTTTATCTAATCTAATGGCAAGTTCAATCTAAATTACTAATTTTAGGTATTTCAAAAATTTAAGTGAAAATTAAGAAATCTTCTTCCCAACAAAGTAAAAAGGGGTGAATGCAAGAAAAACTTGTACTATTTGGTGTCACACTTTGAGTGACGGAGTTGTCATGAGTTATAACTTTTGAAGCATTAACTATTTGAACTTGAAATTTTTATTTGAGATGGATGACTTGATTTTAGGCAAAACCATTATTTTTCAGAAATTTTCAAAAATCATTTTATATTTTAATTTTAATTTAGCTAATTTGTCTCACTTTGCGGTTAAGGGTTTTTTAGTACTGGGGAGTACTTAAAATTAATGATTTAGAGATGAGATTTCTAGGGCCTATTTCTACACTAGGTAGGCATGTTTCTACCAAAGGAAATTTAAAAAACCATTATTCTCTTTCCTCTACATGTGTGCTAACAAGCCTCTCTTGCATGCACATTTTTGAACAATCAAGATAGTTTTAAGATCATTATTTTGGTGAAATATCTTTGCTATAAAGTCTTCCCAAATGAAAATTTTTTAGTTTTAAGAAAAATTACTTTTCCTTTTTTTACAAATTAGAATGTGAAACTATAGTCAAAGTTAGAATTTTCATGAAATTCTGCACTTTTCTAATTCTCCTACTTAGAGAATTTTCCTATGCTTTTCCTTCCTAGGGTACCTTCTTCTTAAAGTTAAATGGTATTGAAGATGAGCATAAGTATAATTGACCATTAAACTGGAATAATTTTCAGGACTTGAAGTTGAGTCCTCAATATGAAGAAATGGATGGGACGGTCTCACATTGGTATTGTTGTGTATGATTTTTATATTAAAATTATCCTCGAGTCGAAGATATTTTCTTAATAAACTAAGCACTTTATGATGTTGGGAACTTGAAAGGATAAGTGCATCAATTTATTTTGGAAAATTGACGTGATGCTTGGTTTACACGTCTATTGTGAATGGTCATCCATTTGTAATAGTTATCGCTAATTCGATGATAACTTCTGATTTAGTAACTGTTGTTATGATTAATTACTCTAACAAGTCTTACCTTAAAAAATTAGTAAGAACTTTCATTAGTACATATATGGGGAATTTCGTTAAAATGGCGGTATTCCACATGCCATTTTCACACCTTGACATCTAGGACAAGTATACATTGCTAATATCTAGGACACTTTTAGATTTCTGAAATCTATGACAAGCATAGATATTAGACCAAACAATCTAAAAATCTAGGATTGGTATAGATTTCAGAAATCTAGGAGAGTTGTAGATTTTCAAAATCTAGTACAGGTGTAGATCCTAGGATAGAAAAAACGGTTCAGACCGCGCAGTCTAAATTGCTCAAAAGCGCCAATTTAACGAAATGGTGCCATTTTAACGAAATTTCCCATATATATTGTGTATGAATCAGGGTTATCATCAGATCGAGGATGATGAGAAAGTGAAGAAAGTTTATTAACTTTCAAATGTTAACATAAGTCACATTTTAAAGAGTAATTATAAAATTGATTACAATATCCCCCTTTAATAAGGCCCTGACCGCGTTAAGTCCCGCGCCGCTCCTTTGGCGTGGCTAGCTCCTAACTTGCAAAAGTCCATCTTCACAAGTTAGTAATTCCAAGGTGAGAAATGGACCAACTTCTAATCTGCACCCTATACTCTTGAGGTCTAACTTAGTCTCACCCATGGGCTCCTCCAACTCCTCACTTGGAGTTGGGAATGGGAGCTAACTCCCGGTGCCACGCTTACCTTCGCATCGCCGCCCTTCACATCCAATTCCAAGGTATAGGCCTCCCTTCCTTCCAAGTGTGGGGTCCTCCCGCCCCACACTTAGCCCAATCGGGGTCTGCCTATGACTTAAGAGTCACAATGCATCCCCGCCGTGAACCCAACCCCAAGCCACTCGTGGGGGCATTACATCCTCCCCCACTTAGAACACTTGATGTCTTCATTAAAACACATCTTTTAGCGTTCTTCCCTCGCTAGTTCACAAAGGAGTCACATGCACTTTACTTCAGGGTGACCATTCTTGGGTGCTGTGAGTCCTGTCATTGTCACTCAGGCCTCGGATTTTTCTTTTTTCGCTTATCGCTCATATTTAGGGTTATCATGGTTAAAAATCAACTAAAAAGAGAGTTCAAAGTAGGATTGATACAATTCCCTATAATTACGAGGAATTGATTACAATTATTTCGGAGTACCTTAAAAGACTCCTTAGAGCCAATTTCTATGTCTTATTAGATGATGAAATATGATATTAAGCAGTTACCAAGAGGTTGCACTAATTAATATTTGGGAGACAAATTAGTGCAAAAGTACCAAGACGAGCTTTATCATAATTCTTGAAGGGTCTTGGTAGGATTGGGCTAATTGTCAACCATGGGATTCCGATAGTCACCTAAGAATGTAGCGGCGAAGCTAACTTGTGGAGATTCCCTTGTAGAGAATGATTTTTCCCCGGAGGAATTAATTTCGCTATAGTATAATCTCGATTTTATTTAGATAGTGTGGGTTTTTAGTGAAACTTTGCACTTGTCTTTAGGGGGCTTCCTAGAAGATCCCCTAAAAGTTTCGTAATTTTCTAAATTCAAGAAATGACTCCATGGGAAGACAACTGCTTTTACCAACAATGGGAAATTTATAGGAAATTTATAGGAAATTCCATGATGATGATAAAATCCCACTAAAAATTAGGATAGTATGTTTTAGCATAAATAAGCGCTTTGCCAAATTTCAAGACATTTTGACATCAACAAGTACCAAAATTGGTAGTGGCAACAAGTTCTAATGGTTTTACCAAATTTCTTGCGAGTTGACCAGCGTACGGGGAGCATACGGAGTCCAATTTGGGTCAACTTAGACTCTTTCTTAACATTCTTGGACCTTCTCAACAATCCTAGCTAGTCAAAAAACTTTTGGGAAAAATCAATTCCAAAAGATAGATTTTCTACCTTTTTTATTGAATCGTAATTGTTAGCTTTTGAGCGCAATTAGGCTCCGGGAGAAAGGGGTACCCTTACGCTAATTTGGATCTTCTGAAACTATTGGCACTGTCCGTTTGGAAATCAGACCATTTCTCCAAAAGTTAGAGTAGTTATAGCAGTAGAATAGATTTTTTAACATTAATTTGGTTTTTTCTTAGGTAGATTAGAATGTAACTTGAAGGGGGAGGAGGCCTTGAAAATGTATAAAAGGCCTCCCCCTCCCCTCATTCCACACCTCTTACCTCATATACACACAAATCTCTTACATCCTATATACCTTATACGCCATAACCACATTCTATACATTCTTTTTCAAACATCCTCTATCATTCTATATTGCATTTGATTTCCTACATGTCCACATTACAAGGTTCTTGGTACTACCCAAAACTCTTGCCTCTCTTTTATGCATTTGAATTTCATTACAATCTTGATATTTTCTTGTTGTAAGACATCCAAAGGACTTGGAGGTACCTTTGGGGAGCTTAACTAATACACTTGTGTTCTTGCTTGAAGCCTTGACACCAAAATTATGTGATTTAAGTCTTTTGACAAGGGATTCACAGCCTGGATTGGCTTATCGAGGATCCCCCTAAGCTTAAACATTTAATTGAGGTCCTTGTTTGCATTGCAGGAATTTGGGTAGGATCCAAACTTCTTTTAGTCTTTGAGTAGACAAAACTTTGGCAAAATTATCCTAAAATTTGAGGTTAATCCCTCTTATACGGTGAAGCTATCGCCAAAATTTTAAGATTTTTGACAAAATTCCATCACGTAGTTTCCAAAGTTTGGGCTTAATTCTCCAAACGGCGAAGTTTTGACTTACTAACAATTTTTGAATTGAATTTGGTTTAAAGGGTCCCTCAAGGAGACCCCAGTTGGTTTAAGAACCATTGTGGCAACAACCACCTTAATATTCTCAATCCAATATGAACCAACAACCAACCCAAAGGAATAGACAATCCATTGATACCCGCCACCACCGGCCGGCCTATACCCGACCAGGTCGATGTCCGACCGAGCCAGCTAATGGCTAAGCAGGCTGTCAGATGGCAGAGGTTACTTAATCACAGTGGGCAGCTGATTGATTAGCGAGCCCATTCTCACATCATACATCAGTTTCTAAAAAACCAAAACCCTGGGAGGATACCTTCAGGTCTCATTTTGGATTTTTTTCCAAATTTTCAAAGCAATAAGCTTTGGAAGGAAAACTAAAAGTTCAAGGAGAGAATTTAGGGAGGGATTTGTCAGAGGGACATTAAATTTCAATTGTTTGGAATTCCTTTCTCTTCATAGAATCAAGGTAGGAAGAACTTCCAAAATAGATAGTTTGAGGCAAGATCCAGAGAGAAATGAGCTTGGGAAAGGGTCTCAAGAAATCTGATTTTTGCTAAAGTCAACTCAGTTTGACCAAGCCAAAATTTGGAGGGACAACCCATCCCACAAGGGAGCATCTCAGCCACTGAGTAAGCTTACAGACTAAATACAACTTCAATTCAGAACATGTGGGGGGTGCATCAGTTTGGAAAAATTTGAATTCCTTCAAAGTCAACTCAATTTGATTGGCCCAAAGCTTGGAGGAGACAAATCAGCCCCATGGGGAGCACCTCACTCATTGAACACACTCACAGGCTGTGATCCAGTTTCAAAACTCACAAGAACAATCAATCCAGCACAAGTGCATTCAAAGAAAACATCTCTCAAACTCTCAAGCTAAAAGTATATTAGTATGTGTGGAAGTTGGAATGATATGCAAGTGTTAGTGTTAGGGAAGGAAGGTTAGGCCCAAGTAGAGAATCATTGACTTTTGCGTCACGGTTAGGCTTGATAGAAAAGACAAATAGAAAAAAACAAATAAAAAAATAGTTTGACTTTGAGAAGTTTAGAGGTTTGCCAAATTAGAGAAAAATTGGAAAACCTCAGTTGTAGTAGAATTGACTTTTAAGAGCATTTAGTGATTAATTTTGAAAATTAGATTATATTAGGATAATTTATAGGTTGACCTTGGAGGCCATTTAAAAGAAAAGAAAGGAGCTCAAAAGATAAAGAAAATTACAAAAAGAAGTTAAAAAAAAAGAATGAGGCTTTGAAGGAAAATACCCCATTCAAAAGTATTTAAGAAAATAACAAACACCATATTCAAATACGAGAACGTCGAGATGGAAGTGGAGTGAGTGCAACGTGGGGAATTTATGGAGTCACGTGAAGACCTTGAAGTTGTCATAATGGAGGTTAGTCTTTAAAAAATCTCTTTTGTTCTCATTTTTTCCACAATTTTCTTAAACGTAGAATTTAGCCATTTAGAAAATAACATGAATTTAGAGTTACCCAAAGCCCACAACGTCATTGAAAATTAAACAAGATAGAATTGATAGGGAATATAGATTTTTGAATTTTAGACATTTGATTAGAAGTAGAAGTAGAAAGTTAAAAGTCATAAGGAATTCTAAAGAAAAGTAATTGATAGGGAAATTTTGGTGGACCGGATAAGGGTCAAAATTTACTTATGACAATCTTATCCAAGGAATAAATAGTGAAAATTGACATTGATAAACTAAGGATGGTAAAAGGATAAACCCAAAGGAATTTGACCATTTAGATAAATAAAATAAAAGAGTTTTAACAAGGTAAAATTTTGATGAACCGGTCAACGGTCAAAATTTACCACAAAAAATCACTTTTATTCTAAGGTCAAATATTGAGGTTTTTACTTTTGAAAGGATAAAATTATTCCTCTTTTAACTCAAATTGTCTATTTCGAGTAGTCAAAATTAGTCAAGTAATACACTAATGAGAGTAAAAGACAATCGAAGGACAAATTAGGAATAGAATCCTATAGAAGACATCTTAGAACGAAAAAAACCCACATCTACTTTGAATTTGATCAACCGGTGAAGAAGTTAGAATAGAACAAAAATTTAGCTAAAACTTGCTCATTTCTATGAAGGTCAAATAAGATTGACCAAATCAAGTGAAACTTTAGACTCCTATAGATATTAAAAAATAGAAAATAATCAAAAATACTTATCCAATTTCGATAATTAGAACATCCACAGTCAACGAATGAAATTTAGAAGGTTAACCCCTAAAGCCCTAAACAACATTTTTTGAGATTATAAATTTTTTGGGCAGCTCACTATAGATGGAGTTTTTATTTTTTCTCTTTGAAATTTTGAAACAATGTGTGCCCAAAGAGTAACTTTAAGGCCCAACAATTTTCATAACTTTTGACTTCACGGTTAAAAAATTATGGCAAGATATGTTGTTTTCTTTACTCGGTGGGCAGACTAGGCAGCTGAAAAAACTTCTTCAAAATTTTTTTTTTTAAAAAGTGAAATTTCAAATTGGTTCTTTAGGTTTATACAGATATGGGAAGCTTTGAATCAATCCATTCCAATCAATGAGTCAAAAGTTATGAAGATTTTGAGTTTGAGGTAGTTTGTGGCCAGTTAGAGAATCTCTACAATACAAAAAAAGTTTGAAATTCTTCATTTAATTCAATTTTTCATATTTTTGGAAAAAAATAAAAACAAAAGGTCTAGATTGTTTATTATAACATTTTAACCATTGGGATTGAAAATTTTCAATTCCATGAATAAAATGTTCACAATTTAGTATTTTGGCTCATTTTTTACTTCTTTCTACTTACTTATTTTTTCCTATATGTTGTACAATTCCAAATGGTTTGAAATTTTTTGAGAATGTAGCCAACTTGCATTGAAGTATGAATTCAAAGATTCTCCACCATTTTGAATTTTTTTTCACACAAATATGACCTTGTGAAGTGCAACTGCCCGGATTTTCGCAGGGATAAAAAAACAATTTTTGTCAATTCAAATGCTTCTATCTTGCAATCTACACGGTGGAAATTTCTGAAATTTTTTCCACATGTTTACAAACCACCTTACTACAAGATCATACGGTTACATGTGTCAAAAATGTATTTTAAGAAAAAAATTGCACTTGTATTAGAAATGGCAGTTTTGGAGCATTTTTGGTGAAAACATAGTCAAAAACCTTTAGGGGTTAAACATCCAAATTTCATTTGCAATTAATTGATAGGGAATTAGGATTAACCATAGGTTTTTTTAACAAATTAGGAAGAACAAGACGAGTTCTATAAAGTCAACCCAATTCGCTTGACTTTTGAATATCATTCGATAATACTTAGTTGAATTGTGGTAGCTAAATTCAACCAAACCTTAGAGTAAAGTTATTTCAACCTAGCAATTGCAAGCAGGTCGACTAGGAGTAGGAAATTAGAAAGATCCATTGCTTGGAAGGCGTAATTGGATTACACATAGGTCAGACACCTACTAGGAATTATTCACAAAAATAGTAGAACCCGATTGTGTACACTTTATTGAGTTTATTCTAAGGATGGGAATAAAGCGCCCACAGGTGCCATACCCTAGTACTCATGACTCATCCTTAGAGCGAGCATTTTTCTAACTTTCATCTTAAGCAATTTTCGTTGGTCTGGCTAACACTCTTTTAGACTAGCTCTTTGTTAACTCCTTCAAATCTCTTTTCGTGGTGTGCCCTTCTGATCTTGCATGCCACAAAACAAGTTACAGACACTTTTTTTCAACCGGTCTGCCGGTAGAATGTGTTCCGGGATAGCAACTTCCATCCTTGGTTCACCCGTTGGGACATGATTGGCCATCTATGCATGCATCACTCCTAAGTAAGCCTAGCTAGAGAATCCTCTAGTAGCTTGGCTTCCACACCTCGGACTCGCCACATCCTCGCCTATTGTTCATCCCTTCTAGACTTCAAATAGGTCCCCTAGGTGGTGTCCATCATCATGATTTTCACTTTCCACTATGGTTCCCTCTTTGACTTAGTACTCTCTCCCTTAAGGTAGAACTAAACATTCATAATTCACCATTCTATTTCTAGGGGGTTGTCTTTATTATACTCCCCATTTTTTTTATCTGAACGTTGAGAGTTGTCTCTGAATTCCAAGGTGTCCCTTCCCTAATTAAAAGATGTGATGTCCTCATAACATGTTTACTTCCTTCAAAGCTTTTGTTGAATCTTTTTAGTTATTCAGTGCTTTGGTCTAGCAGCGATCCTCTTTCTTCCCATATCCTCTCCAATGTCACTTGATTGGATGTTGTTGTTTTCCACAAGGGGTTCTTTAGTGCCTTTCTTTACTTTAATCTTGCTAACCTCCTTCTTTTCCTTTTCCATTTGCTTCTCTCGGATGTCCCAAGCATGCATTAGATGCTTCATATGCCCCAAGTAAACCGTGCTAATCCATTCAAATTCGAATTGAGAATAGCCATGCATGATACACTTATACTGTTTTGCCATTTTGCCTATTTTCCTTGACCTGATGATAGACTTCACCTTACCTATCACACCATCCCAAGTCTCATGCTCATATGGCAGTCTAGGGTCTTCTTGCCACAAATACAAGTTCCTATCATCCATATGGTACTTTTCCAAAAGGGATACATGAAACATTGGGTGTATCGGCTTACTTGTTTTCTTTGGCAAGTCTAAGACATAAGTGTCTTTATAGATGATCTTCTCGATTGAAAAAGGGCCTATCCACTTTGTTGACCACTTGAGTGATATTTTAGGCGAGATGTTCAAGTTTTGGGAATTCAACCATACTTTGTCTCCTACTTAAAACTCTACTTCTCTTTTATGTTTGTTTGCTGCATCACAGTAGTACAGTTACAACCTCAACAAACGCGCTCTACAGTTCCTTAGAAGTACTTCACGGTGCTCCGTGACTTCCACTACTTGGTCGGAATAGAAACCTGAGAGCCTTTCTTGGTTGCGGTGCTATTCACCCCGCCCCTTGGCTAAGTCCACTAGCTTCAATGCCTCTTGTCCATAGACAATCTTGAAGGGCGTTTTTCTATGAGAATGCATGGGTGTTGTGTTGTAACAATGTTTTGCCACTGAGATTACATTTGGCCAGTCCAATTAATCCCCTTCACAAAACAAATGCATATACATATTTATGACACGGTTTATTTTCTCCGTTTGACCATCACTTCCAAGTCTACAGGCCGTTGTTATTGTTAAGTCCATACCCGATTTGCGCAACAAGTGTTGCCAAAAAAATGTCTGAAACACTTTATCTCTATCACTGAAGATATTCCAAGGCAGTGCTCTCTCTTTCATCCAATGCTTGAAAAATAACTCCTCCATCAGCTCCGCCGAGTACTTCTTCATGGTGGGTATGAAGGTAGTCCACTTGGACAACCGACACACTATCACCATTACACAATCATATTCCTCTACTTTGGGAATTCCAGTCAGAAAATCCATTGATATAGAATGGAATGGCCTCTCTAGGATGGGCAATGGCAAAATCAATCCCACCTTTTTTTGAGTCGTGTGCTTGCTCATTTGGCATTTGACACAAGACTTAATATAATCCTCCACATCTATTTTCATCAAGGGCTAAAAATACTGCTTCTTCAACTCCACTATGGTGGTTAAGACATCCTTGTGCCTCGCCATTGGCGTATCATGATAGTTATGCAACAACTCCTTTCTCAGGTCTCCCTGTGGAATGTAGAGTCGGGTTTGCTTGGAATAGTGTAACCTATTTTTCCTCTTAATCTGATGGATCCTTTTGGACAAAATCGATTCCTTCACCAAGTCCTTTCTTCCATCAAAGAGATGGTTATGTGCGATCGCGTCTGGATCCACTTTCATTGCCTCACTCACTCTGTACAAAAAGTACCTTTGTACATCATCTTCTTCATCTTGCTCCACTAGCATGAGGATGCGCTGCGACAACCACTCTTCTTCTCTACCTAATGCATCTGGCACCAAGTTATTCTTTTCTGGCTTATGGATGATTTTCACATTTATGGAAACGATGGTGTCATACCACCTTAACTCTTTTGGAGTCGCTTGTACCTTAGATTGTAAGTACTTGAGTGAGATATTATTAGTGAAGACCTTGGTCTTTTTACCTCAAATCACATTGTATTTTCAGGCCTTCAGGTAGTGTACCATTGCATACAACTCATTTTTGTGCGTAGGCTACCTCAATTGACACCTACTCAATTTTTTGTTCTCATAAGCAACATGATGTTCACCTTGTATGATCACCCTACTAATAACAAAGTTGCTTGCATCTGTGTGCACTTTGAATGGCTTGTCAAACTTTAGGTACTTAAGTACATTTGTACTAGAAAAGAGCTTCCTCAACTCCTTAAAAGTCCCATCTTCTACCTCAATCCACTTAAGGACTTTGCCTTCCTTGACCAACAAGTCAGAGAGGGGTTCCGCCACTTTAGAGAAGTTCTTAACAAACTTTTGGTAGTAATTTGCCAATTCTAAGAAAGACTTAACTCCTTTTTGAATTTGTAGCACTTCCCAGTCCACTATGGCTTCTATCTTCTTGAGGTCAGGCCTGATCTCGAGGGGTGCACTAAATATAACCTTAAGACATCACGTGCGTGCAAGGCCCTATTGGGTTGGGGCTATGTAGGTACATTTGTTGAATTTAAATTGGGCTATCTTTAGGTAAATTCCTAAAACCATCTCATTTCAATCACCCTACCTTTCATTCTAAAATTTTTGCAATGTAAATTTAGAATACCCTAGGTTCATTATAAACAAAAAAGATCTACACCTTTAGCCCCAACATTTGTAGGATCAAAATGAAAATCTTAAAGGTTTAGAAATTTTCCTTACATGTGATATTGCAAAGAGGCTAGAAAAGCAATTTGGATACAACCGTTGCAATGTAAAACAATTAAACGTGGAATACACCATAAAATGTAGAGAAAAATAACAAAAAATAAAAACCAACAAGATTCACAAACCTGAGACAAATGTAACACATTGAAACGATGGAGCAATGGAAAGAAGGCTGAAACCATGAAGATATACAAAGCATAGCCACAAAAATTCTTACATGAATGTAGTCAAAGAATGCTTTGTGTACAAATCAATGCACAGTGTATTCAGAAACACAAGACAAAATTGTCAAAATATAATCCCCAAAGCACAAGTTGCATAAAAAAAACGTCTATCATTTTGCTCTTTGAATGCATTACAAAAATGTTTGCCAAAAAATAAAGCAATAGTCTAGCAAAAAAGAAATGCAAACCAAAATGGCAGCTTCTAAAACTCTTCCCTTTCACTTCTAGAACGCAATGAAAGAACTTGCACATTCCACAACAACACTACGATGAATATAAATAAGGAAATAAGGTTGACATGGCAAAAGAATTGAAAGAAGTGAAGGATTCAGTGATTGCAGAGCAACTGACCTCAACGCATTGTACAAGTAACCCAGCATTTGGGAGACACGACTTCAGCATTTGCACCATGAATCTTGATCTCTTGTTGCCATCCACTTTGAAGAATCTATTATAGCTCATGTAGCTTTGTGGCACTAAGTGCATCCAATGGATTGATTTGCAGTTTCTTTGGGGCTTTAACCCTAAACCTGCTTCACCCTAAATCCTAAATTGAATAACCTGCCCCCACCCTAAGCAATTCTAAACCAAAGAACTTGCCCCATCCTAAGCACTACAAATTGTAAGGATAGCCTAATTAGTTGCTTGAATTTTCAATTTCATACGCAATTACACTCTTAGAGTTTTTTGCAAGAATCATATGCGCATTCTCAAGACAAAAAGAAACAAGAATCTGTTGCCCTCAATAAGCTCCAAATCCTAAATGCAAAAATTGACCCCCAAAATGCAAGAAGAAGTGAGTGAGTACACCTCATTTTCATACATGCTAAACATCCACGTCGGCAACTCTCGACTCTAGGGTTCCGAGTAAAACCGCCCTGTCCATGTTGATTTGCGCCTGCAATTTTTGGATCACCCACTCAGCTATGTACTTCCTTGCTTTGAATATTGAATTCATTATCTAACTATGTGAAATTCTTAACAATGCATTTCAAAACATTATAACCTTCCTCAATTGTCACTAGCGTTCTCAAACAAACTGGACGAGACAAACTGCAGCAAAACTCCAAAAATCTAACTGGAGACAAATTCATAGAACAATCAGTTTAACGGGAAGTGAGCGTT
Source organism: Thuidium tamariscinum (assembly GCA_947034885.2). Taxonomy (NCBI): domain Eukaryota; kingdom Viridiplantae; phylum Streptophyta; class Bryopsida; order Hypnales; family Thuidiaceae; genus Thuidium; species Thuidium tamariscinum. The sequence continues at coordinate 15,284,786 of OX344756.2, forward strand.
GACCATCCGGAAGAGGTTCATCCAAAAATTCCCATCCATTGTCCCCAAACGCCACCCAAGACGCCAGCTTATTACATTAACAGTCTGATTTGTATTTACAACTTAGCCCTTTGGATTCCCAAAATCTAACTTAGTATACTTTTCAAAAGTTCAGATTTTTGGAGGGACTTTTTGGTAGGCTACCTTAGAAAAAAAAATAGGTAAAGTGATATAATATCTACTAGCCTTTAGTATTTATAATGAGGAATAACCCTTTCTAGTGATGCTACTTTAATTCTAAAAATTGTCTAAAATTTAGGACAAGTTAATTAAAACCACCCTTCATTCGATTGCACGTTACAGTTAAAGAAATTGGGAGTGCCCCCCCCCCCCCCCCCGAGGGCCTGATACTTTCTCCACTCAGGATATGTCCCAAAAACTCTAACTCCTCTAAGAAAAATTCACTCTTCTTGTCATTTGCATAAAGCTTGTGTTCTTGCAATTTGGTCAACACCTTGGCCACATCCTTTGTATGCTGCTCTTCTATCTTTGAGAATACTAAAATGTCATCAATGTAGATAATCATGCACTCATCCAAGATGCCATGAAATAGTAAGTTCATAAGCAAGGTGAAAGTTGCATATGCATTGCAAAGCCCAAATAGCATCACCAAGAACTCATAAGAACCATACCTTATTCTTATGGCACTTTTATGTACATTCACTTTACTTATGTAGATTTGATAGTACCCTGACTTCAAGTCAATCCGGCCGAAGTATTGAGCTCCCGCCAACCTATCCATCAAATCATCCGTCCTAAACAACGGGTAATTATTCTTGATGATAATTTTATTCAAGGCCTGGTAGTCGATGCACATTCTAAGTTTATATCTCTTCTTGCTCACAAAGAGCACCGGCGCCCCATATGGTGATTTGCTAAGCTTGATGTAACCTTTGGCTAGCAACTCAGAGATTTGTCTTTTGAGCTCATCCAATTCTTTTTGGTTAAGACTATATGGTGCCTTGTTAGGGGGCTCTGCCCCTAGCTCCAATTCTATTTTATGGTTCACCTCTTTTCTTTGAGGCAACTCCAAAAATAATTCATTAGTAAGAACATTATGAAATACTTCTAACATCTTAAGATACTTCTCTTTTTGCATGGTAACCCTAAAGTTGGGTTTTGATGGCAAAGATTTGACCTTGTCAAACTAGAAAAGAGTTTCACAAAGAATCATTACAAAACACTCCTCATGGAGTTGGCTCATTTTGCACATGTTAACACCTACCTCACTTAGCCTAGGTTTCCTCATACTCAAGGAGTTTTGGTTTTCCTTGATTATCAACCATCACTATTTGGAGTTTAGGCCACTGCCTAATTTCTACCCCATAATAAGCTAAGAAGGTGTTTTTCAACACGTCGTCCACTCTCCCAAGTTCATAGATGGTGAATTCCTCCTTGAATTTCATGTCGCCTGATCCGAATTGTACATCCAGGGCCACCTTAGTTGCTTAAGCGTTGTCTTGCCTGAAATTGACTTTGACGGGCATCACCATATCTTCTTACCCCAGCCCCAATGTCGTGGCACATTGCGGGGTCAAGACTGAGTTTGTGGCCCTATTTTCAACAACAAAGTCATGTGAGTCCCTTTCAACTTAGCCCACAAGTAGACCAACCATTTAGAACCCGTGTTTATCGAAGAGAGGGTAGTCTCAAAGCCACCCTCGACCAACCATTTGCTTTAGGCTCATCCCCCTTAGGACTTTATTCCCCTTCTTAAAGGATATTTTGGTTGACTCTTTTACCAAATCATACCCACTAGTGTCACTAACCTTAATAGCACTACCATCCTACATGGCGTTGGAGTTTTGACTCAATGTCATAACTTTCACATTAGAACCTTTTGAGTCAACCCTACTTATAATTGTGACTTTGGGCCCCTTCTTCTTTGCCTTGGGGTAGTCCCTCACTTGGTGACCTTGCTCCTCGCAGCTGAAGCAGGCTTCAGTTTCCTTAGCTGCTTTTACATCCATCTTGTTCTTTTTGGCCTTCTTGTGGTATTTGTCACCACCCTTGACATCATCACGTGCATCCGACTTGGACTTGTGGAACTTCTTCTTGTGACCCTTTTTTGGTAGTTTGCACCACCTTAATGGCCACTCCCTTGCCCTTCAGGTGCTTTGAGTGCATCTTGAGCATCCCTAAGTTGAATGACTATGTCAAACAGTTCCATCAGTTCCATCATTTGTGAGTTTTTCACATTTCTACACTTTGCTCTTTATGCCATCATCTAGACTTGCTAGAAAGGTGCCCATCATGCCATACTCATAATTTTGATGAACTTTGCATTGGAGGTACTTGGCCTTGTAGCCCTCTACAAACTTAGTGAAGTTCTCACTCCTCCCTAAATTCATTGTTCTCAACAAAGTGACATCTAGAAGGGGTTGGTGAGGTTTGCGCCATAAGACACAAGCCTACACTTTCACTTGGTTCCACATCATGGGATTCACTTGGAATTGTTTCCAAACTCCAAATGTAGCCACGGCCATTTCTTTCATAAAGGCCTCAAAACTCCTCACCATGATATCGTTATGCGAGTACCCGCGTGCTTTATAGTAGGTCTCGTAACCCGTAAGGAATGCCTATGGTACGAGGATCATTAGTATCCTAAGCAGCTGGCTTGTGCATGTATTTCATATACACTTGCCGCTCTCATGATGTTTGCACTCCATGCACTGATGTTTGCATCCTATGCACTGCTAAGGTACTTAGCATCATGGTGTTGATGTTAAGCGCAATTGCCAATTGTTCATCCCTACTAAGTGATGAGATGTCCATCCCATCTATAATTAGTGGTACTGGTTTGGGTGCAGGTCAATCCACTCCTTGTGGTATAGCCAAAGGTTCTTGCCTCACTTGTAGTGCAAGAAAAAGCTTCCCCCTTTGTTGCAGCCACAGTCTCCCCAATTCTTGTGGTTATGGCCACAACCCAACTACTTGGGTTGCGGACAAAGATCCCACCACTACTTGTGGTGCAGGCAACGCCTTCACTACCACCATAGCTAGGATTCCTTTAGGAGTTTCACTTGGTGGCCCTGCCACCATGTTCACATCTACTTCCTGGACTGCTACCTTTGGCTTGACTGGCTTGCGTCATGGGGCAACTCAGTCTGAGTCTTTACTTTCCCCATCATCGCCATCGCTTGGCACATTGGCCATATTGGAGTCACTTGACTCACTTTGTGGGGCCATATTTGAATCTTTCGCCTCTGGTGTTATAAGTTTCTCATGTAGGGGTGAAAGTACTTTATCACCCTTGTGACCCTCACTTGATTGGCCTTGGTTTTCATCCATCACAACATCCTTCCCTTGGCATGATGAAAGTCCAGATGTTTGTTTTTTTCTCTTTATTACTTTGGGCTTAGATCTCCCGCTCGCCCTTTTGGCAAGTGTGAGTCCCTGATTCGTCACTAGGGACTTACGGGTTCTTTTTTCGAATTCCTACATAATCTAAGGCATAATTAGGCTCGTAAAACCCACAAAAGGGCATTAAACCGGTATCGGCATTACATATACCAATGTGCCATTTGGTCATTAGAGGGGGGTTAGGATAGTTTACATCCAAAACAGGCCTTGTCTTAGCTAAATAGACGCCAAACTGATAGTGATGTGCAGGATTAGGGTAAGAAGCCTAAAAAGGCCCTGTCTAGGCTAGGAAGTCCTCAGGGGGGAATCTAGAGGGAATCCCCCACTCCCCATAGCATCGAAGAGAATACGGGCAGAATACTAACCTTGAAATGCAGGTACCGGGCGATTTCCTAATTCTAGGAGCACGTAGTAGGGATGCAGATTTGCATCCAAGTGGGGGGATTCCATGGGTGGTCCCCTCTAAAGTTTGAGAATTTTCCGACATTGTTTGGATATTTTCCCAGACGGTCAACCGTGGTGGACTTTGGGTGGGAATTCGAAAGAATATCCCAAAGTGCAATAAAATCCCACTAAAAATATGGCGAGGCGGTCTCACACCAACGGAGCGCTTCCCCAAGTTTCAAGACAAATCGATAGTTGGAAGATCCCGAATCGGTGACATTCTTCCCCAACTGACAATTTAAATGACGGAAGCTGCAGTTGACCGGCGTACCGGGGCCATACGACATCGGAACGAAGACTATCTTGGGTCTATTCCTACCCCCCTCTATCTACTTAAGAGATTGGTAAAGGTTTGGGGTCCAAAATTGCCAAACTCCAAAAGTTGGGAATTTATCCCAACTTTGACCCCAGCTTACACCAAGATTCTTTGAGAATTGGGACATAATTTAAGGGATAAGGGATTCCCCAAAGGCTAATTATGGCCTTCCGGACCCAATGGCCAATCCGTTTGCCATTCAGAGCTAAACTCCAAAAGTTAGTTTGGGGACAACACATGGAGGAGAAATTGGGGTTTAAGGCCCCCCAATGCTTTTTTGGGGAGTTTGGGCCCCAATGGCCGTGGGGAACGTGTAGGGAACGCGTGGAGAACTCCGGGCACATGTGGGAGCAAGTACCACCTCAAAAAGTTTGTGGAGGTGGCTCGAAGTGCTTGATGTAAGTAATTTCAAATTAAGTAGGTGGGAACACATGGGAACTTCTCCCATGTGAGAACTTGTAGATTTTGGGGAAGGTAAATTAGGTGGTTTTGCAAGTTCTTGTAAGGTTAGGTAAGATTTGAATTTCTCAATTCAAATTGTGTAGATTTTAGGTGGATAGTTAGATTTGGGATTGGTAAACATGTACGGACCTCCTAAATTCCCTCATCTAGTTATTCTTAGTAGATTAAGGGGAGGTGTTGCTCCTTTTGAGTATAAAAGGGGCAACATTCTCCTCTCATTCTCTCTCTCTCTCACTCCTACCCATTTAAGGGAGGAGCACTATTGGGCCCAAGTTATGCCGGATTTCTTTTGGCTTTTGATGCCAAAAAAGCCTTTGATAGTTTTGGGGTTGTTGCACCCTTGGCTCTTGTGGTTTGTACTTGGGGACTTGAGACCCCCCCAAGTTGTGTGGGAACTTTTACTAATTGATGTTGGGTCACCTTTTGCATTGTAAAGCAAGTGAATGTTGTTGTGGGAGAGGCTTGTGAGGAATCGAGGGGTGACTTGGGATGTGACTTAGAGAGTATGTTGCAATTTGTACCCACCTTTCTCTCCATCTTCTCTTGTGCACAAGATTAAACTAGTCCCATAGGGGACGGTGAAGCTTTGACCATTATTCTTGAATAGGCAATTGTCACTCCTCACCTCCCTCTTCTCTTGTGCACAAGGGTAAGCTAGTCCCATAGGGGACGACGAAGCTATGGCCCCCCTCCGTCTTTAGGAAGATAGGAAGTCTTAGTCACGTGTCAAAAAACCTTCCCTCACGGCGAAGCTTTGAATCCCCTAAGTTTTAGCGGGGTGTCAAAAAAGGCCATCTTTGAGCTAGTTTCAACGTTTAGTATCCAACATGTTTGGCACTAATGCAACGTTTAGCATCCAACAATAGAGTAGTAACTTTCTTAAAGGGGTATGTAAGGACCCACCCTTTGGGTGAACCCTTGTGTGGTCATTTAGCTTAGCATAGGTTTGGTTAAGTTAGTTTCTTAAAGAGTGTGACTAGTTGTTAGGCAAAAGTTGTGAAAAATAGAGAACCAGCCAACTTAGCCAGCACTTAGCCAGCCCAGCCAAGCGCTCAGCCAGATCAGCCGGGCTCCCCTCCAGTCGGACACCGCAGCAGCCAGCCGAGCTCCCCTCGGATGCCACAGCAAATCCGCCGGGCCTCCCTATCGGGGGCCGTAGCAGACCCCGGGCTCCCCGGGTATCGGGACGGGGTCAGGGGTTCGGGACAGGGTCCAGGGGTTCGGGCTTTGGGTTCAGAGGTTTGGCCTTGGGCCTTTCTTTCTAAAAACTAATTGGAGTTAGAAAAAAGACACTTAGGGGATAGTATAGTTGGGGTTAGAAAAAAGACACTTAGGGGATAGTATAGTTAGAATTAGAGAATACTTAAGAGATAGCATAGTTTGGAAAAGCAAAACCCAACCACAAGGGTAGCTTGGGGAAGTAGTCTAGGAAATAGTAGAAGTATAAAACAGCCTAGGAAAGAGGCCTATTTGTAAATCCACCCGGAAAGGGGATAATTAAAAGGACAGAATTGGGTCCCAATCGAAGCCGAAGGATGGCTATGGTGGACATGGCGTGGGGAGCGGGGGAGCTAGGAGAGGCCGCTACATACATACTAGAGGTGGGTTCCTAAACTTTAACCCAATCCCTTCTCTCTTTAGTATAATTGATTAGAATGAGCAAGCGGTTAGAATTAAAGGCCACGAACCAGTTGAGATTAGGGGACCGTGATTAGCAAGTAGGGACTGAACCCAAGGAACGAACCACAAGTTAAAAGGAACGAGCAAAAGAGATAAAATACGTAGAGTAGAATTAGATTAAGACAAATATGTAGAGTAGAGGTATCCAATTAGGATACATAGAGTTGAATTAAATCAAGACAACTACGTAGAATAGAGGTATCCAATTAAAATACGTAGAGTAGAATTAGATCAAGACAACTACGTAGAGTAGAGTTATCCAATTAAAATACGTAGAGTAGAATTAGATCAAGACAACTACATAGAGTAGAGGTATCCAATTAAAATACGTAGAAGTAGGTTAAGATAAATACCAATGCGTAGAATAGGATAAAAATACAAAGACGTAGAGTAGGCCCAAACAAAGACAAATACATAGAATAGATTAAAAGCAAAGACGGACACATAGAATAGCCTAAAACCAGACACAAGGCATAAAAGTAGGACAAGAGAACGAAACAAGTAGAGTAGGGAACCACGCCTAAGTAGGACCAACACACACATTAAGATAAGTAAGTTAGTAAGGAAGATCCATTGCTTAAAAGGCACAATGGATTGACGCTTAGACACCCATAGGTAGTAGAATCATTAGGACCAGAGCCTGGTTGTGATCGCTTAATTCCAAGGGTGGGAATGAAGCGCCCACAACAAGCTGAAGTAAATCATCCTCACCCTCCATCTTTTGACGTGGTCCTTCAAACCCCACCTTCCCCTTGATTACTCCACTTGACACTCTCGTCGTGAAGCGCTTCAAGTCTAGAAAAAAAAGGATTCGTTAAATCGAAAAATCGATGTCCGATTTAGTAGAGATGTTAGTATATTGGTCTATTTTTTTCTACGAAAAGAATTGATTAGGACAGCTTGATTCGGACACTTTTTAGCATAGTTCAGTTAATTATGCCATGTAGGATGAATGTCTTTATGAATGTGCCACGTTATATTTAAACAACTGCCACGTCATCAAAATTTATTTTTATTTTATTAGCAAAAAATTTGCCACATGGACCACCACATAGGAAAAATCTGCCACATTAATTAAAGTTTAATTAATTAATTATAATTAATCAAAATTTAATTAATTATAATTATAATTTATTAAAGTTCCCAATATAGATTCTATTCTTCAAATGAAATGGGTCATAATTACAACACCACATTCTAAGTAATACAATAGAGAGGGAAAGTGATCTTTGAAAGACACTTACTTTGGTGCTTCCATAGAGGAGAAGACAAACTCTTTATACAAGTGGGGTGGTAGGAGGTCGAGCAAACCATATGGGATGTGATTTTAGAATGAGTAGGAGTTCAACCGCTTGTAGTTAAGTCAAAAACTAGAAAACATACTCTAAGTAAAATTTCAGACCTCATTTAGACATAGTAGAATGATTTTTTTCAAAAAATTTTGTACTAAGAAAATGTGGTGAATCAATTCAACTTTCATCTCCAAAAATCCATTTGGAATTTGGAGACTCCAATCAAAAGTTATGGACAAATTTCAGAGAAGATGTTTGAAATTGTCAAAGAATTTTTTTTTCCAATTTCTCTTTGAAATTTGCCCATAACTTTTGATGCATAGGAGGTTCAATAGATATTGAAGTCTAGTTTTAGTGGTAGAATTTTCAATTTTTAGTAAAATGTTTGGAAAATTTGACAACCATTTTTCTAAAGCTTGTTTGGCCGAAGTTAGTTTAATTCATTCATGTCCACTGTATTTTTACAATCAACCAACTTTGCAAGACATTTTCTCCTTTGTCGTAAGTTTGATTTCTATGAAACTTGTTGGATTTAATAGATATTGAGGTCTAGTTTCACTGGTAAAATTTTTTATTTTTTATAACATGTTTGGAGAATCTGACAACGAATTTTCTAGAAGTAGTTTGGCCAAAACTTGGAATTAAATAGTTTTAATCTAAAGTTTGAATAGATCAAATATTTAATTTTGAATGTTTCAAATTCAAATATTTGAATATTTGAAAATTTATATTTTAAATAGTTCAAAGTTTAGACTTTTTTTTTTAATTTACCAGTGTCCCTTCAAAAGACAAAATGGATTTCAAGCAAGTTTGTATGACTTCAATTTATGATGAAACTTTGACACATAATAAAAATTTTATTATATTTTTATAATTATAATTTGTATTTAAATTAGTGCTTGGAAGCAAAAGCTATGCCACAATAAGCTCAAAATTAAACTTGGTAGACAATACAAACAACCCTACAAATTGTCAAAATAAAATTGGTTATTTTTCACTCAAACATTGTGTTCTATGTATATGTGAAGCTTTGAGTCTCTAATTGTACTAGTGTTGAAAAAGTTATAAAGATTTTTAATTTATATGTATTTAAGTAATTTAGTGATAAAATAACCTATAGGTTTCATGTGTTGATGTAATCTTCTTTTAAATCAAAATTTTATTTCAAGGTTAAATTTATTTGCTAGAATACATGAATACCTAGAATACTTAGCATATGATCTAGGACAAGTGAAGTGGCCAATCCTATGAATTGATTAAAAATAAATATATTTTTGGCTTCTTGGATGAGTGCACGAAAAATTATAATATTAAATGTTTTAGTAGAAAAATGTTGTTGACAATTTAAGGCTTGAAGAGCTCATATTCAAATAATTGAAAGTTTGAAATTGAATTATAAATGGTACAAAATCTTAACTTTTTTGATTCAAAACTAGAATTAGAATTAAATTAGAATTAGAACAAAAATATTTCAAAATATAAGTTAGAAATTTAATGAACTTGTAAGTTTGAACTCTAATGAAACTGTATATTGTATTGAATAAAAATTGCACTAGAATTAGAACTAGGATTTTCATCAAATTTGAATTAATCAAACTAAGTTGAATCAAAGTTTGAATTTTCATTACGTTATTTGAATCAAAATTTGAGTTAGAGATAAATTTGATCAAATTTTTGATCAAATTTTAAGTTTGAATCATAATTATTAAATTTCATTGGAATTCAAATCAAAGATAAATTCAAATTATATTTGATAAAAATTTAATTAAAATTCAAGATTGGAATTCATACTTTTTGAAAGATTCCAAATGATTTCAAAAGATTTTGGAAAATTAAATTTCTTTTTAAGATTTGAATAGATTCAAATAAATTTGAAAAAATTTCAATATATTTAACAATTTTTAATGGATTTAAAAAAAGATTCTAGTAATAAAATTTAAATAGATGATTTGAAGATTTCTAAAAGACTTTGAAAGATTTCTAAAGTACTCTAAAAGTTTTTTGAAGGATTCAAATGATTCTAATAGATTCCAAAAAGATTTTTGAAAGATTCTAAATCTCCTAAAAAATCACTTTAATTTTGGTTGGAATCTTTATTATTTGATGATTGTACATTTCAATGTGAATAGAAATCAACAATTTTAGGCAATCTATGTTGATTAAACTCAACATTTTTAGTTTATTGATCATTGATTTATTTCAAATCAACAAAAATCTATATTGATTACACAATCTATGTTGATTGTCCATACAAAATGGACAAATTAGCCATTTTAGCATAAATAATTGTTGGAATCAACAACAATCAACTCAATTTGTGCAAAAATGGGCCCCATTTTCTAGTAGTGGTTTCCCACCGCGCTACCAAGCTCTAAACGCTTTGATACCACATTTAACAAAGCTTTGGCTCCATTAAGTCTTGCGCCGCTCTTTTGGCATGGCTAACTCCTAACCTGCAAAAGTCCATCTTCATAAGTTAGTAATTCTAAGGTGAGAAATGGACCAAGTCCTAATTTGCACCCTATACTTTTAGGGTCTAACTTAGTCTCACCCAAGGGATCCTCCAACTCCTCACTTGGAGTTGGGAGTGGGAGTTAACTCCCGATGCCACGCTTACCTTTGCAGCGCCGCTCTTTACATCCAATTCCAAGGTGTAGACCTCCCTTCCTTCCAAGTGTGAGGTCCTCCTGCCCTACACTTAGTCCAATCAGAGTCTGCCCATGATTTAGGGGTCATGACGCATCCCCGCCGTGAACCCAACTCCTAAGCTACTCATGGGAGCGTTACACCCCCTTGTAGATAATGAGTTTGAATTATAAGTAAAAGCATAGATTATGAATAATGAAAGATTAAAAAATGAAAATTTGAAAGATATTCATGAATTTACAAGGGGGGCTATTATAACATTCATATTTGGCACAAGAACTTTGATTCATATTAAAAATAGCTTGCTGGGTACTTTCAACTTAATGGATACTTTTGGCTTGATGATTTTGAGCGTTTCAAAAATTTGTTACATTATGCCAAATTAAAATGGTGATCGTTTTAAGCAATTACTTGAATTGAAGGGGTCATTGAAGGTTACTTTTGATAAACGATGTTTTATTCAAATTTTTGTAATAAAAAAGCAAGATGATTTAATTTGTACACAAGGGCTAAGAAAGTGCAAAATTATAAGAATAAATTAATTTTAATGATATTTTGTATATAAGATTTTATTTAGTGACATCACAGGACTTAATTTAGTAATGTTCAAAATTTTTAATTAAATGTTTTTCACATCATTTAAAGAGTACATCAAATTGATTCATTTAAAATTGAATAATTTTAAATATATATATACATATATATATATATATATATATATATATATATATATACATATATATATATATATACATATATATATATATATATACATATATATATATATATATTATTCAAATAAGGGTGATTTGTATAGGTTGATTTTAAGCTTTGTTAATTAATTTTTTAAATCAACATTATTTCCAATATTATTTTATTTTGCTCATGATGAATTTTCGAGTACGCTACATGAATGATTTGTTTATTTATTATCTCATTTTTTCAAATATGTACATTATATATGAGGTTTGTTGAATTTGTTCAGGAATTGAAACTTGTTGCATGGTTGGTTTTATGAGGAATGAATTCATTTATTGTCAACCCCCTTATTGACACTTAAGAAGGAAAATTTTCACTATATTAATAACAATTTTTTGAGTACGGTATATGTTTGATTTGTTTGTTTATTGCCTTTTTTTTAAGTACGTATATTGTGTGTGGAGTTTGTTGAATTTGTTTGTGAATTGAGACTCATTGAGTGTTTGGTTTTGCGAGGAATGAGTTGTCTAATTGTCAACTCCTTGTTGACACTTAGGGAGTTAGGAATTTTTTTACTGTACTCATGATGAACTTTTGAGCGCAGTGTGTGATTGATTTGTTTGTTCATTACCCTATTTTTTTTAAGTACATATATTGTATTTGAGGTTTGCTAAACTTGTTCATGAAATAGGACTTGTTAGGCAGTTGGTTTTGCGGAGAACAAGTTATCTTGCCACCAGTTCCCTTATTGACACTTAGGGAATTGAAAAAAGATATTACTGTGCTAATGATGATTTTTTGATCGCGATGCATGATTGAAATAAAAATATATGAATATTTTTCTTTTGAAGATAATAACGTTCATCATTTTAATAAATATATGTAACAATTTGTTTTGCAACATTATATTTTTTTCAAAAAAATTTAAATACCAAATGATGTTTTTTTATCATGATAGACATTTAAAAGTCATTTTTTCAAAGTTGATGAACTATAACGATCTTCAATGATGATGAAATAGTCTATACTATGTAAAATATCAAAATTTTGTGAGATTTGTGTTGAATAGATTATAATCAATAAATCAAAAAATATCTAATTAAGATTTTTTAAATTACAATATTATCATATATTTTTTTAATCTTCACAAAATAAAAATAAAAAGTGAAAATTATTAATTGTGACAACTAATTGTGATTCAATCTAACTTGCATTTGATTTCAAGTAATTATAGAGTTTATAAGTGTTTCATTTTAAATGAATTCATCGATGCTTACATTAACAACTATTGTAAAACACATACAAAATTAGTACATTCAATGTAGATCAAAACATTTTTAAAAAGAGGGGTGCATAAGATTTATTATCTTTGCATTAATCAACACACATTTTGATTTTTTCTCTATTGACGGCTTTAAGATTATGATAAGTATAAAGTCTTTAAAGTGATTTTTTGTTATTAAGATAATGCATTTATTCTAAGATGATTTTTAAAATATTGATGATTCATTTTAATTCAAATTAATGAAGAGTGAAAATGACTTTTGCTAGACATTTTTTATTGTCATGTGTAGTTTGAGTAAATAATCACCGTGAATGTAAAAGTTAAGAAAGATAAACTTTCAATGTTTGAGAATATATTTCATTAACAATATAAAATTTTAAATCCAATTTAGAAAAACAAAAATGAAAAGTTTAAATATTAAACTTTTGTAAATGTTACAAAAATGTAACAATCTACAATATTTTATTTGTACTTGAACACTGGATTCGTTATTTTTGCACTTGGCCAAGTGCAATCATACGACACTAACAAATATGGGTTTTCAAGACCTTTGTAAATGTGGTATACCATTTTCATAAGAATTTCATAGCCACTTATTTTTGCAAGGTTTCTATGCAAACATTTCATTTCAAAAGCCAATAATATAATATTGGCCTCAAATAGAACAAATGTACATGTCCATTATGTACTAAGTACATTTTTTAATTATAAAATCATCCAAAAAGTACATTGTTTTGTACAAAAGAAACATGGCGTATCTTGTGTTGATCTTCCTCAAACCTTGTTGTCTTTTTTACTTCAAAAGTACCCATATTTTAGAATATTACACACCAAAAACTTACTATCATTCACTCATAAAACTGAAATAAATAATTTACTAAAATAAAATCACTTAATCAAAATATACTTTTATAAATAAAATTAAATATATTACTATGTACTACCATAACTTCCCATACAAAACTAGCAATTGTTTCCTTTTAATCCATTGCCTTCGGTGTCTCTGTTATAATCCTTGATGATTGAGTGCCAAGTTCTTCCTTCTCTTCAGTATCCATCAATTGTGTGTTCAATGTTGAAGAGATTTGAAGAGGGGATACAAGTTCCACATCATCCCTATTTCCTTTGGCTTCGATTTCTGGTGAAGGTACTGCATCTATGAGCATTATATCATCTAAAACCGAAGTCACTTGTTCAAATGTATATGCCCCTTCTATTCCACTGTGACGGGATCAAATGCTTTCTCAATCATGAAAGAACCTATTTGCTCCTTCTGTCATTCCTTGGTCTTGAGAAGCCTACGTAAGAGATGTCTCCGAAAATTAAAATCCACTAGTTAACGTAGGATGCAAATGATCATCTTCGATACTAGTTGCCATATCAATTGGAAGAATATTTTCTCCCCTCAATTCTAGAACCCTCTTGGCCATTTCAATATTTGTTGTTTCTAATGCATGCGTTGAACTGTCCTCCATTGTTGTGTTCTCCCCTGCTTCTATTTGCACTTCCTCAATTGAAGGAATGACTTCCGCTACTACACCTTGTTCCGTTGATATATCTTCCATTCGCCTATCATTTCCTTGGTTTTTTTATCTTTTGTAATTGGAGGCAATTCAAGTACATCATTCATATTCATGTCCATCATGACATCTCTCTCTATAACCATCTCCCTATCCACTAGTTCATGACCAGAAGAGCCATCCACCGTTTCTGCTTCATTTGTTCCTGATATCATATTTACAGTACCTGTATGTGCCTCACTACTCGTAGCTTTCAAATTTTCTTTACGTTCTTTCACATGTTCTTTTTTCTCTTTTCCTTGGAATGCTTCACTAGATACAAGACTTTCTCGTTCTGATGACTCATCATCTTCATCTGATGAACTCTCTTCGGACTCCGATTCATCATCCTCTACTTCATCGTCTTCTTTCCCTTCCACATAGTCTCAGTCATCATCAGTACTTTCTTCTCGATCTTCCAACCCTTCTCTCTCTGGTGTATCTTCGGAATGCAAATCTTCACCTTCTTCTTCACCCTCTGCTTCAGTGTTGAATATATCTTCTTCTTCCATTTCTACCCTTTTTTGTACTTCTGTTGATTCTAAGGGGTCTGCATGAGATGTCACATTGCTCTATGATGCTTCCTACAATATATTGTACAAGAATCGGGTTTGATCTACTAATCCGTCCAATACAATCACTTGGGTACCTTCGAAATGGACTTCCATTACTATGGGCAATGAAGTGGTAATTCCAACTACTACAAAGCCCCATTTATTTGGTAAATATGATGCAACTAATCTTTGTAACTCTATTGGGGTTATCTCTACACAATCTACATCTGAAGGCATGTGATCATCACTCCACTTATCAGTGAATACCATTGGTACTTGCTCACGACTACTTCTAAGGTTATGTATCTCCCTTGATGATGTTGGGTGCATCATCACAATTCCAACACCTCCTACTGCTTAAATAGTACATTCCGTCTGACCATCATGTCAAAAATCATGAATGTAAGTTGAAACAGTCTGCCTCTGAAACACCCACATGTCTGGAAGCCAAGTACAAGCCTCCAATAGTGCCATCCTTTGTTTCATCCTGCCATCAAAAAATATTCCGAGTGGAAATAACAAAATTGCAGTCCACCTATATGTTTCTTCCATTCATTAATACAATTTTTCTATCATTGTATTGTAATCTGTGTCTGTCCAAGCCTCATCCTCTCCTCTTCCTCCACATCGCCTACAATCAAATATCCACAAACAAGGCAACCCCAATTTCACGACTCTTTTTGTAAAAAAAAGCTCCTCTATATCGAATGGGAATGTTTGCAGTTCTATTTGCACGTGTGGTACACGATACAGGCACCTGCCAATCCCACTATACTTCGTTTAACTTTGTAACGTGTCCAGTCACACCTTGGTATCCTGATTCTCCGCGTTCAATACTAGCATAATAATCGAGAATCATTGAAGGTATTTAGACTTGCAAATCTCCTCAAAGCCTTAACTGTCTTCACTACTGAAAATGACCAGGCGTTCTTCATTTTCTTGTTAACAACTTTAGCAAGCAATTTTAGTTGTTGTTGGCTCCTTCCTTCAAATCTTTGTACATTGATTGCTAAAAAGCTCTGTAACATCTTTGGAGTCTTCACTCCATTGTCAACCAACAACCATCGTATAGCATTTCGTACAGTTTCCTTTCGTTGAATACAATCAATGGCTCATGCCAAAGACCTCTCATTAGAGGACTACTACCAACATTGCTGAAATAAAACCTTTGCTTAGGTCGTTCACCATTGATTATAGGTTTTGTTTTCATGTGATTCACCAAATGCAAGTACATTGACTTAAAATTTAAATAAATTTAAGTGTCCAATAAGAACGTCCTATAGTACCAATAGTGACAAAATCTACTGTAGTACGTGGAATAGCGAGTGTGGAAAGGGAAGATGAGGATCATGGAGAAGATCTTCTTGTAGTTGAGGAAACATCCGATGACGAAGATTATAATGTAGTATTGCACACTTCAGTAGTAGGAGGCCCACTCTTACAGTTTCCAATGAATGAACAATATTTGGTAGGGTACATATGGGGAATGGATCTTGTTTTCAATGTAAAAATAGAGAACATTCGGGATGTACGTAATGTGAGGACAAACCATCGAGCATTGACTAGAAGGCAAATAAACGCAATATACAATCGACTATATGAGAGAGAAGAACTGAATATATTAGCATTTATCCTGCGACCACTTGCATATATTTTAGAAGGAGTGGAAGAAGCAAGTGCTACACTTCGAAGGGAGATAGCATTCATGAGGGAGGATCTAGTAAAGCATTTTGAAGAAGCTTTTTTACATAATGCAAAGGAAGTACGTAGAAAAAAATCGAGAGAAAGCCAAGTTGAATTAGTTGGAGAACAATATTATATGGGAACTAGTTGATGGTTAACATGTGGTGGCAGCATGCAAGTGAGCGTAGTTGGAATGTAAGGAGGGACTAATAGAAGAAGAAGAGTACCAAATCACATTTGCAAAGAGGAAGTCTCGATTCGTTGTGTACAATGATGAGAAGGTGTACATTGAAGCATTTGTGTGTATAAACGCAAAAGAATTTGAGAGAAAATTCTACACAACAATGGAAGAGGACCTCATTAAACTACGGGCCATTTGGGAAGCTGTGAGCCCCGTCATTGTCACTCAGGTCTCGGATTTTTCTTTTTTTCGCTTATTGCTCGTATTTAGGGTAATTATGGTTAAAAACAACTAAAAAGAGTGCTCCCAGTAGGATTGATACAATTCCCGCCAAGGATGGAGAATTGGGTCTAAATATTCTAGAGTACCTTAAAAGACTTCTTAGAGCCAATTTCTACAACTTAGCGGAAGATTAGATATGATATTACGCAATTCACAGGAAATGGCACTAGCACCACGGGAGTCCAACAGTCTCCTACCGGCGTCACGGCGAAGCCAACTAGTGGAGATTCCCTTGTACGGGAATGATTCCTCCCCGAAGGAATTAAGTCCAGCACAGTGCAATTCCTGCTTTGATTAGACAGTGTGGGTTTTTAGCGAAACTTTGCACTTGTCATGAGGGGGCTTCCTAGAAGATCCCCTAAAAGTTTCATAATTTTCTGGATTACGGAAATGACTCCATGGGAAGTCAACCGCTTTTACCGGCAATTGGAAATTCATGGAAAATTCCACGATGATGGTAAAATCCCACTAAAAATTAGGATAGTATGTTTTAGCCTAAATAAGAGTCCCGCCAAATTTCAAGACATTCTGATAGCGGCAAGTACCAGAACCAGCGGCGGCAACAACTTTCTAGGGTTTTACCAAAACTCTTGCGAGTTGACCAGTGCACGGGGAGCATACGGAGTCCGATTCAGGTCAACTTAGACTCTTTTCCAACATTCTTGGACCTTCCCGACAACCTAGGCTAGTCAAAACCTTTAGGAAAAATCAATTCCAAAAGATAGATTTTCCACCCTTTTTACCGATTCGTAAATGTTAGCTTTGGAGCGCATTTGGGTTCCGAGAGTAAGGGGTAGGGGTTCCTTTAGACTAATTTGGGTCCTCTGGAGCTAATGGCGCTGTCCGTTTGGCGATCGGACCATTTCTCCAAAAGTTAGGATTGCTACAGCAGTAGGGTAGATTTTTAAATCGTTAATTTGGTTTTTTCGTGGTTAGTTTTATTCGTAACTTGAGGGGGGAGGAGGCCTTGGAAATGTATAAAAGGCCTCCCCCTCCCCTCATTTCACACCCCTTTTTCTTTCAATTCTCATTTCGTTGAATCGCCACGAAGCCCTTATTCTAAATTTTGGCCATAGAGCCAAACCTTTGCTCAATTTTGGAGAGACATTGTTCTCCTTATCTTCCCTCTCTTGCCTCTTGTTTTTTTGGAGTGTTTTCCAAGGACGTTGGGGTCCCTTGGAACCTCTTGCTTATGTGTTTGGAAGTTATTGATACCATCATCGGGTGAGTTAAGTCTTTGGACAAGGGATTCACAGCCTGGATAGGCTTATCGAGGATCCCCCTTGGCTTAAACATCGGTTTTAGGTACTCTTTAGGAATTTGGGAAGGTCCCAAACTTCCTTAGTCTTTGTGTAAACCAACCTCTGGCAAAATTTGCCTAGAAATTGGGCCATTTACTCCGAGACGGCGAAGCTTTGAACCCACTTACAATTTTCTAGTATTTATTATAGTGAAAAAGATAGCAAAGAAAGTAGTTAGAAATCCAATTTGAGTTTTAAGTTGGAAGGGTCCCCTGAGGAACCCAAATTTGATGTGGCTTCCACTGCCTGATCATATGTTTAGAAGTTAAAAAAATTAGTTTACACCACTAGCCAGGCCCCAGCCGGAGCTTCGAAGCCCAGCTAGAGCCACTCTGGCCCTTGAGCCAGTACCGTCCGGCCTACCGGCCTCAGAGCCCACCGGCCCTTGAGCCCACCGGCTGCCAAAGCCAGCCGGCACAGCTGCTAGCCTTGCGGCCAGCACTGACAGCTTAACGGCAGGTTAACCACCATTAGTACAGGTCGATTAGGCCAGTTCGGCCATGCATGGTCTCATCTGAACATACCTCATAAAGGCCATATTCGTTAAATTGAGAAAATGTGGGGTCTCATTTTAATCATGATCCTAAATTTAGAAAGAAGAAGTAGTCATTAATTTGAGACAATTTATTAAATTGAGACAAAAACATGCCAAATTCATCAAAAAATAATGAAAGGAAGAAATGAATTGGATTAGAAGATACATTCAATATCGAGTAGAAGTAGGAAATTTAGAATTCAATATTGTAAAATATACAATAATATTCAATCTTAAATACAAAATATTAAAATAATGAAAATATAACAAAGAATCTAGAAAATGCTCAATGTACCATAGACAATAACAATACAAATGTATTAAAATGAACAACATCCATGACATTTGATTTCAAAAATGTGATCAATACAATAATCCAAAAATAAATTTGCACACAAATTCTAAGTATTTTTTCCTACTTATTTATTTTTAATAGTTTTTTTCTATTATTTCCAAAGACAATATAGAAAATAGCATTTGAACTTATAAAACTATTAGCAAACTTTTTTTTTGGTTACTTTTTTTAATATATTTAAAACCAACTACAATCTGCTGATAATAGCTATTCGACTTCTATATCTCTAAACTAAAAATCTTCACGCCGATGATCCATTGTTGCCTTCATTGAGCATGTAAGCATGCACTGATGCCTTGATGATATCAATTTGGGTTTTGGGAATTTTGATCCTTGGATCTGAAGTCCCTGCTCTCACACGTGGCTTCCAACCAGTCATGATGCAATCTGTGTGTGCCCAACTTGAAGATATAGCTTTATCTTCGCACCAAGAATTCCCTTGTTTTGTATCCCAGCCATTGTAGGTGCCCTCATCAATGTGTTGAAAAGATGTAGGTGTCCGATATTGGAGTTGAATGAAATTGACATGCGCAGGATCTGGATTAGGGTTTGTCAATGCCCGTGCAAGCCAAAATGGACGAAGATCACCATCAGCAAGACGTACAGCAACAAAATATCCTGCATAAACATCACGACCAACACGAAATGAAGGAAGTGGACGATCACGTCTACGACCAACAAAGGGTGCATCTTCTGCAAATTCTTCACGCACTGTACCGTCATCATGGTATTGATCCACTTCCTCAGTGGAGATGATTGAATTTGGCCAAAATCCATCTCGCAAGGTCTCACGTCTCACAAGTGGTTCAAGCAATGCATTTGCCACACCTTCCCAATACTTCTTCACTGGCTCAATCTTTCTCCGAAATTCTCCTGACAAGTTTTGATTGGCCATTGCACCCCACAAATCAATGTAGCCATCTAAACCCTTTGAAACCTCATCAAAGCAACGCATAACGTGCGGAGCCAAAGGCTGAGGACTACCTCTAGGAACTTTAGGGTGACCATCTGCTGTCTCCTTCCACAAACGAATCCCTCCACCTTCCCTTGGCAACCAATCACTATCAGTACAAAGAATTTTATATTGCATCAACGGCCATCCGTTAGAGTCCTTATAAAATTTGAATTGTTGAGCTTGAGAATGCCCCTGTAGTGAATCATCACCTGTATGCAAGTACCCTTCTACAAACCCTTTGAAATCAGGAACCTCTTCAATGAAATGTGGAATCACAGGTTGTGTTTCGCAATCCATGAAGGACTTCATCAACCTTGGAATTGTAGGGTAGTCATTAGTCTTTAATTTGGTACTCCATCGACCAAAAAGAGCATCAATATCTTCATGAGTATGTCCAACAATAAGGAAATTGATGTATATTTCGCGAAATATAGCTCTATGAACAAGAAGAGAACAAAATGCGAAAACCCAACGGTTTTTGTTGTCCCCTAAGGCATTGTCAAGTTGGAGAGTCAATACTGGAGGAAGACATTGAGGTTGAATAACCTCTTGAGGAGGAGGAGCAAGGGAATCTTCACACATCTCTGAGCCTTCTAGAATAGTTAGAGATAAAGGATGAATAGGATCATCCTTCACAAACAACTTCCGCGATGAGACTTTAGGCTCAGACTCTAAATCACGTAACAACTTTGCAATGGATCCAACTGTATGATTAGAATCTGTGGGGAAGATATCCAACCCATAGTGCGCATATCGAACATCTCCATGTCCATGAGCAATCATGCCCGTAACTGCAATTGGCATCTTCATAAAAGAATCAGTCCCTTTGTTCTTGTGAGAGTAATGTGGAGAAGCCGTTTTGGAATGATCCATTTTGTCGTGGATTATAGTCAACATCTTCTCTGGACTTCTCTTAGACATCATGCGGTTTGCATAATACAACTCTCAATGCGCTTGCTGCCCTGCAAGGTGCACTTTCAATTTTTTAGTCCACACTTCTTGAGCATGAGACCGTGGAGTACAAGCGTTCCTTAGTTGCTTCAATCTGTCACATTGCCCACAACGAGCAAAACTGTCACCATGAGCCTTCGGAGCATATTCTGGAAATGAAATGCGACGGATGTTGCTCAATCCACTTGTTGAAACATGCTGCAATTGGAATGATGAATTCACGCTATTAATCTCGGGCAATGTTTCACTCCAGCAGAAAGCTGAAGGAAGAACCATTGAAGGAACTTTCTCTCCTGATTGGAGAGTCCTTGATTTGTGTGGCATTTGGTCAGCGCTCCTATCAAGAACGAGTCGAAGGATAGCAGTGGCCTGTAGTGTATGCGTCCTAGGCTTCTTCAAACCAAGATTGCCATGATGCCCTGGTTGTTTATCACTTCTTACTTGCTGTCTATACCTATAGAAGGTAGATTTGTGAACTCCATGAATGATGCACCAAGCAGTAGGACAAACTTCTCGAGATGCCAAAGTGATCATCTCTCTTCCATTTGAGTCATGATGAACTTGCTTGTGTACACCAAGCAAACATGATTGACGATTGTACACACCACCATTAACGTAAAGCTGAGAACGTATGGCTTGAATCTCCCCCCGAGGAAATGGTTGCAAACAATTCTGTCGACAGCACAACATCGTCGAAACCTCGGTAATGGCTCGCGTTATAAGAAGGGATTCTTTTTTGGGAAGATTTTCTGGCTCCTTCTTCTCACGCGAACTTTCATAGGAACGAACACCTGTTCGAGCACGACGTGTAGATGCACTTACAGCAGTCTTGAATATATGAGTTTGATCGTGATCGAATAGGCTTGCACCTCTGAGGAAGACCCTTGAAATGTGCCAAGACCGCATTGACCACATCCAAGAGAATGGAACGTCATGCTCACTCAATGACTGTGCAATCTGAACTACAACATGATCGTCTCCGAGAGGATTTCCATCCATGTCGATGACAAGGTTGGCATCGACGCTGTGGCAAATCGCTCTTGCAACCTCCACCCCAGCTTCGTTTGTAAGGGTTACCCCTTTTGTAACCCAAGAAGATCGAGGGATACCCTCGCAGGCAGCTACACCATCTGGTAAGGCTAGCAACGGAACTGCAAACTCATTCGCACTTGAAGTCTCCATTTTGCGCAAGATGAAACCTTATTACTTATACAGAAAAGGATATCTTCGATTCGAAGATAAAGTATTCTAAACATCACTCACAAGCAGGGCCAATGACATATCATGATCAAAATTAATGAATAGAAAGAATTATCCCTATTCATGAGAAAATAGATAAAACAAAGTACCTGACATTACAACAATCCGTATAGGACCTACACATCAGCTTCTATTGTGTTTTTCCGTTCATTAAGAGCCTATTTTTCACCTTCACATTTATCTGCGATTCGAAGATAATATAAAATGTGGATCTCTACTGGACCCAATAATTCTAATCACGACTGCGTAAGTTCTTTATAATGGTTAGTTATAACTCCGAACGAATCTACCCTACGGACACTTCATCACTTCAACAATTGGAATGGTTGATATATCTTCGAGTCGAAGATAATACTCCAAAATAAATCTCAAGAGAAAAATTATGCTTCATATTACTTAAGGCAACATTTATTCGTTCGGTAATATCTGTAATTTGAGAACAAATACTCTCGAAGGCGTTAGAATTTTGAAATCTATTAGAAACATCTGTGAATGACCCTGCCCATTATATTCTTATTCCATATGGAACATTAAGTTGTATAATTATCTTCGAATCGAAGATAATTCTTATTTTGAGACCTAAGGTCTCCATATAAAATTGCCATGTATTTAATCAGCTCGAAATCTTGGATGTTAGTTATTATCTGTAAGTTCGAGAAAACACCCTTATTGACCATGATTATGCTTGAATACAGAATACTGAAAATATTATCTTCGACTCGAAGATAATGTACAGGGTGACCCCAAATTCTTTATTCTTCGCGGAAATCAGCGTACAGAAGGCTCCGCTCCGAATTTTACGGCGCAAAATTCGCGCTCCACTAATTGCAATGTGTACAGCATACCGTAGAAGAAGACTATTACACTGACTAAAACATCAAAATTGAAGGGAAGTACATAATTGCACAAACTAAAACATTGATAAAGAAGACGTACTCATCGAAACTGTGACCAAATACAACTGTGGATGCATCTCTACTACGACATAGCCAAAGCTTGTGCATTGGAATTCAGACAGGACATGAAATATGAATCACAAACTACAACAAAGTTAACATCAGGTACTTCAACTTACAAGAACCCGAGCACAATAGACCTGTAGACACGCTAATGCAGCTGTCAACTAGAAGAAAGCGATGCAATGTTGCAAGGCAGCGGCGGAATGAAGATAGAGGAAGGCGGCGAGCGGAGGAAGAAATGAAAGAGTGGTGCTCACTGGGAGAGAGACGATGCAAATGAAGTGGCGGGATGAAACGAGCGGCAAAGGTGGTGAGATTTCAAACTTTCAAGTTTTCCCGGACTCAGGGGAGAAGCACCTGTGGGGTTCAAGGGGAGTTGACATTCTTACCCTCCTTTATAAGGTGCTGACGGAACCTACTCAACAACTTTATATTAATTGAACTGGAATCTTAGAATTTGTCGATCACTTTAGCATATAAATAGGGGAATTTCACTTGAAGGCTTTTCTGACAGCCGTCATTTCTTCCGGGCCACGGAATTTACTGTTAAGGTGGGTACACCCAAAAGCGCCCTATTCCTAAAAGCGCCATCTACAGTGCACATACATTTCCGAAATCAGTCATGTATCCAGACTGTAGATGGCGCTTTTAGAAACAGACTTTGACTGTTAATAACTTTTGCATACGGTATCCAAATCCTGCGTTCTTTGGTGCGTTGGAACATGCTTTCACTTGCCAACAAGACTACATAAAAATTTGAACTAATTAATAGCAGGAAGTAGGCTCAGTATGAATAAGTGGCGCTTTTGGGTGTACCTACCTTAAATGCTCTTCCACAATTGGAATTCATCACATCATATAGTTATCTCTAAATTTGACGTTTTCTCTTTTTCTTCAAAACCACTCATTCTGAAAACAAAATGTGGACAAGGGATAATGCATGTGGCAATGCAAATTTTGAACAAAATGTATGTAATTATTTTACTAGAAATTTAATATGGAAGATTTTTTTAATTCCACGTATAAAGTATAGAATATAGTTTTGGAGTTACAAATTTAAGGTTCGAGGCTTACATTTCAACTTTAGGATCTACATTACATTAGTACTTCAAGAATTTCGCTATCCATTTATTGCCTAAACCCTAATCCTAACACTAGGTGGCCTAAACCAAGAAATATATATAGAATCAATTAACTTTACCAAAAAAAGGATGCAGAAGATGACGTTTACTATAATCTCTAAACGTTAGAAGAAAATAGGTGGGATTCAAAAAAAAATGTGCAGGAAGCATTTCATACGGAGAAAAAATCCACCCTAAACATGTAAAATACTTGGCCACCAATAAAAACACATTGCTTACAAATGGTAGTTACATAATATCTTTTGAATCATTAAATGACCTCATTAAAGATGGCCACTTGTCCTCTTTGTATTCTGTAATTACAACGTTGTTCACTAAAATCACCTAGGAGTTCAAAAAGAAATCTTTAGGTACACAATGCCAATTATAAAATTAATATGCACTTAATTTTTTTAATGTATAGGATTAGCTGAAAATTTTAAATAGAAAATAATATAACATCATTCCCTAATTCAAATTCCTAAATCTCAAGGAATTCATGAGGGACCTTACAATTCCTAGAAGCCTCCTTCTAAACTCAAACAACTTGTATTGGTTGTAAATGAATTGATCCTTTAGACATGAATAGTTCAAAAATAAATCACAAGTATTACAATAGAAAGTCCTAAGTACAACTCACAGACTATTTTTTCCAAGCTAAGGTATATATCCCTCACTATATTTCATAATTACCCCTTGTGTGGCGAGAAGATATTTTATAGTGTGAAATTTACATACATGTCAAAAATAAATATCTCTTTAATATAAGCAATGATTTCGTAAAAACGATCTTTACAAGCCAAATGTACCTTTTCTTCTACTGTTGCATATAAGTATTGAAGTTTATATTAAAAACTTACATTGTTAAATAACATCAGTCAAGAGTAATTGAAAGTAAAATGTTTGAGATTGAACCTAAAGAATACCTGCAAATTTAGTTTCTAAAAGTATGAATTTTTATTTCTTCTAAATTGTTATAGTTCCTACATTATTTTGTAGTTCATGTTTACGGTGGTATCATTAATACTAATCATTTGCAAAGAAAGTCAAATTCCAATAGCTTCTATTTGTTTAGAGTCCCCAAAACATACAAAGTACAAGATTATAGTGTACCCTAAAACAAAGACAAAAAAAACCTCAATAAGTTTGGAAATACTCAAAGAACAAATGATATGAAGAAGAAAATTACTAATAGCCTTTATTAAATGTTTCTTTTTTGATGAAAAAAAAAAGAAACAATAAGATATCTACAAGCTAACAAGGACAATAAGTGAATAACCGTTTGAATATAATCAAAGGTCAAATTGTGCATTCAAACAAAGTATTCACAATTGCCACCCTAAGCCCAGGCATAATTTTTACTTCTTAGTTTGTCACTATATAATTATGTGGAATACCTTCTTTGGTACAAAATTGTTAGAATCATTCTCTTTCCAAACAATTGCCTTTAAACAAAAGAATTAGGATTTTTTTTTTTTGCAAAATTGCATCCAATCAGTATGAAGTTTAAATTCAATTAATTAAAAAAAATAGCTTTAATATAAAGGAGCACCTTTCTAAAACTTTATAAAGGCAGCAAGTACTTTAATTTTTTTTTAAATAAAATAAAATGAAAGACTTAATTATAATGAATTGTCTACTTTCAGAAGCAAAGGTACATATTCATCTTAAAAGAATATTAGTTTTATTAGATATAATTAGATGATGTCATAGGTATTTCATGTGTAGGATTTATAAGGTCACCAACCCTTCTTCATTGAGCTAAGGGAATTGCAATGCAAGAACTATATATGGCCCAATATTAGTACAACTAAACTTCAAATTATAAAAAAACAATTAGAGTATAAAAATTATCTAGATAGTTGGAAGACATCAAGAAGATCTAAGAAAGAAGATAATTTTTTTCCCTTAATGAATAGTCATTGAATAAAGTTATTTTCAAAGAAAGATACGAAATGTAATTTGATCCCTTCTTTAAAACCAAAGTGAAATGTAGCCAACAAAAGCCTTTTAATCTTTAGAAGTGGCTGAATGCTCTAAACCGTAAACAACATCAAAGGTGTTCTATGGTCAAAGAATGAGAGTACATTCTGCAGTGCAGGAGCAAACTACAGGCACTCATCCACAGAGATACAATTAAAAAATAAAGATCTTCTACAAATACTTGACTTCAAATGCGCACTTTTGAATTTCACATGTCCAATGATTCCCATGGTTGCATAAAAGATGGTTTTCTTCGTGACCCCATAATCGTTGAAGGGTTAAATGGTGATTTTTTGATAAACACTTTCTAGGTTTAACCCTACACCCATTAAGGGGTACACACCAGTGATCCCAAAACTGGCTAAATTTCGCTCAATTGCTACATAATTTCTTCATGTCCTCACTGTAAATTCAGAAAAAATCTTCCCAAAATGAACATTTGGCTAAAAACCTTGAACTTGTTTTGAGAACACCATCACATACGGCTATAGGTCTCGGGCACGGGTACCAACTCTCCACTCCCGCGGTTATAGGGTCCCGCGAAGTTCTCCTTCAGTGGCCGCGAGGGTTTACCACGACATCGTCGTGGCTCCCATTTTCTCTGAATTATGATTGCCGCTTGTGCGTGTTTGTGCTGCTTCGCGTGTTTGTGTTTTGTTCTCTTCTGTTTCACTTCTGTTAGTGAAGTTTGTGTTTCATCTTTTGAGGCGGAGGTGGGTGCGGCATTGCGTGAGTGCTGTGCACACAAATTTGCCGGCGCGCTGGTGTTTTTGATCTGGGCCTTTGCGCACATTTCTCCACTTTTGTCATTTCTCGAGTGTGGTTGGAGCGCTTGGTTGGAGCGCGTGGTTGGAGCGCACTTTCTGTCTTGTGAAGTGTCATCGTCTTCATTTGGTTCACGCTTCGTACTGTTGAGCAAGCGACAGATCTTTGTGGGCGCTTTGCTTTTGAGGTAAACCCTAGCCCCTCCTTGCGTTCAATGCATTCTTTTCGTTTTTAATTTCTAATTTGGGTAATGTTGCACCTTAGGGTTTAGGGTTTTAGGGATTCTGGAAGGACGATCATCAGACGGTCTTCTTCCAGAGATTACTGTGATACTGAAGTGCACACTGTCTTTGATTCAGTTGTGGTATTGGTCTGTTGTTTTTTTGCTCTGTTGGCCTCCGTGAACTCCACGAGTGTGGTCACATTCTTCACACAGAAGTACTCATAGTTGCAGTGTGTAATGCAGGCGCCAGAGAGCCTGAAGTTCAAGAGTGCCTTCCACATCAAACTCAAAACCAGATAACTCGTAAGCAGGAAATTGGCAGGTAAGCTCATTCCACTTCATTTTATTTCTAACTTCTCAGAACACACAAAAATGCACAGAAAAGCAACAGTAACACACTGGATTAGGGTTTAGTACCAGTGCAACTGCTGAATACGATTCAGCCTACAGAAAAAGTAGTTCAGGTCCCTCAGAACTTTGCTTATTGCATGCTACTTTTATCTTTGCGTCGAAGATAATTATCTTCGGGTCGAAGATATTTATCTTCGACGCAAAGATAAAAGTAGCATTCCAGCTCCCCAAATGCAGCTCTAATAAACCTTATTCTTGATAACCTTGCCTAACATTAATCATAGCTCCCATGAGTATGACCAGTACACTCGAGAATTCCTCAGAACGGAAAACAACTAACCCTCCACCTTAAAGTTATCTTCGAATCGAAGATAACCACAAGTCAATAGACCGTTTTGCACTTAAGGCAAAGAATCTAAATCTCAGTTACCAAAAAGCAAACCTCGCTTACTAAAGCAAATTAATTATAACGCCAACCAGATATTCCTACAAAGAATACAAGCACAAATATATAACACAACTTCCTTCTACTATAGAATCATCTTCGGCTCGAAGATAATGTAACATTACGATACAAATTCCGGAGACGTCTGTAGTTTCTAGAGCGTGTATGCTTTCAAGTATTTCCATTCAAGAACAGAAGTAAAGAAATATGAAACCATTCATGACTGGAAAAAAGTAAAACGATAGATCATCTAAATTTCCTTCATTGTAGTGTAGCTCCTCATGATAAAGTGAGTAGAGAAAATTATCCTCGAGTCGAAGATAAGTTTCTATGAGTATTGATGATCATGAGCTTCTGGATTACCGTGCAGACTGTCCAAGATGGTGGGCAACGACGGGTACGACTACTCAGCTACTCTCCCCTTCCTTGAGCCATTCAACATGTGGATTGGTGATGGATCCTTCATCACAGAAATGGAAGACCTCTATGGAGAACTATAGCAGTTCAAGTCCGTAGTTGATTCTTGGACATTCGTAGTCAATAGATTTAAGGATTACGTCCACCTTCGCTACAAAGTGAAAGGTTCTGGTCTGTATGTGACCTGGAATCTCAATGAGAAAGTGTCTCTGATAGAGGAACATCAGAAACATTTCATTGTCGTCACACTCCAAGCCATCAACGACCATGGCGACGAGCTGAGCTACACGCACTCAATCGTCCTCTATGATGAGGATGAAAGAGTAGTCTTCAACTTCGACGAGCTCATCAAGTCGCTGCAAGAAGGAAGCCACAACGCTCTGGGAGATGAGCTGAGCGGGAAATTCCACCCATGGGTACAAAATGACGCTGTGTCTATGGCGAGGCGCATAAACCTTCTATTCCGAAGACTAGAGAAGCATGCACTCTCAAGCGTTGAGAAACAACCCACTTCCTCCCGTGCACAAACTAAGAAGAGGAAGGAGTCCCAACAACCAACTCAGACTCCATCAGCAGGACGAGGGACGTCAGGCAGTCGTGGTAGTGGAAGGGGACGAGGTCGTGCTGAACCTCAGAAGAGGAAACCCACAGCACCTGGACCCGGGGAGACGAGTGCAAAGCGCCCTAAACCAAGCGTGGCAGGGCGAGAAACAGCAGCTGGTAGCTCTGGTTCTGCTTTGACAACTGTACTGACGGGGAGTACTAAAGACGCTGAGCCCATCAAGAAGTTTGAGGTTGCAGGCATTTACCAGAAGAGTTTCTGGGAAAAATGTAAGGAATGCTTCATTTTTGAGCCGCAGACGTTCGAGGTCTCCATCGACCAATGCTTCCTTGCAAGGCCGAAATATGTGATCAGGAAGTTGGAGAAAACTATTGTTGACGATGTCCAGGAATAGCTGATTAATCTCGGGGACGCGAAACAGCGTCAAACGATTTGCCTCACACCAATGGATCAGAACAAAGCCCTTCTTAGAGAGTGTCCCAAAAGTTGGGACGAAATCAAGAATGGGAATTTTTATATCATCAATGGGCAACACGGTGTAACCGCGTCCAAGCAACTCCAATAAGGCGGGGTCTGTGAGGAACGAAAAAAGGAGCTGCAAACATGGGAAGCGACAATTGTGTGGACCTTGAACGCCGAAAAACTCACGGAGATATCCAGTTGGTATAACAAGACAAACCATCTCCGGCATAGTCAGCCAACCTGGGGGAACCAGATCTTCTCTTGCAGACAAATCTGGGGAGCAGCAAAGCGACCAACTGCCATAGAATCCGAACCAGAGAAGCGAGGCAACAGATCCACTTTCAACGCAACTACGTACGCGGTAAGTCTGTTCATACTTTTATCTTCGACTCAAAGATAATACAAGTTGTTTTATCGTCCCTCTAGTATCGATAAATGTTTCTATATTTTCATCTTCGACTCGAGGATAGCATAAGTTTTTCTTCTCGTCTCACTAGTTAATGAGAAGCACTAAGACTGTTTTGGTAATTGCTCCAGAAATTCGTGGACGCTGTCCTGCTTCGATATCAGAGCATCAACCCGGATAAGGATGGCAGCAACGTCAAGAAGGAGTCTGACGTCAAGAACGAACTCCAAATCATTACACTTCCGGACAATATTTATAAGCTTTGGGAGGACTTCCTAAAGAAACAGATGGAGGGGTCATTGATTGACCCTTGCACGCGCAAACCTTATCGTAGCGCAAAGACATTTAGTCTTCAATCCCATGAAGTGAAGCGAGAGTTCTTTAAGCACATGGGGCATTTCACAGATAAAGATCTGCACGAATATGTCCTTCATTTGCTTGGACGAACTCCCGGGCGCAATCGAGAGTATCCAAAAGTCTCGATTAAGAAGACTAAGTTCCTTTGCGAAGATAACATGGTGCACTCGGATTGGGTAGAGCGGCGCAAGCGGAAGAAAGTGATTGTCGAGGAGTTCATGGCTATTGACTCGTCCCTGAACTTCAAGGACAAGAACGGAGACGTGAAGGACTTGGTCTGGAGGGCTTGGAAAATCAAGAACCTCTTCACGGCGGCAACGTGGGACTTTCTTCTAAACGGGATCCCAAGTAACTTCTTTGTAAAGCGCCTTACAAACGAAGGGAAGAAAAAGAAAGCTGTCGACTACAAAGACACTCCTCTCCGCACAGTCTATCCACTACTGAAAAGGTTCTTGAACATGAAGAAAGAGGTTGAGCAGTCGAATGGTGAAGCGTACATTCGAGGGCACGAGTGTTATCCCTAGGCTTTTGTGACGAGTCACACCTGGCCTTACCAGTTAAGAGGTCTTCCTCTGGGGATCATCGACTTCCAAAACCTTCCCAGGCCAGACGCTGGTTCCGGTAATCCTAGCCCATTGTTGCCTTTGTTGAGATTCCTCTCTAACCACATGAGGCCAACTTTGACGGGGCCAGAGGTCTGGCTATGGATTCCTGGGAATTCATATGAGACAAAAGAAGCTACATCCTTTGCAGAGAGGCATCTCAAGAACTATGTGATAAGGCTCTCGACCTACATTCCATGTAAAGTCGAGAAAATAAGCAACGCTAGCCGAACTGCACCAGCCCCAGTGACTTTGATTTTCCTCATCTCGAAGGACGATGCTGGCGTGCCTAGAGAGCTCGGGACAGTGAAGAAAGTGTACGATACTACGGAAAACACTTTCTACACTGGTATTCGATTCAATACTGAGGCGAAGCTGAGGGTTTATCCGAGCAAACTACGGATGGAGTTCTACATCGACCTCCTCCAGAATCTCAGGTTGAAAGGAGAGAACGTCCTCAGCGTGTACACAGGATCCAAATTTCTCCTGGCTGCTAAGGTCTGCCATTCAACTTCTTTCTATTTATCTTCGACTCGAAGATAATTCCTTTCATTGGATTTGAGATTGTCGTTGTATTCATAGTGCATCATTTTGATCAACCACATGTCAATGTATGTCATTCCTATTTTTGTAAAATTTCTACAATGTGTTATTCTATTTGCTCGGTTTTTCTAAATTAGAATCGTTCGCTTGCAGTTGTGTGGCATGTTCTGCTATGCCGTAGAAGACCGGCACAAAAAGGAGATGCTCATGAAAGTTGTCAAGCATGGTGATCGAGCAGACATCAGCGACTTCCAGCATGATAATTCGCCGTACCAGGCGAATTATATCCGTCCCCTTCGGTTGGGTACACCAGAACTTGATTCTAACTCTTTCCCATCGGAAGCGCATCAGAAGAGTACACCAAGGGAAACCGAAGAGGCTGAAAATCGTCAACCACAGGGAAATTTAGGGGTTGACGAGTTTGGCACAAACAGAGACGTTGTACAGAGTGGAGATCTTCAGATATCGGTGGAGGATTTCCAGGTTCAGGTTCACCATGCTGCATCTATCGCAATCGCTGATGAAGTGTCAAATGCAGAAATGGAACAAGGCATGGAGGCAAAAAACACCGCCGATGAGGAGGAAGAAAATGAGGAGCAGGAGAAAGAGGAGCCCCGAGAAGCTGAAAAGGATGAAAGAAGATCAAGGAAAGAAGTCATTGACCTGAGTGACGGCGACTCCTATTCAGACTTGGAGGGATTTGAATTTGGCGCAGATCTTGGTGACGCAGCGAAGTCAGATGCTGTGAGCAGAATGAAGCCCCTCAATGAATGCGATCCTCAGATTGAGAGCGAGGCAGGGTGTGCTCCAAGCGCGACTGCTACGGGAGTTGTAGTAGTGAAAAAGGAAAACCGAGACTTCTGGAAGGAACGGGACGAACGGAAGGCCAAGAAGAAAGCAGAAGACGCTCAGAAGTTAGAGCAAGAAAGACTGGAGAGAGAAGCTCTTCTGGAGGAAAACCGAATTCTAAAGGAAAAGCTTTCTCAACAGGGAGCTCTTGCAATTCCGTTGGCATCACAACAGGTACATTATGATATCAACGAAGCCGGATGCTCATCTGATGCCTTTGAACAACGGCCTTCAATTCTTGGCGATCCTACTTATCTTCGAGGCGAAGATAATTCTCCCCTAATTCGAGAATGTGTTCGTCCATGTATGTCCGAATCGCAGGACCTCTTTCTACCTCTCCACGATCCTCAGCCTCATCTGACAACGAAGATGCAGCCTCCTACAATTGGAACGGACAATGTTATCAGAGGGATCGATTATCCTCGAGTCGAGGATAATCCCATGACTCAGATTGAGGATGAAGTAGACCCGGATGCGACCCCTGAATCTAAAGGAGGTGATCAGGTCCAAGAGGAGCCAGTCCCTCCATTGAGGTCATCGCCAGTTCCGACCTTCACGATTGAGTCACAGAATCCCCCTGACGACGATGATGAACAACTAGATTACGGGGAGGGCTATGAAGACGGCGACGAGCATCTGGCATTTGGACAGGTATCTTCTCCTCAAAAATCTGACCCCTATGAATTTTCTTGAGTCTGTCCAAAGTCTTTCCAATGGATGTTCATTATGCCTTCCATCCCACTTTTGTCATTGTAGTAAGAGACTCTTATACCATTTCATCCTGTTGACAGGAGGGATTGGAGAGTCAGTGAGTAGGTGGCTTCGACAGACCTCCCAACCTAAATCGTCCATTTGTAGCATAGATGAGATTTTAGACAAAAGAGTCTTGGTAGATGTATAGAACCAATGGAGATCAGCAAAAAAATCTACCAAATGTATGATAAATTACTTGGAAATAAATAATCGTGTACGCATTTTATTTAAAATTGTGTATAATGGATTTTTTGTCTATGTTTTGTCCAGCACAAAGGACTTAGAGTGCACCGTCCATTGGCACGCAAATTATCCTGTAATGGAGGGACTCTATGATCGCTTAGTGGGGGTCAGTGGGGTTCGGCGTTGTATGAGTCACCTGGTTCTGCGTTTCAACAGGTAACGCCATCTCTCTCGTGTTTTTGATTTGATCAGGTAGTGACGGGGAGCCGTAGAGAGAGAGTGCTGCGGAGTGTATCCCTGATAGTTTCCAAACCGCGGAGGAATTGGTTGAACGTTGTATTCGACCTCAATGGAGTCCTCTGTCAGTGCGAGCGTAGGTCCTCTTTTAAGGGCAAGAACACGCATCGACCCGAGGACAATGTGTTCTCGGATCGGCAACCCACGCTCATTGGGTCGAAGGCGGTCTTCGTTCGTCCCAATGTGCGGAAATTTCTTAGAGAGGTGAACCGGATCTCAAACCGCGTTGTTTTTTGGAGCTCTATGCTCAAGATGACAGTAGAGCCCGTCGTCGCCTTCTTGTGCCAAGACAATAGACAACCCTATGACATTCTTGGGCAAGAGAACTACAAGAAAATTGAGATTTCTCCAGGAAATTTTCTTGTGCAGGGTGGGAACCCTTTTAAGCCTTTGCGTTTGAAAGTCCTGAACGAGCATTTGTTCACATGTCCGGACGATCCCGTTCACTTTAACATAGATAATACCATTCTGATTGATGACTCCCCGCAAAAGAGTGTTTTCAATGAGAACGGAAACGGGATTTTCTTGGATACGTGGGATCGTCATGAACGTGGAGACAAAGAGTTGATGGAAACTCTTGCGCCTTGGTTGAAGCGACTCCACGAGGACTGCCAGCCAGGACGCTTGCGTGAATATGTAGACTTGAACCGGATTGGTCAATCCCCTGTGACGCCTACCTCTTACAGGGTTCATGAACTCTTGGACGGATTTAGGGAGTCGGCCAAAAACTTTGGGACTAGTTTTGTGCTCCCCGGAATGAATTTAGTGATCAAGCCCGAGCCATGTAGGAAATAGGCATTGTTTTGCAAACTCTTGGTTGTAAATATCATTGTACATGATAAGAATGTGAACAAAACTGTAAATGTCATTCATTTATAATATATAAAGTTCTTATTTTTTATGTCAATGTGTGCCCCCATTGTTATGTGATATGATGTAAGACTCAATTGCGTAATTATCCTTGGGTCGAAGATAATGTGAGGGACTTTTTTGAAATCCTTTCTTCAGGTTGATGGATCTGTAATGCACCTGCTTCGACGAGCTCAGCCACTTACAAGGAGTTTGATGTCTGGATCAGATGCAACGCTCTCCAGGAGGTCTGAATCTGATGAAGGGAGTTGTGTCCCATCCGCCTTTTCGAAGCCAATCATATTGTACTTCGCCACGGATGCGGCTTCAGCGGCCATCGACTTTTCTAAGGGGAATATAGAAGAAGGTGTAGTGGACAGTCCGCCCAGTAGGGGTCTAGTCATGACTCCCGTGTGTTCACCATCCCCTTTCAAGTGGACGGCCTCCACACCTAGTCGGTTGCGATCGCAATCGCCGGTTGTTTGTACAGAGATGACTGTGCACAGGAAGTTGTATGTTGACATGGAAGGAGATTCTGAGGATCCTCGACGCGAGGATGTAGTGTCGTTGGCTACTACACCTGATGTAGCTGTTGGCCTCAACAATGATCTCGGAGAGGATTCTATTGCAGGTGGACGAAAGAGGAAGGTTGCATTTGCTACATGTAGTGCAGGTGAACGTCTGTAGCTTGAAGGCATTGCCAAAACTTTGCCCTCGAAATGTCAAAGAGGTGAATCTGCATCTTCTCTTGTACCTCTTTCTCGTGGAACAGTTCTTGGAGACTATCATCGATCGAACGACGCATGGTCAACTGCAGCAGCAGATCCGTACATAAATATTGTCAATACATCATTGTCAAGGCCTCCAGCTCGAATTTCTAGGTCTCTTTCAAGCTACGAACTTTTGCGAAGCGAACGCAAGTGGCGAAAGGAGGCCGACGAACTGTTGAAGATGGGGATGTGGGGTCCTGTGCATAGTGCAGCTAAACAACCAAGACCCTCTCGCCGCGAAGATATCTTTAGAGGCTTGGCTAAGCTCAAAGCTTTGGAGGCCGCAAACAGTAGCTCTTCAACTAAGAACAATGGTTAGTAGACAGAATTATGTCTGCTACCCCAAAGCATTCATTGCTATTAATAGAATAGACATTCGTATACACAAA
Source organism: Thuidium tamariscinum (assembly GCA_947034885.2). Classification (NCBI taxonomy): domain Eukaryota; kingdom Viridiplantae; phylum Streptophyta; class Bryopsida; order Hypnales; family Thuidiaceae; genus Thuidium; species Thuidium tamariscinum. The sequence continues at coordinate 15,319,914 of OX344756.2, forward strand.
GGAATTCCATTTTTGCAAACTACATTTCTGAATGAGCACATAATCTCTACATTCATACACAATATACATCCATCAATCATTACATTTACCATGATTTCACTTCCCCTAGAAGTGAAGTACATAAACATGTGAGATATATACTTTCATATGTACATGGGTTCTCTAGGAAGTTCATGCCATCCAATGTAAAGTGACCTTCTATAAATGTTACATACATTTTGTTCTCTCAATTTCAATTCCGTTCTACAATCTTAATTTCTTTATTGTTGTTGTCTTCTGTCCTTCTAGGTAACTTGTAATTTATAATTGCTTTGTACACACAGGCTTCCCATATTTATCTTTGGCTTCAACAACTTATCTTTGAAACGAAGAGGCTTGAAGGTCTCAAAATGACCATTTTTTCTCAATTTAACGAATATGGCCTTCATAAACTGAGGAAACCAACTGGGGTGATACCCAGAGGGTCCCAATTCTGGGTTTTTTTATTGGAAATCTTACTATCTAGTGGGATTTTTGAAAGGAGAATTGTCCCTAGAATTGGCAGTTGAGTGGAATTTAGTGGGAGATTAAAAATCCAATTAGAGTAAGCCAGGGAGAGTGAGAGAAAAGAAGAGCTCCCGGTGAGGCCAGACCGCCCAAAAATTCCAATTTACTGAAGTTGAGAGAAAGCCAGACAAGCCAGGAAGGCCAGAGCAGTTGAGAGAAAGGTGAGGGAGGTTTGATCAGGTCAAACTAAGTTGACCAGCCACCCAAACAAGCTAGTTGAGGCCAGACCATTCAAAACTCCAATTTTCTGAAATTGAGAGAAGCCAGGCCGTTCCAAGGTCTAAATTTTCTGAAGTTGGGAGAAGCCAGAAGGCCAGAGCAACCAAGCAAGGGATAAGGAGAGGGCTGATCAAGTCAAACTGAGTTGACCAAGCCAACCCAATAAGCCAGATTGAACCAGAGCCTCTCCCCATCAGCAAGGGGGCTACTGGCTGCTCAAAAAGTCAATACAGAGGTAGTGCTGGCTCACCAGGGTCCCAAACCGCAGCCCAGCTGAGAAAACACAATCTGTTGAGGTCCAACAGAAGCCACCTTCCGAAATTCTCCCACAAAATTGCAAAAACAAGCTCCAAGATCAAGCGCGCAAGTGTGAGTGAAGAAGTGGGAGTAAGGTTTAAGCATTAGCAACTAGGGAGGAAGAAGGAATTTGGGTGGTGAGGAAAACCAAATAGAATAAGTTGACTTTTTAACCATGGATGTTTTAGATTAGAGACGAATAGAGAAAAAACAAATAGAAGAATAGTTTGACTTTGAGAAGTTAGAGGTTTTGCCAATTTGGAGAAAAGTTGGAAAACCTTAGTTGTAATAGAATTGACTTTCAAAACCATTTAGGGACTAATTTCAAGAATTAGATTTTATTAGGATATTTTAGAAGTTGACTTTGGGAACTATTTAAAAGAAAAAAGAAGAAGCTCGAAGGATAAAGAAAAATACAAAACAAAGATAAGGAGAAAAGGAAGGTTTCGAAGGGAAATACCCCCTTTAACTATATTCGAACAAAAAAGCACCAAGATGGAGGTGGAACAAGCGCCAATGGGAGGATTTATCGAATCACAGGAGGACCTTGAACACGCCATGATGGAGGTTAGCCTTTGAAATTCTCTTGTTTCCATTTTTTTCCCATAATTTCCTTTTGGTTATAAAATTTAGCCGTTAGTTAGAAGTAATCGAACCTAGAATTACCCAAAAGATAAGAAATTAGACAAAGTTAGGATCAACAGTAAATTTAGACTTTTAGACTTAGGCAGTAAAAATAGAAAGTTGAAGCCATAATTAATCTCGAAGAAAAGTAATTGGCCGGGAAATTTTGGTGAACCGGATAACGGTCAAAATTTGCTTACAATTACTTTATCCAAGGACTACATGGTGGAAATCAACTTTTGTAACTAGGAAGGATAAAAGGATAAATCCAAAAGAATTAAATTCTTTGGATAAAAGGGAATTCACAAGGTAAAATTTGGGTGAACCGGTCAACGGTCCAATTTTACCGCGAAAATTCACAATTATCCCAAGTTAAAGATTGAGGTTTTACTGTGGAAGGATAAAATTATTCCTATTAAGGTAAAACTCAAATTAACTATTTAGGTATCCAAAGTTAAGGTGGTAAAAGAATAGTTACAACAGTAAGCTAATTAGGCTAAAAGATAATTAAAGAACAAGTTAGGATTCTCTAGAGATATCTTAGAACATAGAAAACCCGAGAATACTTAGATTCTATCAACAAGCGATACTCTGGAAAAGAGTGAACCCTTAGCTAAAACCTTTGATTATTTGGAAAGGTCAATTAGGGTTGACCAAGACAAGTGAAACCTTAGAATCCTACCAATACTACAAAAGTAGAAACTGGCTAAAAGACTTATCTCAAGTTCCCAAACCTTAGAATAAGAGTTATTTCCGCCTAGCAAGAGCAAGAGGGCTGATTAGGAGTAGGAAATTAGGAAGATCCATTGCTTGGAAGGCGTAATTGGATTGCACGTAGGTTAGACACCCATTAGGAATCACTCATAGAATAGTAGAACCTGGTTGTGTACACTTTATTCCAAGGGTGGGAATAAAGCGCCCACAGAAGCTTGTCAAGACCCAATCCAGATGTACGTGTTGATGATGCAAAAAGAGCTATAGTTGTTACAATGGCGACGAGTGCATTGCGATGACTTCCTCTCACATTTCTTTGCCCAGTACCTTTGCGAGATTGTTCAACACCCTCAATTCGCCCCTCTACAGAACGTCTTCTGCTACATTCGTGAACTGGTAGCTAATGCTTATTGCATGGAGTTGCTACAACTATGTATATAGGATTTGTATTTTCCGAAGCTCATGGAGGAGTTCTATCACAAGTAGTTGGTGTGGATGTTTTTCGCATTTGCTCATATGCTAAGAGTTCTTATAAGTAATGTTTAGCTCATAAAATGTTTTCTGGACTTAGTCCTCGAAACCTCTCCACTACTTCACTACGTGTGGTCTGAAAAGCCTTAGGCGTAGAGGTCCAATTCTCTTCAAGACTACGTAGAACTCTCATTGGTTTAGAGACATCCAAACAACAATGTGGAATGAGTGCCATCATAAACTGTTTTTGCAGCTTGAACTTTCCCACCTTCTCTTCATCCATTGTAATATTCACAAATATGATATCTAGACCTAAAGTAGTCACGGACTACACTTTCCCACTTTCACGGCCAAATGCTCCCCAATGCTAACCATTCTCAAGTATCTGATCTGTGATCCAAAGAAGTAGAGTCTCAACACTTTTTGTAGCAATCCACCATCCATGTTCTATCCAATTACTGAATGTCTGTGTAGCCATAATAATCCTGTAAATCATAATCATAAATCAAAAACTCATTAATGATGGAAATTATGCATGAAAAAACTCTTTGGAGTAACCAAAAGATGTACAACATTACAAACAAATTCAAGGATGGATAATTGAGCAAACCTCTAAAACTCTTTCAAAATCAAAGCATTTTTGTATTTGTCTTTTCTATTTATCTTCTACTAAATTAAAATATGGTTATAAAAGTCAACTTAGTTCTAGGAGTGGATTTTCCTCTCTTTGTTTCTTTCTTAATATTAAAGATTGTCTCCTACTTTTTTAATCTTTAAATTCTAGGATTGGAATTTGAAATTGTATGAGTGCATAGATGATACCCAAAGTTTTGGCAAATGAGCAACATCCAATATTGGAGGCTCAAAAGAGTTTAATTTGTACAATGCTCAAATGAAGCAAGTTAGCTCAATAGGTGATGAGAGCAATTAATTACTCACCCTTGGTAATTAACTTAATACAATTAGATTCTTAAATTTTTTTTAAATTACTTTACTATGAAATGCCTAGGTATTGGTCCATCATGCTTTCCAAGCAATGAATCTTTTGTAATGCGAGAATAATTGAAGTACTGAAAATAACTCAAAACTTATGTTTAAAGTAAGTTTATTCGAGGATTTTAGTCAATCTTAAGGTTGTTGTGGTTCTTTCTTAGACTTTAAGTCAAGTTTAAACTATTGATTTAAGTTAAAAGAATATCTTTTGTCATTTTTAAAACTATGAAATTCGTCCTAATCTTACTTTTCTAATGAAGGTTATGAAAGAATGAAGTTTGACTGCTAATCGATCTTCTAAACTTCATCCATAGTTTTTTTAAGGTTTTAGCTATCAAAATCAAATGAAACTTTGTATATGACTTTTTAGGATTCACTTCTACTGATGTATGAAGTTTCACCTTATTTGGATGATTTATCTGAATTTTTATCCGATTCAAATTTAAGATATCATCTTTTACTTTTCCTCTAATTTTCTTTTAGTTTTAAGTTGTTGTTCAAATTAAATGACACTTCTAATTTTTTTTGGATTCTTCTATGCTTCTATATCCTTAATTATTTGCTTCTAATTTATCCTAAATGTATTTAAAAGATTTAAGTTAACTTCTAAACTACAGTCTAACGATTGTCAATTTATTATTTTTAGAAGTTTATAATCTTCATTTTTTAAGTCTTAAATTTAAATTTCTAAATTGATTATAAACTTCCTCATCAAACCTTCCTACAAAAAGTTATTGGTGGATGAAGTTTAACCACTAATTAGTTATTCAAACTTCATCCCTATTTTTCTCCTAATTGATAATTTTGATTTGGGTTTTATTTTCACTTCTGACTTTTAGATTTTCATCTTTCTCAATTTCACTCAACTTGTTCCAACTTTTCAATCTTTATCTATTTTTCATCCATTTTACTACCTAAACTTCATCCAACTCTATCCACCTTATTTTGACTTCAAATTTTAAGTCTAATATGTTTCTAGAAAGTTAAAAATTATTTGTATACCAATCTATTTTCAAAACTAAGGAAAAATTTGATCTAACTATTTTGACTTGTACTTTTAGTTTGAGTCTTTAAGTTTAATTAGCCTACTTTAAAATTCAATAATTTTTGAAAAAATCACAAATTTACCTCGTTTTGTGATTCTTTTTTAGCATTATGTTATATATCTTTTCATCCTTCTTTATTCTTCATCTTTACAAGCTTTTGTAATTTTTGCTCACCACTTGAAAATAGAGTTTCTTTCACCTTGTGCTACTTGAGTACTTGGAGTATCTTTCACCTATATTTCTTTTCCTCTTCTCTCCCTATTTCAACTCCATTATTGTATTCTAAGTATTGACTTTGAAATTTATACAATAATGTCTTTAATTCCAAGAAAATAATTAACCTCCTTCTCCTATTTAAGTTCATTATTATTTTATTTAATTTCTAATGGTCTAAATTGTATCTCTAAGATTCCTCTTAATCCCCCTTCATCTCCAATGCTATCCTTCAACTTTGTATAATACTTTTCAACTTCAATTTTCAACTCACACCATCATTCTCCTTGAGTTGTTGAACTTTATTTCAAAGTTCTATAGTAGTTGATAGACTAATGAATTGAAAGAGTAGAGTGAATAGGAACACTTTGCTCTACTTCTATTACTTAATTTTCCCTTTTTAATCTACAAATTCTTCTTCTAAATTCACTAAACACTCATCCCTAATTGCTAATTCTAAATCTTCTTCCTTCTAATTTTTTCTCTTCCTCTTTTTTCTCTTCTCCCTTCCTCCTCCTCTTCTTTTTTCTAATTTTTTTTTGTTATTTTGATTTTTTTTTGTAAGTTTAAAAAAACAACTTGATGTGATTTTTTTTGGAGGGCAAGGTGATTAATTCTTCTTTCCTAACTAAGCTACCTAGGGTTTAGCTTCCCTAGCTGATTCTTGCTGAGGATGTGCTTGCCCCACCAGAATAGCATAAGGGCTGAGCTTAGAAGTTGACCCCCAAAACTAAAAAAAATTCAGATTTCTTTTGGAAATTTTCACAACAAATGGTTGCTTTTAAGGAACACTTAAGGCTCCATTCACTTTTTCCTACTATGATTTTTGACAAAATATGCAAGGGAAGTTCAAAGCTTTGCCGATAGTTGGGGAGTAGACAAAATTCTAACGCAAACCACACCACGTAAAGTTAAAGCTCTACCGTGATTTTGAAAATTACCAAAATACTAGCAAATTAATCTCCACAAAGTCAAAGCTTTACCATAGTTTTGAAAATGAATAAAATACTAACAAAATCAATCTCCACGAAGTTGAATCTTCGTCGTCAAGGAAAAATTAAAGACACAAAATGATTAATACAATATCACTATAACACAAACTAAACATCTTACAACATTAAAACATATTGGTACAAAAGTTAGTACATAAAATACTTCAAAAATGCAAACTAAAAGCTTTCTCTAAATGACATTGCTAGTCATAAGGGAAATATTCTTTTATGATTAGTACAAAGGATAATACACTTCCACAAATTTTTTGAAAACTCCAACACTTTGAACTACAACTTTTTCAAAACATACAAAATGATTAGCAAACTTTGAAGGGACTTCAGTGTCTTTCAATGTTTTATAAAAACACAAAGATGAAAGCTTAAAATGCTCCAAAATACACACATTGTGACAACTTGGCTCAAACTTGGCTCAAACTTGGCCAAAATCTTATTTGATGAACCAATGTAGATAAGTTGTACTGTTGTAAATTCATACATAGTATACAAACATTTTTAGCCGGTATAGAGGCGTTGGTCGTATGAGAGCTGACAGAGGAGAGTTGAATGCTACTAAAGTTAAAGAATTTTTCGAACGGTAAGAAGTGCAATTAAAGCTTACAACGACTTACAACGACTAACAATCTAGAGGTTAATGATAAGATTGAAAGGGGACATCCTCCTATCATTCATGCTCTAATAAAAGTCTGCAAAGGAAAGCCAAATTTATGGTGAAAATTGTTACTATTTGCTTTATAGACTGACAGAACTACACATAGTACCATAACCGGTTACATGCATATAGAGCTTATATAAAGATAGAAGTCAATTATGCCAGCAGAACAAGATATTTCTACATGGATGTTTCTTGCATGGAAGAATGACATAAGTAAAGAAAGACTATTGAAACTTTGTATTCAACAACTTAAAAGGTTACTTGAAGACTTCGGGATTGCAATTGAGAAAATGAAAGTTACAAGATTCAGTAACAAAAAGAAATTTGACAAAATACATAGATTATGGATTAAGAAGATCAGAAAAGGTGATTCAGTGCTTGTGTTTAACAGCACATTGGAGCATCAATATAATACGATGAAGAAATTTGCAAAAAAATGGTTTGGTCCATATATTGTTGTGAAAGTATACTCAAACGATACCTATGTGGTTGTAGTTGAAAAACAAATCAAAGTTTTTCGAAGGAGTGGAAAGTATTATCTTAAAGACCTTGAAACAATATAGGATCTTTAAGACATGGATGACAGTCAATAAGATGAAGAAGATGATCAAAATCTGAATGATTCAGATGATGAGATTCAAGATATAGAAGGTGACTAAACTTAGCATATATCGGAAGACGTATAGGTTTAGAAACGGTGAAATGTGTTGTTATAAATTCATACATAGTGTACAAATATATTATAATATGTTATATTGAATAGCTTTAAGATAACGTTGATTTTTAAGTAACTTCAAGGTGACTCTATTCTATTGAGAAGTATGACATCTATATAAGAGGATGGTTTTGTTTTAAAATTTCATTGAATTCCATTAGTGAGTTTGTTTTTTCACTTTAAGATTAGAATGTCAAACTGGAGGGGTTTTTCTGAGTCTCAAGATGAAGAACTTCAATTGAAAATTGAATTTGAACTTTCACTATCACAACTACCAAATTAATGTCTTTTGCTGTGAGATCTTATATTGTTACGTGAGCATCCTCGAAATGAAGTTGGACTTTCTCGACCTCCAAAGCAACTATATGTAAAGCAATGATGACATAAGAACTTTTAGCGTGATACTTGAGCTTTAGTGATCTTGTTGCAAGTTGGGTGTGTTGACATTGGAAGTCATAAAGTGATATTTGAAAGGTGTTTTGAGGGTTTAAATAACGAACAATATTTTGATATAATTAGGCCTATCGAAGAGAATCGCGGTCATGAATGATAATTAGATGGGTTGATCAATCCCTTAACAAAAGTGGATTGTACTGATTATGTCATTACAATAATCAAACGCATCTTTAAGTTTCTGCAAATGAAGTGAAACTTCAATTAGAATTCTAGTTTTTTACCTCTAACAAGCCATTATTAAATGTGAGTTCCTAATTTTATACTTTGAGTATTTTATTGAAATCACAGTGTGATTATAAATGTAGAATGAGAAGTTGGTAATAGTAAATTAGCTTGGAATTTGAAAATAAGAGAAAATATAAAAGGAGATGTATTTGAAATCTTAGGTGGGATCTTGGTAGGGACATAGATTGATGTGCCTCACCCCTCACTTTAGATAGAGAGGAAAAGAGAGAATATATATTTAGTTTAATATGTGAAAGAGAAAAAAAGGTATATGTGTGTTTTGAAATTTGAAGGTTGAATTTCAAATTGAGAGATCAGAGGTTTCAACAAATTATAACTTTTGGACTGTTTGATTTCTTGACTTGAGATTTGGAGGGTGTATTGTTCTTGTTTATATCTTTTTTTTAAATATTTGACTTGTCATTTGGAGTTTGTATCAAAAAGTTATGAGGTGCTAAAGTTTGTAATGAAGATTGGACTTAAAGGAGGCCGTATCTTCGACGCCTGTAACTTTGGATCAATTTTTTTGATATAGTTGAAATTTTGAGAGGTCCTAGATCATTATTTTACCTTTTCAAATTGAGTTTATTTGTATGAAATGGAGTTGTGATGCAAAAGTTGTGTAGTGCAAAAGTTTGAAGAATTTCATACCTTCTTATTTGAGAAGGCCAAGATTCTACCTCTCACAACTTTTGAACAATATCTTAGATTATTGTGATATTTTCACAAGTTACAAATATTAATTTAAATTAAACTTTTTTTTTATACTTAATATTTGAAGCTTGCAATTAAAAGTTATTGAGAATTAAATAGTAGTAGTTGGTTAGCAAGGGAAAAGAACACTTCTATGGCTCTACTTTACTCTATATTAACTTTTCGACAATATCTTAGAATAGGCTCAAATTTTGTGAGTGATTAGATTGTGCTATTAACTTTCTAAATTATTAAATCACTTAGAATTTGAGCTCTTAGAGCACTTGTGACAATAAATTGAAGGTCGCAACTAGTATGGGACTTAGTTTTTCTTAGTTTTTGTTGGGATTTCTTTAAGCTTAAGAATGAAAGAAGATTTCAAAATTCAAAATTCAAGATTTGAAATTCAAAAGGGGAGAATATTGAAGATTCGTGTGTGTAGTTTGTGGCTTGTTTTTTCTAATCGATTTTGGAGGCTCGTTATGATTTTCTTATTTTTCTTAGTCGATTTTAAAGGCTAGTTGTTATTTTAATTTTGCGTTGTAAACTTGGTTGCAGGCCATGGTGTCATTTTTATAACAATTATTAGTTTCATTTTTTATTTGTGGCAATGAAATGGGATTGAACACCCACATGGTCGATCTTCTATGTTGTTTTTATTGATGAAAGGCGCTTTTTGGTCACCGTAGGTTTGAAGTTTTGAAGCGAATCTTTTGGATGATCAACTCGTGGTTTAATCGTCCCATTTTTCTGTTTGAGGATTTGTTTCTTATTATACACCTTTGCATTATTCCTATAGAGCCAATATAGGATAGGCCAATGGAAGATTTGAGTGAAAATTGAAGTGAAGATTGAAGTTTTCAACATTTATCCGTCATTCATTCAACAACCTACAACTAGACATTCTGTGTGTTCTCTAAGCGCACTCCTTTCTACTCAACAACGTGTTCAAAAATGATTTCAAAAGGTGTTTTGATGCGGAAGCATGTCGACTCTATCTCTTCAATGTATAATTTCTAATTTGCAAATGCACTTACTTGATTTCTCTAATTAGTAAATTATACAAGTAAATAGACTGAATTTCATTGGATAAACAAGACACAAAAACTCAAGGACTCGACAAGAATATACAACAAACCACAATTATAAGCTTCTCGACATTACCTCAATTAATCTTGGAACTTTGCTAGACGTCGCCTTTTTCGAGATTCCTTTCCCTGTGAAGCAACTTCTCTATAAAAAGTTACTTCTATGTTTGGATTGAGAAGTGAAAGGGATGCATCTTCTACCAAAAACCTCCCTTCTTCATTTGGTGCAGATGAATTTGAAGCAGGCATTATTGCTAGTGTGCCTTCTGCTCCCACTCTCATACCTTTCGGAATGCTCTTAGTATTCTTTCAGTAATGTTTGATCTCAAAAGCATACCTCAAAATGTCACTTCCCCTCCAACATAGTTTTGTACCGTCTTCAAAAAATTTGATGTCCACAATTCTCTCATCCATTTCACTAGTAAAGCGCATCTTGCGACAATAAAATCATAGTTTTTTCAAAAACTCTAGGTTCCAACGTAGTGATGGAGAACTCAAAAATTCATCCACGAACTCATTTTTACTTGGCATGAACCAACTTCGTACGATTTCTTGGTTTCTCTTCAATTTTTGATGTTGCTTCTTATAGCAATGGTGTTGCTTCAAGAAACTCTTCCCCCAACAAATCTCTTAGAGCCTTATACCTTTGGCTCTTTCTCCATACACTCTATCGTAGAGTGTTAAATTGGGAACTGAGGGTAAATACCAGAGATGTCGAAAAGATTCCTCTGTACTTATTTCCATTTCGTTTCCTATAGCATTTGCTACAACAACCTCTCCTGTCTCCTCAACTTGAAACTCTCTTGACGCTTCACACTCGCTCCACCATTTTGAGGTTGTTCTCAAATACTCGGACCCGCAATCATCACAGAACTTCATTGGGCATTTAGGAGTTAAGTAGTTGAAGGAGAGAATTTGCATTACTCAATTTCATGTAAAGAATATTAAAAACTACTTTACCAGTTTTTAAAATGCATTGCTAATTTGATTTTTTTATGAAGTTTAAATGACTTTGATGCTCACTTTTTGATGAGTCCAGAAGTGATCAAATCTACTACAAAATGTAAAATTTGAAGTAAATTTTATTTGTAAAAAATGTAGATTGAAAAAAAAATAATTGTTCATTTTGAAAATCAAATTTTTTATGTTAAAAATATTTTCTTACAAAGTGTGAATTATTAAGAGTAGTAACCTAATAAACTTTACGTTTTTGTTGACAATAGAATTATGCGGCTATTGTATGAAGGGAAGTCGTCTATGGCTTAAAATAAAAATAAAAATAAAAACAAAAATAAAAATAAAAATAAAAATAAATTGGTGACTTTGGCATTAATGGTTTAGTATGCGGCAGAAATATCACTCTAGGGTTTTCTAAATGTGGAATACTTTTAGAACTTGAAGCAGTAGTTGATACATAGAACTGCACGCATGATCCTTATGCTCGTCACCGCTTCATCGCACTCCCACTTCATTTCAGTATAGCCGCCTTTTTCTAAAGAATTTTGCACAACATTGCGGAAGAGTCATATTAGAATTCGGGCACACAGTAATTGTAATCTTGGTTTGGTAGGTTGAATTTGCGTCTTGTACCTCTTCTTGCTTGAACGAGCTTAGTGAGCACGATAGACATGTGCGTTTCTAAACCATCAATATGTTGTTTTTTGTATTCCTTTCGTGGCCTTGGCACTCATCGTTACTTTGTTTTCTAGGGTTGAAGTGCACTCTGTATCACCTCTCCTTGCTTGGACGAGTTTACTTTGCACAACAAAGAGGTATGATTCTTTTCAGAGAGATGTCAGGTTGTTTATTAATATTTTGATGCAAGTCTCGCATGTTTTTGTTTGTCATTGGTGGTGTCCAGTGGGACAATTATTAGAGAACTAGTATAATTGTACTAAATCGTAGCAGTAGAAGAGGACTGTTGACTTGAAATTTTTTTTTTAACGCTGTCGTGATGTAAATATGTACACTATTTAAAATATATACGTATTTTGTATTTAAATTAGATTTTGAAATTCAAGTTGTAGAATCTATATTTAGGTTTGAAGTTCAACACTAAAGTGTTGAATTGGAGGGTTTTTATGAAGTCATGAGATTTAGAGTCTTAGGATTCTTCTTTGATTTTAGTTTTTACCTCCATTTAGTTTAGTTGAAGTTTAATATCTAATTTTAATCTTATATTTTATCTATATGTTTAGAAGATAAGATTATGAATTAGAATTAGTTTATTTTTTAGTTTGACCTTTGAGTTTCATTGGTTTTGAAGAGTAAACTTGAAGTTATGTTTTTGTTCTTTTCCTTTGGCCAATAGTTGTTTGGAGATCCATTTGGGCATCTCCCACTTAACTTAGGGTCTAGTAGGATTGGTGAGTGATCTTCTTCCTCCTCTTACGGGGGTTTAGAGAATTTTTTCTTAAGGAGTTTTTGGGTTAGTGTGTGTGGAGACGGAGTTTTGTGTGTGAGTGTTAATGGGGTTTTGAAGCCGAATTTTGGGTTGATGTAGCTCATTGAGCATTGAATCTTTGGAATTGAAACTTTGGCATCGAAACTTTGGCATCGAAACTTTGGCATCTGATTCCTTGTGATTAAACTTTTTCAAATTGTGCTTGCAAGTTGAATTTAGACTTGTGAATTAAAAGATATAGAGTTTTGAAGTTGAGAGGATCTAAAGCCTTCTATTGAGAAGAGCAAAGGCTTAGACTTTGAGTCATAACTTTTGGAATATTTTTTATCTTGTCTTGAAATTTAGAGGAATTGTATATCATTGTAATAGCTTTCCAAAAAATCATCACCCATCTGGTTTGGAGTTTGGAGGAGAAAGTTATGAGCAGTTGAAGGTCTGGAGGAAAATTGGAGTTTGGAAGGAGAAAGGCTGTGACTTGAAACGACCACAACTTTGGGTGTTTTTTTCATATGTCTTTGAAAATTCTTGTGGAGTTATTTTGTAGAATTTCCTATCCATAATGAGTTCATTCACTTCATTTGAACTCTTATTGAAGAAGTTATAGAGTGTAGAAGATAAGAAAGAGTGTTGCCTTTATAGTTTAGAGACTTTGTTCCTTAATAACTTTTGGACAGAGTCTTAGTTTATCATGGAACTTTCTGAGATTGTGGATATTAGTTTTAGGATTCTAAATTGCTATCACACTTGCAATTTGGATTTGTAGTTCAAAAGTTATAGAAAAATATAGAGGCAGTAGTTGGTTGCCAAGGAATTTGAGGAACTTCTACTTTGCACTCTAATAACTTTTGGACAGTAATTTAGATAGAGTTGAGATTTGGAGGGTGTTTTCCTTGTAAAGTTATCTTTTCAAAATGCTATTACATTAAGTATTTGGAGACTTAAGCCATCTGTAGCACTAGAAAGAAGGTCGCAGCTAGTGAGAGGAGAAGTTTTCTAATGTTCTTTGAGGTTCTTTGAGGTTCTTTGAGGTTCTTTGGGGTTCTTTGGGTTCTTTTGAATACTTGAAGATTCGAAGGCCATACATGCCAAGGACTTAGCCTTGTGTTGTGGCTTGTGGCTCGTTTTCATTTCTGTTATTCCCAGCCAATTTTGGAGGCTAGTTGAAAATTCAATTTCTGCATTGTAAACCTGTTGCGAGCCATGGTTATCCAATAAGCGTTCCATTTTGTGTTTGTGGCGACAAAGTGGGGTTAGTGGCACACATGGTCGATCTTTTATGTTGTTCCCATTGATGAAAGGCGCTTCGTGGTCATCGTGGGTTTGAAGTTTAGAGGCCCATCATCCGAACGGTCACTCGTGTTGGCCGTCCCGTTTTACTCATCCGAAGCCTTGTTTCCTATTACACACCTTCACCCTTGGCCCTATAGAGCCAGCCACAAGATAGGCCAATGAATGAACAAGTGAAGATTCAAGCAAAGATTCGAGTGAAGATTAAGAGAAGATTCGAGTTTGAAGACTTACTCAACTTCACTCATCAACGTGCAGTCAGACCCCCTGTGTGTTTTCTAAGCGCGCTCCTCTCTATCCGACAACGCTAGATTTTATACGATGAAAATTTGACAATGTGAACGAGAGTGTGTTCATTTGTGATCAGCATATGTATTCAAATCACGCAGTCATGTATTGGACATTTGAAAATGCCATAGAATTGATGTTATAGTTGAAATGAAATGAACAAATGGTTTGAAATTGTTAATCTTTCATTTTTAGAAATGAAGTTCTGTGATGATTGCGGGTCCGAGTATTTGAGAACAACCTCAAAATGGTGGAGCGAGTGTGAAGCGTCAAGAGAGTTTCAAGTTGAGGAGACAGGAGAGGTTGTTGTAGCAAATGCTATAGGAAACGAAATGGAAATAAGTACAGAGGAATCTTTTCGACATCTCTGGTATTTACCCTCAGTTCCCAATTTAACACTCTACGATAGAGTGTATGGAGAAAGAGCCAAAGGTATAAGGCTCTAAGAGATTTGTTGGGGGAAGAGTTTCTTGAAGCAACACCATTGCTATAAGAAGCAACATCAAAAATTGAAGAGAAACCAAGAAATCGTACGAAGTTGGTTCATGCCAAGTAAAAATGAGTTCGTGGATGAATTTTTGAGTTCTCCATCACTACGTTGGAACCTAGAGTTTTTGAAAAAACTATGATTTTATTGTCGCAAGATGCGCTTCACTAGTGAAATGGATGAGAGAATTGTGGACATCAAATTTTTTGAAGACGGTACAAAACTATGTTGGAGGGGAAGTGACATTTTGAGGTATGCTTTTGAGATCAAACATTACTGAAAGAATACTAAGAGCATTCCGAAAGGTATGAGAGTGGGAGCAGAAGGCACACTAGCAATAATGCCTGCTTCAAATTCATCTGCACCAAATGAAGAAGGGAGGTTTTTGGTAGAAGATGCATCCCTTTCACTTCTCAATCCAAACATAGAAGTAACTTTTTATAGAGAAGTTGCTTCACAGGGAAAGGAATCTCGAAAAAGGCGACGTCTAGCAAAGTTCCAAGATTAATTGAGGTAATGTCGAGAAGCTTATAATTGTGGTTTGTTGTATATTCTTGTCGAGTCCTTGAGTTTTTGTGTCTTGTTTATCCAATGAAATTCAGTCTATTTACTTGTATAATTTACTAATTAGAGAAATCAAATAAGTGCATTTGCAAATTGGAAATTATACATTGAGGAGATAGAGTCGACATACTTCCTACCTTTTCTTATTTTTGTATGATAATTTTATCACCTAGGAGTTTCATCTTAATTTAACTAATTTTGATTTTTTATATTGAATTATTGTTTAACTTTTGGAAATTAACTCCAAATCATAAATGAATTGTACTATTGACTTTAGAAGGCCATTTTTAGTCTTAAATAATCCCCTTGCTCTTTTTCCTTATGCCAAAAATTCAACAAATTCTAGTACCAACTTAACTACTTCAAAAGGTAAAAATTCAACTTTTAGAGCTTGACTTTTTGTATATAGGTAGAGGGCTTCAATTGTATCCACACCAATTAACAAGGCACAAATGATTGTTAATAAGGCTACAACAACTATCTATAGCCCTCATACACTTGTTATCACTTTCACAAGTAACATTTAAATAAATCAAACAATTTTAACAATCCCTCATATAAGATCAACTCTACAATGATGTAATTTTATATTTGATTGCCATTTGCTCGCTTAGAAGAAGTCGTAGTAATGTTTGCAATAGAGAATAATTTGCAACACTCAGGCTCACAGCACTAGCGCTCAAAAATCTCCCGGTGATCCGTTCAAGCACTCTAGCCGCAATATCCAATTACCATAACAGTCCAAAAACATTTTTGTTTTTGATTTTTGGTTGTTCCTAGAGTTTAACTTAGTAAGAAGGGTATTTCAGTTGATATTGTCCTTCTCTCCACTATAATTGTGAAGTACTAGGGTACAAGGACTCGCCCAGCTCCATTATTTTCACTTTAGGATTCATCCCTAATTTAGTCATTTAGTTGATAAAGGTCTAATAATGAGATTGTTTCATTGAGGATAACTGTAAATTCATAGTCTAGAGTAAATGACTCAAGAAAGGATGCGAGTAGTTGATGCATGAATTTTTTTTTAAATTTTCCCTATAGTACTCAGTTGCAAAATAATTTGTCTGACTTCAGGTGATTTTGAAGGTTGTGCATTAGTACTCATTAAATCATCCTCAAATGTGCCAAATTCCAAGATAGAGATTACAAGTATTACTAGTTAGTCCATATCGTGGCACTTGAAGGAACCAAGTTTATTGGTATTAATGTAGTACTAGCTTCTTAAGCTCTAATAAGCAAAATTACTAGTTGGATTTTGGGTTTATAAAACCCTGTAAATATTATAATCCAAATATTAATGTGGCAAAGCAATTGTCTAGGTTCTTCTAAAAATTTTTACTACAAAATCTTGTAATAAGAGAGAAAATGTATATGTTTGACAAATAGGAGCTACTTGTCCCATTTTTGACACTTAAATATGAAAGCTTGAAAAAAAAAAAAAAAAAAATTCCGTGACTTTATATATCACCATCAAATTGATCTTTTGATAGTGAGAGAAGGGTGTGGAGGGTGAAAAGTCGCAAAAAAAGTGAACTAGTGACACAATCAGAAAAAAAAATTGAAAAAATGAAAAAAAATGTTTTGAGAGCTCTAAAACCTTCTACCTCCAAAACCCCTCTCAATATCAAGAGTGATTTTGGAGGGTGATGGAGTTGTAAATTTTTTTTGAAAAATAGAAAAAAAATAGAAATTTTCTTTTATGAAATTAAGAAAAAAAAAAGTCACAAATCTCAAATCCTACAAGGGAGTTACTAGCTATAAAAATCCTACAAGCAAGGGAATAGGTCCACATCCTTAAAATCACTAAACATTTCACCAAAAATTCTAAGCTTATAGGTTTACAAGCTGATAGGCTTATACTCATAGACTTATAAAATAGCACCCCTGAAGATCAAGGGGATATAATGTATTTTCTTCAAATTTTCAATGGTAAATTCTTGGTAGAGTGAAATAATTCTCAATATATTATAAATTAGGATCTTGTAGAGTAACAAGTTTAGATAGTTGATGCATTGTTTAATTTCAAAATTTAAATGTGAGAATTACTTAAAAATTTGATTAGGAAATGTACTCTAATAGAAAAAGGAAGCAAACGTAATGTTTTTCCAATGAAAAGAGTAGTAGAGATGGAAAAAAAACATTTTCTTTTCATTTTTAGTCTTTATTCTACATAGATAAACACTATTTGGAAAATAATATTCAAAAATGTATTTAAAATAAAAGGTTCAATCTAATGTGATTAAGAACACA
Source organism: Thuidium tamariscinum (assembly GCA_947034885.2). Classification (NCBI taxonomy): domain Eukaryota; kingdom Viridiplantae; phylum Streptophyta; class Bryopsida; order Hypnales; family Thuidiaceae; genus Thuidium; species Thuidium tamariscinum. The sequence goes on from OX344756.2 coordinate 15,337,159, forward strand.
AAATAGTTTGAATGACTCCCAGTGCTTTGAAGATATTTGAAATAATATGGTAACAATATCATTTGTTAAATTTCAAAATTTTATACATATCTAAATTTATAAAAAAAAATAGGATTCAATTTGGTCAACAATTTTGGCTTTCTACTCAGGCTTTTGTGTACAAATTTGAGAGAATTTTTTATTTTTCAAAAATTTCAATAAAAAAATACTATATTTTCCTTAAATTATAATTATAATTTTATTTTATTTTATTTTATTTTTTCGGGGGGGTGGGGGGTGGGGGCATGGGGGGTTAAAAAAGCATTTTTCATCTTTTATAATATATTTTCTCCAAAATCTGCATTTTTTGCCTATGAAGTTAATTTTCCAAAATTGTTATAATCTACAAATCCAATGGTAAGAAATTTTCCACAATTAGTTTCATGCATACTATACAAGGAACTCTTTATTTTTGTATGGTTGAAATTAAAATTTTAGGCATACCTATGTGCAAAAAAATATCAAAGTGGCACAATTCATTGAAAACCTTCATTGTCAAAAAGTCATTGGGCCTTTAGGGGTTAAAGTCCCAAGTTCTTTTTTTCATCTAAAAGGACTAGCGTTTGTAAAACTAGCTAAATTTCGCCAGATTTCAACCAAAAAAAATGGGGTGCTAATTGCATATGGCAAATTTTTTTTGCAAAATGAGATTTTGAGCCAAAGTACACATTGAAATGTGCCCTCATTGGCTAGACCACCTTTCCATCCACAGAACTTCTAGCATTCATCCACTCCATTCGTCATCCAGCGATCGCGTTGGCGCTCCCTTTGCCATCGATTTTTCTGCCAATGGCGACATCCGAGCGGCTCGATTAGCGGCTAGGGTTTAGAGGGACGCTGTCTATATCTTTCCCTTATTAGCAAGCTTGCTCCCTTGATTGCTGGAGGATTTGCAATTTCGCATTAATGGCGCTGTACGTAAGTCAGTAACTCTTGTTCAGTATGGCTGCCTTGGTCGGCGATCCGCAGGTGCTTGAGTTATTCTTTGATGCCTATTTAAAATTGGTATCTTCTCGCATTTGATTTCAAGCTTCCAATGCGCCACTTCTGGGTTGCGATGAAGGAATTGGAGGCGTGCAATTTCTCTTTGTCTCAAATTGCATTCATTGCACTTCCGAATTGGAGGCTGAAAACCTGAAGTGCTTGAGAATTCCCGATTTGGGTGGCAGTGCAGAACTGCAAAAGCGTAGATCGCAGACTTGTAGAGTGAAAATCTGAGACTCTGAGAGAACTCAGAGTCAGAAACTGAAGCTGCCTTTGTGTTCTTGAGGCTTGTTGCTGTGAAGGCGTGAATGTTGTTACTGGCTTCATGGATCGGTCCTTCGCCAAAGTGTCGCGGTGGCGATGGAAGCTTCGGATGCCACTGAATATAAGGGGTCTTTCGTTTGGTAATCGCATCTTGTCTTTCACAACTCACAAGCGCTACAATCGCTCTTTTGTCTCTGATCTGGTTCCTTCTACGCCTTTTGTTTTCAATTCGTTGTTTTCGATCTTGCTTTTGCTGCTGAACGTGTTTGTTATTTTGGTGCAGTTTTCATTTCCAATTGTGCATTGTTGCTTCTGCTATTCGACGTGCTTGTTTCTTGGTACTATTTTGGGTTTTTGTGGGTGTGTTGGGCACTTGGGCAGGTCTCACAAATCACAATGCCGAAGTTGAAGCTTCCTGAGAATTTCCGCATCCGCGCATTCGGTTCTAGTCGAAATGTGAACAGCATTGGCAAATATGTTTTGCCAAACTCCAGTACTCACGATGACTTGGCGATGGGCATGTCGGAGCTCGAAGTGACCCATGTTTCGGAGACGCGCTTGTCGCAGTCTGTCTTCCGACCTTCACCTCGCGATCCGCCTTCCGAAGAGACCGTTGTGTCGCTAGTTGCCGATCCTGTCGATGCTGTCAATCTTCCCTGCAATGTGCTCAGCGATGATGATCGTTGTGTTAAACGGAAGAGGGAGAAGGGAGGTGCTGGAAACTTACAACGCAAGAGGGTGAAAATTTCACCAGGCACCATCAACAGACGATGGCAAGAAGTATGGGCGTGCAAGTTCGCTTGGGCGAAGGGGTAGTTTGATTCAAATGGAGATCTGTCTGGTGTCATTTGCTTGAGCTGTACATCGATCACAGGGAGGAAGAAGATTCTCGTCCCAAAGGCTGATAATCTGGAGAAACATAAGGGCAAACGAGTATATCGGGAAGATGGGTGCCCCTACCGCACCTTAAGAAAGGCGACTGTTTCATGAAGGATGACTGCAAGCACGTCAAAATGTGCAAACTCTGGGCCGCTCGGAAACAAGGTGGCAGCGTGGCTGATGAATTGTATGCACGTGTCAAGGGCGAGTTTAAGAGGAAGGAGGTTCAATTTTCTATACTCTTTCAAGTTCTCAGTCATGGTCGTCCTCTTTGTGATTATGAGAGAGAATAGTTTTTGCTTAGACACTTGAAGGTCAAAAACTTGCTTAGAAAGCATTGGTCCGAAAGTACTGGGTGGGAAATGAGTGAGCATTTGTATGGTTGTGTTCTATCTGCCTTGAAGCATGTTGTGCAGTCTGCCAAGTTCCTCTCCATTTCTGTAGATGAAGTTTCTACTGTAGACAATACTAGTTGGATTTGTGTCCATGTGTATGCCGTTGAGAGTTGGGAGAGACTGCCGCATTTGCTGCATTTGTCCTGTTTGAGTGACGGTGGGACTGCGGACTAGCTCACTACTGTTATCATGGCCGCATTGGTAGAGGAGGGAGGTCTGAACCATATGGAAATTGCTTCCAAACTTGTCTATTTTGGAGCCGATGGAGTTAGTACTTTCCAGGGCTCCAAAAACGGCGTCACAATACAAATCCGAGATAAATGGGCTCCCTTCTTATTGGGAGCTAGTTGTGTGAGCCATAGGATAAATTTGATTGTGGAGACTCTCTCCAAATATCCCATGGTCTCTAGACTTGAGGGGCTTTTCCAATCCATCTACTCATACTTCTGCTGCAGTAGCAAACGACATGTTGAGCTGCAAAAGCTCGCAAATCTCATGGAAACTAAGGGAGCAAAGATGCTTCGTAATGTAGAAACGCGCTAGATATCCATGAGGAGTCCAGCGCAGTAGATCTTGGTTGAGTACAGCACTCTGCTTCTAAAAATGGACATCGATATGACGCCTGGTCTTGGCCACAAGTCGGTCCCTGGGGCCGCCGATAACTTTGACTTGCTTGCTGACATCGAAGTGGTTCTGTCATTGGCTTTGTTCATTCCTCTGGTGAATGCAGTGTACTCTTTGATAAAGCTTTCTCAGGCCAGAGACATTTTCGTTTGCAATTTCATGCAAGCGATTAAAGTGTGTCAAAGTGAGTTGGCAAGACTTTTCATCGATGGTGCTTTTGCCTTCAACAAGGCCAACTTTCTTGCTTACAATGAGATCATCTCTCTTCAAAGCAAACTAGTACCTCTGCAATGGAAGGAGATACCTGGCGATACGGGACTTGCACATCTATTGTTTGATTTGTCTATTACAAAGGTCTATGGCCACTGCCATGACAAACAAACTGGCCAACATATTTTCGTAACTCAAGAGGATTTCCACTGTCTATAGGACAATATTGAACGACACTTTGCAGGTGTGGTTTTCTTTTTACTTTCCCCATTTTTTTTTTGTCTTTGCTTCTTTATATAGTTTAGAATGTGATTAAAGTATGTAAATGTGTTCAAGTTGTTTTAATGTGTTTATACTTTCCCCATTTTTTTCCTCTTTGCTTACTTATACAGTTTAGAATGTGATTAAAGTATTTGAATGTGTTTAAGTTGCTTTTATATGTTTATCTTTTCCCCATTTTTTTTTGTATTTGTTCTTTACAATGTTTAGAATGTAATTAAGTGTTTAAATGTGTTTGAATGTGTATGAATGTGTTAACTTTTAAGTTTGAGAACGCTTTTGAACTACTTGAAGATGTCTTAATCTTTTTGGGCTTTTAAAGTGTTTTAACAATTCACTGTGCTGTGAGTTGTGTGTGCTTTTCATTGTGCAGTCCCGTAGTGATGGATTAACAACGCCCTAAAGCAGATTTTGAGCTGTAAATGGATTGTTAGTTGAAATTTGAAATAGATAAGTTAGTCTATTTTGAAATGCTCTCATTTGGAAGTTCAAACTGTCTTGTAATTTAGTTGCGGAACTGTCTTGTAATTTACTTTGAATGAGGAACTGATTCTGGTTTTTGCGGCTTTGGGGCAGACATAGCTCACTCAGTGTGCACAGAGTTCGATCAACGTTTTCCGCAGCAGGACCTTCTGGATGCTTTTGGCATCATATACCCGCAGTATTGGAGGCAGGATGGAGCCGAGGCGAGCTTCTCGCACCATTTGGGGATTCTTAAAAAGTTTTACTGTGAGGCCAGGCTCGTGAACAATGGCCATTCTTTCACGGAAGACGGCCATCCTCTTACTGCCCCGGAAGTGTTGAGTGCTTCCAATCTCGACCTGCAGCAAGGTCTATTTAAAATCACAATAAAAGCCAACTGTGAGCTGGCTTGCGGCCCACCACTGGACGTGAACCCGATGATAAAGCGCTGGCGCCGACTTTCTCAATCACGGCATCTTTGTAAATTGATTTCAGAGTACTTTAAGGTCGCGGAGATTAGGTGTTGCCTGGTCCTCGGGTCTGTTGAAGACGAAAGGTGTTTTTCGAGTTTAAAGTTCTTGAAGTCATGCCATAGAAATAGGTTGGGGAAGCACCTTCCCCTTGTCGTGCGCATGTTCGGCCAAAAATATTTCACTCTTGAAGATTTCCCGTATAAAGAAGCGATTAATTCTTGGAGGGTTGCCTTGAAGGTCGGCAGGCAAGGGGACGTGTGAGTCGGCCTTGAGATTAGTATCCTGTAACAACTTTTAGTATCCTTTGCATTCTATGTTTACCTTAGTTTTCATGAGGTTTTGCAAGCTTTTGAGCTTATTTTGACCTTAACATCGAGATTTTGTTGCACGGGATAAGTTCTCATGATTGAAGAATGGTGGATTTCTTTCTTGTACCTGCTGGAGTGTTGGAGTGTGCTATTGCAACACCTTCAAGGCTACCGGGCGAGGCGCTGTGAACGTGGAGCTCGGATGGTGCTGCAACAGGGCGGCTTGGCACAACTTTTTTTAAAATTCTAACTTCATGCTAATGTTGCTTGTTTGTTGTGTTTGCAGATCACTGACACTGCATATGGGCAGTCTTGCCATGGGCAAGAAGGGTTCAATCTCCTTGTCAGTGACATCCCAAAATCACTTAAACAAATTCAGAAATTACTTAAGCTTTGAAAGTGAGACAATGTGCACAAGTTAATTGGACACAACGTCCCAACAATATGTTCTATTAGCCAATTTTTGAGATTTATAAGTATATTTTCGCATGCCTTAAGACAAAAAACCACCAATAATAGCTAGTATTCATCTCCCAAAATCTGTGTGGGGTCACAAATGGCCGCTAACGGAAAAAAAATTTGTAGACAAATTGCCAATTTTTTTTTCCAGTTTTATACGACGTTTTTTACTGGAAAAAAGTGAACTTCGCGGAAATAGCTCCCCTTTCTTGCGGGTATAGCTTTTCCACGAATTGCAAGAAAAGGGTTCTGGGAACGCTGAAAAGCACTCAAAATTGCCATTTCTATTGTAAAGAGCAAAAGAATTCTAAAATAAGTTTTCTTTTCCACATCTAACCATAAGATTTTGCACTAGACAATTACAAAAGTGCTTAGAAGAATTTTCAAAACTTTCACTAAGTAGATTGCAAACATTTGCATTCAAAGTGAAGATGACAAGTTTTTTGCACCTTGCTTTAAAGCTAGATTTTTCAAATTTTGAATTTTCTTAAATTAAAATTTTAAATTACTAGTTTTGAGTTTTTAATTTCTTGTGTTGAAGAATTGAGTTGAAAATTGGAGAAAATACATGATTTTTGTTATATAAAAAATTGTTAAATAGAAGTAGATACAAGATAGAAGGGAAAATTAAATTGTTCATAGTTCAATGATGAAAAATTTGAAGTACAATAATCCCAATTGTGTGATAGTTTCTAGCAAGCAAAGTCAACTTGGTGGAATTTATGTTTTGGAAAATTGTAAAAATTCAGTCTAGAGATGAATCCTATAAGTTAGTTTTTGATGATGATGTGATGAGTGTTTGTGAAATAAAAAATGTGATAACTTTCATGCCCCTAATATAGATGGAATGAATCAAAGCTTGACATGTAACAAAAATATAATCTTTCAAAAATATTAGGAATTTCTTTTTTAAAAAATTGTGATTTTTTAGTGGTGCTTTGCAAACTATTTTTTAGACTTAATATGCCTTTTTAGACTTGTAGTGGCATAATTTTTTCTCCTAAGAACTAATTGAAATGAAAATTATATTTCATCAAAGCAAATGTAATCTTCTATCTTCAAAAGAAGGTTCAAAAGAGATTATGTTAAAAATTGAGGTCACTTAAAGCCTATCTAAAATCCCAAGAATTCCTTAAGGAACTTTTGGTACTTTAGTAATAGGTTAAGCTTGAAGAAAAACCAATTCTGAATTCACTTTCAGAAATTGATTTTCAGAAATTGATTGTTTCCTAAAGCACAAACTCTTGAGAAGCTAAGCATTAAAATAGGTAATAATTCATTGAAGAATGCTAGTGTACTACATAACAAATTCTAATAGTGGAAGTGACTACATTGAAACTCCAAATTATGCAAGTTGCAATTCAAAATATACAAGTGGTCAATTAAAACAAATATTGAATTGTCCAAGTACTATAAACATAACAATGTATGCTAATGACACTAATATCCTAGCACTTTAGACAATAATGGGAATCTTGTTATTGAAGATTCAAATGACCACTTCAATCAAAATTTCTAAACTAAGAGTCCCCCAATCCAGTAGACAAAATTCTTACCTAAAGATATTTCAATCTTTAGAAAAGACCTCAAATTTATTTGGGATGAAATCTATAAGTTACATATCAGTATTTTTAGTACGCATTCTCAACTTTGTGTGAGTGAAATCTCACAAGCTATACCTCGGCTCATTCGCCACTTATTGAAGGCATTCGCTGGCAACAGTGGAATGCCAGAAATAATCAATGTGTGGGACCCCAATTCTCTTCTAGGGCAAAATCAAAATACCAAGAAAAACAAAAGACTCACTACTAACATGAAAACAAACTCAAAGCTCAAATGTATGAATGCTTTCATCGAGTAAAATGAAATTCATCACCAACAGCTCCAGTTGTTGCAGACACAAACTGCCACATATCACACAATTAAGCCAACATCAATACTATTTATCAATCAACTCAATAAATCCCCCTGGCAAAATTTATCACTCAAACATTGATCACACAAAGATCCTCGTTGTCAAAATACATCATAAGAACACTAAACTTTGCAATGAATTTTAAACAAAAACATCCTAAGAACACTGATTCAACAATGTATATTCAAAACCTGTGACGTTTAAAGTAGTTAACAAAATGGCATTCAAGATCTAAGGTAGGTACACCCAAAATGGCACCTGACCTTAAAGCGCCATCTACAATATGCATACATTTCCGAAATCAGTCATGTACCCAGACTGTAGATGGCCATTTTAGAAATAGACTTTGACCGTTAATAGCTTTTGCATACGGTATCCAAATCCTATGTTCTTTGGTGCGTTGGAACATGTTTTCACTTGCCAACAAGACTATATAAAAATCTGAACAGCATAATGACAGGAACTAGGCACAGTAAGAATAAGTGGCCATTTTAGGTGTATCCACCTTAGTCACAATCCCAATGAACTCAATTAATTTCTCACAAAATGGCTCTATTCAATTTGTTTTCAAGTACTAAATGATCAAGATATTCCTTATTTACAAAAATTGGTAAGCATGGCTTTTTTTTTGGACCCATGTCCCCCCTTCTAGCATTGCTGCATAGGCCAATTTTTGGAGGGATGAACCTCATATAGAAGTGATAGAAGTCTGACAGATTCGGTGAAATTTTGCCAGAAAAAAAAGCCCTATCGGTAAGGTTTCATATCAAACCTGGATATTGAGATGGTTCAAGTCCACTTGAATGTAGCCGTACCCATAATCTTTGATTCGAGCCAGACTCCATTCTGGAACCTGCAGAAGAAAACACTCCAGGAATTTTTAGTTCAAATTCAAGTACAGAAACTCCAAGTGACAACAAATTGCAAGTAGATGCCAGGATATGGCGAGATTAATTAATTAATGGCAGATGGTTTAGGGTTTAGGGCATACATTGGTTGTTGGAAAATCATCAAGAACAAAGCCTGCAGTCCCAATGACTGCGTGAACAGGAGCTTTGAAATCTGCATTGTTGTATGTATCAATGCCGGCACTGTCCTTGGTAGGGAGTTGCAAGCATTTGCTTTGGTAAATAGCACATGTGCGCTCATAGTTGTGCACGTGTCCCCACACGACTAAGTCTACCTGCATCAATTGGCCAATTGAATCAAAGTTATGTCCGGATGTGCACTTAAAAATAGGGTTGTTCTGTCAAACACCGTGACACGACATCAAACCCAAGAGGTCTAGTAATATGGTTGAAATGGTGGGTATTCTATATGCCATTTTTTCATTCATTTCTTCTTCAGCTCTAAAGTCTAGGACTAGTATACATTTGAGAACACACGATTTGAACGTAATAGTGCCAAGTCTGTGGAATATAGCCATTCATTTTGGTTTAGATTCTCCTTGTTTGTCTAATAGGTAGATTTTTAGAATATACTAAAAATATTTGAAAATAATCTAACAACATGTCTAACATACTAGACACATGTTTAGCACACAATACTATTCAACAAACATCCTATAAGATAGACATGGACCAAACATGCATGGCAAGACAACTTGCCCTACTTGAAAATCATCTTGTCATTTGAGGTTTAAACATAGATCCTATTACTAAAAGTTAGTCATACTTTGTGGTGTTGTTTAGGTTTTCTTTTTGTTTGGTATGGGCTTGTCAACAATTGAAACACAATTCCAACCAACTTGTTAGCGCCTACTTTTTGAACACTTAAATTGTGTAAACTACACAATTTCAAAGTGCTTATTCTAAGTGCATTGAAAGAATCAACTTCAACCTCTCATGTCCAGATTGAAAAACATCTCAGTCAAGAATTCATAGTTAGTGGTCACTTTTGGATATGAGTTGCAATCGTATACAGGCTTAGCTTAGCTTAAAAGAGTTTACAACGAATGGAAATTTTGATGACTGACTAGATTATAAACAAGAACAGACAAAGAGTTGTCTGTAAAACAAAAATTGCTTGAATTGCTTGAAGCAGACAGGTCACAATGTTTGTATGGGTTGCCCATAATTAGAGTTCATTGCAAAGACAATGAAAAAATTCCAGAAAAAACGATATGCAGGAGCCACAAACTTCTATGAAAGTGAGTGAACTTACTTTGGCATTCAGAAGCAAGGGCTCAATCTCGGGTGCAAATTTATCATCCACAGCAGGTAGAACAATATTGATTGTACCCGAGTATGATGAATACATTGGACGATGGCTGCAAGAAAGCACATTAATTTTGAAGTTTTCAACATCAATGATGTTCGGTTTCAAAAGATTCAACAAGAAGATCATCTGCGCAAATTAAAGCAGTCAATTCAAGTTGCATTATAATCTCTTAATTACAGCAGTGAGGTAGTGATTACTTAATAGAACCTCATATCTAATTGTTGGTATTTAAATTGGCACAGCTTCAGTTTGTCGACTGTTCAAAACCTCCGAGATCTATCAACCAATTGATCCTGATTTTCAGAGCTCTCAGCAATGGAACCGGGGCTCCAACATAACAACAGTTTGGAACTTTGAAACAGGACCATGGGACGAATATTGAATGAAACATTTAACATTGATTTATGCAAGGCACATATGGACAAACTTACCCAAGAAATATGACCCATGGTGTGATGTTTCGATTGACTGCAGCAAGATCCTTTTGGATCCAATTGTACTGTTTCAGAAGAAGTAGATTCAAGCTTAGCAAAACACTGCCATAACACTTACATACTTACATATGACACAAGTTTTCACCGGTGCCGTCTCTACTTGAAAACCGTGCACATAAAGCTATGAATTCAAGGCAAAAATTCTTCGTTGAAATGTAGCAACTCTTAGCATGTTGATACGGGAAAAGAAAGGATTCCAATTCATAATCATCACGTAACCAGGTGAGACAACTTAGGTGTGGCATATAATAGATTTATTCTTGAGCAATTTTCATTAAATTATGCCATTTTTCCATTCATTTCCTCCTTTAGTTCTAAAGTCTAGGACTAGTATAGATTTCAAAACGCATGCTATTCCTTAAGTTGTTTGGTTTTAAGGAATAGCATCGGCATGGAGATGTTGTCAGTGCCTTCAAATTATTTCAGAAACTGATTATGGAATTCGATGAATACCTGTTCGCTGCCTCGAGTCCAGTTGTGTTCCGTCGACATGATGGTGAAATGGACCGGTCCTGAGGCATAGGAATACCACGGCTTGTCGACCCCAGCAGTCGGCATTGGGAAGTACGTCTCGTATGGAACTCCACATTCGCCTCCGGAGTCCCAATTTGTGTACACAGATCCGGAATCTTTAAAGTCCCTGCAGGTCGTTGAAATTAATTCACACGCACAGAAATGACTTAAAAGAATTCTTTAACGCAAAAATTGAATTTCCTTAACAAAATCTCCGGACCTGAAAGCTCAATTATTAGGTTTTTACAGTACCAACATCGATCATGTGTTCACCCTGCACTTCAGTAGAGAAAAGAAAAGGTTGTAATTGGTGGTTTAGGGTTGTAATCTTACTTATCCCTTGAACTTAAGGTGTCACAACATGATTTGGGAGTTCATTATGGTGTCCTGAAATTAATTTCCAACTTTGTTGACAAGGAGTACTGGAATTTTTGTGAGATCTACGCACAAGAAATTGTTATCAAACCTCCTCAAACGACCTCAGCTCCTGGTTAGAATGTTTTTCAAACTAGATTCTAATTTCAGTTATAGATAATTATTCAGCTAGCGGTTCTATTCTCAGTTTCTCACTGTTATTCAGCTATTAGTACTGAGTTTTGAAAAAACACCTAATGTAATGGAAGTGGATGTTAATGTAATCCACCATAACCCCATAATCCAATGGATATTAGCCCTAGTACCTCTCGTGATTGCCGATGCTAGTCATGTAAGAGACCTTGGAAGCCACCGGGGTTATCAACTCCAAAAACGAATCCCACTCTACGAGAAATCCCGTAGCGTAGCTTATGTCTCCATTGTGGAGCACCATGTCAAAGTCATTCCTCTTTGTCAATGCATCAGCAATAAGAATTGACCCCGGCTGGAAACAAACAACAAACAACCCATTCGAGAAATTAATTTTCTTCAAGTCAATGACACATCCTCTTATGACACTAATGTTTGAAAAGAGAATGCTAAACCTTCTACAATGACACAATTTGTAAATAAACTGCACATTCTTTGTGAATCCTTGTACTCTGAAAAGTTGAATTACCACGAATTCTGTTAAGGTTGACAAAACCTTGTTTCAACAGAAAAGTATGAAAAGTGTTGAAAAGAGTGTCGAGAATATCGCCTTTTTCTTGTATCGTATAGTTAGAGAGTAGAATTGAAATCCTTACATTTGAGTAGTGAATAGAGGCATTGTCACGCTCAGCCTTGCCCATGTCCCCATAAATCACCACTCGCACAGAACTGGCACCCACAGCCGGCGGTGTCGAGAAGTTTGTGGACTTGCTCCATCCCGCCCCATCACTAGAATCCAAATTTTGTTTCAAAAGTATCCAAAACACACCGGAAGGTTATTTCACTTCCCTCAGCTAATCTATATTGACAAAACTTCAAAAATAAGTATGTAATGCATCAATAGAAAGAAGAAAGAATGCTCCACAGGAATCACTCATAAGTCTAAATTTTGGAGGAGTTCCAATTACTTTTTATGATTCTTTAAAAGAGATCCTACTAATTCTCGTTAGCTTGAGCATGTAATTTTGGGGGTGAAACAAGTACCTGCCATAGGAGTAGCTGTAAGAAGAAGATGGCGTGAGGCCTGTCATCACAGCTGAGTGGATGTACCCTGGGTCATGCCAGCCAAAATCCACGGCCGGGTTGGTTGCTTGAGCTGCACAATTCCATTACTTCACAGTTCAACCAAGTTGAATGTCTCCACAGTAGCAATGGGATTTTAGCAATTAAATTTGAACTCAGACATAAGTTTAAGGAAACGAAGTAGGAATTGAAGCACTTACAGCACATTTGGGCTGGCGTGAAGGTAGAGACGGTGGATGAAGCTTTGACGCCATTGTAAATCACTTGCTGTGGGACGCTGTCACCACTGGTCCATGTCAATCTCAACTGCAAACATACAAAGGATGTAATCACATGAAACGTTGTGCTTGAAAATGAGGAGGTTTGAAGTTAGTATTCCTTGATTCCAGGTTGTAGTCTTTGAGGTAGATTTGTCACTATTCCATTGGATAGATCTCATAATTTTAATCCTCTTTTAACAGCCTTAGATTCACAAACTCTCCTACCAAACTCTCCTACTACACACGTAATGCCAGTGCATGATTATGCAGCTAATTTTGCTGTCTCAATAGTGAGAAGAAATCAATTAGAACCCTTATCCAACCTTTCTTAACCCACAACCCACAACCGGTAAATATGGCAACTGATGAGATTCTACTTCACAATTATATCCTAAAGGTAGGGTCAAAGTTAGTGTAAAACTCAAACTTCAAACGAAGTAGAATGTAGAACTTTGATTGTTCTGACCCTCGTAACAGAATTAGACTCAGGATGCTCTTTGCAAACTTGCAAAAATCTACGGTTGATTGGGTTGGACTTTGCAAACTTGCGAAATCTAATCTCTGATCGATTAGGTATCACTTTGCGAACTTGCAACTTATTCTTTTTGATCGATCGGTCTGCACTTCGCAAATGACTGTTGATTGTGTTGGACTTCACCAACTTGCAATGATTTATTTTTGATTGATCTGGACTTTAAAAACTTGCAATTTAGGTTTGAAAACCGTTGCCAGTGCTGTATTCTGGTTCCTTCGTCCGTTGGAATGAGCAAATTCTAGAGCAAGAAGAGATATATGGAGCCAACCTGCGTCCCCGTGGAGTCGACAGACGAGAGGTGTCCCGAGAGCGGCGACTTGGGATTCGCCCACGACAGAGCCGGCGTGGCGGCGATCACACACGGCGCCGCCAATCCGCCGGCAAACAACACGAACTTCACGTCGGTGCGGATGTTGATCAAACGGAACGACACGGAGCCACTACAAGTCTGCGACACGCACCTCCCCGCCACAGTGTCTCTGCAAGTGGGGTGGCTACAGGGAAGGTAGCCAGGGTCGGAATCCAGAAATTTGAACTGCGAAAGACAAATCAAATCACAGAACACACTACTGTCAGAAAACAAAACATTCAAAAGACTTACATGTTCAAAGGAAATGGGGCATGAAACGAAGGGGATCCGTCGTCATCCGTAAGCTCCCTTGGCCGTAGCCAGAAACTCCAAGCGGGAAACTGATAAATCTAATCGATATTTCTCTCTGAAAGTTATTGGAATTGTATCAAAATGAATCCATCCTTCGAATTGTAAAGCAAAAAATTCAAAAATACTTGAAGCAAATGCGATTTGAACGAAGATGATCCGTCGTCGCCCACAAGCTCCATTGACGACAGCCAGGACTATCCCAGCCCCAAATTCACAAACCTAATATATACTTCACCAGATCAAGTTATTTGGATTGTATCTAAATGAATCCATCCTTTGAAATTTGCGAAAAATTTCAAAATACTTGAAGGAAATGGGAATTGTTCTCAGAAACGAATGGGATACGTCGTCCCCCACAAGCTAGCTCCCCTTGGCCATAGCCAGAGATCTCCAAGCGACGAAATCAGAAATCTAATCTACACTTCACTCTCAAGTTATTTAAATCTTAACTAAGCGAATCCATCCTTTAAATTCTGCAACAACGTCGATACTCGTAAAATTGGCGCATTTCAAATTACCGAAATTGTGACGATCAAATGCCCAGAGCTTTAAAATCAGGAGTCTCAAGTGCCGCAAGCTCTACATATATATATGATGGTCATGGATTTTAGGTTTTAGTAGATCAATGTTAGGTTACAATCAAGCTAATAAACTTCACCAATTCACTAAAACTTGCGATTCTCACAAACACGAGGATTGCAGCTCAGATCCAACACATAAAATCCGACACAAACATACCAGTTTCGACCTTTCACTCATGTCGATCACCAATTTTCATAAATTTGCTTCAAATTTCACGTGTCGGATCCCAGATTACCGCACATTGGATCAACTGGACGTACCTTGATTGGATAATGACAAAGCAGGGGCAGCTCGTCGGTATCCCCAGTCTGCAAATACAACGCTCCATTCCCCAGACAGATATCCGTACTGAATACAAATTCCACACAACCAAATCACACCAAACATCAAATTCTTCATTAATTTTTTTTGAAATGCGCCAAAACTGAAAAACATGAAGTTGAAGATGAGCACTGACTTGGAATTTGAAGGCGACAAAACAGCCACCCAGTGACGGTCAGTAGGATTCTTAATCCCACTAACAGTCACAGTAACAGTCTGCACGTCCGCTAACGCTCCCGTGGCGTCCACTTGAATGCTCGCGTTCGGATACAGAGCCGAGCACGAGGCGAGTCTGCGTCGATTGAGCGTGCTGAAGAGATCGTTTCGCAAGGAGTGGTCACCTCCAATCATCCGACTCATATTCAAAGCCACGTCATGCTCCATATGGGACTCCTTATTCACTAAAAAATCTTCCCGTAATTTCATTCGTTCTGGGACTTTCTGCCATCTCGCTGCTTGGCATGGTGGAGTGCTAGCGCATAGAATCGATATCACTACAGTTGTGAAGAGCAGACGATGAAGCTTGAATGTCCTGCAGTCCGTCGTCATCGTCATTACTTGAGCTTGCAGTTAGATCGATACTCCAGCTCTGATCAATGCACAGACTATGTAATCTCTTGAGACACTAACTACTTCGGATCGGAGTACTTATTTGCTAGAATTGTTCTAACTGTCTAGAAATGCCTGAATCTATCCCAGCTTGAATCGATCCTCCCGGCACTTGAGTTTGCGTGCACTTGAAGGGTGTCCTGGTGTCCAATTTCCACAGCTTCTTCGAATAGAAACTCCGAATGCAGCTCCGCAGCTTGGATGCCGTCTGGGAATATGCTCTGGAAATTGCGGGTAAAGTTGGTCGGTTGAGTACAACACGAACCAATACCCCATAACTTGGAATTCCGATCGAAGCTGCGGAGTATTGGGCGGAGAGACAACGTTTCCCCAGGAAAGGTCTACCCAGTACACCCTCGCACCTTGTGCCGTAAACTTCAAACTAACTTCCATTCTAGAAACCAGGAAGAAAGACCGAAGGCGGGCCCCGAAGGTCCAAGTGAGCGGCAGCTGCTAGCTACAGTAGCTTACGAGAATATTGATATCGCTCTGGTCCACCACAAAGACAGAAATTTCGTCTACAGGTTTGTGTTTTATTAGGTCGCTTTGTCAAGTGAAACTGACCTTGCCAACAGGAGAAAAAATGAACCCTCGACTGGGCCGCAAGGCTTCGACAGACACGGCTATTTCTTTGGGGCTAGATACATGACAGTAGGGCAAGGACTACTTCTGACAAGAAATTAAGTGTCAATATCTTGGGTGAATTTTGCACAGGACTTGCAGGTCACCAAGTTTGGCAGAAGCCTAATCCAATTTTCTATTCAGTCTAATTGTACTAGGGCCGGGTACAAGGTGGAAGTCCAATAATCGATTCATTTATTAGTTTCTGTCGTGTGGGAGGAATGATTGTGTTTGAATCTTTGCTTATTGGTTATCTCAGTTTTTAACTCACACCTGTCAATTAAAGCTTGAATTGAAAATTTTTGAATCTCAAGATACGACATAAGGTGGGAACACCCATTCCCGTCCATATGTAGCAGGGGTGCACATTTTTCTTTGAAAAATGTGCACCCCTGCTACATATGGACGGGAAAGGGTGTTCCCACCTTATATTAAATTGCTGTTTCTTGTACCTCAACCCCTGACTCCCTTCTGGACGAGCATGCAGTGTATTGACCCCATCACATTAAGTTACGCATATATTGTCAGCCTTGACATCACAAGGGGGTGTGTAGAGATGGGAATAGTGTCTACTCTGAATTTAGAAGGACAATTTATAAGCAATCAAGGGGTCATGTATGGAGAGTTGTGACGGCCCACTTGAGAGTTCAGTTTTTCTCTAATTTCTGGCATTGGAAGGTTCCACGTCGTCCAGGTGTCGATATATCGGGAGTTGATTTATTCAAGTTGACAAGGTCAGAGCTAGTGCTACCGTACTCTTTTACCCCATGCATGGAATTTCAATTTTACAAGCTCGTCTAGCTATAATTTGTCTGACTATACAGTACGTATCCAAGAGATCGACGATGATCATGTCATGTCGATTAATTCCCCAAGTGACTGAATAAGTGAGCCCGAACTCTCATGTGTTCGGTGCCCGGCGTTAATATTGGGTCCGTTTAAACCAGCCAGGATGGTCGATCGTAAATATTTGTACAATGGCTTAACTATTCTATCTGCGTATCAAATACGTGACATTCAATGCCGTAGCTTCAAAATCTGGTGGTGTAAGTTAGATCGATTTGAGATTAAGTGCAGGACTCCAGTTGCTGCGGTTTCAGTTGCATTGGTTACGGACCACCTCATGTGCGTGGCCAGTGATCACGTATTTGACACATGAATGTGACGTATCAAATACTTCAATACTTGACAATATTCATGTAACACTTCTTGTCGTGGTCAGCAATATCAAGTATTCGACATGTCACATGAATTAATGTCACTTCGGTATCAAATGCGTGATACTCATGGTCCACCTCGATCGACCAAGCTTTAAGAGGAAAAGCAGACTAATACATAAGCTCTTTACTACAATGCTTTTTCTCCTAATCGTATTGTCAATCTGGAGTGCGCGTCTTGGATACCAAGTTCATAATCAGGTGTGTCGGTCTTGAAACCTCAAAATTAGCTAGAAACAGTAATTTAGGAAATGGGCACTACTGTGCAGTAGCTTTTCAATCAGTCACTGCAGTGGTGAGCCCGTTCAATTCGACCGTACCGTACCGCACCTTCCAGAACTCGAAACATTCAACCACCCTATACTTACGTGCGCGTGTGCAAAGAATTGAATACGCAAGGAAGTCAATCTATAAGGGCAACTTACGCAGATCGAAAATGCAAGGAATGTGCCGCTGCAGTACTTTCTCGAGTGTTCTATTGGGGAGGGTTGGGTATGGACGGTACCTAGTCTGCAGTTAATGGTAGAGCCTGCACCATGTGAAGATAGTCTCCGAATGACGAAGAAATAGGAGAAACACGAAGGAGGTAGATCTCAGTTCGGCAGGGTGCTAGTGAGGTACTGTAGATCTCAGTTCGGCAAGGTGCTATTAAGGTGGGTACACCTAAAAGTGCCACTTTTTGGACTGTGCTTAGTAACTATTACTAGTCTTATCAAATTTTCATATAGTCTTCTTGGCAAGTGGAGGCACATTCCAATGCACAAAAAAACGCAGTATTTGGATACAATATGCAAAAGTTATTAAGTTTCAAAATCTGTTTCTAAAAGCGCTCCAGCCAAATAGGTACATAATGGAATTCAGAAATGTACAACAACTATAGATGGCACTTTTAGGTGAGGTGCAATTTTGGGTATACCCACCTTAAGGAGGGTTTGGAGTCAGGACATTCGATCCCACGGCCATAGAAGTAGACACTGCATCTGAAGCTGACACGTGTGTCGGACATGGCCAGCTGTTTGCCACGTGGAATTCGAACTTTGGAGCGTTTTCTTTTTTAAAAGGTAGACTGCTCTAAAAGGGACTTGATTGCCTTTCGGGGAAGCTGAACTCCTTGAATCAATTTTCATAGAAAGGAAAATGGAATTGGCATCTAACTCAAGTTGTTTCATCTTTTTTGGACCTATGTAGAATTAGTTATGAATTTTCAAAGCTCAAACGCAATGTGCTCTAAAAGCGACTACGTGCTGAAATATACAGCTGGAGTATATTGCAAAAACCAAAATTTACCGTTGTGGCATGGTCGCTTTTAGAAACATAATCGCCTTCAAAGCAGTCTTGGAAAATCTTCTACCCTACGCTTGAGTCAGATTCGTTAAAAAATAATTCAAAATAAAAATATATATGGCATATTTGAAATTTTCAAAAATTATAGCGTTATATATATGAAAAGTTTAGAAAATATTAATGACAGTAATATGACTCTTAGGAAAAAAATCCATGAAAAATAAAAAATATTAAAAATCCCCAAAAAATTGTTTTATAAATCCAAAAAATCTACTATTACAAAATAAAATGTCAAAGCATACAACTTTGCAACTATAATAAAGAGCATTGCATTTATATGGTGATTCCGCCCATTCGGCCTCTTGCTAAAAAAATGAGCCTGAAAATCTAACATCATTGAAATGCTAATTCATTGCATTCATGCTGATTCTAAAGTTGGAAGACCCAATACTCAAGCTTTAGCTACATTCTATTGTACAGCAAAGGAAGAGCCTCCTACTGTACAGCTAATGAAATATTCTATATCTTTAATAATGAAATTCTAAAAATTCTAAATTGAGCTAACGAAGGGGTATTTCAACCAAAATTAAATTATTTTGTATGGGGCTTAACGAATTTGACCTAAGGATACAATAGAGTCCATCTGCTGAGTGCATCAAAATGGCGTGCTCATTGATAGACATTGGAGTAGTCCCACAGGTACACTGTGAAGTAACACTGCAAAAATTTGGAAGTTGGAGCCATTGATCTTCCTATGCGGATAGTATAAAGATCAATGGTATAGAAAGTTTACATTGTTGCTTCTCAGTGTTGCTATGGTTGCTCTCACCGAAAGTCTTGCTTGGTGGAGGGCAAAGGTGCAAATACCAAAATCTGTACAAGTAGAAAAATATTCTCCTTAATGACAAAAAAAAATATTATATTTCAAAAATATAAATGGCGAATTTTGTTAAAACGGCAAAATGTCATTAATTTGGTAGTTTTTATAATTCAAGTCATGTTGTCTGAAATCTAAACTTGTTATAGATCTTTAAAATATATACGTGCTGTAGATCTTTGAAATCTATACCTATCCAAGATGTTTTAGACCACATGGTTTGAAATCTAAATATGTCATAGATTTCGGAAATCTACACACATTTTAAATGTCTAAGATCTATACACGATTGTCCTAGATGTTAGCTTTTAGTTTAGACCAAGCAGTTTGAAAAATAGCATAGTGAATATTGCCAATTTATTGAAATTCGCCATACAAACATCAAGGTGCGTATTTTCTTGAAATTTTTCATTCATTTGACCTCAAAATTAATGAGGATATAGTTACTTTTCATATTTTATCGTAACTGATTTTGAATTTTTTGAAACCCAAAGCTTTTGAACATGCCTTGCTATAGCAAATAGCAACCATTTGGCAAATTTTGGTAGGTGTTTCTTTGCAAGGATTCGTTAAAATAGCTACATTGTTGACTACCGTCTAAATAAGGATCTAAATGTTGTTTTTATTATTAAGCTATTTCTTTAGTGGGATTTATTGACAATTGAAAATAAAATTCTTGGTTTTCTTAGTCCCTATAGGATCAAGACCATTTCTTACCAAAAAAACATTTAAAACTACGATTTCAACTGCAAAGAGTAAAAAAGATTGAAAGGGATTTTTTGAGACATTTAACCATGGGATCTTACTCCTAACTAGTATGACAATGTGAGGAATAAATTTCACAAATTTTGATTATATAGATTGCAAGATATTTGTGTTTAAAAAGAAGAAAACATCTTTTTTGTAAGTTGTGTAACTAGATTATTTAACTTTGAACCTTATTAAGTCAAATTTTTGTACAACAAAGTTATGAGCTTTAAATCTTTGTAAAGGGAAATTGGATTGAAAATCTAAGAAAAAAAATGAATTAAAAAATTTTGATTTTCATCCTTTAAAAAATTGTTTTGTAGAAATACCAGAAAGAAGGCAAATCTAAATTATTAATACCTCTAAGATGGAATTAAGATGCACTAATCCCAATGATAAGATTGTTTTAGCATGCAAACTAAACCATGCAAAACTTTTTTCTCTCAAAAATTTGTAAAAATTGCATTTAGAAATGAATCCTACAAATTATTTTTTCAAAAAGATGCTTAAATTGCCTAAAAGATAAGATTGTTTATAACTTATACATCACTTATCCAAATGAAATCAAAGTTTTCTATGTGGAAATTTTTTTAATCTATATAAAAAATTTGATTTAAAAAAATCAAATTTTTGAAATTTGTTTTTCTTGCTTGGTCTCCCCAATTTTGAACATAACTTTGTTTTTGGCCATAACTTTTGTTCCCAAGCATAAATTAAAGATAAAATTATATTTACATGAAGGTAATCACTTTTTTACCTTCAAAAATAGTTATAAGAACTATTAAAAAAATTGAAACCATAGGTATGTGCCTAAAATCCAAGTTGTACCTTGAAGGGACAAAAGGTCCTTGAGGGGTTAATATGAATTTAGGCTTTGGAAATTTATCAATGAAATGTGAAATTTTTTATTATTAAGTATAAAAATATGAAAAATTGATCATGATCTCTCATTTTCAAAAGATATGCATTTTAAGCTTACAAGGATTTGTAGGGTTTCAATGCCACCATGATACAATTATGTATATTGAACTTAATATTGGCATACTTTCACTACAAGAGATGTGGGTGTTTTTAGTAGGGGATAATAGTAAGAAAATATTGAAAAGACATTGAAAGTTCTGGAAAGTCAAATTGGGAAGTGGAGTCTTGTACATTTAGTTATAAATTCTTAAGAGTCATATAATTGTTTTGGAAAACAGGCTTTTCGGTCACTGAGCGGTATGCATGTTCATTTCGGTTCTTCTCTTTGTGGAGGCACCGCCTTAGAAGAGAAGAATGGAGCTTGTCGTCGAGGGCTTGCTGCATTGCTCTGTTCTTCTCTTTGTGGAGGCACCGCCTTGCTCCATTGAGGTTTTTTGCATCAAGTGGTTTGTATAGAGCATTTTGAAGGCGTAGGGTTCCTCCTCAACTTCCTTGTTCTTTCATTTGTTCGTTTGGGGTGGACTGCCTATGCTACCAAAGTAACACAATGGTGGGGTTTGGATAGAAGCGAGTGGTGTGTACAATAAGGTAACAATTAGTGAATTGGTATCTGTAATGCAAGCAAAGAGCAACAAAATTGTGAGTTCAGTTGATGTCGCAAGGTTTAGATTGAAGACAACAATTGCAGTACAAGAGTCAGGGTTGTGCGGACGTTGGCTTTTTCCCAAAAAAGCGTCCGAAAATCGGACGTCCGGACGACCAGACGTCCAAACGCTGGCGAATGTAGCAGACGCTGGGTAAAACCGCGGTACCGCCGTCTTGGTAAGAAAAATTTACGGACCGGTTTTACTAGCGGACGGCTAGCGGACAGGTAGTTTAATGGCGAACGGCTGGCGAACAGGCGGTTTAGTGGCAGACGACAGGGTTGTCATATCGGACGGAATGGGGTTGACCGGCTGCGAACTTCAAGCGGCTGTAATTTTTGCAAAAAGCCTTCAAATTGGGTAAATAAGATGTTTTTTGGCATCTACAAAAACTGTAGATGCCAAAAAAACATCTTATTTACCCAATTTGAAGGCTTTTTGCAAAAATTACAGCCGCTTGAAGTTCACAGACCCTAAACCCCATTCCGTCCGATATGACAACCCTAGCGGACAGCTAGCAGACGGCCGGCGGACGAGCGGTCGGACGGGAGCTCCGACGCCGGTGGTTGGGGCAGACGGCCAGCGAACAACAAGGCCGTCCGCCTTAGTTTTTACCGGGCGGAATAAATCACGAAAAATGAAATGTCACAAGACGTCCACGGGGTGCCAGACACTGGACGTCTGGACATCCGCACAGCCCTGATAGGAGTGAATGGAGAGGCTTTTTGTAGGACTTAACTATGATGCACCTTGAATGCGTGGAACCTAGTGTTTTTCCTCCTTTAAATAGGTTGTTTTGTTTGTTTTGCTTGACAACACATGTGGTGCTCTTTACCTAGGGCATGCTCCAGGTAAAAAATGAAGCACATTTGATTGGGATGGCTTATTGTGGGAAGATGTTGAGTTCAGGTGTAAGCTGAAAATTTGAAGGTGAACAATTCTCAGATCAAAGATGAAGCACATTTGATTGGGATGGCTTATTGTGGGAAGATGTTGAGTTCAGGTGTAAGCTGAAAATTTGAAGGTGAACAATTCTCAGATCAAAGATGAAGCACATTTGATTGGGATGGCTTATTGTGGGAAGATGTTGAGTTCAGGTGTAAGCTGAAAATTTGAAGGTGAACAATTCTCAGATCAAAGATGAAGCACATTTGATTGGGATGGCTTATTGTGGGAAGATGTTGAGTTCAGGTGTAAGCTGAAAATTTGAAGGTGAACAGTTTTCAACTGTAGTTGTGGAGTTTTGAGAACCTCGTTGTCGGGCATGGGCTGACTAAATTGTCATAAGCTTCGTCCTTTGAGCGTTTCTCGCACCTCCTTCAATATGTAAAATTGTTTGGCATTAAGAACTTCTTTAAAACCCTAGTCCCTCGGTTTTGCCTTTTTTTCCTCTTTTTGTTTGTTTTCCAATCACCAATCGAGCTTCAAAAGAAATAGAAACTCAACCAGAAACTCGACTGCTCGAATAATGAAACTAATACTGTAATAATGAAACGAATGTCAATTTTTTGCAATATGTTTTGAAAGCATTGCATGACAGTTGGTTGCAAAATGCTTCTGCAATTTTGAATTGTTTAGAGTGCTTGAATTTGCGAGACAGTTGGTTCTTAAGAATTGAAGACCTTCTCCATATTCAAGGTACAGTGCCTGACTTTTGAATTACGGCGTGATTCCTGGCCCAAATAGTTTTGGAAAGGCATATCGCTACAAAGAACACCGCACAGGATGAAAGAAATTGTATTTTCTTGTTCAATCACGTATGATTTGAAGTTGTAGTGTTCTTAGGGCTTCCCTTCTTTCAATTGTGAAACTTGTGTACTATGAACAATCAAAAGCAATCTTTGTATTAGATTGCCATAGATGTTGTTTTCAGCATAAGAGCAGATTTAAAACATCCTACCTTACTTGAATTTTGGGTAGAGCAAAGAGTTTTCTGTACCATCTCACAGTTTACTCATAACACATTAAGATCTGTTGAAGACTTGTTCACAATTTTACAATTGCTTGAGAGCAAATGATGATTTTACAGTGAATATGAGGCCTCTTGATTTTTGATACAAGCAAGTTGTGTTTGGTTTGAGTGTAGGACTGACAAAACAGGAGTGCTTGGATTTCGAAAATGTTTCTACTATGAGAGAGAGCTGGGATGGCTTGTTGCGGGATGGTTTGTTAGAAGATTCTAGTTTTCTTTATAGATTTAGATTTGTTCTTTGATTTTAGATTTTTTTTCCTTAGATTTTAGTTTTCTTTATAGATTTAGATTTGTTCTTTGATTTTAGATTTCTTTTTTCCTTAGATTTTAGTTTTTTTTATAGATTTAGATTTAATATTAGATTTTAGATTTTTTTTCTATAGATATGGAATTTTCATAGATTTAGACTTCATCATATGTACATTTGGACTTCTTGTAAGAAATAAAATTTCTTATTGATTTGGCTTTCTAAAATGTATAAATTTCTACAAAGTACAATGTCTCCTATAGAAGATTTTGTTTCTAGTTAGAGTTGTCTTTTAAGAATGTTGAAAAGACATGTCAAATTCATGAAATTGGCATTTGAGTAAGGTATAATAATACAAGTCCTAGACACATGATTTTAAGCAAATTTTACTTAAACTACTTGACCTTTCAATATGCATTTTTTGACTAAAAATCCCACTTAGAACACCCCTTTCTCTTGTAGTGTTTAGATTATTGTGAAATGGATGAAGTTGACTTTGATTGTAATCTATTGGTAGGTTGATATAGGACAATGGCTTGGTGGAAGACTTGAGTGAATTTTGTAAAGGTAGAAACACTAATATCTTCAAAGATAGCTATTACGTGCTAGTAAATGATAAAACAATTAATTTAGTGTCACATCTTTTCCTTGGTATTCAATGAATCAACAGTGTTTAAAAGAGCACTATGAGCATTAATTTTCAAATAGGGAAATAGTTTGATTTTTTGATTTTTTTTTCTACTTCTATTAGTGCAATTTAAAAAAAATCAACCTTCTATTTTGAATTGATTGATTTTGATGCTTTCTCTAGCAAATTTAGAGTTGTCGATTCGAAATTGAAATTTGAAATTTTGAAATTTGATCATCTACAATATATTAAAAAAAATTGTAGTTTCTACAAGATGAAAAATAAAAGGCAACATTTGAGTTTCTTTCCTATGGGTCATGCTAATAGCTCTAAAGTAAATACATCTAAAATTGTCCAATTAAGCATATGAGAATAGTTGCCACTATTAAATTATCTAAATTTTTGTTGGATATTTGTTGGATTTTGGTAGGAGTCTTTAATTTCAAAATTGTTTTGTCTATAATCTTTAAACACACAAATAAATTACAAATTTTCAAAGAGCTAAAGTAGATCAATATACCCAAATTAGACCTTTAGTATAGTAGGCTTACAATTTATGCAAGAACATAGATGGAAGGTTTTGACAAAAATATTACAATTAGGTGTACTTGTAGGAAGGTAAATACATCTAATCACAAATTCCACCTCAATTGCAACACTATATAGTCCCCCTTTACTTTATTTTAGATCTTGTATGTATAAAATTATCATTCTTAAGGTATGAAATTTGTGCCACATGAATTAGTGAAGAATGTCAATTCTATATTTAAATTCCTAAATGAATATGGAAATTATATTGAGATGCAATCAGGTAGGGGATGCAATTAGGTATATTTATCTCAATTTAGACCATAGAAATTTACAAAATGCTTAAAATAGTATGTAATTCTTAATAAAAGTGAAATAAAAGTGAAATAAAAGTGATAGAAATTAAAGAATACATCATGGTGTAATTGATGTACTCCTACTCTCCTAGAGCTAACACCAAGAAAAATTTGGTGGTAAAAATTCAAAAGAAGTATATTATGAGCTTTCAAAATGACTATCTTTAAAATGTCATAAGAATTACAATTTTCATAATTAAAAAACAAAACTTAATTGGATACAAAGTAGATTATTGAAGCACATTTTCTTAGTTCATCTTGAAAACATTTAAATTCAAGAATTATGTGAAATTTAGGTTTTGAAATAAAAAATGCATGTGAGGCTTATAATTTTTTCTTAAATCAATGAATGAATAAACCTTATATTGTGTTTTGTCCAATTCTTGCTATTTACAATTGATGAACCTTTCACCTATAAAAAAATGTTTTTAAAATTCAAGTCTTCCTATTCAAATAAAGATTATGCCAAGTGTACTAAGGTGTACTTGAATATCAAATATTGAAATTTATAGCAAGATGGACGGTTTGTACTCAACCATGGTTTGTTTATTGTTTAATTTTGGAATTATGTAGTAACATGGTGAATTTTATTATAATGGTAGTATTTCATATGGTTTCATTTTCCAGACTATGGTTTGAACTAAAAGATGACATTTAGGACAAATATAGATTTTTAGACTTCTTGGATATATAGATTTCAAAATTCTACAACCAATTAGATTTCAAACTACATGATTTAAAACATCTTTGAAATATATAGATTTCAGACGTCTATGGCTTATATAGATTTCAAAATTTTATGACAAGTTTTGATTTTAGATTGCATGGTCTAAACTATAAAAAGTATCAAATTTGATGGAATTTTGCCATTTCAATGAAATTTGCCATTAACTTTGTTTTATACTATAACTATGATGTTTTACTATATGTCATATACGTACAATGAAAATTTATTATTCTTTGAGGACACATTAAATGTTTTTAAGCCCCATAGGAGAGTGTTTCAAGGTTGTTTACCGAAATTGTTCATTGTTCACTGAACCAGTGATTGTTGGTTTGGATTTTTGGAAAAAAAATTAATTTAAAAAAAATTCTAGAATGTATAAAAAACCCTTAAAAACTGATTTTTTAACTATGATTTTTTAATAAAAATAATTAGTTAAAAAAATTAGTAAAATCTGATGTGGCACTTTCTTGACCACGTCAAATTGCTTACATGGCAATGTTCCCAATGTTCCCACAGTTCAAGTACTTACAATCTTTTAAATGTCTAGAAAACATCTAATGATTTTATATTTCTACCATGTTTTAGACATATGACTTAATGTTTATAAATTAAATACAATTTTTTTCATTCATACCCTTTCTTTCTTACATTATATTACATTATTTGTCTATTTTGTTTGTATTGGTAAGACCTCTTAGATCATAAGTCATTACAAATCTTGTTCTTGGTACTAGACAAATTTTATTTCATTTTCAAAGATATATTGGTTAATATGTCTACTGCAATTTCTAAAAATTTATAGGTTTTTTATTTTATTTTTTTGGAAAACAGCAATGAAAATTAAAACTAAACATCAAAAACCTTTTCCTAATTTGTAAAGTATATGGTGATGCTTTGGAACCAATTGTTCACAATACACAACTTATACTCTTAAAGGGAAGAGAGAATATAAACTCGAGGGATAAACTCCCGATGCAATAGAAAGTGGCATGAGATAAAAAGTAGGGTCAATCTAATTTATTGGAGGAAAAATTTATATTTTTGGTAGATGTACCATAGCATTGGTAATATGTCTTGGTTGGGTTTATATATAAAATAGGGTGGTGAGAAATTCCTCCTTTTTTTTGAGCAATAGAAAAAAATAAGATATCCAATTTTTAATCCCCCTAGAAGTGCTTAGTAGGTTCAAGGTCACATTTACTAGCTTTGGTAAGTAGGCTATAAGTTAATCTAATGGATTTGAATTAGGTACCTTTAGAGGTTGGTAGGAAATGTGTTGGCAACTTGACATGATGGTGTGGGAGTTTGAACTATTGTCAAGGTTTTGGAGTTTTGTAGCAAATTCTCTAGCAAGTGCTGGGTTGTGAGTTTCTGCCTTGTCAGAGTCATTACAATATTTAGAAGTCTCCACAACTTAAATACGTGAGTAAATCCTTTGAAGAACCTACCAAAAAAGCCCTCCTCCATTCCTCTAGATTGTGACATTAAAGAAGTTTGAGAGTGAAGAACTTGAAACCTATAAAAATGACCTACATCAACTCCAACTACGGAATACATCTGAGAGCTTTTCCAATTGTCCCTTCAATGAACATTTCTAAAAAAAAACTAGGATTCAATCCACAACATCACTAATAACACTATTCTTTAAAATGGATGTTGAATAGGAAGAGAATCTGTCGAGTTGTGAACTTGTACTGTATCGTTTTTCATATGGCCTTTTCAAAGGTATACCAATGGTATCACTAACTAGGATTCAATGCATTGGAATGTTAGTAGTTCTCAACTTCTCAAGTTTGCTTTTGCAATATATTGCAAGTCTTTTGAATACTACTTACTTTTTGAATGTAGAAAAAAAATAGGATGCCCAAAAATAGGCCCTCCAAGACTTTACAAAAGAAAATAGGGTATAGAAAAATATGCACTAGTAGCTTTTTATCTACTAATAGGGAGGAGAGAAAAAACTGGGAAGAGATAAATACCCCCCCATTAAATACCCCATTATTGCACGTGATTTTGAATTGTATAGGAGAGTTTACCCCTCAAGAATATAAAAGAAAATCTCATTCAAATCTATAACCTCTAAGTATGTAGTGACACTTTGAAACCAATTGTATACAATGCACATTTCATACTTTTGAAGGATAGAAAAAATCCTAAACAAAAAATAATGAATGAATGTATACACAAGAGTATAAGATTATATAAAAATTTATATAAAAGTATAAATAAAGATTCTATAAATATTAATATGTACGTGTATATGTAATAGATATGTATGATATACAAGATATTTATATAAAAGTAAAATTAAAGATCCTATAATCATTAATAAATACACATATATGTAATGGATATGCATAATGAAAAAGATAATGCTTTTACTCTTAACCTTTTAGTAATGTATTCTTGTGGGCCTAAAATTGATTCAAAGCTCATTACAAAGCACTACAATGGCATCTCTATGTAACTTGATGCCTCAATGGTAATTGAAAAATGATAACCCAATTTGGTAGCAATAGTTGGGCAGCTATGGCACGACCTCATCTAATGAGGCAGTATCTCACATTCTACTTATTGATGCTATAGTCATTTGGAGAGCAAGTGGTGGCAAACTAGCAATGTTCTTATGGAGCCTTCGGACATACAAAATTTTAGCAACATCTTCTCTAGTTTGAACCAATTTGAATAGACAATAAGCTAGTCAACCCCTTCTGATTAGTCCTTCATTTCAAAAGTTTTAACTATTCTATTTCTGAACATAGGAAGTGGGAGTAATTGGCCTATTATGATGCACTATGAACTCTTGATTTCCTTTGCAATTCCTAACCAACCCATGATTTGAATCCTACATACCTATATGTCAAAAATAGGTTTCAAAAAATCTTAACAAAAAAAATAATTGTAATTTAGTTTTTGGGTGGAAAAATATGGAAAAATTCCAAATCTATCTTAAATCTATTTCTCACTGGAAACCCCCCCCCCAGCCCCCCACCAAATTCAACTAGGAGCTATGCTGAATCCCTTAAGTGATCGGAAATGGGTTGCAAGCTTTACTTGTAAAAGGACGATGGCAGGAACCTTTACACTTACACTTTTTTCTGAGCTTCAGGGCTCCCATCCCATCATCAACAGCCACGTGTACATCCACGTCAGCCTTTCAGACGTGGGCGCGTCGTTGGGTTTCCACAGCAGAGCTCGCTCCGTCCGAAGGCGGGCTCCTCGCCTTCCTGGTTCTCCTCACGTGCTTGTCTTCGGAGACATCTGATAAAATTGGAACGATACAGAGGAGATTAGCATGGCCCCTGCGCAAGGATGAGGTCACCCACTCCACAGATTGGAGTTGTTGGGGTGATGCTACTCAAGCTGGGTTGCTTTCAAATTCGTTGATTTGGAGGAGCTGGGTGAGGATTTGCGGTCGTAGAGAATATTGAATACTGTTCCCAGGAGTGGCTTTCGAACGAATATGTTTGACTCGAGTGCCTGTTGAATTCATGCATTTTTTCCTGGTGAAATTTCTATAGCCGAGTATTCTCATGAATTACTGCCTCGAATCACCTTTGCCGATGATCGCGCCGCTGTGAGAGAAGATCTCGGCCGTTTAGTAGATTAGGGTTTAGGGTGCGAGTTGAGCTGATTAGGGGTAGGGTTGCTGCACGCGACATTGCTGTAATGCTGTCGCTGTACTAATTAGAATCTCCGGCTGGCAGCATTGAAACTCAGGGGCGTGTTTCGAAAATGGGTGTGTTTCCAGATGTGTTCCATCTAGGAAATATACTTCGGATGGGTGTGCTGTGGGTTTTGTGTCTCATTTACTCCCACCTCTCTTATCTCATTCTTCGTCTACGATTTCCACATAGAATGCAAGGGATCAATGTCTTTGATGGTTTTGAGCTTCGTTCTTCTTCGCATTCCAAGCCTGCGTGTATCGTCACAGGGGTATGAGCTCAAACCCTGTGTACACAATTCTTTTCAGTTCCCAAGTGCGCTCTCGATCTGAAGTGTAATGAATCTGATTTAGTCAGGGTAATTTGCGTGGTTACGAGAATTTGTCACAATCTTTCCTGGGGTTTAGGGTTTAGGTAGACGAAATTATTAAGCATTGTAGTCAATTGGTAGGAGTATGCTTGCATGGACGATTCCATTGGATAGATCACTTCGGGTACAAGAGCCGAACTCTGTTGAGATCAAAGTGTTTTGTCACTTAATGTATTGGATGATTTTGTATGCAACCTTTTAAAGTGGGAGGTTCTAGATCACTATTGAAGGGACAGTAGAGAACTCCATTTCCATTCCGAGATCAGTAGTCTTAGACATTGAGCGAAGTCATGCTCACAGCTAACTTGCTAATTGAAGCAACTAAGTGTGCGAATAGATGAGTTGCTGTTGGTGATTGGAGACAATTTGAGAGACTAAGGTTTTCTTGTCCTGTTCCTTATTTTGTACATTAATTTGTACATTAATGCTGATACAGAAGGTGTGCAATTGTGCTAGAAGGCTTCTTCTGGAATCGGCCGGGCAACGGCTTCAGCACTTGCACTGCGGGGTTTCCATGTGATTTTGGCTGGTCGGTCACTTGAGCGTCTGGAGGTTGTCCGTGGTGAAATTGAGGCAGGGAGTTCCAGTTCCTCCTGTCAGGCTTTGGAATTGGAGTTGTGTTCCGTGCCATCAATCTTGCGCTTTGTGCAAATTGTGAAAGAGCTTTTTGAGGCACAAGATGCACCTGGCACCTTACAACTTCTTGTGAACAATGCAGGTACATTGGGTTCCTTCTATTGCGAGGTTCTCTCTTGTTTTTGTTTATTTAATCATTTTTCATTGTGTTGATCAGTTGAAGGGTGTGCTAAACAAGAACGGCAGGTAGAGAACGTTCTGGTAACCAGAGATGATGTAATCAATGGTTGGACGCTAACTGAGGTTTTTGTGCTTAATTCTCAGTCCAATCTTTTGAAAGATATCTTGTTGAAGCTACTGAAAATGCGCATCTAATGAGCTCTAATATGCCTCCTAACTTGACAGCCCGAGATAATGGCAGCCTACAGAGAGCCAACAGAGATTCTTTAATCATTGTGGATCAATTCATGCGAGTATTAGCTTGTTGGAAGACTCTGAACAATGTGCTTCTATCAAGCCATTACTGGTGTCCTGATTCTCAGTATTCAGATAACCGCAATTGAGTGAACCGAGTGAAATTTGAGTACATACCTGCCAGACTAACATACCTGCCCATCGATTTATTGTGATGCGTATCATCAATTCTGAGGCTGTCATTGAATATGCGTCTTGTGGCATTGTTTGAAGCAGGAATCTTGGCAGCGTCACAAAGGTGGACTGAAGATGGTTTCGACGCCATGACGGCAAGCAATTACCTGGGACCCTACATTCTAACTCACGAGCTCCTCCCGTTGCTTCAAAAGAATGCACCCCAAGCTCGAATCGTGAATTTGGTCTCCTTCACACACCGTGCTTCACATCGTAATCAAATCGATCTGACTCACCTCCTTAGTGGTGGTATACGGCTGAATAGGGATATGTATCCCCTAGCCAAAATTTACGAGACTTCCAAGTTGTTCATGATCCTTTATTCTTATGAATTACACCAACAGAATCTCAACCGTGTTTCAGTCATGGCTGCCGATCCTGGAGCTGTGAGCACCAACATTCTGAGGGAGCTGCCCTCTGGGCTTGCTCACTTGAGCAGCATTGTGTTGAGGCTACTTGGTTTGTTGCAGTCTCCATCAGCTGGTGCGAAAGCAGTGGTGGCTGCCGCATTGGCACCTTGGGAAGTCTCAGGCAAGTATGTTTTTGGCAACCACGGCTACTTCTGCAAATCTTCCGCCATTACCTACGATGCACAGTTGGGGCGTCGGCTCTGGGAAGCCTCTGAATCTCTCTGCAGTCACGTCATTGACAAGCATAAAAAGCGGGATTAGTTCACAGAAGGCTCCCAAACTCATGTTTGCATAATTCATAAACGTGTTTACATAACTCATGTTGTCATCAAGGGGCAATTACACTCAATGTTTACATAACTCAATGTTCAATTTTTGGAAAGGACCAAGTCTCTTGATCTTTTCCTGCAAGCTCAGTCAATGATTTGCAGACCTCGGAGGTCTTGGATGTGACACAAGGCAAGCTGCGGAATAGGGCCTACAGCCTATCACAGGTTCGCAGATTTGCAAACTGTCCTCCGTCAGCACAATCCATGTCCCAGCTCCTCTATAGTACTTAAGCCCTGTAGAGTATGTTAATATCGAGTATGTTAATGAAAAGGGAAGCCATGTCGCTGAGCTTATGACTTTGGGTTGGACTTAACGTACACATGAAGTGGGCCTCAATGAGCCTTCAGACACACGGAATTTTAGCAACATCTTGTCCGGTCTGAATCAATTTGAACAGACGATAACTGTAAAAGGATGATGGCAGGGATCTTTACACTTTTGATTCTGAGCCTCAGGGCTCCCATCCCATCGTCGACCCCCACGTGTACATCCACGTCAGCTTTTCTTATCCACTCAGACGTGGGCGCGTCGTTGGGTTTCCACGGCAGAGCTCGCTCCGTCCAAGGGCGGACTCCTCGCCTTGCTGGTCCGCCTCACGTGCCTGGGTCACCCACTCCACAGAGATTGGAGTTTTGGGGGTGATGCAATTCAAGCTGGGTTGCTTTCAAATTTGTCGACTTGGAGGAGCTGGGTGAGGATTTGCGGTGGTGGAGAATGTTGAGTACTGTTCCAAGGAGTGGCTCTCAAACGAATATATTTGACGCGAGTGCCTGATTATTTCATGCATTTTTTCCTGGTGAAATTTCTATAGCCGAGCATTCTCATGAATGTTGGTGCGTCACTATCTCGAATTTTCTGCTTGAATTTCTTTTCTGGTTTTTCCAGGTGTTCGAATTGGTATGAGGATTGTAGTCGCTGTTTTTTCCCTTGCAGATTGCAATGTGCCAGCACGACATATGGCAGATCTCAGTTTGATCCTCAATTCGGAAATGTGAATGCGAAAGCGCAATTAGAATCAGTTGACTTAAGTTGCAAGAAAATGATTTACTTGGCTCCGAGGCTATACGATGGACAAGCTGATGACATGTTTGGTTTCGAAAAAGTTGTATAGTCTTTGAGAATAGGGATCTTAGAGGATTTTCCTATTTTCTCTGCTGTAGGGGTTAATCCACTTATAGAATCCTCCTCCGTGTATTAGTGAAAACCTAAAACCTGCTCAAATTACAACACTCTTGAAGCAGTGTCTAACGGATAGAATTTTTGCGGGCTTGGACTTAGGGGTGGGTTCTTCATTTGTGAATGTTTAAGTTCCAGGTTCAATCTTGTTATTCTTTCAATTTTCCATTGCCGATGGATCTCGGGGAATGCGTGTGAAATGTTCTTCTGATTTGTGTTTGAGAGGCAGCTTGCTCTGGAATTTTACCTTAATTTTGGCATTTGTCGCTGAATATGCAGGTCGTATGAATCGGGATACTTGTTTCACTCATTCCAGTTCTGGGTGGATCTCACTTTCAGTTGTGCAAGTTTGTCAACAAATTCCTGAGCTATCATTAGAAGAAATTTGAGAAGGAATTGGCGAGGTCACTGACCTCTACTACCAGGGAAGTTGGAATAGATTGTGTCTGGACACGCCCTAGGGTTGAAGATCGAGTTCTAGCTTTCAGTGGCTGTTGCTAAGCGTGTTGAACTGTGAAGACCTGAGTGCAAGGGCAACATTAAATAATCTCCTACTCTTGAATTGATCAAATTCTTTTTGATCAAATCGCCTTAAGTCCTCGCCAGGGTTTAATGCATTTGGGAATGAAGTTTTGAACAGCGGTGGAGAAACTCAATGTAATTACAGCAAAGGAGGGGCATGGCTGCATATGCGGGGCTCGTGGCAGGCGTTCCCCACATGGCATACTGCTCTGCTGGAGCTCACCCGAGCTCATGGGTAAGATTCTTTTCATAGTCACTCTTCAAGTTTTGACCTAGATTTTTCGAATGAGAATCAATAGATTTGTCCTTTAAGTAATGGTGTTTCATCCCTCTTTTGCCCTTACTTTGAACACATGCTTATTCTTTTTCTGAATTGTGTTTAAATTCTCCTCCTAATTACGAAGACAACAATTTATAGTTGCATATAATCTATTGACAGTGTTGACTTCTTATGCAAATCGCGATTTAGATCCCACACTTGCAACTCCGAGTTGAGACTTCCGCCCAAAGGGTTTTCAGCACCTCAATCAGTGCTGAAAATATTAGAACCTTCGTTACTTTTTGTCTAGAGTCCAAACACTTGGAGGATAGCTTCAATTCCATTGGTTACATGCATTCAAAATGGGGGTCAAAATAAGGGTGATATACCATTACTTACAATATTACTCGAATGACTGCCCTACTGGGTGCCAAATTTAGAAGCCTTTCTTGCTACTATGTCTATTTGCGAACTAAGTGTGACAATTCCAGGTTCTGGATACACGAAACCTGTTATGCGCTCCTTGGGCTGCGTATGCTCGTCATCCCTTGTGTGGAGCCACTGCCTCATTGCCCAAGTGGATAGGCCCTTCACCCTCCTTGGCACTTGGAAGTCGAAGGACCAATGATCAGCTGCTCCGCAGCTCTTCGAGCTTATGTGGTGTAAAACTTATATGCCCTCAAAGCTCCCCGTCCAGATTGCATCGTAAGTCGTATATTGTTCAAGCCCATGTGACAGAATTAGCCTCAGGCGTAGAAGTAATCAACAACCTGGGGCTCGATACTCTGACATTTCTTGGGGCCACTGTGTTGGTTATTCCCGCATTCAAAGCTATCAAACAAAGCCCTGTAAGTGAACTTCAGCACCGTGTTTTAAGCTTTACAATTCTGAAAGGATAGGAAGTTCAGGCACAGATTACCCTAGGAAAGACTTTTATTATGAATTTCCTGACCAGTTGGTTATGTTTGCCAGATTTTGGGTTTCTTATTGGCTGGCGTTGTGCTGAATCAACTGGAATTGATCCGAAGCGTTACAGATGTCAAGGCCTTAGCTGAGCTCGGAATCCTCTTTCTTGTAAGTATCTTACTGTAAACGTCTTTTCCTGATCAGTTGTGTTCACACTTTAGAGTCTTAACACACTAGAGAAAGTCCGGAGGAAAGGCAATTGATGCGGAAGCATGTTTTTGTCGTGATACAGCAAGTGGCTACCGCTTTAGAGGAACAACAAGCAACACTGAGAAGTCTCTGTTTTCATTTGGGCAGTCGGGCATTCTTCAAGCATCCTTTGTGGCACATGAAAGATGATATATCAATGAATATTCACGTGCTTTTGTTTCAAGCACTATTGCTCAGAAGTCCATGTCATAGGGAAATGGAAGAGCTTTCTATTTTTTTTTTTGTTTACTTATACCATGTGTTGTGGACGTAACGAAAGTTGTGCGCTGCCTGCCTCTGCTGAAGTTTTCTACCGTAGTTGGTGTTTCTTCATGTGCGGCATTCAGGCCATGTCGGATTGTAACGTTTGGAATGTCTGTCTTGCAGCTTTTTGAGATGGGTCTGGAGCTGTCCTTAGCACGGCTTAAAGCTCTGGCGAAATTTGCTTTTGGCATAGGTCTTGCACAGGTCTGTTTCCAATACAATTGCAAATGTAACTGCTGACATTTAAGTATTATTTCATATTGTATATTGCATTGTGCCATTTTCTCAGCAGAGCTGTATTAAGAAAGGTTCTTCATTGGCTTGCGTTTCATCTGCAGGTAGCCCTGTCCACGTTGGCATTCACGGCCTTCGAGCTTCCTCCAAATAAGGCGCTTGGCACTCAAATCCTGGAGTTTCTTTTTCACGCGAGGCCTGATCTTGTGAGTAAACATCAATTCGGAAATGTACCTTTGTACGAATCTAGGTCGCCAACTTGTGACTTCATATCTTGCAATCGGTGCCTACCGTATTCAACCGGTCACCTTGTTCCTGAGAGTCAGAGGGACTTGGACCTACAGCTCTTG
The DNA here is from genome assembly GCA_947034885.2 of Thuidium tamariscinum. NCBI lineage: Eukaryota > Viridiplantae > Streptophyta > Bryopsida > Hypnales > Thuidiaceae > Thuidium > Thuidium tamariscinum. The sequence goes on from OX344756.2 coordinate 15,372,960, forward strand.
AATGTTAAGTCCTTTCCGTTTGACTGAATCCTTCGCTGTGCGTGTCTACAGGTTAATATTAGATCCGTAGACGAAGCTGTGGTCATTGGTGCTGCCCTTTCTCTCTCTTCGTCTGCTTTCGTGCTGCAGGTTTGTCGAAATTTTTCTTTGTTCTTGACACTCTTCTCTGGTATTCAGGAAATGTAGCTAAAATTCTTTTTTTAGGAACTTGGGTCCACCTCAATGGTGCGAGTCCCTTTAATATTATTTGAAAGATTGTTGAGTTTTCGCGATAGACATTCAGAATTTCAGACATGAGCTCAATTATTCGAGATTGATCTTCGGTGTTCCATGTGGGCAGCTTTTAGCGGAGAAGGGAGAGCTACCGACACGATTTGGGTCTGCAACTCTGGGTATTTTACTTCTGCAGGTGAATGTCTGCATTATTATTTCTGAGCCTGAACCTCTGTTTACATACACCAAAATTTTGATGACTATGTGACCTTTTTTAGCAAAAGAATCACGAGGTCATAAATAGGATGACTTGCACGACTTTGCAGCCTTTTTGACCGTAGTACAAACCCTTCTCGCTCTGTGTAAGGTTTTCTGGTTTAAAAGGTCTTCAAACAGTCCCGGAAGCCAAGATCAAGGTTTTTCATCTTGTAGGGATCTTCAGAACATTTGACTGGAGGAAGAATCCTTATAATGTGCTGGATTTCCTCCTCTGGGTCCTTCATTATACAAATTAGCCCGCTTTTTCATTTTACAAGCTGAGTGATCAATCCGCTTTATCATTTCGGTTTTGACTTGTTGAGGTTATATTGACAGGATATTGCTGTTGTACCATTGTTGGTGATACTCCCAATCTTGGAAACTGGGGTATGTTGCTACCAAACCTAGTTGCTTTTGCATGTGTGGTATTTATGCCAACTCTAGAGGTCATACAATTTGCAATTCGGCCGAGAACCATGTTAGGATGGCTACACAACAACCAGTGGTTAAATTTTTAACACAGCTTCTATTTCCATTCGCTGGGTGCTTCCATATAGAGCAGTCCAATAGAGTAGATTTTTAAGGTTGAAAACAGCATTGTATACCTGAACCATTCTAATGAGTAACGCGGCTGTTGTGCAGAATATTGCAGATAAAAATCTTTGGCCTGTTTTTGCATCTGAAAGTTTGAAAGCTTTGCTTGGACTTGGCCTTATTTCCCTTGGTGGTCGTCTTTTCCTTCGTCGACTTTTTGAGGTACATCTTGATTTAAAAGAGTGTTTCGACTGAAATATCACTGTAGTGAACCACATGGAGCATTTCAACTAAAATGGGAGTGAAGACGCTAAGTTGTCGATTGTGGAAACCCCGTATCAGCTTAAAAAAGATTTTCTTTTAGATTGACAGAATTACTAATGTCAATCTAATAGAACGTTATATCAAAATTAAAACAACATTAAATCAATGTCAAATTAATACTGAATTAATGTAAATTCAAAAGTTGCTAGTATAATATCAAGTTGATGCCAAGGATGCTAAAACCACCTTTATTATGTTATACAAACATTAACTCAACTTGAGGACTATTTAAATTTAGTGCCTATTAACTTAACAAACTTTGTCAATCTAATGAGGTTCTTGATGGCATGTGCAATTTTTTGACCCGCTACTGCACACATTGATCTGATGAGACCCAAGACCAGCACTAACTTGAAATGGAAATCTCACTACAGATTGTGGCAAATTCAAGGAGCTCAGAAGCTTTCGTGGCAATGTGCTTGCTGACAGTTTCGGGAACTTCTCTCTTAACACAAAGGCTTGGCTTTAGTGACACGGTTTGTGCTTGCTATCCCTTCCCAACTCGCATTCGTATTTTCATAATACAAGCTTAATATCTTGAATGCTAAGTGTTGGGATATACCACTGTTTGTTGGCTTCAAACGTTTTGAATGTGCCTATTGTTTACAGCTTGGGGCTTTTCTAGCTGGAGCGTTACTTGCTGAGACGAACTACCGTACGCAAGTGGAAGCTGACATCCGACCATTCCGTGGCCTTCTGCTGGGTCTTTTTTTTGTCACCACCGGAACATCAATTGATATTCAGGTTCGAAATTTCTCACCTTTTAATGAGCATCACCTTACACCCGATAGGTAGTTTGTTGAGAGTCACTATGACTTCCTATTTGGAGTAAAATTCTTGAGGAGCTTCCAGAACACTCTTGTCATTGATGAACATGGAGCCAAGAAAAAAAAGTCTAAATTCTAGTTGTGTACAAGCTTGAGCTTCTGTTATGTTTGTCATATCGGGTCTGGCTCACACTAGAGTTATTTATTCCCTTTCCTCCAGTCTTTGGTCGCCATGTTTCGCATTTGGGCTCATCTCACAATGATTGCATGTCTGACAATGGAATAAGTACTTCAAAAGTGGCCTAATCTTTCAATGATTTAGTCCTCTGAATGCTTTTCTGCGCTATTTTGAAGACGGTGCTTGCTGTGTAGTTCTTTAAAATGTAATGGAGCATTGTTACCATTTTAAAATTTTAGCTGGCCATCTGAAGTATTGCCTAGGCTGTGACATCAAATAATCTTCTTTGGTGCGCAGTTATTATTACGAGAATGGCCCAATGTATTGGCCCTCCTTGTTGGGCTTATTGCTATCAAGACAGCTATTATTACGGCCCTTGGGCCACGATCGGGGCTAACTTTGTCCGAGAGTATCCGCACGGGTTTGCTTCTCTCACAAGGTGGAGAGTTCGCGTTCGTCGTATTCTCTCTCGCCAACCGGTAAGAAGTCTGCCTTCTACCTTACAATACCAAAGATTCACGGTTCTTGAAAATGACCAATTCAATTGATCATAGTATGGAAATTATAATTCCAATGGTGCCATTTTCCTCGAGAATCAGTGAAGAACAATGCATGTCTCTTCCAAAAATATATGAAATTGGAAAAAAGAAAGCCTTCTTGTGGCCTGGTCAAACTGCTCTAAAATCATGAAGCCAAATTAAGATATTTCTAGGCGATTGTAAACCTTACGGTCAACTCTGGAACGATGTGACTGATTTGATCTTATGGAGATAATCAGTCTCGTGAAGGAACTTCGTTACTGGTGATTCTCAAGTTTACAGTAGCGTATTGTTTATACGCAGAAGTTCTGAATGAATGTACCTTTCGCAAACTTACAGTACTCCGTGACCCGCTGGATTCTGCAGACTTGGAGTTCTGCCTCTGGAGCTTAACAGGCTTTTGATTATAGTGGTGGTTCTTTCAATGGCATTGACCCCGCTACTGAATGAAGTGGGACGTGAAGTAGCAGAATACATCGAGAGGGAATTTGAGGATCCTTCTGTGATGGATGCAGTACGAATACCAGGCCATCCTTTTCTTCATACAGTAACTCTATTGCTTGCTTGCTTAAATTGTATCCCGAGATTATTTTCCTTCTTCCTAATAAATGTTTGACGCATGACTGAGTGTAGACCACGGCAAATGTTTATACGGCTTACGGGATATTTGTCGTGATTTTTGCCCCTCTCTACCTTGCAGGAAACAAAGAGCGAGAAAAACTTTCAGGCCAATGATCCTGTTGTCGTCATTGGATTTGGTCAGATGGGCCAGGTAGGTGTTTCTTTTGCCATTATGCCACATTTTGAAGCCTTTTGCAACGAACAGTAGGGTTTTAATTAGTAATAGGCAACTAACCATCTAGGGCTTGGTTCATTTATCATGAAGGTATTGTTGTGTGGTTACGCATTTCTTTCAGTGTGCTTCTACTGTTAACGTCAACATGGCGCTGGAACTCATTTAATACCTAAGCACCCAAAGCTACTAAACAGAAAGTCCACGTTGGGAATTAACAGTCCATTATAGTAACTTCCAAAGCACATTTCTTTATTTAAACATTTTGAGTATGATTTCTCCTTTCTATTGATACATTGTGATACCTTCTTTTATGTCTCTTAAATGACTTATTTTAACTCCTAGAAATATCCAATGGCCACTTAGAGGTCAATTTGCCATAAATGCTGCTTGAATCGAGATGGGTTTTTAATCCGGATGTTGATTTCATCTGGATTTCTTTTGTTCTAGGTACTTGCCAACTTTCTCTCCACCCCATTGGCGACAGGTCTTGGTGGAGATGCTGCTGGTTGGCCCTATGTTGCATTTGACTTGGATCCTGGGCGCGTGAAGGTAGCCTTGTACTCTATCATATCACTCTGGATTTTAGAGTGATTCAGTTGTAGTTCAATTTTGAATATTACACTAAGATTTGGTACTTACTCCCTCTGTCTCAAAATAAATCCGTGGTACTCCCACAGTTTCCCACAAGAAAACACGGATTTAATTTGAGACAGAGGGAGTATGTTTCATTGGCATTCGGGTTTCTTTTTAGTTGAAGGTCAAAGGACGTTAATCTGATTTGAGGTTGGTCGTTCAAGGTTGGTCTCGTAGTATTTTCTCCTTATTAATTAACCTTCTGAGAACTCTGATTTCTTATCATTTTGTGCAGGCAGCATGTAAGCTGGGTTTCCCAGTGTTATATGGAGATGGCTCTCGACCTGTAGTGCTACAAACAGCAGGAATCACGCAGCCTAAAGCGGTTATGGTGATGTACACAGGGCGACAAAAGTCAGTGCAGTCAGTAGATCGCCTTCGTCAAGCATTTCCCCATGTATGAGGTTTCTTGGCCCAATTTCAACTTCAATCTCCTGTCTCTTTGAAACCGATATTCAAGTCCTGCATGAACCAATTAACGCCTGAAGACCAAAATTTCATGGTTGTGAATTGACCAATTTGATTGATCATATCTTGAAAAATGTAATTTATATGGAGTTAAATTTTATTCCACCAGAATCAGTGAAGAGCATGTCATTTGTTGGTCAAGTAATAAATACAATTGAACAATAGAGGGAATCCCTAAGACATCAAAAAACTACTTAACAGAGCATGAGGCCCAATTTCGACCTGTAGGATTTGAATGCTGGTCTTATTCTCTTAAATGTAGTCTGGCAAGCTCATGTAAAGTACTCAATGGTGGGTAGTATTGTTCTTTGCTGTTCTGTAGGTGCCAATCTACGCAAGAGCTCAAGATTTGGATCATCTGTTTGAATTGAAGGAAGTGGGCATCACCGATTGCATACTCGAGAATGCCGAGGTAAAGGTCCTGGAAAGCAAAGAAATATTCTGGATGGAAATGGTGCTGCCCGAAGAGGATTTTAGTATACTTAGACCTATCTTTACCAACCAAGTAGCATTTTTATCTATTTGGATGAGTTACTAATTGTCCGCATTATGAGAGTTGTGTCAGATAATCGGGGCGAAGTAAATATCCATTCATTCCCACTAAACAACTTGCGACAACTTTTTTCCTTTCTTTCCCACTAGTATAAATAACTACCCTGGTGTGTACAAGAAACCCACTCTGTGCAAACCTACTAAATTCACCCGCTCCAACCAAGTAGCTGCAGTTATGTATTTTGGAAGTCCAACTCTCCATTGGTTTCCTTGCACGTGCAGGCACACAATAGTTTAGTCAATTAGCTAATGGGCCTTAGCATCCCAGTTAGCTTGTTGAAATCCTACCTTATCCAGCAGTTTGGTGCAACTCACAAGCTCTAGTTAGAATTGTCAAGAGACCTGGATATAAAGGATATATGAAGAATGTGATTGCTGATTGCGATAACTCACTGTGGGTATTCGTCACAGACAAGCCTGCAATTAGGCTCAGTGTTGCTGCGTGGACTTGGTGTCATGTCTGATGACGTACGCTTTCTACGTCGGTTGATGCGAGAATCCATGACGCTTCGCGCACAAGAGACTGTGGAGAGGAAGGAAAGCAGGGAAATTGATTGGCTGGTTACTTTCCAGGTTTGTCCACTACGGTTTAGTTGTAATTAATTTTCAGATGGGGTCGAATTGTATTGATTCACTAGAGTCAATGGAGAACAATGCATGTGTTGGTCAGTAATAAATAAAGTTAGCCGGAAAAAAGCCTTCTCATGACCTACTCAAAACTGCTAAGAGCAATGACGCTCAATCTGGGCTTCTTGTAATCGTGCTTCACATTACGGTAAAGTTCGAATTGGAGCTTCAAATATGCCTCCTATGGATCAAGTTGAACGAGTGTAAATCTCAAGTGCTTTCATGTCTTGGAATGTGCATATGCTTTTGTGCTCACGCACGTTGCTTGTTTGCAGCGCAAGGTTCGGAAAACTTGGAAGAATAGAACTCTGAAGGATGATACGGTACCAAGGAAAGTGGATCTCATCACTGAGCAAGCATGTTGGGCGGATGGAACAAACCCAGATGCGTATTCGATAGAAAAGGAGGTGAGACTGAATTCCTCTTTTATTCATTATAGTTTTTTGAGGAATGTTTTCACTGTGAATCTACTTGGTAGTCGTTCATTTTGATTTTATTGACCAACCTTCTGTTATCGATCCATGTCTGACCTTGAAAACTCAAGAGGATAGTTTCGTAGGGAGACATCAAAACACGACGTATATAGTGCGCCTACTGAAGTCACCTCTCTGAGGTGGATAGGACACTTGTCACCTCAATCTTGTCATGAGTAGAATGGATGATTTGTAATCCAATTTTGTTTACTTATCGCACCTATAATTAGTTCAAATTTTAGCTTGTTGCTTTGACCTGTGTGCAATCTAAAATGACCCATAAGCTTGTCCTGGGTCTCTAAATCATCAGCCTTATTATTTATCATTTCCAGGAGAGAAAGCTAGACGAAAAGTTGCCTCTATTATTTGACAAAAACAAGAATCCGGCCAGCAAGGTTCAAGTTTCAGCAACAGGAATCCTGAACGGAGGTGTTGCTATTTCTGAGGATGAGGGAGCCTTGTCTTCATCAACTATCGCTGTTGCATCGCCCTCTGGCATGCTTCTAGAGCAGCAACCACAAAAGGCGGCTTCAGAGTCCGAACCAGAAGTCCAACCCACTGTAGAATCAAGTGCTAGCGAACAGGTTGTGGAGGAGAAGAAGACTGTACCCCCTCGAGTGAGTCTCTACAACCGGCTTTTTGTTTACTTTCCTGATCCCTTTTGTTGGTAAAACTCAAGCAAGCACAAAGCATAAAACATCTCTTTCATTATAAAAAATTAGAGTGTTTCAAAGCATCCTCAAATCCATGGCGAACATTCTCTGCAATTTCTGTGTGAGTGCCCTGCCTTGTAGATCATTTGTGCAGGTTTGTATTGAGGATGCTCTGTACGATTTGCAGGGAATTCTCGCCATGAATTATTTATGCGGGGTATTCGCTTTTTGATGATGCCGAAAATTTCCTGCAACAGTCTTCAGTTTCTGAAATCATGGTTTGCGTTCTAATTTTTTTAATTACTGTTTGGCAGGTCCAACCAGCAAGCCGAGAATTGGCGAAGCTGAAGTGGCGGCAGAGGCAACCGGAGCCTGAATTGGAAGATGAGAGAGGAGTGACGTTGTGTGCGTTGGAGGAGGATGAACGGTACAGATCTGAAATTGAGGAAGGGGAGGAGCTGGAAAAAATAGATGAAACAATAAGAGCATTACAGAGGGAGGAGTCCAAATTGAAGTCTTGATCTAATTAGCCAAACGGATCTTTGCGCTTGGAGAATTTCTACGATACATAATTAGATGTAGGTGGGCAAACTGAGGAATGGGCAATTGGATTGCCTTTTTCTGTCTGCCACTAAAGCTATGAACCAGATTTGCAGTACTAAATAGAAATTTTTAGTTCTTCGTAGATACGAAAATATGATTGCCATTCTTTGTCACAATAACCGACATTGAAAATTTGAAATTACAACATGGTTACAAGTGTCTTTTCTAATTATAGAGAAGCAGAAAATTTATTGGGGGGTGGAACTATGTCGAATGCTATGCGCTTCAACCCTGTAAACACTAAGGACGCTGTGGGGCAGAGTGGTTTGATGGTGATAGAGAATCCTTCCAAAAGTGCAGATGTTCATCTTTAGACTTTTGTGCAAAAAGGGGAGGTCTTGCACAATAGTTTGACCTCCAATGCATGCTTTTGGTTTTCAAGTACATGATTCATAATATACCAAAAATAATGATTTATGGTAACCAACCTGTCCTTACAAGGTTACAAATGAAAGTGAGTGAAAGAAAATGAATGTTCAAAAGGGTTGATTGGGTGGGGTAGATAGAGTTTGGTGTTGCTATTGTGTTGACTTGAATGAGACCCTTTTTCATCATAAAAATTTATTTTCAAGTGTTGTGGTTGAATGTCTAATTTATTTGTGTACTCTAACTTAGTTCATCAACCAAATGTGCTGAGTGCCTAAAAGTCCCACATCCTTTTCCAAATCCATATGTAAGGTAGGCTTCCCGAAAATCACGTTTAGCCTTGAAGCACCTCTTTATGAGATGCTCATGGTGTACCATACATCTCATAAACGCACCTTGTAATACCAGTAGCGTTCATCCTTTGCGCATGCTCAAAAAGCTCAGGGAAAACAAACACTTGACCACACAAATTACTAACTCAGGATTAAAGCACATAGTATTCATAATCTTTAGTTGCATAATTCAAAATCAAGTTGAAATATAAAAACTATTAAAATGGTAGTGTCCCAAGTACGCCAGGAAGAGGTACTGAAGCAATGGATTCATCTGTATTACTAATCTCGGCTCCACAATCCAACCCTGCCAGCAGAAGCTTTCTCACTTGCGGGAAATATTGAATAAAAAGATAACAATTTACAGTGCCCAGTCGTCAAAGAACAAGAACAGGAACATGGCCTTATCAAAGTCCTCCAATCAACACTCTCCACAAACTGGTTGAAACATTGAAACCCAATTCATCAACTAATGAAGTCTGATGAAGAAATTGGCACGGGAAATGCACTACAGCTTACCCCCTAATCCATTCTCCATTTCCCACGCCAAGGAAACAGGAATAAAGTGCAAGAGGGCAAGCATCACGCTTTGAACTCAACAAATCCACTAAAATCTTCTACAACTTCCCGCAACGAGAGACATCAAATTCACAAGAAGAACGCAGTAGGGCTCACCCAACTCTCCAATTTCTTGGTCAACAGAACAAGAATGAAGTGCAAGAGAGCAAGCATCAACAAATCCATTGACTGCTGCCCATACCGAGAGACAAAGATATTCACAAATAGAATGCACTAGAAACACAAATGTATTTACCGTCAAACCCTCCATTGTTCCACGCCAAGAGGACAGGAATGAAGGGCAAAAGAGCAAGCATCAAGATTAGAATTCAATAAATCCAATAAAATCTACTACGACTGCCCGTACTGCAAGTCAAACAAATGTACACGAAGAAGAATGCACTAGTAAGAGCTCACTACCCAAACCTCCCTTTCTTCATGCCACCAGAATAGAGACGAAGCGCAAGCAAGAGAGCCAAGATCAAGCTTAGAATTCCACCCAATCCGTTGGTTGAAATTTCACGAAGAATGCGCTAATAAAAGCTCACCACACCACCCACGCCTCCATTTTCTCACGCCAACAGAATCGAATCGGAGTGAAGCCCAAGGGCAGAGAGATGGTACTCTTCGAACTCCTATGTGATAATAAACTCCCCTGGTTCGATTGTTTCCTTATTGTTTTCATTGCCGTTGATGTTGCTGGTACTTTCTCAGATCGGTACTGATTTCCACCAACACGTCATCGTTCATGCCCTTGATGTCCACCCACTCCATGCCATCGAACTTGTTGTGAGGGTTGGGACCGCCGAGCTCCGGCAGAACAAAAGAAGTGTCGGAGAAGTCGCCATCCAAATTGTCGGAATGAAAAATGGGGACTGGCACGCGCTTGGAGGAGACGACTTGGGAGGCAAGCTTGGGATCTCGCTTGGGGAAGAAGCTCCAAACACTGCCTGACTTCGGTGGCTTGGGGTTGGATACTGAAACATTCAAACCAAAGACGGGTGAGGACGGAGGAGGAAGGGCCGGGAGATGAGGAGAAACAAATGCAAAGATTTTGAAACAAAATTATTTAGAGTCTTGCATTGGTTCAGGGACAGGGAGTAGAGAAAGATTAAAAGACATGGAAATGCATCGAAATGTTGGAAACAGACGGCATACTCAGTTCTGACCTAAGCATTGAACTGAAATGGCACTCTCTCCTTACTTTGCAGACACTGACTGGAGAAACCTTCCATTCATGGAATTACAAATAAATGTTTTCTGGGTGACAAATAGCACACTCTATCCAACCCTCACCCTTGTACTGAAATGGCACTCTTCCATTAATTCAGAGACACTGAGTAGAGAAAGCTTCTATAGGTGGAATTAGAATTAAATGCTTGAAACAAACAGCACACTCAGTTCTGACCAAGCATTGCACTGAACTGGTTAGAACTCTCCTATTAAAATGCAGATACTGAAATTTTCCATACTTGGAATTGCATTTAAATCTTTGAAATAAATAGCACCCTGTTAACCCCAGTCCGGCACTCTTCCATTAATTTACAGACACTGATAGGAGAAACTTTCATTCGAGGAATTACAATTTAATCTTTAAAACAGATAGCATGCTCTGTTCAATTTTGTTTCATCCTGGAACTGAAATTGCACTGTCCTATTCACTGGCTGATTGGAGAAACATTCCACTGATGGAATTGCATATAAATCTTTGAAACAAACTACATCAATAATTGATAATAAGATCACCCATGACTCAAAGCATAATATGTTGAAGAGAAAAGATTGAGAACCAAAATGATAAATTCAACAACGGACGATTGTTCTATGACTTCTCTCAATGGCTTCCTGTACTAATGACTTACCAGACCTTCCTTAACCAGTCATGCTCTTTCTTAAAAAGTCAATAATTAGACAGTGTTGATAATGAGCCCGTTCATGACCTGATGCAATCTCCAGCTATTGACAGACCCCAGCTACCAACAACAACTTATCATTCTCTTACCCATACATTTAATTGGCCTGTTTCAACTATCAAGTTGGGTGTCAGAACTCATGCCTTGACTAAATAAATTAGATCCCAAGAGATTTTGGCTCTGGCAGAACCCAAATTAACCTCTCCCATGAGCTGATCTCGTACTGAAATCACTTCTACATATTGGTTACATTTCGGTTTAAAGTACTTTACAAAGTGAAACCAACAGTATCCTCAACCTTACAGACACAATCTTACAAACAGTTCATATTTGTGCTTATCTCTCTGTACAAATATTATTTCAATCATGTCCATCAAATTGGTCATAAGGAACGAAAGGCCATATGTTTTAAAATCCAAGACTTGCTTTGGGAGAATGAGAAGGTGTTTGAAAGAAGCATTGGCTCGAAGCACTCTCTTCATCATCATCATCCAGAATATGGATGTCGGAGAGCTTCAGGGTTAACACTTGACCATCTGACAACTAAAACCAGTTTCCACAACCACAAATAATGGTCTTCGACGCCACAGAAAAATCATAATCCACAAAAGCATACTCTAGTAGTGCAAAGAGGGGTACGTGTCGGTACCTGAATTAGAACCAGGCTTCTCTTGATTCGAAGAGACTTTCCTTCGCAGGTAAATGCACCGGATAAGCAAGCCAAGGAGAACCACAAAAAGGAGACCTCCAACAGCAGATCCCACAATAATACCAATCTTTTCGCCACCGCTTAATCCTGAGTTACTATTAGGGCTATTAGTAGGGTTACTATAAGGGACATCCACATTCGCTCTTTCCATCACAGCTCTTCCATCACAGCTACTCCCCAGCCACAGAATTAGAGTCGCCACTGCCATTAAGTCTGTGCTTGGAACCATTTTGAAGTGGCATGGGGAAGTTCATGGAATTCTGCCACTTGATCTCAAGGTCACCTGCTTTATTCAACACCCCACTTTGCTGGTTAGAACAGGGGCACAATCCTGAAGCAAATTTTACATTGGCCGTTTTTGACTTTGGGGGTTACCGAAAAACTTGTAAAACTTCTTCTGGTGTTCAGTTTAAGAATGCACTCTCACCTCGTTCTTGTAACCTTCTGTACCACGACATTCTACATATCCCAGGTCCATACTTGCCACACGAGCGTTGGCTCTCACGCACTTTTTACACATTCAAACTATGTTGTAGTGCAAAACTGAGACCCCAGCTGGTAAGTTTGAAGGACGTTTGAGTGAGTGTTTCAGGAGATATTGTAAGTAACAAACTCTAGCAAGCGAAGTAAAGACTTTGGGTCTATGATAAGGCTGGACTGTAGTTTAAGATTAACATGCTAGTTTGAACTTTATTAGGCCCTCATTATGCACAAGAAACCATAAGGAACGACACGAGAAAGATATGTAAAAAGGCCAGGATGTCGAATTGAGGGTCTATTTTATAATTTACTAAAGAGGAGTTCCGAAGAGGTTGATCACATTGACCCTTGCTTTATATAACAACAGTAATATCCTGCATACTACCTAACACTCTTCCCCTGAACAAAATGTTTACTAAGAACGAAATGGGGGAAGGAGTCTTTCGGATTTCTCCGCATGACTAACTATCATTGACCCTGCTCAGAAGTTGTCGGTATCAACATTGCAGGACCCATGTCATCAGAATGCAGCTATGTCGGTAATAGTAGAAACCAACAAACACAAATCGAAACTAGTCTAGAACGCTCTCACGTCCACAGGTTACCTACAGGAGAATCGTAAACGACCTATCTAAGTGTCGGAAGCCTCAAGCGCAATAAACCACTACACCTTTGAAAATAATATTTATTTAATATATTCGAAGAAGAGCTACAAACTCCAGCTTCAACCCCGCCTTACAGACACTACCCCTTCTTGCAATTCCACACCAAAAGTAACACTACCCCGGCCCTACGCTGCACACTTCAGTGTGAGCTCTTTCACAAATCGACTTCTTAAAAAAAACAAAAATAATTGAAGCTTCTTCTCTCTCAACAACTTCAAAAGAAGAAGCTCCCAAAGCTCCCTAATGCTTCAACACCAAAACACACAACACACCAGCTACGCACTGCTTCCAACCATCTTCTGCAGCTCTCTCAACATTCTTGAACAGTTTGAAATCCAAAATTCAAAAACATATTCTCTCCGACAGAGTTCGACGTACTTCGAAATCAAGTTCAAGCTGCATGAAAAACCTCGTACCTTTGGCTCAAAATCAAGCTGCACATGAACCCCCGATCCCGAACTCCACCACACCTGCAACCTCGTGCGACGGCTGCTGCTGCTACCATTTGTATTGCGAAGCACAACAAGCAGCCGATTTGTAGGGCAAGTTGTTGTCCGATTTCTTCAAGACCAAAGCCTGCAAAACATGCGATTGACAACGCTAGACCTCTGGAAACTCTGGAAACTCTCTGGAAACTCTCTGGAAACTCTGGAAACTCTGGGACTCTAGAAACTCTGGGAGAGCGAGAGGGCGAGAGAGAGAGAGACAGAACGTACTCAGAGAGGTCGACAGAATGACAGAAGGGGATGGGTGGAGAATTATGGGTCCCAGCTCCACCTTAGAAGGACGGACATCATTGCTCGAGCTTGGTGATCGAGTGATGAGTGATGAGCCTTTGATGGGAATACTGTATTGATTGTGAAGCTACCTTAGGTCCAGTAGGAGGAAGAAATGGGCCAGTCCCATCCAAAAATGGGTCAATGGGCAAGGCTCCTTTCCCCCGAAAAGACGCCGCGTAAAGAGGAAATAACTGGTCTACCATTTGTTGTCTGGTTTGAATACTGTACAGTGGAAACACCCCAAACCGTCCAAATAAGGAATTCAGCATAGTTGGAGGCATCTTTTTCTAAAATGATACTTTTCTAGTATTAACAAGTGAAAATCATGAATATTAAAAAAAAAATCAAAATTTTTGGAATCAATATGTAATTTCTATAAATTTTCAAAGTGTTGGCTCCCTAGACCATTGGACCCGTCCTATAGGTGTACCTTTAATTGAACACCTGTTGAAATCAGTTGTCAGTGAATGAAAACTACACATGTGTCTTACAACTGCGTCAGCAAATTAGAATTAAACATTTGTCGAACGCTTTAATGAATGCTTATGAACAGATTTGGTGGTACTCTAGGATCTAGGAATACAAGGATGGAAATGGGTGTTTCTCCCTTAATGCAGTGTTGTTGTTTTTCATTGCTTGGGAAGAGTGTCCAAGTGGTGATACTTCATTTTATTGTGGTGCTCCAAATTACAACATTCATCCATATAGTGGACAGAAAATATCATATGAGCACATGCGGAGTAATGCATATTTATCATCCTATTTTCATCCATTATTTAAGGATTTCATCCAATGGTTTAAAAGAATTTGAAATTTATTGACGATTTCATCTAAAATTTTACTATTTATTTTCTATAGGTGTCTCAGGGGAAAAAATTTGGTGCGATTTTGCTCCAAATCGCCAGGAAAAAAAATTACAGGATAATGAGGTACTTGGGGTGCTGCGATAGGCTTGGTATTGATTAAATAAACTATTTAAGGTAAAATGGGTGGGGCTCAATCTTGTGCTGTAGTACGGGAGCGCAGTCGGCGTGTTTTCCAATGTGGGGGGTCCACTGTAGTAGCTGCGGAAGTAAGTTAAGTTAGTGGGTGGTTGGATTGGGCCCCTTCGTTTGCGGAACACTTCCTGGGACCGTTGGATTCGGTGATGGGAATTTGTGGGGGAATGGGGAATTGGGATGAGGATGAATTTTCCGTCACTGAGATAAGGGAGAGGCACCTAATGGCGTCCCTGTACCCAATGCCGTCCGTTTCTAAGTCAGTCATTCATTCTAGAACAGAAATGTAGCGGGACTGTAGACTGCTTATTGTTCTAGGTCAAAAGAAATAAGCCATGTACTACCTACCTACATTTATAGCCTGAAATGATTGTGTGTTGTAGAAACGGACGGCATTGGGTACAGGGATGCCATTGGGTGCCTCTCCTTTAGCAACTGAAGATATGAATAACTTAAATAATGGGATTTTTTGTGGGTTTTTTTATTTACTCACATGAAACGGAATTTCATTGCAAAAGATAAAGAACGAAAGGCAGCCACAAGCCACAAGCCCACAAGTGGCCTGAGAATAAATAATACAACTAGTGGTTCCGTGCAGCCCTTTTTTTTTAGTTTTTGAGAAAGTGCCAAGATGGTGACCACTTAAAATTTGGTGAAGCATTGTATATCTCCATCCATCCATCTTCTTGACAAAAAAACACTTTTCAATCATATCCATGCACTTTTTCATCTAAATTTGGCAATTTCATCTATGTTTTGAATAAAAATGAAGAATTTTTGGCGAAAAGTAGACATTTATTTTGGAATGGTGCAATCTGGCACCATATCGCCTAAAAAAAAGGGGTTGGTTCTATATCTCCCATCTACTAATAAGATACTGTAGTTTGAGAAAGGATTTAGTTTTGGGAAATGCTCTTGTTATTCCATTTTGGTTTTATTGATAGAATCCCTAGGGTAACTATAGTACACCTAATTGGCATCATGTTAACCTTTAACCCTAGAAGGATGCAGGGTCTATGTAGAAATCATCTTTTATAAAACTCTGGGAATCATTGGTATAAAAAATCCAAAACTCACTTGAAGTCAACCTAGTGTAGAAGATCTCCACTTGTGACCCCTAATTTTGAGGATGAATAGTTGTAGTTTTGTCCTATATAGAGGAATCCCCTTGTCATTTATGAGACAGTAAATGTCCGCAGCATCCTTTTTAGGTTAAAGGACAGATTGGTAATCATGGAAATCAACCACTTAAATTCCATGGGGATTATTGGTTTAAAAAAATCAAAAAAACATTCATTGGAAGTCAAAATACTATAGAAGATCTCCCCTTTCCATACAACATTCCAAAGATGAATATATAGTTGCACTTTTGTCTCACATAGAAAGATGTTCTATCATTCATCAAACACTAAACATCTATGTCTACATTTAAGGATAATTCATGGGGGGAAAAAAGATTGGTCTCTATAGAAATCATCCATTTTTTGATAATGTGTGAATCAATGGAGAGGTCATTTTTTTGGTCAATGAATAGGGAAGAACCTCTTTGTATAGAATAGAAATGCAACTACTCATCCTTGGAATTAAGTGTAGAAAGGGAAGATCTTCTACTATGATTTGACTTTCATCAAGTGCTCTTAGATTTTTTTTAACCAATAATTCCTACAATATCAAAATTCATGATTTTGACAATCATTGGCTCGTCATTTAAGGATTAAAGAAATTCAAGAACAATCATTAGAGATCAAACTACTATAATTGGATGTTTTAGACAAAATTCCAAGGATGAACATCTATTTTGTCCTACATAGAAGAATTATCTATCATCTACATGGCACTTAGAATTCACAATATCCTTTGGAAAGGATAGGGCCCCTATGATCAAGGTAGTCACCAAAATTCTTTGATTATTAGATCAGTAGGTGAATTATTTATTCTTATAGTTAATAGAGAAGTCACCAATCATACCTTCAAGTTTGTAGTATATAAAGAGAATTAAATTCCAAAGGACTAACAGTACTATTTAGAAGACATTTACAAATATTGAATGTATTCATTGATAGTGAAAATTAAAACTTTTTTTTTAAACTTCAACAATATAAAATTGTGATAAAATATTTTTCTAATGTTTAGAAAAAAATTTGGCCCATTTGACTAAGCAAATTGAGGAATTATAACATTCAAAATTTTGAAATTTTTTCCATCACTACCCAACAATCACAACAGAGACTTCAAGCCCTCTTGGAGTGAACTTAAAAATTTTGCACACACCAAATTTTGGTATCTTGGGCGTTTAGGGGTTAAAATAAATAGTTAGATATCATAATTATTATATGAATTTTGGTTGTATTCAGAAATACACTCCAACAATCCAACAACCTCAGGGAGGGCACCTTCCAATTTATTTAATTATAGTGTGTAATCAAATGAAGGGTGGTTTTAATTCCTTTAGCCTAAATTTTAGACAATTTTTAGAAATAAATTAGCATCACTAAAATGAGCTATTATCATTATAAATAATGAAGGGTAGAAAATAATACATAACTTTACCAAAAAAAATTCTAAATAATGGTAGCCAAAAAGGATCTCTAGAAATTTGAACTTTTATGAAGTATACTAAGTTTGAAATTAGGAATCCTATGAACTAAATATTATGAAAGCATGAACTCTACATATAAATGAGAGTGACAACTAATGGTGACACCTAATGGTTGTGCTCTTATAAGTCTTCACACTTTGAATGTGTTTGAATACAATTGTTGAATGGAAGTAGTGCTTATTTAGTCTCTTCTAAATGTATCACATGTTTAGTCAAAGTTTTAATGACAAAATTCTCTTCTCTTTGTGTTTGCGAGAAAAATGCAAGTCTTTCTTATATATAATGAACATAGGGTATAATTAATTAGCACCCAAAAAAATTTCAAAATAAAGATAGGGTGATTGAAATGACCTGACTTTAGAAATTTAGGTAAAGATAGCCCTATTTTAATCTACCATATGTACCTACATAGCCCCCATCTTATAGGGGCTTGAACGCACATGATGTCCTAACATATTACCTAGTGCACCCCCTGAGCCAGCAACATCTTGGGGATAAGAAATTAAGCTAACAACTTCTTACAATTTTTTTAATTCAATTTATTTCAATGAAAAATATTGAAACCATTACAGTACCCAATTTGTACAACACCTGAGGAAAGTATATATAATATTTAATTTTTCATCCATTTAGACACTACCAAAAATGGAGGAAACAATCATTCATTAGGGAAATTTGAATCCTAAAAGAAGCCACTTTGAAATGCAAAAGATTAGGTGGGAAGAGCCTTCTTAACCCCTAAAGTCCCAAAGTCCCCTCGGGGGACACTTGGGATTTCGGGCAGGCTCGTGTGACTTGAAATTTTGACTTGATTTTTTGAAACTTTTTTTGAAGATAGGGAATCACATCAGCTTTCTAGAAATATAATTTTTTTTTCAATCGGTGCCTGGGAGTAGAAGTTTTGCCATCTGAAGTCAAAAAAGCAGTTCGGCGGGCAGAAAAAAAAAACCACAAAAAAATGAAAAAAAAAATTTTCAATTTTTTTTCTGAAATATTATGATTTTGTCTACATTTGAAGCTTTGATTCATCCTATTTGGACTAATAATGAAAAAGTTATAGACAATCTTGTTTTTCGGGCAATCTAAGCGTCTTCTTCAAAAAACAACTTATAGAATTCATTTTTGAATGCAATTTTCAATTTTTTTCAATTTTCTTTTTTTGACAAGGTTAAGTTTGTTTTCAAGAACAATCCCACCATTGGGATTATGATTTTTTAATTCCATCTAAGGGCTATTAACAATTTAGTATTTTGTTCAACTTTGGACCTACTTCTACTTAACAATTTTTTTATATGTGAAAATCAAGTTTTGACATTCTGAAATTTTTTTCCCCAACTCTCAACTCAAATGTTCAAGATAAAAAATTTTAACCTTATGGTGTGTAGTGCAAAAAAATCCACAAATGGCCATCAAAGTCACCTGAAATTGTAGGCCGCAGTTGAAAAAAACTTTTTTTTTCAACTTCAAATGCTAATATCTTCCAATCCGTACGGTCAAACTTCATGAAATTCTTACCACATGATTTGAGACAAGTGAAGTACAAGATCCTACGGTTAGATTCTAAGAAAAAAGATTTTTTAGGTTTCTTGAGTGATTGCAACAGAAATGGCAGTTTTCAGTGGTTTCAGAGCCAAAAAATGCCTTGGGAACCTAGGGGTTAACTTACTAATTGGATCAAAAATTGCATGATGAATTCAAAAATTTATCATCATTATCCAATTCATCTTCATGGTCTTATAACTATTTGGCTAGAAAGAGCCTTCTCAACTCACAAATTGGGCCAAGAATTGCATAATGAACTCAAAAATTTGTCATCATTATCTAATTTATCTCCAAAATCTCTAAAATCTCATGATTGTTTGATTATGATTGATATAGCACACGCCTCTAACAAACATCTATAAACCAAGTGGCTACATGCAATCTTACATGGAAGTTGTAATGAGGATGTGGCCACCTTTATACTCATTCAATATACATTAAAATTAGTAAGAAAAATCAAAGCCTCTTTGAGGGTTCAATTTTTCCCTAATGTTTCTAATGCACCCAATATATAAATTTGATCATAAACTAGAAAAGCCATTGATAGCCCATCACCAACTTTAAATTCAAATCTATATGAGAAGGTTTTTTGTTTGCATGAGTGTTGAGGTTTTTATGATGGATTCTCAATAGATAGTCCAAGGAGAGGTTTTCAGACAGAAGTTTTCAAAGTTTAATCCCCCATCCTATTGGGCTTAATTAATCTCCACCTCAATCTTGCACTTTCCAAAAGCCATTGGACTAGCATTCAATATGGGTTAGGGTTAATGTTCTTGGTTACATTCCCATATCTATTTTGTTTGTCTTTTGTATGTACTTTTAGTCTCGTATTCATATTCTAAATATATATTTTATATCTGTATTTATATCTATATCTGTATCCATATCCATTAAATTGTGATCAACAATTGAGATGCTACGGATCCCAAATTCAATCAATGGCATGGATAGTTTTTTTAGTTTTTTTCCCAAAACCAATCGATGGTTGTTGTTCTTTGAATCAAGGAGGCAAGGTGAGTATGTTGCATCTTTTAAGTTGATAGTTGTACTAGAAAAGCACATATTGTATCTTACTAGGAACTTTGTTGATAAATAATTTTGATGTTTTTTGCCTATTTTTTTAGGAAATTATCCCCTTATTTTGCTTAATATATGAAAATTGCAACTAATTGAAGAAAAAACACAATATCCTTCTATAAAAAAAGATTTGGCCATTTATCACAAGTTTGAAACAATATTCTAACATTTTATAGACAAACAACTTCTTAGAGTCGTTTCCCATTAGGCCCATGGAAGTCCAGGGGATGGATGGGGAATTGGAGGGCATCCAGAGGGAGCTAACTTTTCTACTTCCTCTAGACCTCCAGAGCCTGGAGGGAATGCGGATATAATAAGCCCCTCCTCTCCCAGCTGAAACTGCTTTTCCACTTTTCAAGGAAAGGCCTTCCATGTAAAAATTGAAATTGGATGAAAAGTTCAACAAGCTATTCAGTAAGTAGCCCAAAAGTGAAGCACATTTGTTGCATAGTGCCAATTTGGGGGGTCTAGGCAAGGGGTCTGGCCCTCCAGCTTTGTATTTTGTTTCACGATTGCTTGGAGGCTAGTGGGGGCGTGGGGGTCCAGCTCCCCATTTCTCCCAATGGAAACTGCCTGGACCTCTAGGTTCTAAAAGTCCAGGCCTTCAATGAGAAGCAGCCCTTATCCTTTCTAAAACCATCAAATGAAATATCTACACCAATCCAAATGCCTATACCTTGTTCAATTCTGAATGGTTGTTTAAATATCATTAATTAAACTTAATTTTGCCAAACCTTGCTTTTGAACTTTAAATAAATATTTGTCATGAATATGTTGCATTTGCTAATAGAGTACAATATATTTTCTTTTGGTTACCATAAAAAAAGGTTTGATTCAACACTCAAATGCCAAAATTAAATTTCCATGTCACATTCTTAAAATATTTGCTTCACCTTGCATTGCACTAGATCATGTCTAGAATTGCTTATTTGATCGGTTATGGGTGGCTTTCAACCTAGCAAAGCGCAGGCATCGCGTCATCCCAGACGAATTCACACGTCACCATGAGGCCGTCCATTCTACTTCAGGATGGACCCCTACAAATATTCGACGTGGATTGTGTAAACACGTGGCAAAACAATTGGTCCTGGTCTCCCGCTCTCCGGCGATTCGCACCATCCAACCAGAACCGCGCTTTTCAGATAACTGAAACCCGGGTCGGGCCCCCTCATATGGACCAAACCCGGCCTGGCCCCTTACCCGTGCTGACTGAGCCCCACCAACCTGTCGCAAACTGTCGTCCTCTTTAGTAAATCCTGTCCTTATATCGCACAGCTAATCTCAAAGTACCGAATTTTAAAATCTACTGAATTCTGAAATCTAGGTTTCTCCCAGCCTCGACAGTATGAGTCGTCATCCCTTTATTCATGGAGCGCTTCGAGCAGCTATCTCTTTTTGTGATTGCTAAGAAATTCCGAGTTAAGCTGAAGCTCGTTCGCAATTCTTTTGGTTGCGCGCAGGAATTTGTTGGTGCAAGGTCAGTTTGCATTTTGCCTAGTTCATTCAAAGTCCTCTTTTCCCCATCTTTTGTTTGGAGAATTTTTTTCCGCAATTGTGATTGGAAATTCATGGCGATGGCATTTCTTTCTGCGAGATTTTGTGATTCTTGTAATGGTCCGAAAGTTTTGTAACTGTGAGTCGGAGTTTTGTTTTTTAAAGGTTTTGTTGCCGCCTTCGTGGTGTAATTGAGCCTCTTCTGTTCTCTTGAAGCTCGCTCTCTTTTTGGTCTTCTTGTCGCTTTATGTAGCAATGGCAAGGGTATGTTAGGGTTTCTGAGTCGTTCGTTTTTCTTTTCAGAGTGAATTTCTCATCTATAGAGAGTCTGGAGCCATGGCGTTGAAGACAGCAGCCATGGCGGGGCTTTCGGGAAGCGTGGCGCTGGAACGTGGCTGCCGAGTGTCCGTAAGTCTCTTTGTCGACAGCTTCTCCATCTGTTTGATAGATTTCTAGTGACGCATAAGGAAATGGTATTAAAGGACATGGTTTCTTCAATATTTTGCAAGTTAGTGTTCACTGCTGGAGAGTCATAGAAACTAATTTTGCATATTATATTAATAGCACTGGTTGTTACTGCTATTGCCAGACGTAATGCCCCTGTGATTGGCATTCTTAACTTACAAGAAGTATCTGCAAAATTTCTGAAAAGAAACTTGTACCGCATTTGCAAAATAACCTACTGTCGAATTGGTGGTCCTGCTCTTAATTTTTTAAGTATTTTTGGTTATGCAAAAGATTGCAACAGTCCGCACTTTTAAAGCATTCTTTTAGTTATGCAAAAGATTGCAACAGTTCGCTCTTTGTTTGTGCACTTGAATATTGTAAGTTGCAAGCTTCTAATTAAGTTAGTTTCAAGGGCTAGCATCACGGGTTCGAATTCTCCTTCTCTCAGCCATTGCCACATCAGCTTGAAATTTCGAAACCTTTCGTGGTATTATGTGATAATGCACAAATTACAGAATTTTTGTTTCCATTGGAATCGTCAACTTATTTATTCTGATGCAGAAAGATGCGGGAATGTCGGCCATGGATATGCCTTCCTTCTCCGGTTGCAGACTTCAAGGTTCGTCCTCACTTAATTCTCAACCATAATATTTAGTAAGCCGTAGAAGTGGTGTTGATATTGTGATCGCGAAGTTTGGCAAATGGTATCTGCGTTCATTGGTATACTTAGTAGAACTATCCGTGGTAGGACGATTCACTTTGATCTTTGGATTGGAGTTTTCCAATTTCTTCTGGTTTGAAGGATTTAATCATCAAGTTGAATGATGCGAAGTATTTGAGATTTTGTAGCTCCGTCCTTGGGTGACTTTGTATACGTTAGAGGAGAAATGTTCTTGCAGTGACTTCTTCCAGCAAGACAGTTTCAGTGATTTAAGACCAATTCAGCCATCCCTCCCAACCACTCTACTCAATATTTTAGTGTCACTATTTCCTCAATAGTATCATTAATTTTCTCTACAGTGACATGTTTTCCTTTATACAATGCTATTATTGTTTTTCAGTAACTTTGTAGAACTGTTCGTTTCCTGCAATATTGTGCATATGAACTACGGAGTATTTTAATGGGAGAAGTTAAATCTTGCACATTCTTGTTAACGGTACTTTGTTTGCAGTGAAGGGCAACCCGAAGGCAGCTCTCCTCACGACCAAGATTGTCCCAGGAGTGAGGAGCAGGCTAGCAGATGTGCCTTCAGCTTGGCCTGGTAGGGCAGTTGCAGAGGAATTGAAGGCCAGGACCGGCCCCAAGCCTATCTCCCTTATTGGATCCACTGGCTCTATCGGTACACAGGTGGGATTCGTGCACCGTGAAAAGTGCTCCATTTCAGCGCTGGAATGTAATTTTTTTTAGTACCACTTGAGATCTTTCACAATACTACAACAATGGGTTGTTAATCATGATTTATTCTTGATGTGGACTACGAATTAACTGAACCTGAAATTCTGGTTTTATATTGCTCGAGTCAAATGCCCAGGCCAGCAATGCCAGGAATAAATCGTTAGTTTTTTAATTCGCTCAACTCTTTACACATATCACGGGATGGAAATGTGAATGTTAAGGTGTTCAATTCATTGTCTTTCTGAATTGTAAGATTGAGTTGAATTTTGTGTGTGTTGTAGACGTTGGACATCGTTGCCGAGAACCCAGAAAAGTTTAAGATCGTAGCCTTGGCTGCTGGCTCCAATGTCACTCTGTTGGCTGAACAGGTATTGCTGTGAACTGATAGTCTTATCACACGAGAGGAAAATTGGACAGGCCTTAGAGTGGAAGCACGTTATAGGGGGCCTATGAGAGCAAGTGGCTACTTGACAGCAACAGTAAGAAAGATCAAGGGTTCTCTTTTTATTTGGTCTTTGTCTCAAATATCCCATAGGGCACTCGAGTGATGACGTGGATATGAAGGAGCAAGTGTTCTTCCATGAAGTGAGGAAAGCAAAAACTTATATTTAATTATAGATGTCATATTGAGTTTGCCTGATGGAAATGATGCTGCCTTGCTGTCCTTTTGTGATTTGTTGTAACATTGCAACGTCCTTTTATCACGCCCTGTGCAAGCGTGATTCTCTTAAATAGTTTCCAATACATGTGAGCTCGTCATTGATCTTTGACATACTTCAACTCCTTGTTTCAGATTAAAGCGTTCAAACCTAGCCTTGTGTCAGTGAGGAATTCATCTTCAGTGGCTGCCTTGAAAGAAGCCCTTGCGGGCATGGAGAAGCTACCGGAGATTATGGTTGGTGATGAAGGCCTTGTGGAGGTGGCGAGGCATCCCGAGGCTGTCACTGTGGTTACAGGAATCGTGGGTTGTGTGGGATTGAAGGTACACTATATGAGCTCCTCTCTTCTAATGCACTCCATCGACCGTCAATTGGCAAGTATGGTGTAAGAGTGACTTGGCTAAATGCGAGTGGGTCTGTCTACTGTCCCTTCAGTAGTAATCTACAACCTCACACTTCGAATGATTGCTAAGAGATCATCCAATGCATTGAGTGATAAAACAGTTTGATGTCAAGGGAGTTTGGCTCTTGTATCCAAAGTGATTTCTCCAGTTCACTCTATACTGATCTGCCAGTGAAAGCACTCCTCGATACTTGTTTGAATGTTTAACCCCAATGCACTCCGATGTTCATATTCTGGTTGATGAACACAGTGCTTTAGGACGACGTTTTCTTTAAATATCTTCTGATTCATTTAATTCAATGCTGCCATAAGAGGTATGCTTTTAGCTTCATTCAGAGTGGTGGTCTTTCTCTGCAGCAAAGAGGAATTAGATAATTGACTTGGATTGAAGGTTTTCTTGCTTGTTGCAGCCCACAGTTGCTGCCATTGAAGCTGGAAAGGATATTGCTTTGGCCAACAAAGAGACCTTGATCGCTGGAGGTCCATATGTGCTGCCTTTAGCCAAGAAGCACGGCATCAACATCTTGCCTGCGGATTCAGAACACTCAGCCATCTTCCAGGTTTTTATCCTCTGCTTAGTCATCTTGTGCACTGCAGTAGGAGAGACGTGAATTAGGCAGAGTAAAGACCACTAAAATAGCAGATCTTCACGAGGCTTGCATTTGGTTTTAGACCTATGGTTGGGGAACGAGCTTTGGGAATCCATGGTTGATTTGCAACATTGTTTTAGAGGCTATTTCCGAGTTGTTCAATCATTGTCATTGAATATGACATGTTTGTCTTTTGGCAGTGTATTCAAGGACTGCCGGAAGGTGGGTTAAGGCGTATTGTGCTGACAGCTTCTGGAGGTGCATTCAGGTAATTGAGTGAAGTCATCCTCTTGCGTTCGTAATAGTATTTACAGGGTCAGCAAAAGACAGTATCTAAATCTAGGGAGAGTGCTTCTGGAAGTAAGGTAGGTTCCAAGTTTAGGCATGTGGTATCGTGATCCTTATCTTATTATGGTCATTTAATATCTTCGTCCGGAAGCTCAAGCAGTCTTTGTGTTGTATATTTAGGGATTGGCCTGTGGAGAAGCTGAAGGATGTCAAAGTGGCAGATGCCTTGAAGCACCCCAACTGGAGCATGGGTCGCAAGATTACAGTTGACTCTGCTACACTTATGAACAAGGTTTGCCTTCCCAAATCACTCATTTTTGAGACATTCTTTAGCAATTGTGAAAATTCACTCTTCTTCAGAGTCGATGGCAACCAAAAATAATAATCTCGAAATTTTTAATTCACTGTTGAGACCTGCGCTTAGCGAGTGGTAGACACCTTTTTTTAATTTTTTACTTTAAATTATTCCCACATAAATAACTCAAGATTTTGCTAACAATGAATCTGAATTCCTTTTCCAATTTTTTGGAGGCAGCTCGCCAAGAATGTCATGTTTCGGAGTTTAATGTCTCATTTTGTTTCTTACAACTTATTTTATGCATGAATTCTGAGCAGTGATCGTTTTTCTTCTCCCTTCGTCAATCCTCTCAGTACTCACATAAGAGAAGATTTCTTTGTTGTTGACTAAAACAGATGTTGGGCTTGTTGCATATCAGGGTTTGGAAGTGATTGAAGCTCATTACCTCTTTGGAGCGGAGTATGATGACATTGAAATTGTTGTTCACCCTCAGTCTATTATTCATTCTATGGTGGAGACTCAGGTACATCTCAAGTTCAGTGCAGAGTCTAGACCAGAGATTACTTTGTTTTGCATGAACTTCGTTTGAATGAAGCAGAGCGTTCTCAATATAATTAGAAGAACTTTTAATAGCATCATATTTTGAACCTTTCATGGGGAGGTTCTAGGAGTCCCTGAATTCATGATGGGGGAACCTTTGTATGATCAGTCTGACCTTAGGTAGAGCGCGGGAGGATTCTCTTTATGATGGTGTGTATCAGTTCAAGACTAGTCTAGTTTTAGTTAATACTTTATTAAGAAGGTTTCTTCCTTTACGTATTTTCAATTTCTGGATCTCTATCTTTTTTTCATTTTGCTTGTGTGGTTTCTGACTCCTGGATGATGTTGTGACCTGTTTACTATAGGACTCTTCAATTATTGCTCAATTAGGCTGGCCAGACATGCGCCTCCCCATCCTGTACACCATGTCGTGGCCAGAGCGCATCTACTGTTCTGAGAAGACATGGCCTCGTCTGGACTTCTTTAAGTAAGCACAACTTGAACTTGGTTTTACTTCCTAGGGTTTAGGGTTTATTATCAAATCCTTCGGTAACATTCTTGAACGTGAAGTGGTCCCTATAGATGAATATATTATATCTACAATACTTGTAGACTGTCGAACTCGAGTTTTCTTGCGCTCTTTTCCGACTAGAGATGTTTGCACCTTGAAATAGAAAGGGATCGAACATGTTAGGTTCAAGAATTTCATGTTCTAGATGAATATCGACATCTTTTTTTCAATTCCCATTTTCGTTGTACTGTTTATTTTAATCAAGAGTCAAAGGTGGATGAAAAGGAGCTGACTTGACCCATTTGTGTTCAGAATGGGCAACCTCACTTTCATGAAGCCAGATCATGCAAAGTACCCTTCTATGGAGCTCTCTTACAGTGCTGGCCGAGCTGGTGGGACAATGACGGGTGTATTGAGTGCTGCAAATGAGAAGGCTGTTGAGCTTTTCCTTGAAGAGAGGTGCTTATTGTGCTCACTTTGCTTTTAGACAAAGACAGTTTTTCTGTTTTAGCAAGTTCTGTCCACGCTAGTATGAGTCTGAAGTTCAGATACTAGTTGAAAGGGTACGTTTAAGGTGTGTTCTCAAATGGTTTTTACGAGGGTCTTAGGAATGCATATAGGTGCACCTTTGGATTGGATTTCCACCATGTCTATATGAGTTGAAATAATTCATTTTGGAAGGTAACAAAATGTATCGATAGAGACAAGTTTTACCTAACATTTTCTCACCAAATATATGTTTTGGAGGTATATATGTTCTGAAGTACTATCGTCTATATTGGGCTTCCTAGTTTTAGTTTTGGCACTTCGGGTTTTATCCCTGCGTGCCCAATGACCAAAAGCAGAGACTTCCGTATCTATAGGAGTTGAAATAAATTATTCAGGATATGATACAATATGCACCAATAGAAATCACGTCCTAATTTTTTGAATGGGTCACATAGTTGACATTAATTTGCGAGAGTTTTGAGCAGATAGCTCATGGGACAAAGACTTTCCTACTTTCTAATTCACTGCCTTTGATTTGTTATGCAGGATTGGCTATTTGGACATTGTGAAAGTCATTGAGTTGACATGTGCAAAGCATAGGGAGGAGTTAGTCTTGAAGCCTTCTTTGGAAGAAATTCTTCACTACGATGGCTGGGCACGAGAGTATGCGGCACAGTTGATTGGATCAGGCAAGTTTAGGTCACCCGTTGTTGCCTGATGATCACTTTATTCAAGGTTAGCTACTCTGATAGTCTTTCTATAGTTTTTGCCACTGGGTCCTAAGCTGCTGGGTTTTGGTAGAATACTGAGCCAAGTGCGAGCCTAATCTGCACTGCATTTGTTGGTGCAATTAACAGTTGATTTCATAAACCTCTATTCTTTGTTCAATTCAGGATATGTTCACTGGTCCGAATACTAGCGTCTATCATTTTATGAGCTGTCATGATCATGATCTTTACAAACTCTCATAGCTAAGTTACGTGGTACAGAAGATTGTAAGTTAACTTGTAGTTTAGTAAAGTATTGTACAACCGCATAAATGCCCTCCTTGCATATGAAACAGTGTGTTTTAGTCTTCTATACAGGAATTTGAAACTGATGAGTGTTTTCAGTTTTGGATGAAAATGTGAAAGGATGAAAATGTGACTATCCAAATTGATGAAATGTTGGTAGGTTACTTTAATATACAGGGTAAATTTTTTTTAAACTAAATCAGTATGTATCATATCCAACATATTGCATTGAATCATGATTGAGTAATGAATTATTCAATGAAGTCTCTAGAGTCTCTGATATATAAGATTGCAAGAACGTATTGTAGATGCA
This sequence comes from Thuidium tamariscinum, assembly GCA_947034885.2. Lineage (NCBI taxonomy): Eukaryota > Viridiplantae > Streptophyta > Bryopsida > Hypnales > Thuidiaceae > Thuidium > Thuidium tamariscinum. The sequence continues at coordinate 15,401,037 of OX344756.2, forward strand.
CATTTGCCTTTAAAGGATGGACTAGTGACCGGCCATGGAAATCATTGATATAAAAAAAACAAAAGAAGTCATTGGAAGTCAAACTACTAAAGAAGATTTTTCCTTTATTTCCCTAATGCCTGTGAATGAGTAGTTGCAATTTTGTACTACATAAGAGAATTCCTTATCATTCTTTGAACAAAAATGTTCATGGCATTGTTTATGGGTTAGTGTATGTAAAGTTTTGAATTGATTTGTTTACAAAAAACATAATAAGTGCCTCATATTCCTCTTACAAGGAAGATCTAGATATTGACATTCACTATAGTCTATACATTAAAATTGCCAATGAGATATGGGAGCCATGGGTAATGCAAAAAGAAAAAAAAGAATAGAGCCAAACTAAAAGAGGAGCAATGAAAAGCAACATGAATTTATAGAAAAGCTAGTCTTAGGATTCATATCAAATGAATCCTATATCCATGATCCTATAACCATGATTGTGGAATTTTTATTTTCATTCTAATTTCTTGCTTAAAGCTCTTTCAAATATCTTCTTTAGTCTTGTAAAGTTCTTCCTAATGTCCTTTAGAAGCATTCAAAGTTACATCTAATGTTCTTTTTTGTACAATCTTTGGTTTAGTTTTTAATATTTTCAAGGCACATATTGAAGTTTATTTCAACAATGAATGAACAACACCTAGAAAGAAAGCTAGGGCACTTCATCATTTAAAAAACCTTATCTCTAGTTGGAATGTATATCCATTCATGATCAAATATGGACTTGTTGAGACAATTTGAGTCAAAATCTTATCATGACATGATATTCCTACCATTGTTTCAAACTATACCTTCTATACAATCTCAATTTCTTTTAATGATCTTTGTGGGTCCTAGATATTTGACAATGGAAATCTTACAAGCTATTATAAAGATAAGATGCCATTTGTCTCAATTAGGTAATCATTAGAGGTGATTGACATATTTCAAGCAAATTTCACTCTATTCTAGTAGAAAGAAAGGACCTTAATTAAGCCACCATCACCACATTAAATATTTCACTTTTCTATAATAAAATAATAGACATTTTTGGTGGCAATCTTTTAATGTCCCCTAGCCTCTAAAAGACTAGTGTCCCTTTGAAAGAAATATGAAAATTCAAGCACCACAATCTCTTTTTCATATTCTTTTTTGAGATAGGAAAACAAATTAAGTTTTTTAGAATTATAATTTTTATTTCAATTTTTTTAGAGGAGAAAAATCTATGCCACCCGAAGTAAAATTAATCAAGTTTGGACAACTAAAATATCATAAATAGTCAAAAACAAATTTAATCCTTGAATACCCAAGACCTTTCACAAGCTTCTTCAATTTTTTTCTTTATCAAACAAAAATATATAAATTTGATAAATTTAGTTAATATTTCAAAACTAAAAAAAACTATACAAAATATTCCAATAAAACTTATTACAAATAACATAGGAAAATAAAATACAAAAACATGGCTTATAGATTGAAAGATTATAATGTTTGATTTAAAAGGCATTAAAATTGTGAAAGTGATTAGAAGCAATTGCAAAAAAGACTTTTTTTTCTAGGTGATTGCAAGAAAGGCCTCCCATTTTTTGTCTCGATTTGGAATAGTACTCATTTTTTTTGGGAGTACTTTGAAAATAGAAAAACAATTTTTGAAAAAAATGAAAAAAATATTCAATGTATATTTCTTGAAGAAGAAGGTACCCTATGAAGGAAAAGTGAAGAATTTTTTTTTAAGTAGGTGAACTAGACAACTGCAAAATATCATGAAAATGAGCACTTTTACATTTTTTTTGGTAATAATTTGTAAAAAAATAAGAAATAGACATTTTAAGAAAAAGTAAAAATTGAAAATTTGAGAAGGATTTATGGTGATGAGATTTCACCAAAAGAATGATTTTGAAACCATTTTCAATGTTTAGAGTTGCATGCACAAGAGGTCCCTATTTGCATGAATGTAGAGGATATAAAATAATTAAATTTTTTTTTTTTTGGTGGACACATGAATCTCTAGTGTAGGAATAGACCACATAAATTTCAAGTCTACATCACTAATTCTGGATACTCCACAATACTAAAAAACCCTAAATCGCAAAGTGTGACAAATTAGCTAAATTAAAATTTAATTAGAAAATGATTTTTGAAAATTTCTGAAAAATAATGAATCTTATTACTATCAAGTTGTCCATCTTCAATAAAAATTTCAAGTACATTGGCTTAATTCCCCAAAAGTTATAACCAATGGCATGAATGTCACTTGGATTGTGATGCCAAATAGTACAGCCTTTTCTTGAAATCACCCTTTTAGAAATTAGACAAAACCCAAGATTTTGAAGGTTAATATCATGAGTACTTAACAAAACAACCTCAATTCTTGAGACAAAAAATCAACAATCAAAGGTATTGTTGCAAGTATTATGGAATCCTTACAAATATTGAAACAATAAAAATGAAAAAGATAATGTCACAAAAAATATATACAATGAGTATAAATTAATGTAAATAGAAAATCATACAAAATTGAAAATCAGACATTTTTAAAGACTTAATGGTGATCAAATAATGTATTTTTAAACATCCCTTAGTAGGAGCATGCTTTCCATTTGGAAATAGACCACAAAAATTTCAATTCTAAATCATTCATTTGTGATATTTTTGGATAAATTTGGATACTTTCTAGTACTTAAAAAAAATACTAAACCTAAAAGTATGACAAATTAGCAAAATTGCCTTTTAAATATTAATTCATTATTTTTATTTTCAAAAAAAAAAAATGATTACAATCAAGACTAAAACCATCTTCAAAAAAATTTCAAGTTCATCAAATTCGTACTTGAAAAGTTATAGTAGATGACAACTCCATCATTCTAAATGTGACCAAAAAAGAATGGGTCATTTTTGCAATTAAACACTTATCAAAGTCTTTCAATCTTCTATATACATCTAAATTCTAAAATCAAGGTCATGAAAAATATAAGAGGTTAAGAGAAATGACAAACCTGACTACAATCAATTTATAAATTCTCAAAATCTATTCTACAATTTTTTTAAATGAATTTCCAATTTTATTTCATTACTAGAAATGACCTCCTTTTGCATCATCGGAGATATTGGAAAATACCAAGTGGGTTCTTTAAATGATGGTAGCATAAGAACAATGCTTTTAGTGTGTCTAAGAACGTAGCTCCGATGAAACTACACCTTAGTATATGAATTTAGCAACATTCTTTGCTATGTGAAAGAACTTCTACAATTGTGTTCCGAGGTTGATTGGTTGAACCCCACTATACTAAGTTTAGTTTGAGGGTCCTATAGTTTATTGTCTTGTCACCTTGTTAAAGTAGAATACAAATTTAGTGCACCTAAGTTTAAACAATGGATCCATAGCTTTTCCTACATACTATGGACACTTTTGCAAAAATTGTATCTAGCATTCCAATTTATTTTCACCCTAGTTGATGCAATCACTATTAACAATAATTACATTTCTATCCAAGTAATTCCAATGCAATTTTCAATTGGACTACACTTTGTAAAGGTCTAGCTATGCAAGGGCTTGAGCAATGACATTTTATTATTATTTTTTGTGTGGGGTGATTGCAAGAAACACTAAACGTTTTTGGCTCAAAAACATTGCTTTTGGGCTTAGTACTAGCAGTACTATGCTATCTTGACAATACAGTGCGTTTGACGTGTGCCTACAAATCTCAACTATCAATTTTGGGCGCCTGCAGATTTGGGCCGTCAGTTTAGTACTATGCAGTACTATGTAGTATTATGCAAAACTATAGACTACTACAAAGTACTTCATAGGCCACAAGGAGCGAAAAATAGTAGAAAAAAGGTATGTGGACATTTTCATTTTTAATAATTAAAAAAAATCAAAAAATTATTTTTTTAAAATCCATTTTTCAAAACAAAATTGTGCACACATTTGAGTTATTTGTAAAGTCCCCCCCACTTTGGGCATGACTTTTTCTGAAGTTGAGAAGGCAACTATAGTTGAAGTGTCAAACTTTTTTGCAAGATACTTATATCACACAACTTCAAAAGTGGGGACCAAACTTTTTAGGCACCATTTTGATGGAAAAATAAATTTCATATCCACTTTTATTTGGACTTTTTTAACTCAAATGGATTTTTCACAAAACTCATGGGTTTAAACCCCGGTTTAGGGTACTTTACAAATAACTCAATTGCAACAAAAAATTTCTCTAAATTTTTTTTCCCCTTCATAGTGTTTGTACAAAGGAAGGTCACTTTGACCCCATGTGGACAATAGACATTTTACTATTTTCATAAAAACTCATCTTTGATCCTTGAAATGTTAGTAGACCTTCAACTTGTCCAATTTGTGGCTTCAAATTCGGATTTTTGAATCAAAAATAGGACTAAAATCCCCCAAAATGGCCAAGGTAGACAACCAATTGGGAGCAATTTATAGATAGTAAGCTAATTTTAAGAAAATTGAAAAAATTACACAACATATAAAACTTTTGTATGCACCTTCATTCCAAATTTCAAGTTGATAGGGCAAAAGATGCAAAAGTTATGAGCAAAAAACTACCTAGTAGAGGTCAAGGGGACAAAAAAAAGGACAAGTATTTCTTGCAATCACCCTGTGTCACATTATAATTGGACAATATTTGATTGAAATAAATCAAATTGCATTGAATTTGGATTTACAAATTTAGTTCAATGGAATCACTATAAGAAATCCATGTTTTAGGTGATAGATTTTAGGTGACATCCAATGTAGCAATACATGTTTTTATGTCAACAATGATGTCCGCCATAGCATCCTAGATATTATGGCAAACCCATCATTGTTGACATAAAAACATGTGTTGCTACATTGAATGTCACCTAAAATCTATCACCTAAAATATGGATTTCTTATAGTGAATGGAAAGACATATTGTGTGTTGGGTTTAGGGTACCAATCGGGTTAGAGGTTTTAAGATAGTTTGATTAAAATTTATGAAGTTCACACACCAATGAAAATTGGAACCAACTGCAAAATATAGCAAAGTATTGACAAAAATTCATGCATTGCAATCTACTTACAAGCAACAAAATTGAAAAAATAAAAAATATTTTAGTATAGTGACATTTCCACAACTAAAATTGGTATTTGAAATGTTCTCCAACCACGTTGACAACCATGATGGATACATTGTCACATTCACAAATACTATGGTGATAAGAGTTAGTAGTAACTTTTAGTTTCATAATGCATACCATAATGCCAATCTACACTGAGAACTTTGGAAACAATGTCTACATGGAGATTCTAGTTCATGTAATCCTTTGACGCCCATTGGTCCACAATGATGGGTGGAACCTTGCACCTTAAAGGATTATCAACTGTCTCTTTGAATAATTTTTTTCCCTTTGTTTCTTTGCATCTTTTGTGGATTCATAAATTAACATCCAAGAGCCTTTGGAACACCAAGTAAGCCGTTACACTTGGTTAATTTTCCTACATTTCTTAAATTTTCTTTTTAGCTGTGCAATCTAACACTCTTAGAGGTTAGCTCCAACTACCCATAGCATGTCTTCTAGGATCCTAAGGACCCAGATACATCTTCTACAATTTCAAAGTAAAACAATCTTTCAACTTTGGGCATTGCTTATTCTAATCCAACAGCTAGAGGAATTCAAGTGGTGCTTGCTTCAATGCATGTTGTTGCATATGCTCCCAAACTTCTCTAGTTGGCGTCGTGAAGGAGTTCACTTCAAAGGTAGGAATCACATGAATTACGTCCCATCTACTCAAACCTTATATTGAATTTCCTTTTCCAATTATAGGTTACGTAGCTAAGGAAGAAGGAGAGTCGGAGGAACCACCACTTGACAAGGAGTGATCCACTATAAGAAATCCATGTTTTAGGTGACAGATTTTAGGTAACATTCAATGTAGCAATACACGTTTTTATGTCAACAGTGATGTCCGCCATAATATCCAGAATGTTATGGCGAATATCATTGTTGACACAAAAACATGTGTTACAACATTGAATGTCACCTAAAATCCATCACCTAAAACATGGATTCTTATAGTGATCTTTTTTACCATGTGGTCATTTTAAAACATTAGAATCTACAGAACTCATAATCAAATAGCCACATGCAAGTGGAAGCTTTTGAAATGCTAGAATTTTGGGATTTACAACCTTCTCTGTTGTTTTGGTAGGCCTTTTTCCTTTCTCCTCCTTTGCTCACTTCTTCACTTTTTTTTCTTGTATTTCTTCCCATCTCATCTTAGTTGTTGTAATGTTTTTTAGAATTGGACTTCCATGACTCAAACTTCTCTTTCAGAATATCTATCAAACACATTGAAGATAGCAAGATTGCGTGTAATTTGAAAGAACCAAATTCAAAAAGTTCACATCCTCATGCTTCATCTACAATAGGGAATTCTACTACATTAGGTTTGATTGTTGATTTAGGAAGTAGGTTCTCAATAGAATAAGTGGGATATGCACGCAAAAACTACTCACACTCATGTGGCAGCAAAAAAGAGATAATTCGCTAAATGTACATTCTAGAATAATTGCTTGTTGTTGGACCTACATTGTCATGTCCCACATCAACTTCTTCATGATACCTCCTTGAATTCAACTCATTTTCTAGAAGAAGAGGGAATTCTAAAATTTGGTCCTCTTCACCTTCCTTTAAGCTTCCTATAAAAGCCTTCCTAATCCCATGTAAAGGCAACGCTTTTTCTACAAAAAGTAATTACTAGCCACCTACAACTCCAACTCGTAAAGCTAAATTTTGAATTGGTAGTGGTAGTGCCCTCCCTTGACCTCCATTGAGTTCTATCTATTATTTCAATGTGGACCACCTCCACACTTTGGAGTTCAATTAGAGTCACTATAAGAAACTTGTGTTTTAAATGACGAATTTTAGGTGACATCCAATGATGTAACCCGTGTTTTTATGTCCAAACTAATGTCCGCCATAACATCTTGATGTTATGGCGGACATTAGTTTGGACATAAAAACACGGGTTACATCATTGGATGTCACCTAAAATTTGTCATCTAAAACATAGGTTTCTTATAGCTAGTTGTTTGTTGTACCACAACAATTAGTGATATTTGCGTTGAGCTTTTTGGATCCTTCTCAACATCATCCAAGTTAGGAGTACCACGTGGCAACTCTAAAATTCTTTTGGCTCTCAAGAGGGGATCCACATATATATTCTTCTACTATTATAATTTTTGGGTTTGGAAAGGCATGATATATATGTGGACATGTAATTGTGAGCCTTTTCCACTCACTATGTCTTTTGTTTGCAAACCATGTTGTGGATTGGTCGTTGCAATAGGTGAATGATGTTTTTGTATAGTGTCAATCTCAAAAGACTTCAATTTTGATATTAACTTGTCAAACTATTAGGTTTTTGATACACTAGCATTTAACCTCTGAAGGACCAAGACCTTATTTTGCAAAAAAACACTTCAAACTACCATTTCTATAGCAAAGAGTAAGAAAATTTGGAAATTTTTTTTTTCACATCTAACCATAGGATCTTACACCTAACTAGTTTGAGAGTGTATAGAGAAAATTTCAAAATTTTTGACCACATAGATTGCAAGGTCTCTACATTTAAAGTAAAAAAAACAAGTTTTTTAGCACATTGCGAGATTAAATTATTTGACTTTGAACCTTCTTAACTTTATTTTTTTGCACTACAAAGTTTTGAGCTTTAGATCTTTGAGATGTATAATTGGGTTGAGAGTTTAGGAAAGAAAAGAAAAGTACAAAGAAGCTTAATTTTCATTCTTTAAAAAATTATTATATAGAAGTAGGTATGAGACAAAAGGAAAAGTTAAATAATTAATATCTCTATGATGGAATTAAAATGCACTAAATCCAATGGTGGGATTGCTCTAGCAAGAAAAATAAACTATATGGAGTTTTTTTTGAAAAATTATAAAAGTTGCATTCAAAATTGAATCCTGCAAATTATTTTTGTAAAAGATGATCAAATTGTTCAAAAAACAAGATTGTCCATAACTTTCTCATAATAAATCCAAATGGAATGAATCAAAGATTTTTATTTAGACAAAAATATAATTTATGTAAAGTAATTTTTATTTTGTTTAAAACTCAAATTTTGAAAAAAAATTTACTACCTTGTCTCCCTTGTTTTGAGCTTATTTGGACATAACTTTTGTTTCCGAGTACTGATTTAAAAAAATTATATTCCCATTAAGTTAATAAATGTTTCTATCTTCAAAAAAAATTTCAAAAAATGAGGATAAAATTTGGGCCTATAGGTACTTGCATGAAATCCCATTTATTCCTTGACAAAAATAAGGGCTTTGAAATTACATATTATTTTATGCTTTTTGATGATTACCACTATTTTTAAAGAGGTTTTAAAAAAAATAAAAACAGAAACAAATTGTATATTTTCTAAAATAAATAAATAAAAATTCATTTTAGACATATGTTACTATGTGTAAGAAAACCTAACAAATTATAAAAGAAAAATGAACAAATGTACAAATCCAATGAAGTTCCAGCCAATCTAGGCAAGAGATATTCATTTCAAAGTAACATCACTTAGTGTAAAGAGAAAGTCACAACAATTTCTAAAATTCCTTAGCAATTACCATCCACATGTATCTTGGTCATCAAAATAGAAAGGTACTTTAGTAGAAAGTACCACGGTTGCTCTTGAAAGCTTTTGCTCAACATTTATTCCAACCTATTATGAGACATGGTTCTTGTGAGGCATTTAGTGATTGTAAAGTAGAACCACCTATTTCCGATCAAGGACCTACACCTAATCTATAGGATGTAGCTATTTTCAACCAAGGCTAGAAGAGATTTAGAATCAAAGCTTGGAATGTACTTTTTCCCCATTTTCAAGGTTTGAACTAATAAAGTCATGACACATGTGCCAAAGTGTCATAAAGTGTGTGGGAAGTACTGATTGGGAAGGTAGTCTTGGCTATGATCCAAATTAGAAGACTCTAAACATTGGCTATGGATTCAAAGCACTTTTTGGCTTCTAAAAATCATAGTAATTTTAGTTTTGGAAATAAAATTATGAAAAATTTGCAGACCCCATCTTTCTAATCTTGCTACATGGGAAAATTTTGCATAGCCTCATATTCCTCATAATCTGTTTTAGAATTGCTTAAGTTATTGGGTATAGGCATTAAAGGATTTTTGAGGCTATTGGAAGACTGTGAGTTCCCGGACTGTGGAAATATAGTTTCTACTGCGTGAATAGGAATCCTACATGGTCGAGAGGGTGCCACATCATTAAAAAAAATTGAATTTTTTTTTTCATATTTCAGGACCCCCAATTTTATTTTATTTTTGAGGGGGTAAATGCTGGCCTAACAGCGGCCAACAATTATAGGAACAGTTTCAGGGAACAACCCCAAAACGACCCTTTGGAGGCCTCAAATCCCCTCTAATGTGGTTCTACCTTAGTTGTGTACTATTCACCTATTTTTTATCACCCTATTATAAGGAATGTGGCCTATAGAAATGTATTGGAAACACCCATTGAATTGTCATGTTGATCAAACGTTGCATTAATTAAAAGTTGACTCTTAAAACTTGTCACATGCATTGCCAAATGTTGCATATTTTCATGTAAGCAAACAAAATGTGGTTAAAAAACATTGCATCCGAGTGATTGTAAGAAATACTTCATGTTTTTGTCTCAAAAATGCAGTTTTGGGCCATAAGACTAGTTATACTGCGCAATACTATCAGTACTACGCATCACCATTGCACCTGCAAATCTTAACCGTCAAATCAAGGTGCTTGCAGATCTAGACTGTTCGTTAGTACTATATAGTACTGTAGACTACTAGAAAGCACTATAGAGGCCACTGGTAGCAAAAAATAGTAGAAAAAGGGACTATGGACCTTTTCATTTTTAGTAGTTCAAAAAAATTTTAAATTTAAGGAAAAAAAAAACATTTTTCTAGACAAGATTGTGCTAACATTGCAATAAAAAAAATCCTCTAGGAAATTTTTTCCCTCTTCGTAGCCTTTGTACCTAGGAAGGTCACTTTGACCCCATGTGTGCAATAGACATGTTGCTAATTTCATAAAAATTCATTGTCATCCCTTGTAATGTTAGTAGACCTCTAACTTGTTTAAATTGTGGCTTCAAATTTGGATTTTTGAGTCAAAAATAGGACTAAAATCCCCCCAAATAGCCTATGTAGACATCCAATTGGAGGCAAGTTAAAAATAGTAAACTAACTTTGAATCTTTTTGAAAAATTACTCAACATTTAAGACTTTTGTGAGTACCTTCATTCCAAATTTCAAGCCAAATGGACAAAATATGTAAAAGTTATGCGCAAAAAAATACTTGTTGGAGGTAGGGTCCGAGAAGAACCAACAACTAGTTCAATGTTAGCCGAATGAATTTGAGAAAAAAACATTTGCAAATTGAAAGAAGCAACCAAAAAACCAGAGAAAAATCTATAAATTTTTTTATTTTGAGTTAAAAAAAGTGTAAACTCCCGGACTCCATACTTGAAAAATTGGTTTATTTTGGGAATAGAAGGAAGATAGTTGGTAGAATCCAAAATATTTCTTGGCCCCTGGTTGGAGGTTAAGGGGACAAAAAAAAGATAGGTGTTTCTTGCAATCACCCATCCCTCCAATCTAATAGTATTTTTCCCCAAGATCCAATGTATTTGAGGTTCATCTCTAAGATTCACTAATACTAAAAAGAAACTCTTAAAAGTATTCAACTCAAAAAAATAGCAAAAATAGCACTTTAAATTATAAGATTGTATTTAATTTCAAAATTTAGTCAACATCAAAATAGGATGCTTTGGACATTCAAGGGTTAAATTAGTGTCTTGATGAATCTAATAGTATCTATTTGGAAAGTTTTGATTCATTCCATTTGGATTAAATATGTGAAAGTTATAAAAAAAATCTTGTTTTGTACACAATCATAGCATTTTCTAATTAAAAACGAACAAAAAAATGTTTTTTATTTTACTTAAATTTCCTAAATTTTCTAAAAAACACTAATACATAAACAATTTAGATTTTGTTTGTAAACGCTCTTATCATTTAATTTGATGTGTTTTAGTTCCATCTTAACCCCTGAAGGACCAAGGCCTTTTTTCTGTCAAAAACCTCTCAAAACTGCCAATTCCTGTTGCATTCACCCAAGAAAACGAAAAAAAATATTGTTTTTGGAATCTAACCATAAGATCTTGTACTTAACTTGATTGAGATCATGTACTAAAAATTTCATGAAGTTTGACCATATAGATTGGAAGATATGAGCATTCAAAGTTGGAAATACAAGTTTTTTTGAACTGTAGTCTGCAATTTCAGATGACTTTGGTTCGCATTTGTAAAAACAATTTGCACTACAAACCTTGAATTTATAATTTTTTGTGTTAAAAAATTGAGTTGAGAGTCTATGAAAAAAATTTCACACAAAAGACACTTGATTTCTATTCTTTAAAAAATTGTTAAGTAGATGTAGGTCCAAGATTGAAAAAAAAACTAAATGGTTAATAACTCTAAGATGGAATTGAAATACAATAATTCCAATGGTGAGATTGTTCTAGCAAGTAAACATAACCTTGTTCAACAATTTTTTTTGAAAAATTGTGAAAATTGCATTCAAAAATGAATCCTATAAATTATTTTTTCAAGTTTTTGTTTAGATTGCCTAAAAAACAAGATTGTTCATAACTTTCTCATTATAAGTCCAAATAGAATGAATCATAGCTTCACATGTAGGCAAAAATATATTATTTCAGAAAAAAAAATGAATTTGAATTTTCGCAAAAAAAGATTTTGCCTACCAAATGAAAATTTGGGTTTTGTAGTATAACTTTTGCTGCTAGTCCCCAATTGAAATGAAAATACATTTTCATGAAGCTAATGAGTATTTCTATCTTGTGAGAAAGTTTCAAAAGATTTCACCAAAAATTGAAGTTATAGGAACTTGCCCAAAATCCATTTTGTCTCCCGAGGGGACATTGGTCCTTTAGGGGTTAAAATTATTAATGGTTTTGGTTTTCATTCCCCTTTTGAACCTACTTCTATTTTTTTAAATTTAAAGATTAAAAAAATGAATTTGAAAGGTTTTTTCCAAATCCTCCATCAAAAAGATGTTTTACATCAAAATATTGCATTCACTTCAACTGTGAATATCATGTAGATGGCAAATTTCATTAAAATGGTGGTATTCAATTACTTTGACACTTTTGAAAGTTCAGACTATATGATTTGAAATTAAAAACAGTCATAGATTTTTGAAATCTATATGTGATATAGATGTTTGAAATTTATATCAGTCCAAGATGTTTCAAACCACGTGGTTTGAAATCTAAATGAGTCATAGATTTCAAAAATCTACATGTGTCTTAAATGATTGAAATCATTACCAGTCCTAGATGTCAATTTTTAGTTCAGACCGTTGTCGGGTAGAGAGACCTTGCCTTGGGAAAACATGGGGAATCTAGTTGGAACTAGATTTGGCTTGAAAAATGAAGGATCTTATATTTTATGCACCTTTATACATGTAGATGCTCATAAAACTTCTATAAGATGGCATATAGGCCATATAAAGTATTCCATGATCATGTAACCTTATAATGTGCCATTTGAGCTAAATGAAATAGTATAAGTTTCAATAAAAATGTTAGAATCTCTCACAAACCTCACAAACTCTTTTTAAAGAAGTACTTGACATTAAAAAGAGTGCTACAGGTGTTCTATAACTTTAAATGAAAATTGTGATATCTCTCCAAAAAGATAACACAAAATCCTACAAACCCTCTAAATTTCAATTAAAATTAAGATTCTATCTGATTTCTACAACCGCTTTAGATTCTCTCTTTCCAATTCAAAAGCAGCTCATTACTACTATACTCTCAATCCTATAATTCTCACAATATAAATCCAAATTAATTGTATGATATTTTTTTTAAAAGCTAACATACATATCTACAAATCCTCTAAATTTCAACTAAAACTAAGATACTGTTTGATTTCTACAACTGCTCAAAGTTTCCTCACTTCAAATGAAAAGCAACTCTCCATTACTTTACTCTTAAGCCCATAACTTCTTAACCCTAACTCCAAATCAAAGAAATGATATCTTTTTGAAAAGTTAATAATTCAATTGACAATCTCATAAAATCTCAAAAGAAAATACTTCTTCACTACATAGTTATAAGCCCTCAAAAGTTCAATCCTCAATCTTTATGACAATTTTGTCTCTTCCACTTCCTTAAGTATAATTAATTTAACTTCAAATGAAGTGAGTAATAAGGTTTTAGGATCACAAAAATAAGATGAACGCCCTTACAAAATTTCATTGCAAAACTATCCATGTACAATGTGCAATAAATCCTCAAAGTCACGATTCTCTCAATCTAACCAAGAGAAAGAAGAAGAAGACCATTCACCTCATCCGCCACTTCATTCACCCCTTCTATAACATCTCTCTAAGCAAATGAATTTTGGCCTCTAAAATACCACATGGGCTTAAATTCAACTATTAGCCTTCTATAATCCTATCCTTATCCTTTACATGAACCTCTAATCCTTAAAAAAATCCAAGTGAAAGGTAAAACAAACTTTACCTTTTGTTTAAACAATTTTAAATTCAAATTAAAGTCCTAAAATGCCTTTAAGTATAAAAATAATCAAACTTATGCCAAATAGTTGTCTAATAGAGGTAAAAAGAAGGTAGAACCCATTCCACATGGGTGGATTAAAGTCCCCCCCAAACCCTCTACTTTAACAACAATTTAAATTTGCATGTAGTGTACGCCTATACAATGTGACACTATGCAGATTGAAAAATGGCATAAAGAATATTGTCATTTTAATGAAATTTTCCATGTAGTCTACATGGCTAAAATTTCCACTAAACCTCTTCCACATATTTTCATATTAGTACAATATATGATATTGTATTTGAGTATGTAAAAATAGTACAAATTATTAATTGCAATAGAAATTTGAACTTAAAATGTTCTTCAATAAAACATAATGGAGGTTTAGTAGTTAAATTGAAAAAAAAAACAAGTTTAAATTTGTGTGAGCAAAAAAGGTGAATTTCATTAAAATGGGAACACTTTTTTGCCATTTTTGCAACACTTTGTACTTTTTTGATGGAATGTTGTGTCATTTTTGACATATCTAGTGCCATATTAATCGAATGTTGCACCATTGTACAAGAATATAGTCATTTAAAAACATTCACCATAAAGAGTCTATTGGGGACAATTTGAATATTTATATACACTAATTTATTCTATTAGTGATGATGCAAAATTTGTATTACCTCAATTAATTAGTATCACCATCTAATTTTTTTAATTTTAATGAAAAATTTGGTATAGTACATGAGTCTATACTAATTTTATTATTTTAGGAAAAATATGACTTTGATAAATTAATATTGCATACTAGTAGGATAAATAAGTGTACATCACTTAGGCATAGATATAGTATTACTAACCTTGTCTTCTTGGGTCATTGCAAGAAAGACTGACCGATTTATGTAGCGTTTTCCACAGTACTGCTGAAATTTTCGGGAGTACTGTATAATTAGAAAAACAATTTTTAAAAAATGTAAAAAATATGTTTTAGGTATATACCTCTAAGAAGAAGGTACCCTAGGAAGGAAAAGTGTAGGAAAATTTTCTAAGTAGGAGAAGTAGAAAAGTGCAAATTTTCATGAAAATAGCTACTTTGACATTTTAATTTGTAAAAAATAGGAAATTTTTTTTAAAAAAAAACTAAAAATTGAAAATTGGGGAGAAATTTATGATGAAGAGATTTCACCAAAAGAATGATCTCAAAACCATCTCAAATGTTCAAAAGTATGCGCGCAAAGGAGGCCTGTTTGCGCATATGTAGAGGAAAGAGAATAATGATTTTTAAGATTTCCTTTGGTAGAAACATGCCTACCTAGTATGGGAATAGGCCACAAAAATTTCAGCTTTGGATGCTCCCCAGTACTAAAAAACCCTAAACCGCAAAGTGTGACAAATTAGCTTAATTGAAATTTAATTATAAAATGATTTTTAAATTTTTTTGAAAAATAAGGAATTTGATTGTTGTCATGTCAAAAATCTTTAGTCAAAATTTCAAGTTAATATGGTTCATACTTTAAAAGTTATAATCAATAACAACTCCGTCATTCAAAGTGTGACGCAAAATAGTACCGGTCTTTCTTGCAATCACCCTCTTTGCCAGGCCAATTTCCAAAAGTAGACAATGTCTTCAAAAGTATTTCAAATATATATCCTTCTTCTTTAGATTCTACTAGGATTGGGTCATTGCAAGAAACACTTGTATTATTTTGTATCACACGTTGCATATTGATCTGTTTTTTAGCCATAACTTTTGTGTTTTGACTCCAAATGACTCAATATTTATAGGGAAGCTACTTATAACTATCATACACCTTCCATTATTTTTTCATATTTTTCAAAAATGTTTTACTATCCCAAAATAGCCCTTGATTGAATGTCACACTTTGCAATTTAGGGTTTTTTAGTACTATGGAATACCTTTTTTTTAATGATTTTGAGATAAAATTTGGATGAGATGGCCTTCTAGTAGACTTCTAGCTTTCCAGGAAAGAATTTTCAAAAATAGTTAATTTTGTGTGGTGTGGAGGTCTACAAAGTGAGCTTCTTTTTGCTTGTATTTTGAAACATATAAAATATGATTTTGGTGGGTTTTTTGGTGATTGACCATATCCATAAAATTATTGCAAATGGTCACCTTTTATTTTTTGAAAATACTTATTTTTACTATTTTTCCCTAATTTTTGAATCAAAGTACCTATTTTCTTGAGATTTGGCACTTTTCAAGTTCTCCTACTTAAAGAATTATTTCTATCAATTTCCTTTGGTGAAAACCTTCATTTTAGAGGTGTATACATTATTCATATTTTTAAAATTTTAAAAAAATTAGTTTTCTAATTTTATAGTACTTTTGAAAAAGTCATGAGTATTGTTGCAAAATGCAACAAAATCGACAGGTGTTTCTTGCAATGACCCGATTGGGCTACTGCATGTAGATTCCATTAACAATGCTATATAAGCAATTTAGTATAGTTGAAGGCACTCTCATCGCTACAATGGGGAAACATTTGAAGAACAAATCAAAGATAGATGCGAAATTGATGAAATTGCTATATAAATTGACTCAATTCAGGTCTACCATCACACTTGAGTGGAGGAAAAAATTAAGAGCTCTTTCAATTTGTATCTAGATCCTATATGGAATTGAACCCCATCAAAAATCTAATACTAGTGACATCCATTTTTTTGATATTTTAGCTTGATTCAAAGTAACATTCAATTGATTGCATAAACTTCTAATAATTAGATTTGGTAGCATCTTCAATTTTCAAACTTTCTTTTAATATTTGGAACAATATTTATATGCATAATTTATGAATTTCTACTAAATGGTGAAAAACTGAAAATCATTAAAACGGCAGTATTCCATTAGTTTGACACTTTTGACAGTTCAGATTGTGCAATTTGAAATGTAAAACTACCATAGATTTTTGAAATCTATACGTGTTGTAGATGTCTAAAATCTATACCTATCCAAGATATTTCAAATTGTTGGTCTGAAATGTAAATTTGTCATAGATTTTGAAAATCTATATGTGTCCCAGATTTATAAAAATCTATATCTGACCTAGATGTTAGTTTCAGTTCAAACCGCAGTACTGCACAGTCTGAAAAATAGCATTTAGAATACTGCATTGGAATTTTTAACAAAATTCGCCATCTAAGTATTGGCAAATTTGATTGAAATGGTGGTTGGGATGGCAATATTCCATATGCCATTTTTCAAACCATGCATTTTGAATTAAAAATTAACATGTAGGACAAGTATAGATTTTCAAACATTAAGGATACGTATAGATTTCAAACTATGAGGTCTCAAACATCTAAAACTCATATAGAACTACAAATTTCAAAAATCTATAATAGACTTAGGGTTTAGACAACACAATTTGAACTATAAAAAGTGTCAAAGTAATGGAATGTTGCCATTTAAATTAAATTCACCATTGATATTAAAAACAAAATTGCAGTTCAATTTTGTGAATTTCCACCAATATAACAAATTAGAATTGATTAAGATGACTGTACATACATGACACATTCAAGGTGATGTTGATTGGCAACTTCTGAATAAAAGGAAATTGATATTTAGTGATCTCCCAAAGCCCAGGGTGTGGAAGCATTATATGTTCCTTGGCAGATTTGATTGAACGTGGATGAATTCATTATTTCATTTGTAAAATCATTGGGTTGAATCACAGGGGGTCGACCAGAGATCAAAGCCCCCATATGCAGTATTCCAGGAGGTTGGAGTATTCCATAGATTCCGTAGATGACCGTAATCAGTTGACCACCTTTAGATCCAGGGTTTAAGGAATTGTGCTCTTGCTTGTTCAAGTAAATTATCTCCAAACTGAACTCCTCGACTACTTTCTTGGGTTATATTATTAATTCACCTTTTGTCTCGTAGTCAATTTCCTGAAATTGGCGGTATTCTACAACTCCAGCAATTCTAGTCCGTTGAGTAGAATGATGTACAACACAATGTCTTTTCAGTGCCGGATTCGTCCCATTTTTAAGTAACGGAATTGACTATCTGTTGAAGCAATCTTCAAGCAATGGACACTCGATCTGTCGATCATCTCTTTCGAAAAGAAATTTGAAATGGATTTAAACTTACAATCAGAATACTTTCGGACATATATAAAGACATCTCAATTGCTAGCACTTTACTTAGTTGTCGATATTCCACTCGTGAGATGCTAAATATATATTTTCCAGCTACAGTACAGGGGTCAAATCCAAATCACTTGTATCCCTGCTGCATGCAATGCATGCACGCCCACCCAAGGCTTAGTTCCCACAAGCTATCTAGTTTAATTGCTGCAACAGAACTAGCTTCGAAAGTCCCAGACAGGCCACTGATTTCGCAATCAACAATAAACTGACTGATTCAGGGAAGCATGCTTCCTGCAGCACTTGTTAAGTTAAACAAGTTATAATTTATTTGCTCTCACAGTTCCAGTTAGCTAGTACGTGCTAAACAGAGCAAATGTCGTGCACCATGTTGTGCCAATCATGACAGACAGATCGATTGGCAAACAGGTTTTGTGACTTTTGGAATTAAGTCAGTCTGGAGATTCCCCTGTTTAGTTGGAGACTCAGATCTATGCATGTGCATCCCTAGCTGGCTGATCCGTCTGCACTAGCTCCGCATGCTTGCTCTCATTAAAGCTAGAGCCCAGTGTCCAACAGTGTCGCAGCTCCCGGTGCGTGAAAGCTTTTAACGTCAATTTCGTTTCATATTCCAATAGTACTTAGGCATGTATTTACTCGGTAGCTACAATCCATGACGACCCAGAATATTTCAATTGCAAGGCCTAGACCGACCTTGAATTGATTGGAATGCCACGTCCTCTCCATGTCCAAAGTTCATGTAAGATTCGAAGGCCAGCCAGGCGGACGCTAGCTACAGTAGCTCCTGTGAGTGCCTCGTGATCCATGACAAATTTATTTAATTAATGATTGTGTGCATGGTCCAGGTTTGTTGTTTTGCAATTGATTCCTTCAGTCAGTTAGTCGATTCCACCTGAACTATATATTCCCCCCAGGGGGTTGACCGAAAATTATATTCGAACGGTCGATCGATCGATCGATTCCACGACGGAAGAAGCGTGTGAAGGCCGTGTTCTCGGGGATACTGTAATGATTCGCCCCATTAGCAGCATCAAAACGCACTAGCTAGCTAGCTTTTACATCAACACACTCGTGATTATATTATTTGAACACGTATGTACATCAATCACTGCCATGTGTGATTATTCCATCATAAAAAGCTAGATCGATCCATCGATAGCTAGCTGGCTAGATTCGATAATTCTTAATGAACTTCGCTTTAATCGATCAGTGTTTGGCATTTGATTCGATCACTTCGATGCGAGCATCTTCGGTCCAATTGAATCCGGAGAAAGAGTTTGCTGTGTCTGTGGAGCCGGTCGGGTAAGTACGTTACGCTAACTTTTCATTTGCCTCCCTCTTGCAGCACAAGCTTTTGCAATTGCATGATTTGCTTCTCAGCCAGCCATATGTACCAAGCTATGTATACTGTAGCTGCACCAGAGAACCAGAAGAAAGAACCGAATAAGTACAGAGAAATTATTTTTAACATATGAAACCCATTCTAGGTAGAACTACACTGAGAAAAACGCCCGAAGGCGGTTACACGTCCGAGGGCAAGAAACGAGGAAGAAGACTTCAACGCCATAAGGCAGGGGTGGGCCACAGCAGCCGGAGTGTAGAACGCCTGGCAGGGGCGGAAAGACGGAACATGCCAAGGCTCCCGAAGGCAAGAAAGAAGAGAGAGAGAGAGCAGGGCCCTGAGCACCCGAAGGCGAGAGAGAACTGATAACAGGCCAAGAACGAGGAGCTAAACACTGGAAAAATAGGAACAATAAACCAACTCCCGGCCAATGAAATCAACCTGGATCCTGAAGGACTTAAGCAGCAGGGCCATTGTTTCAACATATAGGCCTGCAAATTACATATTACTCGTGTGTCCTGAAATAAGTGTCCGCAGTTTTGTTGAAATCTTACATACGCTTCACTGATACCAATGTCATTCATCATCTTGTGAAAAGCAACAATTCAGAAGCTAGGAAGAGCTAGTCCGGCCAAATTACAGTTCGGTCGAAAACACGGAAATCTTCGCCGATTCAATTACTCTTTGCAGATTCCTCTTTCGCATGGTGATCGATTGCCATGGCCACGACCACCGTCCAAACATCCAACCACTCTGGACCAATTACTTTCACTACCGAAAGGCAGCGATTAACGTTAACTCCATTGCTGGTGCGTACGTTGTGCAAGCTGGCGTCATGCATGCCCGCAGTGCATATCTTCATGGGTACCACTTCAACGACGACGCAGGAGACTCCAAAATTAATTTACACTCCGCTCCAGCTCCGATCGATCTTCCTGGAGAGGAAGTCGATCGATCTCCAAACCCTTGCGCAATTGCAACGCTGCACTTGATGCAAGTACATATCAACCCTCTTGAAGGACAGGGCCATGACCACTGATTTAATTCAAGCCTCACTCGATCTCCGTCACTTTGTTAACTGTCATTTTGTAAGTTACACTGAACTAATTGGGGTTTTAAGAGGACAAAAAAAATGAACTTAATCTAGAAAATTATAGATGTTTGAAACATGATGTTATAACCCTGCACACTTTAATAACTGTTGATGTAAAGCGAAGGTAGATATTTATATAGTGTAAAATATTGAATAATTAGTATGGGTCCCCTTAAAAACCCTATTCAACATAGATAAGAAAGAAAAAATGTATATTTTTTTTTAGAGAAGGTGAATTTTATTAAAATGACTAAATTTCATTACTTTGACACTTTTTACAATTCAGACTGTGCAATTTGAAATCTAAATCAATCATAGATTTTTAAATCTATATCTATCCTAGATGTTGATTTTTAATTTAGACCCCGAAATCTAGAAAATGGCATACAAAATGCCACATTTTAATCAAATTTGCAAGGGTGATTACAAGAAACACTTGTCCTTTTTTTGTCCCCTTGACCTATACCAAGTAGCTTTTTGCTCATAACTTTTTCATCTTTTTGTTTGTTTGACTTGAAATTTGGAATGAAGGTGCACACAAAAGCTTTACATGTTGTGTAATTTTTTCAATTTTCAAAAAATTATTTTATTATTTTAAAATTGACCCCAATTAGGTGTCCAACTTGACCATTTTGGAGGTTTATAGTCCTATTTTTGACCCAAAAATGCAAATTTTGGTTTTAAAATTATCATTCAAGGACCTCTAACAAAGTTACATAAGTATTAAAGATATTTTTTGAAAATATTATACTATCCAACTTCCACATGTGCTCAAAGTGCATTGCCTTTGCGCAAGTGTAGATAATATAATTTATTTTTTCCAAAGATGAAAATTGTTAGAAGAGAGCATCTTTAAGTTATAAATTTTTTATTTTATTTTATTTTATTTTTTGAATTATTTTACTATTTTTTAAAAATCAAAGAAAAAAATGTCTATTTTCATTGTATTTTTCATTGTCCTATTTCTGTGCATAACTTTTAGAGGTACTTTTTCTTAGGTCTAAATTTTAAGGGGCATAATATTTTCATTGTTCTTCAAATTATCCTTATTTTATTTTATTTAAATAAAATTATTCCAAAAGTCACAGGACTCCTGGAAATAGGCCATTTTGAGACAATACCGATAAGTGTTTCTTGCAACGACACGCAATAGAAATGAAATCATGAGTTCACTACCAACCAAAAAAATTCAAATTTTGGGTAGAAAATTTGAGAATTTCTTCAAAAGAAACGGAAAAAATTCATATCAAACACAAAGTATACTCATAAAGTCTAAAATTTCCACCATAGATCTATGTATATTATTGTAATATCATAATCATATAACATATTCAAAAATTAGAATTCAAAAAATCAAATTTAAAAATCATCCAAATTTCACTAAACTCAAATTTCATTAATCATTACTAGAAAGTACTAAAATCTATGAATTTTTCAGAATTTCTAATTGTAGTTTAACCCAAGCTACAACCTTAAATTGTGTTTTTTTGGCAACATAGCAATTTTGGGCAACTCATTAGAAATGGATCTTTTATTTTTTCTTTGAAATTTTCACACAATATTTTCCCAAGGGATTTATTTATAGCCCAACAATTTTCATATCTTTTGATTACATGGCTAAAAGTTATGGCATGATATGTAATTTTCATTGCTTAACAGGAAGCTTGGATAGCTAAAAAACTTCCTTAAAAATTATTTTTTAAAGAAATAAAAAATTGAAATTGATTTATTAAATTTATATTTTTGAAAAAAGCTTTAAATCATTCTATTTTAATTAATGAGATGAAAGTTATGAAGAATCTTAATTTGGATTAGTTTATAAGTAATTATAAAATTTGTAGAGTTTGTAGAATACTTGTCTTGATGGCAAGGATACTACCAATCCAAATCAAGTTGCATCTACTGAATATTGCTATAGTTGTAGAAGTATAATAAGTTGAATTTGGTTGATAAAACCTCAGAATCAAATTGTCTATGATAGTTTCACTTATTTCTCCCATTGAACAAATGGATATGTAATTCAATAATAAACATAAATAAATAATTCACTTTCTACTTGAAAGTAGTAAAGGTTTAATGATGTTGAAAGTAGTGTCAAGAAACTATCAAGAATGGTATCAAGACAAGAATAAAAATGTAACAAGGGTTTTTCAATGAATTCAAAAGGATGTATTCAAGGAAGTAAGTGTATATAAAGATAGGCTTGAGATTTAACACAGTTAACCCCTGAACAGCCCTCGGGCTCCAGTTCTACGGCGCCGTATCCCCTGCATACTACCAGATACGAATTCGAAACAATGAGTTGGTGGCGTGAAAATGAGAATTGAACCGTTTCGATTGGATTCTCGGATACTTGAGGTCACGCTGAAATTTTATGGCGAATTTAGAATGGTGTGATGTAGAGAATTCGAAAGAGGTTTGTCGGAAGCTTCCTGCTGTGGTCAGCTGCACCAACTCCGACATTTTCTAAGAAATCTACAGTGCGCAATTTCGGGATCGCGTCGGTGGGTGGGTAGACAAATATCATAGGAACGCTTGTAAAAAAACTCGACCCAAATTTCGAAGTGGATTTGAAGAATTTGAGGGTCACTAAAGCGTATTCGCAAGTGTGGGGTCGCCTGCAGAAGCGGCGGGTGAATTGGAATACGTATCCGCTCTTGATCCGCGTTGGATGGGTCGTCTTGTACAATTCTCCATTTCGCAGCCATAGTGGCCACTTGCGCCATGGCGGGAGGCTAACCACTTCTCCCTGCTGGCAATAAATCCGTGGACCAGGACACATTACGTGAAAGAAGCAAATCCACAGACCAAAACGGACACCGTGAATTCGGAAGAAATGAGTCAAAATGCAATTGAGTACTCATTCAAAATATGAGTTCGGGAGTGAAATGTCTGCTCATTCACAATGCGAGTTCATGACAGTAAATGTATACTCATTCACAATGAATTCGGAAGTGTTCCACAGTTTTGACTCGTCGCACTCCACTCGTAATGTTTCGAGGGATCGACGCAAGTCTTGGCACTGTTGTTGATATCTGCAAAGGAGGAGAAACCACATCATGTGAGGAGAAATCTTGAGATTAAAATGGCAATGGTGCTCTCCAAGAAGACATTTCCATTGATTCGGGACTGATAACATTACTCTTCTCAAAGATATCATGCACGACTTGGCAGCAGTTTCGCATTAGTGTCATTGTTGTTCTCAGTAGTGATGCCATCACTCACACCCAACAATGCTTTTGTTAGGGGTGGACAAATCTCAATTTCAAATGGTGTTCCAAACTTCTTAGGAGAAGGCTAGTGTTTTGACGAACTTAGTGACGATGTTGTCCCGCTTCTCAACCCTGCTTCCCGCCTTGTCCTTACTACGCAGGCAGACACGTCTACAAAAACAGACCCGCTCCTTCATTGGGTCACTTCTGCTACGTAGAAAACCATGAAGAATATAGGTTTTTGTGTATTCTCTACGTTCGCAGACGTTGCAACTTGTATTTCGCGATTTCAAATGCAGCATTCGATGTCAGAAGCACCAATCTCGAACTTTGTTGTGCACACTAAACCCTACATTTGCCGTTCTCCACCCGAAATACATGAAAATGTCGCACATACGGCCGCAAAGGGCTTCCAGGCCGTTCAGGGGTTAAGGTTGTCATAGTATCAGTTCTATGAATTAGACATTAAGAAATTGAATTGTTGAGACCGTTACAAAAAATCTAACCCTTGTCGAGGGCCATTTTAGTTTCAGTGAATGTGTAATTACAATGAAATAAAAAAAATTTAAGAAATTAAATATAAATATATATAATTTTTTATATATTTATTTAATCAAAAATATAACAGGGCACATGAGTTGATTGCTCACCTTATAGATTCTTTGACTACCAATTTGGATTGATTTTTGTTGTAATTGCACATTCTCATGCATCTATTAGGCCTACAGGGTGAATGCAAGAAACACTTAAAGCCTTTTGTCACACCCTATTTTTTTCTTTTTCTTTTAGCCATAATTTTTGTGTTTTAGCTCCAAATGACTCAAAATTTATAGGGAAGTTACTCAAGGCTATTATGTATCTAAAATGAATTTTAAAGATTTTTCAAATATAATTTATTATTTTTAAATAGCCCCGAAAATTTCTCACAGTACTCAATTTAAGGGTTTTTAGCACCCCATTTCTCCAAAAAAACGAATTTTGACCTAAAATTTGGAGAGCATGGTCTCCTAGTAGACTTATACCTACTATCCAAAGGAATTCTAAAAATACTTATTTTTAAATGTCGTAGAAGTCCACAAAGAGAGCTTCACTCTGCATTTTTTTCCAAAGGTATAAAACATTATTTTGGTGAGTTTTTTGGTCAAATCTCATCACCAAAAAGTTTTTTCAAGTTTTTTATTTTTATGTATTTTTCAAAAAAAAATTATTTTTAACAAATTAAAATGTCACAAGTTGTATTTTTTTCACCGGAATTCTACGAGAATTCTATGTCCAAAGTTCCGGTGAAGAAAATACAACTTGTGACATTTTAATTTGTTAAAAACAGTATTATTTTTTTGAAATAAAAATAAAAATAAAAAACTTGAAAAAACTTTTTGGTGATGAGATTTGACCAAAAAACTCACCAAAATAATGTTTTATACCTTTGGAAAAAAATGCAGAGTGAAGCTCTCTTTGTGGACTTCTACGACATTTAAAAATAAGTATTTTTAGAATTCCTTTGGACAGTAGGTATAAGTCTACTAGGATACCATGCTCTCCAAATTTTAGGTGAAAATTCGTTTTTTTGGAGAAATGGGGTGCTAAAAATTCTTAAATTGAGTACTGTGAGAAATTTTCGGGGCTATTTAAAAATAATAAATTATTTTTGAAAAATCTCCAAAATTCATTTTAGATACATAATAGCCATGAGTATCTTCCATATAAATTTTGAGTCATTTGGAGCTAAAACACAAAAGTTATGGCTAAAAGAAAAAGAAAAAAATAGGGTGTGACAAAACGCAACAAATAGTACAAGTGTTTCTTGCATTTACCCTACACTTGGGCCAAAATTTTCTCCTATGTCCGAGCCTATGCCAAGGAACCTTTTAGTCTCAATTCTTATATATATAAATCTTTCTTTTTCTCTCCATATATATGTATATTTCTAAATATATGCTTGAAGTTCCAAAACTCCTAGAAGTTATACTTCCAAATGAATTGAAGTTGCAAATTTTCAAGTTGATGGATACTAATAAGTTTCAATGTTTTTCTTAAAAGAAAAAAAAGGATGAAGAATGGGCAATGGGAAGGGAAGATACTCTATAAGTAACATTTAACACTTTTTTAATATGTTATACTTTACTATCATTGCTTTGTAACATAAATTATAGAAGGTCAGTGTCTGTGTATAATACACCTATTCAAATACAATTTACTTTCTATATTAAAAAAACATAAAAATTCAAAACAAAATAAAATAATCGTTGCATGCTTAAAGAAAGGCCACACCCATAATTAGTTGCAAGGATCACCTAGGGTTTAAATCACATGCACTAAGGTTGCTAACAAATATCCAAACCAATGCTTAAAGTTATATTCTTATAGAATATTTAATTACTTTTTTAAGGGCTAGTGAGATTCAATTTGTACTAAAAATAGATATATTCTATTAAAAAAATTTACATAAAAAAATTTGAAAAAAAAATTCCAATAAATTGTACCTATTTTTACATTTTGACACTCACACCCAAGTCACTACCTAACTATGATTCCTACAACTCCAAAAGAAACATCATAGTCTTGTCCCCCCCGCCTTCTCCTTGCTTTCCCTTTCTTCACCTAGCATGGAAAAAAGACAACCATTGATTAATTTTTTTTAAAATTAAAAACTCTCTTACCCTACCATTGATTGAAATACAATATGTATATATATATATATGTACATATAGATACAATTATGATCACAAGAATTAAAATATATAAATATTTGAATATGATACATATACAAAAATACAAAATTATTAACCCTTATCATTTGGTCTTAGGATTAAATTTGGAAATTACAGAAGAGAGGGCAGATAACTTCACAAACCTCACAAAATTACAATGTGCCATCTAATGTTAAAGCTTTGACATTGTCATAGGTAGTTACTACTGCATTTGTAGGCATAGTAAAACCATATCAAAAACAATGAAAACCATACATTATTTATTAAAAGAATACATCTGTCAATTTTCCATTGGTTGTAAAAAATTTACACATATTTTTAAAAGGGTGCACTACCTATTTTTCTATTGAACATAACACTTACATTTAACCTAAAACCCTAATTTCTTCAACAACTTTGTCTTTACTCTTATGATTCTTTCTCCTTTGTTGTCTCCTTTGGACTCCTAAATTGTCCATAAATGAAGAAGAAAGCATCATAAATACAAAAACAAGTGAATTAGAAAGTATTAACAATAAAAATAACAGAGACAACCAAATAATAATAATTCAAATATTATAAAATGTCAACATTCAAAATTTCAAACACACTCTAATACTAAATTTTTCACTCAAAATTCCCAAGCATTTCATTCCACCACAATCCAATTGAAAGCATCAATACACTCACAAATTGAGATACAAATTGCCAAACCCTAAATCTTTTGATTCACCTCCAAAAACCATGCGCAGTGATGCAAATTGCCTAATATGACATAGCATTGCAAAATTTTCTTCAATGTGCATCAAGCTTGTTAAATGGCTTTGAAAATGATATCAAAATTACTAAATTTCAAGTGGATACAAAACAACAAGTAGTTGGTTACTCCAAAAGCAAATAACAACAAATGACTTATAGAAATACTTTAGGTGCCTCATTTCATCTTTGGCCTATTTTTTGTATTTTGATTTGCTTCATCTCCTTGCATAAAGAGTTTAGTGTTGTTGCACAATAAGAAAAATAGCAAATTATAGGCCTTAGTATGTTGCATTAAAAATAGCATTTGAAAACAAAAAACTTCAAATAATGCTGACAAATATTATTTGTTAACAGGATCATTGCCCTCTAGATCATTGCCACGGCATTCACATTCTCTACAATGATTACAAATAAGAACATATTCATCACTTAAATCTATTCCAAGAATCTATTCTACATTGAATTTCTAAATTCTGAATAACTTTCAACATTTGTCAATTCCAAAAGCAAGAATAACTATCTGGGGTGACTTGCCTGTCACCTCCAGGTTTTCAATTTGTGGTCCCCCCCCTCCCCAAAAATCAAGAGCTGTTGGGTCGTTGCAAGAAACACCTGCCATTTTCCGTAGCGTTTTGCAAAACTAGCTTTTGTCCAAGCTATAACTTTTGAGTTTTAAGCCCAACGCCAAAAGCAAAAAATATATTTCTAAATGTTTTGATTGAAATTGTATCACTTATTTTTCAGAAATTTTCAAAAATAATTTTATATTTAAAAGTCAATTTCTCTAATTTGTCACACTTTCAATGTTTTTTGTTTCTTGTACCAAAAATTATCCAAATTTAATTATTTAGGAAAGAAATTTTGGTGGTCTATTCCTACACTAATTGGACATGTCCCATGGGAGGGGCATAAAAAAATACATAATTTTATGTCCTCCATGTTTGTCCAAATAGGCCAAAACAAAGGGTCCATTGTGCGCACACTTCTAAACATAGAAGATGGATTGAAGATCATTCTTTTGGTGAAATCTCATCACTATAATGTCCTTACAAATGGCCAATTTTTAGATTTTTTTAGTTCACTATAAATATTTAATTAAAAATACAAACGTTGAAATACTCCTTTTTTGGGACATGCAGAGTTTTGGCCAAAACTCTGCATGTCCCAAAAAAGGAGTATTTCAACGTTTGTATTTTTAATTAAATATTTATAGTGAACTAAAAAAATCTAAAAATTGGCCATTTGTAAGGACATTATAGTGATGAGATTTCACCAAAAGAATGATCTTCAATCCATCTTCTATGTTTAGAAGTGTGCGCACAATGGACCCTTTGTTTTGGCCTATTTGGACAAACATGGAGGACATAAAATTATGTATTTTTTTATGCCCCTCCCATGGGACATGTCCAATTAGTGTAGGAATAGACCACCAAAATTTCTTTCCTAAATAATTAAATTTGGATAATTTTTGGTACAAGAAACAAAAAACATTGAAAGTGTGACAAATTAGAGAAATTGACTTTTAAATATAAAATTATTTTTGAAAATTTCTGAAAAATAAGTGATACAATTTCAATCAAAACATTTAGAAATATATTTTTTGCTTTTGGCGTTGGGCTTAAAACTCAAAAGTTATAGCTTGGACAAAAGCCAGTTTTGCAAAACGCTACGGAAAATGGCAGGTGTTTCTTGCAACGACCCTGTTGGATAGGAGAAAAAATCCTCCCCCCTCAACGAAAAATCAGGAGCCGTTGGATGGGGATATACGTAAATAGAATATGAATATAGATATAGATATATATACAAATACAAATACAAAATACAAATGCAAAATACAAACGCAAAATACATACATATATATATATATATATATACGTACATGAATACAGATACACATTTATCCCATAATGTTTGCAATTCCCCACACCCCTTGAAAATTACAAGAGGGGGTGGGTGGGTAGGTAAAAATAATAATTTTAAAATTTTTAGTTTTTAATTCACCCCCCCCTCCCCCCCAAAATTAAAATTTTAAATTTTTTTGTGAGGGGGAGAAGGAGTGAATTAAAAATAAAAAAATTTTAAGTCAATCATGGTGCATAGTTTCTCACCATACACCATGAAGTGGCTGTAATAGCCAACCTCACAATTATAACAAGAAGAACAATGATCATATACTAATAGGGAAGAGAGATATTCAAACAGATATACACAAACATTTGTATGTTTGAATGGTCAAGTAATGTTAGGGAGAAGATGTACATTTTTTGAATGTTAAGTGGTACACTTGTAAAACCTTCCATTGGGCAACAACTTCAACAACATTTTTTTAATTCGCATTACATGCAAAAAATAATGTAAATTAAATTAATTTGAAAACCTTCTCCCTCCATTTGTAATTTAACAAAAATCAACAACGATTTTAGAGAAGGGGAGAAAAATGGCAAGACATGACATGTTGCCCCTTTTGACATTGTGACATTGTGACAAAAGGTGAGTTTTCAATTAATTGCCAATTTAAATATATTGATTGTATGTGAACAATTAGTACATGCCATGTGTACAATCAGTATATTTAAATTGGCAATTAATTGAAAACTCACCTAAGTATGCACTCAGAATTGGGAGCACGTTAAATGATACCATCGAAAGTGGGCCCAACGGGATAAATCTCATTTTACTAGAGGTTGATAAGGGTTTGGGGTTTATATTTGTGTTGGGTTTTTTGGTATGTTCAGGGTCCTTCAAGCTAATTTGGGATCTCTGATTCTGAATCTGAATTTGAAAAAAATAAAAAATAAAAAAAATAAAAAATTTCAGCGGGGTTTCGATGGTATCATTTAACGCGCTCCCTCAGTAACTTCCTATCCACGTGGATAAGGGTGCGATCATAATCAGTAGCTGAAAATAGTAACAATTCGTCCTTCGAGTAACTGCAGTGAACTGTCGTCCTCAAAAGCAACGAACGAGATTGAGTATCGTCCGTCGACTCATCATTGCCGGAGTCCCCTGATCCCCTTCGCTCTTGGCACTGTGCTTCTCCTCTAGATGTGATTTCGTTGCTTCCGAGCAAGTTTGAGCGATTTTGGAGCAAATCACTTGAAACAATCCGGTGTACTGTTGTCGCGATTCAGGTCAGGGATTACTGCGCGGCTGTTCAATTTTCTTTTTGCATTTTATATCAAAGTTTGGTATTGCAGTTGCGGCACGATCGCTATCTTTTGTTTGAGATGAGTATGAAGCTGAATTGAATTTGTTAATCTGTTTTATAGCGTCTGATTTTGTATGATCGTGATTCTTGTAGTCCTGTTAATGTCTGCATCTGCTGCATCCAGGATTGGCGATTGTGTGTGAATTGGGAATCAACTATATTGGTCGGCCAATTTAGGGTACGATTTCTCTTCCGTGTATGGGTTCTGCACTTCTGGTTGTTGTGATCTGGTTGTTGCTCACAGATGAATGTTATGGATTAGGGTTTTTAGGCATTGAAACCAAATGCAGCATCATTAGATTTTAATCGTGCCATGAGGGTGAGGCACGTAAAAGCGACTCGTGAACCGCTGTGTGTGGTTCTTATTTTTAGAGTTGACGTATTTGTTAGCAATCGCAAGGGGATTATAATTCACCAAGTATGCCTGATTTGGATTTTATAATTGTAAAATTGTAAAAGTTACACGGGTTCAAAGATTGATTTGAAGATGATGTAAAACTGACACAATGCATTAAGGGCGGTGCACATTCTTAACAGCAATTTGGACTCATCGTGCAAGCCTTTTAGGGTGTTGCATTCAGGCACGGGTCGCAAGCAGGTATCTATCTCTGACATTGTTAACATGGTTAGGTTTAAATCGTGCATCAAGGTTTGGACTGTTCTGGATTAGGGTAATCGTTTGTACTCGGCAATCTGCAAAATGTCATTTGATTATTTTCTCAATTGCGACAATTGGTTTTGACAACAAGAGATAGGGTATTTGGGAGAGTATTTTCTATTAGCAACTGGAATTAGGGTTTCATGGCAAAATCGGAGAACTGGTCGCCGTTGTGATCCCTCCGTTGAGATTGCAATTGAAAGATCATTCTAATTCGTCCATTAATTGCAGGAAGATGGAGGATGGAGAGCAGATCCAAGTCAAAGTGCATGATTTGGCAGAATCGCCTGTGGCGCTGGAAGTGTTGAAGCTTACTGAAGCCCGGGCGAAGGTACAAGAACTGCCGCCACGCCCTGACCCTGTTCAAGTGGAGGAAGCACGCAAGTTGATTCTTCTCATACAAAATACCTTGAAGGAGCAGTTGGAAGACTTGTACGCCAACGAATGTCCTCCTGGCCAAGACCTTGAGGAATGGAGATCCTCACAGGTTTGATTCTGAAACCGGCTAATCGGTTCTTTTATTATTGTCACGAGGTGTTTTGTGCTCGAAATACCAGTTTCTGTTGCCATTATAGGGTCTGGGGCATTTTTTTATATCCACGGTATTCTTGATGAATGGTTGTTATGAGGGAGTTTTGGTTCAATGAGTATCAGAAGATGCAAATTTAGGTCGCTCGGGGTTTGTGATTTTTGTTTAGGTTTTTATATATGATTGGTTCCATCGTTTCTGTGGTTTTGGCAGTGAGATTTGTGAGGTTTTGGGGGTTATATTTATTAAGTGACGAGACTTTTGTTTTCGTCATGCAGGCTGCCGAAGTGAAGTCTTCCGAGGCCTCTGCGGCGAAGGCGAGAGAGCCTTATGAAGCATTGCTCGACTTGGAAGAGCTTCATTTGCTGTATGAGGAAGAAGTGAAGCATGCTGAAGTGGCTCTTGAGGGAATAGAGGAGCCATCTGTCAGCACTGTTGAAACAGAAGAGGACGAGGAGGTCGATGAATACTTATCATCAAAAATTCAAGCAGCACTTGAAGGCCAACTTGACACTCTCGACCTCAGCAGCCAATTTCTGTCGCATGTACCTGAATCTTTCGGCAGAATTTCATCACTAGTCATTTTGAACTTGTCCAACAATCGCTTGGAGGTGAGGATCTGCTTGAATTTTCTTTTCGTCATACAATCTTTACTGCTCTAATTGTCATTGTCTCGCACCATGAGGGCTTTACTGCTGCTCGATGTTCCCAGCTTACGAATACTTAAATTTTAATGTAGCTCAAGACATTTAAGATGTACAACTTGCATGGACTTTATTTTTGAGTCTTTCGCAACGTCCATCTCCATCTGACGAAGGTTTGCTTGTGTAGTTTTTGCCGGATTCTATTGCTGGTCTCGTGAATTTGGAAGTGGTCGACCTACAACACAACCAGTTGAAGCTGTTACCAGATTCGATAGGCCTATTGTCAAAACTCAAGTCACTTGACGTCTCAGGGAATGCCTTGAAGCTCTTGCCTGCCAGTCTTGGCCGATGCAGGTACCACTTTCTACTTTTACATTTCCAATTTTTGTACTTCAAATTGCAAGTAGTGCTCATGTCGCTGTGAACTTAGCATGAGAGTTGGACAAGGGTTCCAAAACGAAGTTAGTCATAGTTGCCATTGATTATTGATGAAAGATCTTCAAAATACAGAACTCAATGTCCCTTGGAAACTGATAGTTCATTTTTCAACGTGAAAATCAAGTATCCATTGGAAATGTATCTTTCCTGGCATGCAAGACTAACAGAAGTATCGGCATGGTCTGCAGTGCTCTCGTGGAGTTCATAGCGAATTTCAACGGGCTGGAAATTTGGCCTGCCGATTTTGGTTTTCAGTTGAGCAACCTGCAGACACTCAGCCTTCATCTCAACAAACTGTCCAGTCTCCCTCCATCAATAGGGGAGCTCCGAGCTCTGCGTTTCCTTGACGTTCATTTTAACAAGCTTAGGGGATTGCCTGCCACCATCGGCAATCTGACCAACCTCGCCGTTCTCGACTGCAGCAGTAACTTCCGGGACTTTGCAGCGTTGCCAGATTCTATTGGTGACTTGGTTTCTCTTACAGAGCTGGACCTCAGCTTCAATCAAATTCACGAACTGCCGATCTCCTTGGGCCGACTGACCAACTTGAAGAATCTGAAGCTGGATGAGAATCCACTGATGGTGCCTCCGATGGAGGTTGTGGAGCAGGGCCACGAGGCCTTGATGGAGTACATGGCCAATCTTTGGAGCGAGAGCTTGAAAAGTGAAGAGGAAAAGAACCTCGCCAAGAGCTCAAGCTTTGGTCGTGCGTTTCAATCCAATTCGGGTGGCGAGGGCTGGTTACCAGCCTGGGCAGGAGGCTCCCTGGTGAACAGCTGGTTAGGCAAGGTCCAAGCAGGTGGGCTCGGCAGCCTTCTCGGGGGCAAGCCATCTTCTCCACATTCTCAAGGCCAGAGTTCTGATGACAGCTACCTCGAGCAACAGTTGTAACTTAACTTGTGCTCAAGATGCAGATGAGATGTCTGTGTTTCTTGTTTCTTGCTTTTTTTCCGTTTTCTTCTTCCTGCACCAATGAAAGCAACATTCTTTCAGAGTTGACAGGCATTGCTGTCTCTGAGCCAGCATTTCCTGCATGTAAAGGAGGGTTGTAGGTATGTTTGAAAGAAAGTTGCTTTCATGTCGGTTATTGCTTGTGAACTACTCATCCCTTGTGTCCAGTTTTGGGATGCAAAAGTGGAGGACGAGATTATTTGCTTTACTTGGTGTAATCTGCTTTGGATGCTGCGATCATCTGTAAATAATTTTGCCCATTTCTGTAATAAAGTGCTGTGATTATTGTATCTCTTAGGAATCTGTTGCTATGCTCTCTTGACAATCCATCTCATTGCTTTGTTGATTTTATGAAACTGAAACTGACAGGAGTCCGGCACAGCAGCCGATCGTGAAACCAGTGTTGCCGATTTTAGGGGCACTAAGCATATGCTGAAGTTACCAGATGAGATTTGCTGAAAATTCTGATGTGTGGATCGACACTTTTCTTTGGGTGACGCAAGAAAACGAAATTGAGATTCTGAAGATTGATGTGATAAAAATGATTTGTGGATAACAACAATGTTTCTAATCTTGTTTTCATTACTAATCGTTCTATATTCAAGAAATTTGTGGTGCTCAAGCGACCGGGTAGATGCAAACAAAACTAAGCTTAGCTAGAGAAGAACATTATAAAATTGTTACTTCAAAGTATTGAACATTCCTTTAATTTTTTGAGGGTTATATTTAAACAATATTTTTAACTCTCATCTATTTCAGACCTTTTCATCCTTCAGTTACAATTAGAACCTTTTCTTTAGTTTTCCATTTAAGTATTAGAGAGTTAAATAATATACAATTTTAATGTAAGAAAATAATTTGCATTACTTACGAGGATTGTGTTGAATCAAGTCATGTTCACATTTAGGTAGTCATGTTCACATTTAGGTACATTCTTGAATTTGCTTTTCACTTTGTATTAAAGGTCTATAAACTGTCCATTTAAGCCTACCTAACTCATGAATGCTAGTAATAAATATTTCAAGGAACATGACACTCATTCCTAAATAGGGAACACATATAGAAGTTGGTCAAATTATGGACTTTCTACCTTATTTGGTCCATAACAAATCAAGCATGGTTCTAGCCTAATTTCTAGGCTCCAACATCTAGATCAATTGTCGTGTCTATTATTGGCCTTCAGCTTTTAATTTCCACTCTTTTGTTGAAGAAAAAAACAAATTAGTCATGGTTTGTAGCAATTTAGTGTGATTTAATACCTTTGTAAATTATGACTTAGTCAAAACATTAAACTCTAGAAGAATGGGCTAGTCATTGTGGAAATCATCATTTTTGGTACCATAGAAATCAATTCCTTAACCCTAAAAAGACAAACTAGTGTTTGTAGAAATGAGAGATTTTGTCACCATGTGCATGATGAGCAAAAGACAAACTAGAAACACTCATTGGACAACAACCACTATTGAAGAACATCTTCTTCCCACACAAATTCTAAGGATGAAAGATTGTCCTTCTCTTCTTAATAGAAAGATGCTTTGTCATTTATCGAATACTATCTTTTTTTAGTATTCTTTCTAAGTTAAAGCAACCCCAAAGCACTCATTGGAGGTCAAACTTTTGTGCAAGACATCTCCATTTCATACAAAATTTGAATTGAAGGATGAATGTTTGCACTTTTGTCATAGAGAGATTCTTTGTCATCCATCAAACACTTAGTGTCGACAATGACACTACAAGGTTAATTTAATCACCAAAATAAGAGGATGCAAAGCAAGTAATGCAATAGGAATATTAAAAAATGAAAAAAAAAATCTTTTAAAGCAAATGAAAAGAGTTTCTTTGCAAAAATTGAGGTCATCAAGCATGAGGATTTCATCTTTAGAAAAAGCACACTTGTAATGCAAGGTTGGGAAGTGCCAAATTTTGATGATCCAAATTTCTCATTCTTTTGTTGTTATTCATTTAAAAATAATATAGCATTCTACACAACCTTTAATGGGCAGGAAAGATATCTATAATTCTATACTAAGGTGGACACCCTCCAAAATGACACTTTTGCTACTATGCATATCTATTATTATTAGCCTATTCAAATTTCATATTTCATATTGGCAAGTCAAAAGAAATTCCAATGTACACACCAAAGATCACAACATTTGGATACTAATGAAGAACAACCTCAATTGCAAGTAAGAAGACTTAGGGAATGACCCCATTATATGTTTTTTTAGATCGCACTATAGGTTTTTCAATAAATGAAGTTTGAGCTACAATCAATGCCTTACCTAGTAGTAATGGAGTGATTTGTCTTGTCAATAGGAAGTTGACTAACTTTCTATGTAATTTTATTGTAAGAAGTGACTTTTTTAGGCCTTTTACATTAGAAATTATTGTAACCACTACAGTCTATAAGATGAGCATTGAGGATATAGATCTTGTTAGTTTTGGTGTAGTTTAGAGACTCTTTAGGAACATGATGGGTTGAATACTTCAAAAATTCATAATAAATTCATAATTTGTTGAAAAAATACAATTTCAATTGCTCTCATTGTTTATCACAACTATCTTTATATGGGATTTTCTTAAAAATTTAGCAATGGAATGAGAGCAAATTCCTAATTCAAACTACTTGAATGGATTGTTTTCTCTTATATGCAAAAGCTATAAATGGATCAATGCAAGTTATAATTGGTAGATGTTCTATTACTATTTTTTCCACGTAGATAAATATTGATTTTGGAGAAGTATACAAAGTGATAATGGAAATTTTAGAAGGGTGTTATTCTAGTATATTGAGGCCTAAAATTGCTTCAAAACACTTATACCCAAAGCAAGGCTAAAATCCTCTTCTATGATTATTTACTAATAAATTCAATTGTAAGATCCTTTATACAACTATTTCAAGTGTACCTTTCTTAAAGTTTAGTGTAAAAGTCCCTACCACTTCCAAGTTCAATGTGCCTAAACTCCAAAAGAAAGTTTTTTCTAGCCCTTTTACTAGAGATGAAGTTTTTGTCTTTCCACATTTTTTAATGGAAAAGAATGTATACCTAACTCTTGTTCAATTTAGCCAATATATTAGAAAATAGATTGAAAATATATGTGAACAAATTAGACCAAAAGTACTTTGACATTCATCTTTTAAATAATATTAATTGGAAGGTTAATTAGATGAAAAATTTAATTAAATTATAGTAATTTTTACCAAAAATTGAGGATTGTTATTCTCAATAGTAAATTTTCTTTTAATAAGTAGTATACATCCTATGTTTTTTCTTTTATTTGAAATTCTTCAAAATTGAGTTCAAAAATAAAATATTTACAATTTTGTACCTTCATTGCTTTGCAAAATAAATTCAATTCAATTCCATTGCCTTTGAATCTACATTTTGCAAACTATATTGTTTTAAAATGATAACAAGAATTGAAGTGAATTATAAACCAAGTTTGTATGTCTCAAGGTTGCAAGGTTGAATCTAAACCTCAAAATAAGAAAATACAACTCAATGCAGGTAAATTCAAAGTGTACATGTCATGTTGCCATATCAATAAAAACAAGTTGAATAAGAATTCAAAATGTAATTTAGAATATTAACTTAAAGAAAGGTCAATCAAAGAAGGTCATTTTGTCCTTGTAACAAAATCAAATTCTATGACCGGACAAATATCAATATTTTACTTATAAAATTCAAATGAAATAAATATTTTAAGTAAAAATAAGTGAATTATGTGAACTTTGTTCTATTTTCGAGACTTTTCATTTGAAGTTACCTTTATTTTTTCCAAAAAATATAAATCAATTCATTCTTACCACACTACTACTAATTCATTGTTAGGGGAGAATTGTGAATTAGTTTATTGTTAGTTATTGCTTTTGAAAAAATAATTGATCTAAATGTGAAAATCAAGGATCCAAAACTGAACACAAACTTAGTAGGACTAGAAATTAAGGTGTGAAATAAATAAAAGGTGGATATATTCAAAATATAGATATTGCAAATGTTTCTATAGTTTGAATATATAGTCATTTGATATAGTAGGACTGGAAAATTTGGCAATTTTTAGTTTTTTGATGATATTTTTCTAGATACTTTGAATTCTCTAGATTTGTTTGATGAATCATGTGTATTATGAACTATAATGTTTGTATAAAAAAGTTGAACCTAAGAAAGCTTCATATTTTACAACCACTTAAAGGTTATTGGCCGAGGTTGTTGCTCCATCATCCTTTTGTAATGAAATTATTGGAGTTTAGTTTCAAAGAGACCATGTCTCTGTAAGACTAGTGGAATGTAACCTTTGAGAATTTGAAGTTGAAAGGAAAGTGGCTAGTAAGAACTTGATGCTAGTAGAAATGAACCAAGGGATTTCAATAAGGAAAAGATGCAACATGTGCCATTGGATAAAAACTAAAAACTAAAATGCTTCAATTCTTACTTCTACAAACACAAGGCGAAAATAATATCGAAGCAATGTTGCTAACTTCTCCAATGTTGCTCCAATTGTTTCACCAAAAACTTCAACTTCCAACCTATGATCAATAAAAGTTCGTGGCTAGTTCAAAGTTAGTGAATCAAAGGAATTGGGAAACAAAACAATTGCAATTTGAAAACATCAACAAACAACAAAAGAACGAGTGGAAAAATATGTAAAATATTACTTTTAAGTAAAAAATTAAAAAAATAATTGACATTATGCTTGAAAAACTGGTTCAATCTAGGAATTGAAGAAAATTAATTGGTAAAACTCAAAAAAAGTTTTCCAAACATTAGTGGATTTTTTTGGTGATTCATCATCATTTTGCATCAAAATAATGGGTTTTGTACCAAGCCTATAGAACATAATTAGTAAAATTTTAGATGAAATCTCCAAAAAACTTCAAATTAAAAAAAACTAATTATTATTAATTTTAAAATTTGAGATAAAATTGTCAAATTGTAATTGAAAATAAAATTACGGATTTGTAATACATGTTAATGTGTTATTTTGTATCCAATATATGGAAGAATGTTGAAATTAGAAGCTCCGCTACAATATTTAATATTGCCACTTTCACACTTCATGAGAAATGAAAAGAAACAACCTGCCAAATAGTGCTTCCAACGGTAAAGCATCTCCATCCAAGCACCACTGTACTTTTCAACCGGATGACGGTGCATTCGGTCTGCAGAATGATGCCGCCGGTTAATGTGTTTCAGATTTCCAGATTTCCGGTGGAAAGTGAGCGTTTCAGTTCTCCTCCCAAAGATGATACCTTAGAGCATCCTCATGCCTGCTCTTCAAAGCAACACTTTAAACATTTTGGACCACGGATCTTCCTTTTGGACAAGGAAGATCACTGGTCCAAAATGTTTAAAGTATTGCTTTGAAGAGTAGGCATGAGGATGCTCTTAGGTTCAATCTTGATCCTATTTTTTGCATTGAAATTTTGTTTCATTTGTGGCAAAAAAGAAAAAGAAAAGATAGGATCAAATAACCTTGGAACGCCACAACCGACTAGAGAGGTCCGATGGATGACAAGGACTTCTTGCATGAAAAACAGAATTGCAATCATTCATCTTTGGTTTTAGGAGTGGGACGTGGAGATCTTCTACAGTTCTTTGACTTCAAATGAATTTTGGTAATATTTCATTACCAATGATTCCCACGGTTTTAGAAATCATGAATTTTATAGGGACCCTCCACGTCCTTCTAGGGTTAAGCTTAACCCTTGAACGACATTGTGGATGTTTGACGTTTGCTGAATGACAAAGAATCTTTCCTTCCAAGAAAGAAATGCAACTTCTCATCCTCGGTATTGGAGGTGGAAAGGGACGATCTTCTATAATACTTTGACTTCCAATGAGTACATTTAAGGGCTTCTTCAAAGTAGGTGATGTGACACGGTATCAAAATGCATGATTTCCACGGTCACCGATCCATCCTTCAAGGATTACTTTGTACATTAACCCTTGAACGATGCCGCGGACGTTTGGCATCCGTTGAATGACAAAGAATCTTTCTTTCTAGAACAAAAATGCAACTTTTCATCCTTGATATTGGGGGTGGAAAGGGAAGATATTCTAGAGTACTTTGATTTCCAATACATATATTTAGGTTTTTCAAAGTAAATGATGTCACACGGTATCAAAATGCATGGTTTCCATGGCCACCGGTCCACCCTTCAAGGGTTAAATTAGCGGGGTGCTGCCTGACCGGCACCAAACATGTGAGGAATTTGCCCTGTCAGCACAGCAGGGCATTCACAAGATCCAGCCGTGATTAGTTGATTCCTGTCCCCTGCGGATACTTGGACAGTGGCTGAAGGGCAGATTTGATGCAACAGAAAATCCGAACCCTGAAATGACGGACTGGCGACCGTGGAAGCAAGTCATCCATTTGGTACCGTGGGAATCATTGGTTTAATAAAATCCAAAAGCTCTCTCTTTTTTTTGAAACAAATGAAACGGAATTTCATTGCCAGAAGAAAAATATACAACCAGCCACAAGTGGCCTCCTAGCAGACAACAAAGACCAACAAAGACAAAGCAAAACACAAGACCAAAGCAACAAGGGCGCGTCACAGGGAGGGCGAAGGCCCCACCCGGAACGCCACAGGAGCCGGCCACCGCACCAAAGATCAAAAACTCTTTTCAAATCAAAATATTGTAGTGTGCCCTGTGCCATTGCCACAGTCAAAAGTCAAAACTAAAGTAAAAGATATTTTCTAATTTTTTTAAATTCATTAAAACTTTAAAATTCATTAATTTTTTTACTATGAGTCCAAAGGCCCCGAAACCAAGCCCATGCATCCTTCCTCGCCAAGAGCTTTCCAACAGTACTAGGCACGCGACAGGGAGATGCATGGTCCGGGAGATCTCAATGTGACAAACAAAACAATACAATACAATACAAATTACATGTGTAAACCCCTAAGGGCCCAAGGCCATTTTTTTGTCAAAAAACACTCAAAACTGTCATTTTTGCTACATTCATCCAATAGAACCAAAAAAAGTGTTTTTATAGAATCTAACCGTAGGATCTTCTACTTTGTTTGTTTGAGATCATGTGGTAAGAATTTCATGAAGTTTGACCGTATAGATTGGAAGATGTGAGCATTCAAAGTTTGAAAACATAATCTTTTTAAACATTGTCCTACAATTTTAGATAACTTTGATTGCCATTTGTTGAATTTTTTTACTCTATGGAATTTGAATTAAAAAGATTTTGTGTTTAAGAATTGAGTTGAAAGTCTAGGAAAAAAATTTCCAAAAAAGATACTTGATTTTCATTCTTTAAAAAATTATTAAGTAGAAGTAGGTCTAAGATTGACAGAAAAATTAAATTGTTAATAGCTCTAAGATGGAATTGAAACACAATAATCCCAACAATGAGATTGTTCTAGAAAGCAAATTTAACCTTGTCAAGCAATTTTTCTTGAAAAAATGTGAA
The DNA here is from genome assembly GCA_947034885.2 of Thuidium tamariscinum. Taxonomy (NCBI): domain Eukaryota; kingdom Viridiplantae; phylum Streptophyta; class Bryopsida; order Hypnales; family Thuidiaceae; genus Thuidium; species Thuidium tamariscinum. The sequence goes on from OX344756.2 coordinate 15,441,780, forward strand.
AATTGCCTTTAGAAATGAATCCTATAAGTTATTTTTTCAATAAGGTGCTCAAACTGCCCCAAAACAAGATTGATCGTAACTTTCACATACCTAATCCAAATGGAATGAATCAAAGCTTCAAATGTAGACAAAAAATGATCTATAAGGGAAAAAATAATTTAATTTAATTTCAAGTTTTTGTAGATTTATTTTTCTGCGTGTTGGGTTAGAATTTGGGCTTTTTGTAGTATAACTTTTGCTCCCAAGCACCAATTGAAATAAAAATTATATTCCCACAAAGCTAATCAGTTTTCCTATCTTATGAGAAAGTTTCAAAAAGTTCCACTAAAAATTGAGGTCATCGGAACCTGCCCAAACTCCAAATTGTCCCTCAAGGGGACAATGGGCTTTTAGGGCTTAAGGTAAAGATAGAAAATTAAAAATTAGAAAAAAAATATCAGTAAGCACTCATTGGAATTCAAACTACTAGAGAAGATCTCTTCTTTCCACACCGAATTTCGAGAATGAATAGTTGCACTTCTAAGCCTTTCTGGATTAATAAACATCATTGCTTTTGAAGAGTTATAGGTCTAAATGTCATTGAGGTATGAAAATCTCAATTGTATGATCTTCTAGTGTATATGTTATAGATGATAAGAATCTAATTTGAAGTGATTTGGCCTCATAGATTGAGAGATTATAATGTTCTAGTGCTACAAAAGGATGCTAAAATTTTCCAAAAAATACATTTGGAGGTGAAAGTTGACTTCTTAAACCTACTCATATGAAGAAATTCTAATCAACAAAGTCCTTCAAATCAAACATATATACAAACACATTGGTGAAAGAAAATATCATTCAATTAACTCATTGTGTCTACAAAATGGCTTTGGGATGTCAAAAAATAGTTGTAGAAAACACATCTAAAACTGAAACTCCTATTAAAATGCTTCTCACTCACTTATAAAATTTTCAATTGATATGAAGTTTTAGCCACAAAAACTAGACTAATGTGCGTAGCTTTTTCAAAAAATTTAATTGGAAATAGACACTGTACAAAGAAGAAACAAGTTGTTGAAGTTCACTATTATCCAAAAATGTTTTGTTTTTGAACTTTGAATTGCTCCCAAACATTCAAAACAACTTAAATGGCCATGAAAATTTGACCACAATAACGAAACTTTTAGAGGAACATAATCCAACAAATTTTTATTGAAAACAAATATTAGATGAAGGAGATACAAGCTTCCAAAGTTGAAGCCATCACTCGTAGTTTGGTGAATTCAAATTGAGCCTATGAACTTTGATTGGATTCCAAAAAAATCATTAAATCTTTGATTGATCTAAAAATTTTACCATTCAAATTAGAAAAGAGAGTGCCAATTTTACAATAAGTTTCATTGAATTTGGACCTTGGATGCAAAAGTTATAGCACTTCAAATTGGACTTCTAAATTGTCAAGACACTTTGGTCCCCTTGGGCCTTTAGAGGTTAAGGCAATAAGGCCTAACAATTTTGGTTACTTTTTACTATAAGGTTAAAAATTATTACATGATATATTATTATTTTTTCAACTTGGACAAATATAAAAAATCACTTTCATTAGAAATAAAAATTTGAAATCTTTTTATGGATTCATATGTGAATGCAAAGCTTTGAATCATTCCATTTCAATTAATGAGTCAAAATTTATGAAGAGTTTTAGTTTGTGGATAGTTATTAATTCTTTTTTTTTAAATAAACATTTAAGTCCTTTATTTAATTCAATTTTTCATATTTTTGAAAAGAAAATTAAAACATTGGGTGTAAATTGTTTATTACAACATATGAACCATTGGGATTGGCAATTTTCAATTTCAAAAATAAATTATTAACAATTTAGTATTTCGAGTCATTCTCTACTTCTTTCTATATACTATTTTTTTCCCTACATGTTGTACATTTCCAAATGATTTGAAAATTTTCAAGCTTGTAGCCAACTTGCCTCCAAGAATGAATCCTAAGAAGCACCACTTGATTTTAAACATTCTTTCATAGAAATGTGAGCTTGTGAAGTGAAGCTGCCCAATTTTTTGCTACGGCAAAAAAAGGATTTTGGGCGATTCAAACAATAATATTTTGTACTCCACATGGTAAAAAAATTTGAAATTTTTTTCTCATCTTTTCAAACTAGCATACTACAAGATCCTACAATTATACATGTCTAAAGATAATTTTTTTCAAAAAATTGGTACTTGTCCTAGAAATTACAAGTTTGGAGTGTTTTGGTGAAAATATAGTCAAGAACTTTAGAGGTTTAAGTTCACAGAGAAAGCCATAGTAATGGTAGTAGAGCTCTCACTCTTGAAAGTGAAAGTAACACTAGAAGTATATCTCCTTGTATAGAATATGGGCTTGTAAAATTCGAAGTAAGGGATGGAAAGTGCACCCATAATCAATACAAAGGTAGGAGGTCCATAAATCAATCATTTAAGGGCTAGAACTAAATTTTGGAGGGTGAAATGTCTTCAAATATTTTCAATAAACTTTTCATGAAAGACAATTTAAATTGGCATCTAATCCAAGTCATTTGAAATTTTTTTGAAGCTTTGCGGAATTAGTTATAAAATTCTAAAGTTGAAATGGCCTAAGGCTTGAAAATCGCCCACCTCCTAAAATATACATTGTTTGTACATTGTTTGTACATTGCCAAAGGCTATGAAGAAGAAACATGTACAAATAGTATACATTTAAGGAGATGGGTGATTTTAGAGCCTAAGTGCTTTTAAAACCTCCTACCCTAATAGCATCTAAGATATTAGCATTCAAAGTTAATGAAAAAAACTTTAGATCTTATTTGGCTACTTGTCTCTTTGTAAGTACATTGCTCAAGTTTTCCCTAAACTTTTGAGCCTTATAGCTTTTGATTTGGCCATTAGATTGGAAGAAAAATTATATTTTTAGAAAGTTAACTGATGGAATGTGCCTTTTTATAAAATTTAATTCCCATTTGCTCAAAATTGACTTCATACAAACCTACCAAAACTTTAGAAAAGTTCCATGGGAGCTTACAGAACTATAGGGATAAATTCAGAAGTACACTTGATTTTATCTTATTTGGCATTGCTCCCATTTATTGAATTGCATAATTTGGTACTGGAACTTGTTGTTAGTCAAAACAACATTATAATTCTTATTCTTCAAAGGATAGAAATCATTTAATTAATTAGTCTGTATATATATAATAGATTTTTTTTATACATTGCACACTATAATTATGAATAGATTATGAATTTTTCAAATTTTAAGAGTATGTGTATTATGAAGCACCTCTAGATTTTTTGAGTATCATTATAGGGGTTGTTTTTTAAATGGGGTGAAAATTAGATGTAATTACCTCAACATGCCCCAAATGATTCAAAATTGTAATTGTTTAAGGGTGATTGCAAGAAACACTTGTCCTTTTCTTTTTGTCTCCCTTGACCTTCAATAGGTAGTTTTCTGCTCATAACTTTTTTCATTTTTGTCCCTTGGACTTGAAATTTTGAAATGAAGGTACAAACAAAAATTTTGTACATTGAGTAATTTTTTCAATTTTCCTAAAATAAGTTTACTATTTTTAAATTGCTTTTAATTGGCTGTCTACCTTGGCCATTTAGGGGGGGGGGGGCAGTCCTATTTTTTACCCAAAAATCTGAATTTGAAGCCACAAATTGTACAAATTGGAGTTCTACTAACATTGAAAGGAATGACAATGATTTTTTTATGAAAATAGCAACATGTTTGTTGCGCACATGGAGTCAAAGTGACCTTCCTTTGTACAAAGGCTATAAAGAGGGAAAAAATTTCCTAGAGGAATTTTTTTTTGCAATGTGAGCACAATCTTATCCAAAAAAATGAATTCTCTTAAAATAATTTTTTGAATTTTTTTTGAATTACTAAAAATGAAAATGTTGACATACCTCTTTTTTGTTGTTTTCTGCTACCAGTGGCCTCAGTAGTACTTTGTAGTAGTCTATAGGACTCCGTAGTACTGAGTGATGATCCAAATTTGCAAGCACCTAAGATCAACGGTTGAAATTTGCAGGCGCAGAGCTGACGCGCTGTACTGCTAAGATCGCGTAGTACTGTCAATCCTATGGCCAAAAACTGTGTTTTTGAGCCAAAATGTGAAGTGTTTCTTGCAATCACCTTTAAGGTGGTTTGATGACAATTGTAGGTTCACTTTTTGACGGTTTTGGGTAGTTTAGAGATTTTTTTGACTAGTTCAACAACACACTTAAAGAATTTGTAACAAATTTATACTTTGTCAAAAAAAATTAGTGTCTCTCTCCATTTCTCATGTTTGTCTTTATAGTAGAGGTACCTATAACTGATACACATACCATCAACAATAAATGGAGTATTCTATTTCCAACCAGGATTAGAATAGATTTTTGTTTTATCCTTGGAATGTCTGTCTTTATACCTTTTCAAGGTTTGGACCAATAAGTTAATGACACATAAGTGATCACAAAAGTAGGAGTAATTAGTAGAAAAGTATGTCTTGAATGATAGGAATTCGATGACCCTAGATGTTGGCCATAGGTCAAGCCCAACTTTTGCCTTTCAAAATTCATAATAATTTCAATTTAGGTAATAAAATTACAAATTTTTTTGCAATTCCAATTATTTCTATCAATATACCTTTGAATTTTTTTTGCTTTGCCTTTCACTACCCTACATCATGTCCAAATGTGCTTATTTAATCAGTTGTAGATACCTCAACCATATATGATTTTTTTTAAAATTTAAAAAATATCATCAAGGCAAACTAGTCATTTTGCCTTGTCGTAGAATGGTTTACCTTTGTTACATATCAAAGTATATCATAGAAAAGTAAAAACAAAAGAAAGTGTATTCAAAATTGACCATTTGTAAAGTTGGCACCAATCCTTTTTTTTTTACTTTTTGAGAAAGTGCTAGGATGATAATCACTTCAAATTTGGTGAAGCATTGTGTCTTAAGCAATTTGGCCCTAAAGGAGGTTGGATTCTTGGATCTTGTGCGTATGTGTACCACCTTTAGTATCTCATCACACAATGTTTGATAAGATGACGCTATGTGATTTATTCAATACCATTCTAAGATCACTTATATTTCTTATTTAATTTGATGACGTACATGCCTCCTTCTTGGAAATACAATAATGATACAACCGCAAAAGTCACATTATGGAGCCGAGACTTGATTTGGACTTGGCAACAAGGCTAACATGATTTAGAAAAGGAACCTGCTAGTTCACAATTGAATTGGAAAACAAACCCTAAGGAAATTGTCAACATTGACCCAAGGTTGATGGAAAAGAATTCACAAAAGGAAGGAAAGACGACATTTTTCTTCCAATGCTTTGGAAAATATTTTGACAAGACCTCAGGAACCTTCAAGTGGGGTCGTCATCCACAAGGGCATCGTTGGAACTTAGAAGGGCAGAGGGTGAGCGATCAAAATGATACTACCTCTTTTCATAAGTTGACTAATATGGCTTTACTTGACTCTACATATGGCCTTTATTACCAAAGTCAAGTACTCGACTTCTTGTTGGAAGCACATTTCCCACAAACAAAAAGGACCCTTGAAGCCTTGTAAGCCTCAAACATCTTGGAGTCCATTTTGAATGCAAACGAACCTGCTTCACAAACGTGTGCAAAGCAGAAACTTAGAGTTGGGACTTCATCAATCCATGAACGACCCATGAAGGAAGTGGCTCACAAAATGACCTAGATTTAAGACAATAAACTTTCTTAGAACTTATTTTGTTCACCCACCACTCTCATGATAGTCAAAAAGATGTAAGGCTTTATAATTATGGTTTGCCTACATTATGTTTGCATTTACAGTATGGCTAATACAATTTAGAACATTCCACTTCTCTAGCTTTTTATCGTGCTTAAGGTAGTCAAGTATTTCTATATTCATCCATCTTTTGGACTTAAAAGCACTTTTCCATCATATTCATACACTTTTTCATCCAAATTTGGTGACTTCATCCATACTTTAAAGAGAATTGGAAAATTTCCTACTAAGAAAGATTACTTTTATCTAGCAAAAAAAAGACATTTATTTTGAAATCATACAATCTAGCCCCATGTTGCTGAAAAAAAGGGTTGGTTGATACCTCTCTTGTACTAAAAATAGAGTTGCTCACTAGCCAAAATGGCTCCCAACTTCACTTTAAGGGAGGAGGCTCGAAAACCACTCAGGCTCCAAAACCGCTCACCTTCTTAAATGTATATTTCTGGTACATGATGCTTTTTGATCTTTACAGTAATGTACAACCAGTGAACATTTGAGGAGGCAGGCGGTTTTGGAGCCCTATGCCATATTGACTTCAGAAATTCATAACTAATTCTACAGAGGTCCAAAAAATATGAAACGACTTGGGTTCGATGCCTATTCAAGCTGTCTTTCAAGAAAAATTCACTGGAAACTATTTCAAGATGTTTGACCTGCCCAAAATTCTGTTCCATCCCTTAGATGGTCGGTTTATGGACCTCCTCCCTTACCAATGAGTATCTTCCGCACTGAAAGTAGGTGTTGGGTTTTCAGGAACAGTTGGTTTTAAGTGGGGTTACCTTACCAAAACTCATCTGTTGGGTAAACTGTGAAATTCAAAAGCATAATATTTTGCTCAACGGTACATGTATCATCATGCCTAATTGTAGCCAGTAGTTTGCTTAGTTTGCTTTAGAACTTACGCTAAGCAAATACTCCATATTTATTTCTGGGAAAATGAGTGATTGTGTGCAAAATGCTGCTGCGTTGACAATTTCTACATTCTTTCCAAGGCCTCTCCTTTTCACAACTGATTCCATTTTTTTCAAAGGAGAAGCCTCCTTGCTTGTTCTGAGGAACTTACCAAGATCCTTCCAATTCAATACTTGGAATTAGTTAACCCCTAAACGACGCTGGAGTTGTTTTATGGTCGATGAAGGAGAGAGCGTTTTGCAGTACAAGATAGAACTGCAAGTATTCATCCTCAGAATTAGGGGTGGAGAGAAAAGATAATCTACAGTTCTTTGACTTCAAATGCCTACTTTTGGATTTTTTAATACCAATGATTCCCATGGTTTTAACCCCTAAAGCCTTGAACAACGTTTTTTGAGATTATAAATTTTTTGGGCAGCTCACTACGGATGGAGTTTTTATTTTTTTTCTTTGAAATTTGATACAATGTGTGCCTGAGGAGTAGCTTTAAGGCCCGACAATTTTCATAACTTTTGACTTCACGGTTAAAAAGTTATGACAAGATATGTTGTTTTCTTTACTCGGCGGGCAATCCGGGCAGCTGAAAAAACTTCTTCAAAAATTTTTAAAAAAAAAAAGTTAAATCTCAAATTGGTTCTTTAGGTTTATACAATATGGGAAGCATTGAATCAATCCATTCCGATCAATGAGTCAAAAGTCATGAAGATTTTAAGTTTGGGGTAGTTTGCGGCCAGTTACAGAATCTCTACAATACAAAAAAAGTTTGAAATTCTTCATTTAATTCAATTTTTCATATTTTTGGAAAAAAATCAAAACAAAAGGTGTAGATTGTTTGTTACAACATTTTAACCATTGGGATTGAAAATTTTCAATTCCATGATTAAAATGTTCACAATTTAGTATTTTGGCTCATTTTTTACTTCTTTCTACTTACTTATTTTTTCCTATATGTTGTACAATTCCAAATGGTTTGAATTTTTTTGAGAATGTAGCCAACTTGCATTGAAGTATGAATTCAAAGAGTAACCACCATTTAAAATTTTTTTCACATAAATGTGACCTTGTGAAGTGCAGCTACCTGAATTTTCGCAGGGATAAAAAAATAATTTTTGTCAATTCAAATGCTTATATCTTACAATCTACACGGTGGAAATTTCTGAAATTTTTTCCACATGTTTACAAACCACCTTAATACAAGATCCTACGGTTACATGAGTCAAAAATGTGTTTTTAAGAAAAACATTGCACTTGTATTAGAAAATGGCAGTTTTGGAGCATTTTTGGTGAAAACATAGTCAAAAACCTTTAGGGGTTAAAAAAGATGGTTTCCTAGGTGACCTCCCATGTTGTTTAAAGGTTAAAAACATCTCTAATTGAGGGAATGTTTTTTTTGAGAAATTCTTTTCAGATGAACACATTCAGTAACTCAACAGTGCATATATTGCTAAATTTTAACCCGTGTAGGATTGTGAAGTTGAGGCCAAAAACTGAAGAGGTCAATAAATGACTTCATTGGTCATTGTAGAAACAAAAAATGCACCTATTGATCCAATATTTGGAGTAGTTTTGATGAATACCTTAGTTAAGGGAGGTTGTGTTGTTAAACTCCTAGTGACCCAAGTAACCATTTTTTGGTTGCTACCCCTTCTTTTTTCAATTGCTTGTTTTCAAATTTAGAGAGTTTTTGAAGAACTAAAATTATTTCTATGAAATAGATTGGATTTTTAAGCCAATAACAATGGTTTCATAAAATTACAAGTTAAAATTCACCTTACAAAACTTTTCAAAGCTCAATAGTATATTGCAAGGTATAACTCATTATTGGGGGGTTGGTTTGGGCATAGACTAAAAAGCCAACCAACCAATGTAACTCTTGCCCACCTCAAGAAGGTCAGATCTTCATCAAAAAGGGCAGATCTAAGGAGCTCAAGGAGAAGACAAATGTTACATTTTTTTCTCTCTTACAAACACTACTCTCATTTCAGTAACCACTATACATTGCAAGCTCCACCATGAATTGAAAAAGTATTTGGAATGTTGTCAAATTTTACAAACAAATTTTCAATTATTTTATTTTTCATTAGCACAAAAAGGCATTATCTAGAATCAATCTCACAAAGACATGCTATTGCAAAGTGCATTGTTTATATATACATTGACCCTCATTATATTCAAATTATTTGATTGCATAGTTTAGGAGATATTAAGTATGAATTTTATTTGGAACCTAAGATCCTATAGTTACATTTTATCTAATTTCAAGAAAACATGAGTAAAAACATTGCTTAAATTCTTGGCAATTTTTGCCCACTTTGAAAGTATGCCTTCCTTGAATCATTGAGGGTTAAGAGTTCAAAACAATAGTGGCATTTTGAGGTCCATCATTTGTAAGAATCTATTTTTTTGTATTTAATAGAACTTTGATATGTATATACATGAATAGTTTCATTCTAAGATTGTCACACAAGGATTTAAATATATTCTTGATTAATAATCAAAAATTAGATGAGGTTTCAAATTCTTACATTTGAACCAAGAATATAGTTATGTATGCCATGACTTATACAACATACCATAGTAATACATATAGTTTTTAGTCTATCTATTGAAGGCCACTTTCTTTTGAGCAATTTAAATGTACACCAATCATCTAGCATTCAAATACATAGAATCTAATAGCTTGATGATAATTTATTCATAGTCTCATGCTTCAATGAAAGTTAATGTTCAAATCTACCTTATTTTGGAATTTATACTATAAATAAATAAATAGATAGAGTGTATTGAAAAAATAAGGGCAATGTTTTAAAATTGTTGTAATCAATAATGTTCAAGATAAAGGAATTACACAGATAACTAAGGAATTTTGTTTGAATCTTCATTGTGACTCATGTAAAATATACTTTGACTCAAAAATTCAAGGATGTGAATAATAAAGTCTACAAAGAAGAATCCACTTTTAGTTGCTAAATGCTTTGAATTCTTGTAAGCTCTGACACTCAATGGACCAAGCATCTTATTTTTATAGTAAAAACGATCTTATCATTAGGTAGAATAAGGGGATAAATATATTTTAAAATGCCATGTTGTAATCATGGCCCTACACATTGCTACCACAAAGTCTCCAAAACCTCATTTCATCCATCATGTAGAGCTAGTGCATACAATAATTGAATACTCAAAATTGACTTTTTTTTTTCTTCAAGCCTCCCAAAATGAAGGAGCAAGGAAACTCAAAACCTTCTTGAAAGAAAGGTGTATTACCATTGGTCCCAAAAAAACAATACAAAAAACTTGCTCTTGACTTGGGTTAGGTTGTTTATTCCTTTTGCAATGAATATATCCTATCATTTGCACACCTCCACCAAAAAAGACACCCACTTTGAGTCTTTGACCAGCCACCATTTCTCATTCCATGAGAGAATTTAGGGGTGTTTCACACTATGGCCATCCAAGTCGAGAGGTTGTCAATTCCACCAATTAGATTTGAGAAACCATGATTTTCACCAATCAGATTTCAGAAAACCATGGCCTCATGACTTGGACGGCCATATTGTGAAACAGCCCTTAGAAAAGGCCAACTGGACATGGACCTTGGTCACCAACGTAAAGAACAACTCCAGTTCAGCCACCCTACCAAAAAAATAATATCAATAACTTACTCTTGGTGGAAACCCCACTTTGTGGTACTTCAATCTTGCAGTGAAATCTTGCATTTGCAAAAATAAGTAAATAATACTAATTCCAATGCAATACTAATATACGAGTTTCTACCAGCAGCACTTCTTCACAAGTAATGTATATATTTCTACATTGAATAGGGTTCTTAACCCCTAAAGGCCAAAGGCCATTTTTCTGTCAAAAACCACTCAAAACTGTCATTTTTGCTATCTTCATCCAAAAGAACAAAAAAAAGTGTTTTTATAGAATCCAACTATAGCATCTTGTACTTTGTTTGTTTGAGATCATGAGGTAAGAATTTCATGAAGTTTGACCGTATAGATTGGAAGATATGAGCATTCAAAGTTAAAAAACATAGTTTTTTTTAAACACTGTTTTGCAATTTCAGATGACTTTGATTGTCATTTGTTGAATTTTTTTGCACTATGGAATTTGAATTAAAAAAAATTTATGTTCAAGAATTGAGTTGAAAGTCTAGGATTTTTTTTTTAAATGCTTGATTTTTATTCTTAAAAAAATTATTAAGTAGATGTAGGTTCAAGATTGAAAGAGAAATCGTTAATAGCTTTAAGATGGAATTGAAACACAATAATCCCAAGAGTGAGAGTGTTTTAGCAAGAAAATTTAACCTTATCAAACAATTTTTTTTGAAAAAATGTAAAAATTGCATTCGGAATTGAATCCTATAAGTTATTTTTTCAAGAAGATGCTCAAGCTACTCAAAAAACAAGATTGTTAATAACTTTCACATAACTAATCCAAATGAAATGAATCAAAGCTTCACACGTAGACAAAAATATAATATATAAGATTAAAAAAAATTCTAATTTAGTTTCAAATTTTTGTGGATTTATTTTTCTGCCCACTGAGTTAAAATTTGGGCTTTTTGTTGTATAACTTTTGCTCCCGGGCACCAATTGAAATAAAAATTACATTCCCATGAAGCTAATCAATTTTCCTATCTTATGTGATAGTTTCAAAAAGTTTCACTAAAAATTAAGATCATCGGAACCTACTTGAACTCCAAATTGTTCCCCAAGGGGACAATGGGATTTTAGGGGTTAATAGACCCATACTAATTAACCAACATTTCACACTATATAAATATCTACCTTAGTAGTACATCAATAGTTATTTATTGAAGTGTGTGAGGGCTCTACATCATGTTTCAAACATCTAAAGTTTTCCAAAATAAGTCCTTTTAATTTTTTGTCCCCTACAATCCCTATTCATTGTACAAGGTTATTACATTGGAACCAAAAGTGCTAAAAGAAGTGGATTTTGTTTGTCAATGAGTTGCTTAATCCGAGTTGGCAAAATTCTAAATATGGGCTACCCTGCAGTAAGTATGTTAGTTGACTGAAAAATTGTACTTAGTCTCAAGTGATTATAACGTAGGAGGTCCATAAACTAACCATCTAAGGGATGGAATTGAATTTTGGGGTGGTGAAACATCTTGATGTATTTTTTAGTAAATTTGTTTTGAAAGACAAGTGGAATAGGCATCTAACCCAAATCATTTCATATTTTTTTGGACCTTTGTGGAATTAGTTACAAATTTTTGAAGTTGAAAAAAACTTGTCATTTGTAGTTATGAAAACCGACCACCTCTTGAAATGTGCACATTTGGTACAATAAAGAAAGAAAAATGTACCTTTGAGTCATCTTTGCCTTTGATACCCGGTCAGAGTTCGAGCCTCTTACCTATACGGTAGAATTAGTTATAACTAATAACTTAAGCAATTCCTTGCATATCCTTGAGCAATATAAGGCAATGTAAATATTCTATCCACATGTAGAAGGATAGAAATCATGGGGATTGCAAATTTTTTGTAATCTTCATTCCCCAAAATTGAAAATGCTATGCAATTCAAAAGTGCTCCGAACCCATAGCCAATGTTTAGTCTCTTTCAATTCCAATCATTCAGGAACTGCTTCTCCATTCACTACTTCCTACATTCTTGCTCACTACTTTGGAACATGTGTCACGAGCTTATTAGTCCCAACCTTGAAAAGGAGAAAATAACATATTTGAAGCTTTGGTTGGAAATATGTTCCAACCTTGATTGTAAATAATTACACCCTATAAGTTGGGTAGGACTTTTTGGTTGGAAATGAGTGTTTCTACCATACCTATTTATAGTTCCTTCAAATTGCCCTGATCTAAAACTTTCATCTTCAAAATCTGTACATCTCCAAAATCAATTATGTACCTATGTGCAAAAAATGCTTTTAAAACCAAACTTTAACCCTTTATAACTTTTGCATATTGCATCCAAATTTCATATTCTCTGGTCCATTGGAACCTCTTTTCACTTGCCAACAAGTCAATATGAAAACCTAACTAGTCTAATAATAGTAACTAGGCACAATACCAATTTGTGGCAATTTTGTGTGTACTCACTTTATAAACTAAAAAAGTTAAGGTAAAACAACCCATTGCAATCAAATGATCCATAGTCAACACCTAATGACCCCATGATGGTTTTTCTTACCACAATCAATATCTAACCTAACTCCAATGGAGTGATTAGTGACCTTAGTAGGAACATCCTACTTTTTAATGTAAATCATTGTAGGAAGTGGCTTTCTACGGCTTTCCACATAAGAAATTATTGTGATTGCTTTAGGTGATTAAGATGAGTATATTGGATATAGTTTTTATTGGTTATGGGGTAGCCTACTAAATCTTGTGGGAAAATCACTTCAAAAATTCACAGCAAATTCATACTTTGTTCAAAAAATATAACTTCAATTGCTCTCACTATTTCTCACACTTGTCTTCGTGTGAGAAAAAATTTGAATTTTTTTTCAGCAATGGTAAGTTATGAAGGTAGACTCCAAATTCTGACCACAATGGATTGTTTTACCTTGGCAAAGGCGCTTGCAACCTTTTTTTTATTATGACTAGGAAGTTAATTACCTTTTTTATTATGACTAGGAAGGTCAAAACCATTTTTAATGTTTGGATTTGCACATGCAAGGGAGGCCTTTTTGTACAAATGTGGAGGATATAAAATAATATATTTTAAAATTCCCCTTGGTAGGAACATGTCTACCTACTAGGAAAATATACCATAGAAATTTTAGCTAAAAATCATTAATTCAAATGGCTCAATAGTATAAAAAAATCCTTTTATGTCAAAATGTGACAAATTAACAAAATTGACTTTTAAATATAAAATGATTTTCTTAAATCTTTGAAAAATAAGGGATACAATTTCTTTTAAGATATCTAGAAAAGCGGTTTTTGGTTTTGGCATTGAATTCATACTTCAAAAGTTATAGTACTCCAAAATGCCAGGTATTTCTCATAATCACCTTTATCTCATTAATCAAAATGTAATGACTCAAAGTATATATATATATATATATAAACCTAGAGAATCAAATTCAAAATTTTATTTCTTAAAAAAAGTGATTTTTAAAGAAATTACATATTATGCAATAATTTTTTAACCATGTAGTTAAAGGTTATAATAATTGTTGGGCCTTAAAGCTACTCCTTGACTCCTTGGGCATGTGTTATTTGAATTTTCAAAGAAAAATAAATAAAAACTCCATCCATAGTGAGCTATCTAAAATTGCTATGTTGCCAAAAAATGGTGTTTGGACCTTTAGGGATTAAGTAAATGATTTACGCTATCCCCCCAAAGTAGTTTCTATGGTGACCAATCTGTCTTTTGAGAGTTAATCCTAGAATATGAGGGTAGTTACTATAGAGATCATTCTTTTTGATGCAATGTAAATGATGTGCTTAAAAAAAAGATCCAAAATCACTCATGGGAAGGTAAAGTACTATGCCAAACCTATCTTTTTCATACAAAATTCTAAGAATGAATGTATGTGCATGTGTTTTAGATAAAATGATTCTTTTCCATCTATCAATCATTTTTAGGCTACCTAATTGAAACAAACAATTGTTTGAAAGTGTATCATAAAGATGTGGTATTCAATAAAAATGAGACCTAAGAACATCAACCCTAAAGGAACTCATGGAATGTTTTGTGTCCTTTTGATGGTCAAATAGGCTTTGTGCATATTGAAAATTGGATGATTTTCACCCAAATTATTTTTCCAACTTTATTGATGCTATGTCCACATCATTAAATTCAGTTGAAGATCATTAAATCAAATTCAAGAAATTTTAGTTCTTTTATATATTTGTATGATACGTAGTATAATTTTCCAAAAAATTATATACCATCTAGTGTATTTCAATGCTTTAAGTTTATTCCCTTTAAACTTGATTTTGACATTCAAAATTATTCTTTTTGTTGTTGAGGAAAAAGAATAAAATGGAGCTCAATTTGAAATGTTGTTTGTATTCAACTTAGAAATCCTTAAAAATTTCTTAAAATAAACATTTTAGTAAAGTTTGAAGTTAAGGATCCATAATTATATTTCTATAAATGGATTTCTACAAAAATACTTTATACCACAATGTTCTACACAATAAATTACTTCTATATTGAATTTTTGAATTTTTGAACATAAATTGCATTTCATAAGAATTTTTGTCATTTTTTTCCCTAGAATTTATGATAATTTCAAATTTTCACTTTTAAAAAGAAATAATGAAAAATAAGAGACATATGATCACATCTCAAGATATAAAACCAACAAATGTCACTCATAAAGAGCAAAAAATAGAAGATCAAGAATGAGGAACTTTCAAGTTTGACTACACAAGCATAGACTCTGTCTTTTATGGGATAAAAACCAACTCCATGATCACACATCTAAAGTTCTAAACATCATTTTGAAGTTCATTTGAAATCTCTGTTATTTTATTTTATTTCATTTCTAATTGGTATGTATCAAAATGCCACTTCCTGATTAATTTGAGTGTCAAATGGCAACTTTCTAAAACTTGTATATCCATTTGGATCTTCCATCAACAAGAATTTTTTTGCAATTGTCTTTATTTCAATCATATCAATTTATCATTCACACTCCAAAAGATGAAAAAAGAGTCAGAAAATGTTATGGGCTTTGCAAATAAAACAGCTATGTAGAAATGTCAAGCTTCCTCTCAATATGAACAACCACTGAATAACAATCAACACAAATTGATCCTAACTGCCATTTCTAGTACTGTACAGATACCAACTTTTAGAAAAAAAACATTTTGGAATATATGTAACCTTAGGATCTTGTAGTAAACTAATTTGAAAAGATATAAAAAATATTCAAAAGTTTTCTTTTTTTTAACTATGCAAGAACTAAATAGCCACACTTCAAATGTATCAAAAATGTTCCAAATTGTGATTACTCATTGGATTCATTCTTCACATCAAGTTGGCTACATGCTTGAAAATTTTCAAATCTTTTGAAATTGCATAATATATAGGAAAAAAATAATAAATAGAAAAAGTAAGTATGATCCAAAATACTAAATTATTAACAATTTATATATAGAGAAATGTCAATTCCAATGGTTGTAATGTTGTCATTAAAAACCTACACCTTATATATATATTCCTAAAATATTCAATATTCAATTAATGAAGGATTTCAAACTATTTTGCAAAGTAGGGATTTTCTAACTACCCGCAAACTATTCCAAACAAAAAATTCCTTATAATTTATGACTAATTGATCAAAATAGAATGATTCAAAGATTTTCATATAGAAATAAATCTCAAAAAACACTTCGCGATTTTGGGTGATTGCAAGAAACACTTGTCCTTTTTTTGTCCCCTTGACCTTTAGTAGGTATTTTTTTGCTCATAACTTTTGCATCTTTTGTTCATTTGACTTGAAACTTGAAATGAAGGTGATTAAAAAAGTTTTACATTTTGTGTAATTTTTTCAATTTTTTCAAAATTAGTTTACTATTTTAAAACTGCCCCCGATTGGGTGTCTACTTTAGCCATTTTAGGGGGTTTTAGTCCTATTTTAGACCCCAAAATGAAAATTTTGAGCTGAAAATTGGCATGCAAGGACCTCACCTAAAGTTACACAAGACCACAAAGAGATTTTTTGAAAATACTATATAGTTCAACCTCCACATGTTGTCAAAGTGGCTGACTTTGCGCAAGTGTAGAGAATAGAATTAATTTTTTCCAAAGATGAAATTTGTTGGAAAAGAAAGACCTCAACTTGGAGGAAAAACAGATTTTTCATTTTTATTTTTTGAATTTTTTTACTATTTTTACCAAATTAGTGAAAAAAGAGCTATTTTCATTGTATTTTCCATTGTCTATAACATTTAGAGAATTTTTTTCTTAAGTCTGAATTTCAAGAGACATAATATTCTCATTTCTCTTCAAATTATCCATATTTTTTTCAATTTAAGAAAAATTTATTCCAAAAGTCACAAGACTCACAAGACTCACTGATTTTGAGCCATTTTGAGCCAAAACCGGTAAGTGTTTCTTGCAATAACCCTTTTGAAAGAATTTTTTGTTGTGCAAATTGATTACCAAGCAAAGAGAACTACCGTATGATATTATACAATAACTTTTTATTATGCAGTCAAAGGTTATGAATTTTTGGGCCTTAAAATTACTCCTTGAAAACATGTTGTGTGAAAATTTCAAAGAAAAAAAAAAAAAATTCCATTTATAGCAAGGTGCCCAAAATTGCTATGTTGCCCTAAAGCATAGTTTAGTGCTTTAGGGGTTAAAGTTTTAGAATACAACATTTTATAAATCATACTTCTTCTAAACATTGGATATTATAGCTTCAATTTCATTAGAAAAAGAATGGGGCCTCAAAAGGCTAATATAGCTAGCCTAGTAGAGCAAAAAGTATAGGTAAAAAATGATGGATTTTTTTCAAGTTGTTTTTAAGTTGTTTTTTTATGAAGTTTGAAGTCCAATATCTAAAACAACATTTTAAAATATGAAGTAATACAAAAATTTCTTCATACCACAATGTTCTATTCTATAGTTTACATCTACTCTAAAAATTTTACATTTTTTGAACACAAATTGTATTTCATTAGGATTTTCTTCAATTCTTCTTCAAAAATCCATGGTAATTAATTAAAAATTTTCACTAAAAAATTAAAAATTTAATGACAAATATAAGAAATGTATTTACATCCTTGAAAAATAAAATAAAATAATTATCTTATAAAGAACAATTTTAAAGAGGATAAAGAACAAGGGACTTTGAAGTTTGACTTTATGGGCCTATCAACTTGGTTAATAAGAGAAAATTTGGACTCTCTACAAGGCTTTTAAGTTTTGATAAACCATATATTTTTGGAGGCTTGATAAAATGAAATCTCATACAAAAAAATATCCACTTTATGTGAATATTGAGACCAATAAACAATGTATTTGTGGACATAATCTATTTTCTCATACAAAAAAATATCCTAATGAAATACAATTTGTGTTCAAAAAATGTAAAATTTTCTCATACAAAAAAATATCCACTTTATGTGAATTTTGAGAATTTTCGGGTGGGCAGGCTTTCAAATGCAGGTAGTGAACATATTCTTCTTCTAAATAGTGATGGATCTTGAATCAAATTGATAAATTTTTCCCAAATATCTTGAAAAGCATAATAGAATATAATTTGTATAAAATAATAGTCTTTGGAATCTAGGACTAGAGGAGAATATAACATTAGAGAGGTTATTGCTTTAGAGATGAAGTGTGGCATTAATGACACTTGAAGATTTTTTTTAGTAGATTATAGTTTTATAGCATTCTTGGACTGAAATCATATTCACCAAAGTGACCTCTAGATTCCAAATTTCAATGAAAGTTGATTTTATTTTTTTTAATTAAATTTTTTTTTAAACTTATTTTATATATCTTTAATTCATTTAAATCACAATGAAGAAAATTAGATATCACTTTAGAGAGGTTATTGGCTTATATAAGTTTACTTGATAGGAATTCTAAGATAGGGTGCTCTAAAAGTGACCTTGCTCTAATAGTAACCACTAATACATAGTGTACATTTTACTTCCTTGAATGTACCAACAATGTATGTTTCAGAAGGGGATTGCTTTTAGGAACCATTGCCTTTCAACTTCAAAAAATTTGTAAGTAATTTGAAGAAGGTTCAAACAATATGAAATGACTTGCTTTAGATGCCAATTTCATTTTTTCTTCCTATAAAATTAATTCAAAATTGTTTCTAGGAATTTTGCTCTCTCCAAAATGCAATCAATTCTATAAAGGTTGCTTTAATCCTTGAAGTCCCAAGGCCATTTTCTTCTCAAAAATGACTCAAGGCCATAATTTTTGCTATGTTCACGAAAGAAAGGAAAAAAAACATTTTTTTCAAAATCTAACCATAAGATTTTGCACTTGGGTGATTGCAAGAAATACCTGTACTATTTGTTGCATTTTCATGATTTTTTTTGGGCGTACTTTAAAATTAGAAAACCAAGTTTTAAAAAATTTGAAAAATATGACTAATGTATACACCTTTTAGACAAAGGTATCCAGGGAAGGAATTGCATAGAAAAGTTCTTTACGTAGGAGAACTTGAAAAATACTAAGTCTTAAGAAAATACTTATCTTCATGTTTTAATTAGGGAAAAATAGTAAAAATAATTATTCACAAAAATAAAAACTACCCATTTGCAACAACTCTATGGAGATGGTCATTCACCAAAAAAACCACCAAAATAATATTTTATATGTTTCAAAATACAAGCAAAAAGGAACTCTTTTTGTAGACCTCCACACCACATAAAATTAACTATTTAAAAGAATCCTTACTTGAAGAGCTAAAAGTCTACTAAAAAACCATCTCATCCAAATTTCATCTCAAAATCATTAAATAAAAGGTACTCCTTAGTATTAAAAACCCTAAATTACAAAGTGTGACACATTGATTGGGGTCTATTTTTGGATAGTAAATTATTTTTGAAAATTATGAAAAAACAAGGGAAGGTTTATAATAATTATAAGTACCGTTCCTACAAATATAGAGTCAATTAAAGCCAAAAAAAAAAGTTATGGCCAAAAAACAGATAAGAATGCAACTTGTGATCAAAAATAGTACAAGTGTTTTTTGCAATCACCCACTTTACTTGTTTGTGATCATGTGGTAAAGATCTCATAAAGTTTGACCATATTGATTGAAATATGTTAGCATTTAAAGTTGGAAAAAAAAGCTTTTTAAAACTCTAGCTTGCAATTTCAGATTCAAAGGGTGATTGCAAGAAACACTTAAAGCCTTTTGTCACACCTTAGTTTTTGATTTCTTTTTTGGCCATAACTTTTGTGTTTTAGCTCCAAATGACTTGAAATTGATAGGAAAGCTACTAATAGCTATTATGTATCTATAATGAATTTTGGAGATTTTTCAAAAATGATTTATTATTTTTAAATAGCCCCAAAAATTTCTCAAAATACTTGATTTAGGTTTTTTTTAGCACTGTTTATCTTCCAAAAAACGAATTTTGACCTAAAATTTAGAGATGATTGTCTCTTAGTAGACTTATAGCTACTCTCCAAAGGAATTCTAAAAATACTTATTTTTATATGTTGTAGAAGTCTCCAAAGAGAGCTTCATTCTGCATTTTTTTTCCAAAGGTATAAAACATTATTTTGGTGAGTTCTTTTGTTTAAATCTCATCAACAAAAAGTTTTTTCAGGTTTTATATTTTTACTTATTTTAAAAAAAATACCATTTTTTACAAATTAAAATGTCACAAGTTGTATTTTCTTCACTGGAACTTTGGACATAGAATTCTCATAGAATTCCAATGAAGAAAATACAACTTGTGACATTTTAATTTGTAAAAAATGGTATTTTCTTTTTTAAATACATAAAAATATAAAACTTGAAAAAACTTTTTGTTGATGAGATTTGAACAAAAGAACTCACCAAAATAATGTTTTATACCTTTGGAAAAAAATGCAGAATGAAGCTCTCTTTGGAGACTTCTACAACATATAAAAATAAGTATTTTTAGAATTCCTTTGGAAAGTAGCTATAAGTCTACTAAGAGACAATCATCTCTAAATTTTAGGTCAAAATTCATTTTTTGGAAGATAAACAGTGCTAAAAAAAACCTAAATCAAGTATTTTGAGAAATTTTTGGGGCTATTTAAAAATAATAAATCATTTTTGAAAAATCTCCAAAATTCATTATAGATACATAATAGCTATTAGTAGCTTCCCTATAATTTTCAAGTTATTTAGAGCTAAAACACAAAAGTTATTGCAAAAAAAATATCAAAAACTAGGGTGTGACGAAACGCAACAAATAGTGCAAGTGTTTCTTGCAATCATAGATGACTTCAAGTCTTCAACTATAATTTGAATAAGTTTTTTGCACTTGTACACGCTTTGAATTTAATTTTTTTTGTATTGAAGAATCAAGTCAAAAGTCTAGGAAATTTTTTCAAAAAAGCACACACTCAATTTTCATTCTTTAAAAAATTGTTAAGTAGATGCAAGTCCAAAATTGAATAAAAAAATAAATCATCAATAACTCTAAGATAAAATTGGAACACAATAATTCCAATAGTGAGATTGTTTTACCAAGCGTACTTAACCTTATTTAATAGTTTTTTTTTTTTAAATTGTAAAAAATGCATTCAGAATGAAATCTTTAAGTTATTTTAAAAAAAGAATGCTCTGACTAACCCCAAAACAAGATTGTCCATAGCTTTCACATAATAAATCCAAATGGAATGATTCAAAGCTTCCCATATGTATAAAATTACAATCTAGAAAAAACTAATTTTTTTTAGGGTGAGGTAGTTTTTGCCCACCAAACCAAGAAAAGGACTTTTTGTGCCATAACTTTTGCTCTAGAGCATTAATTGAAATAAAAATTATATTCCCACAAACCTAATGTGTTTTCCTATCTTCACAAAAAGTTTTAAGAAATCTTGATAAATATATTTGAATAGTAAAGACATGTCAAAATCCATTTTGTTCCTCAAGGGGACAAGGGGACTTTAGGGTTTAACAGCCAACTACCTTATAAAGGAAAGACCATTCCCTGGCATAAGAGGATTTCTGGCCCCCAAGAAGACTGTTTCAAGGGTGTTCCCAGAAACTATTCCCACTGCTGCAGACCAGCCCCCCTATTGGTCTGAATTTTTGAATTTTGAAAAAAAAAAATTAAAAACTTTTTTTTTCAAAAAATTTCAGATTGTTAAAAAAAAGAAAGAAAATGATTAAATTTTTTTTTTCTTCAAGAAAACATTTTAAAATATTTAATATTTAATTAAAATAATTAATTAATAAATAATTTTTGACGTGGCAGTCGCTCGACCACATCAGTACTGCGTTCCCAGAGTTCCCAATGTGTTCCCAGAATTTGGGAACTTGTAGTCTTGTAAACCAGCTGAAAATCCTCTTATGTTCACTCATAATGTTGTGCCTCTAAGTGCAACAAACATAAGGTATTGTTTCAGTTGTTCAAACAAAGAAACAATGCATTCATTGGTGTAAATCACAAAATTGGTGCAATGTGGGACCAACAACACCAAAACTAAGATCCAAAAGAGTTTGATGCCTTGTTTCTTTTCTACTATTCTCATGTATGACACCCCTATTTCAAACTGGGGTTTCCTTTACGATTACCTGTACAGTATTACCTTCCCAGTCCATAACTTTACATGCAGTTCCCCCCAAATCACCGGTGAGCACGGCCGAGGCCCCTCCGATCGCACTGCAAAAGCAAGCCTGACGACAGCGGAGGCCCCAGAGTGATGTCAGTCCCGACCTCCCACTCCCACGTGCTGGAACCTCCAGGAAGACAAAAAACCAAGTTCGCAAGCTATAATAAGTTAATCCGTCTAGATTCGCAAGTCTGGACAATAAAATCCGTCCCGAGCTCCTGTAGACTTGTGGCCTCCGGGCTCCTCCTTCACGCCTGCCTTGTGCATATCACCGCTCTCATGCATGTGCAGATCCCCCCGTCGCAGGCCCCGATCCGGCCCTCCCTCGATCGATCGATCAGCTACCCGGCTTACTGATCCTGTTACTGTCCTCCTACTTCAGCCCATGTTCACTGCAATCTAAACCTTTTTATTCTCATCTAATTATTATAAACTATCACCTATTGTAAGATTATACCAGTCAAACAAGGCCATCTTTCAAAATTGAGAGGCGATATTTTCGCTAAGTGACGGGCAAAAATTACGTCACTAGGAGGACAACTTCATCGCCACTGTCAGTACTAAGCTTTTGGAAAGCTGGGTAGTGACTGAGAAAGGTAAATTGCGGGTGTCACTCACCTGCAAATGTGGTACTGTACAATTCAGGAACAGGCAAGTACCGGTACCCAATTTCAATCGAGTGCAATTCCCAAAATCAGGCGTCACTCACCTTGGCTACATACATGCAAAAGTGCGGGCAAAAGTACGTGGTAAGTAACTACTGTACAATTCAGTTCAGTAACAGTGAATTACTCCATTCCAATCGATTGCAATTGGAAACAGTGGGACTCACTCACTGTGCTCACATGCACGCACGATTGGGACGCAAAATCAGTGAGGTGGGAGCTATGTAAGGTAGCTTCGTTCGTTCCCACACGTACGGAAGTTCTACATCCTCCCCAGCCTGCGTAGCTCTCCCGTGCGAACCTTCGGCGGAAACAGGGAAAGCTGCTCCGGAGGTGGAAGAAAAGGGACTGTAGACACTGGTCGAGGACTTGAAAGAACTGGAAACGTCAAGTTCGTGATGAATCCCTGCAGGGTAACGGCAGGGGGTTGCTTTGGAAGAGAAATTGTAGAAAATTGAAAATAATGGCCTTTTCGGCGGGACTGGGGGTATTTTGACTATACAAAAGTGTACTAGAGTTACTAGACTATGATGAAAAAGTGTTGAAGGAGATACAAGTTTTCAACCCATGTGACCATGTGGATTGAAAGATTAGAACATTTGCAGTGAGTAGAAAACTCTTTTTCATTCCTTTGATATAGGGTCAAGAGACTTCGAGCCCTCTTGGAGTAAATTTTCTGTTATAGATGAATTTGCTTCTCTCTACCACTGAGTTCTAAATCCTGATAGGTACACCTGTGAAAAAGTTCAAAAAAAATATGGAGGATAGCTTACTCTAAATCACCCTGCAACCTCCTGACCTAAATCTTTAACAAAGATCTAATTACCGGGCCACAAACTAGCACCGGTAAACATTTCGGGTTCAGGCCTGACCCGCACCAAAGGAATGGAATCTCGCCAACTCAACCAAATTGACATTTGATTCAGAAGTCGTTCACTGTTTCCTATCATTCGTAGCACTCAGGCACAGTTTTCTTTCCAGTAGGTGGAATTCGGCGCAGCCTGTACGCTATCCCTGGATGGGCCTTAGCTTGGACAGTCACTGGGCTGCTAGCTAGCTTGGCGGGCTGGCTGCTGGCTTGCTTGCAATATATAGACGTTGCATTGATCTGAGCTCCAGCACCACAGTCATCGATCATTCAGTCCTTCGTGATCAACGGAGCAATACCTAGCTACTATTGATCTAGCAATCGTACGTACGTGTCTGTCTGAGCTCCCAACATTCAGTCTTTTGGGAGTTGCTCGTTAGTTCAAGTGCGTGCTTTGCTTGTGTTGTTGATAGGTACCGAGTTTGGAGACTGAGTGGGTGTTAGTAGCGTTTTCTAGATGTGAGTACTTGTCAGAGTGAGTGAATTCATGGTTGTGAAATCATCTTTCTGCAGGTCTAGCGAGTTTGTGAGTTAATTGGATCAAGCTCTGGACCTACGGTAGTTTTGTATGCGCGACTCGGGAGCTAGCTAGCGAGGGAGGAGCATGCATCTGTGAATTGCACTTGTTGCGATAGGTTTAGAGATCGATAGTGTAACTGAACCATTGGAAGGATGTATACATTCGTTTCCTTTGTGGGTACTTTGGAAGTCATTTTTTTCTCTTTAATTGTTGCTGAATCGGAATATTGAAGGCACACTGACCTTGCCGACGCTTACCATTCGATGCAGAAACGTACAGTTGCTGAATCTCTACGAGTTTCTGGGCTAGCAGACAAGCCATCTGACGGGTCCTTGAAGTCATAGTTAATTGCTGTGGAAGATTGGAGCGTGAATCTGGTTCTAGTCGCAAGCTAGCTACCGTGAGTACCGATCATTGCAAGTTTGCATCCGCGAGTCTACTTCAACAGCCATATCAAATTAACTGGACCGCAAGAAAAGCTTGACTCGCTGCGTTCAGCTGCATTTTGTCCAGCGAGTTGTGACATGGGAGCGTGAGAATCATTCAGAGACACGTGATCCAGAATTCAAGGGTGGGCTAGCTAGCTAGCTGCACAGCTTGAAGTCGATCGGGCTGCTTTGGTATTTCTGGCTAACTTTGAATACCAGACCAGGTCGCACCATAATAATGGAAGCACTGGAGTGTTTTCAATAATTTCAAAGCTGAATGATCTGTCGCCTGCGTGCTTTTTGCGGTGAATATTCAGTTCCACCCTCCGAACGAGTTTCCATTTCAGTAGCGTTAGCATCGGATTCGTGATTCTCGACATATCAGAACTCGGTATATCCGGCCTGTGCCAGCGACTCGTTCAGCGCAGAAAATTCTTCTCATGGCAACTGCTCATGGACTCCAGGATGAGAATCCTCTCTTCTGGCCTATACAAGTTGGCAACATGACATTGAATCACAGGTGAGTAACTAATCACAGGTGAGTAACTAATCAAATACGACTGTAACAACAGACCTGCTACGTTCATACTAATTTCTCATCGCTTAGCTTGCATTAGAAATAACTTACTGAGTTGGTTTATTGCAGATATGTTTCGCAGCTTTAGAATTACTCTTCTTTGATCGATCTGTCTTTGGATTCTGAATTTTCACGTTTGCTGTTCAAAGTTTGAATTGAATGGACCGCACAAGCAGTGCTGCTTAACTAAGTGAGCTTAACTTGAGGTCGGTGATTAAATTTACGTGCAGAGTGGTGCTGGCTCCTATGACAAGATGCCGTGCAATTGGCGGCATTACACAGGCAGCTCATGTGGAGCATTACACACAGAGAGCATCTCCTGGAGGCCTTCTCATCACTGAAGCCAATAATATTTCTCCTGAAGCGAGTGGGTAGGTGTATTCTCCACTCATGTTAGATTCTCTTTTCAAGACTTTTGATTTTCCGTTGCTTTCCGGAATTCTGTTTTGGCCTACCTCTCATTTCCTATGTCCACGTAGCGAAGTTCGTAAATAATTATAAAGCACCCACCAACAGAGTAAACATCTGGACTCTATTCGTCTCCGTCTTCTCAAGTCACCAAGAATTATGCTTTACTCCATGGATAAGAATTCTCCACGTTCCTAGCTAGCTAGGTTTATACAACAACACTTTCAGATACTCCCTTAGCTTGCAGTTAATTGTGTAGCCTGTAAATAGGACGCTTCATGTTCCTCCAGCAGGACCACGAACCACGTTCCTGCAATGTTGCCTAATGTCCTAAAACAATTATAATAATCTATTCAAGCAACCTGCAAATGGATGATGACGGTGCCACGTTGGCACAAGATCTGGAACAAAATCAGAATCCAACAATCACGTGAGTGGTGCGAGATCGCTTCACAAGGAAAATACAGTGTTCTGCAATCTTCGATCTGTAGCTTTAGAATCGTCTTATTTCGTAGATTTTCGAGATTTCCAAGTTCACCATTCTCTTGCTCATTTTCAGTTCTAGTTAGTTACTAATCCCAGTCCGAGTTGGTCTGAGACGGGGTCAGTATCGATCTAGGACCGGGCCCATCATCGTAGAGGCAATAATGAAGGAATGAAATCCTTGTAAGCTAGCATCATGTGCTCTTCGGAAGGACCTCTGAACCTGAGGGCCGTAGTGAAGATCGAATTTACCACACCATTAGAACTACTTAATGAAGAGTAATATCAATTTAATACTCCGTCGTGTTTAACAGAACAATCGCAAGCGGAGTCATGAATCTAGTTGCAATGAGCACTTTTTATTTTATATGCAGTTACGTTGTTGACTACCTGTGAGAAGAATTTGTACTGTAGCTACTACCGACCCTATTCTGTTCCTGGCTTCGTGTTAAAGCGAGGTTTCACTGGCAAACTCTTCAAGTGCCATAGTTTGCTTTTGTCAGTGAAAAGCCTGTGATTCGCATACGGTTGGGAAGTAGGCCGATTATTGACTTAGCTGACGCAGTTTGGTGCTTACATTCGAACGTCACTTTCCCAGCACAGCACCGTCGAAGTGTGACGCCTGGCTAGCTGTTGCAGAACACAAAGCCCTTGAATTGTCAGCTAAGCTGCTACGTACCAGTTGCAATTGGTGGGAATTCTGCACTAGAGTACAACGTACTAGATTCGAGAACATGGTTGCAGAGACTCGCATGAGTTCGATCTCTGCTTCACGTTCGGCACCCTGAACAGCTTGCACAACAAGCAAGCGTCGCTGCAATCGAACAACAACTAGTACAGGTGGTAGGAAATTAAGGAAGAAGGCACTGAGAAAATCAGTCTGCAAGTTCCGCTGACAAAATCATTTGAGAATTGTTAGCAAGATACGACGGTACTTAATTTGGAGATCTCGTCTGGTGGGAGCTGTTGGCGCTAGTTCAGCAGCTTTTTCCCTTTGGGGGAAGAATGTCCAGTTTGTTTCCACTACGCAGATATCAGAAGTTTCTTCGGTGATTTTGCACTAGGATCGGGGTAATGAGGGAAATAGGGGAAGTCAGCGGCAGAAATCCTCTCTCACTCTTGGAAGTTGGAACCACTTTAATTAAACCGCACGTTATTGGCAATTTTAGAACCGCAGGTAATCTCTGCCTTAGCTAGCCTGTGTTTGCGCACACAAACGCAGGAGATTGAAATCCAAAATGTCCATCTATCTATACTGTCTTGGGTTTTTGAAGAATTCAGGAATAAGAACCTAGCAAGGCTACACTAGTAATGGAATTTGGACACGAAAGGACAGTTTCCCAGTTCCAATTTTAATTCGGTATGAATTCTCCTATGAATTGCCCAGTGTGGGGTCGGTTCAAATTCTCCATCTCTGGTAATATATAACTAATCTAATTTTAGTTGGGTGGTTTTCATTCGATCAGGTTTGTGAATTCTCCGGGAATCTACACAGAAGAGCAGGTGGAGGCATGGAAGAAAGTGGTGGACGCGGTGCACGCCAAGGGCGCCTACATCTATTGCCAAATCTGGCACGTCGGCCGCGCCTCCCACGCCTGTAAGCCCAGTCACGCCAAGCCCAATCCACCTTCACTCTGAAACTGAAGACAAAACTCCCGAAATTAGTTCATGCATCCATCTATGGAATTTTGTTTTCAGTGTCCAGCTAGTGGACGTCTGTTTCGTTAAATTGGCGGTATTCCTATACTTTGGAACCTTTCGAAACGCTTACCAGTCTGCAACAGAAATCCATACAATCGTGTCTTAGGTTTTTGAGAGGTCTTGAATTTAGTTACATATACGTCACGATCTTTGACGGCGGAATCGTGCCAGGTTAACGAAATTGACTACAGTGGTGATAGGAAAGGAAACACTTGGAAACATGGTTTGGAATGGAATTTGGACATATATTGGTCCAACTTCCATAAACACAATTATAGAACATAATTCTACACTGGAGTTGAGACTGGAGTTCAACTGTTCGACTACTATACTTGGAATTTGAATGAATTACTCCGGGACCTCGCTGGTCCAAATCAAATAAATCTAGAAATTTTTGAATTCTACTATTCATCTTTGATCTGACGCCAAGGCTCTATTGATCAACTAACTCTCTGTGCGCCATGCATGCGTGCAGTTCACCAGCCGAATGGTCAGGCTCCCGTGTCTTCGACTGCGAAGGCCATCCAGGCGCCGTTCCAAGTGCGTCTGGCGGACGGGGTGCTGGCGCCGTTCCCGGAGCCGCGCTCGCTGGCCACGAAGGAGATTCCGCCCATTGTCCAGCAGTTCAGAGTCGCCGCCCGAAACGCCATCGCCGCCGGTGAGTACTTCAGTCGTGACAATTGCAACCACTCCTACTGAATGTTTGGAATAAGCTTAGAAGATATTTGGCTACATCGGCAGTTGAAAGGAGTGCATAAATTTGCACTCGTGAGAGTTTAAGGGTGGAGACAAACGCTGAATGCATATATATTTTTCAGAGAGATCATCCAATTTTTATTTATGTTTAAGTGAAAAATAGTAATTTGCACTAGTCTGAAATAGTGTGACGTTGATAAATTAGTGTTACAGACACTATTAGGACAAAGCAAGACCTTTGCATTAATATCTTCAAGTGGATGGACATAATTTTTCTTTTCTTTTAATCACTTCCTAAGTATTTATTTTGTTGTTAGAGGAAGTTGAGCACCATCACAAAACTTAGTTCCACCCAGGTTGGAATCTAGCTAATTGCTATATCATCTTTGGATTTCATTAATGTATATTTATTTTATTTTAATTTTTGTTGGCTCAAATGAAAAGAACATTTTGTTGCAAAGGAAAGAGACTTACAACCAAGCCCAACACACTGCGTGTCCCCCAGCCAGAACCAACCAAGACATTAGAACATGTTTTTCTTAATCTCAAGCATCCAATTCTCAGTAGCTTAGCCCTCGTGGTTCTGTACCTGTTCTAAATAATTGGTTATGTTGGTGATCCACATATGGAATTGTGAGTATTGTCGGATTTTGGGGATGCACGTGCTTTTAACTTGTAAGAGATTGTTCAATTTTTGGAAGAGAGTGCCATCTATTTTGAATGTTCTTTAGAGATCTTTCAGCACTTAATTAATGCTTTCTGTTGTGGCAGATGGACAGTTTGTGATGAGGTTGAATGTCAGTCCTATTTTGGCCATCTGTTGTATTTTTGTTACCATGTATATTTATTAGTATGTAAACAACTGGTGTGAGTACATGATGGCTGGAATTATAGAATCAGTGACCAAAACAGGGTTCAACCTTTTCCCATTGTGGTAGAGTACACAACATTGATTTAATTTAAGATTTACTAATCCTGTAAACTTTGCAAATGCCTACATGATGGCGTGTAAAAATCAGTATTTCAACTTGAAGAAAACAGTCTTTGAATCTCGGATTCTGACAGAGTTCTGAATTACAGCGTGAATGAGTGCATTTGCATTTCAGAGAGAGTTTATCAAACTGAGATTTCTGTTGAAAAACTGAGAAAGGGTTTTAATGTTTTTTTTGAAATTTCAAACTGAGAAAGAGTCGTAAGTTTGATTCTGATTTCAAACTGAGAAAGGGTTCTAATTTTTGTTTTGGTTTCAAACTGAGAAAAGGGATTCCAGCGGTTTTCTCTTGATTTCCAGGGTGGGTTTCTTTAGCTTTCTTTCCTCCCCAAGTTAATATTCTCCGCAAAATTTCCTTTGCAGGTTTTGATGGTGTGGAGCTCCATGCAGCCCACGGATACCTCGTGGACCAATTCCTCAAGGACGCCATCAATGACCGCACCGACAAGTACGGCGGCTGCCTGGAAAACCGATGCCGTTTCCTCTTCGAAGTCGTGAACGAACTTGTCTCCGAAATCGGTTCCCAACGCACCAGCGTTCGCATCTCCCCCATCATCGACCACAACGGAGCCCAGGACTCCGACCCCATCCGCCTCGGCCTCCACATCGTCCGCCACCTCTCCCGCCTCAACCTCGCGTACCTCCATGTGACGGAGCCGCGGTTCCATTCCCAGGGCATTTCCGACACGGAGCAGGACTGCAAGGCGTATCGGGAGGACTACAAAGGCGTGTTCATGAGCAGCGGCGGCTTCACCCGGGACGAAGGCATGAAGGCCATCCGCTCGGGCTACACGGACCTCGTGTCCTTCGGCCGCGCCTTCTTGGCCAACCCGGATTTGCCCGTGCGATTCTACTTCAACTTGGGGCTCAACGAGTACGATCGGGCCACGTTCTACACCTCGGATCCCGTGGTGGGCTATACGGATTACCCCATGGCAAATTACATGTTCAACGAGGGCGTGACTGATCAAGGGCCTCCTCTGGTGACTGAGTCTCAGTATGTCAAGACGAGGATATAATAACGCAAAAGCATGAATGATGGATGGATCATGGAGATGGATGCTTGTTTGATGAACTTCCTTAGTACTATCAATGGAGAATTCATTTATATGAATCAGTTGTTTGAAGTGCCTCCCATGATTGGAAGGGGCTCCTCTGTTGTCTCTATTGTTGTTCATACTGTGTCTTTGAGGGTCTTGAAGGGTCTCAAAATCAGGCCAGAAATCCAGAACTGTAGTCTTCTTGCTGAATGAGAAATTCTCTGGGCTTGCTTTACATGTATGCTGTCCAAAATTTGGAATAAAATTGAAGTAATTGTTCTATTCTATGATGAAAACAATTTGTGGGTAATGTAATTTCTTTTAGTAGCTAGTAGTGAGAATTCACTCTAGACTGTGCAAATCACTACAAAAAAATGAGGGTATAAATGACTTGCCTACAATGACTATAGAAGTCATTTCTTGTCCGCAATGATTACAAAATAGTCATTTTGCAGTCATTGGTAAGTTAAAGTCATTGTCGATAAGTCATTGTGGACCCTTGTTTTCTTGTAGTGAATGGAAAGCAGGGAAAAAAAGAATTGAAAATATGACATGGCATTACATATGCATGTATGAGGGGAAAAACTTTACGATTGCAAAAGTGAGTGATCCTATTGTAAATTCCACCTGTTTTGGTTTTGGGTTGGTTTTAGGTGTACTTATCATACTTATCATTAGTTAGCACTTTGGAGGTTCATAGTTTATTCATGGGGGGATGAAAAATGATTTTGAACTAATAATATTTAGAATACTCTTTCAATTTCCAACAGGACCCAACTAAAACTAGTGAAGATAGCTCAATATTAAGACAAACCATGATACTCAAGATTCATGTTCACCAGCTTTCTTTTTAAGCATGGTAAGCTAACTTAGTCATTGTTATTAGCGTTTGCATTCTTCTTTGTTCCCATTAGCACTTTGGATCCTTTATGTTCAACTCAAATGATTTGGTGTGCAATGAACATTTGGATTCTATTTATTAGAGTATTGAGGTAGTGTGAGGAACATTACATTACTAAATACTGTTTGGTTTTGAATTTTATCCCTAAATTACATGTAAAGAAATCAATTGAACTTTGCAAAAAAAAAAGACAATAAGATTTTACAAAATTTTACATGGAAGTGTGTGATATTTGCTAGAAGAGAATTGGAATTGTTGTTTAGCAAAATTGTAGAGAATGGCCTATGAAAAGTGAGGAAAAACAAGTTTATGACTTCTAAAAAATAATTTAAACATTGAATTTGAATTATTTTGGTTGCTTAGAGTATGTCAATAAGACAAAGCTATTCCTAAAATGTAGTTTCTCAATCCTCATACAAATGTAATTACAAGCATTGTTGAAGGTGGGGGAAAAATTTCTAACTCTAGCTCTAAATAGAAGTTTATCTTGTTGCATTAGGAGGGATTTGAGGGCTCTGGGAGCTTGCAAGTCCCCACAGCCCGGAATCCGTAATCAGTCGCGGGAACGTAGATCTGCAGGAATCCAACGTGGTCGAGACCGGGCCATGTCATTGACTTTTTTTTCTCGAATTTTTTTTTGT
This sequence comes from Thuidium tamariscinum, assembly GCA_947034885.2. Taxonomy (NCBI): domain Eukaryota; kingdom Viridiplantae; phylum Streptophyta; class Bryopsida; order Hypnales; family Thuidiaceae; genus Thuidium; species Thuidium tamariscinum. Next base: position 15,473,643 of record OX344756.2, read on the forward strand.
TTTGGACTTTTTTTCATATTTTAGGACCCAAACACCCCCCCCCCCCCCCCCTTTTTTTTTTTTTAGAAAAAAAATGCTAACCTGACAGCGGCTAGCCGTTCCCAGACTAGTTTCGGAAACAATCCCGAAACGGCCCTTCAGAGCCCTCAAATCCCTCCTAATGGGTAGATTGCACTTGCCAAAGAAGTAGCTCATTACTACTTCAACAATGTAGGTGTGACCAACAAGTTGCATAGACCTGAAACTTGTAAGAAAATTAGATTACTAACATGAAGCTCCATGAACCTTCACTTTTATCAAATATTAACCTTCAAAGGATGTTGTTGCTATTTTTAGTTGGTGAATGACAAAATATCCTTCTATGTGGGACAAAAGTGCTCTTGTGGCCTTATAGAGTGGAGGGACAAGTAGTGAAATTAGATGAATTTTAATGGAGTATTGTTTACCTAGTTGGAAGGAAATTTTAAAGAAGTTAGTTGTACTTTTGGTTTGGATTGATTGATAGCATGCCTACTTACTATAGCCTACTTACTTAGGATTTAGATTTCCAAATTAGTTGTTATATGATTTTATTGCAACATTAAAATAGAGCTTTTATCATCAATTATTCTAGAATGTACTTTGCTCTATAGCAAACATGGAGAATGGCAAAGACCAAACCTTGCAAACAATTGTAACATTAACATTATTCAAGGTAGTTACAAAGAAAAATCCAATCATTGAATAATGTGATTTTCTTAAATCAAAGGAGCAACACTAATGGTATCTCTTTTGTGTAAACCATACTAAATAGGTTGAAAAATATAGCTTCCAAAGATAAATACAATATTTCTTTTACTTTCCTATCATTACTTTTGAATAATATTGTTAAAATCCTATTTTAAAATGGTAATTTGTTCTATGATCTCTTTCTAACCTTAACAAAAGTGCCCCCTCTTCTTGCCATTGTTCTTAATTACTATTATTAGACTAATCAAATTTCCATATTTTCTTATTGACAAGTGAAAGAAGGCCCCAAAGCACCAAATAACACATTTGATGTCCATATGCAATAGTTGTGAAAGGTCAAAATCTTATTGGTAGATGTTCTAAAATCATTACTTCAATTCAACATACATATTGATTTTCAATTTGACATACATAATGATTTTCAATTACACATACGTAAGGTATTGATTTTGGAGATGTGCATAGTCATGATGGCGGTTTTCAGGCAGGGTGTGATTTTGGATGTAATATACCACCTCATACATTGAATTCCATGATAACTCAATTCCATGTCTACAATCAATAAAATTTGCTAACGGTAGGCTACACCGCCACAGTTACATTCAACCCACCTAGCTCATGCTTGGCACCCTATTTCAAAGAAGCGGGAGACCAAGCATCTACAGACAATTCCCGGCCCTAATGTTAGAATCCTACCTCAAAATGGGAACCAGTTCTATTCCTCTGTTAGAGAACAAATAAATGTCGTCTGCCATTTGGCTACTCAAGAATTCTTCGATATGAGCAAAAACAGATATTGGATACTTCAGCCATACAGATGTTGTCCATCTTGCTTAGTACTGCTTCAAACACCGACTGCACACAAAGTGACAAATCAAACGGTTAGTTCTCGGTGGATATCATACATTTTCACGTTGAAATGTTGCAGCCAAGGGGAACTTCGCATCAGAGCAAAAAGAGTTAAATTAGTTAAAATACTGCAGTAGCCACAGCTTCTCAAACTGCACATTATTTAACTTTTTGTACTGTATGGTATGCATTTGTCATTATCACAAGGTGCGTACACTAGTGATGATAGCATAGCTCAAATCGGTACATTCCTAGTCGCAAAACTGTTGCATTCAATTGAAAAGGGATGCATCATTCAACATTAGATAACCAAACCAGCACGGTATTATTAATAACTAGATCCCTTCACTATAGAGTTTAGAATCCAAGCATGGTCACAGAGTATTTGAATGCTCCACGGCAAATAGATAAGTAAGCAATGAACGCAAGAGATAAGTTTCACGAAATACAAACCAGTGGAGTTTCACGGAAGATTGCTGGTTCGCGAATAGCATCTGTCAGCTTCAAAGCCTTACAAAGCATTCATAACCCAACACCTACTCTGGCTTTAACCACCGAAAAAAACTTGAGAAGGCCTGGCGTCATCCGCTGCCTTCAGCTGCAGCTCTATATGGTTCTACACTTTCTTCCCCAGCGAACTCTTCAAGAAGTTGTCGCTGCCTCTGCGTAATATTCCTGTTACAAAACCATCCCTCTCAACCTCAGTGTTTTCATGGATTGTGGCTTAAGTAATCAGGTCAGAAAATAAGAAAAGAAACATCAGTTCACACCAAGGGTAGAGTTACATACGTTGGTATGGATACGACAATCAGCACAAATTGGTCACCATAGTGTCTCGAATTCAGAACTTTTACACCTGCTCAAATAAGCAGGAGCATGTTAGCAGTAAATATTTGAATCGATCAAACCCCAAATCTAAGCAGATGCGAAAGAAGAGACATAGATTCGAGCAGTATTCTAGATCAGCAGCGTGTTAACTCTAGAATCGATACGGCAAGGACCAGTACCTTTGCCTCTCATAACTTGCTTATGTCCTGGCTGTGTGCCTGGCCGAATCTGCACAACGAAAACGAAATTTGGCATATATGAGATGTCGGAGACATGATACCCTGTCGTGTACTGAACATCAGGTTGCACTGCGGAAATGAAATGAGAAGAGAAGAGAAAGAAGTTTTTCACAATTCTATCAGAAATATGAACAGGGTACGGGCAGCAGCTAACCTTAAGTAGCACATCGCCAGTCAAAGTAGGAACATGCACTGAACCACCCAAGATGGCCTGCACACCCAATGGTCCACGAAATGTGACGGATACAAATAAGAACGAACATATGCATTAAGGCTTCTCAGGATACAACAGGCATACTACTTCTGAAAACACAGAATTCAGAAATGGACCCAAGAGACCGATGCACAGAAGTGGTTAAAACGGAATTCCTTGAAGCCTTAACCACGTCAAGATTTGCAGAATAAGTAGCGGTTGACATTCATTTTGAGATCTAGTTGAAACACGGGTAGCATCAAAATATATGAAAACCAATCCAAGCGGTTCAAACTGTCACTAGGTGTGGAGGCAACCTGTATTTCAGTGAAACAAGATTCGGAAATGAGAACACGACCACACAAGAAAGATTAAAAGGACAAGAACATCATACCTGAGTGAAGGGAATTGGTACGTCCACATAAATATCTGCTCCCTCTCTTTTAAACACCTTGTCAGGTTGTACCTAAACAAAACAAGGAAATAGAATGTGAATCACTGGACCGAAAAAAGTCAAACTTCAGAAGACGCGTTAGAACATTAAGTCTTATCAAAACTTGAAACATTAAAAGAATCATTCATTCATCAAGAGAACCTCAAATTATTGAAACAGGGCCTCAACTCACTCTTATTTGCACCAAAAGATTCCCAGGTCGGCCACCTTTGGGTCCCTCCCCACCTTCCCCATGCACCTTCAAAGTTGAACCAGTGTCCACACCTGATACCAAAGAAAATTCACAAGTAAAATATGGTCATTACTCCAGCTGCTTCCTTATAATACAATAAAATTCAAAATCAGATGTTTCAGAATGTTTCAAAGGACAAGCAGAAGACCCGAGTGTGACATCGTTTACTGCCTGAAGAAAAAGTGAAACAAATGCAGCAAACAAAACACAAGAAGGATATGAATTGTATTACTTCACAAGTATTTCCAAACTAATCACAAACTGCAACAAAATGAAATCTTGGATCTAGCCTCCAAAGTAGACTGCTAAATTACCTGGCCAGACTCGGATGATAACCTTATTGAGTCTATGGCATTCAGAATTGTAAATGGAATGAAGCAATTATGTAGAGGGACAACAAAGAGTGCTCGCATCAAAGACTTACCCGCGGGAATATCCACTCTGACCTCTCTGTTCCCCTTTACAACTCCAGCCCCCTGGCAAGAACGGCAATGATCCTACACACAGCCGTGAAATCAACATGGAATGAACTACGGTGATTGTTTAGCATGTTACTTGTCATGTAAACTAGAGAAATTTCAATTAAAAACCCTCATTAAGTACATAATAGAGCAAATCCATACAGGGAAATGGAGTATAGACACTACCTTGACCTTCTGGCCAGATCCATCACATGCTGGGCACGTTGACTCAAAAGTGAAGAAAGCTTGCTGCATCACGACCTGCAGAAACAAAGGACCAAGAACTAGAATAAGACTCAAGGATAATTAAAACTCTGAAGTGAATCCTCTATTTCAATTTATGATACATGAAAAAAATCTCAGTAAAGGTTTAGTTTTTCAGAAGACTCATATATAATGGAAAGATCTTGAAAATATAAAACCATTGAACTTACCCTGCCACGTCCTTTGCATTGTTTACATGTCTGAGGTTGCACTCCTGGAGGCAGACCACTTCCGTCTGCAAAGTAGCCACCACAAACAATGAAACCAGGGCTAGTGGTATGAGCAATATCATCTACATTCTTTTTGCGATGCAAAAATGTGAGGAAAAGCAAACGAGAAAAACGACCAGGAGCCATGATGGGTATAGAAATGACTTACTGCAAGATTGACACCGCACCGCTGTCTGAAAATTCACAACTTTTGAACATCCTTGTACAGCCTCCCTGAAAGTCAGATCCAACTGAACCTGATAGGACCAAGTTACACCAATTGTAAGAAATAGAAAAGCCCATTTAAAAATGGACGACACTGACGTGCAAGACCCCAGATGGTCATTCAAGGACATAACGCTTCGAGATACTCTCATCTCATCTCACCTCATCTCAAATTAACGACAAAAGGCACTAACCTGCACGTGCGCTCGGCCTTCTCGACCGCCTCCAAACACTCGATTGAAAATCTGCAGCCAAGGAACACGTTAAAATTTTCGAAGGGGAACAATTAGCACTTGAGGGATAGTCATCAAACGGTCATTTTTGAACAAGAAAGGTTACTTCTTCAGGTGAAACGTAACTTGCACTCTTTGAAATATAAAAAAATTGCTGAGAAGAGTTTTGAAAATCTATACCATCTAAATGTTAGAGAACTAACACAAGAATCTACAAACACTAGAATGAATTTAAGATACAAGTTTTGGGTGTATGGGACAGTTCACGCTCACTCATTGTTCCAAGGTTGAACACCTGGTCCCTTTAGGGATTAAAGACTAAAAATCATGCCAGCAACAGAGGCTTATACATGAGACCTAGATTAGAGTAGAAAGTGCAAAAAACAAGAAAACACGAATAGAAAATATGTTACCTCGTCCATGCCTCCACCAAAAGCATCACCAAAGATGGTTTCGTCAAACCCTCCAAATCCACCAGGACCTCCACCAGGAGCACCTCCTGCAGCTGCTTGCTCAAATGCCTCGTGCCCAACCTGGTATAGCAAAAGGCATACCTCAAAAAGCTACACGCGAACGGAAAGAGAACTAGAAATGTATCGAAAAGATTCAGCATAGAAAAGAAAATGGGATGGGCTTAGGGCAGCAGTACTCAAAGACAGATATTTGAAATAGATTATATCTTGATACGCTGAATGGAAACCCTCGGAAGAGGCGTTCCAAAATGCAAAACGGATAAGGTCTCTACATGTGAGAAGGTACGAAAGGAAAAGAGAGATCACCTGGTCATACATGGCTCGTTTCTCATCATCCTTCAAAACCTACAGAGTTGCGCGCTTATTCGAATAAGTAAGTGTAAACTTCAAAGAAAATTCACAAGTCTAGGTCTTCATAAGCCTAAAAGACGATTCAGCTTACTGACGAGTGGCACTCATAAAACCAAGCTGAAAAGAAGAATGAATTTCTCCACATTTCTATCCAGTTGGCAAAATAGAATCTGAATGAACCCCAATTCAATTGTTTCATAAAAATCCCAAGTCTGATCTGCCCAACGACTGCGTTCACACACCTCATATGCTTGCTGTATCTCTTGAAACTTTTTCTCTGCATCTGCGTTTCCTTTGTTCACATCTGGATGCCATTTCTTTGCCAACTGCAACCAAAAGAAAACAAATATAAATATAAAAATGCTAACTGAAAATTACAGCCTACGGACTTCATCTGTCATTCACCCCTGGGCGCCCCAAAAGGTCAACTCATATACATTGGAACAAAGACATAAGCAAAAATAGGTGAATGTTTTAAAACGAATATCCCTTAAATGAATTATTATTACAAGGGGCCACGAGCACAACGCGACTGCTATCAAGATCAATTTACATAACCCTATACTCCAGAACCACTAAGAAATCCGATTGAACCCCCAAGAATTCAATTTCAGCGTATAATGCCTCCGTGCAAACATAAGAGCTCCAAAATATCAAGTACCTGATAATAAGCAGACTTGATATCCTTAGCACTAGCTCCTTTCTGCAATCCTAAAGTCTCATAGAAATTTTGACGAGCCATATGTTGGACGCCTGCAGCCTCAACCACACATAAAGTTTACGGCATTAATACCACATCCACGGATGACAATCGGCAATACGGTGGAATAAAAGTGGAAAGTGCGATGCTGTGACAAAACAAAGAAAAAAGAAGAGCAAAAAGGACATTCATGAGAACTTCTGCGGACAATTACATTGACGTACCTGTCGCATGGAAGCTTCGCCTGCCATTGGACATACCCCAGTCGTCGCCACTCCTACTACCGCACACCTGAGAGCAACCCCCTGAAAAACCAAGCCATACTCAGAAATGCGTCTACAACTACTTCTATTTTTACAAGACTATGAAGTCAAGAAATGGTGTCTGATAGGGATCTACAAACGAAGACCTTCGTTGATCGGATAGGGCCTTACCTTTACTCTAAAATCAACCAATTACCCTCCCAGCTCGGTTTCGTCTTTCCAACAAATAACAATTCCAGTAAGGTGTGCATCAATAGCAAGACCTAAAACGCTTCACTGGCTTAATCATTTCATGGGGCCAAAAACGTCAACAAAGCTCACTCTTTCTCTCGTAAATCTACGTTAAATAACGAGAAACTACAAAACGAAGAACCCTGGGCCCCCACGCCACTTCGACGTCTTCAAAAAGTCTATATTCTTAAAGGAAACACGAATTACTTGACTAAGGGGCTTGTCACACGACATCTCCCGTACCTGAAAGATGATCTCGAGAAGAGAAATGCGCTTCCCTCGTCGACAATGCCCATGATGCTGTCCTACTACACAACTCCTCCTGCCGCATTTCATGCAAACGATCATGAGTTCATTAAGCTCGTCAACCTCTACCTTCAAGAATCATGATAACGAGGATCAAATGCAAACAATCGCATGAATAGTTTCAGGAAGTACTCCTAAATCCCTGAAATACAAGAAAAAAGGGTGGTGCTACAGTCCGCACGAAAAATCGCTACACAGTGATCCAAAAGTAAGGGACATAGAAAGGACCACAAAACAACCGAAGCCAGAGAATTACATCCATGAACAGTATTCTCTTTGCAAAATTCTAAACCGTTCACCGTGATACTTACAATCCTCAGCGACGGTAAGATTTAAAATTGACCAATTGCAACATTACAGTCTCAAACACCTAATAGATTCAGCCGCAGACCTAATCCAAAACCCTAAAATTCAAGTACCAAACACTACCCAATTCCGTCCCTCCAAACGCCTTCCACCAACTCCAGCACTCAAAACTACTCTTAACCAAGCAATCCTCTCACTTCGTTCCTCCGCACACTCAACACCACGTAAACCCAAAACCCGTGCAAAACCAGGAAAATCAGCATACCCCTCCGAAAATCCTAATTCCAAGCGCGTTGACTTACAGAGAGAGGAGCGGCGGAGGACCTCCAACTCGTTGCAGCCAGCGGGGGCAGCACCGAGCGCTGTTGCTGCTGCAGCAGCAGATGCAGCGTGCGACGCCACGGCATGCGCGCCATGGCGTAGGCTCAAGATGTGAAAAGTTCGATTCGGCTGAAATGAGGAATCCAACAACAATCGAGAATTGAAATTGATGATCGAAAGGGAGTCAGGCGACTCTAAATTGGATTGCGAATGTCCCGATCGGTGGGACTGAATGGTGGAGAAGCCTGTGCAAGTCTCGGTGATTCTTGGGCCCTGCGTGAGCCTTGCTAAAGCCTGAGGTTGCGCAGCGTGGATGGGAGCCGTTGGATCTAGTAACATTATCTCAGCCGTCGGTGTGGTTAGGGAACGTGGAGAAGGGAACGGCATATGTGCGAACGTGGGCCTTGAGACGGGTTTTTTTTTTATTGTTGCATGGGTCAATTGGGACTGCTTTGCAACTGAGCATACGCTATGTGTAAGCTTACAGTGGAAACACCCAAAACCGTCCAAATAAGGAATTCAGCATAGTTAGAGGCAACGTTTTCTAAAAATGATATTTTTCTAGTATTAGCGAGTGAAAATCATGAATATTAAAAAAAAATTAGATTTTTTGGATACAATATGTAATTTCTACAAATTTTCAAAGTGTTGGCTCCCTAGACCTGTGGAATCGTCGTGTAGGTGCCCCCAAAATTGAACCCTGTGAAAATCAACACTCAGTCAACCAAATTTCCTTATGTGTCCTTCAGTTGTGTCAGCAAATTACAATCATACATGTGGCGAACATATTAACCCCTAAAGGACCATTGTCCCCTCGGGGACAATTTGGAGTTTGGGCAGGTTCCATAGACCTCAATTTTTAATGAATCTTTTTGAAACTTTCTCATAAGATAGGAAAAATTGATTAGCTTCATAGGAATGTAATTTTTATTTCAATTGGTGACCGAGAGCAAAAGTTATACCACAAAAAGCCCAAATTTTCATTCGGCGGGCAGAAATTGTTGTACAAGGTTATGTTTACTTTCTAGAACAATCTCACCATTGGGATTATTGTATTTCAATCCCATCTTAGAGTTATTAACCATTTAGTTTTTCTTTCAATCTTGGACCTACATCTACTTAACAATTTCTTAAAGAATGAAAATCAAGTGTTTTTTGTGTGAAAGTTTTTTCCTAGACTCTCAAATCAATTTCTTAACACAAAAAATTATAAATTCAAAGTCTGTAGTGCAATTTTTTAATACAAATTCCAGTCAAAGTCATTTGAAATTGTAAACCATAGTTTTAAAAAACTTGTATTTCCAACTTTGAATGCTCATATCTTCCAATCTATATGGTCAAACTTCATAAAATTTTTACCACTTGATTTCAATCAAGTTAAGTACAAGATCCTACAGTTAGATTCTTAAAAAAAAATATTTTTTGTTTCCTTGGATGAATGCAACAGAAATGGCAGTTTTGAGAGGTTTTTGACAAAAAAAGGCCTTGGTCCTTGAGGGGTTAAAGAAAGTCTACTGACGCATTTGGGTGAATCTATAGTCCACTGCAAGGAACAGGTGCAGTAATGGGTGGTTTGCCCTTAGGTCAGTTTCGTAATAATTAGAGAAAATTTGGAACACATCTAAAGTTTTAAGAATTTCTGAAAATCTAAAAAAATTCATTTTCGCCATTTCTAAACATTTCAAAATTATTCTCGAGAAAATCTAGAAAAAATAACACATTTACACATGAATAGAAAATGTTAATTCAAAATTGGAAGTGTCAAAAAAAAAGGATCAAAGTGCTAAAATTTAAGAAAAGCAAATCAAATTGAAGATTTGTTGAGTTGTCCAAAATTTCAAAATCAAATTAACCCTTAAAGACCTAGCATACTAAATTTGGCAACATAGCAATTTTGGGCAAGTACACGTAAGTATAAATTTCCATCTTTTGGGCCCAAATTTTAATAGAAGGTGAGGACGAGGAATATCTTTCATATGTACATGAAATAAATGGAGAAATTTCAAAGCTCTCTATGTACTCATGGGGTGGTAGGAGGTAGAACAAGCCATGAGGAATATGTAATTTAGAAGTTGTAGGAACTCAGCCACTCATAGTTTAAATTGAAATAGGAATTATGTTAAAATTAAAATTTTAGACTTCATTAAGGCATAGTAGAATATCTTTTTACAAAAAATTTGAGCTAGAGAATGGTAGGAAATCAAACCAAGTTTCATATCTAAAAATACATGTGACATTTCAAACTTTCAAGCTTTCACTAAAAAAATGTAGACAAATTTCAAAGAAGGGTTGGAAGAATCATTTTTATGACAATTTAAAACTTCTTCACGAAAATTCGTCCATGACTTTAGATTGAAGAATGGAAATGTGAAATGGATTTTAAGAGATGAAACTCAATTTGATTTCCGACCATTTTTTAGTTCATAGATTTTTGTAAGAAGATATTATACTATCCATAAATGAGGTCTAAAATTTTAGTTTTAACACAATTCCTATTTCAATTTTAACTATCAGTGGTTCAGCTTCGACAACTTCTAAACTAGATATCCTACATGGGTTATTCTACCTCTTACCACTTATGTATAAATAGAGAGCTTATCTACTCCATAGACAACTCAACCAAGATATTGATACCAAAGGGATAAAGATTACATTGGTACGATAATCAATAAGTTCTAAATTTGGATTTTTGGCAAACCATCTATCTTTACAATTATTTTTTTTCTCTTTATGTCATCCATGAACAATTGTTGTCTTCAAATTAGAGGGGGAATATCAAATAAGGTAGAACCACCTGTAACTGATCATTAAGGTATTTTAGACATGATCTAGTGTAGTACAAAGCAAAACAAATATTTTCAAAGGTGTAAAGATAAAAATGATGGGGATTACAAAAACTTTGGTAATTTTATCACATGAATTAAAATTACTATGAATTTTGGAAGGCAAAAAGTGTACTTGACCAAATGCCAATCTATGGAGTCTTTTAATTTTGATCACCCCCAAAACTACATTTTTATTCATTCTTCTCTACTTTCTTGTACACTACTTTGGAACATGTGCCATGAACTTTTAGTCTCAACTTTAAAAATGAGAAAAAAAACTCATTCTAGCCTTGGCTGGAAATACGTCCATCAATAGGTTGGTTATGGAAGGCCGATTGGTTATAGGTGGTTCTACCTTATCAATTAAAAATTTGACAATTGAGTTATTCGTAAAGTATCCTAAACCGGGATTTAAACCCATGAGTTTTGTGAAAAAGCCAATTGAGTTAAAAAAATCAAAATAAAAGTGGGTATGAAACTTATTTTTCCATTAAAGTGGTGCCTAAAAAAGTTTGATCCCTACTTTTGAAGTCATGTGACATAAGTATCTTTCAAAAAAGTTTGACGCTTCAACTATAGTTGCTTTTTCGACTTCAAAAAAAGTCATGCCCAAAGTGAGGGGTACTTTACAAATAACTCAAATGACTTCACAAGTTCCTACATATTGATAAAAAAAAGGTGCAAAAACATATCTCCTATCATTTTGAATAATGCTTTGTTATAGACATATCATCTTGAACAACATTTTGTAGTGAACGTATAACACATGTAGTTACAAAATTAAAATATATTTGGCATTTATTCAAATAATTCCCATACTCCAAATAGGAATGTTTACACCTAAACTACAAGCATAAATGTGCTTTATGATAAGAACTTTTACTACCAAAAATACAACCATAGGTGTATCCTTATAACATACATAAAATAAAAATTGTATAAATGAACCAAAATATTCATATAGATAACCTTTTGTCAATTGATACTAAGCATAGATAAACATTTTGTTTGAAGGTTTGAAATTAAGGTAGAAGTACCTATTCCTAATAACCCCCCAATGATGGTTTTATATAATGAATTTCTATTGACAACAATCAATTGCATTGTCATTGAAAAAGATTCTCTATTTGTAGCTTTTCTTCTACTCTCTCTTCCCTTACTTAGGGAGAAGTACCAAAGTTAAGTCTTGTCATTGAAAAAGATTCTCTATTTGTAGCTTTTCTTCTACTCTCTCTCTTCCCTTACTTAGGGAGAAGTACCAAAGTTAAGTCTACAAAACCAAAATGAGTCCGAATGAAAAACTAAACTAATATTGCATAAAATATTCAATCTTAGAAAAAAATTAGTTCTTTTTACAATACTCCTCATCCTTGTATTTGCACACATTAAATTCAATATCTCAACAAATTTCCTATAGGCTGAAATGCTCAAGTTCTCCAAAATAGATACCTCTACCTCATTCCACCAATGATCACCAAAAGCAAAACAAGAGTCTGCACACAAGCGAAACATTATAAGTCAGGGATAGTTAAAATGTGAAGATGTACTACAAAGTGCAACTTGGAAGAAATGTTAAAATTATGACCCTTAAAAATGGTTCTTATGGCTCCTACAAAAAAAACATAGAATATGACACTACACTAAAATAAATAAATAAATAAATAAATAAATATATATATATATATATATATATATATATATATATTTATATGAAATTACATCTTAAATTGAATGTCCATTGAATAATCGGGATTTTTTCGAGAATACTTTCACTTTTCAGTACAAAATGCCAAGCTTTTACTTCCTGAGATCTTATAAGATTTTGATTTTGCTGATTTCACTGGTTTTTAATCAGATCAATTTCAAAGGGTCATTTTTGAAATAAAAAAAGTACTTTTTGAGGTGAAACGTAACTTGCAGTCTTTCAAATATGAAATATTTGCTAAGAAGAGTTTTAAAAATCTAGACCATCTAAATGTGAGAACTAACACAAGTATCTACAAACACACGAATTAATTTAAGGAACGAACATGTTTGACTCCACTCACTCATTGTTCAACTGGTTCCCTTAAGGATTCAAGACTAAATTTTGTTAGCAACATAAGTTTAAACTTGGCACCTAGATTAGAGCAGTAGACAAGAGAACATGACAAAAGAAATTGAACCTCGCTCGTACTTACAATTAAGAAGTTATTGTCAGTCGACCTAAATCCACCACGGCCTCCATCTCTTGAAACTGCTTGCAGAAATACCTGGTGTAGCAAAAAGCATACCTCAAAGACCTACTCATGAAAAGAGAGAAAACTAGAAATGCATCGAAAAGGTTCAACATTGAAAAGAAAATGGGCTATGCATAGGGCAGCAGTACGGAAAGACAGATACTTGAAATAGATTATATCTTGATACGCGGAATGGAAACTCTCGGAAGAGGCGTTTCAAAATGCAAAACGGATAAGGTCTCTGGATGTGAGAAGGTAGAAAACCAAAAGAGATCACCTTGTCATCCACGGCTCGTTTCTCATCATCGTTCAAAGCCTACACAGTTGCGCGCTTACTCGAATTAGTAGAAAACTTCAAAGAAAATTCACAACGCTACGTCTTCATAAGTCAAAAAGACGATTCAGCTAACTGACATGTGGCACTAATAAAAGCAAGCTGAAAATAGGAACGCATATTTCTATCCAGTTGGCAAAATAGAATCTGAAATGAACCCCGACTCAATTGTTTCATCATAACACCAAGTCTCATTTGCCCAACGACTGCGCTCACGCACCTCATATGCTCGCGCCATTTCCTTCAATTTTTCCCCTGCATCTGCGTTTAACTTGTCCACGTCTAAAGTCCATTTCTTTACCAACTGCAACCAAAAGTAAACAAATATAAATATAAAATAATATCTGAAACTTACAGCCTCTGCACTTCATCTGTCAGTAACCCCTAAGCGCCCTAATAGGTTAAGTCCTATAAATTTGAACAAAGAAGCAGAAATGGGTAAAATTCAGAAACGATATCCCTGAATTGAACTGTTATTACAGTGTAGCACTAGCACCCAGTGACTGCTATCAAGATCAATTTACATAACCCCTATACTCCAGAATCACTAGAAAATTCTGATCGAACCCCCAAGAATTCATTTCAGCGCATCATGCCTTCGTGCAAACAAAAGAGCTTCAAAATATCGAGTACCTCACGAAAAGCGGAATTGATCTCCTCTGCATTCTGCAATCCTGATGTGTCATCAGAATTCTGTCGAGCCATATGTTGGACGCCTGCGACCTCAACCACATATAAAGTTTACGGCATTAACACTACATCCACGGATGCCAATCAGCAATATGGTGGTTTAAGATAGCGAGTGGGATGTTGTAACAAAACAAAGAAAAATGAAGAGGAAAAAGAACATTCATGAGAAAACTTCTACAGGCAATAACATTGACGTACCTGTCGCATGGAGGTTTCGCCTGCCATTGGCCAGACCCCAGTTGTCACCAATCCTACTACCGCAGACCTGAGTGTAACCCCCTGTAAAACCAAGCCATAATCAGAAATTATTTTCACAAGAAAGAATACATGAATTCAAGAAATGGTATCTGATGGGGACCTTCGTTCATTAGATAGGACCTTACGTTTACTCTAAATCAACCAATTACCAGTACAATTTGGTTTTGTCTTTCCGAACAGTAACAGTTAAGGTGTGCATCAATAGCAAGACCTAAAATGCTTCACTGCCTCATTCATCTCATGGGGTCAAAAAATCTCACATGGGGTCGGAAAACTACGTTAACTTATGTGAAAGTACAAAACGAAGCACTCCGGGCCCCCACGCCACTTCGACGTCTTCAATACATTTATATTTATATTACATTTACAATATACTGTATATAATGTTACATTCTTAATATAATACAAATTACTTGACTAATGGGCTTGCAGCACAATAACTCCCGTACCGGAAAGATGATCTCGAGAGGAAAAATGCGCTTCCCTCGTCGACAATGCCCATGATGATGTCCTATTACACAACTCCTCCTGCCGCGTTTCATGCAAACGATCATGAGTTTATTAAACTCTTCAACCTATGCCTTCAAGAATCATGATCACGAGGATCAAATGCAAACAATAGCATGAATAGTTGCAGGAAGTACTCCTCAATTCCTGGAATACAAGGAAAAAGGGTGGTGCTCTAGTCTGCACGAAAAATCGCTGTAAAGTGATCCAAAACAAAGCAAGAGCCTGAGAGTGCATTGTGACAAAAGTAAGAGACAAAGAAAGGAGCGCAAAACACCCGAAGCTACAGAATTATATGTCATTAATGGGATTTTGGGGGCAAAACTCTGAAACATTCACTCGTGTTACTTACAATCCTCGGCGACACCCAAATTTTAAAATTGACCGATTGTAACAATTCGATCTCAAACACCTAATAGATTCAGCCGCAGACCTACCCCCAAATCCTAAAAATCAAGAACCATAGAATCACCTAATTCCGTCCCTCCAAACTCCTCCCACCAAAATCCAACACTCAAAACTACCCATAACCAAGCAATTCTTTCACTCCGCTCCTCCATACACTCAAACCAGCACCACCTCGTACACCCAACCTGTGAAAAACCAGGAAAATCAGAATCCCACTCCGAAAATCCTGAATCCAAGCGCATGGACTTACAGAGAGAGGAGCGGCGGAGCTCCGACTCGTTGCAGCCAGCGGAGGCAGCAATGAGCGTTGTTGCTGCTGCAGCAGATGCAGCGTGCGACGCCACGCTATGCGCGCCATGGCGGAACCTAACGATTATCCAGACAATATTTATTAACAAACGATGTCAACTACTGTGTCAGGCATAGGAAAAGTTTAGAAAAACTATGTCAGTAGCAAAAATAGGAAATTGAAGTCAAAGGTTTACAAAAGAAACTCTCATTTTTATTTTTGAATGAAGGATATTATAGTAGGCATATAATACTAAGTGAAATATTCAAACACAAATGCAGTCTCTTTTCCTATTGTCTGATCTTTTTAACATGGTGCTACTCATTGGAAGGAGGTTTTATATCAGAGGTACTGTTTTTTCCATTCACTAAAATTTTGAATTCCATACAAATACTTATGCAATCAACCATGTCTTTTTTTGTTAGAAAATATTTTTATATGCACTCCACACACTACAGTTGATTAGTCATCTCAGGATAATCTGAATGCCACAAACCTCTCCAATGAACTCCTAGTAAAAACAATAAAATTAATTATTATTGAGTATGTTTTTACAAGGAACTCAACCACCTAACCATAGAAAAAATCAATCTCCAAAAAGAATCTTCTTCACCTCCAAGCTCTCTAATATAATAGAAAAATAGAAACTATAAATAATCTTTATTAGTCCTCAAAATAGACTAGGACTTGTTTTCTATCTTTAGCTTTCTATCCTTGGTTCTATCTACTCAAGTAAAAATCTTACTTTTACTCATTCAAATTATAGTTTTTTCAAGTCTAGATTTTCTACTTGGAATTATCTAACTCCAAGTTCCAACATACTTGTCTTTATCTAGGAGTTGTTGCACCCTATAGTACACTTGTCATTCAAGTGGAGTTACCTAATTCTAATGCACAAACCTACCATCCATGGATATCTATCTCTAGGTGATCTTGAGTTACCCACTAGTGCATATTTCTTTGTGAAGTAGTTCATCCATCAAAGATCATGACACTAAAACTCTTTTAAGTGTATATAGTAGTAACATTTAATAAATATGACATTTGTTCCCACAATTCCGAAGTGTGAACAAACTTTTAACCGTAAACTACAACCAGTAGTGTGTCCTATAACTTTGTTACTTGAAATCGAATTCCTAAGCCAAAATGATCTTGAGGGTAACGTTTGTCTAAATGATAAACATATTATCCGCAGGTGGACATGCAGGGGTTCAAAATTAGTGCAGCGGGGGCATGCACATGAAGAGGATCAAAAATTCTGCAAGTCTAAAGTCACTCCGTCAAAGATGCAGCACACCTGTATTTTGCAGCCTCATTTAGATAATCCAGCTCTCGCCAATGTCGATGGAGTCGACTCTTGGATGCTGTGATCGCGAAGTTGAAGAAGAATAATTGGCACTAGGATGCAGCTCCCATCAACAACATCCATCGGCAGCTATTTGAAATTCTCCTTCACAGCATTGCAAGCTTCCCCTATTTCTCGGGTGCACTTCAGCATTCAATCAAAAATTCTATTGCACAGTCCTGAGGATGTGCACTCGAGCGGAATTTAGGGCAGAACACCAAGTAGGACGGACCAGCGCCTTCACTTCATCAAATAACGCAACACACCCACGCACTCCAGGATATTGCAAACTCATGAACGAGAACACTGATTCAGGCTTGAAGGCTGTGCAAGGATTAGGGTTTGGAGGAGGCGAATGGGAAGACTAAGGCCACCCGTCATCACGCAGGATGCGTATTTTCTTCCGGGCAAAGGCGTCGGAGAGTAACAGAGATCCGCCTCTCCTGCGCCAGCACCTTCCCCGCCCACACCTGCTCCTCGGCTCGCTCTCGATTGATCTCGTGAGTCCACTTATACCGCGCATTCCCGGACAACACTATCAAATCTCCAGGCGACAGCAACACATCCACCTTCTGCGAAGGCCTCTCGCATTTCCGAAACCGCATCACGCACGAGGACAGCAGCGACAACACCACAATGCCATCCTCAAACCGAGCCAGATCCACGTGCGGACAAATGCCTTCACCGGGTTGGTACGAATTCAAAATCATCTGATCGAACAAAGGCTTTCTCCGCAGAATCGCCTCCGACAAAGGTACCGCTAACCCTAATCCTCCATCGTCCACAAACCTGGAAAGAGAAGAGAGGATCAATGAAGACAAGGTGAGCGCCCAACCAGGAAGCACGCCGAAGCGCATCGCCTGATTGTGAGAAGGCTGACTGAACCATCCCTCGCTCTCAATCGCAGTCAACAAACTCTCCTGCTCCATAGAATCCAGAAATCGCTCACATCGCCACAAACCATTCACACATTCCACAGCTTGCCACAGATGACGACCATACCCGGGATCCTGCAACTCCTCCCGCTCTGAATCGAGCACATTACCATTCACATCTGCACACACCTCTTTGTCATTTGAATCTGAATCCGAATCCGAATCCGTGCCAAAAACTGCAGCGAAAAGCTCCTGAGATCCGTCATTCGCCATCGCAGGATCAATCAATCAGCTCTATTCTGTTGTGCAATCGTGCTGCGCCCTCGATCGATCAGGTGCACAACAGCGAGAACTTCGCAACCGAAATCCTCAGACATGGAATTTTCAACGAAGACCTGGCTCATCTTCATCGTTACTGTTACCCCGACCCTGACCCGTCCGCAGATCTCGATAGGTGGGCTTCAATAAGCACTTATACCACGGTGATACTATGGCTGTGCACCGGTGACACAAGGGTCTCTGGCCTTTGGTGAAATCAACTTGTTCCCAAGATGTTCCCAGACGCGTTCCCATTGGATTAAAGACTATATGACCGCGGCCATATTCTCTATCTCGACCGTGAGTGATACTGTGATGGTACTGGAGTACCAACCCAGTTCCAAGAAGTTCCCTATGGAGTTCCCATGCGAGTTCGCTGACGTTCCCAAAGGCCGCGGAAGGACCGTTGAGTGAGAAAGCCGTTGAGCCTCCAAAGGCGACAACAGGGAATTGAAGGCTGTGTGTATATTGGGATTGTGTCCCGGCAAGCTCGCTGCGCATGTTTGAATCACTCGTCTCTTTACTCCTTTCCATCTCACCATCGCCACCTTCTCGCATCCCTCTGAGTCCGCCATGTTGCTTGGCTTTGTCTTTCTTATGGAGCATTACGTTTGCATTTTCTCTTCGCTCCTCTAGCATTTAGCCCCTAGCTTCCTTCCTGGATCCCTCCCTTGTCCCCCCTCCATTCGGTCCCCTTGATGTGGTTGCTCTGTCGTTGCATTCAGAGTTGACACTCTGTTACGTCTGCTGGAATGAGAATAGGTCGAGCATCTTGTGTCGAGGTTGGTTCAAGAATTTTCTTGTCAGGGTGATGTAGAGGTTTGGAGAGGAGTCATACTCAGGTAAGTTGATAGCGTCGTCGTCTTAATCTTTATTCCTCTCCTTTAGGTTTATTGTTTCTTTGAAGTGGAAAGCAATCCAATTAGCTGGATCGCTGCTGATTTAATTGAAGTGAAGCTTCTTCTGTGCGGAAGATTAAACGACGAGGTGCTGGAAATTAGTACCTGGCATTGACTCTCGGCGAATCTCAACCAGCCATCTGCGTACTCACTTTTGAACGAAGACTGTTCTGCGGGCTGAAGGTAAGTGTTATGCCCTGCTGTTTCATGAACTTGCAGATGCTCTTAAATTGCGGTCATTCAGTTCTGTTCCAAATTCAATCCGTGATATGGTCAATCTATTACTTGAAGCTCCAGACAACCTGAATTTCATATCTACTACAAGTTACAATGTCTAGTAACTCGTAATTTCCTAATTGAAATATCTATTCTCCAGCATGATTATCGGTTTTACATATTACTGTTGTCCTTTGTGTCTTGTTCTCTCGCTGATGGATTCACTTCATGTTGTTGAGACTGAGCATATAATGGAAACTCACGAATGGTGTAGTCTAAGAGAGTCATTGAGTGGAAATTCAGTAATCAACCTGCGGAAGAAGAGAGAGTTAAGACAATCCAGCTACCAGATGAGCAAGGTTTAAATGCACCGAGATTTGTTCATGCGCGTGACAATGGACTATGTTCTGTTGACGTACCCATTTTTACGGAAGTGGTACATGTTGGTGCTTTTGATCAGGTATCAGCATGGAGGGAGATGCAACTACTGTGGGTTACTCTGTCATTGAACCGAACTACGAGTTTTCCGCTCCTCAGTACTTCGATTTTTCATACGAAGAAACGCAAGAGGATATTGACCGCGCCGAGAGTTGGTTTAAAAGCGCAATTCCATATGAGGCTTCACGTACGTTGCTCACCTGCTAGTGCATTCACCTTCCTTAACACACATGAGTGGATCACATTGTCTGCTAATGTGTGATGCTCATGTATATTTGGTCTGAGACGTTATTAAGTGAAGATCTTCTGAAGCCTTGTGCTGATGGGGCTAAGCGGCAAATAAAGGAATGTGGCCAATATGCATGAAGTCTTATCAGACATATGATTGGTTTGACCAGATTTTAGTCACCATAGAAATGATGAATCGCTCATTGACATTTGATTCTTGAAATGCCCCTCCAGCTCATGCTTCTAAAACTAGGTCAGTTGCGGAGCTGTTTACTGCCGCAAACAACTCTGGACAGAAGAGTGATAAGGAAGCCCAGCAGGTACTCTACTGCCAACTACTTAATTGTACACGATTGAGGATGAAACTGCACTGTGCGATTTGGCAGCTAAAGCCTTGTTGAGTACTTGAGTGAGCGCTCTAAAGATTGGTGTCTGATAGTTGTGACCGCTAAGTCCTGCATTTGTTGTGCAGATATTGGCTCATGTATCACCCTCTCCGAAGCAGCTGAACAAGCAGGATACGAGTTCGGAGGACAACGCCTCCGAGTATGTGGAGGTGCCTGCGAACACTAACGTTATAGTTGTGGGTAAGTTGTTCCTATCAGTGGATAGTTCGGTGCTAATATAATCTTTTCATTCCGAAACTCGGCTACTGTGACTTGAGGATCGAGGAGTTAGAAATCAAAAGGTTACTTGTATCATGGAGAATTGCACCAATCGGAAATACATTTTCTTATCACTTGTGAACACGGCTAAGTAACTGCAAGCATAATTTGGCGTGAATAAAAGAGTTTGTAAATGAAAGCAAAACTGAACGTGATTTGCAACTCTCGCGGCTTTCAGGTGAAGTGGTTGATCCCCGTACACCAGCTGGCCATCGGCTGGGTCAAGGATTCAGTGCTGCCATTATGAGTCCTATTCAAGCACTCGTAAAATCGCCGCTTCCTGCGAAGCGATTGTACTCAGAGGCATGGATTCAAAGTGATTCAGCTCCAATTCAGCAGCCAAGAGCTGCGTCGAAGAGGTCCTCAGCTGTCAGGTCGGTAGCCTGTACTTTGTGAATGCTCTCTCAGATCTACGCTCAGCTGCTTTTGAAGTTTCTGTCAAAATCGCTGGACTCAGTTAAGACCTTTGCAATTCTTGGTCATGATATCTACTCGCAAGACGCCTCCGCTTTGTGCTCTCCGTGAATTCGCGAAATAGTCTCGATGTTTCTCAAAGAACGGCATGTGTGCAGGCGGTCCCACAACGTCAAAAGAGATAAGAGCATGATTCGCAAGGCCTATGCCTTGGAGGAGACTCGTGCTAGGAAGAAGCAAAAGCTTGACAAAGGGCGGTTGAAGCAGGTACGATATTATGTGCATACATCCATCAGTTCATGAACTTACCAGACCTTTTCTTAAGAGACTTGACGTGTACGTTATATTTTGAGCATATGGTGACAAGGAATACACACAGCTCAAGTATTTGAACATCCTCCACTGCTAAGCAGGTACAAGATGTGGCCGAAGAGAAACCGAAGAACACAATCTCTCTGACAGTTCCTCAAGAATTCCATTTCTGCACTGACTCTCGGGCGAGAGTGCACGGAACGGACTTGGATAGTGCTCATAATGCAGACAAGGTATGCATCGCTTCACCTACGTGTACAACCCACGTGTTTGCATTGCGGATATCAGTTTCTTGTCAATTGTCTCTCACTCTCTCGATCAGAAGTCTGACCATTCGATCTATACATCTGCGCAGGAAGCCAGGGAAGCTTCTCCATTCGTATCCATGGCAGAGCGTGTGCAGCGGTTTCAGCAGAAGACCCCAGAGCGTTTTCACTTACTGCCATCTGGAGCTGGCAGCTCTCAGCTTCTGGAAATGGAGAAGCCCAAGCCACTAAAGCTAACAAGGCCTAAGACACCTGAATTAGGGACAATGCAGCGGATGCGTCCTACAAGGTATGCTGGCTAATTTCATGCCCCAGTACAAAGCGATTCTCTTTGTCGTTGTTGGGTTTGATGTATGTGTCCAATGTAAATAGTTTCATTACTATTTCTTGCGTTCGCAGGGTCAAAAGCTCTGCTGAGATCGAGGATGAAATGATGGCCAACTTGCCGAGGTTCAAAGCCCGGCCGCTACCAAAGAAGGTTGACTTCTATATCCACACTACCCAATAATTGTTCCACTCTCCGTGGAGTTAAGTGGTTTTTAAATAAGTTTTTCGCTAGCGTTTAGTACTGTTTTTGCTGAAACGAGATATCGAATTAATTATCCAAGACTCCTGCAGATTCTGGAGGCGCCCACTCTACCGTTCGTGGCGAAATCCACTCCTCAGGTTCCCGAGTTCCAGGTATTTATTCAATTTCATCTGCGTGAAATATGGAGGTTTAGTTGTCTTTGTACGTCACTTGTTAATAGAAAATCTTGCTTTCTGTTTCATACAGGAGTTTCACTTTCATACTATGGAGCGTGCCCAGCAGAATCCAAAAAATGCACTTTTGATGACAACCGCAGAAGATGCTCGTTCCGATACGGTAGCACTCTCCACCCTCCTGGATTGTGTTCCGAAATGAATTAAGATGCACTTGTACTGGTCGGCCTCGCTTTGTTCAGTTGTGCATAGCAGCCACATGCATTACCATGTATACTGACGGAATGTTGTCTTGAAGGATATTGCACGGAAGGAGAGGCGAAAATCTGCCCCTGGTGGGACATTTGGCTTGGACTGTGGGTCCCGCCCCCCTCGTCTTCAGACAGCTATCCGAGCCCGACCCTCAACGTAACTCCTAATATTTCTTCGCTTTCATTCCGTTCTGGCATATTTCTTGGGGCCCTTATTCATTTCCAGGGGAGTCCATTGAACTCATCGTCCTTGTATTGCAGTGTCAAGAGTACTGAAGAGATGGAAGCCGAGGAGCTTGCAAAGATTCCCAAATTTAAAGCCCGTCCCCTCAACAAAAGGGTACGTAACTACTCTCCATGTGTCATCTATAGAAAAGCTAATCATGTCATGCTCTCTGTATGACTCCTCGATCATCAAGTCTAACCGCATGTTAATGGCTTCCAGATTTTCAAAAGCAAGGGTGACTCGGGAGTCTCCCGTAATAATAAGCGTCAAATTACATTGCCTGTGGTGAGTTATATCTTGCTTTTCCAAGTTTTTCTCTTCCTGAATGGTCTATGTATTAGGTTTCGAGAACCTTAGGAGTTGTTAACCATGCTTGTCGTTTGTGATCCTCGCAGGAATTTCGATTTCAAACTGGCCAACGAGCCCAAGTCCGAGGCCCTGCTCTACCAATTGAAGAGTTTGACAAGGTTAGAGTCGTCTCACCGTCTCGGGTACCGCGTGGTTTGTAAGTTGAATTTGTTACAATCTTCACTGTCAGTTCGGTGCCTTACGTCTATACAATTGCCCTGTCAACAGCTATCGCTCAAGCGAGAACTGACTCCTCAGCTTCCAAAAGCACCGAAACCGTTCCATCTCGCAACAGATGTAAGTGTGATCGTTTGTCAGGCTTAAAATTAGTCCCTTCTATTAGACTGAAGATTATCTTCTGCTGTGATGTATGATGTTAACTGGAACCGAAAACGGAAGAGACATACTACAACGAAAATTCATGGATATCTGCGAATTCAAGTCAATGGAGCTGAATTCAGCATGCTTCACATTTCTAATGGACCTTCACTGCCCCAGTGCCCTGACGTGGTTTTCTGGTTGACCCAGGACCGAGGTCTTGCTAAAAAGATGAAAATGATTCAGGAACAAATAGAAAGGGATCAGAAGGCGGCGGAAGCCCGAATTCCGAAGGCCCAACCATTACCCTATACCACCAAATCTCCAATTGTAAGTTTTTATTGAAGTATAATCATTTAGAGCTGGAGAATCTGTACTGGATGGGTTTACCCCTTCCAACCAAAGACATCATGAAGGGCTATACTCAAGTCCAACGTGTTTGACTGGTGGCAACTAATTGTACATAACTGACCGCTTCATGTAGATTCCTCATAAGCCAACGCCGAAGGAATGCACAAGGCCGGAGCCATTCCA
This sequence comes from Thuidium tamariscinum, assembly GCA_947034885.2. Classification (NCBI taxonomy): domain Eukaryota; kingdom Viridiplantae; phylum Streptophyta; class Bryopsida; order Hypnales; family Thuidiaceae; genus Thuidium; species Thuidium tamariscinum. Next base: position 15,497,395 of record OX344756.2, read on the forward strand.
GTTGGTGAGCCTTTCAAGACATGAGGAGGAACAGCAACGGCGTGCTGTAGAACGGGCTGAAACTGAGCAGTTGGAATCATCATTGAAGGAGTTCCGGGCTCAACCAAATCTCTCTAAGTAAGACATCTCATCTGGCTGAGTCACACTTCTCACTGCAGACAGGGTATCTGATGAGCTTACTTGCTAGAATTTTATCACATATTAACATCGCCTTTGGTCTTTACCTTGTAAACAGCGCGCCTGTCTTCATGCCAGTGCGATCGAACAAGCCCTTGACAGAGATTTTTGAATTCAAATTCAATGTGGACACTCGAGCGGTCGAGCGTGCAGAATTTGATAAGAAGGTACCCCATCGACCCATTGCCATTGTCTTTCTCTGAAACTTCAACTTTTTGCGCGTGCAAGACACATCAGCATTGAAAATGGTTTCGTAAGATACAGTTGTGGTGTTCTGTGTAATTGTCCTCTGGGGTGATGATTCATTTCCTGTGACCGAACAATACTGAGTAGCCGAAACGTTATAGCTGCTGCTCCTCTCGTTTGCTCTGAAATGGTTCTGATTTGTTTGATATCTGGATAGGTGGCTGTAAAACAGAGCATGTACAAGCACTATCGGGAGGAATATGAAGCTGCCAGAAAGGTGCGTCACTTCTCTGCCCAAGTTTTTTACTTCACGACATCGAGGATTATCATCTAAAGCGGTTCTAGGTTTCTGATTTCCCACCCCTAACGCAGTGTAACCACCATCGTACGTGCAGGTTGAAGAAGAGAAGTTTATCAAAGCTATGCGCAGAGAGATGGTGGTCGTGGCTCGACCTGCACCGAAGTTTGTTAAGCCTTTCGTTCCTCTAAGGTATGTTTCTCTCCATAGACGGTGTGTTACAATGACTTTATGTCGTTACCTTACCCTTGGAATATGATCAGCAAATTTGACGCATGCGCTAAAACGTTTCCCTACATGAATTCAATCGCAGGTCCACGAAAGAACCAACAAGGCCTGTTTCTCCGAAATTCAACGTGAAAACTCCCAAAAACGACATAAGAGCAGGCGGCCGTTCGTGGGCACAAGATTCTCCAGTTATGCAAAGAAGAATACAAATGCGGTAGTACTGCTCTGTTCGAGATCTGTTACCAGTTCTGCTTACATTACCCTGCTATTGTGAGGCTCACATGAAGGTGATCACTTTCGTCTGCGATCAATCAGATGAACTTCCGAAGTGTAATATTAGTAGACTTTTCGGAGCTGGAATCTACATTTTCCTTTAGTTGGAAGATGAAATCTTGGGTGTCGACAGGTTAGGGTACTGTGTTTAGTACCCGTGAGGGATTCTTGTCCTTGGGGTTGTATATTGCCACAATTTTAATGTTTAATACTCATGGACAATTGCACTGTATATTCTATTATCCGTTTCGCTTACTGCAATTACGCTAACACTCATAATCTCATTCTTCGAGCAAAAGAACTACTGGAAAGCAACGTCCGACAATACTGTTGCACAGTATCGTGCACCATATCTTTCACCTCAATCCAAGTGCCTGCGAAATTTATAATTGTCGAAATGGACGGGGCTGGTTTGGAGCCTGTATGTACTCAACTTCTCGTCGCAAATCATACAAATGATTTGTTGTAAAACTAAACAACAAGAGACAGTTTGCACTACTTCAAGAAATTATGTTTTTACACTGATCTACTTTGCTAGCTTACACCTTGGTGAATGAGTAAAGACCATGTATAGAGTGAAATTATTCAACCCCAAATTTTCTGGAGTTCCTTACGTAATAATAAATTTTCTTAAACAGTAATTATACTTGCCTTGTCTGCTAAAAATGACCACGTCATTGCTGAGTTAATGGGTATTTGAAATAATGGGTACTTTTCCATTTGTTGTTGAACTTTATTACATGTTATATATTGTACTTTCACAGTATGAAAGTCAAATACACTATGCAATGGTCTTGGTCATTTGTTCAAAATAAAAAGTCATATACACTTGCAAAGGAGGAATTTCAAACAACTTGGAAATTGGTTTCATACTTTAGTATGAAAAAAAGTCCTCAATGCATTCTTTAAGTTTCGTGGAGGTTAATTTGCTTGGAAACCAAACTTATGCCTCAACCATTCATCTTCTTTAACAATGCAATTTAGTATCGCCACACCAATTTACTTGAAAATGCTATGAGTCTTTACTTCTGATGAATATTTTACCAAGAACATAGTTAGGAATACTATTCTAAAAGGGAGATCTCTAAAAACTAATAGTTGGGAAGGATATTCATTTAGAGTAAAATTTTAGTATTTTTAAGTCAAGTACTGTGATGAATTCTTATCTTCATTTATTAGTATAGTTTACACCAAGTTTGCTATCCCTTTGTTCATTACATCACCATCACTCACAATAATTCTCCTACAAATTTCCTAGGTACAAAGTAATTCCAACCATTAAGTTGTGAGAGATGTTATCTTAAGAGCTTGCCTAAATTTCTTATTTATCTATCATTTGCAAACCATAGAATTAGAGCCCTTTTACTTTAATTTTAATAGGCAACATGGAACAAAATAGGTGTTGCATATCATTGTAAGCAAGCTTGAAATTTTTTTGAAATGTATGAGTTTTCACCTCTAAAAAGAGTGAAAAACTTCGGTTGCTTACTGTTTAGGGGCAACCTCACTACTCAGTTGGGCTCAATGTACGAAGAGATCTGGCGGCTATTAGAAAATCAACCAAATGAAATCCTTGAATTACCAATTTAATTTTTGCATTTTAGGTTGTATAATCGAATGAAAAACTAGGAGTATAGGAAATGAACTGTTTAGGAAAGTGAAATGATGGCTTTTCATCCATCCATCATTTAGTAGAAGCGGATTTCAACTGCCCTATAAATGCACCTACCAATTCTTATTGGAGAACCCTAGGATATATTTAACTTATACTTTAAGAGAAATAAATGTTCATCAATAGTATTGCATGGACTCTTAGGCCTTTTCTGTGGAATGAACATGAACGAGAAGACAAGCTCTTTATACAAATGGGTGATAGGAGGTAAAGCAATCCATGTGGGATATATAAAGTAGTAAGGTAGAACCACCCGTTTAAGGTATTTTAGGCATGATCTAGTGTAGTGCAAAGTAAAACAAATATTTTCATAGGTGTAAAGATAAAAGTATGGGGATTGCAAAAACTTTGGTAATTTTATCACATGAATTGAAATTACTACGAATTTTGGAAGGCTTAAAGTGTGGTTGACCAAATGCCAATCTATGGAGTCTTCTAATTTCAATCACACAAAAAACTACATTTTTACTCACTCTTTTCTAATTTTTTGCACACTACCTTAGAACATGTGCCATGAACTTTTAGTCCTAACTTTAAAAATGAGAAAAAAAAACATTCTAGCCTTAATTGGAAATACATTCATCATTAGGTTGGCTATGGGGGGCAATTGGTTATAGGTGGTTCTACCTTATTAGGAGAAGCTCAATCACTCATAGTGAAGTAAAAAGTAGGAATTGTGTTCAAAGTAAAATTTCAGACCTCATTTCAACATAGTAGAATAATTTTTTTCAAAAAACTTTGAACTAAAAGAAGTTGTTGAATTAAGCTAAATTTTATCTCCAAAATTCCATTTGAGGTTTTGAGACTTCAACTAAAATTTATGGACAAAAATCAAAATGAGTCTTTGAAAATGTCAAAAAAATGTCAACTTTTTTTAGTTCAAAGTTTTTTGAAAAAATATATTCTACTATATTAAAATAAGGTCTAAAATTCTACTTTTAGCACAATTCCTATGTTTTTAACAATGAATGGTCAATCTCTCATCTTCAAATTGTCCATATCTTCTAAAGATTCATGACAAACAATGAGAATTGTTTAAAAAAGTCTTCTTTACTATTTGTTTTCAATGAAGTAACTCCTTCAAATTGCCATCAAAAAATCTCTTAATAGTAGAAGGTCAAATGGTAGATTTATCTTTAGCTTAATGGATTATAATTGAATTTTTTAGAATTTATAATGGATCATAATTTCATTTACTTGCAGATTTGGCTATGTGGTCCTAGAATTAGCCAAAAGAATTCAGCCCTTTTTCTCAACAAATTTATGCTAAACTTGCCATCCAAGTATAGTAATGTATAAAAAATTGCCTTGAACTTAGTATTTAAATGTAGATTGTATTTTTTGTTGTATGTTTTTTATTCCAAAATCTTTTGAAAACTTAAAGAAAATGACGAGAACGCTAAGAAGAAATAAGGCTTTTTACCGAATTAAATGACTACACTTAGGCAACATCCAAATGACAATCATTAGAAGAAATTTGAGGGCATTACAAGGCCGTTTTAGGTATGTTTCCAAAATGGCTCCCAATGACGCTAGCCACTGTCAAGCCGGCTTTAATCAAAATAAAATCAAAATAATTTTCTTTTTTTTTGGGTCCTGAAATATGAAAATAAGTCCAAAAAAAATTTGAAAAAAAAAATTAATTAATTACGTGGTAGGGGCGCAACCACGTAGGATTGGAGTTCACAGGGCAGAAACTGCATTCCCACAGTCCAAGAACCCACAATCTCCTAATGCCCTCAAATTTCATCTAAGGTAGGTACACCCAAAAGCGCCACTTATTCATATTGTGCCTAGTTCTTAATATTAGCTATTTCAGATTTTTATGTAGTCTTGTTGGCAAGTGAAAGCATGTTCCAACGCACCAAAGAACACAAGATTTGAATACCGTATGCAAAAGTTATTTACAGTCAAAGACTATTTCCGAAAGTGCCATCTACAGCCTCTGAACATGACTAATTTTGGAAATGTATGTGCACTATAGATGGCGCTTTTAGGAATAGGGCTTTTTTGGGTGTACCTACCTTAACCCCTAAAACCCTGAATAATGTTTTTTGAGATTATAAATTTTTTGGACAGCTCACTACGAATGGAGTTTTTATTTTTTTTCTTTGAAATTTTGATACAATGTGTGCCCGAGGAGTAGCTTTAAGGCCTGACAATTTTCATAACTTTTGACTTCACGGTTAAAAAGTTATAGTAGGATATGTTGTTTTCTTTACTCAGCGGGCATCCCGGGCAAGTGAAAAAACTTCTTCAAAAAAACTTTTTTCTTAAAAGTGAAATTTGAAATTGGTTCTTTAGATTTATACATACATGGGAAGATTTGAATCAATCCATTCTGATCAATGAATCAAAAGTTATGAAGATTTTGAGTTTGGGGTAGTTTGTGGCCAGTTACAAAATCTTTGCAGTACAAAAAAAGTTTGAAATTCTTCATTTAATTCAATTTTTCGGATTTTTGGAAAAAAATAAAAACAAAAGGTGTAGATTTTTTATTACAACATTTTAGCCATTGGGATTGAAAATTTTCAATTCCATGAATAAAATGTTCACAATTTAGTATTTTGGCTCATTTTTTACTTCTTTCTACTTACTTATTTTTTCCTATATATTGTACAATTCCAAATGGTTTGAAATTTTTTGAGAATGTAGCCAACTTGCATTGAAGTATGAATTCAAAGAGTAACCACCATTTTGAATTTTTTTTCACACAAATGTGACCTTGTGAAGTGCAGCTGCCCGGATTTTCGCAGGGATAAAAAAACAATTTTTGTCAATTGAAATGCTTATATCTTGCAATCTACAAGGTGGAAATTTCTGAAATTTTTTCCACATGTTTACAAACCACCTTACTACAAGATCCTACGGTTACATGAGTAAAAAATGTGTTTTAAAAAAAATTGCACTTGTATTAGAAATGGTTGTTTTGGAGCATTTTTGGTGAAAACATAGTCAAAAACCTTTAGGGGTTAATGGGCAAAAAACTGAGTCATCGTGTAAACTCCCCGTTCACTGGTTGGGCTCCAGTCGACATCATCTTCCCCACCACCGACTGAACAATTTCTGGAAGCAAGATGAGAAAGGGCAACTTTTGAAACCTTGTTTAAGAACTTCCGAGTGCCGCATGAAAATTGAGGATGAAAATTGAGGATGACCATCGGACTGACATTCAAGTGGCAACCGAGAAATGTCCAGGAAGCTTCGTGCGTTATCGTGAGTTTCGGACAAGGATTCATTTTCCAGGGTCCAATCATTAACCCAATTATAATTATTACGTGCATGAAGGAGAAAATATTTCACCTTCAAAAGGCCGAAAAATTTCCACACCGCCCCAAGGGCGTAAATACCTTCGCTGTTCCCTTTCCACCTTTTTGTCCCTTTGAAGATTACATGAGGTAAATTACAAAGCTGTCCATACACCATGTCATGTGCAACATTGGTGCAAACACTGGGAAGATGCATCCCCAACCTTGGAAAACTTCTTGGAGGTTTAATTGCAAGTCTGCCCAAAATCTCTGCGGGGAAGCTTCCTTTTACACGCGGAATACGGTATTGAGGATGCCTTCAAGGTCAGGTCAGGTTGATTTGGGTACCAGTAGTACATCTCAGGGTAATGACAACATTCTGCTGAAGTCTACGCACGAGTAAAAAGATATTTGAATGAAAGAACTTTGAACATAGAACTAAAAGGACATGGCCCACGACTTGCGTGCAATAGAAAAATCCAAACCCAGCTTCGTGTTTTTGAAATTCACTCACAAAATCCATGTTTGCATATGACTGCACTTGTGCAAGCTGAGGACTCGGGTGATGGGATTGACCACCTTTGCTTCCTATCCACCCACAGATAGTCTTGTAGCGTGTTCAGCTCACAAGCCCTGTAAAACTTCTTCACGTCTGAAAAGACTACTCAAAGGATGTGGGCATAATCTGCAGTGGCTTATTCTCACTAAAACTAATACCTAGCATGAAAAGATGCATTATCTGTACATATAAATACTTCTAACTGTGGAGCAACTCTGAGAATACTCACGCTCATCTCCAAAATGACTGACGTCAAGAAGCTAGAAAACTGAGTTTATTTTAGGCTCAGGCATGGCCATACAAACTCTCATCCCGTCCATTATTGGCTCTTCGTCATATGTATCCCAAATATGAGAGGCCGCCCACACGCAATAAAATCTTGATGAAGCAAATGCTTTGAGCAAAGACCTCAAGCAGGAACGGCATAACTAATCTGTGTCCAATGGACAGGATCTGCAAATATGCATGGATCATCCTTGGTAAAATCTGCCACCTGCATGGCATGGAAACCATCTTTTAGACCCTTCAGCATCGACATCAGCCCGTGAAAAAAGCTAAAATCGGGACAGGATTACAGAATGTGTACGTGTGTATACGTGCGTGTACGCGTGTATATATGTATACAATGAAAGACACGAAAGTAATCAAATTAATCACAATGTAAGATGAATACCTTCTCTCCGCAATGATCACAGTAATGGTGTTTGTGCCACAAGCAATCACAGGAACGGGTCAGAAAGCATAATCCGCAAAGGGTAGCCAAGCATCCAACCCAAGCGGCAGCGCTAAGAGAGGATCTGCAAGGAAAAATTGCCAAACACAACATTCAGTTCAGGCAAAAGTTCAAAACTTAATCACACAAAACGCTTATACGGTATAATAGTTCCATTTGATGCCAACATTTGAACCCCGCATATCCTCACTGATTTACAACATTCACAACCACTTGCAGAGAATGAGACGTCTGTGATCAGATCCAAATAACAATTAAAGTAGACAGGCCCAACTGCGCTTCTAAAGGTATGACCTAACATACACAACAGGTAGAAACACATTGCCAAAGTCCAACACGAGGATATCAAAATCAGGACATGGTTTTAGAAAATATATCGACAGAGCTTTGGACTCTTCATGCTTTTGCATACGGTCTACAAATACAACATAAAAAAGTGTGCCGGAATCACCAGTCAACTGCTAATGCAAAAGAATATAAAGAGAAAGAATCCCATAATAGTAGTCAATCTCTTCATGAACCCCTTTGCCTTTATTTTCCTTAGGACGAAGCAATCAACCAAAAAAATGCATACAATGTTGAATGTTAGAGTTATCCTAAGAGTATTGCAAGTCATCCCAATGTGATTGAATTGCATGCACTCATGCTTTGTTGTCATCCCCAAAAAGTTGATTAAAATTAAAATTTAATCTCGAATTGGAAGAAAACCGTTGAGGATCAAAGAGACAATGACATTCAAGACTTTTAGAACAACACTGTTAAGTGAAAAAAGAACGAAAAAGAAATCGAAATCACGTACTTGACAGTCGTGAGTCCAGGTTTGCCGCAGTGAGGGCACTCAAAGGGAGCCGGTGTGTCCGCAAAGAAGGTTTCCTGCAACCCCATTCCGGGCAGCGGAGCGCCATAAATCGCATTCGGGGGCCTCATGCCAGCCGAGTACGGATTCTCATGGACGTAATACTGCGAGGGCGGCATTTGCTGCTGTGGAGCCGTCGTCACCACAGGCGCCGCTGCAGGGTAACCGTAGGCCGGACCTGGATATGGAATTCCAAGCTGCGGCTCACCGCCATTTCCAGTCGATTCACTTTTCTTGAAAGCATCCGCCATCGTGATCCCCTCTTGCAACTCAAATAACTCAAACCCTAAATCTCAGAGACACAATTCACCGCGCTTCTCTCCTTCAACCAGACTTTCGCTAACAGCTTGGTTCACCACAAATTCTCGTCACGAAATGACGTAACTTCCAAGACCTGGTCAAGTCAAAACACCGTCACATATTTTGCGAAACTCGAATTCATTACAAAAACAAAAACCCTTATCACACAATCTTTCGAGTTTTTGAACCTTTACAAACCTCTTGACCAACTCAACGCACTTCTCTCCTTCAACCAAAATTTCGTTCACGTAACTTCCACCTGGTCAAGTCAAAACAGCGTCACATATTTCGCAATTTCAATACATGAATCGAAACCGAAATTGCGCAATCTTTAGAATGGGAACCTTCACAACCTTGTGAGGGTGGAAAACTCTTAACTCTCCTTACTTCAAATTTCGCAAACCAAAATTCACAAGAGAATGAGCAGACTAGAACGATTCAAAATGAGTAGGGAAGCCAAAAAACTTGTACTGAAACCCTAAACAGTCAATGAGATCAAAAAACATCCCAATGCTGGAATTGTGCTCACATTAACCATCAAGCAAATGTGATACCTCACGGATCAGAGTCGAGATTTTGTGAGTGAATTTAATCCGTTCTCGAATGAAGAGGTCTCCGTGTTTCGATGCAAATCGAGAAGCTACGCAGTTCACAGGACGAAGCCCGCAAGAACTTTCCCTTCATGGTTCGAAGCGTCTTCTCATCCGCGGATTACTTTCATCCATATTTCATCCTTCTATTATAAGAGTACAGTAGTGATCTTAGAACAAATTCAAGGTTTTTAGCGAAATGTTCATTTTTGGAAGATTTTTTAAAATTTATACAAAGGGCATGAAAAAATTAAGTAGAAAATGAGCAAAATTTAGCCAATTTGGGGATCATTGCGTAAGAGTACTATTTCAATGGGTTTGTAGTAGAGCATTGAAAAAGTACTATTGCCATACACGCGTTATTTTGTAACAATATAGTTTCAGTGGAAAAAGTGTCATCCATCGAAACTATAATGTTGTAGTATTGTTTTAGTACTGCAATAGTATGTTTTCAAAACTCTACTACAAACTCATTGAAACAATATTGATGCAATGGGGGGGGGGGGGGGTACTTTCCTAACAAGTAGTAAGTATAGTTATCTTTGTCGCTCAATGATGGCAAATTTTATTGTGTGGTAACTTTTCCTAAAGGGTAGTCAAACATTCTTCACTGCTCAACAATTTTGTGAAGAATGAGAAAATGGGAGAAAAGAAAAGTGAATTAGGAGTTAGAAATCATGAAGTAGGTGTGATATCCTTTTTAAATTTTTATATTGTCTAAAAAACAAGACTAGACAATGCACACAAAATCTATAAGCATTGAATGCGCAACTGGTGTAAAAACAAGAAATGATAAATGTACAACTCAAGCAAAATATTCTTCTACCCCATTTTCGACAAAATATCCAATCCAAACACCTAAGGAATGGCATAGGTCAAAGTCATCTATCATCTCCTGACAAAAAAATTCAAATAATTAAATTTAGACTACTTTATATTGAATTAATGGCTACAATCAATGTCTTGAGTGACAATGACGGAGTGACTAATAAGTGCAATAGCATATATTACAATAAGTGACTGTTTTAGGCCTTCATGTTACGGCCACTTTAGGAAAATATTGGGGTTGTTGTAGATGACCATTATAGACACACTTTGGATTGGTTTCAAATAGTCTAGAGACCCTTTTTGCCAATTGGATAGTACATATACTTCAAAAATTCATAGCAAATTCACGCTTTGGCCAAAAAATATATAATTTTAACTACTCAGTCTATTTCTTTCATTTATCTATACATGATTTTTTTTTTTTAATTTCAAGGATGCTACAAGGATGAATTAGTCATTTTGTTTGAAATGGTGTATTCTACCTTACAGATAGACACTTGTTTTATCCCACTCCACAAAATGGATTGGAATGGCTTTTTATCCTACATATTTTTACTACACTTTCATTAAAATGTTTAAAATTGCCATTTCTAGTACAAGTACCAAATTTTTGAAAAAAACAACATCTTTGGACACATGTATCTATAGGATCTTGTAGTATGCTAACTTGAAAAGATATAGAAAAAATTGAAAGAATTTCTACCATATAAATTATAAGATAATAGCATTGGAATCAATAAAAAAATTATTTTGGACCTTTGAAAAAATAAATAACTGCATTTCACAAGGTCACATTTGTATGAAAAAATAATGTGGTAATGCTTCTTTGAATTAATTCTTCAAGGCAAGTGGGCTATGTGCTTAAAAAAATTCAAATCATTTGGAATTGTACAATATATAGGAAAAAAATAGTAAATAAAAAGAAGTAGAAAACTATTCAGAATACTAATTAAATTGTTGAGAATTTATTTGTGGAATTAAAAAGTGCCAATTATCTCAATGTTTGTAATGTTACAATAAACAATCTACACCCAACTCTTTTATTTTTTTTCAAAAATATTAAAAATATTGAAAATTGAATTCAATAAAAGACTTAAAATTTTATTAAAAATTAGAAAATCCATATTTTGTTGCAATTTAAAACTTCTCATAACTTTCATCTCATTAATCAAAATGGAATGATTCAAAGCCTTCTATGTATATATAAATCTTTGAAAAAAAATTCATATTTTTAGTTCCTAAAACATTGATATGTAAGGAGTTTTTTAATTTGCCCAAGCTACCTCCTAAGTAATGAAAATTACATATTATACAATAACTTTTTAACCATGAAGTCAAAAGTTATGAAAATTATTGTGCCTTAAAGCTATTCCTTGGACACATTTTGTAAAAGAATTTCAAAGAAAAAAATAAAAGTTCCATATATAGTGAGTTGTCCAAAGTTGCTTTGTTGTAAGAAAGCAAAATGCCATTTACGGGCTAATATTTTGTAACTTGATGTATTTGAGGCTTATTTCTAAGAGCCCTAGTACTAAAAATTCAAGATTTGCAAGGCACTCGTTGCGAAAAGTCTTCAATGAATAAATCATATACAATTATTTTCAAAATTAGATTTCTGATGCCTAATCATGGGGGGGATTGGATTGTGAGTGTACGTAATCTCTTCAGTTTGTTTGTCCAGTACTCTAATCTGTTCTGGCAATATATAGGGAATTAGGGTTTCATTCGCTTCGCAAACAGCCGAAGCCGCGTCAATTGGGGTGTGAAACTTGAGAATGCTTGTAAGTTACAGTCTGGGTACGTGGGAGAGTGAATTGCATGCATTCTGGTCTGATAATATGAAGCGATGCGTTTCAAAAGTGGTTCTAAATACAATTGTTGCAAAAATACAATCCATGGAGTTGCAACAATTGTATTTAGAACCACTTTTGTAGCTACTAGTAGATTCCAAATTGTTGAACTACATTAATGATACTCTTACAAAAATTTTAATTTCACTCCTGGTATTGGTATAAGGTTAGATTTTAGAAAATTGAAACCTCAAAGGTTGGTTAACAAACTTGGTACTTCAATTGAATGTTACCACTGCAACACTTGTAAGGTAGGAGGCTCAAACTCTGATAGGGCATTTTGAACCAAACATAGCTTAGAGGTACATTTTGCTTTCTGCAATATTCCAAAATGTACAAACTGTATACATTCTAGGAGGTGGTCGCTTTTAGAGCCCTATGACTTTCAGCTTCAAAATTTAATAACTAATTCCACAAAGCTCCAAAAAATATGAAACAACTTGGGTTGGATGTCATTTCCTCTTGTCTCTTAAAGAAAATTTATTGAAAAATATTTCAAGATGTTTTCCTTCCCCAAAATTCAGCTTCAGCACTTAGACTGTCGCTTTATGGACCTCCTACCTTACCAAGGAATTATGACAAATTTGAAACCAACACTCGCACCAAAAGAATTATGACAAATTTGAACCTAGCTTGGTTTGAGGTGGAATAATGGTATTCAAAACCAAGATGAAAAAATAGAATTCAAAACCAATATGATATTCAAATAATAATGACCCTTACACCCAACATTGATTTATATTTTATTTCTAGTGACGCCCATCCAAATACAATGAGTATATTCCAAAGTATTTGGATTATAATTTAAACTCACAAATCTCTCAAAATATAGAAGCATATAAGATTGTATAAAGATGTTTGTTTTGCATATGTAATTTGTGGTTATGAGAAAGAAATGGCTATGATTGATTCCAAGGAATGAAGAAAATAAATAGAAGTCTCATGATTGAATTTTGTCATAAAAGATGATCACAAAATGGTCAAAATTGCAATTCAGATGTCTATAACTATATAACTTATAGTGAAATGTCATAATACCATAACAATGTTGGTTTTAAAAGAAATGTCCATGATATTCCTATAGATTCCGTATAAGGTAGGAGTTTCTAAAACAAAGCAAGCTCTAAAATAGAGCACCTCCTTAAAATATACATTATTTCTACATGATTCTTTATAATAGCATTTAGCAATGTACAAACTTTGTATATTTTAGAAAATGCTCTATTCTAAAGCCCTATGCCACTTCAACTTCAAAATTTTATAACTAATTCCACAAAGTTCCAAAAAATATAAAACAACTTGGGTTAAATGTCATTTCTACTTGTCTTTTAAGAAAAATTTATTGAAAAATATTTCGAGATGTTTCACCTCTCCAAAATTCAATTCTAGGGTCATTGCACGAAAGACTTAAAGCCTTTTGTCACACCCTAGTTTTTGATTTTTTTTTTCCCATAACTTTTGTGTTTTAGCTCCAAATGACTCAAAATTTATAGGGAAGCTACTCATAGCTATTATGTATCTAAAATGAATTTTGGGACTATTTAAAAATAATATATTATTTTTGAAAAATCTCCAAAATTCATTTTAGATACATAATAGCTATGAGTAGCTTCCCTATAAATTTTGAGTCATTTGGAGCTAAAATACAAAAGTTATGGCCAAAAAAAAAATCAAAAACTAAGGCGTGACGAAATGCAACAAATAGTACAGGTCTTTCGTGCAATGATCCTCTAGCCCTTGAATTCTCCATTTATGGACCTCCTACCTTATTTGGTTTCTCATATGTTGATCTTGACCTTGAACCACTAATCTATGATTGAATAGTCTTTATATAATTTTCCAAAAATCATTTTGTATTCATGACAACAATAGATTCTAAAAATCAATGAAAATTTTGCAAGACAATGAAGCAAATGAATAACATGTCATTTTAAGTTTTGAAGTGGGTGGCCTTTCTATAACTCTCTATAAATAACTTTGCACTTATAACAATAGAAAATTCAAAAAATGAATGAAAATTTTGCACAACAATGGAGCAAATGAATAACATGTCATTTTAAATTATGAAGTGGATGTATCATTAAACTAATTTACTTCTTCTTCCAAAAAAATTCCCTTACAGCTATTGTATTAAACCAAAACACCTCTAAAGTTTTTGTTTTTCATATTTGAGATACATTTATATAAACATTTTCATCTTAAAAATTTATTTTTCAAAAATCATTTGTTTTGTAGTAGTTATATGCTTCTCCAAAATATATATAGTTCTATGCGGTTAAATTATTAAAATTTTATAAAAATGAACATCAATAGAATAAGTAATGAATGTTTTCATTTACAGTAATAGTATCCTAGGCCTAACATGTTAAGAACACATTGTAGACAAAATTGTTATAATGTTGTATAGTTCAAGAATTCAAGATCTTAAATGTAGCACTCTACTAATATTCACTCTATATCGGACCTGCTTTAGCTTGCTTATGCTTGAGATTAATCCATTTAGCCTAATAAATTCTTGAAAGCATCCCCACAACTAGCATATGAAAGAGGTGTAGAATCAGGTTATTTGGCATGCTTTTCACATGTGGCCAAATTGTGTTGTGTTTGTTTGCCCCACAACAAGTGGTGAACAAAACACTTCAATAGAATAAGTGATGAATTTCAAAATAATGAGAGAAACTCATTCTATTTACATAGGGTTGTGAAGGTCCAACAACTCATGTGAGATATATGAGAGACCCTACTAATTCATACACTTATATATCCTGCATAAGTTGTAGGATCTCCTACTACCTCATGTGCATATACAATGCTCCACTTTTCACATGATAATTCAAATCAAGTTGAAATCTTTTTCATCTTTATTGTTTTATACAAGAATAGGAAAATTTATTGTAGATGTAATGCTTTTGAGTATTCCATTTTCCAAAACAAACTCAAAAAACAAAAAAACTTGTGAATTCTTTTGAAGGTTAACTAGGGATCAAAAGAATAGGAGGATTGCTATTATGTGAGCCTAAAAGTGTGAGCCTATAAGCCTAAAAGACTACACACAATTTTTGCATGTGAAATAATCATGGAAGTAAAAAAAGGTCTAATGATAAATAAGCTAATATGTTAACAAAGTATCTTTATCAAAGAAACCTTCTTTGATTATAGTGTATTTATATTATAAATACATGTATTATGGGTGTTTATCTTATAAGCACCTACAATGGTGGTAATATATATATATATATATATGTATATATGTATGTATGTATGTATGTATACACACTTGAGGCTCATGTGCTCACATTTTCATACTCAAATACTAGCACTGTTGAAAAGGATAGTCAACCTTTATGCATAGCTATCGTAAAGACACTTCATTTGGTTGTGAACTCACCAAATTTGGTTGTGGCCAACTCTTTCTTGGGATGTATCATGCATGCCATTGGATAGTAATTTTGGAGTAACCCACCTAATTATCTAGCTTGTCCTTCCTAAAGTATTGTAGTGGAAATGTTCTAAAAATTGCATTATAGTTCAATAAAGTCAATACAATGTTTTATGCCTCCAATCAATTAATACTTAAAATATAATAACAAAGTCAAAAAACAATTAAATCTCAAAAAATAAAAAAATGATTTTATATTTTCTAATTTTAATTTTAAATATTTTGTAATCTTAACCCTTAAACGACGGATTGGTAGCCGTGGAAATCATGTATTTTAATTCCGTGTGACATCATCTACTTTGAAAAAGCCTAATATATTCATTGGAAGTTAAAAAACTATTGAAGATCTTTCTTTTCCACTCTTAATACCAAGGATGAAAAGTTGCACTTTTATCGTGTAGGGAAAGATTCTTTGTCATTCAAAGGACGCAGAACGTCCTCCGCGGTGTTTAAAGGTTAAACATCAACATTGATAGCTATTGTTTTAGAAGGCATAGTTTTGGTCAATGTTTTATGTTCATTGGATGATTTTAAAGAAAACTCTAAGATGGAGAAACCTTTTTTTCATCCATTTATCTTAGAGAACTTTCTTGATCTTATCTTCAATCGGTGGCATTGGATATTCTTCAGAGTAAAAAATTCAACTTTCCTATACAAAAATGGCAAATTCTTATATTTTGGAAATTTATACTCTTTTTGAAATTAATCCATAAAAAAAATCTCTTATAAATATGATTCCAACCAATGAAATGAGTTTTTGATGGATTTCGTTTCTTCTTCAATTTGAAAATCCAAAAAATTCCTAAACTTGAGCATTTTACAAACATTTGAACTTTAGGTTTTAATAACCATGGAGTTCTATTTTCATAATTTTAAAATTCCAAAAATTTGTACCATAGTTGTCATTATTGTGATGTAAACTTGTAAAGAAATTTTTACTTTTTTTAAGGATGCATTGCATTTAATTTGAATTGTTTCAGTTTTTGTTTTTTAATTCAAAGTAATTTCAAATGTTGACAAGAAAATGTCAAACCCCTATATTTTATAGAGCATCTGTAATCACGTGACTAATTATTAATCTCAAAAATCATATTCATAAGTATTTGCAAAATAAATTTTGAAAAAACAATTATGCATTTGCTTTGACAAGGTTAAAAAAACTTAACAATTGTGAAGTTGCCTTGCTTCACATTAGAGATACATGTTGACCCTACATTTGTTATTGCAAATTCCATAAATATATTAGTTTTATGGTTGCAAAATTTACCCTATATTTGTGAATTTTTTTTTCCAAAAGGTCACTTTAAAAATTGCCTAAATAAATTCTAACCTAAAGGCTATCACAAGAATATCAAATCTTAAATAAACTTGTTATATCATATAAAACTTTAATTACTCTAAACAAGAATGGTGTGGCTGTGATGTTCTATCTACTTCTAATATATCTCAATTGTGATCTACCGAATATAAACGTAGTAATGGATAGGATTTAGAAATCCACATGTAGAATGTGAGAATTGATCCTTTAGGCTTTGACCAAACTAAAGATAGATTTAGTAAAAAAATATGGTAGTAAGCTTTCATATATAACTTGTTTGCCATGTGTTGTTGCTATAGCCATTTGTTGGCATGTCAAAAGTGACAATGATGCCTCTTTAATCTCTTGAAATAAAAATAAAAATAAATTTTGATTTTTAAATCCCTAAAAGCTTGGAAATTTAGTAATTTTCATCCCATTGATCAAAATGCCACAAAACAAAGCTTGTACACTTTTTTTTTGTAGAAGGCTTTCCTATTGTACCAAAAATACAATTGTGGAACATAGAATGCTAAAAACCTCAATGAAACAAACAAAAAAACAAACAAAACAAAACGCCTTAATTTAAGATATAGGCTAAATGTACACTGTGTTGTTGCTACAACTAAAATAAAAATTAAAGTAATCCTCTAATTTCTTGAATCCTAAAAGCTTTGAAATTCAATATCTTTTCTTCTATGAATCATAACACTATGAAACAAAGCCTATAATCCCCCCACATGTTGAGAGCTTTTTCTCAAGATTTCTTGTGGTATTAAGAATGCAATTAGGGGACACATGGTCTAGAAGATCTTACCTTAACAAACAAAACAAACAATTAAACAAACAATTTAACTTATAGACATAGATGAATGTTTTTATTCAATTAAAAATAAAGATGATAATTATGTATTTGTACTAAATTTAATTCAATAAAAAACTTCAAAGTTCATTGGAAATTAGGAAATCTATAATTGCCAACAATTTAAAATTCCTTATAACTTTCATGTCATTAATCAAAATGGAATGATTCAAAGCTTTTCATATATATATATATATATATATATATGAATCTTGGAAAAACAATTTCAAATTTTATTTCCTTAAAAATTGATAATCAAAGGATTTTTTTATTTTCTTCCATTGCTTTCTAAATAATGAAAATTATATATCATACAATAACTTTTCAACATTGTAGTCAAAAGTTGTGGAAATTGTTGGACCTTAAAGCTACTCCTTAAGGACACTTCAGAATGTATTAAAAAGAAAGAAAATTATTTTTTAAATAAAAATTTCCCAAAAGATATTTTTAAAATATTTAATAATTAATCAAAATAAATAATTAATTAGTATTTTTTGACGTGGCAATTGCTCGACCACATCAACATTGCGTTCCTAGCGTTCCCAATACATTCCTAGTGTTTAGGAACTTGCAATCTTCTAAACTCACCAGAAATCCTCTTATGTAATACACAATATCCATAACAATCCAACTTGAAGAATTCCAAGACATTACACATCATGAGTACCTCCATCAAAATAGAAGTGGAAAAATAAACAACTTGAGAAATTCCTCACATTGTTCACCAAGGAGTCTAGGATTTCTTGTAAACAAAAAATTATCTTCTATGGCTCTTAAACCACCCCTAATCCTTGAATCAACTAACAAAGTTGAAGCACCTAAATGTGACATACCCTAGATCTTTTGATTTTGAGTGTACCTAGAGAGAACAATGATGTGACTTTGTTAGAAAATGATATAGAAAAATCAACAAAACTATTTTTGTATTTTTCTAAGCCTATATGCATATAAGACTCCATCGGTGAAATCTAAGGCCCTCAAAAGGGCTGTTTTGGGACTGTTCTTGAAACAATTCCCGAAATGGTTGGGAATTGTCAGGCCGTCATTTTTTTTTAAATAAAAAATTTGGGTCTTGAAATGTAAAAAGAAGTCGAAAAAATAAAATTATGTGGCACTACCTCTGCCACATCAGATTCCTAGGATTCTGTACTTGACTGCGTTTCCAAATTGTGGGAATTGGCAGTCTCTTACATCCCTCAAATCTCTTCTAATGAGAATTTTAAAAATGAACTATATAGATATACCTATTGTGATAGCAAATTAATTCTTAAAGGACCAAGGGGAAAAAACTTATATTGCAAAAGTTGCTTGGTAGTCTTATGGTTGTTTAAGGGTTAATCCCTTATTGCCCAAAGAAATAAAAAGTGTCCTCACATAAATTGGCATTCTAATCCAAAGTGCTATAACTTTTGCATTTGATGTCCAAACTTAATAAAACTTATTGGGAAAAATGCACATACTAGTTTAGTTTGTATAATAAATTTTTAAAATAAATTCAAGATGTATAGATTTTTTGAAAGCCATTCAAAGTTCACAAGTTCAGTTTGAGTTTACCAAACTACATTTTGAAAGCTGCAACTTTGCGGAGGCTTTTATCTTTTTCATGCAATATTAATTTTTAATAAAATTAGTTTTTTGATATATTCCTTGAAGTCCAATTATTGTGGTAAAGTTTTCATATCAATCCGAGTTGTTTTGAATGTTTGGGAGTAGTTTGATGTTCAAAATCCAAATATTTTTGGATTAGTGAACTTTAGTAGCTTATTTTGTCTTCATAAAATCTCCATTTTCAATCATTCTTTTAAAAACTTATGCAAGCTAGTCTTGTTTGAATAGTTTAAAATTTAAGTGATTATGAGCCATCTTTTGCATAGATAATCACACACTCTATACTCAATCTAATTAATTTGATACAATTAAATTTAGTGTTTTTTCCATATCACCTCCAACCCCCCTTACTTGTATTTTCTTCTAGGCAATTCCTCTTGTAAACAATATGGGATAATAACATTTCTATATCCTATAAACTTGATCAATAGATAGATCATTGGCTGTTTTTTTCCCCTCTCAACCAAATTGACAACAAAGGAGGGGATTTTTTTTCCCTTCTAAAATCCGACGGCTATTGTCTATCCAAAATGAGAGGATTTTTGGCCAAGGGAGCCATTTTTTCAAGGGATAGTTACATGATAGGGTGGTTAAAATTTCATATTAATGCAAGAAGTTTTGAATGATTGAGAGGTATATTAGTAAGATGTTCAATCATAGAAGTGTTTTTTACAACCTTTTTAGCTATTTAAAAATAATAATTCGAAGCCATTGTGCAAATATAATTAGTCAATTGATTGACATTTTTTCTTTATCACCAATAGGTTTGTTTATTGTTTTTGAAGCACTTTCTAGTCAAATATTTGTTGTTTGAGTAGGTTTAGAAATCAAATTTCACCTCAGAATGTGTTTTTATGAAATTTTCAACATCTCTTTTCAACCCTAAAACATAACAATCTTGCATTCTATGCAACCAAATGATTCCAAATTTGATCCATGTTGTCTACAACATACACACTATAAGATTGTACAATTGAGATTTTCATACTTTAGTGACATTTAGACTTATAAGACTTGAAAAACAAGCATGTTTTCAGACACGTTTGGACCTTAGATGATTAGGGGTTAGTACTAAAGTGGGCACAAACAGTAACAAATTGCAAGCTTGGATCACACGTGGGTGTGATTGACTACTTCTTGAAAGAGTGACAACTTCTTTAAACCCCACCTATCTCTTTTCAGTTCAATTGTGCTTCATTTTGTAGGTGTCATTGAACAAATCATGTTGCTAGTGGATAAGTTATGTCCCTCCTAGGTATTTACCAAAGCATAAGACCTTCCTAGAATGGGGAAAGAGCATTGCCCGATTATGAATGTTATGTCCGACAGAGTGCTTTGATTTCTATCCTACTCCGTATTTGAATCCGGAACAGCAGGTATACGAAACCGTACTGTACTGTACTTCACCGCCCATTGACCTTGTTTTCGGCCAGAATAGGTGGAATGGATCCTGGTTAGCCACTCAGTCCTTGAGTGAGGAAGGGGCATCAAAAACAAGCATCAGCATCCAACTCTCCTTCACTTATCTCTTGCAATTGAATACCGCGTGCCAAGTTGGGTCAAAATTTCATAAAATAAATGGAAGAAAACAAGCAGGCTCAGTCTTGGTAGACCAAATGAGTGTCTGTCTTTTCATTTTTCAAATATTCTTCAAAGTGGCTTGATTTTCCAGTGAGGTATCAACTCACATATCTTATCCTCGCAGTAAGTTAAGTTATGTTAGATTTTATCGTTGTAAATTAAAGCCTGGCTCCCCACAGTCCATAAAATTAATTGATTAATAAGCATAAACAAAAACAGAGCAACCACTCACAGGGAGGAGTGAGCTCATCAGCCACTCCGCCCAGCCCCTTCAAAAATGGAAGCCTCACTTATTAGTTTACAGCCGCCTCGGTTGGGACACCCGCACCCTACGTCCCCCGCGCTAGCTTAGCTTCCCAACCTCCTAAAAGTCCTCCAACCGAAGTCACAAATCCATCATCACTCACAACCATCAAGTGAATTGAATAGATTTGAATTGCATTGAATTGAAAATTGAAAGACACACACGCTTTCCTCATGTTTGCAAGTTGCAACACTCAAGTCAAGAAAAAAAAAAGAGATCAATTTACAATTGTGAGTAACTTTGAGTGAACTGAGACTGACGGGCTGACAGACCGACAGATAGATTCAACGCTGTTTGTCGGCCTTGAATTTCAACGCAGTCATGTCATGCCGTAGTCATATCTCTCTTTGAAAATACTTGTTTTCTGGGACCCAGATTCCAGATATAGCTTGGTGCGGGACGTTTGACTGGGGAGAAGAAAGTCAGAGAGCTTTGGGTGGCATGTGGGGAAGATCGATGCGAGTGGGTGAGTGTTTGGGGAGGTGGAGATATTTTGAACTGAGTGAGAATAATGATTCAAATGCTCCAAAGAACTTTGGGTTTTGGTGATCACAGGACTGACGTTTTCACTTGCGCGAACGAAGGTTGAGACTGACTGTGGCGATTAGGCAATTTTATTTTGAAAATTTGTTGCCATTTTTTGACAAATTGGTTGTTGTTTGGAGAGCGGAAGTGAATACTGTTGTTTTGGGAGGTTCAGAGAGTACGGGTTATGCAAGTGAGGTTTCAACGTCTGAAAAAGCGCAGGAGTGAGGGACTGTGAGCAACAGAGGTTTTAAGTGGAGGCTCTGGGTCTGCATGGGGGAGGTGGGTTTGGTTACTTTATTTTCACGTTGGGCTTTGAGGTTCTTGGAAGCTTCCGTTGAAGAGCAGCCGAGGTTTTAATTCTGGTAGTGTAATTCAAATCTACCTGGCCCTTGGATACAACTGACGCCTCCAGTTTGTTGTAATTTGCACCGTCACGGTTGCAGTGTTGCGAGCGTGGATCAGTTTTGATTCCTAGGGTTTGGATGCTGATGGGGGGAGAAGTTCAAGAGCTTGGAGACAGTTCTTGAGAGAGAAAAAGGCTCTGACTCTCCTTGGATGTTGCGATAAATTGGAGTTGAAAACAAAAGAGGGGTGTTGTTTGAGAGTGTTATTTGAGAGATGGGGGGTCAGGTACTAGAGGAGAATCAGGTGTGGTTGCTGGGATGCAATGTGAGCTCCAAGTCCAAATGGAAGCAGCTTCTCATTTGTGGGGGTGGCTTCTTCTTCGGCTACATGATTAACGGTGTTTGCGAGGTTCGTGCCACCGACGAAAACCGAGTTTTTGATTGATTTGAATAGCAGAAACTAAAGGCTTTTTTGTTACTTCAGAGGTCTTTGCTTCAGACATGAACTAAACCGAGTTCTCCAAAAGTGGTATTACATGAGGGATATCATATGCTTTCATTGGGAGACTTCTATGGAGCTTCAAAGAGCTTCAATTTGAGTACAAGAATCAAGCTTCCTTGAAATCTAATTTTAACCCCTATACATGAAATTCTCAGTTTCAAAGTGGAGGTTGTAGACCTCTATTGAATGGATAGTAGACAATCCTGTTTCCATTCAAAGCTCATTGTCCAGCCGAATTCATTTTTAAACCCTACTTCTTGGTATTGGAATTGACGAGTTGGTGGTGATAACAGAAGAGACAGAATCAGGTTTCAAATGGTTTTAGTTTCCTCTACTGTATGGAACAACTCGGTCTGAAATTTGATGAATGCAACAGGCACATCAGTCAAGAGTTGATCATCAATGTTTGTCTTTTAGTTTAGTTTGCCTAATTTGAATGTCCAAACTACAAACAGAAGATCAAATGGCTTCACTAAAATTATTTTTTAGGTTTGGGAATGAGATCAGGGTTATCAATTTCGATGTTGTCGGTATTACTTGCCGTTACTGACATTGCATTTGGATGCAGGAATATGTATACAATAGACTTCAATTTAGGTCAGTCTGGACGAACACCCTGCTCCTCCATTCTTCCTTCCTTCTTTGTTACTCATCTCGGCCCTTTTTTTTTCCTATCATTTCAATTGCAGAATGAAAAGGACAGCTAGGTTTTGTTTCTGATGCAAAAAATGATTTGAAGGGACATACATGTCTGGGCAAAAATAGTGTCATTTCTTAATTCTACTATCCATATTAAGCTAAAAAACACTTTTTTTTTACATTTAGATTTGGTGCTTGGCAGTTATGGGTGGTATTTTACATTCGTTCAAGGCTTCGTCTACTTGGGACTCATATCTTGGTATGGTTTCCGGCCTAAACACATTGTCAACCCTTGGAAGACATACGTCAAGTTGTCAGCTGTGTTGATGGGCTCCCATGGGCTTACCAAAGGCTCGCTTATGTTCCTCAACTACCCTGCACAAATTATGTTCAAATCCACCAAGGTACTTCCCTTGTTACATTCACCATGTTGTTAGCTAGTCTTGCCTTGATCAATGTACTTATTCAAAGTGTTGCTTAATTACTTGGTAATTCAAAGGATAAAGGATTTGTGATTTTGAAATGACTGTTTGATTGATCATATTGTGAAAAATGTAGCACAAATGGGAAATTTGTTATTGCATTAGATTGAATGCAAGCCATGGCATGTGTTAATTGAAAAATGTAATTATTTGAACTCATAAAGATCCATGTATAAACTCTTAGAAACTCCTAAAGAGTCATGAGGCTAAATTTGGGCTTCTTTATCTTGAAATGGTTAAACTAGGAGATATTATTTGTATCACTTTCTTCATTGTTATCATTGTGTAGGTGTGCTTTCATTGTGAGATGTTTAGAGAGTTTTTTGGGGGGTACAAGAGTCAAATTTGTTGAGATCAAATATTTATCACTATGTATGAGTTAGTATCTTATGCAATCATTCAAAGTAGGAGGTCGTAAACCACTTTAAGTGATTTAAAGACAAGCCCATTCTTTTTATAAATTAATGACCACAACCATGAATTTAAGTCATGCTTACACCCAACACGCTAATATATCCAACCACATGCATGAATAGATGAGTTTCTATTGTTACCAAGGGGTTAGAATTGGTGATGGATTCAATAAAGGTTAGTGGATGTAATATTCTCTACCTACCTATTGTTGACATGAGACACCTACTTCTAAACTTTCATGTTGCACATTGTATTTTTTTTTAATCTTTATTGAGTCAATGAATCATCTATTATTTTAACCCATCCTATCAGGTTCTAGCTCGGGCCTTGCACTGCACACACTTCCTCATCTGTGTGTACTTTGTAGTTGTTCGTTGTTGTCTTCACTTGTTGTAATTATAAGACATTCACACCTAATGCTAGTTGAACATGTAAATGAGTTTAAAGCCTCAAATTAAAGCAAATGAAAGTGTTCAATCCACTTCAATTTTTCACCCATCTTTAGCTACCAATTCCAACCATCCACATAGAAAAACCTCGTCGCTCTATATGATGCCACTTAAAGTGAAAATATGCACTTTTCCAAAAAAGTCCCAAGTGAATGTCACATTTGAGTATTAAATATGCATGCAGATTTACATGCTGAAAGTGTTTAACACTCTTGTCCATTCTTTTCTTTTCTTTTTCTCTTTCTTCTCCTTTTCTTTTCTTTTTCTCCACTAAACAATCCTCGGTGCCAATTGCTTTGCCCAGGTTTTGCCGGTGATGGTAATGGGTGCATTTGTCCCAGGGCTGCGACGCCGATATTCCCTCGTGGAGTACGTCTCCGCAGTGCTGCTGGTGCTGGGACTCGTGACGTTCACTCTCGCTGATGCCCAAACTTCACCCAATTTCAGCATCGTGGGTGTGGTAATGGTGGTGGGAGCACTCGTCCTGGACTCTTTTGTTGGGAACTTTCAAGAAGCGATCTTCACTGTCAACCCTGCTACCACTCAGGCAAGACTTGCGTGGGACATTTAGGTCTTAAGATTGTCAAAACCAGCGACATTAAAGACAAGTTTGGATGTGTTTTGGAAGGGCCTTATGATTCCAGAAATGCGACTGATTTCATTTCTTTCTTGCTGTCAACAGTTGGAGATGCTGTTCTGTTCGACTGCGGTGGGACTCCCTTTCCTCATTCCACCGATGCTCATTACGGGTGAATTTTTCCGGGCTTGGTCGAACTGCTTTCAGGTGGAGATCACTCGCTTTTCTGCAGATTTGAATGTCTCTGCAATTGTGCAAGGCCATTGTTAGAGTTTTGAGTTTCGCCCTCACTTTCATCGCCCAACTTTGGTATCTCATGTTTGCAACTCTAATGCTGGACTTAATTAAAGATTTGAGTCTGTATAGGTGCAATTTGTTTGCTGCACTACAGAATACTCCATTTAATCATCAATGACACTCATTCTTAGGGGTGTGCAAGTGAAAATGGGAAAAGAAAAATGAAACTAAACTAACTGTCGTCATCTAATCTTGGTATCTTTTGTTGTGCTACTCACTCTGTATCTCTAGTTGTTGAATTTGATTGAAAATCTGAATTTGCAAGGGTGGGTGCGGTAATCTGAGTACGTTGGTTATGATCGGAAGTTCTGGAAATTGATGGAGTATTGACTGTTTTCACAACATGATTGGGGTTATTGTTGCAGCATCCCTACATCTATCTCGTGCTCATTTTCGAAGCTTGCGCAACTTTCATCGGCCAATTGTCTGTCCTCTGCCTCATTGCTTTGTTCGGTGCTGCTACAACAGCTATGGTGAGACCCCCAGTTCCCACCGAATTTCTTTGTTCATTCGGTGGGACTTTCTTTGTTCAATTTCATTAATTTTTGACCAGCACATGCAATGTTCTTCACAGACGATATGAAATTCTGCCTCATCTAATTTATCTTCTAACAATACTATCAACCAAATTGCTCAATTTCATACTCTGAATCCTGAGTCCTTGAGCGGTTACTGTGGATGCAATTTCCTGTTTTTAAGGATCCTTACAGATAATATTTAGATTAGAACTTCCAATCAGTGAGAATTTGTGATTTTAATTGAAAATAATCAGGTTATGACTTTCTACTCTTGCTGTTTTGACTCCTTGATTCAGGTGACGACTGCCCGCAAGGCCACCACGCTTCTTCTTTCTTACATTATTTTTACAAAGCCACTCTTAGGGCAACATTGCACCGGACTAATACTCATCGGAATGGGAATCACCCTCAAGATGTTGCCAGATCATTGTCAGGATAGGAGTCCGGGAGTTACCAAGTACAGCCCATTGCCAACGGAAGCTTCAACTTTACAATCAAGGTCGACTGATGCGATTTCCAAATTAGATCAGGGTGAGAATTATCTTTCATTCTGTACCTCCGATGTTTGAATTGATTAATAAGTTGAATCCAAACGGGTGCGATTAGTCAAGAATGGTAGGGTGTGTTCCATTGGTCATTAATTACACTTATTTTTTGGAGGTCCAAGAAAAAACACATCGTGAATCTTTTGATTTGACAAATTAATCATGAATTTGTGTAGAGTGAGTTTAAATTTCATTTTTATGCCTTGAGCACTTTAGCTTTATGAATCATAGTCTGATATGATTATTGGAGAAGTTATGAATTGGCATGGAAAGGAATCCTTGATACATGAAATGGAATTCCTTTGTACCGGTAAATTTCTTATTTTGCAAAATTTGAGGTCCATTTGAACAAAGGAAGGAGCTCTTCATACATTGCCTTCCCATATGAGCACCTTAAATTTGCTGATTTGGCATGACTCTATTCAAAACTACTCTTGTTTCACATTGTTTTCAATAGGTGCACTTTATAACTTCTCACGAATCCCTTACACTAAATGCAAATTATCACAAATTCTTTTGTCACGTTCTTTGTGTAGTTTATCATTCATTTGTTCTCACTAAACCTTTTTTGACATCCAAACATCTTCTCAATCAAACCATGAACTTTTTTGGCGGTGTTGCATTGCAAGAGACCCCTTTCCTGTAACTTTGCAATGACTTGCTTACTCCATTACTTGAAATGCAGAGTTGTAAGACATGAACAAGAATCTGAGGAGGCGTTCTCAAACCGCGGAAGTCGCTGATGAGGATGGTGTTGAAAATGGGCACATTCTATCTTTGCTTAAATTGGAGCTTTGTCCACTGCATTTCAAAGACCGTTTTAGAATTCTGCGTTGGCAGGTTGGCCCAATTTTTTTAATTGATTTTCTCATGAAATTTTAGTTTATTTAGGCTAAATGCTTTTCCACAATTCCTCTGTCCTTGTTGGAATTTTTATTTTTTTATCTCTTGTATAATTGCGGAGGAGATATATTTTGAATTTCAAGAGATAGTTTTATACATGTGCCCATTACCTTCAAATGTGGTAGGGCTAACTTATCTATCTGAGCAATAGTACCATGAAATTGTTTGAAGGACATTAATTACACTAGCTTCAATGCCAGTGAACACCCCTTTTCTTTCTATCAGTAGAAGTGGACTGCATTGTATATTAATTGTAGCACGCACCCTAGTTGGGTATTTACGTGACATTTGGGCAAATGTTTTTAATTCTTCTGATTCAGGAGTCCTTCAAATTAGCATACATTTAGTTCCAAGTGTTCTGGCAGTTCACGATGTTTGGGAGCCACACTTATCACTGCTGCACATATTTATCAACACTTTGAGACAAATTTTCAGTTTTCTTGCATCAGATTTCAGTGTGGAGTGATGTTTAGTTGGCTGTAATCAGAAAAAGTGACTGTTTAATTGGTTAATTGGTTATTACTCAAGGAACTTTGCAAGTCCCGTGTCGTAGAGTCTCCCTCTGTAGTATGATGCACCAAGGTAACCCTTAATATGATCTGCATTCCTGTATTGTAGATAGCAAGAACTAAATATATTTCCAAGAGTTTTCAAGTCAGAACTGTCTCCATGAAACTCTGAGTTGCAGAGTTTCTTGCAGATCTTCATTGATGTTGGTGTTTGGACTAAAGTCTTCCTCTGTGTAGAATTCATGAGGATAGATCCGTTTGCGTTGATTCAATATTAATTTTATGCTGAAGAATTTTGAATTTGTGCATGACTTCAATTGCCTTTACGGCTGGGGTCTTAAAACATCAAAGTTCTTTAGGAGAATCCAAAAGTGTTGGTCATCTTGTTTTGATATGTAATATAAGTGTGTTTGCACTTGATGTTAGTATTGATGCATGCTATGTGAATCCAGTCCAAAAGTAGGTCTAAGTAATGTTCTGAAGGTTCACAATAATAGCATTTTCTTAACACCAAGTGCAAATATACCTTTTATTTGTGGTTGCTTATTAGAGGTAGGTTTTTGTCAAGTTTTGGAATATGAAGGGCAAGTAGAGATGTAAGTATATCTTTCTTGGTCTTTTGGCTAAGATTAAGTGAAGTATTTGTTCTTGTTAGTTTAATATTTGATACAAGAGAAGGCTCATAGAGCTTCATGATATTGATTTAATTTTATAAGGTGCAAGTCTATGCAATAGCTCTACAATGTGACCATGCTATTGCATTAGACTTTCATGCAAAGTACAAGTCATAATTGCTTTCCTTACCTTGTATGATGTTTGTACTTTCATGTGAGTAGGGAGAAACTACATTTTAGTAGCTTTGTATTGTTGACAGATCAAAAACAACCAATAAGTTTGTCCAATATTAAAATTAGTTTTTAGATATTTTTTAGAAATCAAAAACTAATTTCACTCATATTTTGTGGGCCACTCCCTATAATTTTGCCAAACAACAATTCCAATTCTCCTCGAGCAACTATTGTACTTTTCTAAGTAGAATTCCAAAAAGATCTTTTATCTTTTTTTGCAAACTTTGACCAATTTCTTCACATAGAAGTCTATCTTGAGCCTCTCATTTGACAAAGAGCAATCCAATTAAAAAATCAAATTGCATTCTCAAATGTTACGTTTTTTGAACTACTCCAATATTCTAGGGAATGAAATGTTTTTCATGCACCATTTTGAACTCAACATAAAGGATCAAAAGTGCTAACAAAAGTAGAAAAGAATATAAACTTGCTCACATTGATTAGCTTACCACATTTAAAAACAAGGGAACATGCATCTAAATATAATTCTTATCATTGAACTATCTAAATTAGTTTTAATTGGATTTTGTTTGAAATTGAAAGAATATTTACCAATGTACCCAAAATCAATCTTAGACTCTCATGTTCAAGAAAAATATATTTTGGCCAAGAATCAATTGTTGTGGGATTTACAGTCCAATCAATTAGATTCTCAATAGTTTCCTTTTTGTACATGCTTATATAGTGCATGTCATATAATACACTACTTGACTTGTACAACTTGATTGGGATATATGAGTGGTTTTAAATGGAGGTCACACATTTATAATCATGCATTAAAAATCAATCTTAGAAACATGTGTATCTCAAATATTATATAGGTCCTATACATGAATGAAGAAGATAGTTTGGACTATTCATTGATATCTCACTTTGATAATTTATATCTTAGCCTAAAAACTTTAAAAAAAAAATTGGGGGGTGAAATCATTTCTAATTGTGTTTTCTTATTTGAAAAAAAAATTCAATTTTGGCTTGTCATATTAAAAAAAAGTTCTCTCTCACCTAGATTATTACAAATAAGTGACTTTACCTTAGGTTGTTCTAAAGTAACCACACCCAAATGTATTCAAATAAACAATTGTACAACAATTGTTTTCATCATTAAGTTGCCTAATTTTTTTATTAAAGCTAGTTGAAAGTCAAAAAATTATTTTTAGGGATTTCTTCCCAATAAACTATAAATCTTCAAAGTACTAAAAGCATGTATTTGTCTTAATTTAGAAAGGATGTTTGAAGACATTTAGTGTTCAATGAATGGCATTTGAAGCATCTTCTTGTTTGGAAGAGAAGGACAATCTTTCATCTTTGGAATTTGTGTGGAAAAGAAATGGTCTTCTATAGTAGGGTTTTAGTATATAATTCTAGTTTGTCTTTCACTCATGATGCACACAATGACAAAATCTCTCATTTCCTTGGAGACTAGCCTATCTTTTGGGGGTAAGTTGATCCTAGATTCTTATGATCCAAGGCTCACAATAAATAGTGAAATTGCCCCTCACTAATTTCTCAACATTTCACACTATTTAAATATTTATTGTTGTTGTAATAGAATACACTACATTTGAATTAGTTGGTGTACTTGGAATTCAAGAACCTCCATGTATTTAAATAGAAGTATTTGTAGAAGTATTTACTGACTTTGATGGCTTATAGAATAACTTTCTTAGAGCAAGGCAACCTAATTTCATTGTTTAATGCATAACATTGTCGATTGTTTAATGTATAACATTGTAAGGTGGTGTCTATTGATTGGATTTGTAAAGAGTGGGTATAGTACTTGGAGAGCTTAAGTGATTAAGCCTCTAACACATATATTTAAATCAATAGGACCTTGGCAAAAACTTCAATGTTAAAGGCTCCTTCATTAAATTCAAAGGGGACAAAAGGAACCCCTCTTGGACTAGTTGACCTAAGAATGCCAACATTGCCAATTCGTGGTGTTTAGATGACAAGGAGGTGGTTTGTGAAGAGATTGAAAGCAATTTTTCATCCATGTTTTGCTTGTTGACCTTTCATAGAGGATTATGAAGAGTACCTAATTGAGTTTATAGTCTTATTAGTGTTTGTCTTTATGTGCAAGATATTTTTTGAGTTTGAGCCCAATTAATGAAATAAACATCATCTATTTTAGTTTCTATTCCAATTGGAATTTTAAGAAAATTGGAAATATTGAATATTTCATTGCAATTTGAACTTAGGATGTATTTTCAATGTCTTTTGCATTATTTTGATAGAATGACACGACAATTGAGTGTACACCAAAATATTTGTCACTAAGATGTACACACATGATGAAATTTTCATATTTTATATAATAATTCTCTACTTGATGTGATTTTACTTTACTTTTTCTTCAAAAATTCTTAGAAAAATCAATTTTTCTCAAAAAAATCTATAATGTTTGTGAAGTACAGAAGACATATAACTTCATCTCTAAAAAAAGAAATAATTTTATTTTGTCATACATATCTAGTTCTAAAATGGCAAAAAACTAAGTGATGGGCAATAAGGTTTGAAATCAGTGGTTATAATGTTATGTGTACATATAACGCAAGAATTTTTTAGGCAAGAATCTCTTCGGTCAGTCTAAAAGGGCTTGCAATTGGGTACTGAGAGGTACCTAGCATTACTTCAGTGATCCTGTCATCCACCCTAATCGTAAAACCAACATTCCATCGAGTGTTGCCCGCATTTGAATTCCATCCTCCGTTTCTTCGAGATTGCTTTCTGGGTTTCTTCGACCACGATTGCTCCTCATCAGATCTTTAAAGACTGCGAAGCCATGTGGACAGTCACTGCTTGCTCTTCGTCACTTCCGTTGCAGCACCTTGCGCAATTTCCAATCGTTTCCATTTCAAATTCCGTGTTGCAACCGCACAGATATTTCATCCCCAAGCTGACTTCACAACGACGAGGTGAAAATCCCGCACCCTCACAGCTGGAATCAACCACGAAGGAGATGGAATTTACACGATTGGAGGTGTCTGAGATTGTGACATTGTAACAGAGAGATGCCTTTGCTGTTTGTGGTGCAGGGGCTGTTATCACGGCACAAGCAGCAATAGCAGCAAGCGGAGGGGGAGAAGCTGCGGAAGGGAGAGTGGAGCTTCGCACATGCCGCAATTGTAAGAAAATGTACAATCCGGGGGAGAATCATCCGCGCGCTTGTCGATTCCATACTGCGCACTTTGGAGGTCAGTTCGGGTTTGTATTCTGTTTGGGGTTCAGGGTTGTGAATCGTGCTGAAACCCTAATGTATTGCTTGTTTATTTGAGGAGTTTTGGGTAGCTTGTATGGGGATTCTCTTTTGTTCAATTGTTGTTCCCACTCTGACCAGTACGTGCGCTGGTCTTCACCGATCCTAGTGATTTTATATTCGATCCTGTCTGAAGTGAGCTTACAAACTGTCACTGTCTGATCAATCAAAACCTTGTCGCTCGTCACTTAAATCCTTGGAATCCAAGAGTTAGTCATGATTTTTGGCAGTCTTAACCCTGGAAGACCATGGTCCTATCACCAAGCTAGGTAGTTAGCTAAAACTGGTCAGATTCTAGAATGAATAGGTGTATTTTTGGTTTCTTCAGTTTCCTTTGAAAGCCATTTACCTGACATTTTAGTTCTTGGTGTCCTTCTGGGATTTAGTAGGTCATATGTAGACTCTGTTCAATTTTGTTTATGATTGGACCAACAGAAACAATGTTCTTCACTGATTGTAGAAAGTTTACTTGGAATTCTGTTTCTGAAGTATGTTGTGTCATTGATTCTGAGATGATTGTGGTGGCAGGAGAGACGAAAAGGAAATTTGAGAGCGTCTACACAGGCGGCACAATGGAGACGATTGGTGGTGGGGAAATTTTGCAGTATTGGCATTGTTGTGGAGTTGCAGACGCTTTTGACCCTGGTTGTGAAGCTGCTCCACATATGTCGTATGATGATTGATTAAATAGGTTAGGTTGGGCTCTTACTCATTCTTTTGTAATTCAGCTTCTTTTTGTACAACAAATAACAGTTTGTAATATATATACCTTTGCCCATTTTACTGGGACTGTTTAACCTCGAGTCCTGGAAGCCCTGATTCCTGTCTTCATTTGTGTTGCTGTGAATGATGAAGAACCACCTGCACCCTGTGTTGTGTGGAGCTTTCAACTCTCTATTTTGTTTCAATTTATTTTGAATAGCAAATGTCATATTAGGCACAATTGAAATACAATTAAACTAAAACAAAAACAACTCACAATGATATTGGAGTTTCTTTGGTTAATTGTAGATCCTGCTACTGAATTAATGAAGCAGTTGTGGGCATTGATTTTGGGATGGAGAGAGTAATGTTCAATTTGAGGGTCATGTTGGTTGAACTTGCATAGAATTATGGATTCTTTGTGATATCTCAAATAGTGTTGTTAGATTAAACTTACAATATGAGCTCCCAAGTTCTTTGCTTTGTTCCTACTCTAGCTTGATAGGAGTTAAGCACCCTAGCTCCCAAATCTCATGCTTTGAATTTGGTGGTTCAATCCTCAAGACTCTTACCTTTGGATAGAGCTAGAAGGTTAAGATTCTTGAGTTTTTCTCTCTTCGTGAATCCCAAGTATTGAGCTATGACACCTAATGAAGAAAGGTTGAGTGAACTTAGTTGCATGATTATAAGATGAAGACCTATCCAACAAACACCCTAGCTTAAAATTCTTACCTTTAGATAGGTAAAGTGTATAGCATGTCATTCAAAATTTCATTACATGATAAAGATTGAGTGGAACTTTTATTATCACATCATTGTATTGTACAATAAGAATGAAGTAAGTGAAAAATCAATGTTAAATGAGGCACAACTACAATGGCCCCTTCTCAAATGGATCCCCTATTTACAATCATTTGTATAAATGTAGATAGAGGCCATGATGGATAAGCATAATGTTTACTTTAGATACCATCCTCCATTAAGTTTTCTTCAATGGTAAACAAAATGTAATCTCCAAATGAATAGGTTGATATTTATTACATGTTTGTGACTACATGAGGTTAAAATGGTGTACAACCATCTAATTAATACCTCACAAAGATTGCATTGAATTGTCTTTTTCTCTAAAACTTTATATATGTTAAGGAAAAAGATTCAATTTGCCATTTTGACTTTTTGAGCATTTTAACCAATATGGAGTGTCATTCTTGGATGAAGTAGAAGCATTCAAGATGGATATTCAATTCAAACTCTCTTCAATATCAAATTTTTGTCATTATGTACATTCAATATAAGGTTGTAAACAACTATATAGGCACATTAGACAATAATGGTCATAGACAATTAGGAAAGTTATGTTGACACTACCTACTTGTTGAAGGTCAACTAAGTGCTAACAAATGAATTGTTATTCCAAACAAGGCACATTGTGTAGGAAATGGGACCAAGATCCTAACAAATATAAAATTACCTACCTAATGATGCTAGCATTTGAAGATAGAAATGCAAGTTTATGAACCTTGAGCTTAGGTATAAATAGATACCCTACAACCTTCAAGGTGCTCAAAACATAAACACCAATATAATATAGGTATCTATAACATAGGTATCTTATAATCATAGGAGGTTTTTATTATATAGACACTTACAATATAACATACTTAGGTGTTTAGACTCCTATACTCATGTGCTCATGATCCTAAGCTTATATATTAGCACCCCTACCTTATTACCTATTACCCTATGATACATCATTTTTTACATTGAATTAATTTCAAATACAAGCATGTATTGAATGTAGTGTTATGTAAACTGACAATACTGTTGATTCACAAGGTCCATCACATAAGGTAGAAACACCACCAAAAAGAGAGAATTTCCAACACCAACTGCTTGCAAAAAGTGCTCAACCAAGTCCCCCAAAACTGGAAGAAAAATTGCTTCTATTTCTTCCCCAGGACTCATCTAAAGACCGTTTTGAGGGCGTTTCAGCTTAACTCCTCACGCTCATGGGGACCAGAAGTGTCCTCTAATGAGCTGCCAGAGCTCGACCCAGATGCAAATGATACCAGGTCTTTATCTTGGCCTCCCAGGCGTTTCACTTGCCCATCCCATTCCGCATCCCTTTGCAATATGGACACAATGCGAGCCATGCTCGGCCGCATCTCCGCCTCGTCCTGTACGCACATGAGACACAGTTTGATCACCCGTTGCACGTCTGTGACTTCAACATCTGTTAAGTGGAGTCTGGAGTCGACGAGTTCCGAAAGCTTGTCTTCCTCGTGCAATTGCCACGCCCATTTGTAGAGATGCATTGGGCCCTCAGACAAGGTCTCCAGAACTGCGTGTCGCCCACTGATAATCTGCAAACCCAAGACTCCAAAGCTGAAGACATCCGCTTTGTCGCTCAATTCCCCACGCTGAAGGTACTCCGGTGCCATGTAACCCCTGCAAACATGGGCATGATGATGTATGTGCAGAGCATGTCAAACAAAATTGCATCCTCAATCCTGAATCCTATATGCCAAAATACAGGTGCCAACTGCCAGAAATTTCTATTTCTTCCCAACTCTTGCCCTGCAAGAATCGAAGACTCTAACCCTCAAAGTCCTTGCTTAGGAATTTAAGACCCCAATTCTCAAAACTTCCATCTTTGGGGAGAGTTTTTAAGATTCACCTCACCCTGGCTTTTTGGAGCCCAACACTTGGTTTCAAAAACTCCTAATGCATGAATGAAGTAATTTAGTATTGGGTGAACTCAAGACTAGCGCTTGTTTGATCGTGCAACAAAGATCTGTCTAGCAAACTACACATAAGGAAAGGGAAGAAGAGTGGTTCACTTACAATGTTCCTGCCACTGGAGCATCTAATATATGACTCTGCTCATCTGGAAATGATACAGCCAAGGCGAAATCACCAATTTTAGGGTCAAAGTTTTTGTCGAGAAGAACATTTGATGCCTTGATGTCCCGATGGATGATTCTTGGATGCACTAGTGTGTGCAAGTAATGTAAACCTTGAGCTACGCCCAAGAAGATCTTGAACCGCATAGGCCAAGACTTCATCTCCCTACTTGATCCTTTGTAGCAACAGGGCAAAATATGGACTTGGAATTAGTTCTCAATTACACATGGTGGGAAGTTGGAACGAAACCATCTTGCAAAGGACAACAAATGAGGAGAATTACATACCAACTAGAAAGCCGTAAAGATTAGAATTCTCCATATATGCGTAAACCAAAAGAAATTGTTGCTCATGAAGGCAACATCCAATTAGAGTCACTAAGTTTTTGTGCTTCAATCCCGTGGAAAGGACAACTTCATTAAAAAAGTAATCTATGGACAAGTGATCAAGGGAGCACTTCTTCACGACCACTCTACTTCCATTTGGCAACACACCCTGCAACATTCCAATGTCCACTTAGTAAAATTGTGAAATAAGTGCTCACTTAGCACATGGTACAATTAATGTATTTACAATTTGATTGTAACTTGTTACCAGGGTTGGGCCCCAATTTGAACACTCCAATGATTAAATACTTAAATTTGATAGGTACCATGTAATGTAGGATGCTTCATAGGCCTTGGTCACAGAGGAACCAATATGTAAGAAATGCATTCAAGTCATAATTAATTTATATAGGGAATATCAATTGTTCATGTGCAATAACTACATCTCAAACACCATGCAAATTCATATGAGAATTGTATTGTGTAATTAGTATAGAATGCTAGTGTTCAGTACCTTAAATATCATTCCAAAGTCTATACTTCCCATATATTCTCCAAAGTCTTGTGTGGCAAGCCTAAGCTCTTTGTATGGGAATAAAGTAGGCTTCACATAAAACTCCTCACATTCTGCAAATAGTGGTAAAATTGATTCATGAGAAATTCAATAAAGCAAAGAAATAGAGTAGGTATCTAAAATATGCATTGCATGGAATTGAATGATGGGCCAAGGTACTCACTTTGTTGAAATCTAAGACGCATAAATCGATTGTCTCTTAAATTTTTGAAACTCAAAGCATTTGCTGACATCACGCGAGCTAAGTTGGACACTGCACGGCTCCAAAGACCAACCTTCTAGTACACATATCCAAAATACATGCATGTTGGTAGTAATTAGTGTATGATATTACTATATCATAGTGTTTGAACTCTCTCATTCATATGTACAATGCTAGAGCAACAAGAATGGCTTGAGTTTTAAACAATTGAATATCCCAAAAGTATTTATAAGCTCTCAAAATTTCTATGCTAGTACAAACAAGAATCTTGGCATCATCATGTTTGATTTGTCATTCTCTTATTCAAAATGCTGAAATTTGTGAGTTTGATCACGAGCATTGATAGTACCAGATTGACCATGTGCACTATTGAAGCATTCTAAACGTAAAATTTCATCTTTCTTCAAGCTTTGAATTGAAAAAGACTTGATGTTCTCTTGATTACAAAAGTTGTATTTGTTAGTACGCCCTACACAAATAGATCGTGTTCAATGTCAAGAAACACACTTCAATTCCGAGTCATTCACACTTCTGTCATACGTCAATGCGTCAACCTAAAAGAGCTGAGTTTTCAATACCCCAGTGATAACTTTGGATGTTACAGTTATTGTGCAATAAGGTGAAGACAGAGCTATGAACCTTCTTACGCTCCAATTTTGACAAGATGATACTCTGGCGATCTTCAGAATAATCATCACTTGGTGGACTGGAATTCTCAGCAAATTGCGAACTCCCAACAGCTTCCTGTACAATGACACAGAAAAAATGGAAAGAGCAAAGTACCAATATCAAAACAACTTACGAATGCAATCACATGTGTTACTCAGATTAATCATGTAAACCGAGGCCAAACAGACTTCGCATCACGTGAGCACGCACTGGAATACTCGAGAAACCAACTACATATGCGGAAATATTAACGATGGTCAACGTCCGCAAAAAAATGCGCAAGGTCTCAGAATTGGCACCCACGTTCATCAGTACCTTCAAATTCACACACGTAGGAGTCGAATCATGGATTCAACCCAAGACTCCAGTCATAGTAGTAACAAGAACGTCCAAAAAAGATGAAACTAGACAAAAGGAAATTTACCTTGGAATCATCTGAATTAAAGGAGACTCTGCTGGCACATTGAGACTGTAAATACGGAACCCCAGTGGCACGCAGAGATTGCTCATCAGACTGCTTCAACGAAACAGTCTCAATATACTCACTACCCGCGACCCCTTGCGAATCTTCAGAGGAAAGTCTCAATAACTCCTGTAATTTGCATTGCTCAAGCCTGGAACAAATCTCTGTGAAACCAGGTCGAGACTGAGGGCTGGTAGACCAACAGTCTTTCAAAAGGGCGACCAAAGCCTCAGGACACTCGCCAGGAAGTTCGGGTCGGACTCCCTGGAGTAACTCCTCATGCAACTTACTCGGGGGAACATCTTCAAACGGCTTCTTCAACGACAAAAGCACTGCGCAAGTGATGCCAAAGCTATAAGCATCCGCACGGAACCAATTCACCTTCCTTTTTAGGCCCTCTGCACCTCGCTGAGCCTGAGGAAAAACCTCCGGAGCTCTATATTTGGTAGTGCCAACACCGGGTATGGAAATGGTATTAGACTTGGAGACCTGCACTTTCGTCTTTGACATCCCAAAATCAACCAACTTCACACAAAAACTATCTTCAAGATGTGTAGCACGAGTTTCAGTCAAAACCACATTCAGTGGTTTCAAGTCACGATGAACAATGTTCAGGCCATGAAGGTAGCACACCCCACGCGCGATTTGGGTCATGATGTCGAGAACGAGAAGAATCGGGAATGACCGTCCTGCCTTCGCTCGACTCTCAATCAAACTAGCCAAGCTCATCTCCATGAGCTCCATGG
Source organism: Thuidium tamariscinum (assembly GCA_947034885.2). Classification (NCBI taxonomy): domain Eukaryota; kingdom Viridiplantae; phylum Streptophyta; class Bryopsida; order Hypnales; family Thuidiaceae; genus Thuidium; species Thuidium tamariscinum. The sequence goes on from OX344756.2 coordinate 15,535,684, forward strand.
CTATGAAGCACTCACCCATTTCGGGATTGTTGCCACAACAAAAGAACTTCACAATATTCGGGTGGTTCAGCTGGGCCAAGATGTCCGCTTCTCTGCTGAAAATATCATTTGTCACTCGACAGTGAAACTCCTTTCTCGCACAAGGAATGCCAAGCCAATCGTAACGACACACACACCCACCAGAACCACTTCCAAGGACGCGTTGCAATTTCCAAGTCCCTTGCGGTTCACTTTCATTCATCCACAGCAAGGCATTCGGCAAGCTGAAGTCTTCATTCATGCGAGCTGCAAATATGCACTCCAACTTCCTCAACAAGTATCTTGCAAGATACGAATTCCGATCATCCGAAGTGCCTGCTACGTGCTGAAGCCTTCTCCTTAGAGTTTCTCGATCTTCTGAGACTTCATTCTCAGATGCAGGCAACAACAAGGATGACTGGCGAAGGTCTTCTGCTTGAATTAGGGTCCATTCCCAATCTCGTAGAATACCTTTGGTGAGCTCGTAGATAACATTGTAGCATAAGCCGACCTCCAGCAATAACTCTCCAAAGGCCTCTTCATTGTGAATCTGAAACACGGCTGCTCGACACCAATCTGCGGCGCAGCACTGAAGGACAAGCCACTTCGCTTTCTCCAGTACTCTGTACAAGTTCTTCAAAGCAGGCCCAAAGAGAACCTTTAATGGTCCAGTGGAGAGGACCAGTTTCTGAGTAGTCTCCACGGTTTGGACGAGCTTGGAGGACAGATCCCGACACTGCCTTTCATTGAGCTGTAAGCGTTGGCTGACAAGCTGTGCAAGGGAGTGCACACTGTTCACCGAGAGACTCAAGAAGTCAGCTTCGATGGACGACGAACTTGCACCTTGCCCTTGGAAGAACGCGTTGCTCATGGTCGTCATTGATCACCAGATGGTGAGCACCTCAAGGAAGCAGTCACAAAGACAAATTCAGAAGTCGCACCCTTAAAATCCCTCGGCTTTGTCTCGATCATTTTGAACCTGCATTCGGGGTCTGCATGCAGTGCACTAGCTTTCGACTCCCGACATGGCATCTTCACTGCAAACCACACCGCATAATTAGGGAACATGTCAGAGTCTTGTGCAAATACTCGGAGGACTAGGGGCAAAGCAGACGTCGATGGAAAATGTAACATAGACGATAAAACAATCTCGCGTATTAACTCTTCGTACCAACAGCAACAGGTCCATCTGACGCTAGAACGCATGACTCGGGTCCATGAGCAATCCTCTCTGAATGGAAATGGACTTAGCTGCTGTCGCTTGTACTGGTCGTCAAATCCCAACTCAAACCGATAATTTGTTAAAATGGCGGTATTTCACAAACTTGGCACTTTGACGTTTAGACCGTGTGGTCAGAAATCTATGTTAATCCTAGACTAGAATATACCAGTCCTAGAAATGAATGGAAAAATGGCGTGTAGAATACCACCATCATAATGAAATTCTTATCTTGGAAGTTGTGAAAGAAATTCATAAATGACGACAAGAACTTGAGCTGAATAAATTTAGGTCTTCAAATCGCAATTGAACCCTTCACCGCTCTATACAATCATGCTCCGATCGGTCAGTGTTGCTCATAGCCCACACGTGAGGCAGTGACGGACCGTTTTGTCCTAATATCGCTTGTAGCGCGTGTGACACTAATTTACCAAACTCACACTTCTTTCGCTTGTAGTGCAGGTTGAAATATTACTGTTCAGTCCCAATTTCCATGAAATCAAATACAAATGGTGACACTAAATTTCAAGGTGATGCTAATTCCCCCTCAATTTTAGGACGAATCAGTCTAGTGGAAGTGCAATATTTACCTCTTCGATACGATAGTCTCAGTTAGACGACCTAATGCCATAAAATTCTTTCCTCTCGTCCTGATACGCACAGCTAGGGTTATGCTTCAAGTCACTCAAAATACGGACTTCGGGGTGCTCAGGTGTTCAACGAATCGCTTAATCGAAGCTACGGGACTCCAAACCGACTTTCGCAACAGAAAGACAACACAACTTGCAGGAAATGAAGAGACGGAGAGGGACGCAAGCACACCGTGAAATCAGGATGAAGTATTCCGTGCAAAGACCCGAAAGCAGCATGTCTGTCGGGATCCAGAGCGAAGCCCGAGATAGTGAATTTGGATCCCCCGGTGTGCGCCAAGCCGTAACTAATTGGAAGAGCGCAAATCTTCATGTGCTGCAACAAGAATCTCCACTCGATCTCGATCTCGATCGCCCAAACCTAAACGACACTCACAGGGCCAGGGAAACAAACCGGCTGATCAAATTCAAGCATCTTGCTCACAGGAAACGCGCACTGTCGGAATTCATTGCTGCGGGTGGCCAGCACAAACCTTAGCTACACAGATTTGCAGAGCTGCGAGGAAGAAACACTGGTGCAAGCGAGCAACCACGAAGGCGCGAGATGTGGACGAAAACCAAACCCAAGAAAGAGCATTCTGTCGGTAGGCCTGTTTTCCGGTGAAGTTTGACAAGCACCGCTATTTTTAGTGTAAAACGTTGCTTTCAATTATTTGAAAGATATATTTTGATATAGAAATGTAGTCTATGAAGGTTTGACTTAGGTATAATATGAAATGTTTTGTAAGGTTTAGAATTTTAAAATAATGGTCTCTTAATTTATCATAAAGTTGAAAGGAAATTGCACAAATCGTTAAATTTACATGAGCAATTAGTGAATGGTATTGATTACTTTCAAAGGTGCTTCCAATATGGCACTTTAGGCTATTTTTAAGTCTTCATTTACAGAAATATTAAAATGTACAATTGTTTTTTTTAAATGCATTAATCCATTTGAATAGTTGGAAGTGAAAAGTAACCCTTATTCTAATTCCATATTATTTGTGTACACAAAAGTATTGTAATAAAAACATTATAGACATTAAATTTAGTGAATGACTTTTAAGAGCTATAGAAATAAAATATACAACTATTTATTCAAGGTTTTGGTAATTTTTGGTCAACAAACTATCAACCTCAATAATAGGAGCACATGCATTTCTCTAAAATGAAAATAATGAAGGACTCTACTTTGTTCAACCTAACGACCTTAGTCATAAAGACAAGTCACTTACTTCAACCCAATTTTGGTGATAGGAATAACAATTAGTTGAAAGTTGGCATAAAATTACCTATGCTTAAGATTGAGATTGTAGATTTTTAAAGAAGGTTAGAACAATCTAAAACCATTCTTTTATCCTTGGAAAGTGGTAAGGCTCTTTTCCCAAGGAATTAGCCAAAAATTATCATACTTCTGAAAATCTTAAATGCATTGGTGCATGCTTTGTTTTTATAGTTTTTGTATTTGAGGTCAATATCTATTGAACACTTTTTGAACTTCGCAACCTTATTGGGTTAAATGAATTTTTTAAAGGAGAAGCACACCATTCATTATAATTGTACAAATTAGACCAATCTTTATGTCATGAGTCATATTTATAAATAAAAAAATTGGTTTGAGTTGTTCATTGGAGTCTCACTTTGCTCATTCATATTTCTCTTTTGATACTTTGAAAATCTACTTTTTCTTTTGAAACCATCCCAAATTATATTTTCCTATTTGCAAAAAAATTAATCTTGGCTTGTGAAACAAGGACATAAGTTTTCTTTCTTATATGTCATTGAGAGTACACTAGAAGAAAACTGCATTGAATTCCATAAAAACGTGTCAGTTTGTTTTTGTTGAGTTCCTTGTTCAAAACGTAGTGGAAACGCAAAAAAACACAATTTTTTGCATTTTTCCTGTGTTTTTTGCGTTTTCATTGCGTTTTGAATAGGGAACTCAACAAAAACTACCTGACGCATTTTTATGGAATTCAACGCAGTTTTCTTCTAGTGGTAGGTGCTTCTACCTTAAGTCATTTTTAATTAACTACACCCCAATGCATTCAAGTAAATGATTGTCAAGCAATGTTCTTGTGATTATAAATTGCTTGATTTATGAGTGAATCCTCTTGAAAGTAAAAAAAAAATCTACATTAGAAGCTTTTTGAGGTCCGGGAGACACCTTGCAAAGGACTCGTAGGTAGAGTTTGTACTTTGACTTTTCATTGGGCATGTTGTGCACATAAGCCAGGTAGCATGTTGCTCTCAAAAGATGAATCATTGATTGCTAGAATGACACAGTGACAAATTTGGGAGGTGTGTGTCTAAATCATGATGAACTTTGTAGCCATCCAAATCTTTTTTAATTGTTATTATAACATGGCTCCCCCCTTAAGTGCCATGGCTACTTAAAATATGCAATAAGAAGATTAAAAACATGAAGTTGGCAACAACTTGTAGTACATTTGCTCAAGTGTCATGGTACATAGAATTAAATATTTTTAGACTTTCTAACTTCCAAATACTACAATGTACTATGAACACGTTGTCTAAGTACACCACATCTTGATGAATGTTGATTGGTTGCACCCCTTTTTGTTTTTGCTAGCAACATGCATGGCACCATTGGTGGCTACTAGTAAAATCAGCATGTGAACATGATAATTCTCATTAGATGAAATTTGAGGGCATTACAGGACCGTTTCGGTCTGTTCCCGAAACGGCTCCCAATGCCGCAGAACCCTGTCAGGCCGACTTTTATCGGGAAAAAAATAAAAAAATAAAAAAATAAAAAAATAAAAAAAAAAAATATATATATATATATATATATCTTTGGGTCCTGAAATATGAAAATAAGTCCAAAAAAAATATTACGTGGCAGTGTCCCGACCACGTAGGATTCGGGTTCACAGGGCAGAAACTGCGTTCCCGCAGTCCGGGAACCCGCAGTCTCCTAATGCCCTCAAATTTCTTCTAATGTGATTGCACGACTATTGTCAAGGTCTCTACTTAACCCCAAAAAACTTCTAATGGATTCTCTTTTTATGTATTTATTTGGCACAAATGTATAAACTATAAATAACATGTATGAAACAAATCCTAAATTCTCATGAATAGAAGTTGTACATTTTAGATAGGAATCTTTAGGAGTTATTTAACCCCTAAAGGACCACGGCCGTTTTTCAACCCAAAACCACTCAAAACTGCCATTTCTGCTCCATTCATCCATGAAAAACCAAAAAAACTGAAATTTTAGAATCTAACCATAGGATCTTGTACTTTACTTAACTAAGATCATGTGGTGAAAATTTCATGCAGTTTGACCGTATAGATAGGAAGATATGAGCATTCAAAGTTGGAAAACAAAGTTTTCTTGAACTCTAGTTTGCAACTTCAAATGACTTTGTCCTCCATTTATGTAATTTTTTTGCACTACAGACCTTGAATTTAAATTTTTTTTCTATTGAGAAATTGAGCTAAGAGCTTAGGAAAAAAAATTCACAAAATAAAGACTTTATTTCATTTTTAAAGAAACTGTCAAGTAGATGTAGGTCCAAGATTGAAAGAAAAACTAAATTGCAAATATCTCTTAGATGGAATTGAAACACAATAATCCCAATGGTGAGATTGTTCTAGCAAACAAAATCAACCTTGTCTAACAACTTTTTTTGAAAAATTGTGAAAATTGCATTCACAAATGAATCCTATAAGTTATTTTTTCAAGAAGATGCTTAGATTGCCCGAAAAACAAGATTGTTCATAACTTTCACATTACTAATCCAAATGGAATGAATCAAAGCTTCACTTGTAGACAAAAATAAAATCTATAAGAAAAAAAAATTAATTTTTTAATTTTTAAGTTTTTGTAGATTTTTTTTTCTGCCTGGTGACATGAAAATTATGTTTAAGATGGCATAACTTTTGCTCCCGGTCACCAATTGAAAAAATAATAATATTCCCACAAAGCTAATCAGTTTTTCTATCTTATGTGAAAATTTCAAGAAAATTCATTAAAAATTGAAGTCACAAGTACCTGCCCGAATTTTTAAAGTCCCCTGAGGGTCCTTTAGGGGTTAAAAAGGGGTCACTAGGTACTAAATTTTTTTTCTAGACAAATGAATATGTGGCCTTCTTTTCAAGAAGGTTTTAAGTTGTCTTGCTCCTTAATTTGGGGGGCTTTATTTGAAGGAGACAAATGTTCAGTATACAATATTGAATATAAAAATTTTATATGCAAATCAGTTTGTATCTATTGACTTTGTATGATGGATGAAATGAAGTTTTAGAAGCATTTTGGCAATAGTATAGAGGGTTTTGATTACAATTTGGCATTTTTTAACATATTTACCCTCATTTTTTTCTATAGGCTTGAAGTTGTTCATTTTTTTGTGAAGAAATTGCGCATTTAATTGCCTAAAAAACCCTTATAGTTAGATACCTTACCTTACTTTAATCATCCACCAGCTTTTCTACACAGCCTCATTTCACATGTGGGTCATTGCAAGAAACACTTATTGGTTTTGGCTCAAAATGGCCTATTTCCATGAGTCTTGTGACTTTTGGAATAAATTTTTTTTAAATAAAATAAAATATGGATAATTTGAAGAGCAATGAGAATATTATGTATCTAAAAATTCAGACCTAAGAAGATTTACCTCTAAAAGTTATGCACAAAAAAAGGGCAATGGAAAATACAATGAAAATAGACACTTTTTTATTTGATTTTTAAAAAATAGTAAATTTAAAAAAAAAATAAAAGTAAAATATTCATTTTTCCTAACCTTAGGATACTTCTTCTCCAATAAATTTCATCTACAAGAAAAATATTTTGTGTTTTGTACAAGTGTACCTTGGTAGTGCACTTTGAGCACATGTGGAAGTTGGACAGTTTAATATTTTCAAAAAATATTTTTAGGGATACTGTAACTATACTAGAGGTCCTTGCATGACAATTTTCAACTCAAAATTTTCATTTTTGGGTCAAAAATAGGACTAAACCCCCCCCCCCCCAAATGGCCAAGGTAGACATCCAATCGAGGGCAGTTTAAAAATAGTAAAATAATTGAAAAAAAAAATTGAAAAAAATTGAAAAAAAAACTAAACATGTAAAACTTTTTTGGGAACCTTCATTCCAAATTTCAAGTCAAAAAAAGAAAAGATGAAAAAGTTATGAGCAAAAAACTACCTGGTAAAGGTCAAGGGGACAAAAAATAGGACAAGTGTTTCTTGCAATCACCTATGTATGCCTAAGGGATAGTTTATGCTATGGCTAGACCAAACGCCCTCTTGAATTATCAAAGAAAGGATTGGTGGAGCAACAAGTATGGTTCAAGTTTGATTTACATTTTGGCCAAGGCCCATTCCATTTTCAAAAGATGAGAATTCTACTTGGAATCCTACATGACCAAATTAGATAATGTTATGTCAATTTCTAAGACTTTATTTCTTAACCAATTCCTTGATGAAAGCCTAATGGATATTTTGTATGGATTATGATAGACTTGAATCTCACAACTACAAATTTTGTCCATTTAATTAATTTTGAGGTCGACAATGTCAAATTTAATATGGAGTAATAAATAGATATGACCGACTATGGTCTTTCTTGAATTTTATAACAAAATAGTACAAAGTGCCAATCAACTATTTTTTGTCTTCATCTTTTGCTTTGTATAGTTACGTGATTCACATGTAACAAAGTGGGATACCTTGGAGTACTTCTAATCTTTCATTTGGATCTAGTATAAATTAATTGGCTGTAAATAAACCTACATTGCACGAAGAGTTGCCTCCAATTGAATTCCATCCTCTTTCTATGCTGATTGTAAGCAAATGTATAGTACAATCTAAGGGAGAATCTTCCATACACTTGTTGATTTCATATTGCACTCTTTGGTCGTCAATGAGGGTTAGTATCTGTTTAAGATTTAATGTTAAGATTTCACTACAAGGATTTGAGTGTTTTATGACTGCCAAATATGACTGCAGTGAGTCACAAAATGCAAGAATGTGACTCCAGCGAAAATCACTGTAGATGAGCGGGATGTGACTGAGATGAGTCATGGTCGAGTCATTCACTTTGAGTCATATCACTGGTGAGTCATATTTGCAGTCATATGGATTTGGTAGTACAATAAACCTTTTTTAGATGTATTTTGCCAACATGGCGTACATGTTGACCATCTTTGGAGGCTTGACTTTTTCATAAGCTGCCCGGGCAAAATAGAAAAATCTTATGTGGAATGTGACTCGGCTCAATCATCTTGTGGCTGACATGGAATGTGACTACGATGAGTCATATTTTGAGTAATATAAAATGTGACTACAGTGAGTCATATTTTGAGCAATATGAAGTATGACTGAATTGAGTCAAATTTTAAGTATTATGGTATATGACTAAAACGAGTCATCTTTTGAGTAATACAAGATGTGATTGTGCTAAGTCATATTTTGAGAAATATAAAGCATGACTCAATTCCGTCATATTTTAAGTACCAGTAATGTGACTACAATGAGTCATATTCTCAGTAATATCAAATATGACTATGGTGAGTCTTCTTTTAAATAATATGTGCAATACTTATAATGAGTCATTCTTCGAGTAATATGAAAAGTGACTGCAATGAGTGACAATTCAATGCATGTGGAATTTGAGTGCCATGAGTCATATTCTTACTATTGCGGTTAATGACTAAGATGAGTTACATCTTCAGTAGCAAAAAATATGACTACAGTGAGTTGTTTTGTTAGGAATATGAAATATGCCTACAGTGCTTTCGCCATTTTTTGAGTCATATGGATTATGATTACGGTGAATCATATAATAAATGACCCAAAATATGAAGGGTGAGTCATACAGTGCTCACTATGCATCACAAGTTCTGCAAGTCACATTTTCACTAGTGTTGATCATGAGTGCCACGAGTCATAATTTCTATGAAGACTATAACTACAACTAGTCATACATTATAATGACATGCAATATAACTATACTGAGTCATTTCCTGGAAATATTGTCCTCACACATGAAGAATGTCATTTGCATTGTTTATTATTCATTACAATCATTCTCTATACAATAGAAATTCACATTCTACAGAATCCAGTGCTCATTACTAGAGTACAAGTACGAATATTTTTATTAGTTCACATTGCGATGAAGAAAATTCTAAGAAATGACTGTCACTAAAACTTCATTCATTGCCAACTCCTTTTCTCTATTTGTAATGAGCATGACTAACAAACACTTTGAAGACATTCAATGACAATTCCCTACTGTCTTCTCCATACAAATGTTAGCAATAAAATCATGTCATCAATTGATATGATCTTGAAAATCATTTTAACATCAACCATATACATGATTGCAACAATGCTCTTGTTGAATACACAAAATATAAAATATACTTGATATGGAATTTTGAAACACACATTACACTCACACACTTAGCAAATACCTACATACTCATACTTCACCTTAGATTGAACTGCTCACTTCGAATCTTCATTTGTTCTTTCATTCACCCATGGGAGCTAGTGCTTCCATGGGCCACTTTGTGATGGATTTCAGAGCATCACGCAAATGTACCACTGGTGGGTCATCATTGTTGTTGCCTTCAAATAGAAGAACATCTTCGGCTCCTGGAACAATAAACGTAATTGTAATAGAAACGTTTCCTTCCTCGATGAGACGTCCATGCAACGTAGCACCAGCGTGGTTCACGATCTCTCCATGCGCAATTATATTTGCTCCTTCTTTCTTACTCTCATCCACACCGAAGACCTTCACCTTTGACCCAATGGCCAAAGGTTGAGGCTTTGCACTCACTGTGTTCTTCCTAACATTGATTGCTTTATTTCCAACTTCATTTGGAACCTACATAAATCATTTCAATATGCATAGTTAGTTAACTAGAGGTAAACTTTGAACTCCTCAACTTTTCAACAGAACAGGAGGTTTAGGATTACATACATGAGGCTCTACCTTGGAAGCTCCATTGATTGCCTTATCCAAAAACACAATACAATACTCAATGTCTGACGGGTTGCGTCCAAGAGCCCGAAAAGGACCAAGTATGGATTTCAAGAAGTTGTCATTCTCAGCTAGAGGATTCCATTTTGGAATGTGGAACACATTTGTGGTTGGTGAGCGAGATGTAGCGTTGGCATCACAATCAATTTGGAGCACCCGAGTTGAACCATGGCTAGGATCAACGACCATACTGAAAAAGTCTTCTAGATTTCTTGTTCCGCCACCAGTTTCACGCCCCCACAAAAAGCACCACTTCATAGGGGTGTCCGCTGCTAGGAATTTCGCTACTTCCTGTAGAAGGGCCTCTCCAATTGGAGCCCATATTCCAACATCAAAATGTGTATGCAGCATGGTCAAAAACACCCCACAGTCTGCCCTCTTCTTTATTTTCACCTTGAAATCCCTGTCATAATGGATTGGACCTGTTGGCCCCCACTCACAATTATCATGGAGTGGGCGGATGTCACATAGAAAATCTTTTACATTAAGTACGATGACTTTTTTACGAGCATCATACGAAATCTTCACAGGTGGAAACCTCAAACTCCTTGAAGTGTTCCTCTTCTTCGATGCCTTCCCTCTTCTAGCGGCTCCCGAATCCCGACTCGTTCTTGTATGCTTTCCCTCTTTGTCTTCAAAAGCAATTTGGGATTGGACTGCTCCTGACCCTTTTCCTTCCATCTACTTGGACATTAATAAGTCTTCATGAATTAGCACTTACATTAAAAACAGGCAAAGTAAATGCACAAAAAAATTACCAATTGTGAAAGAAGATATGCATACGCTTCTAAATCCAGTACATTGATTTATATAGAGTACGTTCTACCTACTTATCTGGACATGCTACAAAGCATAAAAAACCCTTCCCAAATATATTGCGGTAACACTCTTTGCAGCACCATGCATTCAAATATGACATGACCTATTTTCATGAAGATGAACAATCCACTATCCCCCTTCAGAGAAGTTAATAAGACTGCCCCTACTAGCATTTACAAGAATATAACTATCCTCCAAGACTTTCATGAATATATGACTTCTTCTATTCACATTCACAATAATATGACTCTTTGGAGTCACATTCCCCAAAAAATGACATCTTCTAGTCACATTCACAAGAATATGACTTTTTGTACTCAAATTCAAAAAAAAATGACATCTTCCAGTCACATTCACAAAAACATTACTTGTTCCAGTCACATTCAGAAAAACATGACTTGTTCTAGTCACATTCACAACAACATGACTTGCTCCAGTCACATTCACAAAAAAATGACTCCGTCTAATCATTTTAAACATTCTATGTCTTCTTACAATCACATTGACAATAATATGACTTATTCTAGGACAATTGACAAGACTATCACTTCCTCTATTCACATGGAAAAAAATGAAAGTTCCTTCAGTCACAGTGAGAAAAATATCATTGTGCCTAATCCTAAACATAAAGATATGACTAGCTGAATCATATTGGAAAATATATTAGTGCTTCTACATACAAAATTTAGAATGTGACTTCCGTGAATCCCGTACTACTTTACTTCACTACCTCTAGTTACGGAACACCACAAGCGTTTGCCTCTATCCACATTTGTCACTTCTTAAGAGAAATGACAATGCATCTGCCCCTCAACTGAAAACAACACAAACTCTATTCATATCGTCCTCCCTTCTAATTAAAAGCTTAAACCCAAAACTACCTTTCACTCCATTCAGCATGTAACATACAACTTTTGGCTTCACTTTTCCCTACAACTACTCCAGCAAATGCTCAGTCATCCTAGTATGCACTCATTCACTACAATGACACAAATCTAGTAAATAACTTTTTCATACCAATAAAGATTTAAATCATCATATACCTTTTTTGTTTCGTTGTTGACCTTCCTTGTCACTGATGGAGTGGAAGTGGATCCAATACCAGAGTCCATCAAAAGTTTCTCTAGCTCTCCCTTCCTTCTCTTGGCATTCTTTTGACCTTTCTTTCCTTCAGCAGCACTCACTTCTTCTGAAGTTGCTTTTGCAATGGATATTGCATTTTCGCACTTCTCTGTTTCCCCAACCTTCTTGTGTACACCATGTTCTTGGACTTCCTGCAAAATGTCCACTGACCAGTTCACTCATTCTGTAGAATTACAAATCCATGGTCCAAGTTTTTCAATCACTTCCAATTCCAATTACCACCTTCTCATTGTGCAAACAAGCATGTATACAAGAAGTTGTCATATTACCTTCACTGTTGCATCCACTACTAGAACTTCAGGTGTACTACGTGCATGCTGTTCATTGGCAACTTCGTATGTCCTCATTGTGTCAGAAGTGGTTACAATTCCAACTTCTTGTATAACTTCCTCATGGATTCCACCTTGTAGCCCCTTCAAGTCATATTTGGGAACTTCTGTCCCCCCTCCATTGCGATTACGGACCTCCAACAACAGTTCTTTCACTAGGGCACTCATATCACTTAACTGTCCAGTGACAGAGTTCTTGAAATCATTAAGCTCGTTCCGCACCTCTTGTACACCTTTGCCTTTAGTCCTTGAACTTGCCACCGCTCCTTTTGAACTTGATGAGAGATTCTGCACGGACTTCTCTGTTCCTGCAAGCTCATCTTCGACTTCTGCATCTGTTGGGGGTCTACCCAGTTGAGTTGTCTATAGCATCAACAAATACAACTTCTTCGTTCAGTAGACCAAATATTATAATTTTACACATATAAACTATTCAAGTGTTATTTAAAATTGATTGACTACAACTAATACTAACACAAATGCCCAAGTGTGACTGCCAGTACTATCATCAGTGATATAATAAAGAAATGTACTTTCACAGTCACATATTACTAGTAACAGTGATGTTATACTCCTAATTTGATTTCAAATTGTCACATGATTACGTTCCTGAAGAGTGCACACTCTTCCAAAAAAGGACTTCACTGTAATTAATAATTCTTCCATGTTCGGTTCCCTTGTCTTTGGCAAAGCATCCTACTTGTCTTCCTTCATCTTTTGTACTTCCTAGTGAATTACAAGAAAGCTTTATTGTCAAGGTTCATTAGAATGAGGGCATTGTCTGTTCCCAAAGAAGCTTTTCTGTACAATAGTCACTTTGTCACATGTACAGTCATATAAATTCAAAAATGTCAATGAAGTGCCGAAATGACTTACTAGGCGTGCTATAACTTCGTCCTCAGATTGTCCAATGTAGGTCACAATTTGCAGACTTTGTCGAGCTGCCTTCATCTGTTCAAAGTATGCAATCTTATCGGTCCTCTTTATTAGGTCTTTGAAGTTCTCCACATGATGATGCTTCACATACGAAGGTAGAGGTTTATCAGCCTCTATCAACTTCTTCATATTTGCCCTTCTTGTTTGCATTTGCTGTCGTAGTATTCGAAAGAAGACATCATCTGGGACTTTACCTGGGCCACCGCGGTACTCGAATACTGCTGCCATTTTCTCCTTTATGTTCATCAGTAAAGATCGGGGATGTAAATCAAAATCATCAACACTCCAATCTAAATCTCGAGAGTATCCACGGAACTTAGTTAGCCAATCAGGACGATGCACTCCAATCGGACGTCCAAAAGCATTGAGCTCAACCCAATCCCTTTGGTCCACCTTCCCTGCAGTTGTCTTCACTTGCTTTTCCTTCAATTCCTTGTCACGGCTACTACTGCCTTGAACATTGTGGACCTCCTTGCCTGTTGTTTTGTCCAGCTTCTACATCTTCTCCCGTAGTTGCTTTGGATTTGCACCACTCTGAGCCATCCTCTTCAAAATCTTCAGCTCCCGCAACTCCAACTCATCCACAACATCAGTATAGTTTTCCTCACTTGGAGCACCTTCACTACCTCCGTCATTCAAGTCATCTTCATTGTCTTCTTCCACCTCTTCCCCAACAATTGTGTCCTCCGTGCTTTGGGAACATTTTTCTTCTTCTACATTGTCTGTGAACTCCATACCCTTCTTCAATGTCATCTTCTGCTTCCTCGAAGTATCTCTGGGCCACAATCTTGGTTGAATACCTTGATATTGAATCCTCTACAATCAACAATAGAGTTAAAAACTCCAATTTCCATTAACTATAATCAAATGCTTGCCATACTCGCTAAAGCTTTGGAGTAATACATACCCATAAAACGAAGAGCCCAAACACAATTCAACACCAGACTTTCATTTGCATACTACTCAAAGTTGTATGACTATTTCCAGTCACAATCCCTTTTCTGTGACTGCAAAGAGTCAAAAAATCCATTATGCGACTAAGTAGAATCACTATTCTTTTATTATTACCAATACCCACTACAATTCATTTATTGTCACTGCATGCAATTACAATTCATGTTCTATGACTGAAATCAATTACAAATGATCATCAATTCATAAGACAAACTGTGCCCCTGTATTTGTTGTTCATGACAATTGTAGTGTCACTAATCCACTACAAATAACAACTGCAATGAACATGAACAAACCTTTCTGTTACACTTGTTATCTTCAAATCTTTGGTCTTCTACTTCTCCTTTGCTTGAAAGTAAGACACCAAAATGGTGTAATGTAGAATTTGCCTTGCTTGTCTTTGACCGTGTGGACCTCCGCACTACATTACTAGCAATGCCATTGTTGTTGCCTCTCCCAAAATGTATTGGTGTTGTCTTCTTTTTAGAAGGCAATGTGTGCCTGCTTCCCATTCCCAAGCGCACACCTCCATAGTTCATTACAAGTCACTTCTACTAGTTTAAGAACATGAACATAAAAAAAAGAATTTGTGGGAGATCAACACTTGCAGGTTGTCTAAAGAAGCCTCCATTTGTATTGACCTAGTTGCTAATGACAGAGAAGACAGCATCATACCTTTCTTGTCCTAAGTTTGTCAATTCTGCCGCAATTTCCAGCAAGCCTAATTCACTCAATTTCTGTGAGTTTGTTTCAATGTTTAGCTTTCTCAACCTCTCGTACTCAGTGATCTCGGAATCCATTCTACTCCATTGATGGGGAGCAATTCAATGTGATAGATGATCCTGTAGCACTTGACGTTAAAATGAACAACAAAATTTACTGGAGAATATGGACCCGAATTATTAATGCAATTGTGGATTTCAACAACTAAGATAAACTACAATCTTCACAATTATATAGAGATGTCACGAATATTGACTAAGAGAAGACAACCAATGTCACTGACAATTGCAACAGTAATTAAAAAATTAGTTCTTCACAATGAAGACTACTATTATATGAAGAGGTCAGGTACAATAGAGCCCAACTAATCTTATCTTTCTTAATTCAACTATGTTTCGTGAATTGAATCTTCATTATTTAATATTCAATGTACAGCAATTGAGAATATTTAGTTCATTGTAGCTATACTTCTGCTTCGATATGGAATTGCAAGCTCAACATGAGAGAAGGCTTCACAGAATCTTCCTACATGATACTATACTGAAGGCATACTTTCAAAAACTTATTTCACCAAAACTAAATGAAGCCTTATTGCGATTGACGCTAGTAATATATTTTATAATTTGATCTAAATAATCTTGAGTTTTGTAGCCAAACTCAAAGCTTCACAATCAACTTTCCAATCCAGTAATTAGACTTAACAAGCAAGGCTTTCCAACATCATACTCTTCATATGGGAATGATTTTATATTATTAGTTTTATTTTTTTTAAATACATGGACAATATTATTTTTCATTCTTCATCATTCATGAAGATCTTTCTGAGATTTCAATTTCTTTTCATCAATGTCTTCTAAGACATACCATATAAAAATTTCAATAGATGTTGTATTTATTTTATTTTTGAATTAATTTTTATTGAATTTGACTTAAGCATAGGATATGACATCATAAAGTTATTAGGTAGGAAGTGTTTGAACATGATGATGACCATAGAAGACCTCTTCATCAAATTCAATAATGAACTTCAAAAACAAATCTTAGAGCACTACACTTTACAAAATTGGCAACCACAAAAACAAGCGACAAATGATTAAAGTCTACATGCTTGATGTTTTCTCTCCATTTCTGAGATTGTACGCAATTTTAAACAACATGCCAACTTCTTGTGCATTTCATAAGTTTTCAAAGACAGCTACATGAATAATACAACTGAACATTCATTTCATACTACAGAATAAAATAATGCAAGACGACATGGAAGTTCAGGCAACTCACAATTCAAAAGGATCTTTCTCAAGTGAGGATCATCGATTCCATAAGCCTTCAATGATTTGCCCACCACTTTGTATTGAACTACTATATTGATTAAGGTAAATACAATGAAGCTGCAAGAAACACAAACAACAATTATTAAACCACTATGGTCAATTTTGTTGAAAAGACAGTATTTCAATAAAATGGCATGATATTCCATTAAAATGGCACAACTTCACTTAAAAAATTTAGCACAATTTATTCCTATACCTCTATGCTTGTATACCAAAATGGTACACGAAATACGTCAAAATAACATTAAATTTGTCATGGTGGCACTTGCAATATGTGAAAATGGCACTCAAAATACCGCCACTTTAATTTAAGTGACCACAGTTCAATTTCATTTTCGAAGGCCTCCCTTGACCTTTTCTTCAAAGGACTTTTGACTTTTTGGACACAATTAATTAGAAATTTGAAAACATGGACCTCTCTTACAACAAGACCACCCAAGAACTCACTTGCATGTCTAAAACTCCTGTAATCCAAGAAATTAGAACCCTTTGTAAAGGTTTCACGTGACAAAAATCAACTGAAGCTTGTAAGCGATACGTCTTGCATAAACCTCTAATTCCCTGGTTGTCAGCAACAAAAACAAATCCGAGCAAAAGGGCATCCACTAGCCATATCTCCTTACTTTGAACATACCTAGAGCAGTGCTACTTTCAACTGCGTAGCAATGGCATAGAGCTTGACAATTACATCACTAGCATTCGCCTGCACACGCAACCAAATTTTTTTTTCTTCAATCAGTCTCAAGGCATTTGAAAGTACTTCCACTTCACCCTCGAGCGCTTCGACGTCGACTTTCTGAACAATAAATAGATTTAGGTCCTTGTTTCTGTCTCATTTCTACTTAGATGGAAGTCAACTTAATTTTTGGAAATCAGTACTTCTTGAAGTTCTTATCCTATCCATCGGTTGGAATATGTGTTACTAGAATATATTCATTTCTATAATTTCAAATGTGGAAGTACGTGAAGTGGTGAATTTGTATTCACTTCAGTTCTAAAGTAGATGTGCAAAAATGAGGTCAAATACACGAAAGTCACAAAAATTCCAAAAACTCACTATATGAAAAGAACCTCATTTCAAATCCATTCCAACTTCCTTCACTTAAAACATGATAATATTGTACTTGTAATTGAATTTAAAAGGAATTCTAATATTCTCTTTTCAAAATTTATAGAAGAAGATTGGTGTTAGCATTAATAGGTGTTAGCATTAATAGATTGTCGTGGATCTACATTTCTAAGGTAAAGAACTGACATCATTCTAAAATCTCCCAAAACAAACAACAGCAAGAGAGCACGTCCCAACCTCCTCACGAATCAAATACTACACATCAAAACTATCAGAAGCATGCACATGACGCTTCAAATTCCGCAGTTTCAAACCCGCTATCTGGGGACATACACCAAGTGGTGGAAGGAAAAAAATAAATAGGGAAGTCAATGACTTCCCCATTTATGACTGTTGGGTGGGATCGGGACTTCGGTGGATTTGGGAGTGGAATCTAGAGTGAGGTCTGGTCTTGGCGCACGGAGGCAGATCATGGCCCAAGTGGATCAACGGGGTTCAGGACTGCCATCACTCAGCATTTCTTCCGCACTATTCACAGCAGCCGTTGAAGAGTTAACGATGACATCCTCGGTCTCCGAATCGTTGCCCTCTTCGACATTCATTTTAGCAGCAGGCTCGGAATTGGAAGCAATCAAAGCATCATGAAAGTTTTTGTAGATTCCACACTCATGATGCTTACAAAAGCTTCGGTACTGGTACTCCATTCCGCAACACCAATTCCCACCCATGTGCTCCATGTCTCCTAATCCTTGATAAATCTTCACTGGCCCTTGGCTAACGACAAGTGATGTCAACCTAGGGCTTCTGGAGTTCAGCTTCATTCTGTTAGATTGGGCCTCAATCTCTCCGTCGTTCAACATGTCTATATCCAGCAATTTACATCAGAAGCTTCAGCAGGTGGACAGTCAGCCTCTACATTTAGTTTCCCCTCCCTACGATGACGACGAAACAGAAGCCTACATGAAGAGAAGTTCCATGGTACATTATCGAAACACTGCCAAAAGGACACAAATGGGATTTGCTCTGAACCCCCCGATCTAGCCGCTATAACATCCTCCTTCCCTCCGTTGCCCATGACTTGAATCCAATACTTTTTTGGGACTGTGGTTGGATCGCAGCACAGGGAGCAGGTTTCGGGACTGGGATTTGGACGTGACGCACGGAGCAGGTTTCGGGACTGAGGCTTGCATCGCAGCACATCATCAATATTAAGCTCGGTGATATCATCCCTGCCGATGCACGTCTTCTCACAGGTGATCCGTTGAAGATTGATCAGGTATCAATCGTCTCAATTGACTCCTTGGTTATATCAATCGTCTTTTGGCTTTGGGGTACGGAGTGTAGTACGTACTTCAGTTTACTAAGCAGTTTGGATATGCAATTTTGTTCCGTACCTTGTAATCCTGCTGCTATTATTTGAACACTCTAGCAACAGATAATAAGGGCAGATGGAGCCAGGTTTCAGGACTCAGGCTGGATCGACGCTGACGGAGCCAGGTTTCCTGATTAAGGTTCGGTCGCAGCGCAAGAAGCCAGGTTTTGGGAATGAGAAGCACACGGAGCAGGTTTCGGGAGTAAGGTTCGGACGTGGCACACGGAGCAGGCTTTGGGATTGAGGCTTCCGTCGCAGCAGATGGAGCCATGTTTCGGGACTAAGGTTGGGTCGCAGGTGACGGAGCCAGGTTCTGTGACTAAGGTTTGGTCGTGACTGAGGTTTGGTTGATGGAAGACCAGACAAACTAATTCAAAACTGGGTAAATACTGAAAATCAAGAATTACAATTCACTTACTTGTCTTGGAAGCTTGCCTCAACGTTCACAGGCACGTCTCCTTCCTTCAAAATGTGCTAATGAAATTCCTCACCTGCGTTCAAGCCACGGAAGTGGACTGAGATTAGTGACGCAATGAACAACATCACATATCGTCAAATGAAGAAGGAACAGCTAATGTTTCACATTCACTTCTTCGGCAGTGGGTACCTAGACGTCAGCAATTTTGAATTCCTGTTTGCGAAAATGAGAAGGAACAGCTTCTCAAGAACAAAAGCGTCGAAGACGAAGGGCCGGGTTCGCAACAAGCGTTGGCACGAAGATGCAGCAACTGAAGGAAAGAACTCTCGGTTGCTGATAGCCGTCTTTGCAACTAGCGGTGGCACGATGACTTTGGACTCACTGACTGTGAGTGGGACCCAACAACAAGAAAAAGCAGCTCATGAGTCGGAGCTCCGTAAGTCGCACTTGCCTAGATTTAGAACTGACTGCCACTGAACTGCTACTCTTAATTCTTCTGAAGACTAAAGTGTTCTATTATTGGCGGACGCCCATCACCTGTCATCAATGTCGACTCTTTTTTTGCCTACCCTGCCGTCAAACGAAGTTCCATGCAAGCTCCGCGCATGACCTGTAGATCCGTAATGTTGAGCCTTCCAGATGAGACGATTCAGCGGCTAGAACAGACGTTCCGTATTGCAAGTGCTGGCCCTCTTCTTTCATGATGTGGCCGTGGCCGTGGCTGTGACCTGTCAAGCTCATTCGCTCGCACTGTAATATTAGTTCTTTTTGTTCAGCTTTGGGGGCGGACATTATAGAGAACGTTTTATCAGCATTGGAAAGATTAGTGAAGGGGACCAACTCATTGCGATTGCGACGAATTATACAGCTGTTCCGGTGTTTCAACCTAGGAGGCTAGAAGTTGAACCATCCCCATGTGATCGACGAACGCAGGTACTGCACCTGCTCCGGACACTTGTGAGCGTTGAGTTGCTACCTCGTTAACTGTCGTTCTGATTACCTCTGACTAGCAATTCGAAACTAACTGCAGGTTCTCTCTTCTTGGCGGTTGTTCGTGTGCAGTCTAGCTTCAAGGCTTTCAAGCCCACTGGAGCTGTGCGGACTGACTATGTGAAGCAGCTTTCATCCGAGTCACCTGTCCTTGTATTATGGATACAAGTATTTGTTGATCAGCACATTCTTGCAAGTACTACCTCTTTTCTTCATATTTCGCTTCTCCGCAGGCTCTTTCAACCGTTGTGGAAACTACTGTAGAAGGCAGTCCTCTTGATTGAGACGCAAAGATTTTACAGTCCTTTGGGACTATGTGCAGATGTTTCCTCCCGCTAAAGTGCTGCAATGTCTAGAAGCTAATGAAAAACCTCGCCCAACATCCTTGAGAACTGAAACCCTGAAGGTATGTCCATTAGTAACTTAATTCAACTGGATTTGCACTATTTGCAAAATGACTTACAAATGTCACTTATAGGCTACAGATGTTGGAAAACCCACATGTATAGCTGAACCTCCTACTACAATGCTTCTCAATCATTGAGAACTTCATCTATCGATGTGGTATTGTAGACTCAAAAACAAGACTAGTATGAGCAACTTTTCCCCCAGAAAAATTCAAATCAGATCCAGTATGAGCAAGGTACAAGTTGCTAAAGTTGATTGTGGTTGGAAAATGGTAGGATTCTGAATTTCGAGTTGCTGCCCCACATTCAAAACAACTTTGATTGCCATGAAAACTTAAGCTCAATAATTAGACTTCAACTCTTCAAGTGGATTTCCATCCACCAAAGTTTATTGAAATTGAACATTGAATGAAGGAGATATAAGTCCCCGAAGTTGCAGCCATGAAGTGCACTTTGGTGAATCAAAAGGAGCTTATGAATTCAAAGGAAAATGAGTGTTTAATGACTGGAAAATATTACTCCAGTGAGTGACATAATAAAAAAATGTGACTCAAGAAAATTATTAGTGATGACTGAGTTGAGTGATTGATTCACAGTCATTTGACTAGCGAGTCATATTTGCAGTCGTATTTGTAGTCATATTTGCAATTATATTTGATTTTTTCGTTGTAAAATCAAGAAATATGACTGGGAGTAGTGACCAGTCATCCACAGTCATTCATTTGTAGTTATAAAACACTCAAATCCTAGCTTGAACTTCAATAGTCTTTCATAAAAGCTTTACCTATTGGAGTCATCTAAAATGTCACCACACGAAATGGAAGAAAAAGTGAAACTTTTCCAACTAAATTAATTAAATGTAGACATTAGATGTAATAGGTACAATAGTTTGAATTTAACTTAAAATTATGTGAAGATGCTCTCTGTCCTCTTGGGCTGTCTACGGTTAAGTATGTCATGTCAATTCATTTTTCTGTGAATGATGATGTTTCTTACAATTCACAGACTTACAGATCCTGGGATTTGCGTGCAGTGAGATGTACATATGAATCTGCTTGAAGGCATCAAGACCAAATTACTCTCCAAGAGTGAACTGGGAAAGAAGTGAACGTCCTCTTTGGTTGTTTGATCTAGCAACTCACGGCTATTACAGTGACGCACTTGCGAAGGTTCTAGCATTGAGCTACCTCTATCTTCAGTGGGAAATTTGCAAAGGTTCTAACTTCTTCACAAGTGACTGTGAGTAGATAATTTTTTTCAAAAGCATAAGTGGATAGCATTATGTCATTTCACAAGTTATTTTTGTTATTTCATTATCTTTAACATAATTACCCCTAGAGCGCTGTGCTATCCAAAATTGGACGAACATCAAATTGCTTCCAAGCAATGTATTGTCTAATGAACTTTTCATTCACCGAATTTGGTATTTCATTCTTGAAGGAGAGACCATCTTCTACAATAAATGTCTTGAACAAATAGTAATTCATTGATACTTTTGTGGACAGTATGAGCCAACATTTGCAAGAAATTGAAAATGGACTACTAGAGGCATGTAGGGAGTATTTGTCATTGTTTTCTTTGATTAGGGCTAAACAAAGCTGCTCAACATTTGAAATTGTTTGCTGCAACTACTTGGAGTTGATTACTTGGTAATGTGTTCAAGTAGATCATGGATCGCTGTGCATTAGAGCTGTATAGTATTGACTTTTATTGCATTGGTGTGGTTGTCGACGGTGCATAAAATTTATAAAGCTCAAGTGTAGTGTAGTCCAGGAAAGGCATTACTACAGAAGTAGTGGGTTCAACTGTCGAACAGTAGGTTCTACATTCTGCATGTTGAAAGTGTGAGTGTGGAAATTTAAAAATCTGGTTGTATCTTAAATATGATAAGACACTCACAAGTAGACCACAGAAGCAGTGGAACTTAATGTCGGGTAGGTGAAAGTATTGAAACCATTCTTAAGTGAAATTTCTTAGAAAGACAAGAAAAATTGGCATCTAATCCAAGTTGTACCATAATTTTTGAAAAATTCCTAAGTTATTTAAGAATTTTAAAACATGAACTGTCATATGAAGCTATTTATGTCAACCCCAAGTATTTCATGAAGTATTTAATACAAATTCTAAAAAGGAATGGGAAAAGCAATGACACCAATTGGCTACTGCATTAATGAATAATAGTTTCTCTCAATTTTTTGAGTACAGTGCAAGATAATTTTAGATTCACCTCCAATCCATTCCAATGCCACTTCTGGTGGCGGTTGTGAATGCGCAAATGTAGCTTGAGCCTCCTCTCGTAATGAGAGTTGTTAGTAATCCTTTGAATAGGTTGCTAAGTTGAAATTCAATTCCCATTCTCTTGATGATTTTGTAATCATGGTCCATTGCATCATTTATCTCTATGAGTCAAAGGTTCTAAGAAATTTTTTAAAGTATTGTTCACTATTTTTGCAACAGTGTTCGTTTTAATCACATTATGTTATTGGAATGTGCAACTTGAATCAATGAAGACCTCAGAATGTCAGGAGCGGAGCTGCAGAGCTTGAAACACTTACAACTATGGCAGGAGGAGGAGATTGAAGCAGATGCTAGGCGTCTATTGAAGTATCCATGTCCATGCATGGATTGTGCTGGAGGGAAAGTGCTTGTGAGGAAGACTATTCGAAAGCACCTTCAAACTAAGGGGAGGGACCCTGCTTTCACAGCCTCAATCTTGGTAAGAAAATTTGAATATCCAGGTCTACATCGTAATATAAGTACGAACATGTCCAGAAGTAGCCTCAAGATGTCTAGAAGTAGCCTCAAGGACTGTGACGCCAAACAATAAAGCCCTTTCTTGCAATCACCCTTGATTGACTTCTTAGGATAGATTGATGCTAATTGTGCAATGAAGAACATCAGAAGAGGGAATAGCTATGACAAAGTTCAATGTCGTGCACCTTCAGTAAGAATTGTGTAGAATTGGAGACATAGTATGGAAAGATGTTTTTTAAGTCTTCATAAAAACATTTATGCATTTGTAGGCAATACCAAATGCTAAGTAGAAGTGATACATGTTGAAAATAGAGGAACAATTTGAAGGGGGAAGATGTTGTCAACATTGAAGTGGAGATGATTTTGTTCAAAGAAGAGCTGTATGCACATTTGTCTGGTAATGTAATAACATACCGGAACATGATTAAGGGAAGTCATATTAGTGGCATTATCGAAGGCAATTATATTTAGTTGAATATGACTATGCATTGAAAAAATTGTCCATTACAGTTAGTGTACCATTCAAATGTCTTGGTAGTATGTGAATATCAATTTGAAGTGCATGAAGCAAAGATGTGTCAGATAGAGCAGTATTTCAAAGGAATAATAGGCGTATGTTAATAATACAGTGACATAGAGTGCATTGAATGGAAAATTGGATTCGCAATTTTTTTTAGAGAGCAAAAAAATCTATATAGGAGCAAGTATTTGCCAAGGAAGAAGATGATGCAGCATGATAGGGAACCAAGTACTATAGCTTTAGAGTATAAGTACAATACATTCCCTTATTAACTACATCGAAGAATTATTTGTAAAAAATGTATTAATATGAAAATATTTTAAAAAATACCGAAACCATTGTTTTGGCTTTTCATTTGACATAAAGTGTAAATAATTCTATGAAGAAGGTATTCTTGTACATGATGAGTGAATCAAATGTCTCATCCATCTTCTAGTCAGTATTTTATGAAGAAAGTTGGTACAACACATTTACCAGAAAAATAGAGAGCACTATGCGGAGGCCAAATGAATTGTATGGTCAATTTCATTAACATGGCAGTACTCCATCAAAATGGTATGGTATTCTAATAAAATCGCATAACATTCCGTTCAAATGTCACATTTTTCTTCCTCTACCTATACGCCTGTAAGTGAGAATGGTATACAGAGTATGTTAGAATGGCACTGGAATTTGTCAAAGTGGCACATGGAATATGTAAAAAAGGCACACGGAGTATGTCTAAATGGCACTCGTAATACCGCAATTTGAATGAAGTTGACCATCTATAAAAAATGCATAGTAGTTCGCACAGAGATGTTTTATGGATTGTGCAAGGAATTTTTTGTGATTCTGAGACTGAAATTGCAAAAATTATTGGAATTTGGGAGGGAGATGGATACTGTCCTTTACAAAGGAAAGACCGTTAAGAAATCTTTATTTCATTTCTGTTCTTATATGAAGAAAGCACCACGTATGCATAGTGTGGGGTGGCTAGTGCTCGAATCTCTAAACTATTGGAATTTATAATACCGTTTTTTCAGCCCCTATTTTCGAAAATGAACTTATGGTACATTTAGTTCTAGACTTCTATCATTATGACCCTTTTCTTATTTTCATGTTCTATTAATTGGAGTCTCCAAGTACGTTAAATTTTGAATGTAACATTTTAGACAGAATCATTTATCTAAAGTTTCTTCAAGTCCTAATGGTATTTCCACCAAAGTACTTCAATTATATGAAATAGTGAATGTACACTCAAAAGTACTGTCAATTGTTGTGAACTTCATACCTAGTGTAGTTTGCTTTCACCCTTTAACTGCATTGGATCTTATATATCTGAATGATGAAATTGACAATAATTGTGAATACATTTATATGTTCTGTATGTGTAGGATGACTATGCTCCTGTGGACCTTCAGAGCAAGACAGAACGGCGTAAAAAAAAGCGCAGCGTCCGCCCAAACTCCCCGAAGTCCTTTCCAAATGCTGGAGAAGTTGACGTGTTTCGCATGGTGGCAGATTGTTTTAACAAGTACGACAACCTCAGTGTCAGTGCAGAAAGTGTGGAAAATGTTGTAGGTCATGAAGTTCAAGACGTTCTAGTAGAAGATGTAGCTATGGTAGGTGGTTTGCCAATGGAAGACAGTGCTGTAAGCGTGGGGGAAGAGAATACCAGTAATGATGTATTGGACAACGAAACAACTTCTACAGATGTGGAAGACCCTGCTGGTGTGGACATGGAGGTGCTCATGCAAGAAGCACGGACTCCACTTTATGCTGGGAGCACTTCAAACCGATTGACAACCACACTTATGCTACTTGTGAGTTGCACTACATTTGGTGTCTTAAACAACTTTGTCGATGAATTGTTGAAGTTGTTGAAGGAGACCGTTTTACCTAAAGGCTAAAGACAATGCTCTTCCCAAATCATTCCACGAAGCGAAGACTTTGTTGATGAAATTAGGGTTGTCCTACAATTCCATACACGCTTGCAGAGATGGATGTTTCTTATTTCGAAAAGAATTACAAGATGTAGTGGAGTGCCCAACTTGTCACAAATCTCGGTACGTAGAGAACTCAAGCACTGTTCCTGTGAAAGTTTTGAGACACTTTCCATTGATTCCCCGATTGAGAAGAATGTATAGCAATGCACAATTGGCAAAGTTGATGAAGTGGCACGTAGATGGGAGAAGCCAAGATACAGTGATGAGATCCGTAGTGGATTCGAAGGCTTGGAAGCACGTGAGTAATAGGTGGCCACTATTTGCAAAAGAAGAGCGGAATGTTAGACTTGGCTTGGCACTAGATGGTGTGAACCCGTTTCAGAACCAGAACTTGAACCACTCAACCTGGCCTGTAGTGATGCTCAACTACAATCTTCCTCCTTGGTTGGTGACTAAGAACTTCTTCATGATGCTGACACTACTCATACCAGGAAAAGAAAGTGTGACAGAGAAGAATATTGATGTATACCTTGCACCATTAATTGAAGAGCTACAAATGCTTTGGGAAGGGGTTGATTGCTTAGATGGATCTCGGAAGAACTTTGCAGATGAAGCTTTCAAGCTGTATGGAATCTTGATGTGGACGGTCAATGACTTCCCAGCATATGGATTAATTTCAGGCCAAGTAACTAAAGGATATAGGGCATGCCCCATATGTGGACCAAGTATAGTGACTCGACGTTTAGAAGCATTGAAAAAAAATATTTACATTGGGCATAGACGGTACTTGCCAATGAGCCACCAATGGAGGCAACAGAAGTCCAGATTTGATGGCCACGTAGATTTGAGACCGCCACCAAGGAGGATGACTGGCCGAGAGCAACTTCGTTATGCAGAGGAACGAGAGAATTGGATGAGAACTAGTCCTCGAAATGCAAAAGAGGAAACATCAGACCTAGTACACGAGCATGGAGTGAAGAGGAGAACATGCCTTTTCGACTTGCCATACTGGAAAGTAAGTATTTTAGCATGCATTAATGATATCAGAAGGAAGTCTATAGTTGATTTGCTATTTATTTAGTGAATTGGTGCATGCAAAAGCTTGGAAGTAAGTCTGTATGTGCTTCTGTTGTCATATAGAAGTTGACAGAGTAAATGTTAAAGTATAGAGGAAGGGAAATGATGAACGTATATATGTGGTCAATGTAATTAACATGTATTTATATACAATGAAGTACAAGATTTAAGAAGATGGAATTATGAAGTTGCGAATCGAATGCAGTTCCTAACACGTTTAGGTTGTTGTATAGGATCTTCTGATTCGACACACGCTGGATGTTATGCATTGTGAAAAGAATATTGTTGAGAACATTCTCAAAACCTTAAACGGAGAGAAGGACACCTTGGAAGTTCGTTTGGACATGAAGGAGGCTGGTATACGTAAACATCTATGGCCCCTACCAGGAAAGAAACTAGGGAGTGCTATCTTGCCTCGTACATTATATGTCTTAACAAGAGAAGAGCGTCAAGTCTTTATAGAAGGAATTCGCTCACTGCGAACACCTTCCCAATATGGGGGTCATTTGAAGAACCGTGTGCATGCAAGTGGAACCTTGAAGGGCTTAAAATCTCATGACTACCATATTCTCCTTCAGCAAGTACTACCATGGTGCATTCGCACAGTCTTGGCGAAGGAAGTTCGGAAAGCAATCATCATGTTGAGCAGGGTTTTCAAGAGAATATGTGCAAAGACCATAGATGTGAACAGTATAATGGAGTTGAGGTCTGACGTGGCTTTAGCATTGTGCATGTTGGAAAAAGAGTTTCCACCATCTTTTTTTGACATTATGAGTCACCTACTTGTGCATCTTGTTGAGGAAGTGGAAATTTGTGGTCCTGTGCACACTCGTTGGATGTATCCCATTGAAAGGTATTTGAAGACATTAAAAGGATATGTTCGAAATCGTGCTCGACTTGAAGGGAGCATGGCTGAAGGATATGCTGTGGGTGAAGCACTTGGATTTTGTACAAAGTACATGCAAAAGTACAAAGTCACTACCCGAAGAGTGTGGGATGACAAAGAGGATCCCACTATGTATGATGAAATCTTAGAAGGCAACGGACGAAGAAGGCTCCTCTCAGTTGAACTTCGACAATGGATCCATGAGTTTGTTTTGAATAATGCAACGGCACTGGAGAAATGGAGGAGGTAAGTTTCTATGAAAGAAATGGAAGTTGTTTAGTGAAGTGAATGGAATGGGAAATATGTATGGAAATTTCGCTTGTATTCGAGAAGTTCATGTAGTTGGCAACATATGAACCGATGGCATTGCTTGATTAGCTACTGTGGCTATTATGGATTCATATAAGTTTGTATTTGAAATACGAGTTGTATGTATAATTGAAGTAAGTGATGCAATTGAATGTATGATTGCACAGAGGAATAGAATGACACATATGACGGAACTATGAATTACAATTACAATTATAACTGTTTCAGTAGTGATACAATGCATTGTTTGACTAAACATAGTAATACAATTGCTTATAAGTCATATATTTTAATGTAATTGGTTAATTGCATGTCCGATTGAACAGAGTCATATGATAGCATATATGACTGTCTGTAATGATATATTTGCATATATGATTGATTGCAGTCATGTCTTTGTGAGTATGACTTCTTCCAGTCACGCGTTTCGATGAGATGATAAATTGACATGGTTACTTGTTTTATAATGTAGGAGACACGAGGACGACATGTTGTGTCGTGAACAGGAGCGTCATCAGTTTAAGCGTAAAAAAAGAAAGAGCCGGTTGCAATACCCACCAGAAATGTGTGACAAGGAATTCCACATTTGGTTTCCCAAGGTAATATTACAGGTGATGGAAGATGGAATTGAAGAAGTGGAAGAGGATGTGAGGGCTCTCATGCTACCTCCATCAGATCAAGCCAAATCATATCGTTCCATGTATGCATTTGGAAATCACATTCGTGTCCAAAGTTGTGAGAAGCAACTGACGACAATGGATTCAGGAGTGGCCGCAACCTTTCAACAATTCTGTCGAACAAGCGTGAAGGATAAAAAAATGAAGGCCGCAGATTTGGAATATGTGGGGTGGGTGGAGGAAATCATTTCAGTGGACTATGGGCACTTTGAAGTGGTAGTCCTCTTTTGCAATTGGGTGGTTGCTAACATGAGAGGTGATGGAGCGAGTATGAAGCGTGATGAGTATGGGTTCACGAATCACGAGTGTGAACTTTGAAAAATTGATACCATATTCAGCACAATCATTTGCTTTTCCTCTACACATAGAACAAGTGTTCTTTGCACCAGACAGGGCAGAGTGTGGATGGCAAGTTGTGCTCCGTAAGGAAGCAAGAGGTGTTCGATTATTTTCTCCACATCAAGCAATACTTGAAGTGGAATGCATATCTATGGGAAAGACAACAGATTTTCATGGATTGGAAGCCACGGACTTGTATGAAGACCTTGTACCGAAGACACCTATCTTGTGTGGTGCTGTGGAAGTGGAAGCCGATGTGGTTGCAACAACGTTGCAACGTCTCAAAGAAAACCATGTAGTAGTTGATGCAGAGAATACCGATGTTGATTTTGAGTGAGTGCTCTCCAATGACAGGGAACATTGTATGTGAATTTGTATTTTGTATTTCATATAGAAGATTGTAGACCACATTTGCTTTTCATATAGAACGTACCTGGAAATGCACAGAATGTAAGTGTAGTTGTCATTGTTGAATGATGGCATGGGAATGCAAGTTGACCACTGTTTTATCTTCTTGCATTCAAAGCTATAATAGCATCACGTCCTACTCTAATTACTTGTTTAATTTCTGAAGAAATTGTTTGTCTACGTACAAAAATATATCTATTTCCCTAATGTTCTAAGTCTTTTTATGTTTGACGTTTTTTTGAAGGAAAAGATATGGTGACTTAAAAATGGAACTACAATGTGGAAACACAGCACATTTTATTAGCATATGAGTACATTCAAAGTAAATGGGTGGAGGCTTTGTAATCTCTACTAGTGAAAATGGAATACGGAACAGAAGAGTCCTTTTCTAATGTCATGTTTGTAATTCCTTCAATTTTATATGTTGTAGTCCATTGTGGAACATGTATTGACTTAATGAATTGAAATACAAGTATTAGCCATCCATAGCTTATTATTTGACATGTATTTTGCAATGGATGGAACTTCCTAAAAGAATATTTTTTAGTAGGCAATAAATGAAGTCGTCACGACAGTCAAAGTAGTGCATCATGTAGACATCATGCGAAATGTCCACGTTCTGTACATGAACTCTTCGTTGCATGTTTTAAAGATGAAAAAAAATTTACTACAAAAAAACGTTAATGCTAAAAATGACTGCAAAATATGACTGATAAAAAAATATGACTGTATATTGTGACTGAAGCAAAAATATGACTCGGTACTCTTGAAACATGAGAAGTGACCGCATTTTACTTGGGGTCCCCGAAAAAAAAAAAATAATAATGTACAAATGTGACTGCAAAATATGACTAGAAGAAAATATGACTGCAAAATATGACTAGAAGAAAATATGACTGCAGAATATGACTCGGCGTTCCCCAAGCACGTTCCCTACGGTTCCCTAAGAAGTTTTTTGTTGTTTCCTATACATGTATACTATACACCCATGAAGTACAAAGGCAAAATATGACTGGGAGTCATATTTCCAGTCATGTTTTTCTCAAACGTTTTGGAATTCAAAAATATGACTGCAAACAGTCGCGAGTCACCTCAGTCACATTTTCACAGTCATAAAACACTCAAATCCTTGTAGTGTTTGTACTAAAATCCTAATAGATTACTTATTTATTTTAGGGATTTTGAATAAGTTGTGTAAGGATTCCATTTTGATCAACTATTATTCACTGGTTGATCAAAACATGCATTGTTTTTTTTGACAATTTTAGTGATACAAAGTAGAACCAGTTATTAGGATGTAGCTATTTTCAACCAAAACTTGGAATGTATTTTTTCCTCTTTTCAATATTGAAACTAATAAGATCATAGCATGTGTCTCAAAGTGTCATAAAGTGTATAGAAAGTACAAACTAGGAAAGTAATCTTGGCTATGATCCAAATTCGAAAGCTCTAGACATTGGCTATGGATTTTAACTTCTAAGCAATTTTGGGTGATTGCAAGAAAAACTTGTACTATTTGTTGCATTTTCATGATTTTTTTGGGAGTACTTCAAAATTAGAAAAAAAATTTAATTAAAAAAAATGACTAATGTATACACCTTTAAAATAAAGAAAACCATCAAAGATAATTTGTCAAAAAAGTCTCTTAGTAGGAGAACTAGAAAATGGCCAAATTTCAAGAAAATATATACTTGGATGTTTTAACAAGGGAAAAATAGGAAATTTTATAAAAATAAAAAATAAAAAATTTCTATTTTCAATAATTTAATGGAGATAGTAATTTACCAAAAAACTCACCAAAATCATTTTTTACATGTTTCAAAATGCATGCAGAAGGAGGCTCACTTTGTCGACTTCTACATGACAAAAAAATAATTATTTTGAGAATTCTTTTAGCCATTAGCTATAAGTCTACTAGAAGACCATCTCTTCTTAATTTAAGCTCAACATTCATTTTTTTGAGTGCTAAATAGTACTAAACCACTCCAAATTGGCAAGTGTAATATTAAATTGGGGTCTATTTTTAAATAGTTTAGAATTCTTTCAAATTAGAAAAAAACTAGAAAAAATATATACTAGTCATGAGTACCTTCCCTATAAGTCTTGAGTCATTTAGGCTCAAAACACGAAAGTTATGGCTAAAAAATAGATTAGCACATGTTAAGTGATACAAAATAGTACAAGACTTTCTTGCAATCATCCTTTTTGGCTTTCAAAATTCATAGTAATTTCAATCTTGGGGATAAAATTACAAAAAATTTGCAATCTCAATATTTCTTATTGGTCTATAAGTAAAAAATTAGCATTGACTCATATTGCTTATGGTCTATCCTAGGACCACTTAAGTAATTGGATATAGGTGATTCTACCTTAATAGAGTTAATTGTAAAGTTGGATTTGTATTTGTGATGGGTGTTAGGGGATTGTATAACTAAGAATAGTAGAAAACAAATAAAGACCTCACTTTTAGTACTCCAAGAAATTTTGTTCCTTATCTTTGCTAGACTCTAGTTCCCGATTCCGTATAGTACACTTTTTACAATTAACTCGAATAATTAAACCTATTTGCTATATGGATGGACACAATATGATCAATCAAAACCATGTCACTAGTCACTTAAAACTTTAGAATCCAAAAATTGGTCATGATTTTTGTAACTCTTAAACTGAGAAGAATGTGCACCTAACACCAAGGGAATTAGCCAAAAATGATTACATTCTTGAATGAATAGATGCATTCTTTGACTTCTACTTTTTCTATAGTAGTAATTTACTTGATACATTTACTATTTTTTGGTGTTGTCAATGAACTTTGGTAGGTCATATGGAGACTTTTTTCTTTTATCAATTTCATTTGTAATTGTATCAATAGATACACAATGCTCTTTACTGATTGTAGTACTTACTATAGTTGTAATTTGGCCTTGTTTGGATTATATTTTTAATAATAAGATTGATTGAATTGGGCAATTTATGACCAAGAAACATCAGATGAATCCTTGAGGTGATAATTGATTCTCATCATATTTTTGCTCACCATATTTACGTCCAGTTTACTTGAAATTTTGTTTTTGAGATTTAAATTGTGGTGTCACTAATTCTGAGAGGTGTGTGGTGGCAGGAGAGAAAAAGGAAGTCTGAGAGCGTCCACACAGGTGGCACAATGGAGACGATTGGTGCTGGGGAAATTGTGCAGTATCGCCACTGCTGTGGAGTTGAGGACGCCTTCAATCCTGGTTGTGAATTTGCTCCACATATGTCGTATGATGATTGATTAAATAGGTTAGGTTAGACTTTTAGCTTCTTTTTGTACAACAAATTACAGTTTGTATTATATATTCCTTTGCCCATTTTACTGGGACTGGTTGACCTCGAGTCCTGGAAGCCCTGATTCTTGTCTTCATTTGTGTTGCTGTGAATGATGAAGAACCTCTTGCACCGTGGATAGTGTGAGCTTTTCAGTTCACTGTTTTTATTTCGGTTTATTTTGCATAGCGATTGTCATATCAGGTACAATCGAAATAAAATTAAACAAAAATGAAAACAGTTCTCAGTAATTTCAGAGTCTGTTTGGTTAGTATTGTAGATTCTGCTACTGAACTAATGAAGCAACTGAGGACAGTTGTTTGAGGGATTAGTATTCGATTTCAGGATCATGTCAATTGAACTCGTAACCTGGATTCTCGGTTGAATCTCAATTAGGGTTGTCAGAGTTAACCTGCAATTTGAGCTGCCCAAATTATTTGCTTGGTTCCTACTCAAGCCCAGCACGAATAGAATGCATTACCTCCTAAAACTCATGCTTTGGGTTTTAGGGACCCAACCCATTTGTGTGTAATGGCACGGATTCGGGGATCAGCTGGACCTCCTCTGTCACCCACAACAGAGGATACAACAATGACTTTATTTGGTGGAATTGGGAGTTCGTAGTTGCTCCAAGGCAGCGCAATTGCTCATTTCAGGTTGTGCCTGGCGGTTTCTTGTACAGGTGTTAGGAAGTGCGAGAGTGATGCATACCTTGGTGATCTCCATAGCAATGGTGCCTGATGCCCCAGTCCGTTTACAAGGAGAAGCAGAGGTTTTGCGCACTTGGGCGATTTCGTGTGGTGCAAGCTCAAGACAACTGAAGCTCAGCGCATTGTAGAATTCCTGAATGAGAATTGGATGTGTACAATCTCATTGCCGCTACGTACTTAGAAAAACCAAAGACTCCTGACTATCTTTGGTTCCACTACCTTTTTGTAGACACGTAAGTCACATTCTCAAGTGGACAATGCTTCGAGAGGAAAACGATCTAGAGGATTTGGAACCGAAATGATCATTCTGATCAGAAAGAGGCTATTCCCCGAGCCCGATGATGGTGCGATTGAGGTCGGAGGCCAGGAAGCGTGCAGCGCACCAACAAGCAGAAAAGGTAAGATCAACGACAATATTTATGTCAGCTCTACCCAACCAAGCAATGGGGATGCCACCGTGGGGCAACTCTCTCAGGTGCGTTACCAAGAGCTTCTACTCAATTTTGAACCTATTTTTAATTTAGCAAACGCAACTTTGCTCAGTTCACGGTGAAAAAATGTTTAAATGTCCTAAACCTGCAATATTTAAATTGCAATGCAAATCAGATTCTATCCAGTGACAGTTGTTCATGGCCACCGTATGTTTTCTGAACTACAACTGTTATAATTCGAGCTAAAAAGAATTGAGCTCGTCCAGTGGACAGTCATCCGCTTGACTTTCTGAGCAAGTTTCATTATCTCTAATCAGCAATGAGGCCATGGATTTATGTTTCTAGAATGAGAATTTGAACTTGAACTGACAATGCTCCGATTCCGATGATAAGACTGAGTAGAAGTGAAGTGATTCCTTCTGTTTGGATGCTTACAAGCTAGTCAGATGGTTTTGTGTTTTTTAAGCCAAATTCCTTCAGGCAATCAGCACTAGGGTTTCCTCGGCGGGCATTCTGGCAGATGTGTTCTTGAGGTGAAGCTTCAGGCTCTATTCCACTGGAATTCTAAATTTCGGCATAATTATGTTGTGGAGAATCTGTGAAGAGGGTTTGGCTTGGATTTTCGTTTTAATTCTGGTTAGGGTGGTCTAGGGCCGACATTTGATTCCATCCCATCCAGTGTCCCCTCTCTTCCCAAAAAACAACATTTGATTATGTGGATGCTCCACCCTCCCAGACTCCCAGGCTCTGATTTCTCACCTACTCTAGGTTCAAGGATGATGATAATCAATAAAAAAACTGAACGGCTCAACAAGGGATAAATTCATCTGTATATTAAATTACAAATTTAACACAATCAAATCCAATTACTTCCATTTGGTTACTGTAGGATATGGTGGCGAGGTTTCTTGGTGTCACAAGGATACTCGTGACGATTTCTTATTTCACTACTCATAATCAAATAGTTGCTATTGTTTCCCTTGTTTTTGGATGCCGCATATAGCTGAATAGATGTTTTGCCCTTGTCTTTGCCGATGCACATTTTTTGATGTGCGACAAACTCTTCTTAGTTTGGCGAGCAAAAGCACAGATGCAAGGATTTGAGTATATGTTGTCGAGGTGTCTTGGTGTCACTTGCATTTTGTATGATTCAGATGAGCCAAAATTTGGGTCATTTCTTATGCTCCGCTTTTCCTAAATTCTTCCAATCCATGGTCATAACCTAACCTTTATATTCTTGTCCTAGTATTCTTGACCCAACGTTCATAAGTAACAACTAGACCTTGGTATTGTTGTGTACCAAATGTTGGTCAGTATCAAGGAAGTTCTATGGAACTTATGGTGAATTTGTAGTGTTGCACGCAATAGTAGTTGCAAAACATTGCAGGAGTGGAAGGTTGTGAGTTTCTTACCCTTGTTGAATGTCTAAATATAAGATTATCTGATATCTCAAAGTTGATGTGTCACCCTTGATCTATTGTCTCATCACATTCATTCTTCAAGCAAGTTAAAGAAGTGTGTTACATAGCAACAAATCATTTTAGGGGTTTGTAATAGAGGCCTACATTAGTGTATATTGGGTGGTCCAATTTCCTTCATTCTATATGAAAGATGTGTTTAGTTGACTTCTTCCATATATAAGTTGAAAGGTTCAAAATTTCTTCTTAGTCAATTTCTTTCATTACACCATGAGTATAGTCACTGAGTTTTTTTCTCCAGCTCCACCCATCTATTCTTAACAATTGCTAATGCAAAGACCCTATAAATTTACTAATTAATACTTGGCTATGATTTTGCAAGTGTGTCACCTAGAAGTTTGAAATGTACTAATGGTTGCAATTGGAGTGGATCCTCCACCAAAGCCAAAAATGTATAAAGACACTTTCTCAAAGTCAAGTGATCCCTTTATATGCTTGGTGGATGGAAGAACATTAGGATTATTTGTGCACCACTTGGGATCGAAGCTACAATCATCACCAACATCATACAATTGTCCAAATGTATAATTATGAATAAAAAATTTAGAAATTATTTTTATTTTAATATATTGGAGTAGCAATGCATGACACGCTTGTCAAAATTGAAATGACATCTATCCTACGAAATTGTCAATACACTACACAAAGATTCATGGATCAAGTACCTTATTATATAGAAAACTCAACAATACAAAGGAGAATCTTCAACACCAACTTTTTATAAAAGTGCTCAATCAAGACCTGGCTATCCCAAAATGGAAGAAAAATTACATTTCTCCATCTCATATAAGAGTTAAATGTCATCCAAGGGCTGCATTTTGAGGCCTTGCAATATGGAGACAATGTGAGCCATGTTCGGTTGCCTCTCCAAATCGAATTGTACACATCGAAGACATAGTTTAATCACTCGTTGCACAACTGGGACTTCAACATTTGTTAAGTGGAGTGTTGGATCAACAAGTTCCAAAAGTCTTTCCTCCTTATGTAGTTGCTGAGCCCAATTGAGGAGATCCCTTTGGTCTTGGGGCACATGGTCATTAAAAAGCTTCCAACTATGTCGCCCACTAATAATCTCCAAACACAAGCGGCCAAATTGATAGACATCGTCACTCAATTTTTCATGCTGAAGGTACTCCAATGCCACGTCCCCCCTACACACTTAGAAAACATTTGCATGATGTATGTATACTTGTGCAAAGCATGCCAATTGAAATTGCATTTTGAATCCTAAACCCTAAACCTTTCAAATTTAAATCCAAAATACAAGTACCAACTACCAAAAATCTCTCTCTTCCCAAATCTAGCTCCGCAAGAATTAAAGATGCCAACACTTAAAATCCTTTGAAATATATTTGAAGCCCCAATTCTTCTAAGTTTCACCTTTAATGAGAGTTTATAAGACTCACCTCTCTAGTTTCTTTAGTTTTTTAGAGTCCACTACTTGGGTTTCAACAACTCCTAATGCATGAATGAAGTGGTATTGAGTAAATCCAACTATTCGATCATGCAACAAAGACTTATCTAACAAATTATAGACCATGAAAGAATAAAAATTCATAAGCTTTACCCTGTTTCTGCCAATTCAGCTGTTGAAATATGATTCCGTTCATCTGGAAGTGATGTAGCACAACAAAAACCACCAATTTTAGGGCCAAAGTTTCTATCGAGAAAAACATTCATTGCCGTGATGTCTTGATGGATGATTCTTGGATGCGCTAGTGCATGCAAGTAATGCAAACCTTCAGCCACGCCCATGCAAATCTTCAATCGCATAGGCCAAGATACCATTTGCCTACGTGGACCTTTGTCTGTGGCAACAAGGCAAAATATGGACTTAGAATCAGTTCTCAAGTACACTTAGTGTGTAATAAAGTATACTAATACTAGAAATTCACTTGGACTGGGAGATTACATACCAAGTAAAATTTGTGAAACATTCCAATTCTCCACGTACTCATAAACAACAAGCCATTTTTGGTCATGAAGGCAATATCCTTTCACAGATAATAAATTTTTATGCTTCATTCCCATAAAAAGGACTTCATTCCAAAATCCCCATTCTCTTTCTAGACAAAGTTGGGACTTGTTCACGGCCACCATACTTCCGTTTGGCAACACCCCCTGCAGAATTCCAATGTTCACTTAGAAAAACTGTGAAATGTAAACTGATTTAGCAAATGGTATAAAGTATTTACAAATTAACTTTAAATTGCTATTCCTCGATTTACCCCCCAGGCCATAAATTGATCACTGTAATGATGGAATAATTAAACATTTTAAGGGCCTTGAATTGTAGTATGCTTCATCAGTCCTAATCACATGGGACCCAACATGTGAGGAGAGCAATCAAGTTATAATTATTATTCTAAGCAAGAACAAGGTCAAGCATAGTATATGAATTGTACATGTGTAGTAACTACATTGCAAACTCAATGAAAATTCATATGAAAATTTCTTTGTATAGTGGATATGGAATGTTGGTGTTCACTACCTGATACAACTCTCCAAGGTATGTATACCCCAATTTCAGCTTTGGATGAAAGTCTTGAGTGGCAACTCGAAGCTCATTGTATGAGAATAAAGTAGGCTTCACAACAAACTCTTCACATTCTGCAAATAGGAATTGAATGTAATCAAGAGCAAGTTCAATAAAGCAAAGGAATAGAAAACATATTTAAAACATGCACCAAGGTATAGAATTGAATGTACTCACTTTGTTGAAATTTAAGCCGTAAGTATCGAATCTCTCTTAAATTTTTGAAACGAGCTAACTTGGAGAATGTGCGGCTCCGAAGACCAACACTCTAATAAGCATGTTGGCAATAATTAGTGCATGATCATAAATATCATGAGCATTTTCATTCATGTATACAATGCAAAAGCAACAAGAGTGGCCAACTCTTAATCAAATTTAGCATCCTAAAAATGTATGTATTAGCTCTTAAAGTTCATTTTAGTAGTGTAAACATGAATCATGGCAATCTTTCATCATATTTGATTGGTAGTCTAAAGAACAAAATGCTCAAAGTTGTGGGTAGTTGATCAATGCAATAATACTATTAGATTGATCATGTGCACTATCAAACCATTCTAAGGGTGAAATTTCATCTTTCAAGCATTAAAATAAAAAAAGGTTTCATGCTCATTTTAAATTCCATTATGAAAGATTTATTTCTTGAAATTTCGTTTCATTTGTGTCAAAAAAAAGAAAAAGAAAGATTTGTTTGTTAGTAGCAAATAAACCATGTTCAATGTTAATGTGGGTTTCACCAACAACAAACACATCATATTGAGGGATTCAAACTTGACATGTTAGTGCATCCATTCCAAAGAGCTAAGTTTTTATCACACTAATACTAACTTTGAATGCTTCAGTAACTATGCAGTAAAGCACATGTGCAATCAAGGAGAGATGTAGGAACCTTCTTAGGCTTCAATTCTGAGAAGATTATACATGGGCGCTCTTCAGAACAATCATAACTTGATGAACTTCCTTCCTCATCAAATTGTGAAATACCATCGGCCACCTGCAGGAAGATGCAAACAAAAGAAAGAAAAAAAGGAGCATACCAATATCAAGACATCTTACAAATGCATTCACATAAATTGCTCAAACTAAACACATTTCTATAAGGACAAACAAGTTTCGCATCACATGAGTACACACTGGAATACTGGAGAAACTCGCTGGACATATCAAAATAGAAATGATGGGCAACGTCTATACATTAAATGAGAATATTTGAGTTGTAATGATCAGATCTCCAAAACTGTCCATCCCCAATTGCGTTCATTGTCCAGTTAGAAAAGCTTTTTGTGCGAAGTACACATTCTTTGTTTCATGACATTCTAACTCACCACAAAAAAGGATATTAAATTTCGAACTTGTTATGAATTAGAAAACAAACAAAACGAATTTTTCTCCTATTTATTTTGGCTGTGGTCACGGCACAGGGCATACCATGCCCTAAAAAAATCAAAGGCCTAATGGCAGTACCTTCAGAATCATACATGCACTAAGACTTTCACCGCGGATCTAAACCCAATACTCTAGTCATACTAAAAAACGACAAAAAAAAATTGAAATGAGACAAAACGGAATTTACCTCGGTATCATCTGAAGGACATGAGACTGTGCTGGCACATTGAGACTGTGCATATGGCACTCTTGTGCCAACTAGAGATTGCTCATCAGACTGCTCAGTCCTAATATACTCACAACCCACGAGCCCTTGCAAACCTTCAGATGAAACTCTCAAAAACTCCTGTAACTTGCAATGCTCAAGCCTCGAACAGATCTCTGCAAAAACAGGTCGAGACTGTGGGTTTGTAGCCCAACAGTCCTTCAAAAGGGCAACCAAATCCTCAGGACACTCGCCAGGAAGTTTGGGTCGGACTCCCTGGAGTAATTCCTCATACAACTCACTTGCGGGAACATCTTCGAAGGGCCACTTTAACGATAAAAGCACTGCGCAAGTGATGCCGAAGCTATAAGCATCCGCACGGAACCAATTCACCTTCCTTTTCAATCCTCCTGCAACTCGCTGAGCCTGAGGAAACACCTCCGGAGCTCTATATTTGGTGGTGCCAACACCAGGTATGGAAATGGTATTAGACTTGGAGACCTGCACTTTCGTCTTTGACATCCCAAAATCAACCAACTTCACACAAAAACTATCTTCAAGATGTGCAGAGCAGGTTTCGGTCACAACCACATTGAGTGGTTTCAAGTCGCGATGAGCAATGTTGAGCCCATGGAGGTACTTCACCCCACGCGCTATTTGGGTCATGATATCAAGAACAAGAAGAATCGGAAATGAACGTCCTGCCTTCGCTCGACTCCCAATCAAATCGGCCAAGCTCATCTCCATAAGCTCCATGGCTATGAAGCACTCACCCATTTCCGGATCGTTGCTACAACAAAAGAACTTGACAATATTCGGGTGGTTCAGCTGCGCCAAGATGGCTGCTTCCCTACGGAAAATAACATCTGCCACTTTACAGTGGAACTCCTTCCTTGCACAAAGAATGCCAAGCCATTCGTAGCAACAAACACACACTGCACCAGAACCACTTCCAATAACTCGTTGCAATTTCCAAGTCCCCTGCGGTTCAGTTTCATTCATCCACAGCAATGCATCCGGCACGCTCAAGTCTTCCTCCATGTGAGCTGCAGATACGCACTCCAACTTCCTCAATAAGTATCTTGCAAGATACGAATCCCGATCATCTGATGTGCCTTCTACGTGCTCAAGTCCTCTCTTCAGAGTTTCTTGATCTTCCCTTACTTCACTCTCAGATGCAGGCAAGAACAAGGATGACTGGCGAAGGTCTTCTGCTTGAATTAGTGACCATTCCCAATCTCGTAGAATAAGTTTGCTGAGCTCGTAGAGAACATTGTAACACAATCCGACCTCCAGCAAGACCTCTCGAAAGGCCCCCTCATTGTGAATCTGAAACACGGCTGCCCGACACCAATCTGGGTGGCAGCACTGAAGGACAAGCAACTTCGCTTTCTCCAGTACTCTGTACAAGTTCTTCAAAGCAGGCCCAAAGAGAACCTTTAATGGTCCAGTGGAGAGGACCAGTTTTTGAGTAGTCTCCACTGTTTTGACGAGCTTGGAGGAGAGATCCTGACACTGCCTTTCATTCAGCTGTAAGCCATGGTTGACAAGTTGTGCAAGGCTATGGACACTATCCACCGAGAGCCTCAAGTAATCAGCTTCAACGGACGACGAACTTGCACCATGTCTTTGGAATAACATCTTGCTGATTGTTTCCATTGATGACCAGATGTGAGCAAGCAACTCAAGAGAGCAGTCACAAAGACAAATTCAGAAGTCGCACCCTAAAATCCCCGGTAATGTCTCGATCAGTATGAACCTGCATTCGTGGTCTGCATGCAGTGCACGAACATTCGACTCCCGACATAGCATCTTCACCGCAAACCACACCGCATAATTAGTGAACATGTCAGGGAGTCTTGTGCAAATATCTGAAGGACTAGGAGCAGAGCACATGCTGGAAAATGTAATCTAGAGGATACAAGAACCACGAGGGACCCCATCTCCTGCACTGAATCCTAGCTCGTTGCAACAGCAACTTATCCATCAGCCGCTTGATCGAAAGACTCGGCAATATGTCTATTCATTGACCACTCATCTTCGAATGAAAATGGACTTAGATGTTGTCGCTTGTAGTGGCGTTCAAATTCCCACATGGATTTCGTGAAAGAAATTCAGACATGATGACAAAAACGTGAGCTCAGTAGATCAATGTGTTCGAACCGAAAATTGAACCTTTCACCGCTCTACAGATGCTCCGATCGATGAGCATCTATCATAACTCACACATGAAGCAGGGGCCGCTCATCTTAATCTGTACTGCTACACTGATTTGTCCCAACTGTGGCACTATTTTACCAAACTCACACTATTTCGAATTAGTGCATGTTGAAATCCTACCGATTTCCACGAAAACAAAAGAAATGGCGACACTAAATTTCAAGGTGATGTAGGACGAATCAGTCTAGTGAAAGTGCAGAATCATCCTCTTTGATACATGATACGATCAATTAGACGATCTTATGCCAAGAAATTTTCTCCGCTCGTTCCGATATGTACAGCTAGGGTTATATTAGAAGTCAATCAGAGTACGGACTTCGGCGTCCTTAGGTGTTCAACGAATTGCTTATTTGAAGCCATTCCTAACCGACTTTCGCAACATGCAGAAAAACATGACAGCACGGAGGAAATGAAGAGACAGAGAGGGGCGCAAGCACACCGTGAAATCCGGATGAAGAATTTCGTGTCTGTCGGGATCCAGAGCGAAGCCCGAGATAGTGAATTTCGACCGCCCTCAGGGTCTGGATGCGCCGAACCGCACCTAATTGGAAGAGAAGAAATCGTCGTGAGTTGCTGCAACATAACCAGAATTTCCACTCCGATCATCAAGCTCTCGATCGCCTAAACCTAAACGACTTTCATAGGACCGTGAATCAAAACCAGCTGATCAAATTCAAGTGTACTACGTGCACAAATGAAGCGCAAGCGCTCTGTCGGAAATCATTGCTACCGGTGGCCAGCAGATATCTTTGCTACACAAGAAATGGGAGAGCTGCGAGCAACAAGGTGGAACAAGCGAGGGTAAGTTACCGCGAGATGTGGACGCTCTGCCGCTCACTCCTCTCAATAGTGCATTGCGTCGGCAGGCCGGACTTCCGCGTTGGGGTTGATAAGCGCCGTTGACTTTAGTGTGAAACGTAGCTGGCCAAGTATTTGACATGTGCTCTCAGCATACATAACATTCAGTAGCATTCTGGAAGGTGTGGAATATTCAACACCCCAACACTGTTTCATCATTACCTACTAAAGTAAGTGGACATGTGAAAGATGGAGAGGTTGTTGGGTGTGGAATATGCCACACCCTTTACTGTAGAGAGAAGGCAGAGCCACCCAATGCTACTAAAGGCTATGAGTAGTTGGAGGCACCTCTTTTGAAAAGAATATTTTGGTTGTATTAGCAATTGAAATGAAAATCAAGAATTACAAAAGAAAAAGGTTTTTTGGATAATTATTTTTTGTAATTTCTGTAAATTTTCAAAGTGGTAGCTCCATAGACTAATAATAATCATCATATAATAGGATCTTAAACCAAAATCTCAAAAAAGTAGTAGTCAACTTATGACAATTAATTTTAGGATGTCAATGACACTTTTGAAGAAGACTTTAACCCTTAAAAGTTTCATTGACCATAATATGTTTGATTTATTTTAGAGCAACCATTTATTCTTGGGCATATTTTGAAGAAAATAAAGTTAACTATGAAGTAGTGTATTCAGATCAAGAAAAAGATTTGTTGTTGAATTTATAAAAATTTCATAGCATGGGTGGTCTAAAAGTAAAGAGGCAAAAAGTTATTGAATAGGGAATTTTGGCCAATGAAGTCAAGGTATATTTGTTTTGAACTCAAGATTCATGCTTTGTATCTAGCAACAACCACTAGAATAGACATCTTGCATGTAGATTTGAGTCGTAATTGAATTTTTTTTCCTAATGTGTATATTTTTGTTCATTCATTTATTATTTGATTTTGAATTTTCACTCCAAATTTGTGGCAAAATCTTTCATTTTTCTCATATTTTTTAAAAATTTAACAATGAATGACTACTATTCCAAGACCATTTTTTCACTCATTTTTGGTCCTAAAAACATAAGACTTGTTTCTGTGCATGTGGAACTTTGTTACCTTGAGAATGAGTGTAGGATGCCAACTTTCTAAAATGTTATGTGTCCAAAAGAGCCAATCAAAGCACAGTTTTAGTTACGTTCAAACATGGATTTACTTGAAGTAAACTTCACTTTTATGTTGTAACCTTGCAATTTATAGGTTGGATTGAAAGCAAACTTTGTAAAGATTATAAGAACTTGAATTTCTACAAGATCCTACAATTAGTTT
Source organism: Thuidium tamariscinum (assembly GCA_947034885.2). Classification (NCBI taxonomy): domain Eukaryota; kingdom Viridiplantae; phylum Streptophyta; class Bryopsida; order Hypnales; family Thuidiaceae; genus Thuidium; species Thuidium tamariscinum. The sequence goes on from OX344756.2 coordinate 15,579,335, forward strand.
TATCTAAAAGTCATTCATCATCCTTTGAGCTTCAACTCTTTCTAATTTAGAACATTGGGATCCTAATAATCTAAAAAATTGCTAGAAACTTTAAAGGTTAATGAAAGTCTAGGGCATATAAATGTATGCAAGGGTGATTTGGGATGTTCTCACCTTACAAAATTACTAGATTGAAGATTGACTAGTGGAAAATATGAAATTATTTCATTTATAAAATAAAATTAATGTCTTTGAATTATCTAAGGAAAGTGGACAAATTTTAATTTATAGTTTTAGTGAGTGGTTTAATCGATTTGAAAGGTGCTTCCAATATGATACTTTAATGTTCTTCTAATTCCTATATGCCCAGGGCACCAAAATTTGTTGTTTGCAAAACTTTAAAATAAATTTGAAGAAAACTAATCAAATTGCTATGTTTAGTAGTTTGTATATTTTTCTAAATTCATTTTGAAGTCTACTTCTAGCATCTAAAATCCACTCTTGAAAATGATTGGTTATGATTTTTCTAGTTAAGATTGTGTGCAAGGATGTCCATTGCAATCTTGACTTTCATAGTGGTCAGGGCCATTAAGAATGAGTTGTAAATACATTAGATCTTAGACAAAAACCACATAAAAATTTCATTTAATAAAATTGAAAAAAAGATTTCGAGAAGCCATAAATGGAATGGAGTTATGCATAATAGGCCCTTTACCTCATATGTCTTGGTTTTCAATTTTCTAGACTTAACATGTGAAAAGAGGATCAAGAAATTCAAATCAATTTTGTTGTTTTAATACCGTCATAATCGAGCATTATAGTCTTTTAATCCATAAGTGATATTGTTGTATTTTCTTTTCCTAAGTGATCTCTAACATGTCTAATTTGAATTTGTATGATAAAATTTCAAAAAAATAGATAAAGCTTATCAAAACATTAAGTTTTTGTTCAATTTAGAACATATTCCAAGAAGCTCAAAAAAGGCCTTGGGCCTTTAGGGATTAAATCTTGATTTACAAAAAATATTACATGACACAATTATTATTTTTTGAAATTTACTATTTGAACATTGAATGTTGAGAAGTAATAGTAACCTCCAATCTAATTCATTGCTATTTGTGCTCATCAACTTATTGGAGCAAGGACATTGTGAACCAAAAATGGCCTCTATTGCACAAGGAAACTGCTTGTACTAAAGATTGAGATGGTGAATCATTGAAATAAGTTAGAAGGACCTAAAAGTATCATCTATTCTTAGGAAATAACAAAGCTCTATCACAAAAGTAATATCCAAAAGTTATTATATTCTTGAATGAATTGGTACAATCTTTGATTCTATAGTTTTTGTATTTGAAGTCATTATCCATTAATGACAGTTGAGTTATTTGTAAAGTACCCTAAACTAGGGTTTAAACCCATGAGTTTTGTGAAAAAGCTGGTTGAGTTAAAAAAGTCAAAATAAAAGTGGGTATGAAACTTATTTTTCCATCAAAATGGTGCCTAAAAAAGTTTGGTCTCCACTTTTGAAGTTGTGTGACATAAGTATCTTGCAAAAAAGTTTGACACTTCAACTATAGTTGCCTTCTCAACTTCAAAAAAAGCCATGCCCAAAGTGGGGGGGGGGGGGGGACTTTACAAATAACTCAAGTATGTTGAATACATTTTTAACTTAGCAACCTTGGCAACCTTATTGAAGTTAATGAAATTCTTAAGATAGAAGTCAACCATTCACAATTGTGCAAACTAAACCATTCTTCATGGATCATGTACATGAAAAAAGAAAGAGGTTTGTGATGCTTATTAGAATCTCCTTTTGATAATTCATATCCATATTTTGGTTCTTTTAAAAAAAATTCTCAAACCATCTCTAATTATATATTTTTATTTGCAAAAGAATTAAATTTGGCTTGTGATAAGGTCATTGCAAGAAACACCGGACCTATTTCTCCGTCACAATGTCAATCACTTTTCTATTGTCTATCGTAACTTTCGGAGTTTAAGTCCAATGAATATAAAATTTTTATTGAATATACCTAACTTCACAATTATTAAAATTCTTTTTATTTTAGAAATTTAAAAAATCATTTTATATTTAAAAATCAATTTTGTTGAGCATTCACAAGGAGTAGTTTTTGGTTGTCACTACATTATGAATGCCCAAATTTAATGATTTTCTATTTTATGTCCTCTATATGAGTACAACATAAATCCCATTGCGTACAATTTTTAAGCATTGAAGATGGTTCTAAGATCATGCTTTTGGTGGAATCTCATCAAAATCAATTCTTCCCAAATAAAAAAAATTTAGTTTTAAGAAAATTGTATTTTCCTATTTTTACAAATTAAAATGTGAAAGTGTCAATTTTCATGAGAGTTTGCACTTTTCAAGTTCTCCTACTTAGAGATTTTTTCTATGTTTCTTTTGTTTCTAGGAACCTTGTTCTTAAAGGTGAATATATGAAATATAACTTTTACTTTTTTTAAATATTTAAAAAAAATTTTAAAGCCTTCTTGAAGAAAAAAAAGAGTATTGTAAAAATACTACAAAAACTACACATTGTTTCTTGCAATGACCCAATACTAGGATGTAAGCTTTCTTATTTAATATAGCATTGGAAATAGGACCCTTTACTTTTGATTGTTCTTAGATGACTATATTGTAATGCATTTTAACAAAACAATTAATAACTAGTAAAACAAATGTTTACATTAACATATTAAATCACCTAATTTATAAATGAATCTTCTTGAAAGTCAAAAATATAATATAGATTCTCTCATTAGATGAGATTTGAAGCCTCAAGAGAGCCATTTCAAGTATGTTTCTAAAAAAATTCCCAAAACAATTCCCAAAACAACAACCAATAAAGACCCAAAAAATAAAAAGTTGGGGGTCTTGAAATGTGAAAAAAAACCAAAAAAGAAATTCAAAAAAAATCAATGATGTGGCATGGTCTTGACCACGTCAGATTGTGCAGTTTCTATGTTCCCTGGATAGTGAAACGCGTTTCTTGGATAGTAACTTCAGTGTTTCCACAATTTGGGAACTCGCAATCTTCGGGAGACTTCAAATCTCATCTAATGTTTTATACATGCATTGAACATTGATCTAAGTTATAAACTATAAATTTTCAAAGTGCTAAAAACATATATTTCTCTAAAACAAACCCTAAAAACTAATCAATAGAGGCTATAGACTCTTAAGGATTTCCAAGGCTAGGTTGATTTAACCCCTGTACAAAAGGGCTGATCAATTTCAGGCATTGTGCCCACATGAAACACACTCTATCAGAATTTGTTGCCGTAGGTGCCCAGCACAAATCTTTGCTACACAAATCAACAGAGTTGCAAGCAAGAAACACTGGTGCGAGCGAGGGCAACCGTGAAGGCGCTCCATCACTCACTGCTTCCATAAAACCAATTGAAAACCCAAGAGCATTTTGTCGGTAGGCCTGTTTCGGATTTAGGTTGACAAGCACCTAAGCGTCTAGACTCATCTTTGGAATTGAAGATTTTGAAAAAATCATTATAAAGTACTACTTGGAAGAATTTTTTGGATTGATTTGTAAATAAAAGTTGTAGAGATGGAATTTTGAATTCTATCCATATAGTTAGACTCACCAATGCTATCATCAATATCATCAATATCACAATCTTTGAAAGGAAAAATTCAATAATCTTTCAAAATTCAATTACAAGCAAAATATTACTTTTGGGGGTGGGGGGGGGGGGATTTTTTTGTTGGAATGGATCCGAAATGAGGTTACCTTAACATGTTTATTTTTTGGAATTTTTGTACTCTTTGATTCTATAACCTCATATTTGCAATTCTAGGTTTGAACTCTAATCAATGCAATTTTGGCTTGGTCAACTACTTGACAAACTTTCACATTTGTAATTGTAGAAAAATATGTACTCTAAATCCAACTCCAAATCCAACCCTTGAATAGGATAATAACCTCATAAGGTATCTTTAGAAATTGGAATGAGATTCATTCAAGTTGTAAGGATGAAGAAATTTGATTTTCAACAAGTACATCATCTAGAAAATTCGGTGCCAAAGGGCTTGAAGGTTAATTTTTCCATTAACACATTGCTTCTAATTATTTTGAAAGTTGTGTTTTGATATTGAAATGTATTCTTATGAGGTTTGACCAAGAAAAAATTTGAAATATTTTGGAAGAGTTAAAATCTTAAAATTATTGTCTCTAAATTATCATTAAATACAAGGAAATTTGTAAAAATCACTCAATTTACATAAATTATTAGTGAGTAGTTTTGATTGCTTTGGAAGGTGCTTTCAACATGACACTTCAAAGTTCTTTTAAGTCTTAATTTTAAAAAATTTAACAAAATACAACTAATTTTTTTTGGAATACATTATTCCATTTGCATAGTTAGAAGTAAAAAGGTAATCCTTAATCTAATTCTACACTATTTGTGTTCATCAACTTATCCATCTTATTGTAATAAAGATGTTATAGACTAAGATAGTTTGATGAATGACTTTTAAGAGCTATAGAAATCAAATATGCAACTATTTAATCAAGATTTTAGTAATTTTTGGTCAATAAACTATCAACCTCAGTAATAGGAGCACATTTCTTTAGAGTGAAATGAAAAATTATATGTCGTTCTACCTAACAACCTTAGTCATAGAGACAAGATTTACTTGAGAGTAATCTTGGTGACAAGAATAACACTTAGTTGAATGTTGGCACAAATGGTTCCATTGTATAATAAAATTGTCTATGCTAAAGATTGAGATGGTGGATCTTTGAAGAAGGTTAGAATAATCTAAATGATTCATTTTTCCTTAATTAAAAATTGACAAAGTTCTTTTGTAAAGAAATTAGCCAAAAATTATCATAGCCTTGAAATGCATTGGTGCATGCTTCATTTCTATAGCAACGATGCTAGTGTGTGAGCATGAAAATGCAAGCATGTGAGCCCTAAAAGCATATGTATATTTAGATATCTATCAACTAATAAAGGTACTTATGATATAAATAATTATAATATAGAGATGCATCTATAAAGTAGTTACATTATAATTGTAGAAGGTTTCTACAACATAGATGTATAGTCTTCTAGGGTCACGGGCTTATGCTCAAATGCTGACATAATAGCAACCCTTGTTTATGTAGTTTTCATATTTGAAGTCATCATCTATGGAACACTTTTTGAACTTGGCAACCTTACTAGGTTAAACGAGTCTTTTAAAATAGAAACCGACCATTAATTTATAATTGTACAAACTAAATTAATCTTTATGAGTCACGTACTTGAAAAAAGATATTGGTTTTGGTTGCTCATTGAAACCCCACTTTGATAATTCATATCTTTCTTTTGGTACTTTGAAAATCTACTTTTGGGGGGGGGAACTATCCTTAATTATATTTTTCTATTTGCAAAAAAAATAACCTTGGCTTGTGAAATAAGAAGATAAGATCTCGTGCTTATTTATCATTGAAAATAGGTTCATTGACTTTAAGTCATTTTTAGATAACTATACCTAAATGCATTCAAATATATGATTGTCAAGCAATGTTCTCCTTATTGTTAAATTGTCTAATGTTTGGGTGGATCTTTTTGAAAGTCAAAAAGTAATCTAGATTCTTTTCTTATGCATTTATTGGACATAGATGTATAAAATATGAATAGTTAATATGTATTTTTTTCTAAAACAAATCCTAGACTCTAAAGTCTTATGAATAGAAGTTGTACATTTTAGGCAAAAATGTTTAGGAGTTGGTTTGAAAAGAGGTCTCACTTACCTTACTTTAGTCTTGCACTACTTTTCTACAATCTCATTTTATAAGTGTACCTAAAGGCTTGTTTACACTAGGGTCACACCAAAGGCCCTCTTGAATTATCAATGTGAGGATTGGTGGAGAGACAAACATGGTCCAAGTTTGATTTACATTTTAACCAAGGCCCATGTCATTTCTTTTATAGGTCAGAAGTCTACTTAGAATTTGACATGGCAATAACAAATAATGTTTTGATGATTTCTAAAAGCTATTTTCTTAACCAACTCTATGAGGTAGGCCTAATGGATTTTTGGGAGACAATGAAAAATTTGAATCTCATAACCATAGATTTTCTCTATTTAATTGATTTTGCTAGTGACAATGTCAAATTTAGCTTTAAATAAAAATGGCCCAATTGTCATCTCTCATGAGTTTTTACCAAGACAATGTAAAGTACAAATTGACTATTTTTTGTCTTGTTTTTTTGCTTTACATAGTCACATGACTTACATCTAACAAAGAAGGGCATGTTAGAGTGTTTTTCATCCTTAATTTGGCTCTAGTATAAACTAGTTATAAATAAACCAACATTTTAGGGATATCTTTAATTAGAATGTCTTTTAGAGACTATGAGTTCAGAGTTTAAGCCCCCTATTTCATGTCCTAAAATTTGAAAAAAATGATAAGAAAAAAATATGAATAGATTATCTTATTTTGAAAGTATGAATTTTGAATTATTTATATTTTTACGTCTTAATTATAACTAGTTACAAATTTTGAAGTAAAGCAATACATTAGAGAGCTAAAAAAATTTCACACCCTTGTTTCATATTAAAAAAATTGTCTTTAAAATGAACAAAAAATTGCTAAAAATAACTATCTATTGAAAGTTTAGTTTTTTTTACTATTGATGCATTCTTTATCAATATTTGAGTTAAAAATCATGCCATTTTAGTTATTTTTTCAAGTTATTTTAGAAATCATTTCATACATCATTTAATTTTAAAATTTTTGGCAATAGAAACCTGTAGTTAATACAAAGAAAAGCTAAAAATTATAGGTTGAATTTATAGTTTATAAAAAAAAATATATAAGGACAAAAAATCACTTGGACACAAGTGATTTGTTATAGATACTCTAAGTAATCTCCCTAGACTATTATTCCATCAAGAGTCGCTCTACTTGAAATCCATCCTCCCTCTCTACTGATTGTAAGCAAATGTATAGTATAATCGACATCCGAGAAAGAATCATCCATGCAATTGTTGATTTCACATTGAACACTTTGAAAGTCAATTATGATTAGCATCTAGTACAAGTTGTAGGGTAGCAAATTGTACCAAGATCCTAATGGAGTACCTGTCTATTTGAGGAATTTGAGACTCTGAGTGAGTGGTATCAAGATCCTCTTTTGTTCCATTGTTGTTCACTCTCTAATGAAGACATTGCATTATTCTTCCTTGATTCCAGTGATATTACATTTGAATTTCTTTGAAGTTCTAAGGTAAGTAACCTAAAAGTGCCACTAATTGTTATTGTGATTGATTACTATTATTATACTATTGGAAAAATTTATATTCTCATTACTAAGTGAAAGAAGGTTCCTACTTCCAAAACACAAAAGAATACAACATTTTGATACTATATCTAAAAGTGATGAAGGAATAAAGTTAGATTCTAAAAATATTTCTTTTACATAGGTACATGACTAATTTTGAAAATGTACATAGACTATAGATGGTAGTTTATGGTCAATGGCTTTTTGGAGGCGCCTACCTTAGTTGTCATAGCTAGTATCATCAATCAATACTAGATGTATTACTTGGCACTTAAAACCTTGGAATCCAAGTATTGGTCATGATTTATGTCACTCTTAAACCCTAAACCAAGAAGAATGTTCACCTAATATAAAAGAAGTTAGCCAAAAATGATCACATTGATTTCTTGAATGAGTAGGTGCATCCTTTATTTTCTATTTTTACTGTAAAAGTAATTTATAGCTTGATACATTTAGTCCTTGGTGTTGTTAGTGAACTTGTATAGGTCATATGGAGACTCTTTTTCTTATCAATTTTCACTAGAAGAAACCCTTGTTTATCTAGACATGGGTTGTCTAACTTGACATTGTTTACCTAGACGTTCAATGTAGAAACCTCATGTTTTTTTGTCATTGAAGATGTTACAGTGGACGTCAATGTTGACAAAAAAACATGAAGTTGCTACATGAACGTCTAGGTAAACAGTGTCAAGTTAGACAACCCATGTCTAGATAAACAAGGGATTCTACTAGTGTTTTTTGTAATTGTACCAATTCATGCACAATGTTCATTATTGATTATAGTACTATAATTGTAATTTGGCCCTGGGTGATTGTAAGAAACACCTAAAGCTATTTGTCACACTTTAGTTTTTGATTTGTTTTTTAGACATAACTTTTGTGTTCTAGCTTTGAATGACTCAAAATTTATAGGATAGCTACTCATAACCATTATATACCTTTTATAAATTTTGAATTTTTTTCAAAAATAACTTACTATTTTTAAGCGAACCCAAAAATTTCTCACAAAAGATGATTTAGGGTTTTTTAGTACCATTTATCTCCAAAAAAATGAGTTTTGAGTTGAAATGTGAAGAAGATGGTCTTTTAGTAGACTTATAGCTATTGTTAAAAGGAATTTCAAAAATACTTATTTTTATGTTGTGTAGATGCCCTCAATGAGAGCTTCTTTCTACATATTTTTCCAAAGGAATGAAATATTATTTTGGTGAGTTTTTTAGTCAAATCTCATCAATATAATGAGTTGTATTTTCTTCACTAGAATTCTATGTGAATTCTATGTCTAAAGTTTCGGTGAAGAAAATACAACTTTTGACATTTTAATTTGTAAAAAATAGGATTTTTTATAATTAAAAAATTGGACATTTGAGAAGCTTTTTTGATGATGAGATTTGACCAAAAAAACTCACCAAAATAATGTTTCATACCTTTGGAAAAATATGTAGAAAGAAGCTCTCTTTGTGGACATCTACACCACATAAAAATAAGTATTTTTGAAATTCCTTTTAATAATAGCTAGAAGTCTATTAAGAGACTATCTTCTCCAAATTTAAACACAAAACTCGTTTTTTTGGAGATAAATGGTGCTAAAAACTCCTAAATCATTCATTGTGAGAAATTTTTTGGACTGTTTAAAAATAGTAAATTAATTTTGAAAAATCCCCATTTTTATGAAAGGTATATAATGGTTATGAGTTCCTTCCCTATAAATTTTGAGTCATTTGGATCTAGAAACAAAAGTTATGGCTAAAAAACAAATAAAATCCTAAGGTGTTACAAACGCAACAAATAGTACAAGTGTTTCTTACATTCACCCCCTATTTGGTTTATATTTTTTGTAATATGATTGATTGAATTAGTCAATTTAAGACTAAAAACCTCAAACAAATCCTTGAGGTGATAATTGATTCTTATTCTTATCATATTTACGTTGACTTTACTTGAAATTTTGTTATTGAGATTTGTTGTGGTGTCACTTATTGTGAAGAAGTTTGAGAGTGTCTTTATGGGTAGTACAGTGGAGACAATTGGTGGTGGGGAAATTAAGCAGTATTGGCATTGTTGTCGAGTGGCTAATGCCTTCAATCCTAGTTGTGAATTTGCTCCACATATGTCATATGATGATTGATTAAATAGGTTAGGTTGGGCTTTAACCCATTCTTTTATAATCCAACTTCTTCTTAAATAACAAATTCTAGTTTGTAATATAAGGTAGAACCAATTGTTTAAGGTATTCTAGACATGAATTGGTGTAGTGCAAGGCAAAGCAAATATTTTCAAAGGTACAATGATATAAATGATGGGAATTGCAAAAACTTTGGTAATTTTATTGCTTGAATTGAAATTACTATAAATTTTGAAAGGCAAAAAGTGCACCAGTTCTATTACCAGTTTTTGAACTTTTCCAGTTCCAATCATTTAAAAAATAAATTTTCCATTTACTACTTCCAACTTTTCTTTACACACTACTTTAGGACATGTGTCATGAACTTTTAATCCCAACTTTTAGAAGAAAAGAAAAAACACTCTAACCTTGGTTGAAAATATGTCAATCTACAGGTTGGCTGTGGAGTGCTAGTTAGTAATGGGCAGTTCTACCTTCCATTCCTTTGCCCATTTTACTGGGATCATTTGACCTCGAGCCCTGGAAGCCCTGATTCTTGTCTTCATTTTGTGTTGCTATAAATTAAATGACGAAGAACCTCATGCACCGTGGATAGTGTGATCTTTTCATCACTGTTTTTGTTTCAGTTTATTTCACATATATAGCAATTGTCATATCAGGTACAATCGATATAAAAGTAAAAGAAAACGAAAACAGTTCTCACTAATTTCAGAGTCTGTTTGGTTAGTATTGTAGATTCTGCTATTGAACTAATGAAGCAACTGACGACAGTTGTTTGAAGGATTAGTATCAATTTCAGGACCGTGACAATAGAATTCACAACCTGGATTCTCGGTTGAATCTGAAATAGGGTTGTCAGAGTTAACCTGCAATTTGAGCTGCCCAAATTGTTTGCTTGGTTCCTACTCAAGCCCAGCACGAATGGAATGCATTACCTCCCCAAACTCATGCTTGCGATTTGGGGACCCAACCCATTTGTGTGTAGTGGCACGGATTAGGGGTTTAGCTAGACCTCCTATGTCACCCACAACAGAGGATGCAACAATGACTGTATGTGGTGGAATTGGGAGTTTGTAGTTGCTCCAAGGCAGCGCAATTGCTCATTTCAGGTTGTGCCTGGCGGTTTCTTGTGTAGGTGATAAGGAAGTGCGAGAGTGATGCGTACCTTGTTGATCTCCACAGTAATGGTGCCTAGTGCCCCAGTCCGTTTACAAGGAGAAGCGGAGGTTTTGCGCACTTGGGTGATTTCATGTCTTGCAAGCTCAAGACAATTGAAGCTCAGCGCATTGTAGAATTCCTGAATGAGAATTGGATGTGCAAAATCTCATTGCCGCCACGTACTTACAGAAACCAAGGACTCTTGACTATCTTTGGCTCCACTACCTTTTCCGTAGACACGGTAGTCACATTCTCAAGTGGACAACGCGTGGAGAGGAAAACAATCCAGAGGGTTTTGGAACCAAGGTGATCATTGTCATCAGGGAGAGGCTATTCCTCGAGTCTAAAGTTGATGAAGATGGTGCGACTGAGGTCGGAGGCCAGGAAGCGTGCAGCGCACCAGCAAGCGGAAAAGGCAAGATCAACGACAATATCTATGTCAGCTCTACCCAACCCAGCAATGAGGATGCAACTGCGGGGCAACGCGCGGGAGCTTTCTCGGGTGCGATACCAAGAGCTTCTACTCAATTTTGAACCTACTTTTAATTTAGCAAATGCAACTTTGCTCAGTTTACAGTGGAAAAATGTCTGAATGTCCTAAACCTGCAATGTTTAAATTGCAATGCAAATTAGATTCTGTCCAGTGACAATGGCCACCGTATGTTTTTTTAACTACAACTGTAATAATTCGAGCTAAAATGGATTGAGCTCGTCCAGTGGACAGTCATCTGCTTGACTTTCCGAGCAAGTTTGATTATCTCTAACCAGCAATGAGGCCATGGATTTATGTTTTTAGAATGAGAACTTGAACTTGAACTGAAATCACTCCAATTCTGATGGTAGAACTAAGTAGAAGTGAAGGGATTCCTTCTGTTTGGATGCTTACAAGCTACTCAGACGCGTTTGTATTTTCTAGCCAAATTCCTTCAGGCAATTAGCAATTCACCACTAGGGTTTTTTCGACGAGCATTCCAGCAGATATGTTCTTAAGGTAAAGCTTCAGGCTCTGTCCCACTGGGATTCTGGTTCTTGGCATCATTCTGTTGCGGGGAATCTGTGACGTGTGGGTTTGGGTCGCATTTTCGTTTTGATTCTGGTTAGGGTCGTCCAGGGCCGACATTTGATTCCATCCCATCCATTTCCCCCTCTTCCCAAAAAAACAACATTTGATTTTGTGAGTGCTCCATCCTCCCAGACTCCAAAGCACTGATTTCTCACCTACTCTAGGTTCAAGGATGATGAGAATCAATAAAAAAAAACCTGAACGACTCAACAAGGGACAAATTAAACTACATATTAAATTATAAATAACACAACCCAAATTCAATTACTTCCATTTGGTTACTGTAGGATATGGTGGCGAGGTTTCTTGGTGTCGCGAGGATATTGGTGGCGATTCCTTATAGTACTACTTGTGTAGTTGAATAGATGCTATTGCTTCCCTTGTTTTTTGGATGCCGCATGTAGCTGAATAGATGATGTTTCGCCCTTGTTTTTGTTGTTGCTCATTATCTGAAGTGCGGCGGATTCTTCTTAGTTTGGCCAACAAAAGTAAAGATGTGGGGATTTGAGTATATGTTGTTGAGGTGTCTTGGTGTCACCCGCATTTTGTATGATTCAAATGAGCTAAAATCTAGGTCATTTCTTATGCTTAGTTTCTCCTAAATTCTTCTAGTCCACGGTTACAACTTGATCCTTATATTATTGTTCTAGTACTCTCAACTAAAATGTTCGTGAGTAACAACCTAACCCTATTATTGTTGTCCAATGCCGTTGACCAGATGTTGGTTAGTATCAAAGAAGTTCTATAGAACTTATGGTGAGTTTATAATGTTGCACGCAATAGCAGTTGCAAAGTACTATAGGTGTAAGAGGTTGCGAGTTTCTTACCCTTGTTGAATGTCTAAATGTTAGATTCTTTGGGATCTTGAAGTTGATGTGCTGCCCTTGATCTATTACCTCATCACACTTACTCTCCAAGAGGTGAGGCAGGTGTGTTATATAGCAACAAATCATTTAGGATTTTGTAATGGATGCTTACATTAGTGTATATTGGGTGGTCTAATTCACTTTATTCTATATGAAGGTTGTATTGAGTTGATAGCTTCCATATCCCACTTGAAAAGATTAGAATTTCTTTTCAATTAATTTCTTTCATTGCACCATATGCAGTCACTGAGTTTTGTTCACCTATTCCATCCATCTATTCTTGACAATCACTGATGTAAACACCTTTTAAGTTTACTAACATTTGTCTTTGATTCTATAGGTGCATTACAAAATGTACTGGTAGTTGCAATTAGAGTGGATCCTCCATTGGGCATCGAAGAGTGTATGGTGATACTTTCTCAAAGTCAAGTGATCCCTACATACTTTTGGTGAATGGAAGAGCATTAGAATTGTTTATGCAACACTTGGAATCAACGCCATAGTTATTACTAACGTCACATGATCTTCCAAATATATAACTATGAATTAAAAAAATTAGAAAGTTACATTTATTTTTTTACCTTTATGATACTATAGCAATGGCACAGGGCACACTAGCCAAAATTGAAATGACATCTATTTTATGAAGTTGTGAATATTTTAAACAGTAATTCATAGATCAAGCACCTTACTATATAGAAAACTCAACAATTCTACAAAGAGAGAATTTCCAACACCAATTTTTTACAAAAGTGCTCAACCAAGACTTGGCTCCCTCCAAATTGCATCTCTCCATCTTGTATAGGATTTAAATGTCATCTAAGAATCGTGTTTTGAGGCCTTGCAATATAGAGACAATGTAAGCCATGCTTGGCTTCCTCACCTGTATACATCGAAGACACAGTTTGATCACTCGTTGCACGACTAAGACATCGACATCCACTAAGTTGAGTGTCGGGTCAACGAGTTCTAAGAGTTTGTCCTCTTGCAATCGCCGGGCCCACTCGAGGAGATTCCTTTGGTCCTGAGGTACATGGTCATCAAAAAGCTCTTGGCTGCGTCGCCCACTGATAATCTCTAAACACAAGTGGCCAAACTGGTAGACATCATCGCTCAACTCTGGATGTTGAAGGTACTCATCATCGCTCAATTCCAGATGCTGAAGGTACTCTGGTGCCACGTCTCTCCTACACATACTCAGAAAACATTTGCATGATGTATGTGTAGAGCATGCCAATCAAAATTGCATTGTGAATTGTGAATTGTGAACCCTAAACCTTTAAATCCAAAGTACAAGTACCAACAACCAGAAATCTCTCTCTTCCCAAATCTAGCTCCATAAGAATCAAAGATGCCAACTCTCAAAATCCTTTGGAATATATTTGAGGCCCCAATTCCCACGAATTTCAGGTTTGGAGGGAGTTTATAAGACTCACCTCTCGACTCTCCCTCACTTCTTAAAACCCACTTCTTGGATTTTGACAATTCCTAATGCTAATGCAGGAATGAAACACTATTGAGTAAACTCAACTATTTGATCATGCAATAAAGAATTGTCAAGCAAACTATAGGCTAAGAAAAGATTAAAAAATCATAAGCTTTACCTTATTCTTGCCAATTGAGTCAGCGAAATATGATTCCGTTCATTTGAAAATGATGAAGCAAAGCAAAAACCACCAATTTTAGGGCGAAAGTTTCTATCAAGGAAAACACTCGATAAGGAGAGGGCTCCATGAATGATCCTTGGATTTGCTAGTTCATGCAAGTAATGCAAACCTTGAGCCACGCCCAAGCAAATTTTAAACCGCACAAGCCAAGACACCATCTGTCTGCGTGGTCCATGGTCTGTAACAACAGGGAAAAATATGAACTTAGAATTAGTTCTCAATTACACTTGGTGTATAATAAAAATACATTATTTACTAGTAATGGAGTTGGACTAGGAGATTACATACCAAATAGAATTTGGGAAACATTCCAATTCTCTATATATTCATAAACAACAATCCATTTCCGGTCATGAAGGCAACATCCTTTCAAAGTTAATAAATTTTTGTGCTTCATTCCCGTGAAAAGGAGGACTTCATTCCAAAATTCTAATTTTCTTCGACGAAGCCGAGTCTTGTTGATGGCCACCACACTTCCATTTGGCAACACACCCTGTAGCATTCCAATGTTTACTTAGAAAAATTGTGAAATGTGAACTAACTTAGCACATGGTATAAAGTATTTACAATTTAATTGTAAATTGCTATTCCTAGATTTGTTCCCAATTTGATTATTCTAATGATGGAATAATGAAAATTGTTAGGGGCCATGTATTGTAGTATGCTTCATTGATCCTAGTCACAAAGGACCCAGCATGTGAAGAGAGCAATCAAGTTATAATTACTTTATGTAGGTCAGAAAAAGGTTGTTCATAGTATATCAATTGTACAAAGTATAGTAACTACATCACAAATACCATGCAAATTCATATTCATATGAGAATTGCATTGTGTAGTGGGTATGGAATGTTGATATTTACTACCTGATACACCTGTGCCAAAAATGTATCCCCCAATTTCATATCTGGGTGAAAATTTTGAGTGGCAACTTGAAGCTCATTGTATGAGAATAAAGTAGGCTTCACATCAAACTCTGCACACTCTGCAAATAGGAGTTGAATGGATCAAGAGGAAGTTCAATAAAGCAAAGGAATAAAGAACATATTTAAAATATGTACAAAAATATGGAATTGAATGTACTCACTTTGTTGAAATTTAAGTCGCAAATATCGAATCTCTCTTAAATTTTTGAAACGAGCTAAGCTGGAGAATATGCAGAATGTGCAACTCCAAAGACCAACACTCTAATATGCATGTCGAAAATAATTAGTACATGATCACAAATATCATGAGCATTCTCATTCATCTACACAATGCTAAAGCAACAAGAATGGCTTGAATCTTAACCAAAGTGAACATTCTAAAAATGTATGTATTAGCTCTTAAGGTTCTTTAATAGTGCAAACATGAATCTTGGGAATATATCATC
Source organism: Thuidium tamariscinum (assembly GCA_947034885.2). Taxonomy (NCBI): domain Eukaryota; kingdom Viridiplantae; phylum Streptophyta; class Bryopsida; order Hypnales; family Thuidiaceae; genus Thuidium; species Thuidium tamariscinum. The sequence goes on from OX344756.2 coordinate 15,594,873, forward strand.
ATATTTGATTGGTAGTGTAAAGGACAAAATGCTCAAAGTTGTGGGTTTGATCAATGCAATAATACTATTAGATTGATCATGTACACTATCAAACCATTCTAAAGGTGAAATTTCATCTTTCAAGCATTAAAATAAAAAAGGTATCATGCTCATTTTTATTTCCATTCAGAAAGATTTATTTGTTAGTAGCAAATAAATCATGTTTAATATTAATGAAGGTTTCACCAACAAAAGACACACAATTTTGAAGGATTCAAACTTATACATAAGTGAATCCATTTCAAAGAGCTAAATTTTTGATACACCAATACTAACTTTGAATGTTTCAGTAATTGTGCAATAAAATAACTATGCAATGAAGGAAGAATGGAAGAACCTTCTTAGGCTTCAATTCTGAGGAGATTAAACGTGGGCAATCTTCAAAATAATCATCGCTTGATGAACTTCCTTCCTCATCAAATTGTGAAATACCAATGGCCACCTGTAGAATGATGCAATTAAAATAATGAAAAAAGGAATATACCAATATTAAGACATCTTACAAACGCTGTCTATTGTTATCATGAGATATCCATAATCGTCCATCCCCTAATTGCATTCATTATCCCAATTGCGTTCATTGTCCTGTTAGAAAAGTTTTTTGAGAAGAGAGGTCCACATTCTTTGTTTCATGACATTCTGACTCACAACAGAATAGATATCGAAGTTTGAAGTTTTTATGAATTAAAAAATAAGGAAACTAATTATACTCTTATTTATTTCGGCTGTGGCACGACACGGGGCATACTATTCCCTAAGAAAATCGAAGGTCTAAGAATGGGCAGTACATTCAAAATCAAAACCCAATACACCGTGGATCTAAACCCAATACTCCAGTCATGAATAGTAATTAAAACGTCCATAAAACTTGAATTTAGACATTAGGGAATTTACCTCGGCATCATCTGAAGTACATGAGACTGTGCTGGCACATTGAGACTGTACATATGGCACTCTAGTGCCAACTAGAAATGGCTCATCAGATTGCTTCATCGACTTAGTCCCAATATACTCAGAGTCCACGACCCCTTGCAAACCATCAGCAGAACCCCTCAAAAACTCCTGTAATCTGCAGTGCTCAAGCCTCGAACAAATATATGCAAAACCAGGTCGAGACTGTGGGTCTGTAGCCCAACAATCCTTCAAAAGAGAAACCAAAGCCTCAGGACACTCGCCAGGAAGTTCGGGTCGGACTCCCCGGAGTAACACCTCATACAATTCACTCCCAGGAACATCTTCAAAGGGTCTCTTCAACGACAAAAGTACTGCGCAAGTGATGCCGAAGCTATAAGCATCCGCCAGGAACCAATTCACCTTCCTTTTCAATCCTCCAGCAACTCGCTGAGCCTGAGGAAAAACCTCCGGAGCTCTGTACTTCGTGGTGCCAACACCGGGTATGGAAATGGTATTAGACTTGGAGACCTGCACTTTCGTCTTTGACATCCCGAAATCAACCAACTTCACACAAAAACTATCTTCTAGATGTGCAGCACTGGATTCCGTGACAACCACATTCAGTGGTTTCAAGTCGCGATGAGCAATGTGGAGCCCATGGAGGTACCACACCCCACGCGCGATTTGGGTCATGATGTCGAGAACAAGAAGAAGAGGAAATGATCGACTTGCCTTCGCTCGATTCTCAATCAAATCAGCCAAGCTCATCTCCATAAGCTCCATGGCTATGAAGCACTGACCCTTTTCGGGACCGTTGCTACAACAAAAGAACTTCACAATATTCGGGTGGTTAAGCTGCGCCAAGATGGCGGCTTCCCTGCGGAAAATATCATCGGCCACGCGACATGCAAACTCTTTCCTCGCGCAGGGAATGCCAAGCCAATCGTAACGACACACACACACACCAGCACCACTACCAAGAACACGTTGCAGTTTCCAAGTCCCCTGCGGTTCAGTTTCATTCATCCACAGCAATGCATCCGTCACGTTCAAGTCTTCATTCATGCGAGCTGCAGCCGATATGCACTCCAACTTCCTCAACAAGTATCTTGCTAGATACGAATTCCGATCATCTGGTGTGCCTGCTACGTGCTCAAGCCTTCTCTTCAGAGTTTCTTGATCTTCCCAGACTTCAGTTTCAGATGCAGGCAAGAACAAGGATGACTGGTGAAGGTCTTCTGCTGGAATTAGTGGCCATTTGAGCCAATCTCGTAGAATACCTTTAGTGAGCTCGTAGATAACATTGTAACACAAGCCGACCTCCAGCAAGACCTCTCGAAAGGCCCCCTCATTGTGTATCTGAAACACGGCTGCTCGACACCAATCTGGGTCGCAGCACTGATGGACAAGCAACTTCGCTTTCTCCAGTACTCTGTACAAGTTCTTTAAAGCCGGCCCAAAGAGAACCTTCACGGGTCCAGAAGGAGGGACCAGTTTCTGAATTTTCTCCACGATTTGGACGAGCTTGGAGGAGAGATCCTGGCACTGCCTTTCATTCAGCTGCAACCCTTTGCTGACAAGCTGTGCAAGGGAGTGCACATCGTCCACCGAGAGCATCAAGTAATCAGCTTCGGTGGACGACGAACTTGCACCATGTCTTTGGAAGAACTTCGTGCTCATGGTTGTCACTGGCCACGAGATGGTGATCAACTCAGGGGAGCAGTCGTTAGGACCAACTCAGAAGACGCACCCTAAAATCCCCGGTAATGTCTCGATCAGTATGAAATCGTATTCGTGGCCTGCATGCAGTGTCCTAACATTTGACTTCCGATATGACGGCTTCACTGAAAACCACAGAGCGTATATAGTTATTGAACATGTGAGAGAGTCTCATGCAATTATATCTGAAGGACTAGGAGCAAAGCAGACGATGGAAAATGTAATCTAGAGAATACAAGAACCACGAGGGACCCCATCCCATGTCCTGCACCGAACACTCGTCCCATCAGACACTTGATCGCATGACTCGGCAATATGTCTATTCATTGACCACTCATCTCTGAATGGAAATGGACTTAGATGCTGTCGCTTGTACTGGCGTTCAAATTCCCACTTGGAATTCGAATTCGTGAAAGAAACTCAGACATGATGACCAAAACGTGAGCTCAGTAGATCTAGGTCGCTCACCGCTCTATAATGCTCCGATCGATGAGCATGGATCAAAACTCACACGTTAAGCAAGGCCGCTCATCTTAATCTGTACTGCTACGCTGATTTGTCCTAATCCTGCGTTGGACACTAATTTACCAAACTAGTGCATTTTGAAATTCACTATTTCAAATTAGTGCATTTTGAAATACTACTGTTCAATACCCATTTCCACGGGGGAAAAAATTTCAAGGTGATGCTGATCCCTCCTCACTATTAGGACGAGTCAGTCTAGTGGAAGTGCAGAATCAACTTCTTCGATGTTCGACAAGATCATGCAATTAGACGATATTATGCCAGAAAATTTTCTCCGTTCGTGCCAATATGTTCAGCTAGGGTTATATTAGAAGGAATGAACTTCGGTGTCCTTAAGTGTTCAACGAATCGCTTCACCCTTAAAAACCGGACCTACAGCCACTGTTTTCAAGCCCCTGTGCCCAACACTCAATTTGCTGCCATTTTAGGACTAGATATGTATGAAAATTTTATAATTATTTTTCAGAGATGAAGTGACATGTCTTCTATACTTCCCAAAAAATTTAGATTTGTTTGAAGAAAATTGATTTTTTTGAGAATTTTCAAAGAAAAAAAGAAGAAAAATCATATCAAGTAAAAAATTATCTCAAAAAATCTGAAAATTTCACCATGTGTGAACATTTCAGTGGCAAACATCATGGTGTAAACTCAATTTCTGTGTCATACTGTAATTACAATCCAAAAGACATTGAAAATACATCCAAAGTTCAAATTGCAATCAAATATTCAAAATTATTATTTTTTTCAAAATTCCAATTGGAGTAGAAACTAGAATAGATGACCTTCATTTTGTTAGTGGGGCTCAAACTCAATAAATATTGTTTTTGTGGAGAAATTTCAGATTTAGAGCAAGGAGCAACAACTTCCCGAAATACACTAAAAATAGCATATTTTGTGATCTTTTTCTTTTTCTAATTTCTAATTCACGTGAGGAGAAACATTCACAAGACTACAAATTAAGTTGGGTACTCTTCATAATCCTTTGTGAAAGATCAAGCAACAAGAAATAGATGAAAAACTGCTATCAATCTCCCTGGACACTATTGCGAAGTCATCCAAGCTCCACGAAATGGCGTCGGGCCCTCCAGGATTAATTGAAGCTACAAGACTCCTTACCGACTTTCGCAACAGGAAGCCAAACAACAGGGAGGAAATGAAGAGACGGAGAGGGGCGCAACCGCGCAAGCACACCATGAAACCCAGACGAAGAATTTCGTGCAAAGACCTAAAAGCAGCATGTCTGTACGTCGGGATCCAAAGCGAAGCCGAGATAGTGAATTTCGACCCGCCCGTCAGGGTCTGGATGCGCCAAGCCGTACCTGATTGGAAGAGAAGATTGAAGTCGTTGTGAGTTGCTGCGCGCAACGTAACCAGAATTTCCACTCCGATCATCAAGCTCTCGGTCGCCGAAACCTACACGACTTTCACAGGACATGAATCAAAACCGGCTGACCAAATTCAAGCGTACTTACTACGTGCACAAATGAAACGCACGCGCTCTGTCGGAATTCATTGCTACCGGTGGCCAGCAGATATCTCTGCTACACAAGAAATAGGAGAGCTGCGAGCAACAAACTGTTCCAAGCGAGGGCACTGCGAGATGTGGGCGCTCCGTCGCTCACTCCTCTCACAAAGAAACTAAGGGTCGAATCGCACTTGGTGTTTGGTAGCACTGGTGTTAAAAAATGTAAGCAATGAATAATGGAAGACCTTAGCCGAACCTGTCTTCCTCGCCACAAAGGCTGAGGTTCGGACCTTCTGCCATGATTTGAGGAGGAGCTTCTAAACTGCTTCTCCAATGGGGGCAGTCCGTGGAGCGTACTCAATGGGAAGATACCGCAAGTCCTGTGGGACCCCTTCACAAACGTGGCAGCACCTGCTTTGTCTGCGTGAACAACGCCCGAGTGTGCAGACACACGCTGTGGTCGTTCGCCAGTAGTAATCCCATGAATTTCTTCGTGAAAGCTTCATATCAAATGATGACCATTGCATGCTGCTGAGCCTCAGACTCTCAAGCAACAGTGATCCATATCGCATTCACGCACCATCTCCGTTCAGAAGGTGCGGTAGCTGCTCGATTTCTGCATCTGTGAGTGCTGCTTATGCTTGAAATTGCAGTTCAAGACCTCTGCTGTCTACGTGTTCATCAATCCGGACGAGGTTGGTGTTCAAACAAGTTTCTTGAAGTGCCGAAAACGTTCAGTATTTTGATTTGTTTTTGGTTCGAATTTGGAGTCGCACTGCCATGCTTTTGGTTTCAGGGTCGAATCACACCCACCTTTACTATGATTTTTTACAAATAATTTGAACGTCGGAGTCTTGAATTACTTCAGCCTCAAATTGGGAAGCACGGTAGCCGACGTTCCAATGCCTCCACTGCACCATGATTTGGCCATTCTCACTTGTTTTTTGTACATTTTGTGAAGAAACAGTACAACACTCATGGCTGGTCCTCTTCAATTCGTGCTTGCAGAGACTTTGTTGTCACCACGCCATGGACTTCATGGACAGTCCCGAAGAAGTCATAGCCCTTGTCACGTTCATCCTTCTGCTCCTTCTGGACACTCACCGTCAGCTCTCGCTAAGTTCGACTTACACTGTAGACGAGAAACGGACATCGAAGTTCTGGATCAACTCAATCATTGGGAGTCTGATGCTTCTGACTTGGATGTTGCTACTGATGCAACGCTGCATTATTTTCGGCTACTGAACACTGTCACAGCCATAGAGGAGGAATTGGGTTTTTGGGTGAAACCCAGATCCACCATTTGGTTTTCCACTTTCCTGCTCAACGAATATGACGATAGCTGCTGGCTTCAAATGTTTAGGATGACTAAGCATTCTATTTTTTCTCTCACACACATTCTAGGGCCGACGATCAGAAAGAAAGACACGAGGTATCGGAAAGCAGTTCCGGTTACCGTTCGAATAGCTTGCACACTGTTCAAATTGAGTCATGGTGCTAGTTTTCTCATATGCAGTGAATTATTTGCAGTTGGAAGAAGCATAGTCTCTAATATGCTTCGAGAAGTAGTGCACGCAATTAATGACGTGCTGAGGACTCAAATTAATTGGCCTACCGATCACTCTATAGCTAATGTGGCTGCGGATTTTGAAGACATCTGCGGACTTCCTGGGGTGGTTGGAGCCATTGATGGAACTCATTTTGCTATTTCCAAGCCACGAATTGGTGGAGCGGACTACTTTTACTTCAAATCCGACGCTTATAGCATGAACTGCCAAGCTGTAGTTGACAGTTCGAAGCGATTTCTCGACCTCTACATCGGCATGCCTGGTTCCACCAACGACTCCAGAATGTTGCGTAGATCTTCTTTATATCAACGTGGACAACAGAGAGCTTTATGGGATGTAGAACTCTTCTTTGAGGGATTCTCCCCCTATTTGGTTGGAGATGGAGGCTACCCTCTCTTGCCTTGGTTACTTGTGCCACACCGTCAAAGAAGACACCTGTCCATGCCTGACAAGCTCTTCAACCGAAAACTGAGCAAGGCCCGCGTTATAGTAGAGAATGCCTTTGGTTTGCTCAAACTAACTTTCCGTGAACTACATCAAAAATCACTGCCGCATGTCTCTTTCTTACCAGATGTCATTACGGCTTGTGCCATATTGCACAATATTCTCATGCAAGAATCACATGACGACATCGAGCACCTTCTTGAACAAGTCAGCACTGAAGATTTGCATGTCCATTCTCCTCGACCAGCACACTCAGATGGCAATGGGCAAGAAGGAAGAGGACGAGATGTTCAATATATCTAGGGCGTCACCAAACGTCATCAATTAGGCGTGTTTCTAGCTCTACGAAGACAACGTGCAGCTGAATGACAAAGCCTAGCGGCACTGAAGAAGTGGCGGCCTGCTCTTGCTTACTTCTTCTTCTGAATTCTATTATGTTTATATGTACATTCGTATCATAGTCTGAGGCGGCACATTAATTCACTACTACGTTTAGCAATTACCATATCTGTGATCTCCAAAATGCTTCGTGTCAATCTCCACAAAACTGATCCATTCTTTGAATGTGATAGCGAAGCCTCTGTAGTATTTATAATACTCATGTCACTATAAAACTGGTTTTCCTAAAATGTAGTTCAAGAACACGTTCACACTCCTTCGAAGCAATGATTTTAGTATTCCATGGTTTTCGTAGATACCTTCCTTTCTTTGGCTTGATGTATTCGATCGATAGCAGTGACGGTCTGCCTCCTACTGTTGTTTCGCTGTGGACCAGTCTAATGATCAGGCCGCATAGTTACCACCTTTCGAATGATTGAACTCAGTTTTCATGTGAATTACTCAGATTCTCAGAAGAAGTTAGACGACATGGTCATTACAACTTTTTGGACTGCTTGTGCGCGAGGTAGTCCTCGTCGGGCCAAAGCTGGCCGACCTCGTAGTTCATGAATTCCGTGATCTCTTCCATGTTGGCGACGCTAGCTTGGCCTACAGTGGCTGTCAATGAGTTTCACTTAAGGGCGGGGTTCCAACCGAATTCGAGCTCCTACGGCGCCACATACTCACGGAACTCTTGAGGAAGACTGTCACGCCGATTAAGCATCCAGCGCTGGTAAGGATCGCCTTCAATTGCTTCCGTCATGGCTTGAACGGCGGTATGTCGATCTCCATTGGTTTGCGCCGCGGTCATTGCTTCCGTGCTGGCTTGAATGTCGATTTGGAGCTTCAGATGCTTCTCCTGTACTTGACTGAGCTGCTCTTCACCTTTTCGAAGGTCGTCGCGGAGCTCACCAAACTCACGGAATGTTTCATTGCACTGGTTCGACCTGTCGTTCGGGAATGTTGCACTGACCACTAAATTCCGGCATTGCTGGAGTGTGGAACAGTTTTGGAAGCCGTAAATGGCGACCCCGGAAATGAAAACATATGCTATCACGGCCATGATGTTTTTACGTCAGTAGCGCCTTTTGCCGTCCTCCTCCGCCTTCAGGTTGGCTTTGAAGCTCACTGTGGCTGCAGCAACACCGTCTCGCGCTTTGTGCTAATACAATGTTGTAGCGAATTAGGAGCTACTCTTGACGTTACGTGAAGCGAGATCGGACACAAGGAACACTCATCTTCAGTAACCAGAACTCTACCGTTCCCTCGATATTGTTCTTTCTCCCGATCCCAATGCCATTGCACCTCGCAATTCCGCATTCACTTGAAGAACGTTAACGCCATTGACAAGAGGGACCTAAATCCGATCCACTCTTAATCTCTTCTTCAGTTCAGCACCCGGTACTCTCATTCTCTTACTTTGTTTCTTTGAAGCTCGGATTGAGTGAACTTCATGACCTCATTCTGTACCCACCAGCGGTTTGGCTTGCATGCCCACAAGAGCTCCTTCTTTTTCCAGACAGTAAGAAGAGATGAAGATTACACTCCGATGTCGAGAAACTGGACCTTCTATGTAAAGAAAGCGATGTCCACATGGTGAACGACAATTCCTACTGTAGAGCATGTGAACACCTCGAACTGAGTGTAACCTCATCCGACATTCATCAACATGCACAATGTAGTCCACACAGAACACCACTGTGGAATACCCAAGGCAGGCTGCGATAGTGGTGAAAAATCAACGAAAGATTGAGCTTGTTGCCAATGTGATTTAACATGCCTTTCAGTGACTGAAGTGATCATAGTTCCTCCGTCTTTTCACAAACAGGTGGTTACTCCGATTTCGTCACTGCAAGTATCAACGTGAAAGCATTATCATCAAGTGGAATGAAGTATCCATGAGGCAGCTACGACGGACCACGAGTGCAACATTAAATCCAAACCAGAGCAACTTCCAGTAGAATGAATTAGTGACGTCGATGAAGTGAATGATTGTATGACCTCCTATAGCTCCCGACCGACGCTGTGTAGCTGTTGCTTCTTCTCCAAATACCGATCCAGCCCATAATGAAGTTAAATCACAAAAAACAAGTCAGTCATTGAAGAAATAAACGAAAATGTCAGTTTCACTTCACGCCACGATTAGCTTACCCGTGAATGGCGAAGTCATGGCGTGAATTCCCACGATGTACCGACTGATGAAGTATCACATGGCAGACCGACTTCAGGTTCACCTCACTCATTTATACTGCTTGGCTTGTGAATGTTGAACTAACTTCGATGTCTGTTTGTGTGGGTTCAGCTTCTCGAACTCATGTCACTGTGCTCTGAATAGGGTCTCAGTGTCTCGGTTAAATGTTGCCGTATTCAATGTCTTTACGTGTGAGTTCTCTTGAGCTCTTTCTTGTGGTAGGCTATTTGGTGGCATAAGATCATAGTATTGGATACACATTTGACTGGTATGTAATATGTTCTTGGGGCTTCATGCATCATTTCAATGCTCCGGTTCTACCACTAGAAGAAATCCCTGTTATTTTCAGCGCAGCACGTCAGGTAGATTGTGTTGAGGCCGCGTTGCTGAAAACGCGGAAAAAACACAAAAAAACACAAAAAAAACGCGTTTTCTGTGTTTTTCTGCTTCTTTTCTACGTTTTTTCAGCGTTTTGAGGGTTTTCTTGCGTTTTCAGGAACGTAGTCTCAACACAATCTACTTGACGTACTACGTTGAAATTAACAGCGTTTTCAGTGTTTTTCTTCTAGTGTACTGAGGGGATTGACATGAATTGCAGTGCCGACTATGTGAGTCCCCGATTCGTCACCGGGGATTCACGGGTTCTTTTTTCTCAATTCCTATATAAATTAAGGCGTATTTGGGCTTATAAAACCCACAAAAGGGCATTAAACCGGTATTGGCATTACACATACCAATGTGCCATTTAGTCATTAGGTGGGATTTATGATAGTTTGCATCCAAAACGCCCTTGTCGTAGCTAATTAGACGCCAAATTGATAGAGACATGCAGGATTAGGGTAAGAAGCCTAAAAAGGCCCTGCCTAGGCTAGGAAGTCCTCATAGGGGGATCTAGGAGGAATCCCCCACTCCCCATAGCATCGAAGAGAATACGGACGAAATACTAACCTTGAAATGCAGGTACCGGGCGATTTCCTAATTCTTGGAGCACGCAGTGGGGATGCAGATTTGCATCCAAGTGGGGGGATCCTATGAGTGGTCCCCTCTAAAGTTTGGGAATTTTTCGACATGGGTTGGATATTTTCCCAGACGGTCAATCGCGGTAGACTTTGGGTGGGAATTCGAAAGAATATCCCAAAGTGCGGTAAAATCCCACTAAAAATCTAGCAAGGCGGTCTCACACCAACGGAGCGCTTCCCCAAGTTTCAAGACAAAACGATAGTCAGAAGATCCCGAATCGGTGACATTCCTCCCCAATTGACAAATTAAATGGCGGAAGCTGTAGTTGACCGGCGTGCCGGGGCCATACGACATCGGAACGGAGCCTATCTTGGGTCTATTCTTACCCCCTTCCCTCTACTTGGAAGATTGGTGAAGGCTTGGGGTCCAAAATTGCTAAACTCCAAAAGTTGGGAATTTATCCCAACTTTGATCTCAGCTTACACTACGATTCCTCGAGAATTTGAACATAGTTTAAGGGGTAAGAGGTTTCTCTTAGACTAATTATGGCCTTCCGGAGCCAATGGCGCAATCCGTTTGCCATTTGGAGCTAAACTCCAAAAGTTAGCCTTTTGGGGACAGCACATGGAGAAGAAATGGGGGTTTTAGGCCCCCCAATGCATTTTTGGGGAGTTTTGGCCTCATTAGCCGTGGGGAACGCGTAGGGAACGTGTGGGGAACTTCGGGCACATGTGGGAGCAAGTACCACCTCAAAAAGTTAGTGGAGGTGGCTCATGTGCTTTGGTGTAAGTAATTTCAAATTAAGTAGGTGGGAACATATGGGAACTTCTCCCATGTGAAAACTTGTAGATTTTGGGGAAGGTAAATTAGATGGTTTGCAAGTTCTTGTAAGGTTAGGTAAGATTTGAATTTCTCAATTCAAATTGTGTAGATTTTAGGTGGATAATTAGATTTGGGATGGGTAAACATGTACGGACCTTCTAAATTCCCTCATCTAGTTATTCTTAGTAGATTAAGGGGGGGGGGGGGGTGCTCCCTTTTGGGTATAAAAGGGGCGGCATTCTCCTCTCATTCTCTCTCTTTTCTCACTCCTACCCATTTAAGGGAGGAGGACTATTGGGCCCGGGTTATGCCGGATTTCCTTTGGCTTTTGATGCTAAGAAACTTGTTGCAATTTAAGCTTGATTACTCATTGTATTGTGCACTATTGAGAGTTGTTGTGGGAGAGTCTTGTGAGGAACCGAGGGGTAACTTGGGAGGTGACTTAGAGCGTATATTTGCACTTTGTACTACTCTCTTCTCCCTCTTCTCTTAGTCACGGGGTTAACTTAGTCCCATAGGGGACGGCGAAGCTTTGAACTATAGTATTAGATAGGTTGTGTGGACACTCTCTTCTCCCTCTTCTCTTAGTCACGGGGTTAATTTAGTTCCATAGGGGACGGCGAAGCTTTGAACCCCCCCCCTTCCTAAGACACCAAAGTCTTAGCCACGTGTCAAAATGCCTCACTCTCACGGCGAAGCTTTGAACCCCCTAAGTCTTAGCGGGGTGTCAAATAACCTTCCTCTTGAGTTAGAATCAACGTTTAGTGTCCAACATGTTTTGTTAGGAGGTTCCTAGTTCCACTCAAAAAACCAAAAATTGCAAGTCTCCAAGTGCTGGACCAGCCCCAGCCCAGCCAGCCAGAGCCCGTAGCCTAGCCAGCCGGGTACCGCAGCCGGGGAGGGGCCAGGGTTCGGGGAGCTAGGGGTTCTTGCACAAAAAAGATAGAAATTAGGTAGTTAGGGGAAAATATAGAAATTAGGTAGTTAGGGGAAGATACAGAAATTAGGTAGTCTAGGGGAAGATATAGAAATTAGGTAGTCTAGGGGGAAGTATAGAAATTAGGTAGTTGAGGGGATAACATAGAAACTAGTTGAGCTAGGAGGCCATTGCAAAAAAGACCTAATTGTAAGAAGCACCCGGAAAGGGATAATTAAAAGAGCCGGGACCAAGACATGGCAATGATGGACGTGGCGTGGAGTGAAGAAGACCGGATCCACGGAACGGAGGTGGGCATCTAACCCTACCCTTGATTTGAGTTAATTGATGCAATAGGAAATTAGTCAGTGGAAAAGTCTACATCCCAAGTAGGATTAAGGTCCGGTGATTAGTAATCACGAATAGGGAGACAACCAAAAAGAGAAGGAAGATAATGAATACCCAAACGTAGAAGTAGAAGAATATGTAGAGTAGAAGAAGAAGACGTAGATTAGACTAAGCCAAATACACGTACGTATAGTAGAAGGATACGTAGAGTAAAAGAAGGCATAGATTAGATTAAGCCGAATACCAGTACGTATGGAACAATACCATTACGTAGAGTAGAGGTACTCAATTAAAATACGTAAAGTAGAAGTAGAACAATACCAATACGTAGAGTAGGGCAAAATAACACAAATACGTAGAATAGACTAAAACCAAGACAAATACGTAGAATAGACTAAGACCAAGACAAATACGTAGGATAGGATAAAAGTACAAAGACGTAGAGATGGGGTAGGAAATACCATAAGTAGAGCGGGCTAAAACAAATCCAAACACGTAGAAGTAGGATAAACGGGAACGAAGCATAAAAGTAGGACAAGAGAACGAAATACATCGAGTAAGCAACAACTGGAAGTAGGACAAGAGAACGAAACAAACCTTAAGTAGGATAGTAAAAAAGATCCATTGCTTGGAAGGCACAATGGATTGACGCTTAGACACCCGTAGGTAGTAGAATTGTTAGAGCCTGGTTGTGATCGCTTAATTCCAAGGGTGGGAATGAAGCGCCCACAGACTGTTGAAAACATCTTCCCTTACAACAGTCCGAATGCAAGTGTATGACACCATGACGCGTGTGTCTACCACGGTCTAGGAAGTTGAAAAGTTTTCTCACACTACAAAGTAAACCCTCGAGGCCGAGGAGTTGATTCCTGAGAGCACTCAAGTGGACATGTGAAGCGCCATTATCTTCGGATTCCATGGAAGTCGTCTTCCCGAATTACTGCTACTGCGGTTTCCTTTGAATGGCGGGTTCCTTGTGCACTACGTCAACAACGACGAGATACGCTGCAGTAGATGCTTCTTTGTCACACACAGTTTCTCACACAATGAAGCGTTTCCATGAAAAACAGATGAAGCATTGGAAGCATGTTCAGCCAGTTTTATTATAGCACTTTGGAGGACTACAGCAGTATACGTCGTATAGTTCCGGATAACAAGTAAACACAGAAGCGGTATCTACAGAGATCGTCGACAATGGCGAAGGGCAATAGAAAATTGGCAAAGGAACATACTACGTATTTCCAACGCTAGCTATATCTACAAAGCAGTTTATGAAGTCCTGTGAGGTTTGGAAGAGTTCACGGTTCTTCAACTGGACATAGCAGTCACGGAGTAGAGGGTCCATGCACTGCGCAGTCTGGCTCAGTGAATGGGTACTCGGTATCTTCACTGAGGTCGGCGTTCTGACCGAAAGCACGTCCAGCAGGAACAGCGGGAGAGTCCGGTCGAGGACGTGTTTGGAGGCCGCCACTTAGAATATGCGACAAGTGGGCAAGACACTTAACTACCTGGGCTTGTTTCTCTATAGCTAATTTAGCGTTGTCATTAGCTACACGAGCGTTATCATGAAGACGATGGTCTCTATCAACTTGATACTCCATCTGTTCTTTGAAAAGCCGTAACTGGACGTCCATCTTGGTTTTCTCAGTATCTTGTCTAGCATTTGCCGTGAGCTTCAATTGGCCTGCCATGACATCTCCAGTGGCCCGCGCTGCTTCCGCTATCAAAGAATGCCCAGAAACCACCTTTCAGCGAACGCCGGTACTGCCCGAACGCCGGTATTGCCCGAACGTCGAGTGCATGAGCCAACAACCGTGTTCGAAGAACTGACGAGATGAGGAACAACACCTGCTGGAAGGCCGTTCTTTGGGGCGGCACCTCGCTTCGGGACACGCGATGGGCGATTGACAATACACGGTGGCGTACCCTGGACACTTTTCGATGCAGGCACAGGAGAGCGAGTGGAGGCTGTAATTTCATCACTGTTTGTAGGAGCTTCAGCTGCTGCGCAGAGAGGGTCTTCGTCTTCGTCATCAGCCTCATCATGGAAATTGATGTCTTCATCACCAGGAAGCGGAGTGTAGTTCGCATCGTTGTGTGCCAAAAGATCCCGTGTGTGCGGAGGCTGAATGGATGGCTGTCTTCCAAACCACTCATGTATGTTGTCGAAAAATTCCTGAGAGAATGATTTCGGAAGATTGTCAGCCTTCTTAGCAACTGTAGACATAGACTAGTACAGAGGTTCGTTAGTTCCCGTTCGACATAAGAAATCCGCAATGGCTTTATACTACACAGAAAGTTGAGTCCATTTGCTCTTGTAAGCTGGTTCGTCTCGATGATATTGCGACATTCTAGTTTTCTTCAATTCATCACTAATGCCAAGCCATTTTGTAGCCTCCAGGATCATGGAATGCTGACCATCGATGCAGAGCGTCCCCTCAAGAAAGAGCATCTTCTTTGCAGCAATGAGGGCGTTGACCTCGTCAAAACTCCAATTTGGTCCTCTTTCTTTTCTTGGACCACTAGTAGAAAATTCAGCGTCCAAAATTACAAAAAAATGTTGATTTCTTTTTGTTAATTAGGATGTGTTGATTTGGACAAAGATGAACAAAGATGTGTTGATTTGGACGATCAAATTAACACTTTTTTGTTCTCCATGAACATAAAAGTGTTCATTTTTTTGTCCAATTTGACACGTTTGTGTTGATGATTGACATAAAAATGTTGATTTGGATGCCCATTCACATAACAACTTGCAACTCACAAATTTGAATACATTGTAGCATATTATATATATTTGTCATATCATGGGAATATGGTGCCATATCATATGATACCTGAAGAAGGCTAGCTATAGAACATTGAGTGTTGTCAACAAATCCACAAGCAAGTTATCCACAAACAAAATCAAA
The DNA here is from genome assembly GCA_947034885.2 of Thuidium tamariscinum. Classification (NCBI taxonomy): domain Eukaryota; kingdom Viridiplantae; phylum Streptophyta; class Bryopsida; order Hypnales; family Thuidiaceae; genus Thuidium; species Thuidium tamariscinum. The sequence continues at coordinate 15,610,054 of OX344756.2, forward strand.
AGCCGGAATGGGTAGCCTACAAGAAGATTTTGAATGATATTCTTTGATTGTAACTTAACAACAGATTTCCAATGGATGTAATTTCAGCAAGAGACAATGAAGTGCCATCAATGCATTCATTGTCACCAAAAGCCTTTGCTTCAATAACTTTCGTAGATTCTTTAAAGTCCATGGTCTGACCAACATCCCCTTCTTTTTGTACAAAGTTAACTCTGCCACTCATACAAAAACTATTAAGTCTTGAAAAATGATCCAACACACATGACTTCATAATACTACATCTGAACAAGCTACAAAACTCTCAAGAAAATCTCATCATCAACAATGATTTTGATTTAAGAAACTTTTTAGCTACATTGATTTGTTGATGCGAATGTTCTCAAATGAAGTAAAGTGGTGAACTTGGACTTTTCTAGACTTAAATGATCCCCATACCTTGTGGTTGTCTTTGGCAAATGCACCCACAAAACTACCATATTTGCTATAATATTGGATGCAAAGCCTGCCTGAACTTTCAAACACACCTCAGCCTACCACTATAAGAAACCTTTGTTTTTAGTGGCGTTCAATTTGAACGGTGCATGTTTTGTGAAACAGTAAGACATCTTCAAATAAAAGGTGTTCTTAACGGAAATTTTGAATGATGTTTCGTTGAACAAGGTGTAACGGCTTCGGAACAAGTGCTCTACTAATGAGGACACTGCTACTACTATGGACATCCTAATGTACGTTGGCCTGTTTCTTAGTGATGTACCACATGAAACACAAACAGAAAGAGAGCAACGGTTAAAAGGTTTTACTTGTTTAAAGCATGTTCATTGAAGCTACCAAAACTTGGTTGAATATCTTCTGCACAAATCTGCAGCACTTCAAGTTTTTACTTTTGTAGGTAATATGAACTCCTCATACAAAACATCATTTTCCCACTATGGTTTCTCAGTTTCAGTGTTGCAGGTCCTAAACCTTATTTAATGAAATTATAAGTAAGATATCTGAACTCGGATTAATTCTTAAATTAACGTAAAATATGTTTTTAAGTTAAACATTTTCAGATCTTGGAAACTATAATAATTATTGATGTACATATTTATATATTTGAGGAGTTCTATTTTTAGATATTTTTATTTATACTGCTGAATTTGTTGTTGCAGTTTCTGTGGATGCAAATTCATTTATTAATAAACCTATATGTTTATAAGAATTTTAGTTCACACTAAAATTTATAATATATGATACATTTTTTTATAGTTTTAAATTTAATTTATACATGTGCTTTTCTTGATTCTCTTGCTTCCCAACATTAAATTTAATGTATACATGAACAGTTAGGTTCCGAAATAATTATTTTCACTTCCACCTTTGTTCAACTTCATATCAAGCATTGTTTTGTTTAATGTTAAATTCTACTGTATACCTTCATGTCAGTATACCGAGATGTACCTTTATTTTGTTAAGAAAAAGTAATTCACAAATTCTGATGTCCCGCCTCCATCACATGGGACTGAACGCATACCTGATCATTTTGGAACACCACATCTTTGCATAGAATAAGACATCTTACTATGTTCTTTGTACATGAATGACACATGACTTTGCTTTACCCTTCATAGGTGAATGTCAAGAAGCATTAGACGGAATTGAAAAAAACGTTTCTTCTCCAAAAACTTTGTTCCGTTCAATGTCTACACATCATAAACTTTTCACCACTTGTTTTCACTGTGACTCTTCTGCGTCTTCTACACTTGCTACTTGTCGGGATGTCCTGACGTGCACACCAGCAACAACATTGGGAACTTTGATCGCTTGTGACTGCACTATTGGTGGTTGCAAACCACTGAAATCAACATCATTGCTGACTTCCAGGACATTCAGAGTACTTGTTGCAAATTGTGGTGCACGTCGTCTACCCCGAACGTCGGTTCGGCACACAACTTTCCACCCGCGCTTGTGGATGTCGTCTGAAAAAAACACTTGTTGGCAATGTAATGGGAAAGCAAATGAATTTGCATGCACCTTTCCATCCATATGATTGAAGTTCGCTAGTGTGAAACCATACTTGTCCTGCACTACATTTGGGTTACGTGCATCACGTGACGCTCGGACCCAATCACACACCAACACTGTGGTGCAATGATTTCGATAATCCAATTCAAGGATTTCCTCTATGTATCCCACATAATCATTAGTAACCTCAGTTGGCCTTCCATTTCGAGTACCCCATTGCAGTTCACGAGCAAAGGATGCCACAACACAGGAATCCCTTGTTACCAAGGCTGCTTCTGAACTCCGAACACGGAAATGCACACCGAAACAGTACATCTGACGATGCGAGTTTGCATTCCGCTCCGGTGCCTCTGTATATTGTAAAACATCAGCACCAACGTCCACACCTTCATTACATGCATCTGTTACACTTTGTCTGAACCAATCCGCAAAAGATGGTAGCTCTGCCAACTCTACAGGATATCGCAGAACTCGTGAAGTATGAGTACGTCTGCTCTCTTGCCTGTACGCCTCGCGCTCTTCCCATCTACGTGTCTTTGCAGCCGCGTAGTTCCTGCACAATGTATACTTTAATACCCACTTACGTCTTCCAGAACATCCTCACTACCTAAATTAAACGGTTCATCCTTATGTTCTAATTCAACAACTATGTTTTCACAGTCTCTTATTACTAGTAGAAATCCTTGTTTAATGTGATAAGGCCTACTTCTTGTTGACGGATTTTGGTAGGCATCAAAAGTAATAAACCGTGTTTTTATGTCATCATTGATGTTGTGTTAAACATTTTTATTAACACAGAAACACGGGTTGTTAGTTTTAATGCCTAGCCAAATCCGTCAAGAAAAATTAGGTCTTCTCACATTCAACTGGGGTTTCTACTAGTGTATACCTACACTAAAATGTTACCTTGACATTACTTCCTTATGTACCTTATATTGGGGAAATGTGCACTACTTCCTAGAAATAGGTTGTATTACCTTCAAACTTGTCAACATGCTCCTACAATACTGTACACAATGTGGTCTTCAACCGGATGTTAACGAACCCCACCAAAAAAAAAAATCAACTCCACAAATTTTAAGATACAAGTCGTGGTACTCACTCTCGCCAAGGTTGCAAACAAGCTGCATTGTCCAAAACAAATGCATGTGCATAACTCCGCATCTCTTGCGACATTTTCCTCTTCCTTGATTCGTGAGGAAGTATCTCATCAGTCATAACAGCATCTTCCATGGCATCCCAGACGCGGTGTGTGGTTCCTCTGTACTGCTTCATGTACTCCGTACAGAAACCTAGCGTGTCCTCCATTCGATACCCTTCTGCAATACTTCCTTCTGGATGAGCATACGTCCGCACATAATCTTTTAGTGTTTTCATGTACCTTTCTATTGGGTACATCCACCGACAATGCACAGGACCACATATAAATAACTGTTGCACCAAATGCACTGGAAGATGTGTCATTATGTTCAAAAATGTTGGTGCAAATTCTTGCTCAAGCATACAAATAGCCATGATTACGTCGTTCATCATGTCGTTCTCATCACATATTCGTATTTGCTTGTCACACATTCTTTGGAAGACACGGCTGATCTTGATTATAGCACTCCGAACCTTCTCGTCCAAGACATTTCGAACTGCTACGGGAAGCACCTGCACAAACACTTCTACTAATGACATTGAATAACGATTCAAACTTCTCTTTCGATGGTTACATCATGCATGTACACAACACTATCATTAATGTCTACTTCTACAATAGCTATTTCTTCATAATTACTTTCTTCTACACATGACCGAAGACTTTCGGAAACTTAGGCACTCCATCAAGATGTATGGTTTCTAGGGTTTCGCACTAGGAGAAAACTGCGTTAGAAAGCTGTAAAGAATGTAGACTGTAACTAGTTCAGTTCCACGTTTCCAGCGCAACACTCTGCCTTCGATTCCATTCCAACGCCCGTTTTAGCGATAGAAACGTGGAATTCAACAAATTACAGCCCCCGTTCTTTACAGCTTTCTGACGCTGTTCCCTTCCAGTGCCGGTTTCAGAAATATGTCAACATTTAGTTCTGTATGGTAATTCTGTAACTGTGTACAAAGCAATCTTGTACTTCCACAAACATTTGAATTAGTTTCGTACCTGTTGCATCAACACATGATAGTCATGCGTCTTCATGTACTACAATTTACCATCCACTAGACGTTTATGGATGGAACCCACATAATTTGTTGGAGTGCGTATGTTTGAAATAATAGCAACAAACTCCTTACGTTCTTCTGTATTCAGAACATAAGCCGCATGTGGCATGTAGAAATCTGCATTGACACGCTCTGATTCTTGAAGCCACAGTTCTTCACGGATTCCTAAATTTTCAACATCATGTCGACTTCCAAGACTATCGTTCATGGCCATCAAGGTCTTCACTATGTTTTCACATAGATTTCTCTCGCAGTGCATTACGTCAAGTAAATGCCGAATCAATAAATACTGTCACCAACAACATAAAAGAATGTCAATCGTATTGCTAACGAGAACTCTGTTTTAAATGAAGAGAGAAGTGCACTGCAGAGAAAAGGAACTCACTGGAAGTGCATGCACTGTGCTCGACATTTTAATGTTCATTGAAACTACTTACACTAGTTCTTTCAATTAAGTAAGTACATGAAGCCCATACTACATTGAATATTGGTCACTACATTCTTAGGTATTAGAGAATACAATACCTACCAATAAGGGAGTTCAAACAATGCACTCAATCGTTTCACCCCGGTCCAGTGCACTGGATCATACTTCCCATTCTCTTTTCCACCGACATCAAGGTATGCTTGACGCCAGGCAGCGTACCGTATAATATCTACCCCTGAAACAATTGGTGGTGCTGTACGCTCTTCAACTTCTCCGTTGAATCTTTTATTTCGACGGTACGGATGATATCTTGGTAGATATCGATGTATGCCTCCATAAACCATCTTTGACCCTCTAGTTCTTCTTCCGAGTAAAACATCACCCGTCCTTGCCATACGTGCATCCGTTGCTGGTCCACATGGTGGGCATCCCTTGTAACCCTTACAACATAGCCCAGATATGAGACCGTACGCTGGAAAATCAGAAATCGTCCACAACACTAGTCCACGGAGTGTAAAATTGCGGCATCCTTCAGGGCGGGAGAAGTCAAGTGCTCTGACACCTGTCCACAATTCATGCAATTCACGAAGCAGTGGTCGCAGGAAAACATCCATATTCTTTGATGTTGGAGACTGCTTCCCAGATATCAAGATACACAAAGAAATGAAGAATTTCTTTGTGACAAACCAGGGCTCAAAATTGTATATCAGAACCAAAACCGGCCATGTGGACCAATTGGTGTTGCTAAGCTTGAAGGGATTAACACCATCAAGTGTTAACGCAAAACGCATGTTCCTCTTCTCAGCACCGAAATTTCCAAATACAGGATCGTTGTCTACGTGCTTCCAAGCAGGACTATCCACAACAGAGCGCATTATACCATCTTCACTAACATGCTTGGTATAACCCGTCAACATACCTGCTATTTCGGATGACCTCCACATACGTTGCAGACGTGGAATTAGCGGGAAATGTCGTATAACTTTAGCTGGAATAGCTAAGCTGCCCTCAATCCACCGCAACTTACTGCATTTCGGACATGCATCCAATTGGGCTGCATCCTCTTCAAATAAAACACAACCGTCCGGACAAGCATGCACACTATTATAAGTCAAACCCAACTTCCGAATGCTTCGACGAGCAATATAATGTGTGCCTGGTAATTTGTTGTTGGTTGGTAGCAAATCGGTTGACAAGTACCGTAGCAACTCATCCACGAAACGGTTGCTCACTCGAAAAACGGAACACATGTTCATGATGACAATTGTTGCAACGACAACACTGCATTTGGAGCCAGTGTACACAGGAGTTGTTGCTTGCTCATACAACTCTTCCAATCCATCAACAGTGTCGCTACCAACATCATCATCATCGGGAACTTCAACTGCATCACCAACTTCAACGTGTAAAGCATCCCCTCGATCGAAGGCCTCCATCACTTGTCGATGCACCTCATGTTGTTCATCAAGAGGAACATCAGCAGTACTTCTTTCTGCTGTGGGAACAGTGCTCGGTTCTGGAAGAGCATCTTCATTTGCATGATCCACTGCGTCGCTAGGTTCGTTCACAACATCATTGTCATAAGCCACATCTTCCACCCACAGTCCTCGAACTGGGTAGCCGTCGATGGGATCACCTCCTATCATAGACTTCAGCAGGAATGGATCCCTCCCCACAGCAGTGTGGTGCCTTCGTATTACTTCTATAGTTTTCTGCCGTCCACCGTGACAGTCTCGACATGGGCACCTGAAAGATCTGACGTCCTTCTCTGTGGCCACGCGCAACTCTGTTTGCAGAATCAAATCACCAATTGGTATGTGCCTCAGTGCACATCCATCTGTAGTGAAACGAATCTGCGCTCGACGATCAGGAACGGTTGAATCCATGTCGTGTGATAAGATTGACTTGAACCTTTTTCAACAGATCACGTACGTTCTCTCATGCAAGGAAAAATAGTATCTACACATGCATTCAGGAAATAGTACATTAGGAACACTTCAACATCATGGTCTTGTTGTCACTACATAAAAAGTGTACTAGAATTGTACAGAACGCGATGGCTCAGAGTTGTTCAGTTCCCCATTTCCAGTGCACATATTTGCGTTCGACTATATTTGAACGCCAGTTCATGCGTTGGGAACGGGGAACTCAACATTCCTGAGCCAACGCGTTCAGAAGATGTACAGTGTACCTTGCTTCTGCTGAGTCTAGGTTCCATTCCTGAACTTCGGATTCGTGAGAGCTCTCGTAACATATAGGTGAACATCAATAATTTTGTACTACACGTTGTGGTCATTGAAATTGGAAAACCATGAATACGATGACTACATTATGTACCTCATCCATCGCAAATGATTGTAAGATCTGAAGTCTTCAAAGGTAGTACTTGATGTCAGAACCTTACCCAAAAAAACAAAAAACATTACGATGGACCGGACACTCTCAATCACATAGACAGCAAGTTCTAAGGTGCAGGAGCTCCAGGATGGGGAATTGTACGTCTCCTACTTGGAGCTATAGTACAGTGTGGCTGTAGACCGAGCGCGCTACTGATGTGTATAACTTATTGATTGAAACACGCATTGTATGTAAAATGCATTACCACTTCGAATAACATAGAAAAAGCAGCACTGCAAAGAATGTCAGTACTGCTTCCACAGTTGCCCCCTTCAATTACATTGTAAGGTAGGATATTCTTTTGAAAAAAAAAGCATTTTGAATATGTTTTAGCTTTCAGTAGATTTTGGGAGATAGTGCCAGTCATTAGGGAATTCACAGAAGGGATCTGTAATGGTGATTTAAAAGAAATAAATTATTTTCAATTACTCATTCAATGAGAACATTCCTAAATTTAGTGTCATTACCTACATCTTTAAAAGAACTTATATTTAAGCGAGTAAGCAATTCAGCTTGAAGTGAACGATAACTCTGAGGCTATGGAAAGTTTCCAACGACTGCATATGAATATGGAAGTGGATTTCTAATGGGGCTGAACCATGATGGTATTAGAAATTAACACCATATTCTTCTGTGTGAGATGATGAGCTACTCTCATCAGTTTCAGTTATGCCTGAATTATTGATCCTCAAGGCAGTTTGACTTAAACGTTCCAGCACTCACTGCACGGACATCAGTAACATCAGAAATGGGTCGTTCCAGATGTCTACCCCACTTGCACTTCCCGAGTTCTTGGTTTAAGAATTTGTGAGGAATTGACCATTCACATATTTTGTCTCAGCCTCTGTGTAGTCCGCTGTAGGACTTATTCCCTAAGAGTACCCTGAACCAGTACCCTGAACCCTAAAGCGTAAACCTCTCAGAAGACAAGGACGGACACACGATACTAATAAGTAAGCTTACAACCGCCAATTTCCAAGAAGAGGGAACTGGAAACATAAATTCGAAGGCTCTCCCTCAGTGTCACCAACTTCAGAAGAGACTACTAATCGATGAGTTAACCTACGTTCTGAGAGGATGACTGTACTAAGAGTGGTTTTTCATTCACAGAACTGACAGACTAAAGTCCTCCTGCATGTAACGGAAAACCGTCTCATTTCGAGGTCTGTTACACCGTCAGAGAGTACAGTGAAAACTCACCAACTCCTTCAGGTCTGCCTCACAAGAATGCACCACAGTTTTCACGTCCTCAGAATTTGAACTGGAACAGTTCTCTGTATATGAAAACCAGCACACACTGTGGTGCTGGGCACGGTCCTCCTACATTTCCTCTGTACTGGTCCAAGGATGAAGTTTGAAAAAATCTTCTGAAGCCTTTTTTGGACCGAACTTTCCATAGTACTCCATGGATTGGAATCAGTGCATATTCAGTTTAATCATTTCACTTCAACCGTAAACCCACAGTATCTTCCTCTTGAAGAGGAATTGTTCATGTAAAATTGGATGAGGTAAGCAAGTACTAATACTGGAAGAAGGACGTTCACTGACTGCTCGAAACCGCTTTTTTCATAAACCCTTAGATGGAAGGAGCTGTGTTACGAGAGGAGTAATGTCACTAACAATTTTTAAACACAGAGTTCAATCAATTTCGGGCTACCGGATCCTCCATTCCGTGCAGAGAGCGAAATTAGGCGAACAGCAGCTGGTAGCCCCAACTGCATTGGATATAGCACACAATGTTTGCAGACCAGTGGAAACAACGACAGGCTTCACGCACAAAGGTGGCTCATTAGAATTGATTTAGTACTTAGATGTGCAGCTGAAGTGCTGAACGAAATGGTATCCAATGTTGCACGAACAAAGGATATGGCACGTACTGGACGACAAACCTACAGTGGGTAAAATGCAGTTGCTTCAACAGAGAAGTCCTTGCAGTAGTCACTTGTCTACATCACTCTGACTAGAATATGCATGACATACTCAGTAGATGACAGAATTGCGGTTCATTTATATACTGGAAGACATGCGGGAAGTGATAAGGTTCCGAACTATGGGCTCCAACTCCAGAATAGGAAAATGAAGCAACCAGCGATTCCCTTCAAGGTGTCACTAAACATTCCTACGTTGGACAGTCATGAGAAGTTCATGTGGACCACTCATAAAGCTTCACCGTTTTCACTGAAGTACCAGACATTCTATGGTTAGGCATAAATGCAGAGGTGCACCCTGCTCTGGATTCCGCGCTACTACGGTGAACAGGAACTGACCTTGGCCTGGAAGCCATTTATTTTGAAAATTAACTGCAGAATTGGACGTCATAGACATCCTCTGTACCAGCTGTTACCTATTTAATCAACACATGTATACGCACAAGCTTGTAAAAGACAACACTGCTGTATTGACAATGGCCTGACCACTGGCTGCAAGTAAGCCCTTTTCGAGCTCACAGGTTTTTATTCATTCTACGAGATAACCGTGAGTGTCGTCGGACTGATTGGGAACATGACGTGCACTCACATGCATAGACTGCTGTATGCCTGTGACATGCACAACCAAGACCTGACGGCACTGACCATGCGTGACATAGGTATGGTCATGAGCACAACCGTTAATCGGTCCGTGTATCTTGCTGCCGAACTTCCTCAGTGATGCTACTGCCCAATGAAGTCGTGGGTGATGTCTCTGTGTGACTCTGAACACTAGTCATGGCAATGCACGTCTGTGCACATAGCCAATTTTCATATTGCTCTTCCCAATTGTCGAAGGGGAAAACATCATTGTAAAACCAAGACATGCAGTAGAGGTTTTCGTTGTAAACATCAGTGACTGTGTTGGGCATGAAGTTCCTACCCGTAACTAACCCTAACTCTAACCAAGACAGATGTTCCATGTAATGAAGAAGAAGGTTTTGCAGGTACCGTTCATAGGAAGCCTCGAAATTGTCATAATCTGAATCCAACGCCGACAGCTCATTGTTGAAATCTGGCTCATTGTCCGCACTCGGTAGCAGAGAAGATGCCATGACCTTGCTTTCTTTGTAATGTGTTGCAGAGCGCCGACGACTCTGTCGTCGGATTAGGGCGCGTACATCGACTTCGGAAATGTCTGTGCACCAATATAAGGGATCTGCAAGAATAGGCTCACCATTGAAGAAGATGGTCAGTGGCATCCATATGTCAGTTCAATCTTCGGAAAGTGCTATGAAGCTGACAGAGCGGACTTGCCCCTGAACCGTGAAGCCACTGATTACACATTACTATGAAAATAGGTCATGTGCGCACTTGCCTTGAAGTCAATCAGAAGCTGCATTGCCGATTACCAGCTCGGCATCACATGACAGTTTCCGGGATTAGTGAAATCCATGAAGCTCACAGTATTAAAGGAAGATGTGGGAGCACTTCCAGCCTACATCCGAGCACATCAGTACGTCAGTAGCCAAAGCAATGGACTGAAGGTCCGCGCACACAGATCCGCAGACTCGCATGGAACTGCAGCAGAATTAGAGAATGTATAGAACTCAATCGCTGGCCTGTTTTTGTGATTTAGTACCACGGAGGCACACATGGACGTCAGCGACTAAGTGCGTCACCAAATTTGCATGTGGCGGTGGAAATTCAGTGGAGGTAACACTGTAGTGGCAGCTGACTATGGACTCTGTCGCAAAACATGTTAGCTGAAACGGGTGTCAGCAATCATGAGGCTATCTGTATCAGCGCTTAGTCTGACAGCATGTGTTGTCCACGTGTCACAATAACGGCAGGAGAGACAGTTTTCAAAAAACCGATTGCAACGCTATGGCAATTCTTTTTGAAACCCTAACTGTAAGCGACACTCCATCACTGCAACTGTCCAGTGAACTAGACATGGTAGCTCAATCACGTCTGTCCACTACTGGTTCGGAATTGGAACGCACTGTTTGTGGCAGAGGAACTATCCTTGTGCAGGTTGGTGCGGAAGAAACCGGTGTACAAATATTCAAGAGTTTCCTCTCTCAAGTGGCAGAGGAAGCCGCATTCAGCCCACTGAAAATTGACCACTGCAGCTCTGGAGTACCTCTCGAGCGCTGTGCGATGCGGTTGCGTTCCGCAAATTCCATGGAAGGGAGGGAGATGGCAGCCGACATTCCTCCGGCGGTCACAACCCCTGCTCCGACTCGCCATTTAGGTCATCCACGATCGGTACGTTAATTGCTTTCAATGTTCTGCCGTCTCTCGGATGGCCACGTACATAAGGAGCTACCTTGTCCTTCCGTAGGTTTCAGCATGCACACGCGAAGCTGAAGATCTAGATGTTTTGGACTTCGGGAGTTGATGTGCTGTCCTTTCCCTTGACCTAATGGGCCGTCACTCCATCACAGTAATGGGCCTCAGATTTTCTTCCAGACTTTAACGGGTTCACGTATTTCTGTCGTGGTATTACAATCCAATGGCGGCTATTAGAGGGGATTTGATGAGGACAACTTCCTACGCTTTCATTGAACTTGTCTGAATTGTTAGTCGGGACATTTGATTTCACGAGGAGCGCTTTGCAAGAGTACTGAGAGGTCTCAGTGCACACAATTTGGTAGTAGGTAACGCTTGTGTCGTGCATTCCGCCTTAGGATCGCAACCACTGGTGCTTGTTTAGTTAATTCTTGAAGGCGTTCAAGTGCTTCCGCAGGTTCAGATGTAGTTCACTGCTGCGAATTCCTGGAGTACAGTAGGACGTACTGAATGTACCGAGGAGTGCTGTTGTTAGAACTCAGTCACATGTTGTCTTCTTCAGTAGACCGAGCAAGTTAGAGTCATTGGAAGAGAATGTTCATAGTCATGATAAATTTAGCGTCCGTGCTGCATGTCTGCATGTTAGCGTCGCCTTCAACGTGATACTCAGAATTATTTGTCCGCGTCATGAAATTGTTCCACGGAATGCCTGAGTGTCTTCGTCCGTTTCCCTCGTCAGGTGAATGTTGTTGTGACCATTGAAAAAGTGTGTGGTGCACGTCGATTGAGGTGCATGCTGTGCCGTTTTTGTGTCATATCATGGAACTCAGTGCATTGTACAGAGATAACTGAATTAACAAGTGGGCCTTCACTTTCTGTCGTTAATGTTTTCCGCAGAAGAAGGCAGAGTTATTTGTGTTGTGGCCGACGCCGTGTTTCAAGATGACTACAAGCGCTGGGAAGCAGCAGAAACGGAGACTATCACCGTTGAGGAATCCTGTCAGCGAAAACAGAGACACTCGCGGCCCGACTCAAGTGCGTGCATGGGCCGAAACTGAGCGTCGCAGTAAACAAAATGAAGACCGTCCAGCCCCAAGTACTTGGAAAGGTAAGGGCAAAGCTCTGGAGAAAACCCCTCCATCAAAGAAGAAGAAAGTGCTCGCCGCAACCTTGTCAAACTCAGCGGCTAAGGGAGCGTCTGATGACGAGTATGACTCAAGGTTAGTCTTTTGTCGTATGTGTTTTCACAGACGTGTGCACTGCACAATTAGAAATCCTACTTCCATGAATGCAGTACTACTTGTTTGCAGGCATGTTCTATTCCAGTAGTTGACGTTGACAATGACATTTTCAAGTAGGTTTCCTGTTTAGAAGGACAGGTATGAAACTTGCTTGTCCAAGAGGACTTCTGTTGCATATATAGTGAACCAGTCTACAAGGCTAACCAATAGGATTGTTAGCGCGAGGTCTAATTATATCATACCATGCAAGTGTTAGTCGGGTATTCCAAGGAGGACGCTTTGGAATTCTTTAGGATGTCATGCTCAATTAAGAATTTGTTGCCTCGAATGAGACAGATGATGCTAGTCGTGTCACTGAAGTGTGAGCTCACAGTGGATTAGGCCGTGGAGACAGGAGGTCTTCATTGCTGTAGGGTGGACAAGTTCACTCGTGCGTTGCCAATGTTGTTAGCTTTTGAGTTCAGCCTTTGTGTTCACTAAGTGTATTCCGTGACGAATTAATAGTGTCGTAGAAGTGCAGGTGTCAAGAGCAATTGCTATGACGATATCCTGGAATGCACTAACAGCTGAGCGTGCATGCAGAAGACCTCTGACATATAACTGTGTTGTACGGATCGGTTGAGAATGTGCCTACACTGAAACGGAAATGCACTGACAAAGGCATTGTGGTACCACTCCTGTAATTGTGCAGTGACTACGATGGCACGGATGGCGAACTTGACGATTCCAGCGGTAGTGACGACAGTGGCAGGAGGTCACAACCCGCGCAGACGCATCATCATTCACGATCGAGAGCGATGAAGAAGCCGATCACTTTGGACATAAATGGGTTACCGTGGGGCAACATGAAAGAGTGTTTAGCTGACGATATCAAGAAGTACGCTAAAAGTCTGGACCCCACTGCCAACTGGGAGTCCCAACCTTCAGCGCTAAGATCACAGCTTTTCAAACGACTGTACAAAGGTATGCCGGAAACTGGGCATTGAATGTAATTGCTATTTCTGTTGTGAACATTACCTGTATTGGAACCACAAGGGTGTTTGGCATATTCCACTAACTTGTGTAATGCAACTGAAGAGTTCTAGTTGTGACTCAGTTGTATAATTACTGCGTACTGCTGCAGTTTGCTTTGTGAATTCTTCCAGTGATGGTAGACGAAGGAAACAATTGGTGCTCGCATTAACGTGTTATATATTTTGATGTGCATGTAGATTGGGACATGCTGGGGCAGTCATATAAACTCAGCGAGAAGTGGGTGGGTCCAATCGTCACCAAAGTTTTAATCACAACAAGGTGGAGGCTCAATACCTTAATTGATGCTGCTCAGCCTAAACCAGCAGACGTCACGCAGGAGCAGTAGAATACACTAGTGAGACGTCGGAATACCGAAGATTCTCACGTGATGTCAGAGCACATGCGCTCAATATCTCAAGGCAAGGGCTCCAAGATAGCCCAATTGAAAGCCATCGAGCGTGATGCCATCGTCAAGTTGGTAAGCTTCAGAGAACTTCTGAGACCTATGTAGTTGCATGCATAAAACGTGGGTGAGTTTGAACATTCCGTCATGTCTGTCAGTCACTTGAACCAGTTGAAGTTGTAGACGAAGCGGTTTTCTCTGATTTCGGAAGTGTACAGCGTGCACAGAATGACTGTCACCTTCTTCGATGGATGTCTGAACTCTTGTGGTATGTGTACTTCAGTACAAATGCTGTGTTAATTTGATATGAAGTGGTTCTGATTAAAGCATAGTTCAGGCCTCAGTAGGTGCTCACACTTGTCATTGCAGACTCTATAGCATTGCCGAAAACCTTACCAAACGGAAATCACGGATGAGGTGGCCAGAGAGTACACGCGACTGCAACTGGAGAAAAGGAAAGCATCCCTTCAGAAGGGCTCTGACATGGATGACGTAAGAAGCCTTGTCGTGGACATGGAGGATAGTGTGTCCCGTATGGAAGAGAAGATAGGTGAATCGCAGAAACGGATGGAGGAAATGTTGAAGGCATTCATGATGACTCAAGGGGGTGGTCAACCAAGTAACACAGACAGTCAGACTTGTGGACCACATCCCTCTAAGGTTCCACAGCAGTCACCTCATGGACATGAACGAACTAGGTCGCCACTCCAGACGACTCCTCCGTGTGCAGGAATGTCTGCAGGTGAGAGTTTTCCTCCGAATGGGCTGCAAGTGGGCGACAATGCGGGCCCAAGTCGTAAGGAAGTGCACACATCGGACGGCCAAGTGGAGGACTTCTTGAACTGTTTGTTGCAAGAACCGGAAGATGCGTTGGAGTTGTCTGAAGGAGTGAAATTCGTTGACACAGTGGTCCTCAGTGGACGCTGTGAAGACATCCATACGGTTGTCGGAACACAAGTTCTTTCAGAAGATCGTGCAGGTGCCTCTGAGCTAGAAAAGGTATGCAACGTCTGTGTTTCTGAATATTTTCATTTTTGAATACAGTCTATCTACTGACCTCGTTACCGAAAGCAACAATAAGGCTTTGTTTTCTGGCAGTGTGGAACGTGTCATAAGCAAACAGATCGCACAGTCTAGAAGCGTAGTAGTGAAATTAGAAGACAGAAGAGTTCACATGTATTAGGATTACTATTTCAGAGGAAAGGGAAAGTGGAAGCCTCAAACAATCCTGCCGTTTGCTTTGGTATTGCTGTCAGGATGATGGAGCAGTGGACTCAACATCACGGCTGAGGCGCACAGCGGTGCAGATGCAACAAAGTAAGGCAGTCAGTCATGGAGGATCATCCAAAGTGAATACAAAAGCCAGTGCTGCAAAGGTAGTTGGGGCTCCCAAGCCAGCGGTGATTGGAAGCAAGGTATGTGTTCTTGTATTGGACGGTCACAGAGAACCTTAGTAATGCTTGTAGTAGGAGAACAGAAAAGAAATGAAATTGCTTCCACGAGTTCAAAGAGACCATGAGTTGTACATAGTGAAGGCGCACTCCAGGTAGCCCCACATTGAAGAGAGTGTTTTTTGAAATTCCACAGGGAGGGAATGCAAAGAGGGCGGATGTGCTGAAAAAGAAATGACGGCCTGCAACTTCAGCCTTGCAATCAGTGAAGTGGAGGTATGAACTTGGGAAGTTGCTAACTTCCCCACTGTTTTAAAAAATTAAAGCACATCATACAATATAATATTCCACTGCATGTACTGACACTGAAAGTTCGTTTGTTGACATGCAGCAGTATTAGTGGAAGCTCCGGAGGAGAAAGTAAGTGGTTTTCAAGTGGAAGTTTTATGACAGAAGATATGGAGGTACTAGGTGGACAAGGCCAAGGAAGTGATGTGGTGAATTCTGTTTGGAGAATTTGCGTGGTACGTTGCAGGTCAGGAGGCCGCAGTTTTTCTTTTTCCCACACAGCTCCATTTGCGTTGTACATATGCGTTGCCAGCAGTGTGAACCATGTATATGAACGTCTTTTACAGTGCCGCGCTGTAGCGCAGGCGTTAGGTAGTAACTAGAGTGAAGATCGGCCCAATCAGAGCAGTTTCGTAGAAAGTACTATGCATAATCCAGGAAGGCACGATACCGAAATATAGTTCTGAGTGGTCCCTTTCGGCCATGCCATAGAATGCACACTTGTACAGTAAGAGCGACTCCAATCATTTTGTGGACGGTGATTGCTTTTAATATAAATTGGGTCGTCTTGTGCTATATTTTGACGATTGACGAACAGCTTCCTGATGTTTGATTCAAGGATGTTTGTATTCGATGAATATGTCACCTACTGTGAAATGGAAGTGCCGACGTTAGTTAAAAATGTGGTAGTGCTGTGTGTACCAGCGTAGGTGGTTCATATGGCCCACAAATCGACATCGTCACATTTGCAGTGTGTTGCTTCAGTTTGAAAAGCTAATATCCAGCATATGATAGAATGCCACCCAGAACAAGGTCTTGTTCTTCACGTTTAGTGCCCGTTAGTCACATGTAATTCAATAACGGTTTCATACAGACGATAACGTGTAGGCAACGAACTTGGTGTCGTTAAAAGAAAGAGGTATGGCCTTCAAACATCAAAAGCACGTAGTGAGCATGTTTAGTACGTCCGGCAAGTTCTTGACCATAAGAAATGAACATCCAGCAGCATGTTAGTCCTCTTCGTGTAGTAATTTTGAAAATCCAATAGAATCCTGAACCGCTTGCTGCGGAAAACGTGGTCTGGTCCATAGACCGTGTTCACGTCAACAAAGTTGACAACGTCAGCAAGTTGTGTTCCACAATTCCCAGAAATGAACACACAGCGTCATGCGCCACCTTCAAGATCAGCATGTCGATGTCTGAAGTTTGAAAACATGACAAGGCCAGTAGTAGGTTCTATGTTTGTGACGTCCACAGAGCCAGTTGTGGTAACATGTGGCCTTCCAAACGAGATGTTTTAGAAAATCCCAGTCGCCGAATCTGCCATGACCTCTGTGTATAAGAGGTCTGAACGACATGCAGTCGACGTCAATTGGAAAGTCCGGTCCCGTTGGTTTCATGAAATACGTATCACTGTGGTTCGCGGAATAGCACAGAAAGTTGGTTGTTTCGCTTTGTAGGCTGTCCAAATCTTAAAAAGAATGTATGAGCAGCATCTAGAAACATCCACTAAAATGAACATCATGATAACGTGAACACATGGAAGCGCTGAAGAAATCGTTCAGTTGCAACAGGTGCTGATGTTGCCAATGTTCCGCGAAGCCGCGCTACCAGTATTGGAAGCCCAATCCCAAGATGCCGTGTGTCGTCATCTCATTGCAGCCTGGCGGAAGTGGAAAAAAAGGGGTGGGCAGCCCGGATTGCCAAAAAAAAATCCATGTGTCACGAACTGAGGATAGAAAACGGGCCCCGCTTCTGAAGAATGTCAACCTGCGAACAAAGAAAAACAGTCCGTTAGTGGCCATGTTCTTGAACTGACGCAATTACAAAGACTTGTTTTCATCTGGTAAGCCGTGTTTTCATCATGTCAATGTAAAGGGATTTTGGGTGATGTCAGTGTTTACGTAAAAAAATGTTTTGTAAAGTGGTCATGCCTGTTTTCACACTTGCCACCAACAACGGCCATTTCTTATAGTGTACAGATTGTAGACCACTGTAAGTATCCAATATAACATGGAAAAAAAAATCGATCTCCTGATACTCCAAAGAAAAAGAAGAAGCCAAAATTTCACTACAGCTCAAATTTTGAACCACGAAGATAATTACAATATATAGCACTCTTGAAACTAGAGCCTGATACATTAAAATTCCTAAAATTCCTAAAATTCCAAGAAATAAAAAATATAAGCCCCAAATCACAATCCAAGCCAAAAAATACCTTGAACGGACCCTTTTCTTCAATCACAGAATACACCTTGAATGGAGGCTTAAACTCTTGTATGATTCGATAGTTCATTATTGGAAATTCACCATCAGATGGCACCTATAACCATTCAACAGCTGACATCATAAGCCACATAGAAAAAAGAGAAAAAATAAAAAGCATTCTAATCATTAAAGATAGAATTTTGAAAATAGAGATGAGAAAATTGGTGAACTCAAAAACAAGTAAATTGCATATTCTAGGCACTAAAGAACTCACCAAAGTAAGAGCACGCTCTGTTTCAAAGTCATCAAGTCGCACAGATTCATGAAAGTTTCAATCATCCAGAACCACAAGACCCACTCCAGTTTTAGTACTATAGTCTGGAGCTGCATAAAATAAACAAGAAATAAATCAGATTAGCTCCATATAACCAGATGAAAAAGTGTCTTGATCTTGTGCCTAGGATGCATTCCACATGTTTTTTGCAATGTGGACCAAAGTTTGGATTATCGTTCCAACTATACTCTTCACTATGGTCGAATTCAAATATTTGGTACTTAAATATGTACCATGTAGGTACCAATTTATGCCTATAATATTAGACTAGGTATCTTATCTAACAGCCTTGGTATCTATTTAAGCTCTTCACCAATAACGATAGATAAAAAGTTTCGGGCAAATTGACATGATAGAACTAGCACACTTCCATACTACCCTTGGATCCTCAATTCTCATGTGAGCACTCTTCAAGAAAAAATATATATTCCAAAAGATATATTAGGATTTATAATAAGAATATCTCTCCCCTTAGAAACTCCCTCATCAAATCTATTTATAGTTTTCAAAAGTGCACCGCAAGAATCAAAGGAAAGTCGATTTTGCCCAAATTTGAAGATGGAGGCGCAATCCAAGACAAAACTGAGATCACTCTATTAGTGGAGAGTGTTGTACAAAGGAGGGTCCTGGACTTTGAAACTGAGAGGTCTGCTCTCCTAAATCGGATACTGAACATCAATGAAGATTAGCGGGAAAAGACCAAAGCTTTAGAACTCATCATTCTAAAGCAATGAAGTACTGAACATTACCTGAATCTTGAAATCTCAGTGTGAGGTCACAATATATTTTCCGTTTGGTGAGAAAATGTGTTGTTCCAACGATGAGCCAATAAGAAGTCTTGCAAGCATTGAAATCAACTTCTTGAGCAAGATACATCCTAACACATCAGGTTTCATCAGTTTGTTTTCATCAACATCCACACGGATGCAGATAAAAGCTAAATTGACATTTAGGATTTCGGGTTTACAACCTGCTATCCAATATAGGCAAGAGAATACCATGTCGGTGATAATGTTGCTACAGTGAGCCAACAACTGAACAAGCTTATCAACACTCAACAGATCCTCAAGAAGTAGAAATTACGTAGAAAATTCCGAACTAGCCACTATGAACCGTGCATTGTGGTTGCTGAAAGTGATTGCATTCACTTTCTTTGTTAGACACCTGCCATTGTATCATTCCAATTTCAGCTACCAAAATGTTGCAAAACGCATGTGAGAGCATTCTACCATGCATGCGGCACTTCTCTGAATAAGATGATCCATCCTTTACAATTCGACACACATGCACAACAAAAAAAATGCACTCCTCATAAAACAAGCATCAATGATTGAACAATTGCAGAGAAAGAAACCTGAAAGCTGAGAAAGAAAGCCTCCTTCAAAATCTTCATACAGTCCATGACCTCTGACTCGCGGTAGATGCAGGTAAATTAGAGGATTTGTACGAATCTGCTCATAATCACATATTTAGGGGAAAAAAAGAAGTCAGCAAACTTGTCAAACCCTAAACAATTGCAAGCATTGACAAGATTAAGAGATTC
The DNA here is from genome assembly GCA_947034885.2 of Thuidium tamariscinum. Taxonomy (NCBI): domain Eukaryota; kingdom Viridiplantae; phylum Streptophyta; class Bryopsida; order Hypnales; family Thuidiaceae; genus Thuidium; species Thuidium tamariscinum. The sequence goes on from OX344756.2 coordinate 15,629,705, forward strand.
GGAACTGTGTTACTTACTTCCTTGCGCTAGATGGGGTCTTTGATTGCATTGTCAACCCCGACATCTTTGTAAGGATCATGGTAACTATAGCGGCGGCTTCAATTTTTTGGAAATCTAAATCCCATACTAAATTCGTTAGCAACAGTAGTGGCAGAAACTAATTGTGCAGAGACACAACTTCATATGCATACAACCATAACTGTTATGATCTGTCAGCAAACTTGAAATTATTTGTGAGAGTTGTATTCTTCACTGGCATTAGGTCAAGGAGGCGCTTGAGAAAACAAGCATTACCTTATACATGGGACCTTGCAAGACGGCACCGCTCCACTCTCTCAGTTCCTTGCAATGGATGAAAAGCACAATCATACCCTCCATGGACTCAGCATACAAAAAACGCACCTTGTTTCGGTACTCCTCTTGCTCTACATAAACAATCCATCCTACCCTAGTACCAACCATCATGAACCCTAAATATTGTTTGCAGCATTAGCAAAGTGAAGAAGACTAACTGGAATGAGCGAACTAATTGCTAATACCTAGAATGTTTTTGAAGAAGGCAATGGAGTTGTTGAAAACCTCGCAGTCCCACAATTCGACCTTCATTCGGCAATATTGGCAATAGTGGCGACCGCGAACAGCAAGCGTTCCAAGCGTTTCCGAGCGCCAATGTTCTTCGGCGTTCCCGAAGCATGTTCCATTCATTGGGAACTACCGCGTCCTTGGACAGACTCGTCAAAAATATGTTGCGCATTTCTTCAACATTGACAAAGTTCACAACTAGATGTGCAAATGGACATTGAAGTACCAAAATCAACAAAAAAGTGTTAAGTTTTTGTTGATTTGGACACCATTTTCTAGTAGTGGACGCTTGCCAGGATACGCAATACTTGTATTCATCGCATCACTGCTTTGTCCACTAAGACTGAGTAAGAGATGTGCAGGCCCCACAACACTCTCTTGCATGACAGAAATGCTTCATGTAGTGGAAAGTAACGAAGTGAGGCCCTTTTAAAAATGATGAATACGATATGAGGACCATGACAAGTGGAGAGACATACGAGGGAATCATTTTCAGTTGCGAATGAGCACAGCCAAAAACAATGAATGTAACAGAACGAACCTGACTTGCCACGACATCCTTGATTTGAAATAGCCATTGACAAAGTACGCGGACCTGTGCAAAGTCCAACAAAGCTGTAAATAGTGTGTGTGACATCAGCAAGTAACGACAACTTGAACAGCACTAGTGAAGCACATGTTGCAACGGACCCACAACAAAGACCATGAATACAACAGAGAAGGAGGTACACGAATCTTATGAGCACTTCCTCGGGGATTGCATGTAGCAGGTCTGTCATAACTCCGGCTGTTAAGACGATTCTCCATGATCAATTCTCTGCGCAAACTGTTTCACGCACGTAATTAGTCACCTCTCATCGACAAAGCGTGGAACTGTGCAAAGACTCCATCCAATTACAAGTGAACAAGTCAGAGCTCAAACATGAAGCACTCGAACCTCTCACGAAAGTAATTGCCAACTGTGTACGCGAATGTGCTTCCAAGAAAACTGTGCATTTGTGTATACGATGACAAAACGGACTGTATATGTAGATTACGTAGCCGTCGATGATTTCGGCGTAATTAATTTCAGCTGTTGATATGAGGTCCCACCGTGTGCTGCAAGGCAATTCTACCGCCTCAGACACTTCATATTATATTCTTAATTAACCGCCTCACGCTAATCTCGGACTATTGAACCCTTTAAATAATTGCATGTTGATGTTCTCTGGAAGTAGCTTACGGACTGCATGACTCAATCATTTAATGAGTCCATGATCTTTCTTCATAGAAAACTGTTTTGTCGCCGCCATGCCGAAGCTCTGTTGTTTTATTCGCAGGTGGTATACCACGTCGGCTCGGCAGCAACTTCTGAAGGTGGCTTCAACACACTTTTCAAATATTCAACTGAAATTAGGCTCTAAAACGAGTTTAACACCAAGTGCGATTCGACCCTAAGGTGGGTACACCTAAAAGTGCCACTTTTTGGTACTGTGCCTAGTAACTATTAATTGTCTGATCAAATTTTTCATATAGTCTTCTTGGCAAGTGAAAGTACATTCCAATGCACCAAAAAACGCAGAATTTGGATAGAATATGCAAAAGTTATTAAGGTTTAAAGTCTGTTTCTAAAAGGGCTCCAGACAAATAGGGACATAATGGAATTCAAAAACGTACAGCAATTATAGATGGCACTTTTAGGTGAAGTACAATTTTAGGTGTACCCACCTTTAAGTGCATTGTGTCGGCAGGCCCGATTTCCGGATTGGGGTTGACAAGCGCCATTGATTCTTGTGTAAATCAATTGCTCGAAATGTCTGTTTTGATGTTAGGTGGAAACTGGAAACACTAAAACTGTCCAAATAAACAGTTCAACATAGTTGGATGCACTTTCTCCAAAGAAGGATATTTGGTTGTATTAGCAATTGAAAATCAAGAATTGAAAAAGAGGAAAAGATTTTTTTCGATGATTATGTTATGTAATCTCTATAAATTTTCTCTGTGGTAGCTCCGTAGACTACTAAAATTGTCATATAATAGGATCTTAAACTAAAATCTCAAAAAATTAGTAGTTACCTAATCACAATTAATTTTAGGATGTTAATGATACTTTTGAAGGACACTTTAACCCTTAAAATTTTCATTGACCATAATATAGTCAATCAATTTTTAGAGTGACCATTTGTTCTTGAGCTCATTTTCAAGAAAATAAAGTTAACTATGAAGTTGTGTATTCAGATAAAGAAGAAGATTCACTATTGAATTTATAAAAAATTTCAAAAGGTGAGTGGTTTAAAAGTAAAGAGGCAAAAATTATTGAATAGGGAATTTGAGCCAATGAAGTCGAGGCATGTTTTTTTTAGCTCTTCATGGTCTATATCTAGCAACAACCATTAGAATAAACATCTTGCATTTGGATATGAGTTGTTTTACAATTTTCTTTTCTATTGTGCATCTTTTCTTGCATTTGTTTACCCTATAATTATGTTTGATTTTGAATTTTGGCTCCAAATTTGCCGCAAATCTTTCATTTTTCTTAAACTTTTTTGAAATTTAACAATGAAACAACTACTATTGCAAGATCATTTTCTCACTCATTTTTGTTTCCAAAAATACAAGACTTGTTTCCATGCATGTGAAACTTAATTACCTTGACAAAAAAATATAGAATGCTAACTTTCTAAAATGTTTGTGTCCAAAAGAGCCAACCTAAGCACAATTTTAGTTACACCCAAATATGGAATTCCTTAAGGTAACCTTCACTTTTATGTTATAATGTTGCAATCTATGAATTGGATTGAAATCAAACAATGTAAAGATAATATGAGCTTGACTTTCTACAAGTTCCTACAATGAATTCTCCCTAAATATGATTCATTGCCCTTTGAGTTTAATTCTTTATAATTTACAACATTGGGATCAAAAATACCTAAGAAATTGTTGGAAATTTTAAGAGTTAATGAAAGTGTAGGGTATTCAAGTATACACAAAGGTGATTTGGGATTTTTTTACTTCACAAAAGTACTAGAATGAAAATTGACCATGGCAAATACAAAATTGCATTTATAGAATAAAATTTATATCTATTGAATTTTCTACGAGATGTGAAAAAGTTTCTAATTTATAGTTTTGTAAGTGGTTTAATTGATTTAGAAGGTACTTCCAATATGACACTTCAATGTTCTTTTAATCGTTGAATGCCCAAGGCACCAAAATTTGGTGTTTGCAAAACTTTTAAAATAAATAAAACCTTACCAAGTTTCTATGTTTAATAATTCATTTAAAAAAAATTCATTTTGAAGTTTTATTCTAGCATCGAAAATTTGATCTGAAAATGATTGGTTAATTATGATTTTTCTAATGAAGATTGTATGCAAGGGTGTCCATTGTAATCTTGACTTCCATAGAGTTGAGGGCTTTTAGAAATGATCCATAAATACACTAGATCTTGGACAAAATGAGATGAAGAATCCTTTTAATTAAATTGTTAAGTAGATTTTGAAAAGCTATATATTGATTGGAGTTACGCATAATAGGCATTTTAACCTCATATGTTTTGGTGACCAACTTTTTAGACTTCACATGTGAGAAGAGGATCAAAAGACTTCAAGTCAATTTTGCAATTTTAACACCCTCATAACCAAGCATTATAATCTTTCAATCTATAAGTGATATTGTTGTATTTTCTTTTTCAAAAACATCTCTGATATATTTAGTTTGAATCTGTATCGTTTCAATTTTAAAAAATTAGATAAAGCTTATCAACATGTTCAGTTTTTGTTCAATTTAGAACAAATTCCAAAAAGCTCAAGAAAGGCATTGGGCCTTTAGGAGTTAAATCTTGATTTACAAAAAAATTATGTAACACAATTATTATTTTGTGAAATTTATTATTCGAACATTGAATATTGAAAAGTAAAAGTAATCTCCACTATAATTCATTTCTATTTGTGCTCATCAACTTATTATACTAATGACATTGTAAACCAAAAATGTCCTATGGATGCCTTTTATGGAACTATAGAAATAAAGTATGGACCTATTCACTCAAAATTTGGATCATTTTTGGTCAAAGTCCTATCAACCTCCATGATAAGCTAATGCATTCTTTACTATGAAATGATGAATTCAAGGCCATTTTACCTAAAGATCTTCATGATATGGAGGTAAGATTTAGTTGCATGAATACAACCTTAGTGATAGAAATAGCATCTAATTGAATGTTGGCATAGACCTTATTGTATAAGGAAACTGCTTGTACCAAAGATTGAGATGGTGAATCATTGAATTAAGTTTAAAGGACCTAAAACCATCATCTATCTCTAGAGAGTAATAAAGCTCTATAGCCAAGGTAATATCCAATAATTATCATATTTTTGAATTAATTGGAGGAATCTTTGTTTTTATCATTAGAAGATATTTGAGGGCTATAGAGGACTGCAAGTTCTCGAACTGCGGGAATGTACTTTCTGCTGCTAGTATATTGTAGTTTTTGCCCGAAGAAGAGGAATCTAACGTGGTTTAGAAAGTGCCACATAGTTAATTTTTTTCTGAAAAAAAATTTAGACTTTTTTTCACATTTCACGGCCAAAATTTATTTTTGTTTGTTGTAATTGTTGGCCTGACAACGACCAACAATTAAAGGAATAGTTTTGAAATGGGCTTCTAAAGCCATCAAATATCCTCTAATGAGTTTTTGTATTTGAAGTCATTATCAATTAATGACACTATATTGAACACTTTTTGACCTTGGCAACCTTAGTGAAATTAATGAGATTTTAAAAGAGAAGTCAATCATTCATAATTGTACAAATTAAATTAGTCTTCATGGATCATATATATGAAAAAAGAAAGAGGTTTGGGATGCTTATTAGAATCTCCCTTTGATAATTAATATCTATATTTTGGTTCTTTGAATTTTTTTTTCTTAAACCATATTCATTTATATTTTTTTATTTGCAAAAAATTTGAATTTGGCTTGTGATAGGGTCATTGCAAGAAACACTGGTCTTATTTCCCGTCACAATGTGGATCATTTTTTTGTTGTCTACGATAACTTTGGGAGATTAAGTCCAATGAACATGAATTTTTTTTGAACATACCTTACTTTATGGCTATTAGATCCCTTATTTTTCAGAAATTTCAAAAAATCGTTTTATATTCAAAAAAACATTTTTGTTGAGCCATCACAAGATATAGTTTTTGGTTATTACTACATTATAAGTGCCCAAATTTAATAATATGTTATTTTATGTCTTCTACATGAGTATAAATAGAAACTCCCGCTGTGTACAATTTTCGAACATTGAAGATAGTTCTAAGATCATTCTTTGAATAAAATCTCATCAAAATCAACTTTTTCCAAACGGAAATTTTTTAATTTTTTAAAAATTGATTTTCATAATTTTTATAAGTTAAAATGTGAAATTATCAATTTCCATCAGATTTTGCACTTTTCTAGTTTTTCTACTTAGAGATTTTTTCTATGCTTTTCCTTTCTAGGATACCTTCTTAAAGGTGTATACATGAAACATAATTATTACTTTTTTTAAATATTATTTTTCTGATCTTAAAGCCCTCTTAAAGAGAAAAAAGACTATTGTGAAAACGCTACAAAAACTACACAATGTTCCTTGCAATGACTTGATACTAGGATGTAACCTCTCTTACTTACTATACTATTGGAAATAGGACCCTTTACTTTTAGTTGTTCTTAAATGACTATATTATTATGCACTTTAACAAATAATTAATAGTAAAGCAAATGTTTACATTATATCAAATTAAATCACCTAATTTATAGTTGGATCTTCTTAAAAGTCAAAAATGTAATCTAGATTTTTTTTTAATACATTTATTAGACATCGGTATATAAACTATAAATTTTCAAAGTGCTCAAAACACTAGAAGAAATTTGTCTTTGCCTCAACAAAATCCACTTGATGTGTTTGTTGAGGCAAACGCATAAACTACGTTGAAGAACGCAAAAAAAATGTAGATTTTGTGTTTGCCTCAACAAATACATCAAGTGGATTTTGTTGAAGCAAACGTAGTTTTCTTCTAATGAAACGTGTATTTCTCTAAAACAAACCCTAAAAATTAATCAATAGAGGTTGTAGACCCTTAAGAATTTCTAAGGGTTGATTTAAACCCTAAAAAGTCTATGCATTCAAAAAGTTGGTGTTCCTTGGGCAACCTTGATTGTGACTTTTAATAAAAACATTTTGGGTATTTGACTTCAAATAAGAAAGTGAAGCTTGGCAAATTGTCTTTCTACTACATCGTGAAATTTTGAAAAAAATCCAAAAATTAAAAGAAATATTGCTCTTGCAAGCTCCATGTGTTAAAGTTTAGGAAACATAATACATTGCAGTTTTTAGTATTGCAATTACTGCCACTTCTGGGTACATTGTTACACAATGTACCCAAATTTGAAAAAAAAACTTAATTTAAATTTTTTTAATTCAGCACCACCTTTCCCCCTCCCAAATTTTTTTTAATTAAATCTTAAATTTTTTGGAAGGAGGGAGGAAGGTGTTGAATTAAAAAAAATTTAATTAAAGTTTTTTAATTTAGAGCCCCCCCCCGTCCCTCCCCTCTTGTAATTTTTGGAGGGGGGGAGGACTCCAAACAATATGGGACAAATCCAGTGTACACCTGTATACACATCCAACTGTATTCGTATTCATATTCAGACGTATTTGTATTTGAGCTGTATACTCATTAGATGTATTTGTATTCGTATTCAGACGTATTTGTACTCATAAGTGTACATATCAGTCGTATCCGAAATTGTATTCTGCCATATTTGTATTCTGCCATATATACATTCAGCCGTATTTGTATTTGATCCAACGGCTATAAAAAATTCTTTGAAGGGGGGTTGCAATTTTTTCCCCCCAATCCAATGGCTCACAAATTTTTGAAGAGAGGGGGCCTGTTAATTAATGGCAAAACCCTGGTTGTCACATTTTAGTACATTGTGTTAAAGTTTAGGAAACATAATACACTATGTTTTTCACATATTTTCTCTTTTCAAAATAAACTTTCCGTTTAAATCAAAAATTGTATTTTCTATTCTAACTTTCATTTATGAAAAAAATAATTAGACTATTCTAATATATATAATAATTTATACAATTTAGTTTTTACCTTTTGCTTTGAAAAATCACAATATTTTGTTTTTTTCATCAATTCTTTTTTCAAAATGGTAGAAATAGATAAATCATATTTTCACAAGAAAAAAGAATCAAGTTTTTTTTCAATTAAATAAAATTATAAATTTAGTTGGATTGCCAAATTTGACTTCTAGGTCTTTGTTGTAGTTTTTAGGGTGTAAAAAATAAGACAAACAATTGAGAAATTTTCTCACTAATTTTCATTGCTACTTATACCCTTTAGAAATATGTCAAATAATTTATATTGCTTTTTTATATTTTTACTTCTTTTTTTTTCATTTTTTTCAACAAAAATGACAACATTTATATTTTTTACAAAACCAATTGAATTTATCATAGTAATATACAATTCATAGTTTTAAGTAATAGAAAGTATTAAAAATATAGGAATAATATTCAAATTCAATCCGAAAGGCTCCAAGCAGCTTAGACATGATATTTGACCAATTGAGAATGGATCTCAATGTTCTTAATGAGGTTAAGACTTGTACCTTACCTTACCTTCAATTATCCAACATTTCTTCTGTACAACTTCATTTTAGAAGTGTGCCATTAGAAGAAATATGAGGCCTCCAAAGGGCCGTTTCGGGGCTGTTCCCCAAAACTGTTCCCTAACTGTTGGCCGCTGTCAGGGCGCCATTTACCCCAAAAAAAAATTAAAAAAAATTAAATTTTGGGTCCTGAAATATGAAAAAAGCCCAAATTTATTATTTTTTTTTCAAATTTTTTTTTAATTACGTGGCACTCTCTCGACCACGTCGGATTTCAGTTTACGGGCCAGAAACTGCGTTCCCGCAGTCCGGGAACCCGCAGTCTTCTAATGCCCTCAAATTTCTTCTAATGCTAAATTCATCAACATTCTATCAACAATTGCCCTCATTTGAATTTCATCATATGTGTTTGCAAAAGTTTGCATTCTTGGTACAAGAGGAACCCGAAGAAGAAGAGATTTTCCTACCTAAGGGCACTTCATTATTAACAATTAAAGTGGACCAACCTATTACCACCTTGATTTGCAATCTGACTATTTTGGGGCCAATTCCAAGAGGGACACATATTTTTTAGAGGTATGCGCATGTTTCACAAATCAAACCTAAGTGGAATTATAATTTTCTAATCAAAATTGTAATTTCTATGAATTTTTGAAGTGAGCAGCCCAAAATTACAAAAGCATCCATGACTAAAGTCATAAATGTCCTAATAACAACCGATAACCACCTTCTTATGTTCCTATAAGCATCTAGGTATTCACCAATTAGATATTGCCACATTACCCTAAATGACATAAATGCATTGATTTTGTCAGATTTCTAGTCTTTTCTAAACAGATTTGGATGGTGACATGGGTGGAAATGGGGCCAAATAGAGGGTGACGGAAATGGGTTGCAGACGGAATTAGGCTGGTCTACCTTAGTTGCCATTGAAGAACTGTCGGAGAGTGCAGTTAGACCCGTGTTAGAATTTTGTACTACATTCTACAAGATAAGTGTGTATATTTAATCTTACAGACTAAAATGGTCCTATGAATGATAAGGAATTCTTCCATGTAAGACAAAAATGCAATCATTCATCCTTGGTTTTAAGAGTGGAAAGTGAAAATCTTCTACAATTCTTTGACTATAAATGAGTTTTTTTTAATATTTTATTCCCTATGATTCTCAATTTCTCACTGTTAGAAAGATGAATTCAAATGGTGTTGGAACCTTGGTGGATTTCTTGTTTATTTTTAGGAGTTTAGATTGGAGGATTTTCCTTTAATTCCATATATCTTTATTCACTTGTAATCTATTCATGCAATAAATTATTTTTAGATTCTAGTAATATTAATTTTTTTCCCTTTTGCATACTAGTTTAATTGATTGAGTTAGTCAATTTAAAGCCTTCAATTTCCTAAATTGATTTTAAATTGATTTTCTTTAGAGTCTTACTTAGATCATATGGGGACTTAATTGTAATTCAATTTTGTTTGTTATTGGATCAACACATCCATTATTCATCATTGAATTTGGTGATATAATATTTGACCTTGTTTGAAGTACTAATTGTCACATTATGATCAGGGTTTTTTTTTTCATTTCTTGTGAAGTGTCAAAGTGGCGATATTTCATTTTATCGTGGAGCTCCAAATCTCAACATTCATCCATATATTGGATAGAAAATATCATAATAGCACATTATACATATCTATCATTCTATTTTCATCCATTATTTGGCGATTTCATCCACTATTTAAATTTTTTTTAGAGTTTATTGGCGATTTCATCCAAAATTTTACTGTTTTTTTCCTATAGGCTTGGTGCTAGGCCAAAAAATTTGGTGCAATTTTGCACCAAATCGCCAGAAAAAAAAACCCTGATTATGATCAATCAAATCATGTAACTTATTGCTTTAAACCTTGGAATCCCAAAATTGGTCATAATTGTTCACATTCTTTCTTAGCAATATCACCAAGATAGTTAGCCAAAAATGATTAGACCCTAGAATGCATAGGTACATTCTTTATTTCTATACGTTCCTTAAAAGTCACTTAGGCAACATTTTTAGTCTTTAGTGTCCTTATGAGGCTAAGTAGGTCATATGGAGACTCTCTTTTGTTCAATTTTGTTTATAATTGAACCAATACATACAATGTTCTTCAATGATTGTAGTACTATAAAATTTGGTCTTTTTTGAATTATATTTTGTTTAGTGTTATTTCATTGAATTGGTCATTTGGTCACTTTAGAACTATATAAATTGTAGTTCTTTAGGTGACTATTGATTCTTATCATATTTACTTTGAAATTAAGGCAGAAGGTCCTAAAACAAATGTGCTTTGAAAGCACTATCAAATGCAAAGTTCCATTTTGCTTTCTTCATTGGATCAATAGTGTACATTTCAAGAGGGAACACTTTTAGAGACCATTGTGTTCCAACATCAGAAATTTGTAACTAATTCCACAAAGGTCCAAAAAACATAAAACAACTTGAGATAGATGCAAATTCTATTTTTCTTCCTACCAAACTTTACTGAAAACTATTTCAAGAAGTTTAGCTTCCCCCCAAATACAAGGTCAGCTCTTAACCCCAAAATGACCTTGAGTTTTCTTTAGCTTTAAGGGGTCATTGCACGAAACACTTAAAGCCTTTTGTCACACCCTAGTTTTTGATTTTTTTTTTTGCTATAACTTTTGTGTTTTAGGTCTAAATGACTCAAAATTTATATGGAAGCTACTCATAGCTATTATGTATCTAAAATTAATTTCAAAAAAATTTCAAAAATAATTTGTTATTTCTAAATAGCCTTGAAAATTTCTCATAGTACTTGATTTAAGGGTTTTTAGCACCCCGTTTCTCAAAAAAAGCGAATTTTGACCTAAAATTTAGAGAAGATGGTCTCTTAATAGACTTATAGCCATTTTACAAAGAAATTCTAAAAATATTTATTTTTATGTGTTGTAGAAGTCCACAGAAAGAGCTTCATTATGCATTTTTTTCCAAAGGTATAAAACATTATTTTGGTGAGTTTTTTGGTTGAATGTCATTACTAAAAAGTTATTTCAAATGTTGTATTTTTATGTATTTTCTTAAAACAAAAACTATTTTTTACAAATAAAAATGTCACAAGGTGTATTTTCTTCAACGGATTTCTATGAGAATTCTATGTCCAAAGTTCCAGTGAAGAAAATACACCTTGTGACATTTTAATTTGTAAAAAGTAGTTTTTGTTTTGAGAAAATACATAAAAATACAACATTTGAAATAACTTTTTAGTGATAAGATTTGACTAAAAAACTCACCAAAATAATGTTTTATACCTTTGGAAAAAAATGCAAAATGAAGCTCTTTCTGTGGACTTCTACAACACATAAAAATAAATATTTTTATAATTTATTTGGAAAATAGCTATAAGTCTATTAAGAGACCATCTTCTCTAAATTTTAGGTCAAAATTCATTTTTTTGGAGAAACAGGGTGCTAAAAACCCTTAAATCAAGTATTATGAGAAAATTTTGGGGCTATTTAAAAATAACAAATTATTTTTGAAAAATCTCCAAAATTCAATTTAAATACATAATAGCTATGAGTATCTTTCATATAAATTTTGAGTCATTTGGACCTAAAACACAAAAGTTATGGCCCAAAAAAAAATCAAAAACTAGGGCGTGACGAAAAGCAACAAATAGTACAGGTGTTTCGTGCAATGACCCTAGGCACGTGAAATTGTTGTTAAGTAGGAAGATAGGAAATCTGGGAACTCTAAATTTTTTAGAATTTCATTCCCAAAATTGAAATTACTATGGTTTTAAGAAGCCAAAAAGTTGTTCGGACTAGTAGCCAATGTTTAAACAATTCTTATTCCTATCACACACTAAGTATTTTCTTGCTCACTACTTTGAGACATGTGTTATGATCTTATTAGGCCCAACCTTGAAATGGAGGAAAAAACACATTGCACGCTTTGCTTGAAAATATGTTGTAGCCTTGGTTGAAAATAATTACAGTCTACAAGTTGGGTATGGGTCCCTATTTGGAAATGGGTACCTCTACCTTAATTCTCAATATTTGGACATGTCAATTGAACTCACAACCTAGATTTTTTGTAGATTCTCAAATAGGGTTGTTAGAGCTAACTTGCAATTCGAATTGCTGGAGTTTTTCTACTTCGTTCCTATTTTAGCTCAACTCAACTCAAACGTCCTACCTTACAAAACTCATACTTAGGATTTTGGGGATCCAATCTTGAGGACTCTTACCTTACCTTTGGGTAGAGTTAGCATTGGGCACTACTCCCTTTGTCCCATGATGAATGTTTAGAATACATTGATATTCCACCAAAGGAAAAGCATAGGAAAATTCTCTAGGTAGGAAAACCAAAAAATTGCCAAATTTCTAGAAAATAGACATTTAGATGTTTTAAATAATAAAAAATAGAAAAACAATAATAAATAAAATAATTTTTTTCTATTTGTAAGAAGTTTATAGAGATGGTCATTCACAAAAAGAATCACAAAAAGAATATTTTGTATATTTATGCCCAAATAAGCTCAAAATAGGGTTACGAAAAAAAGTTAAAATTTAATTCTTTTTTTCTTATATATTATGTTTTTGTCTATATACAAAGCTTTGATTCATTTCATTTAAGTAGGTTGTGTGAAACTTTTGGACAATCTTGTTTTCTAGGCACTCTAAGAATCTTTTTGAAAAAATAACTTGTAGGATTCATTTTTTGATGGAATTTTTTACAATTTTTCAAAAAAAATTCTTCATCGTTTTATTTTATTTTTTAGAAAAATCCCACCATTGATATTAGTGGATTTTAATTCCATCTTAGAGATATTAATAATTTAGATTTTTCTTCTATTTCATACCTACTTCTACTTAACAATTTTCTTAAGAATGAAAATTAAGTTTTGTTTAAATTCATTTTTTTTCCTAGACTCTCAACTGAATTTTCCACTATAAAGATTTAAAGCTAAAAACTTTGTAGTGCAAAAAATCAAAATTAAGAAGGTTCAAAGTCAAATAATCTAATCCTATAATGTGTTGAAAAACTTGTTTTTTTCACTTTAAATGTAAATATCTTGTAATCTATGTGGTCAAAAAATTTGAAATTTTTTGTCACATTTCCATACTATTTAGGTGTAAGATCCTATAATTACATGTTAAAAAAACAGTCAAATTTTTTTACTCTTTGCTATAAAGATGACAATTTTGAATGTTTTTTCACAGAAAAAGGCCTTGGTCCTTCAAGGGTTAAAGAAGGGGGGGGGATTGTAGGATCTAAAAGTGTTTGCATCTTTTGGAAGGATAGTCATTTTGGTTCCTATCTTCATTTGTGTTAATATAAATGATGAAGAGCCTTTTACACCCTATATTGTAGTCTTGTACCTTTTTAGTACACTATTTTTGTTTTTTGTTTATTTCAAATAGCAAATGTTATATTAGGCACAACCAAAATAGGATGAAACAAAAACGAAAATAGCTTATAGTGATTTTAGAGTCTCTTTGGTTAAGCACTAATTTTTGGATGGAAGAAGTAATGTTTAATTTTAGGATCATGTGAATTGAACTAGCAATATGTATTTTTAGTAGAATCTTTGCTTAGAGTCATTGCAAGAAACACTTTACATTTTTGTCTCAAAATTGCAGTTTTTTGGTGTAGGACTAGCAGTTTTGCGCGAGATGCTAGTACTGCACGTCTGCACTATGCCTATCAATGTCAACCATTGTTTTTGGACGCCTATAAATCTGGGCTGTCGATTTCGTATTATATAGTACTATGTAGTACTACAAAGTGCTATGAAGTACTACTCACGTCATTGGGAATAGAAAATAACAGAATAAGGGTCTGTGGACCTTTTTATTTTTAGTAATTAAAAAAAAATCAAAAAATTATTTTAAGAGAAAATCATTTTTCTAAACAAAATTGTGCTCACATTACAACAAAAAATTCCTCTAAGAAAATTTTTCCCTCTTCATAGCCTTTGTACCTAGGAAAGTCACTTTGACCCCATGTGTGCAATAGACATGTTGCTAATTTCATAAAAACTCATTGTCATCCCTTGTAATGTTAGAAGAACTCCAACTTGTCTAGATTGTGGCTTTAAATTCGGATTTTTGAGTCAAAAATAGGACTAAAAACCTCTAAAATGGCTAAAATAGACACCTAATTGGAGGCAGTTTAAAAATGGTAAATTAATTTTAAGAAAATTGAAAAAATTAATTAACATCTAAAACTTTTGTGTGAACCTTCATTCCAAATTTAAAACCAAATGAAGAAAAGATGCAAAAGTTATGAGCAAAAAACTACATGTTAGAGGTTAAGGGGACAACAAAAAGGACAAGTGTTTCTTGAAATCACCCTTACTTAATTCCTACTCTAACCTAAGACAATCAAACATAAAAACATTCAAAACTCTTTCTTTGGATTTGGATAATCAATCCTAAAAATGTTTACTTTTGGATAGAATTAGAAGGCTAAAATTCTTGAGGTTTTTCCTATTTGTAAATCTCAAGTATTGAATGATGATACCTCTTAATAAAAAAGTGTTTGGTGAATTCAATTTCTTGATTATAACATGATGGTCTATCCAACAAACATCCTAGCTTGAATTTCTTACCTTTGGGTAGTTGAAATGTATAGTATGTCATTCAAAATTTCTATACATGATCATAATTGAGTGAATATTAATCATAAAACTATCATGATAAACAATAAGAATGAACTAATTGACTAATTAATGTTAAGATAAGCATAGCTACATTAGTCCTTTCCCAATTTCATCCCTATCTACAATTGTATAAATTTAAGTAGGTGCCATGATGAATATGCATTATACATACCTTTAGATACCTCCTTCCATTAATTTTTTGTCATTAGTAGATAGTAAAATTTCCTATGTAATCCTAGGGGAGGACACTTCCCGTTTTTTAATAACCTACGTGCGGCGGAAGATAGGGTACATTTAAATAATATTGGGTAAAATTTATAAGAAATTTATATATAAAATAGGGGACATTAAAAAGTCAAAGTGTTTTAAAAATAAAATAGGGATGATAATATGGCTGATTTGTCTGCTTTATGGTAAAATAGGGGCTCTTTTAATGTTGCCAAGTAATGATTACATGTAATTGATAGCCCCCTAAAAATACCCCACTGCCGCACGTGGGTCCCCAAATACACAAGAAGTGTCCTCCCCGAGATGTAATCATATGTATCATTACTTATAATATATAGGTCAATGCAATTTTTTTGTAGCCTATATTTTTTGTAAGTAAAAAAATAAATAAATATCTAATGAAAAAGTAAAAGAGACAAAGAGAAAATTCATAGAAACAAATATTCAATTTTTAAACACCAATTAGCATGAATGAATCAAACACAAAACATTAGAATTGAAAGCCATACTCAACAATTAGAAGTCATATAAAGAATGTGTTCAAAAACACAAAGTCAAAGTCAATGAAAGTACTAAATGTGCAAAGCACTGAAAATGTGCCTCAATATCAAAATGTCAACAAGAAGAAATGTCTACTAGAAAATGAAAAAACTATAGCAACACCCTGCTCACAATCTTGCTACATTTTTGATACACTTGTACATCTGAAAAAAATTCAATCTACCATTCACTATACAAAACTATTGTGCTTAGAAGCGCACCCTGACCTACCACAACTAATTGGATTAGTAACACTTGCCAAACAATATGCAAGAAATAAAAAAATGAAAATAGTATTGAGCTCCAATCACACAATTTGAAGTCAATTGTTTAGTTTTGACAAGATGATTAAAAACTTGTGAATTCTGAGAGTGCACACGATTAATAAATAAAAATCATCAAGTCTAGTGCCATCACTAGATTTGGAGTTTTATCCTGTAACTCTAACATACAAGTACTACACTATAAGTCTGACATAATACTATACTACTCCCTCCGTCCCAAAATGATCTTCATATTGGCCTTCATTTTTTGTCCCAAAATGATCTTCTTGTTGCCTTTTGTGACATGAAAATTTGTTAAATTTGGATTTTAATTCTTGTCCAAGACTAGCAAAACAACTTTAAGCAATAATTTCCCTTCCAATCATAAAATCATCAATCAAAAGACAAAAGAAATGACTAAAGGGATTAATCAACACTTTTTGTTTGCATTTTTTGCATCTCTTTGAGTGTTGCCTACTTGAAGGAGGTGAAGCTTTGGAAGGTGGAACAAAGTTTCACACATGGTCTTAGGCCCATACTAATCACTCACAAAATAACAACCTCAAATTCAAAATTTAAGTGTCCATTGGTGCTTTTTGAAAATGCCTCCAAAATCCTACTTTTCTATATCCTGAAATTACATTTTGGAAAAGGCTTTTAAAACTCAAAGTTTCAAAGATACTAAAAGAAAACCAAGCTTTGCCTACAAATTCAAAGGGGACTTTTGAATGTTATTTTTGGCCTTAATCCATGATATTTTGTTAAATAGGAAGATCATTTTGGGACGGAGGTAGTATAATTTTGACGTAGTATAAACAAACCCTATTAAATACAATTTCTTGAATCAAATTCTTTTACCCCTAAATTACATGTATCTAAATATTAATGGATCGTATTTTTTGGCTACCTACATTACTTATAATGGACTTGCCACTTTTCATGTCCCCTACTTTATATGTAATTTTTTTATAAGTACTTCTAAATATTACCCAAAAACAATTAAATCCAACCTATATTTCATCACACATGGGTTGCTAAAATACGGGAAGTGTCCCCCCGTGTTTATTTTGGAAAAAACATAACTCTTACATCATGGGGCAAAATGCTACAAAATAAAGCCATTGTACTCCTCTGTGTATAAAACTTTCTATATACACCAAAGAAACAATCTCTCACATTGCAACAAAGCCCTTTGCACTCAATCTATTGTGAAGGGATATTAAATTCTAATGTATTAATAAATTAATAAACTATTTTAACCTTTATTTTGGTTGTGGCAATGGTACAAGGCACATAAATACTCTTGAAATAAACATATTGGTATTTGTTATGAGTTTGTATCTACATGAGGTTAAAATGGGAATTAACCATCTAATCAATAATTGTGAAAATGCATTGAACTATCTTTATATCTATCTAATAATAAAAATTCTATTTGCCACTTAAATTTTTTTATTAATATAGATTGTAATTTTGGTAAGAAGTGCTCACATTATAAACCCAATCTAAACTCTCCTTGAAATCAAAGTCATACTTACACTACCTCCCAATTAGAAGACAACCAAGTATGGACAAATAAATTGTTGTTCAAAACAAAGGTTTCTACCAAAAAAAAAAAAAAGAAAAGAAAAAAAGATCAAGACCCTAACAAATATAGAATAACCTACCTTACTACCTACTATCTCCATCATGATACATCATTCCTTACATTGAACTAATGTCAACACAAACAAATATTAAACATGGCATTCTGCAGACTATTGACACCTAATTTGTAGGGCCAATTTCAAAAG
Organism: Thuidium tamariscinum; assembly: GCA_947034885.2. Lineage (NCBI taxonomy): Eukaryota > Viridiplantae > Streptophyta > Bryopsida > Hypnales > Thuidiaceae > Thuidium > Thuidium tamariscinum. Next base: position 15,647,421 of record OX344756.2, read on the forward strand.
GTAGAAACGATCATTTCCAATAAGGACTATACCAAAAATTAGTTTTAAAGATATGTAGCTATAGGAGGTCCAAAATATACATCTTGTTTACATGAATGCAAAACATGATTTGAAATATACAATGAATTTGAACTTTACATATTTCTAAGCACATTTGTACAATTTTTTAAAATGATCATTTTTTTAATATTCATGATTTTCTACTACTAATGTGCTAAAAATAATTTCATGTATTGATAATTCCACCTCAAAATATACATAATTGCTTGAAGTGTTGAAAATATGGTCTTCTACCTAAAAACAACCATCTTATTGGCCTTTTACAAAGCTTTGTGACAAAACTATCCAAGTCACAACATTTATCTTAAAACAAAATAGAACATACCTCACGAGGGAAAGGATTTAGAAGCTCATTTTATAGTCATAGACCATTCTTTCACAAGACTTTTTATAATCATTAATCAAAATTGAAATGATATATTTTTTATGAAGTAATCCAATAATTTAAGCATCTTTCTATGTAAAAAAGTCAGCACCACAAAAAAGAGAGAACTTCCAACACCAACTTCCTACAAAAGTGCTCAACCAAGTCCACAAAACTTGAAAGAAAAATCGCTTTTCTCCATAGTCCACACGGTCAGAATGTCATCCAAAGACCGTTTGGGGGGGGCCTCCCAGGCATTTCAAGTTACTCTCCATCCGATGAGCTGCCGAGGCACAACCCAGATGCAAATGATAAAATGCCGTTCTCTTGGCCTTCTACAGTAGACATTTCACTTGCCCCTCCAATTCCGTGTCCCCTTGCAGTGTGAATACAATGCGTGCCATGCTCGGCCGATTCTTTCCCTTGAACTCTATGCACATGAGACACAATTTGATCACTCGTTGTACGTCTCGGACTTCGACATCCGTTAACTGGAGTGTCGGGTCAACGAGATCCAAAAGCCTGTCTTCCTCGTGTAATCGTCGGGCCCATTCAAAGAGAAACTTTTGGTCCTGAGGCCAGGTCCTCTCTAATTTGCGTCGCCCACTGATAATCTCTAAGCCCAAGACTCCAAAGCTGCAGACATCCACTTTTTCGCTCAACTCCCCATGATCAAAGTACTCCGGTGCAACATACCCCCTGCAAGTACTCAGAAACATTGGCATGATGTATGTGCAGAGCATGTCAATCAAGATTGCATCCTAAACCACATAACCAAAAAAAAATAATAACACAAAATATGGGTGCCAATCGCTAGGAATACCTATTTCTTCCCAACTCTTGCCCCGCAAGAATCAAGACCCCAACTCTTAAAATCCTTGCTGAGGAATATAAGATCCCAATTCTCAAAACTTTCACCTTTGGGGAGAGTTAATAAGATTCACCTCCCAAGTCACCCTGGCTACTTTGGGGCCAACACTTGGGTTACGACAACTCCTAATGCAGGAATGAAGTAACTTAGAATTAAGTGAACACAACACTAGCGCATGTTTGATCGTGCAACAAAGATCTATCTAGCAAACTACACGTAAGGAAAGGGAAGAAGAGTGGTAAACTTACAATGTTCCTACCACTGGAGCATCTGATATACGACTTTGTTCATTTGGAAATAATATAGCCACGGTGAAATCACCAATTTTAGGGTCAAGGTTTCTGTCGAGAAAAACACTCGACGCCTTGATGTCTCGATGGATGATTCTTGGATGCGCTAGTGCATGCAAGTAATGCAAACCTTGAGCCACACCCAAGCAAATCTTTAACCGCATAGACCAAGACACCATCTGCATGTGTGGTCCTTTGTCTGTGGCAACACAACAAAATATGGACTTGAAATGAGTTCTCAAGTACAACTCGTGTAAAGTTGGAACAAAACCATCAAGCAAAAAGAGAGCAGAAGGAATACAGAGTTGGGATAGGGGAATTAAGTACCTAATAGAATTTGGGAAATAGTGAAATTCTCTGCATAATCGTAAACTACCAGCCATTGCTGATCATGAAGGCAACATCCTTTTAAAGTCACTAAATTTTTGTGCTTGATTCCTGACATAAGGACAACTTCATTTGAAAGTTCATCAAAAGAATGTCTAGATAAACCAAGCATTGACTTCTTCACAGTCACCACATTTCCGTTTGGCAACACACCCTGCACCATTCCATTGTCCACTTAGTAATATTATGAAACATGCACGCTCATAGTAGATGCTAACAATAAAGTATTTACTATTTAATTGTAAATTGATGTGATGGGATTTGGTCCCAATACTAATGATGAAATAATTAAAATTGATAGGTGCCATGTAATGTAGGATGCTTCATGGATTCTACTCACAAAGGAATCAACATGTGAAAAAAACATTCAAGTTATAATTAGACTTTGTAGGAACAAGGGTCACACATAGTAAAGCAATTGCACAATTACAATAACTACATCTCAAACTCCATGCAAAACTACAAATTGATATGAGAATTGCATTGTGTAATGGCTATTGAATGCTAGTGTTCAATACCTTATACATTGTTGCTTCCCAACATGATTCCCCCAATACCATATCTCGGTGAAAATCATGTGTGGCAACTCGAAGCTCATTGTATCGGAATAAAGTAGGCTTCACATCAAACTCTTTACATTCTGCAAATAGTAGAGGAATTGAATCAAGAAGAAAGTCAATAAAGGAAAGGAATAGAGTAGGTATCTAAAATATGCACAAAGGATGGAATTGAGTGATGGACAAAAGGTACTCACTTTGATGAAATTTAAGTAGCATGGATCAACTCTCTCTAAATTTTTTGGAAAGTAAAGCATCAATAGACATCACACGAGCTAAGCTCAACTTTGTATGGCTCCAAAGACCAACCCTCTAGTAAACACATTCCAATCACACAAGCATGCCAGAAATAGTTAGAGCATGATCAAACATTATCACATCTTTAAGTTTTTTAATTCATATTTACATTGTTAGAGCAACAACAGCTTGAGTCTTCACCAATTATTAACATCCTTAAAATGTATGTATAAGTTCCTAAAGTTCCTATAACGATACAAACACAAATCTTAGCATTATCATGTTGAATTGGCATTCTCAAAGTCAAAATGGTCAAAGTTGTGAGTGTGGTCATGTGCATCGATATCAGATTGATCATGCTGTACCATTCGAAGGCTGAAAATTCAACTTTCAAGATTTGAATTGAAAAAGGCTTCATGTTCAGTCTTGATTTTCATTAAGAAAGTTGTATTTGTTAGTAGGCCCTATGCAAAGTGATCGTCTTCAATTTTTTAGCCATTTAAACTTGATACGTTAATGCATCAATATAAAAGAGCTGAGTTTTAACCAATCAAGTACAAACTTTCGAAATTTCAGTAGTTGTGCAATAAGGGAAGGACATAGGAACCTTCTTCGGCTCCAATTCTGACAAGATGATACTCGGGCGATCTTCAGAATCATCATCAGCTGGTGGACTGGCTTTCTCAGCAAATTGCGAATTCCCGTCGGCTTCCTGTAAAATGTTGCAATCAAAATTATGGAAAGAGCAAAGTAACGATATCAAGACAACTTACAGATGCAGTTACATTTATTGTTCAACGTAAACATGTAAAACGAGGCCAAACAGATTTCGCACCACATGAGCACACTCATATACTGGAGAAACTAACTAGACATGCGGAAATATTAATGATCGTCAACAGCCTTATAAGAAATGCACAAGGACTGAGAATGGGTAGCAACGGTTAATCAGTACCTTCAAAATTACACATGTAGGTGTTAAACCTTGGATTCAACCCCAATACTCCAGTCAGAGTCATAGTAACAAAAAAGAACATCCAAAAAACTTGAGATTAGACAAAAGGAAATTTACCTCGGTATCGTCTGAATTTAAGGGGACTGTGCTCGTACATTGAGACTGAAAATATGGCACTCTAGTGTGCTTTGTCGCAACAGTCTCGATATACTCAGGACCTATGAGCCCTTGCAAACCTTCAGACGATCCTCTCAAAAACTCCTGCAATTTGCAGTGCTCAAGCCTCGAACAAATCTCTGCAAAACCAGGTCGACACTGAGGGTTGGTGGCCCAACAGTCCTTCAAAAGGGCAACCAAAGCCTCAGGACACTCGCCAGGAAGTTCGGGTCGGACTCCCTGGAGTAACTCCTCGTACAACTTGCTAGCGGGAACATCTTCAAAGGGCCTCTTCAACGACAAAAGGACTGCGCAAGTGATGCCAAAGCTATAAGCATCTGCCAGGAACCAATTCACCTTCCTTTTCAGTCCTCCTGCAACTCGCTGAGCCTGAGGGAAAACCTCCGGAGCTCTATATCTTGTGGTGCCAACGCCAGGTATGGAAATGGTATTAGACTTGGAGACCTGCACTTTCGTCTTCGACATCCCGAAATCCACCAGTTTCACACAAAAATAATATTCAAGATGTGCAGAATGGGATTCCGTGACAACCACATTCAGTGGTTTCAAGTCACGATGAGCAATGTTGAGGCCATGGAGGTACCGTACCCCACGCGCTATTTGAGTCATGATGTCGAGAACAAGGAGAATCGGAAATGAACGACTTGCCTTCGCTCGACTCTCAATCAAACTGTCCAAGCTCATCTCCATAAGCTCCATGGCTATGAAGCACTCACCCATTTCGGGACCGTTGCTACAACAAAAGAACTTCACAATATTCGGGTGGTTAAGCTGCGCCAAGATGGCTGCTTCCTTGCGGAAAATATCATCCGCCACTCGACAGTGAAACTCCTTCCTCGCACAAAGAATGCCAAGCCATTCGTAGCGACACACACACGATGCACCAGAACCACTTCCAATAACGCGTTGCAATTTCCAAGTCCCCTGCGGTTCACTTTCATTCATCCACAGCAATGCATGCGGCACGCTCAAGTCTTCGTCCAGGCAGGCTGCAGATATGCACTCAAACTTCCTCAACAAGTATCGTGCAAGATACGAATTCCAATCATCTGATGTGCCTGCTTCGTGTTCAAGCCTACTCCTTAGAGTTTCTCGATCTTCGCGTACTTCACTCTCCGGTGCAGGCAAGAACAAGGATGACTGGCGAAGGTCTTCTGCTTGAATTAGTGGCCATTCCCAATGTCGTAGAGTACCTATGCTGAGCTCGTAAAGGACATTGTAACACAAGTCTACGTCCAGCAAGACCTCTCGAAAGGCCTCCTCATTGTGTATCTGAAACACGGCTGCCCGACACCAATCTGTGGCGCCGCACTGATCGACAAGCAACTTCGCTTTGTCCAGTGCTCTGTACAAGTTCTTCAGAGCTGGCCCAAAAAGAACCTTTAGTTGTCGAGAAGGAGGGACCAGTTTCTGAATATTCCCCACGATTCGGACGAGCTTGTAGGAGAGATCCTGACACTGCCTTTCATTGAGCTGTAAGCGTTGGCTGACAAGTTGTGCAAGGTCGTTCACACTGTCCACCGAGAGACTCAAGTAGTCAGCTTCGATGGACGATGAACTTGCACCATGTTCTTGGATAAACTTTTTGCTCATTATTGTCATTGATCACCAGATGGGATCAAGCAACTCAAGGGATCAGTCATAAAGACCAATTCAGAAGTCGCACCCTAAAATCCACGGCTTTGTCTCGAACAATTTGAACCTGCATTCGTGGCTTGCGTACAATGCACTAACATTCTACTCCCGATATGACATCTTCACTGCAAACCACACCATATAATTAGTAAACATGTCACGGAGTCTTGTACAAATATCTGAAGGACTAGGGGCAAAACAGACGATGGAGATTGTAACCCGGACGATACAACAATCTCGTGTACTGACCCCTCGTACCAACAGCAACAGGTCCATCAGATGTGATGGTCTGAAATCTATACCAGTCCAAGAAATTCCTAGAAATTAATGGAAAAATGGCGTATAGAATACCACCATCTTATCGAAATTCTCCTCTTGGAAGTTGTGAAAGAAATTCATAAATGATGACAAGAATTTGAGCTGACTAGATTAGGTCTTTAACCGAAATTGAACCCTTCACCGCTCTTTACATGCTCCGATCGGTCGGTGTTGCGATAACTCATACGAGAGGCAGTGATGGCTCGTCCTAATCTGTACTGCTACACTAATTTCTCCTACTATCGCTTGTAGTGCGTGTGACACTAATTTAGCAAAGTCACACTTCTTTAAATTAGTCCAGGTTGAAATATTACTGTTCAGTATTAATTCACACGAAAATAAATACAAATGGCGACACTAAATTTCAAGGTGATGCTAATCCTCCTTATTAGGACGATTCAGTCGTATACGTATCCCGACAGACATGCTGCTCATCTTTGTACTCTCTAAATAAGCATGTTGATACTTGTTATGAGTTTGTGTATATAAAGACTTGTCCTCGTCTGTACTGCGAACAGTGCGTGCAAAACTAGTTCATCAAACTCACACAATATTGAACTAGTGCAGTTTGAAAAACTACTGTTTGGCAAAAAAAAAATCGGTGACTCTAATTTTCAAGGTGACGCTAATTTCATCACCACATCCTCACTATTAAGTCAAATCAGTGTAGTGGAATCACAGAATTAGGGTATTCGATATACGATGCGATCAATTAGACGATCTATTGCCAGAATATTTTCTAGGGTTACAGTACAAGTCATCCAAAATGTCGACGAAGTCGCGCTTAGGTATTCAACCAAGTGCTCAATAAATGCTACGGGACTCATAACAGACTTTCGCAACAGAAAGACAGAACACCATGGCGAAATTAAGAGACAGATCGAGAGGAGCGCAAGCACACCATGAAATTCGGACAAAGCATTCCGTGCAAAGAGTCTTCAGCAGCATCTCTGTCGGGATCCAGAGTGAAGCCTGAGATAGTTCATTTCGACACCCCTGGATGCACCATGCCGTAAAGTAATTGGAAAGGAGAAGTCGTCTTGAGCTTCTGCAACAAGAATTACCACTCGATCTTCACCTAAACGACACATGAAGGAGCTTTGAAAAAAGAATGGCTTATCAATTTCAAGCGTGGTGCTCAAATTGCAAACGCTCTGTCGGTGTCGAAATCATTGCTGCGAGTGGCAAGCATGATTATATCCTTACTAAACAAATCAACAGAGCGGAGAGCTGAGTTGTTGGCATCGAGGTGCAAGCGAGGGCAGCCACGAAGCTGCGAGACTAGAACACGCTCCATCGCTCGCTCCTAAACCAAGCAAAGTGCAACCTGTCGGTGACCGCATTTTTAGGGCTGGAATTTGACTTCTTTCATGTGACACGTTCACAACCAAAAAAGGTGTTGCTTTCAACAATGATGAGGACTTTTTTTAACCCCTCAATGCCCAAGCCTTTCCAAGTGTGTTTTGATTATGAAAAAAGTGCAATTGTCTTGCAGTCATGCTCATTATTATTTTTTGAATATTTAATCTTAAAGATGTTTAAAAACCTTCTTTACTACTAAGTTCATGAATTTTGAATGCAAAATTGCTTAAGTATAATGAGGTTATAACAAGAGAAGTATACATTTCATGTATTTAGTATGTTGCCTTTTCCCACAATGTTTCACAAATATACATATAAAAGTTTTTTAGAATTAGAGGTGACATGACCAATTACAAAGAGAATTAGCACATTAAAATACACTTCTAAAAAACTTGATTTTACATTCAAAACTATCAAATTCACTACACAATCTACCTTACAATTGTTGAAATGTAAATTTTTTTATAAGTAGAAATCACAAACAACTCCAAATCAACAGTGGCATGTTTAAATTTTTAATGGCGAAAATCATAAAAATACTTTATTCTTTCCATTGACACCATTTTTCAAAGCAAATGGATAATTCCAATTCCTTAAATCTCAAATCAAGTGAAATTGGCAAGCTCTATATAAAGCCAAGAAATTAATTAAAATTGGCAAGCTTTACCCTCCACTAATGGTATATATATGCTTTTGAAACCCTTTCAATAATTAAATTTTGTAGTTTTTTTTAATGAAAAATGAAAGTTTTCAAATTTCAATAGTTGACCTTTAAAAAGTGCCTCAAATTTTTTTACACAATTAAAGGAATTGAATTTTTCATATCAAAATGAACATGAAATTTCAAATTGGGCAATTAGGAGTTTGATACAAAGGTAGGAGGTCCATAAAGCAACCATCTAAGTGTTAAAGCTGAATTTTGGGGAGGGAAAACATCTTGAAATATTTTTCAATAAATTTTCTTTGAAAGACAAGAGGAATGACATCCAACCCAAGTTGTTTCATATTTTTTGGAACTTTGTGGAATTAGTTATGAAATTTTGAAGTTGAAAGCCATAGGGCTCTAAAAGAAACCACCTCCTAGAATGTACATATTTTGTACATTTTTGAATATTGCAAAAAGAGAAATGTACCCCTGAGTCATGTTTGGTTCTAAATGCCCTATCGGAGTTCGACCCTCCTACCTTAAGGTGTTCAAAAAACTTTTCAAAAAATTGTTGAACCAAAATAAAAAATCTGGATAGGTAGGGTGATAAATTAAAAAATCAACCTCATTGAGTTAACACTGAGTTATTGCCACTTTTCAATACAACCTCACTAATGTACTCAAAAGTGGGAGTAACTACCATTCCACAAGGCAACCTCAAAATAAAAGAAAGATGTAGGCACCTCATGCTTCAATTATGATATGATAACACTTTGGCGATCTTTAGAATGATCATCTCTTCATTGACTTCCTTCTTCATCAACTTGCTAAATACCAACAATGTCTTATAAAATGATGCAAAAAGAAAACAGTCCAAATATCAAGACAACTTACAAATGCAATCCCATATTTTGTTCAAATTAAACATGTAAGACAAGGCCAAATAGATTTCACATCACATTACACTAGAAATACTATCTAGGTATAAATAATTGATACATTATTGATGGCCAACATGCTTTAAGAAATGCACAAGGCCTATGAATTGGCAACCATATTCATCAATCAATACCTTCAAAATAGACATGTAGGAGATCCAAATCCAATACCTCAACCATAGTTGTAATAAGAAACATCCACAAAACTAGAATTTGGACAAAAGGAAATTTACCTCGGCATCATCTGAATTAATGGAGACAATGTATGCATATTTCTCTATAAGGACTATGTTGGCACATTGAGACTCTAGAGGATTGTAATTGGCACAGAGAGATTTCTCATCATATTGAATCCTCAAAATAATCTTAATATACTCAAAATCTGCAAGCCCTTGCAAACTTTCAGAGGAAACTGTAGTAGAATTAATCGTAAAGTGGGTGGAATGCCAAACCAAGAGCTAGAGTTTGGGAAAAATAGAAGACCAAACTCCTTTGAGCATCAAAACCTTCAAACCTATGGCATAAATTAGCACTTGAAATCCTATCAAATGTCCTTGGTGCACCCTCTTAAGCTCCAAAGTAACCCCATCATAAGAATGTTAAGAGAAAAAAACTCACACGAAAAGAATACAGTACAACTATCATTATAACAAAAAGCATGATATTTGTTGAGTATAACAAACGAAACAAAAGCTCAAAAACACAAACACCAAAATTGCAAGAGAAAAATACACATGTTAACATTGAAGAATGGAAGTATATACAAAGGGAGAGAGACGATCAATAGTACTCTCTCCCTATTGGCTAAGAAATACTTTGTTGACTAATACATCACGCCTTATGGAGAGCGTTCACACGCACTATGGTTAGAACCATGTTGCTCCCCAACCTAGGCGGAAGTCCCTCTCTAATGCATAACGTGTATCTGGGCAAACTGAAGTTGATAGATTTGTGGATGTAGGCACTCCATTGCAAAGCATCAACAGTGTTGCAAATGAAAATGGTCTACTAACTTCTATGCCATGTAATGTGAGCAGGTAAATCAAGTGCCCAACCATGCGAGCCAAATCAAGCTAAATATCTGGCCTTACAATGGTGACATCTACCTTAGGATGAAGAATCTTCTTTGCCATATTATCTAGATATTCAAAAATGGTGTTGAAGTTGAAGGAGCTACCCCAGAATTGCTTCCAGCAGTTGTTTAACCATAAATTTGTCAACCCAGAAAGGTCAACAGTAGTTTCTATGAATCCCAAGGTATACACTGAATCCATTGAAGGCTTGTAGAAAAATTCTCTTGTGCTTGAAATCCAATCCCAATGTCTTGTAAATGCTTGGAGTGTTTTGCCTTATGTGACCTATACATTCCAAAGAAAAGATAGACTTGGTCATGATGTAAGAATTTTTTTTTATAATGATAGAACATTGTTCAAATAATGAGAATAAAATTCATTACCTCAATGGGTGTAGCTCTTTTGCTTCCCAAGGCATGTTGGATTGTTTGAAGCATCTCTGATGACATGTAAAGTCGTTGGTATGTAAAGAGAGCTTTTTCCACATTTTCCCTTTGTTGAAGTAGCTCAACTTCTTCTTCAGGATCATCAACACCATGATAACACATTCTTCTAATCTGTTGAAGCGTAAATGCAGAGAATGCTTCATTATTTATGAAGTTCTCAATATGTGCATCAGTTGGAAGTTCAGTCTCCTTGAAATTTGGTCCACCATAAATCCCAACAAAGGTTTTTGCATGTTCTTTCTCACAACCAGGTAAGCATCTTTCAATGGCTGCCTCTAGCAAATCCTAGTCCATCCAAAACCGTCTTACTTGAAGTTCAAATTCAACTTTGAAATCTGTGTCATTGTACATTGAAATTGAATTGTATTGGGTAAGCTTTGAAAGAGTTGCTTCAAACATGGAAATCCCTTGCCTCAATTGTCTTCTCTTCTACAAGTTGGTACATGCGTTGAGGACGTCTCCATCACCACTTGAACTTTGAAGTATGTTTTCATACAAATCCTGAAATGTTGACCAAAACACTTGGAAGGTACTTGCTGAAGCCTCCCTTTTGTATATTTTCTCTTTGAAGTCCATAGATTCATAGTAAGCAATGTGGCAATTTTCCAAACAATTGCTAGTCTTTCCAACTCTGTCAAGTCTTCCTCTAGTATTCTTGGGCCAGATGTAGGCAAATCAGTGGCAATCTCTATCAACTCTTCATCAACTTGCTGAAAGCCATGTGTAGGCAATGTAGTGGTAATCTTAGTAGTTGACAATGAAATTAGGTCCACAGGAGCTAAAGGATCAATTGAAGCAATCTCAAGAGTTTCTATTGAAATTGGGTCAGTTGGAAGACAGATAGTTGGTGTTGCTGGAACCAAAGTTGGAGCACTGGTAGGTATATCAACTTCCAGAGATGGCATGTATATTACCATAGTTTTTGAATGCAATTTTCCATACACTGTTCCTACTGCTTGGACATAGGGTTCTAGTTTGAAAGCTCAATCCTGTCCAACTCCTTTTCTTTTCTTTGTACGCTTGAAGAATGACCTAGAAATGATTTTGAATGCTCTGGCAATATGAAACTCCATGATGTTTGGAGGAAAGGGTTTTGGGAAGGTCACCCTTGTCCACTTCTTGGAGTCTTCTAAAGAAGCTAACACATGTTGTAAGTTTGTAGGCCAATGTCCAATGCTTGGTGCACCTGATGACCATTGGGTTCCCTCAGGCATTGCCAAAAATTTCCTAGTGATGTATCTTTGTGATGCTCTTGGAACAGGAGAAGATGCAACTAGGGCTAAAGACAAAGCTACAGTTGGGTTAACTGGAGCTGAAGATGATGGAGCTAGATTAGGTGGAGCTAGACTTGCAATTGAAACTAAAGACAATGGAGCTGAAGATGGTGGAACTGGAGCAATCAAAGCTAAAGATGATCCTCTTCTTATTCTTCGTGTGCCTACTTTGGGTGGGTAAGAGAATACCCTAGCCGTATCTGCAATTGCCCTAGGAAACACTGACATTCTTGCTGGTGTTGTTGGTAAGGTAGGTGGTGGAGGATCTCCATGGTTCCCCATCTGCCATATAAGAGCATTCACTTTATTACTAGGTGTCTTTGGAAAAATACTTAAAGAAACCCTAATGAAAACAACCTAAATCTTGAAAATCCAAAATGTTGTTTACAATCTAAATTTTGAGAATAAAAAGCTTCAAATCATAAACAGTGGGTGCAAGTATTTTCAAGATGAGTACTATTCTTTACTACAAAGATGCCTTCAATCTTAGATTCTATGGAATTAGATGCACAGTTGAATTGTCAAATTAACTGTGTGTTCAAGGTATGCAAGTTTGAGAGTCGTTTGATTCTTATCAAACAATTTAACAATATATGTAGAATTTATTAGAACCTTCTTCTAGACTTTATTGAGATCAAATCAAGAAACATAATTACATAGGATGGACAATAGCCCCAAATCAAATTTAGAAGTACCTGTGATGCCAAAATATCCAAGAATGTGTACAACCTTGTAGCTGATCCAATGTACAACTATCTTCAATGCAAGCTACTACCAATAGCTATAGCCAATATTTTGTGAACATTCTGCAAACTTATGTCAACTGCAATGCTTCTTGTATGACTTTCTTGAAACAATAAATCAAAAAAGGAACTCTCTTGAAACCCTAACAGTTTCATCCATGAAACCTAAGTTTCATCCAATAGCTATATTGGTAGGCTTTGGGTATTCTCTTCTCCCAACTAGTAATTTCTCACCTGTCTATTTACTATTTTTAAAATCAAAGAATGTTAAGTATTCTTATCTATATCTTTTGCTAGTAGTATAGGTTTGCTGATGGTTTAACATTGTTGAAATCTATAGTCTTGTGCTATAATACTAGAAATCAATTTTTTATTTTATTTTTTCTGTTTTCAAGCTCTTGACTAAGGACTGTAATGAACGCCTTGGTGCCAAGGGTGCTACAGAGGTACCTTTGCTTCCCATTCTAAATTTGTAGGTTGATTTGAGTACCTCTTCTATCAAGTTGATTTGAGACCATTTCTAAAGGGTTCTTTGAACATTTAGAAATCCAATCCTGGAAGTCCAAAATGATTTGTTGTGAAGCTCTAGTATAGTTTTACTTTCTGTGCTTCGCTTCAATAATGTTAATACCCTAGATAGAATCAGGGTCCTTTGAAGCTTACTATATCTCATTCCATTTCTGAAGGATGAGGGTTCTTTGAATATAAAAGGTGGCATGATTTGCCAATCCCAAACCAGTCAAGCTTGTTGTGTGGTTGCCATTGGGGGGAAAGTAATTGCACGATTGATTGCAGTTTGAATGTGAAGTTTGAACTCAGTGTTCCAGCGTTCTAACCATATCTGCACTACCACATCACGAAAAAAACACAAATGTCCTCCAAACCTAGTGTCCAAGCAATTTATACAATTATCAAGCTAACGGGCTACATTTGAATCTTCAAAGCTTGTACCCCAAATTGTGAACACAGAAAATCAACACGCACCCAACTGATGTTGCACAATGCACATCAACTAGGAAGACAAGCAAGGAATGCCTCATACCTGCAAGAACTATGGGAAATAGAACCAGCTAGATGCGTGCACTCATTGAAAATACCAAACAAATTTAGTAGACATAGATTTAAATTCAGCACCATTATGCTTAGTTTAAAATGGAACAAGAGTTCTAACACCAGAACCCCTTTTGAAACCGTCGAGCTCTCACATAGATCATCATAGACATGAGATTTCAAAAATGACTGCCATCTAGTTCATTGCCATCCAGTTCATCCTGCTTCCCTAGCTTGGGGGAATACCCTTCGAATGGACTTATGGAAGCAAGCGTGGAGCATAATTTGAGCGGCACGTTCACTAGCGACTTGAATTCGTTGGCATACAAGGTTGGGGATCCGGATCACAGCTGTCTGCTTCAAGAGACAATAAGTAGACTAGCCATCCTGCATTCTAGCCAGCAATTGGAAAGATTCAATGCTTTCTGCTGAGTGATCTATTCGATCAAGTTCAGAGAGAGACATGCCACCCTCAACAGATAAGTAGCAATAGTGAGAGAGAAAGTAATGCAAATGAAAGCATTGCAAAACATCCTTACCAACCTTCCCTGCTTCATACGCAACATCCCAAATAGCTAGGAGATTTGCTAGCAATTGTGGAATGTTGAAGAAAGTAAGACGTGGAGAATTTCTTCATGTAGCCCATGTCCGTAAACCACATGATCCCAAGTCTTGGGTTCCAATATGCTCCTGAATATTTCCACCATGCATATCTTGAATATAGGATGTTCATCCATAAAGGCACTCGTATTCTTGGAAATAACGTGCTAGCATGTGAGAGGGACGGTATCGTCCTTGCTCGTTGATTAGTTGCATTGTGTAAAGGTTCCAAATACCAATCCACTCATTTATAATTCCTTGTAAAATAGGAATGAAGATATCTTGGAAAGAAGCTCTATGGTAAAGATCATCAGGAATGAAGTACCCATGGTCTACCATTTCCTGAATGGCATTCTTGTGAAACCAAACAACTTTCTCCCACAATAACCTCCACCAATGTTCAATCCTTTGATTGTGCACAAATGAACCCACAAAAAATGGATTACGAGTCCCAGGTCGTACCTCCTCCATGTATCTCTTAATTAGAGCGTGTTCTACAACAAAGTCAGACTTCACCTGCAAAGGAAGACCAAATTTCTGAACAGCTACAGAGAAGAGTTCGAAAAGCATCTCTTGGATCTTGTTTGATGCAACACATGTATAAAGCACATAATGTGAAGCTCCATCAATGAAACCATGAATTCGAAGCCCGAATATGGACAATTTGTCATATGCTACACATAAAAGCCAAATATAATATTGTAATGAGTTAAGTGTATACAATTTAATGAAAATAAATATGATTACACACAAGTTTTTATAAAATGCTAAATCCTTGCAACTACACATTTGGAACCTAATTTTTTTTAATGAATTTCAATGTAGGAAACACCAATGAAAACAAAATATCAATACACTTAATGAAAAACCTTTACTCAATTATTGAAAGAAAAACAATAAAATACGCAAAAAAATAACTCATAGTCAATATGCCATAAGGCCATGGGAATTGTAACATTGTATTGCTCTCGAACAATGGGAAATGTTCTCCTTCGTCTCTTATAATCAGCCTCTGCAGAGAATTGGCTAAAATTAGTTAAAAAGGTAAAATCAACATAGAATGTTGCTTGTAATAGAAAGACAATGGAATTTTGAAAGAACCTGATATCACTTGCAAGGCTCTAGCCATACTTCGCCTAGGTGCCCTAATATGCAAACGTGAAAGAATAGCCTTCACATGCCAAATGCCCTAATTTGCTCCATACTCTGTAATTGGAAGGGCACCCTAAATTGTGGTCGACATCTCTTTTGTAGTAAAGCGATGATAGACTTGAAATTCATATCCTAAAGCCTTTGTCATCATTTGTTTCAATTGCCTTGGATCAGAGATTCTCAATGACTTTGAGATCTTTTTAAAAGTAGTCCCCTCATTGAGCATGTTTTGGACATACTCAACCAAATCCGCCCTTGGCAGCTCCACATTCTCATCAACCATTCCCTGTACTCTGCACAGTCTGTGAGTTGGTTAATTTGAAAACAACCTTAGGTATTCTTACACTAGCTTGACATTCCATGAGACATTACTGCATATTCCACTGATTAGAATTATACTAGAATTTAAAAAGATTCTTGGGCATTCACTACTCATCAAAATTTCCATCAGAATATGTGTGAATGTTCTAACACATAGTGTCGCAAGGTTCAGATGCAGGTTTGTTTGACAACTTCGAATAAGGAGATGAACAATCCACCAAAAGCCATGATCAGCCGAATTAACTAAAGCTGCAATAAATTAGATACACTAACTAGTCTAATACCTCAACAACTCAAATTCCACGCCAGAGCAATCGTCTCACTACTCCCTAAACCTTCATTCCCAGACATTGAACGATCTCCAAATCTTCAGGATCCCAAAACCTCACACAACTAGAAATCAAAACTGAAATTGTGAGAGACGATACTGTGAAATTTTAATCACGGTATAGGGTGTTTTGACAAGAATTTGCAAAATAATTCGTTGAATTTATACTCTTCCAATGAAATATTAACAACAACATTGCAATCTTTGCAATCAACAAGAATATCAAGGTTGGGTCCAATCTAACCTCTCATCAACCCTAAACCCAGAAAACCAAAGCCATAAAATCATCTTCTCGATTGAAGGCATATCAAAATCCTAAATGAAAAACCTCATGGTGAACATCTCAATGTCCAGAGAAGACGCCTAGTGCCGCGACGTGACTCCCAATGTTTCTTTGAACGAATGAAAAAAAGCCAATGGATGATAAATCCCACGGGCAGATTGAAATTTTCAAAATATTTTAGGGTACGGGTGACCCAAGCTTTGCCATGGGAGACCCAGCTTCTACTGTGGGTAACCCAATCTTCATTATCAACGACGTTATGTAGCTTTTTTGGTACACCCTATCAGAGAGCCGCTGAAGAAGATGGGAGGGCCAGAAGAGTTGGGAGTCATAGAGAGGGAATTGAATCCAAGGAGGGAGAAGTGCACAGAGTAGAGTCGGGTGTGTGTGTGTACAAAACCCCTCCCAAAATATAAAACTAAATCGGATGTAGAAAATTAGTAGAAAACTAAAAACAAAAGTACAAAATAGAGCGTACTGATAACCTGTTGAGTATAACAAACAAAACAAAAGCTCAAAAAAACAAACACCAAAGTTGCAAGAGAAAAATACACTTGTTAACATTGAAGAATGGAAGTATATACAAAGGGAAAGAGACAATCAATGGTACTCTCTTCCTATTGGCTAAGAAATACTTTGTTGACTAATACGTCACGCCTTATGGAGAACGTTCACACTACGGTTAGAATCGGTTCTCAACAGAAACCAAGCACGTTGTATTGGCAAGCTCGTTTCCAAGTTGGGGTTGACAAGCATCGATGACTTTGGTATCAAACGTACTAGCTGCCAATTACTTGAAATTTGTGTTATAAGGTGGAAACACCTAAAATCGTCTAAATATGCAATTCAATAACCTTTTCCAATCAAGAATATTTGGATTGTATTAGCAATTGAAAACCAAGAATTATGAAAGATAAAATATTTTTTAGATGATCATTTCATGTAATTTTTGTAATTTTTGTAAATTTTCAAAGTGGTAGATTCCTAGACTACTTAAAATTGTCATATACTAGGATCTTGAACTAAAATCTCAAAAAATTAGTAGTCAACTAATCACAATTAATTTTAGGATGTCAATGACACTTTTGAAGGACACTTTAAACCTTAAAACTTCCATAGACCATAGTACACTTGATTTATTTTAGAGTAATTATAAATTATTCTTGCAGTCTATGGGTTGGATTGAAATTAAACTTTGCAAAGATAACAAGACCTTGGCTTCCTACAATGGATTTTGCCTACAAATTATTCATTGCCCTTTAAGCTTCAACTCTTCATAACTCACAAAATTGGGATTCAAAATACCTTAAAAATTGCTGAAAATTTTAAGGGTTAATGAAAGTTTAGGATACACAAATGTATACAAGGATGATTTTGGATGTTTTTACCTTACAAAAGTATTAGAATGAAGTTTGACCAATGGCAAATATGAAATTTCATTTATAGAGTAAAATGAATGTCAATTGAATTATCTAAACAATGTGAAAAAGTTTCTTATTTATGGTTTTAGTGAGTGGTTTAATTGATTTGGAAGGAGCTTTGAATCAAGGTTGTGCGGACATTGGCTTTTTCCCAAAAAAGCCTTCGGAAATCGGACGTCTGGACGTCCAGACGTCTAAACGCTGGCGGACATAGCGAACGCTGGGCAAAACCACAGTACCGCTATCTCGGTAAAAAAAATTTACGAACGGTTTTTTACTAGCGGACGGCTAGCGGACAGACAGTTTAATGGCGGATAGCTCGCGGACAAGCAATTTGATGGCGGACGGAATAGGGTTGACCGGCTACGAACTTCAAACGGCTGTAACTTTTGCAAAAAGTCTTCAAATTGGGTAAATAAGATGTTTTTTGGCATCTACAGTTTTTTAAGATGCCAAAAAGCATCTTATTTACCCAATTTGAAGACTTTTTGCAAAAGTTACAGCCGTTTGAAGTTCGCAGCCGGTCAACCCTATTCCGTCCGATATGACAACCCTGGCGGACGGCCGGCGGACAGGGTAGACGGGGCGGACAACAAGTTGGACGCTAGTGGTTGGGGCGGACGGGCGGTCGGACAGGAGATCCAACGCCGGCGGTCGGGGCGGACGGCTAGCGAACAGCAAGGCCGTCTGCGTTAGTTTTTACCGGGCGGAATAAATCACGAAAAATGAAATGTCACAGGACGTCCATGGGGTGCCGGACGCGGACGCGGACGTCTGGATGTCCGCACAACCCTGCTTTGAATATAAGACTTTAATGTTCATTTGATCCCTAAATGCCCGAAGCACCAAAATTTTGTGTTTGCAAAACTTTGAAAATAAATAAAACCTAACCATGATGGTATGTTTGGTAGTTTGCATTTTTTTTAAATTCATTTTGAGGTCTAATTCTAGCATTAGAAATCCGCTCTTGAAAATGATTGGTTTTGATTTTTATAATTAAGATTTTGTACAAGGGTATCCATAGCAATCTTGACTTTCCATAGTGTTGCGAGCTCTTGAAAATTAGCCATAAATACACTAGATCTTGGACAAAAATTAGATGAAAAAGTCATTTAATAAAATTTTAGAGTAGATTTTGAAAGGCCATAAACTAATTGGGATTATGCATAATAGTCCCTTTAACCTCATTTGTTTTGGTAACCAATTTTTTGGACTTGATATGAGAAAAGAGGATCCAAAGACTTCAAATCAATTTTATAGTTTTAACATCCTTATAATCGAGCATTATAATATTTCAATCCATAAGTGATTACGTAATACAATTATTGTTTTTTTAAATTTATTATTTGAATATTGAATGTTGAGAAGTAAAAGTAATTCTTTACCTAATTCATTTCTATTTGTGCTCATCAATTTATTGGAGTAAGGACATTGTCAACTAAGAAAGTCCTATGGATGTCTTTTATGGAAATATAGAAATAAAGTATGCACCTATTCATTCAAGATTTTGATCATTTTTGGCCAAAAATCTAGCAACCTCCTTAATAAGAGCACATTCTTTAGAATGAAATGATGAATTCTAGACCATTTTACCTAAAGATCTTCATGTTATTGAGGTAAGATTTAATTGGATGCAACATTGGTGACAGGAATAGTACCTTAGTTGAACGTTGGCATTGCATAAGGAAATTGCTTCTACCAAAGATTGAGATGGTGAATCATTGAAATAAGTTAGAAGGCCTAAAACTATCATTCATCCCTAGAAAGTAATTAAGATCTATCACAAAAGTAATATCCATGAATAAATTCTTGAATGAATTTGTCACTACAAGAAAAAGGGATGTTTTAAGTGATTTTTTTAAGTATAGTCCTAAACATCAAATATTAAGTAGTGGCCTTCAAAATGATTTTTAGCAAAAATTTACTAGAAATACATGTACCCTATACTTTTAGTTATTCTTAGACGACTATATTGTAATATTGTAATGAATTTTAACAAATAATAAATAGTAAAGCAATTGTATACATTATTAAATTAAATTAGCTAATTTATCATTGGATCTTTTTCAAAGTCAAAATTGTAATCTAGATTTTCTTCTTATACATCTGGTCTATAAACTATAAATTTTCAAAGTGTTGAAAACATATATTTCTCTAAAACAAACCCTCAAATTAAAATTAACCAATAGAGGCTATAGACTCTTAAGAACTTCTAAGAGTTGGTTTGACCCGTAAAAATCTATGCATTCCAAAAGTTGAAGCTCCTTAGGCAACCTTGATTGTGACTTTCAATACAAACATTTTGGATATTTGACTTCAAATTTGAAAATGAAGCTTGGTAAGTTGTCTTTCTATCGCATCATGAATTCACTTTTTAAATCCAAAAATTAAAAGAAATCTTGCAATTGCATGCTCCATGTATTAAAGTCTTAAAATCACAGTGTATTGTGTTTTTTCATTCATATTTTCTCTTTTCAAAATGGACTTTCAATTTAAATTATAGATTGAATTTTTCATTCTAACCTTCATTTACAATAAAAATATCAGACTATTTTTATATATATTCTAAAATATATGGTTTTGTTTCTACCTTTAATTTTGAAAAATCACAATAATTTTTTTTTTCATCAATTTTTTTGAAAAAATGCTAAATATTGAAAAAAAACATATTTTTACAAGCATAAATAATCAAATTTTTAATATTTAAATTAAATAAAAGGATATGTTACAAAAAATGAAAATAAATAAGTAAAAATGGAAAAAACAAAACAAAATTATTTGACATTTCAATTACAAAACCAATTGAAATTTTTGATAGTGATATAAGATTCATAGTTTCAAGTAATTAAAAGTAATAACAGTATAGGAATAATATTCAAATTCAATGGAAGAGGCTCCAAGCAGCTTAGACATGATGTTTGACCAATTGAGAATGAATCTCAATGTCCTTACAGTTCAGTTAATATCCACCATTTCTTCTGCACAGCCTCATTCGACAGGCAAGTGTGCCTAAGTGAACCAACATTCCACCAATTCAAGAGTTGCCCTCATTTGAATCTCCCCAATCTTGCCACTGGTACGTCTTCACCTAGCTTTGAAATGAAAGTTTTAGTGATGTCATAGTTTATTACCTTATAGAATTAAGGTGAGAGGTCCTATAATGGACCATCTAAGGGCTGAAATAGTATTTTAGGGAGGTAAAACTTCTAAGAATATTTTTCAGTAAATTTTCTTTGAAAGACAAGTAGAATTGACATCTAACCCAAGTCGTTTCATATTTTTTTGAACTTTTTTGAATTAGTTATCAAATTTTGAAGTTGAAAGGACATAGGGCTCTAAAATGGTGCCCTAGCTAAAATGTACACTGTCAGTACACTGCTGAAGGCTATGAAAAAGCAACATGTACAAATACTGTACATTTAAGATAGGGCACCATTTTAGAACCCGCTCCATTTAAGAGCCTTCTACCTTAATGTGTTTTCTCCATGCCCCCAACTATTCCATCTCGTGATATCGACAAGTTCAGATTAAACTAAAGCAGTCGTTGGCAGTATACCCGAGAATTTTAGCGAGGTTTTAGTAAATTCTCCAGAGCAACATTTGGAAGCTTGTTCATGATGTTGATATCTTACAGCTGCGTTAAAGCCGAAATTGGGAGATTCTTGGGCGTACTCTGTTAGTTTTTGGAGGGGGATATTTATCTTGTTTAGACCTAAATTATTGCAATTGATTGTACTTTTTAAATGTCATATATTTTCATGTTATGCATCAAGCTATAGAACCATTCACTAGCTAACTGCAAATTCAGGAGAGTGAGAAACTATCACTTGTACAATACTGTGATGAAATACTGAGACCACGTCCTGGGAGCATGTTTCTGTGGATGCAGAGTGCAAGACAAATAATCATGGCACCGGTCGAGAAGCAGAACAAGAGATAAAGTGCGTAATTCTCACCTTCCAAGTACTTCAATGTGCAGGTAAGATATGACAAAAATTTGGGATCTTCTAAGTCAGTTTTGGTGTTCAAATTCTTTGATTTCAGTTGATAAATTTAGATCCCACAGTTCATATTTTCAAGGAACATGCACTAAGAGTTGCTGCTTCACCTTAACAGTGTTTTGGGATTCAAGTTAATCGTTTCATGGAGATTCCTTGAACTGGAAAGAAATAAAACCCTGTACATTTTGAAATATTGCAAACAAAGAAAGTAGCATCGACTTTAAGTAAGTTCCCCTGAACATTGATATGTGGGTCTTCTTCAAGATTATGCTTCTCTCGTTTTTGAACGGAAACAATCAAGTATATAGCTCAATATAAGTTGTTCACCAGGCAGTATATGACTTTGGGGTGAATTCAAATCGAAGTCAAGGTTGTTCTTAACTTAGCCATAGCCATCAAATCTATTGCCGATATCTTTGTATCCCGTGTTCTGGATGGAGATAAGTTCGATCAGCTTTCCTTTGTATCATTTAGCATACTTGCATTTTATTAGAGGTATTAACAGCAGCCAATGCTCGAAAATACAGTGGAGCAAGAAAGATGATTGCTTCTTTCGATAATTTTTGAGGCAGGAATGAAACTTTCAGACATTATCAGTGATGACAATGACGATTAAAATTGAGCCACCAAAAGATTGCCGTCGAAATCATTTATTATCTTTTCTGAAGACGGTAAGATTGGTTGAAGCATTAGGTTTTCTTGAGATGTGCTCTTGTATTTTGTTTCTTGAAATGCTTTTTTTTAATCTGTACATTCATTTTTTTGGAGGTCGACAATTTTGATTGCACTTGAGTTATAAGGGGTCTGACAATAAACTTGGGAATTGGTGGGATGCAAGATAGGTCTTAATGCAGTGTAGCATTACTAACTCTTGAGTTTGATATGATACTTTATTATTTAATCATTCTTCTTGGCCACAATGGTAGCTTGATTCTCTATTTGCAATAAATGACGTTGTTGAAGAAAATTCCAGCACTTGTGAAGCGGTGACATCAGGGTCTCCACAGTACTCCTAACCTCATGATTTTGGAATTGTTAATGTTTGACTATATGGCATGTTCTAGAGCACCGAACTGTCGCCCAAACATCTCCAAACTAAGATCTATCCGTAGATATGAGGTAGTGAATGCCAGTGGACTTCACTGGAACCCGGCATTTTGAAGAACACCAGATTGTCGTTGAGTCAACCTTAAGCCATTGAGTCTTTTTTGTCACTAATTGGTGTTTTGTTGAATGGTTTCGAAGCCATGGAGCAGATTGTCGGTAGTAAGTCCGTTTGATGCTTTAATTTCTTTTTGATCGATGTTCATATAATCGAGAAATAGTTTACCCCCATGTAATGTTTATAGTAATCGTGGTGATGTAACTAAAAGCTAGGGTTTTGAAATGTGGGGAGTGTTGCAATGAATCCACAGGTTTGCTTCAATTCTTTAAGCAATTTTACTTTCTGCGCGTACGGTACCTTACCCTTCGCCTCAGTTTCATCATTGTAAGTGTTAGTGTGTTGCACTTCTTGCTATCAATTATCCTAAACATGGCAGAGAAATTTTCATGATTTGCTTAATTTCAGTCAGTCCAGTTTGATTCCACACATAGGATAATGCCTGAGTGCGCATGTACTTGAATTAATTAGTTGCAGAAACATAATTTGAAAGATTGATAACTAGGGCCACAGATATGAGGTACTGAATGTGAAAAGGCTTCACTAAAACCCGGCATTTGAAGAACACAAAGTTCAATCAGGCTCTTTCATTTCCTGTAAAGACTTGAATTGCTAGGATTTATTGTGTACTTAATTGTTTTACTTGTTCAAGTACTGACTTCTTCAGCTTACTTGAATTACTCTGATGTCCATCATTGCCTGACGAAGAAGAAATGGGAAGACCGCTGAAGACCTTGAAGAGCTGAGGAGAGAGTTTAAAGCAGCGTCAGGAAATGGGGATGGGAAGGGCCGTAGTAGATATTGGAAGTTTTGGTACCTAGATGAAAAGATATATTATGTAGACAAATGTGTTGAGGATTAGATTACATTTATGTATATCCTTTTCATTTAATAAATTTGCCCAAAATTTTGTACAGAAAAATTGGGCAATTTGATGTATAGAAACTCATGTATTATCAAGTACAAAAATCTTTCAATTTTCATACTTAGAACTACAAAATTTGATCATTATTCATGACTACAAAAATGACCAAAATTCACGGATGGATCAAGGCTTACAAGCACCCTAATTCCACATATGAAAAACAACCATTTCCTTGTTAGGAGGACACAATTAAGGGACAAAATTCATAAGATGAAAAACTCACAATTTCACTCATGCCATACATGAATCCTGGCCTTTTTTATGAGTCACATTCTAGTTGTGACACTTCATTTCCATTTCATATGCTGTTTCGTTTCCATTTCCATTTCAAATATCGTTTCCATTTCAAATCCCATGTTGCAACCGGTTCATCCTCACGCTGACATCAATTCACAACAAGGTGAAATTTCCGCACTCTTACAGCTGGAATCAATCACGAAGGAGATGGAATTTACACGATTGGGGATGTCTGAAATTGCAACATTGTAACAGAGAGATGCCTTTGTTATTTGTGGTGCAGGGGCTGTTATCAGGGCACAAGAAGCAACAGCAGCAAGCGGAAGGGAAGAAGCTGCGGAAGGGAGAGTGGAGCTTCGCACATGCCGCAATTGTAAGAAAATGTACAATCCGGGGGAGAATCATCCGTGTGCTTGTCGATTCCATACTGCGCACTTCGGAGGTCAGTTCGGGTTTGAATTTTGTTTAGGATTCAGGGTTGTGAATCGGGCTGAAACCCAAATTTATTGCTTGTTTATTTGAGGAGTTTTGGGTAGCTTGTATGCGGATTCTCTTATGTTCCAGTGTTGTTCCCTGTCTGACCCATACACGCACGGTTCTTGATTGATTCTGGTGATGAAATATTGGACCATCAATTACAATTGCCTTCAATTTAAAGTGGTTTGGATTTAAAAGTGTGTACAAGAAAATTGAGTTGAAGTATAGATTTAGTTGATTTTGATTTGAATTTTATCATTTTGTGAGGGTTTGTTGTGAATGTGGAATTTGAAGAGAATATGTCATTATCATTTTGTGAGTGGAAGTTATAGATTTTGAATAGGTCATATTGATCATTTTTCTTCCTCCAACTCAATTCACATCTTATAAACATAATTTATCAAAGCGTAAAATTTCAAACATATAGTTTTACTTACCTTGAAATATGGATTTTGCTCAAATCCAAATGAAACTATTATGTAAAAACTTAAGAATTAAGAGATACAAAACTGGAACATCAAAGCGTAAAATTTCAAACATATAGTTTTACTTACTTTGAAATATGGATTTTGCTCAAATCCAAATGAAACTATTATGTAAAAACTTAAGAATTAAGAGGATACAAAACTGGAACATCAATTGTCCTCATCTTGTTGAACATTTCAAATTTTTCTACATCCTCAAAACAGTAAATTATGTAAAAATCTAAGAATTAAGAGATACAAAACTGGAACATCAATTGTCCCCATCTTGCTGAACATTTCAAATTTTTCTACATCCTCAAAACAGTAAATTATGTAAAAACCTAAGAATTAAAAGATACAAAACTAGAACATCAATTGTCCTCATCTTGCTGAACATTTCAAATTTTTCTACATCCTCAAAATTATAAATTCTTCATACTATCAAAGTGTCCTATAATCAAGAAGATGTCTCTAGATACCACATCCATACTTCACTTTGTACTATCACTTGTCATTCTAATCAAGAGTATAATTACCGATAGCACTACTTGGATATAGAATGGTGATTATGAACCTCCACTATGCTTCTTTTTCCTTCCATTTAATTTTGAATACCATTGAATGTTGGATTCATAGAGTGACAAGTGCATTGCAAACATACTGGAATAAATACAGAGATCAAATCATTAGTCCAACCTTTCTAAACCTATACATGTGATTGTGAAAAATCAATTGATCCTAGTTCATTATCTCTTGGTAATGATCACAATACTCAGAGATTGCCTATTCCACTTGTCTTTCAAGAAAAATTTACTGAAAAATACTTCAAGATGTTTTAACTTACCTCTCCAAAATTCAATTCCAACCTGCAAGATGTTCAGTCTATGGACCTCCTAGTACCTTACTTCAGTTATCCACCCTGATTTCTTCTGCACAGCCTCAGACTGCCTAAATAAACCAACATTCCTCCGAGAGTTGCCCTCATTTGAATTCCATCATATCTGTTTGCAAATGTTTGCATTTTTGGTACAAGAGGAACCTGAAGAAGGAGAGGTTTTCCTACCACAGGGCATGCACTGCATTATTAACGATTGCCG
Organism: Thuidium tamariscinum; assembly: GCA_947034885.2. Lineage (NCBI taxonomy): Eukaryota > Viridiplantae > Streptophyta > Bryopsida > Hypnales > Thuidiaceae > Thuidium > Thuidium tamariscinum. Next base: position 15,673,272 of record OX344756.2, read on the forward strand.
GTGTAGAGCTGCCGGAGAGTGCAGTTGGAGCTGCGTTAGAATTTCATGAATTCTGCGATGTACGATACGATCAATCAGATGATCTTACACCAAGAAATTTTCTCCGCTTGTTCCAATATGTACAGCTAGGGTTACATTACAAGTCATTCAAAACACAAATTTCGGTGTCCTCAGGTGTTGAACGAATTGCTTAATTGAAGCTACGGGAGTCCTAACCGACTTTCGCAATACAAAGATAAAACAGCACGGAGGAAATGAAGAGACGTAGAGGGGCGCAAGCACACCATGAAATCCAGACGAAGAATTCCGTGCAAAGACCCGAAAGCAGCATGTCTGTCGGGATCCAGAGCGAAGACCGAGGTCGTTAATTTGGACCCCCGTAAGGACCAGCATACCCCAAGCCGTAACTAATTGGAAAAGGAGATCGTCGTGAGTTGCTGCAACCAGAATTTCATCAAACTCTCGATAGCCAAAACCTACACGATTTTCACAAGACCATGAACCAAAACCGGCTGATCAAATTCAAGCGTAGTGCGTGCTCAAATGAAACGCTCGCGCTCTGTCGGAATTCACTGCTACTGGTGGCCAGCAAAAATCTTCACCACACAAAAAGTAGGAGAGCTGCGAGCAACAATCTGGTGGAAGCGAGAGCAACCCTGAAGTCACGAGGTGTGGACGCTCCGTCGCTCACTCCTTTCACATAAACGAAGAGCATTGTGTCGGCAAGCCCGTTTTCCGGGTTGGGTCGACACGCGCCGTTGATTCTTGTGGAAAACGTTGCTTTCATTAGTTTTAACTTTAAAGGTGTGTTATGGAAACACCTATAACTGTCAAAGTAAGGAATTCATCATAGTTGGAGGCACTTTTTCCTAATAAAAACTATATTGATAGTTCTAGCAATTGAAAATCATGAATTTTAAAAAAAATTACTTAAATATGTCATGTAATTTTTATGAATGTTGAAAGTCATAGCTTCTTAGACCATTGAAACCATCATATTGTTGAATCTTGAACCAAAATTTCAAAAAATCAATAGCCAACTAATCACAATCAATTTTGGAATGTTTAATGATGCTTTTGAAGAATACTTTATTGAGAGTCTAGGTTACATAAATGAATACACTATAAGGAAGAGGGATGGTTTAACTAAAGTGAGTTTTAAAGTATAGGTCCTAGACACAAGTTAGAATGAATAATGACCTTTGACAAGATTTTTAATAAAAAATTATTAGAAATACATGTGTTTTACATGCATAACACACACCTTTAGATACCTTTCTCCATTAAGTGTTTTTCAATGACAATTAATAATATATTTTGTACTCTATAAACAAATATGTTGATACTTCTTATGAGTTTGTGTTTACGTGAGGCCACAATGGGATGCAATGATCTAAGTAATACCTTACAAAGAACACATTGATTTGTCTTCAAATAAAAATGATAAGAAAATGGATTCTATTTTTCACTCAAAGCATTTCAACTTATATGGATTGTAACTTTTGGAAGAAGTAGAAGTATCTTACTACAATGGATATTCAATCTAAACCATCTTCAAGATCAAGTTTTTACCAATATGCATGAAATTAATATGCACATTGATATAATGTTGTAAATTAGAATACAAACATACTAGACGATAATGATCATAGACAATTAATCAAGTCATGTTTACAATATTTGCTAATTGAAGGCCAACCAATTGTAAACAAATGCTTTGTTGTTAGAAATAAGGAATTAGGGTCCTTACATTAAAGAATTTTATAGGCCTTTGGAAGACTACAAGTTCCCAGATTGTGGGAACATTGTGGGAACTTTGGAAGCTTTGCCACATAAGTGAGATGACATAGTAGAAATCGTGCTACATAAGATATTATTAGTTAATTATTAATTATTTTTAAAATATTTTTAAAAATCAAATTTTAATTTTTAAATATATTCTAAAATATTAAAAATCAAATTAATTAATTAATTTTTAATTAAAAAAATCAAACTAACAGGAGTTGATTCACTGTGCAAAGAACACTTTTGGAGAACAAATAGTCTTCTAGAGGGCTAAAAAATCTTCTAATGTAAGTTGAAAGACTAACTTGGCTACCTTATTGCCAACTTTTTTTCTTTCTTTGAAACAAATGGACCAAATTCCATTGAAATTGTTGTTGCTAACTATTCATTACTCTACACACTTATCTAACATCAAAACAAAATATTGATTCTTAATTGTATTTTGTGATTGATTACTACTTAATTTGCACATTTCATCATAGGAAGTAGAACACCAATTAGTAAATGATTATTAAGGCCATTGAAAGAATATGAGTTTTTGGGATGTTTTTGTAAGGCTCCTTGTGTTGTTGATTGTTTTAAAAACAAATATAATATGAATGGGAGATTGCCACATTAGATGAAGAAATTATTGTATTTGGATAACAACATTAGTATAATCTAATTAAATATGTAGAACAATCTAGAGAATCTAATAACAATTCATTCAATGAATTACCTATCTCTCATTTGATTATCTATCATTATAAAGAAATTTGATAGTAAAATAAAGGAATGAATTTATTGACATTTTGTAAGAGTGAGGGGTTGAGAAGTTGGTATTATAACAAAATGCATTGTCCTTCATGGATTCTCAAAGGCTACAAGATAATTTGAAGATGAGAACTTGACCACTCATTGTCAAAACTTAGAAATTGTATTCAAAATAGAATTTCAAACCTCATATACAACATATAGGCATGATAGAATAACTTTTTTGAAAAAACTTTGAACCAAATCAACATTGACAATGGCTAGCCAACTTTCATCTTAAAAAATCCATTTAAAATTTTGAGCCTCCAATCAAAAGTTATCAACAAAATTCAGAAAGGGACTAGAAGGGACATTTCTCTGATATTTTCAAACATCGTCTTTAAATTTTATCTACAATTTTTAATTAGATGGTCAAATCACAAGAAGATTTTTAGAAATGAAAGTTATATTGATTTTCCAACTTACACTATAACAAAACATGGTTTAAAAAAATTGTAGTCAAAATTGACTATGGTTTTTTTAGACCATGTAGTTTGTTATAGTGTTATTTCAATCTAAATTATTTTGAAAAAAAAATTCTTTGCTATGCCTTAAGTACTCTAAAATTTGACTTTGAACACAATATCTCCTTTTGACTTAACAAAGAGGAATTGAGCTCCTTCTAATTCAAATTTACATATCCCACATGGATTGTGTTACCTACTATTGCTCCACTTGTATAAAGACCTTGTATTCACTTTTCTACATTCTTGTAATAAGAGATCTTTTAAAACTTTGAGTCATAGTTCTCAAAATTTGTCCAAATTTCTTAAATATAGTTGATTCAATCCTTCGGAAAGTTACATTTAAAGTGCCAAAACTTAATTAAGTATTGATTTACAAAGATTGTAGTAAAATTATGTCATTAGCCCACTAATCACCAATGTTCTTGAAAAGTGCTCATGAGGTTTCTATTAAGAATCCAATGAATAGAAACTTTTAGACTGTATCTAGAAATTGGGATGGAAACCAAGTTGGAATGGTTTTCTAGAGACCTCCAAAATCATTTGATGTTTGTGATACTACACACCAAATCAATTTTGAAAACATATAGCCAATAAAAGGAAGTTCAATATGTACATCTTATTTTCATAAATGAAAAATACAATTTAGAATACACAACATTGTTGTAGGGATTGTTATCTATTTAGAAAACATAATTGGGGATCCTAGCTCAGGTAAGTGAAAATAAAAGAAATCTCTTGAAGAGATTTGGCTCTACAAAAGACTATGAGTTCTTGCATATTGGGGAACTCTATGAACTGTTAGTAGAAGTATGAAATCTGATGTCATGGAGCGATGGCCATGTCAGATTTTTTCTAAATTTTTTTTCTAAATTTTTTTTTCTACTTTTTTTCAATTTTGGAAACCGATTTTATTTTTGTTTTTTATATTTATGATAGTTAACATTAGTCATCTATTTCTTCACTGCTCTTGGAACAATAGGGAGATCTAGCTAAAAACGGCCCTCTATAGTCATCTAATGGTCAATGATTTAAGAAATCCTAATTATGCACCTATAGTCCTACACCACCTATAAACCTCAAAACAAGCAAATTTCCAACTAATCTAAGCACAAATCAACCTTGATCCTCAACTTTCAAATTTGTCATATACATTAGCACTTGAAACCCTCTCAAATTTGCCTTGTACATCCTTTCAAGTTCAAAAGTACCTCCCTAATAAGAATGCTTAGAGTCATAAAAATTCATTCAAAATTCATTCAAGACAACTATCATTATAAGAAAAAGCATGATATCCAAGCAAAAGAAAAGGCATGAGGGGAGATTTGAGGGCTCCGAAAGCCCGTTTCGGGACTGTTCACCAAATCGTTCATGTAATTGTTGGTTGTTGTCAAGCCAACAATTACTAAAACAAAAAATTTTAAAGAAAAATTCGGGATCCTGAAATGTAAAAAATTCCCCCAACTTTTTTTACAAAAAAAGTCAATGACGTGGCACTTTCTCGACCACGTTGGATTTTGGTTCCCACAACAGATTTTTGCAAATTATGCATTCTTGCAATCTGGGAACTTGTAGTCTTCTGCAACTCCAAAATCTCCTCTAATGAGTTTCAAGTTTAATCCCTAAATGCCTAAGCAAACATTTTGTTGTTGTTGCCTGACTTTAGGTAGAACTTTTGGTTAATTTTTTTTCCAAATTCAAGAAAAAGAGATTGGGTTGCCTACTTGCCTTTTAATATTTATATTCAAAACTAAGATCATTATTTTTAAACAAAAATTATAAGAAAAATAGTACAAAGTATTTATAGTTTGTTTAGTGTTGAAAACTTACTATTTAGAGAAAGTATTTGTCTTCTCACTACTAAATCTTATGCATTTTTTAAAGAATCAATAGAAACTACAATTTTAATCTATCAAAAAATCCAAATTCTAAAGACAAAAATTATGTTTTTGGTGAATTTTTGAAGTTGTATTTTGAAAATTCATTTAAAGAGAATCTCAAAATAGTTTAATAATTTTGACTATATGGATTTTTCAAACTTTTTGTGCTTCACATTACATTATCTTCTTTGATACAAACTACCAATAGTTGTAGAATCAATATTTTATAAGACATTTATGTTTTGTCCAAACCCCTTAGGCTAAGCACTTGATAATCTATAAATACAAGAAAGCTCCAAAGATGGTAGCCAAGCCTTTAAGTATCTTCAAAAAGGTCACATGGTTGCAAACAATATAGGACAATTGCCCAACCAAATCCTAATCCCTTTAAAAGGCTAGTTTCTCCAAGACCTAATGTCCCAACAAGGCCAATCCCTTGAAGAAACTTAACCCCATAATAAAGCTAACCACCTATCAAGCCTAACCATCTTACTACTTAGATCCAACTAAAAGGCATTAATTGCCTAATTTAACTAGTAGACGGCCCATATCATGACAACATACTTGAACTTCAAATATTCATGGTGTGTATATATATACACATTTTTTTTTTAAATGTCAATTTTTTTTTAAGTTCATGATTTTCAATTGCTAATGTGCTAAAAGTAATCTCATATATTGATTGCACTTCAAAGTATGTAGAATGCTTGAAATGATAAAAATAGGTGTCTCTTCTTTACAACCACAATCTAATTCCCATTTCACTAAGCTATGTGGTGAAACTATCCAAGTCACAACATTTATCCTAAAATGAAACACAAATTATCGGAAGGAAAGGACTTAGAAGTTAATTTTTGTGGACATAGACCATCCTTTCAAGGGTTTCATTATTCTTGAAACTTTTTATTTTTATTTATCAAAATTGAAATCATATATTTCCTATGAAATTGTCAAAATACATTGCATGGTGAACTGTGCATCAAGGATATTACCATGTACTATACAAAAATCAACAACACCACAAAGAGAGAATTTCCAACTTCTTGCAAAAGCACTCAACTGGCAAGTCCCTGTAACTACTTGAAAATTTGTTTTCTTCTGTCTTCCACAGGGGATAAATGTCATTCAATTCAAAGACCGTTTGTGGGGGCCTCCCAGCTGTTTCAGGGTGAAGCTCCATCTAAGAAGTTGCTAAGGCCCAACCCAGGTGCAAATGAAAAAAGGTCTTTCTTCTCCTTCTAGACGTTTCACTTGCCCATCTCATTCTGAATTCCTTTGCAATATGGAGACAACATGAGCCATGCTCAGTCGACTCTCTGCATTGAACTCCAAGCACATGAGACACAACTTGATCACTTGTTGCACACCTTGGACTTCGACATCCGTTAAGTGGAGTGTCAGGTCAACAAGTTCCAGAAGCCTCCTTTCCTCGTGCAGTTGCCACGCCCATCTGCTAACATAAATTTGGTCCGTAGGCAAGGTGAAGTCAATGTTGCGCCGTCCACTGATAATCTCCAAACACAAGGTGCCAAAGTTGTAGACATCTGTTTTGTCGCTCAATATCCCATGTAATACATACTCTGGTGCTATGTACCCCCTGCATGCAGTTAGAAACATTTGCACGATGTATGTGAAGAGCATGGCCATCAAAATTACATCCTAAAATTTGAACCTTAAATGGTAAAATATGGGATGCCAACCGTGATTCCTTGCTTTGGAATTTGAGGCCCCAAATTTCAAAACTCACATTTGGAGAAAGTTTTCAAGATTCACCTCTCAAGTCTCCCTGGATTTTGGGAGCCCAACACTAGGGTATTTGCACTATAAGAAACCCCTGTTTTAGGTGACGAGCCCTAATTTTTTATGACGGATTTTAGGTGATGTCAATGCTGACAACTCAAAAACTTTATGTCAACAAAAATGTCCAATGTAACATCAATGTTGATAGCCCAATGTTTTTATGTTAACATTGATGTTACATTGGACATTTTTGTTGACATAAAGTTTTTGAGTTGTCAGCATTGACATCACCTAAAATCCGTTATAAAAAATTAAGGCTCGCCACCAAAGATAAGGGTTTCTTATAGTGTTGACAACTCCAAATGCAATAATGGAGTAATACTGAGTGAACTTGACTGTTTGATTGGGCAATCAAGACTTGTCTACTAAACTACACGTAAGGAAAGGGAAGAAGAGTGAATAACTTACATTGTTCCTTCCACTATATCCAATGAAACATGACTCTGTTCATCTGGAAATAAAAAAGCAAGGCTGAAATCATCAATTTTAGGGTCAAGGTTTTTGTCGAGCAGAACATTCATAGCCTTGATTTCCCGATGGATGATTCTTGGATGTGCAAGTGCATGCAAGTAATGTAAACCTTGAGCCACACCCAAGCAAATTTTTAACCGCATAGACCAAGACACCATTTGCCTTTGTGGTCCTTTGTCTGTTGCAATAGGCAAAATATGAACTTGGAATGAGTTCTCAATTACAGTTGGTATAAAGTTGCAATGAAACCATAATGCAAAAGAGAGTAAAAATATTTTATTAACAAAGTTGGGATATGAAAATTACATACCAAGTAGAATGTGGTATACATTAGAATTATCCACATACTCGTAAACCAATAGACATTGTTGGTTATGGAGGCAAAATCCTTTCAGAGTCACTAAGTTTTTGTGCTTGATTCCTGACATAAGGACAACTTCATTCAAGAGTTCAAGGGAAGACTTCTTTATGACGGTCACCACATCTCCATTTGGCAACACACCCTGCAACATTTCATTGTCCACATAGTAATATTGTAAACTATGAACGTACTTAGCAGATGTTAAAAACAAAGTATTTACTTTTTAATTGTAAATTGCTATGATGGGAGTTGACCCAGTAGTAATGATGAAATAATCAAAAGTGATAGGTGCCATATACTATAGGATGCTTCATAGGTCCTACTCACAAAGGAGTCAACACATGAAAAAAACATTCAAGTTATAATTGGACTTTGAAGGAATAAAGGTCATACACAGTGAAGCAGTTGTACAAGTACAATAACTACATTTCTAACTCCATGCAAAATTGCAAATTGGTATGAGAAATTGCATTGTATAATGGGTATCAAATGCTAGTGTTCAATACCTTATACATTGTTGCTCCAAAGAAATGAAATTTCTCCAATTTCATATCTTGGTGAAAATCTTGAGTAGCAACCCGAAGCTCATTGTATGAGAATAAAGTAGGCTTCACATCAAATTCTTTACATTCTGCAAATAGTAGGGGAATTGAATCAAGACGAAAGTCAATAAAAGAAAGGAATAGAGTAGGTATCTAAAATAAGCATAGAGGTTGAAATTGAATGATGACAAAGGTACTCACTTTGTTGAAAATTAAGCTGCAGGAATCGACTTTTTCTAAATTTTTTGGAAAATAAAGCATCTGTAGACATCACTTGAGCGAAGCTCGACATTGTATGGCTCCACAAACCAACCCTCTAGTAGACACATTCCAATCACACATGCATCCCAATAATATTTAGAGCATGATCAAACAATATCATATCTTTGAGCTTTCTCATTCATATTTACAATGCTAGAGCAACAAGAATAACTTGAATCTTCACCAATTATTAACATCCTCAAAATGTATGTATGAGTTCCTAAAGTTCCTCTAAAAGTACAAACATAAATCTTGTCTTCATCATGTTGAATTGGCATTCTCAAAGTCAAAATGGTCAGAGTTGCGAGGTTGGTCATGTGCATTGATATCAGATTGATCATGTGCCCTATCAAACCATTCGAAGGCTGAAAATTTAACTTTCAATATTTAAACTAAAAAAGGCTTCATGTTAAGTCTTGATTTTCATTAAGAAAGTTGTATTTGGTAGTAGGCCCTAGCAAATTGATTCAACAAAAACACATCAATTTTGAGCCATTTAAACTTGATATGTTAATGCATCAATATATATAAAAGAGTTGAGTTTCTAACAATCCAGTGCGAACTTTCGAAATTTCAGTAGTTGTGCAATAAAGGAAGGATATAGGAACCTTCTTCGGCTCCAATTCTGACAAGATGATACTTGGGCGATCATCAGAATAATCGTCATCTGGTGGACTGGCTTTCTCAGCAAATTGCGAAATACCAACCGCTTCCTGTACAATGTTGCAATCAAAATGATGGAAAGAGCAAAATAACGATATCAAGACAACTTAAAGATGTCACATTTATCATTCAACATAAACATGTAAAACGAGGCCAAACAGATTTCGCATCACATGAGCACACTCGGATACTGGAGAAACTAACTAGACATGCGGAAATATCAATGATCATCTACAGCCTTACAAAAAATGCGCAAGGTGTAAGAATGGGCAGCAACGGTTTATCAGTACGGACCTTCAAAATTTTACATGTAGGAGTTAAACCTTGGATTCAACCCCAATATTCCAGTCATAGTAACTAAATAGAGACATCCAAAAAACTTGAAATTAGACAAAAGGAAATTTACCTTGGCATCATCTGTATTTAAGGGGACTGTGCTGGCACATTCTGACTGAGAATATGGCACTCTAGTGTGCTTTATCGAAACAGTCTCAATATACTCAGAACCCACGACCCCTTGCAAACCTCCAGAGCAAACCCTCAATAACTCCTGTAATTTGCAGTGCTCAAGCCTCGAACAAATTTCTGCAAAACCAGGTCGACACTGTGGGTCGGTGGCCCAACAGTCCCTCAAAAGGGCAACCAAAGCCTCGGGACACTCGCCAGGAAGTTCGGGTCGGACTCCCTGGAGTAACTCCTCGTACAACTCACTTGCGGGAACATCTTCAAAGGGCCTCTTCAACGACAAAAGGGCTGCGCAAGTGATGCCAAAGCTATAAGCATCTGCCTGGAACCAATTCACCTTCCTTTTCAGGCCTGGTGCAACTTGCTGAGCCTGAGGAAAAACCTCCGGAGCTCTGTACTTTGTGGTACCAACACCGGGTATGGAAATAGTATTAGACTTGGAGGCCTGCACTTTCGTCTTCGACATCCCAAAATCAACCAACTTCACACAAAAATAATCTTCGAGATGTGCAGAACGGGATTCCGTGACAACCACATTGAGTGGTTTCAAGTCACGATGAGCGATTTTGAGCCCATGGAGGTACCACACCCCACGCGCTATTTGGGTCATGATGTCGAGAACGAGAAGAATCGGAAATGAACGACTTGCCTTCGCTCGAATTAGAATCAACCTGTCCAAGCTCATCTCCATAAGCTCCATGGCTATGAAGCACTCACCCATTTCGGGATCGTTGCGACAACAAAAGAACTTCACAATGTTCGGGTGGTTCAGCTGCGCCAAGATGGCTGCTTCCTTGCGGAAAATATCATCCGCTACTCGACAGTGAAACTCCTTCCTCGCACAAGGAATGCCAAGCCATTCGTAGCGACACACACACCCACCAGAACCACTTCCAAGGACGCGCTGCAATTTCCAAGTCCCCTGCGGTTCAGTTTCATTCATCCACAGCAATGCATCCGGTACGCTCAAGTCTTCATTAATGCGAGCTGCAGAGCTGCACTCCAACTTCCTCAACAAATATCTCGCAAGATGCGAATTCCGATCATCTGATATGTCTGCTACGTGTTCAAGACCTCGCTTCAGATTTTCTTGATCTTCCAAGACTTCAGTCTCAGATGCAGGCAAGAACAAGGATGACTGGCGAAGGTCTTCTGCTGGAATTAGTGGCCATTCCCAATCTCGTAGAATATGTTTGCTGAGCTCGTAGATAACATTGTAACACAAGCCGACCTCGAGCAACAACTCTCGAAAGGCCCACTCGTTGTGAATCTGAAACACGGCTGCTCGACACCAATCTGTGGCGCAGCACTGATGGACAAGCAACTTCGCTTTCTCCAGTAATCTGTACAAGTTCTTCAAAGCTGGCCGAAAGAGAACCTTGAATGCTCGAGAAGGAGGGACCAGTTTCTGAATATTCCCCACGATTCGGACGAGCTTGGAGGTGAGATCCTGACACTGCCTTTTGTTCAGCTGTAAGCGTTGTCTGACAAGCTGTGTAAGGTCGTTCGCACTGTCCACCGAAAGACTGAAGTAATCAGCTTCGATGGACGACGAACTTGCACCACGTTCTTGGATGAACTTCTTGCTCATTGTTGTCATTTATCACCAGATGGGTTCAAGCAACTCAAGGGATCAGTTAATAAGACCAATTCAGAAGTCGCACCCTAAAATCCCAGGCTCGTCTCGATCAATTTGAACCTGCATTCGCGGTCTGGATGCAGTGCACTAGCATTTGATTCCCAACATGATGTCTTTACGCATTCCACAGAGCATAATTAGTGAACATGTCAGTGAGTCTTGAGGGACCAGGAGCAAAGCAGACGATAACCTAGACGATACAGCAATCTCGTGTGCTGATTTCTCCTACCAACAGCAACTGGTCCATCAGACGCTGGAACGCATGACTCGGGTATAAGTCTATGAGCAGTCGTCTCTAAATGGAAATGGACTTAGATGCTGTCGCTCGTAGGGGTCGTCGAAATCCAACTCGAACCGATATTTTGTTAAGGGCAAAACACCCATTGCCGCACCTGTTCCTTGGAATGGACCATAGATTCACCCAATTGTGTCAGTAGACTTTCCTTAATGTGTTCGTCACATGTGTAATTATAATTAGCTTAACATAGTTGAAGGACACATAGGAGAATTTGATTGGCTGAGTGCTGATTTTCGCAGGGTTCAATTTTTGGGGCACCTACTGGACGGTTTCACAGGTCTAGAGAGCCAACACTTTGAATATTTGTAGAAATTACATATTGTATCGAAATTTTTTTTTTGAATATTCATAATTTTCACTCTCTAATACTAGAAAAATATCATTTTTAGAAAACACTGCCTCCAACTATGCTGAATTCCTTATTTGCACAGTTTTGGGTGTTTCCACTGTATATAGCGACACTAAATTTCAAGGTGATGCTAATTCCCCCTCACAATTACGACGAATCGGTCTAGTGGAAGTGCTACATTAACCTCTTCGATACCATAGAATCAATGAGACGATCTAATGCCAAAAAAATCTCTCTACTCGTCCTGATTCGTACATCTAGGATTATGCTAGCTACAAGTCATTCAAGATACGGACTTCGGCGTGCTCAGATGTTCAAAGAATCGCTTAATTGAGCTACGGAACTCCCAGCCGACTCTCGAAATAGGAAGACATAACAGCACGGAGGAAATGAAGAGACGGAGACGGGCACACCATGAAATCCGGATGAAGAATTTCGCGCAAAGTTCCGAAAGCAGCACGTTTGTTGGGATGCAGAGCGGAGCCCGCGGTAGTTAATTTGGACCCCCAAGCCGTAACTAATGTGAAGGGCAGAAGTCGTCGTAAGTTGTTGCAACAAGAAGCAAGCTCTCCATTCAATCATCAAGCTCTCGATCGCCTAACCCTAAACGACACTCACAGGGTCAAGGAAAAAAACCCATCTGATCAAATTCAAGCATTGTGCTCACATGAAACGCGCTCTGTCGGAATTCGTTACTGCGGGTGGCCAGCACAAACCTTTGCTACACAAATTAGCAGAGCTGCGAGCAAAAAACTCTAGTGAAAGCGAGGGCAACGACGAAGGCGCGAGATGTGGACGCTTCATCGCAGTCACTCCTTCCACGAAAACCAACCCCAAGAGCATTCTGTCGGTAGGCCCGTTTTCGGATAATCCGGGTTGAGTTTGACAAGCATCGTTACAGTGGAAACACCCAAAACCGTCCAAATAAGGAATTCAGCAGAATTGGAGGCAGCGTTTTCTAAAAATGATATTTTTCAAGTATTAGCAAGTGAAAATCATGAATATTAAAAAGAAATTAGATTTTTCGGATACAGTATGTAATTTCTACAAATTTTCAAAGTGTTGATTCCCTAGACCTATGAAACCATCCTATAGGTGCCCCTAAAATTGAATTCTACAAAAATCAACACTCAGACAACTAGATTTCCTATGTGTCCTTCAATTGTTTCATCAAATAACAATCACACATGTGGAAAACACATTAAGGGAACTCTATTGACACATTTGGATGAATCTACAATCCACTAGAAGGAAGAAGTTCGGGAATGAGTGTTTTGCCAATAATTTTGGTGTAAAACATTGCTTTAAATTGTTTAAAAGGTGTATTTTGATATAGAAATGAGAGCACACAAAATCCTCCATTCAAAGTGAGCTTGCTACGATAATTTACCTCAAAAAAAATATAAGAATTTTTTTTTTCAAATAATTTTATTTTACAAAATCTAAATTCATATTTGCAATTAGAGACCCCAAATTAACTAGGAGACATTTAGTACATATCCTAAGCACAACACAAAATAAGGGGGCTTTTTTTAACTTTTACCTTGGAGAATCCAAAAATTATCCTCTTGGGCCCACTTTGAATGGAGAATTTAGTATCCTACACGGAAATGAACCCTAATGAAGTTTGACCAAGGGAAAATATGAAATGTGTTTGAAGGATTAAAAACCTAAAATTAAAGCCTCTTCAATTTTCACAAATGCAATGGAAAATTGCAAGAATCACTAAATTTTCACAAGCTTTCAGTTAGTAGTTTTGATTACTTCGAAAGGTACTTTCAATTTGGCACTTTAAAGTTCTTTTAAGTTTTGATTTATAAAAATATTATGAAATACAACTATTTTTTTTAAATGCATTATTCCATTTGAATGGTCAGAAGTAAAAAAAATAACCCCTAATCTAATTCCACACTATTTGTGCACATAAAATTGTTTCAATAAAGACATTATAACTAAAAATGTTCATTGAATGACTTTTAGGAGCTATAGAAATAAAATATGCAACTATTTATTCAAGATTTTGGTAATTTTTGGTCAACAAACTATGAACCTCAATGATAGAAGCACATTTCTCTAAAATGAAATAAAAAAATTCTACATTATTCTACCAAATAACCGTGGGTCATATAGACTAGACTTACTAGAATGCAACCTTGATGATAAGAATAATACTTAGTTAAATGTTGGTATGAATCCTATTACATAATAAAACTATCTATAATTATACAAACTATATTAATCTTCATGACTCATGTACATATATGAAAGAAGAAATTGATTTGGGTTACTAAGATATTGCCTCATTGGAGGCTCACTTTGATAATTCATATTTCTCTTTTGGTACTTTGGAAATCTACTTTTCAATTTATCCTCCCTAATTATATTCTCTTATTTGCAAAAGAAATTAATCTTAGCTTGTGAAAGAAGAAAATGAGCTCTCTTGTTTATATATCGTTGAAAATATGTGCTTGTACGTTAAGTTGTTCTTAGGTAATCACACTCAAATACATTCAAATAAATGATTGTCAAGTAATATTTTTCAAATTATCGAAAAACATTATTTTTGGGTGAATCTTCTTGAAAGTCAAAAAGTGATCTAAATACCCTTCTTATGCATTCATTGGATACAAATGTATAAACTATGAATAACAACATGTATTTCTCTAAAACAAACTTTGATCCCTCATATGGTGAAGGTAGAAGTCTTGAATCTTCAAAGGTGCATTAGTTATATTTGAAGTTCGCTCCCATATTTGTCCACTTATTGGATATCCTTGACAATGAAGAAAATATTCCAATTCTCTTTGCCGAATTCTCGAATCAAGAATGTCTTCAACGTCATATTCATGGTGATCGTCCATTTCAATGCTAGGTGGCGGAGGTTAGCTTCTTCTTGAAAAATTGGATTTTCTATAAAGGTCTAAAAGAGAAGTATGAAAGACAAAATGTATCTTTATAGTTGTCGGCAAGTCTAATCGATACGCAACAGCGTTGATCTCTTTTTGAATGCAAAACGGTCCAATCATTTAATAATCAAGTTTGTCACATAGGCGGAAAGTCTTGATGTTGCGTTGTAAAAGCCAAACCTTATCACTTTCTTGAAATTTAGGTTGCTCTTTTATCTTGGTATCAGTAGATTTTTTGTACTGAACTTGAGCATTTTCAAGATTAGCCATTATAAGAGAAAGGGGTGTTTTAAATATAGTCCTAGAGATAACATTTTAAGTAATGACCTTTTTTGGAGACTTTAAGTAAGAAATAAGTGTCTTTTTAGTAAAATTTTACTGAAAAGACACTTATTTCTTACTTAAAGTCTCCAAAAAGGTCATTACTTAAAATGTTATTTCTAGGACTATACTTAAAATATCCCTTTCTTTTGTAGTGTGCTTTCATTATTTCGTGTAACTCCTTTACACGTGTTGCAAAATTCTTTACTGTTGGACTCTCCCCCTTTTAAGATGGTAGCATATCGATTTTGGGATGATAACCGTAGTTGATGTAGAATGGCGTTTGCTGAGTTGATACATATATGCTATTATTGTAAGCAAATTCTGCTAGTGGCATCAAAGTTGTCCAGTCATCTTATTGATAATTGATATTGCAACGCAAATACTGTTCCAAAACTTGATTTTTTTGTTCAGTTTGACCATCTGTTTGAGGATAAAATGCCAATAAAAATTTGATCTTAACTTATAAGATTTCAAAAAGCCCCTACCAAAACTTGAAAAAAAATTGAGAACCACGATAAGATATGATGTCTTTATGTAGACCATGATAGTAGTAGACGTTGTGGAGAAAGAATCATATTGTTTTTTTTCATATAGTTGTCTTTTTACATAGTACGAAATGTGTCATTTTAGAAAATCGGTCAACTAGCACACATACAGAATCAAACTCGTTTGAGAGTAAAAGGTCTGTATTAAAATCCATAGAAATAGAAGACCAAGGCTTTTCCTGAACTGAAAGTGTTTGAAGCAACCCATATGGATGATATCAAAGGGTTTTATATCGAGAGTAGATGTCGTAGGATAATACTAAATGCTCAATGGTTTTTCATATTTGAGGCCATCAAAAGTCACGAAAAATAATCTCCAAGGTTTTATTAAATCCAAAATATTCAACGGTTAGAAGGTTATGTTGAGCTTGTAGAATTTGGAGGCGTAGTGATCCATTGCGAACCTAGAGGCAATCTTCAAAATATAGAAGTTGATCTTCAAATTTGAATGTACTAGAATCTTCAAAATTATTGGCAAGACGTTGTTTGATGTCAAATACAAAAGATTCAATGATAGAAGTTTTGCATACCTCATTTAAGAAATTAGAGTTGGTTGGGGCAGAGATATGAG
This sequence comes from Thuidium tamariscinum, assembly GCA_947034885.2. Classification (NCBI taxonomy): domain Eukaryota; kingdom Viridiplantae; phylum Streptophyta; class Bryopsida; order Hypnales; family Thuidiaceae; genus Thuidium; species Thuidium tamariscinum. The sequence continues at coordinate 15,689,388 of OX344756.2, forward strand.
ATACTCGTAAATAAATGTATTTGGACTTCAAAAGCGTTATCCGTTGTTGATCATACGTTGCTTCGTCTTCTTTAAGAATAACATTGGAACGTTGAGACAAGACATTTGATAACCCTTGTTGTTTTCCGGGTTGATGGATAATGTCAAAGTCAAATCTGGATAAAGATATATTTCAACGAGCTTGATGACAATTCAAAGCACGAGTAGACATGAAATATTCAAGATTCTTGTGATCACTGTATACTGTCACCTAATAGGTAACACCTTCAAGTAAATGTTGCCAGTCTTAGAAAGAATCTACAATCGCAAGCAATTCCTTATCGTAAATCTTATAATTGATTTCTGCAACAATAGATTTTCTTGAATGGAAATCAACAGGATGGAGTTTTTCGCCTTTGTCTGATTCAGGGTTGCCAGAATGCCCGGATGTTCCATGACATCGTCCGCGGGTCCCCGCACGTCATTTGACATTTGCAGTTTTGTACGTCCAGTGGTCGGAGGGACAAGCGGTCGGGCGGTCGGATTAACAATGTGTTGTCCGAGACTTCGAGTGTCCGTGGGATTTTAAAATTATATTACAAGTCCTTTTTATTTGGTTAAGTTGAACTGACCCCTTGCTTGGCTATTCAAGAAGATGTCAGAATTTTTTATTATTATAAATAATTTAATTTAGAAATTTTGAATTCAAATTTGCAATGAAAGACCCCAAATTAGGTGGGTGGTGCAGTGCGATAATTTGATAAGCACGAAAGAGGGGGCTTTTGTTTTACATACATCCCTAGACTTATTTGGAGAGTTGGAGACTTCAAGTAGTAGAGTGAGGGGCTTAGTTCATCCCGATCTTTTCTTTGGGAATGATGGTGCCAGAGTTTATAATTTCTAAAAAATAGGCTACTACTCGCCATATCAAAGGAACCTTCTTAATTTCTTATGCGATAAATTTTTCATTTTCCTTCCAAATATAAATGAATGCACGAGATTTAGTTGAAAAGTTGTGTAGATATGATTGAAACATGTTTTCAATTCAAAAGATGGATAGATGTACAAATAGACAAGGATTTCATCAAGTGTATTACAAAAGAAATTAGTATATTGATTGAATTTGTTAATCTTAAAGCAAATTCAAAATTAATTTCAGGCCCCAAGTGTAGTACTTGGAGGAGAATCACGTAATCTAAAATAAATAGTAGAAGGGATCCAATTTCCTTTGTGACTAACCACAGTACGACACTAATATCTAAAATCGAGGTTAGTATCATTACTGATGCATGGCACATTGGGAAAAAATATCCTTTGTCACTAACCACACTAAGCCCCAAAATTGAGGTTCATATAGTTAGTAACATATTGTGAAAAAACAATCCTTTGGGACCAAGCACATTAATCCCAAAAATCGAGGTTAATACTATTACTAATGCATGGCACATTGGGAAAAAAAAACCTTTGTCACTAAGCACACTAAGCCCCAAAATTGAGGTTAGTATGGTTAATGACATATTTTTGAGGTGTGCTTGGGATAGATTTAAAGCACACCTTAAGCACATTTTGAATCCTCTCATTCAATTTGAAGCAAAATAAATATTCAAAATGATGTTCTAAAGAAGAAAGTAAAAGTGTACTTCAAGTGTACTTGAAGTAGACCTTGAGCGCACCTCAAGCACATTTTTAATCTTCTCATTGAATGTAAAGCAAAATAAATTTTAAAAATAATGTGTTCAATGAAAAAAGGTAAAAATGCCACACAAGTACACCTCAAGGGTGATTGCAAGAAACACCTGTCCTATTTGTTGCGTTTGGCTGAGTTTTTTGGGAGTACTTTAAAATTTGAAAAATATGAATAGTCTATATACCTCTAAGATGAAGGTTTCCACCGAAGGAAATGGATAGAAAAATTCTCTAAGTAGGAGAACTTGAAAAGTGCCAAACCTCTAGAAAATACATACCTTCATGTTTTAATTAGGGAAAAATAGTAAAAATAGATATTTCCAAAAAATAAAATGTGGAAATTTGCAACAACTTTATAGAGATGGTCATTCACAAAAAAACCCACCAAAATAATACTTTATATGTTTCAAAATACAAGCAGAAGGGAGCTCACTTTGTAGACGTCCACACCTTACAAAATTAACTTTTTAAGAAAATCCTTCCATAGAAAGATATAAGTCTATTAGAAGACCATTTCATCCAAATTTCATGTTAAAATCATTAAAAAAAGGTATAGCTCAGGTATTGAAAACCCCTAAACTGCCAAGTGTGACATCCAATCGGGGTCTATTTTTGGATAGTAAACTATTTTTGAAAATTATGAAAAAATTATGGAAGGTTTATGATAGTTATGAGTACCTTCCCTACAAATTTTGAGTCAATCAGAGCTAAAACACAAAAGTTATGGCCAAAAAACAAATCAGAATGCGACGTGTGACACAAAATAGGACAAGTGTTTCTTGCAATCACCCTCAAGTACATTTTTAATCCTCTCATTGAATTAGAAGCAAAATAAATTTTAAAAATAGTATGTTCAATAAAGAAAGTAAAAGTGTGTGGATGTGTACCTGAGATAGACTTCAAGTAAACCTCAACACACTTTTATTTTTTTTAGGATTTTGGACCGAAACTTGGTGGGTTTTGGGTCCAAATTGGGTTAGTACAATTAGTGACAAAGGATTTTTTTTCATAATATGTACATATGAAGTTTGAGTACTTGCTTGTATTTGACAGCTCGTTTGATTGACTGCTCGGCCGTCCATCCATTCGCTTGTCCACCTGACCACTCATTCACCACTCCACTTGACTACTTCTAATCCTTATATGTATCTATGTAACTGCTCATTTGATCAACTGCTTAGTCGTCTGCCACTCTACCTATTTATACGTCCGTCCGTCCGCCCGTCCGCCCAACCTTGTACCTCAAGACCCAATAGAAGTTGAAGAAGCCAAATGATTGAATGACAACTTCCTTTCATGCCTTAACATGAATGCCCACTTGATGTCTTGAACTTTGCCTTGTAAAATGTAGTTGGTTTGTGAGTTCAGCTGTATTGATGCTGTATGGCGGACGGGTGACACTCCACTTTATCTTGTCTGTCCGTCTACCCCATCTCGCCCGTCCGCCCGTCCGTCCATTAAAATGCTTGCCCCTCTTTTGAGTTTGTTCACTATGTATTCAGTGTTTTAGAATTTTGAAAGTCCTCAAGTGCAAGAACATTGAATCCTGAGAAAGACCAGTTCACTTCCATTCTTTAACTGAAAGCTATTAAATGGTAGAGGTATCCAATGTAGTATGAATGCACAAAATGGTAATTCAAGTTATTTTTCCATACATTTACACTCTAAACCCTAAACCCTAAATCCAATCCAAACTTCAAATTGTATATTACTTACCAAAAACTTTGGTGCAATGTGTACAATATATTTGACCTTCAATTCTTTTTAAATGTCATTATTAAAATGTGGTACATATGTAGACCTTACTAACTCATTTATTTTGTTTTTTGAATGTTTTGTGGGATTTAGGGCATTAATTCTTGTTTGGCTTTGAAGTATTCTACATTACTACTACCTATACAAAAGTGAAACATTCAAATATAATCTAAAGATTGAAGTGTTTCTTTTGGTTTTGTACTTATATTGTAAAATGCATTGATAATTCAAAACACCAAAGTATACATCCTACAAGAAATAAATCAATCATTTCTATTATATCATTTTATTATTCTATTAAAAGATGTTGTTGAAAACAATTGAAATACTTTAATGTAATTTAATATGATATACTATAATAGGTCAAGGTTACATATTACATTCATATAGCAAAACATAATTGAAATTTTTATTGTATACTCTTTCACCTATATGTACATCGTAAGTTATAAGCCATCAACAATATATTGCATTTCAAAAATATTGGTGTTTAGGGAGTAAAAAATGAGATTGACCTTCAAATGTAATAACCAATGTTAATCATGTATAATAATCAATCAATATTAGACCTCATACATATAAATTTGTAATGTCTTTCTACATTAAAAACAATGTCATGATATTATTCTATTATAATATGGAATTGTCAAATATATATTTAGTGAATTGAAGGTTTCCTAAATATAGGTTTAGGCCTTAAGCCTAAGGGTGCATGCCTAATTGAAAGAATCAATATTGTTGTACTATAATTGTACAAGCTATTTCATTACATGTTAGATGAGATCATGAGATGGTGTTGTATTAGAATAATTGAAAAATAAAGTATGACCTATGTCGCTCCTAAAGTATTACAAAAGTCAAACATAGAATTTGTGTAGTATTAATGTTTGAAGGACCATTTGTCCTTTGGAGAGACACCTTGGATTTTGAGAAGGTACCAATAGTCTCATTTTTTATTTTTTTGTCATGATATTTAGAAACTCTTTTTGAAGATAGAAAAATTGATTGTCTTTATAGGAATAAGTTTTTTCCTCAATTGATGGGCAAGAATACAAAGTATGTCTACAAATAAAAGTTCTTCTCAAAATTAGGGAGAGTGGACAACGAAAAGGAATTTCAAAAACCATCATTTTTATTTTTATTTTTATTTATTTTTTCTTGCACATTACATTTTTGTCTATATAAAAAGCTTAGATTCATTTTATTTGGACAAGTGATGTAAAAGTTATAGACAATCCTAACCATCTTACTACTTAGATCCAACTAAAGGGCATTAATGGCCTAATTTAACTAGTAGACGGCCCATATCATGACAATATACTTGAACTTCAAATATTCATGGTGTATATATATATATATATATATATATATATATATATATATATATATATATATATATATATATATATATATATATATATATATATATATATATATATACACACACACATTTTTTGAAAATGTCAATTCTTTTTTAAATTCATGATTCTCAATTGCTAATGTGCTAAAAGTAATCTCATGTATTGATTGTACTTCAAGGTATGTAGAATACTTGAAATGATAAAAATAGGTGCCTCTTCTTTACAACTACAATCTAATTTCCATTTCACTAAGCTATATGGTGAAACTATCCAAGTCACAACATTTATCCTAAAATGAAACACAAATTATCCGAAGGAAAGAATTTAGAAGTTAATTTTTGTGGTCATAGGCCATCCTTTCAAGGGTCTCATTATTCTTGAAACTTTTTATTTTTATTTATCAAAATTGAAATCATATATCTCCTATGAAATTGTCAAAATACATTGCATGGTGAACTGTGCATCAAGGATATTACTATGTACTATACAAAAATCAACAACACCACAAAGAGAGAATTTCCAACTTCTTGCAAAAGCATTCAACTAAAAGCACTCAATTGGCAAGTCCCTGTAACTACTTGAAAAATTGTTTTCTTCTGTCTTCCATAGGGGATGAATGTCATTCAACTCAAAGACCGTTTGTGGGGTCCTCCCAACTGTTTCAGGGTGAAGCTCCATCTAAGAAGTTGCTAAGACTCAACCCAAGTGCAAATGAAAAAAGGTCTTTCTTCCCTTTCCAAACGTTTCACTTGACCATCTCATTCCGAATTCCCTTGCAATATGGACACAACATGAGCCATGCTCGGTCGACTCTCTGCATTGAACTCCAAGCACATGAGACACAATTTGATCACTCGTTGCACACTTTGGACTTCGACATCCGTTAAGTGGAGTGTCGGGTCGACGATTTCCAGAAGCCTCCCTTCCTCGTGCAGTTGCCACGCCCATCTGTTGACATAAATTTGGTCCTCACGCACAATCTCGTCATTGTTGCATCGGCCACTAATAATCTCCAAACACAAGACACCAAAGCTGTAGACATCCGCTTTGTCGCTTAATATCCCACATGTTAAATACTCTGGTGCCAAGTACCCCCTGCATGCACTCGGAAACATTTGCATGATGTATATGAGGAGCATGGCCATCAAAATTGCATCCTAAAACTTGAACCTTAAATGGTAAAATATAGGTGCTAACTGGCAGAACTATCTATTTCAAGCCCTGTAAAAATTAAGGACACCTCCATCCCCTCAAATTCCTTATTCAACGATGCTAGTATGTGAGCATGAACATGCGAGCATGTGAGCTTCTAATATGTATATAAGTAAATATACTACCACCTTTGAAGGTGTTTATAGTAAAAATACCTATAATATAGGTACCTATAGTATAAATACACTCTTATCATAGAAGGTTTCTATAGTCTAAGCACCTATACTATAGGTGCATCATCTTTGAGGTTCATAAGCTCACACTTTTATGCTTACATACTAGCAACCGTGATTCCTTGCTTTGGAATTTGAGGCCCCAATTCTCAAAACTCACATTTGGAGAAAGTTTTTAAGATTCACTTGTCAAGTCTCCCTAACTTTTGGGAGCCCAACACTTGGGTATTTGACAACTCCTAATGTAGTAATGAAATAATATTGAGTGAACTTGACTGTTTGATTGCGCATTCAAGACCTGTCTATAAGACTACAAGTAAACAAATGAAAAAAGAGTGTATAACTTACTTTGTTCCCATTACTTCAATTGATGAAACGTGACTTTGTTCATCCGGAAATAAGATAGCATGGCCAAAGTCATTAATTTTAGGGTCAAGGTTTTCGTCAAGCAAAACATTCTTAGCCTTGATGTCCCGATGGATAATTTTTGGATGTGCTAGTGCATGCAAGTAATGCAAACCTTGAGCCACACCCAAGCAAATTTTCAACCGCATAGGCCAAGACACCATTTGCCTCCGCAATCCTTTGTCTGTGGCAACAAGCAAAGTATGGAATTGGAATGAGTTCTCAATTACAGTTGGTGTAAAGTTACAATAAAACCATCTTGCAAAAGAAAAAAAAAGTATTTTATTAACAAAGTTGGGATAGGAGAATTATGTACCTTGTAGAATTTCAGAAACAACAAAATTCTCCACATACTCGTAAACCACTAGAAATTGTTGGTCATGAAGGCAACATCCTTTCAGAGTCACTAAGTTTCTATGCTTCATTCCCGTGAAAAGGACAACTTCATTCAAGAAATGAGGTAAACCAAACAAGGACTTCTTCACGGTCACCACATTTCCATTTGGCAATACACCCTGTAGCATTCCATTGTCTACTTAGTAATAATATGAAATATGAATGCACTTAGTAGATGTTAACAATGAAGTATTTACTATTCAAGTTGTAAATTGCTATAATGAGAATAAACCCCTAATACTAATGATGAAATAATCAAAATGGATATGTCCCATGTAATGTAGGATGCTTCATGGATCCTGCTTACAAAGGAATCAACATGTGAGAAAAACATTCAAGTTATAATTAGACTAGATGCACGAATATGGGTAATGCATGGTTAATGACAGAGTTGAACATGTGCAATAACTACATCTCAAATTCCATGCAAATTGAAATGCAAATTGTATTTTGTAATGGATATCAAATGCCAATATTCAATACCTTATACCTCTCCCCAAAGTATGACTCTCCCAATTTCATACATGGGTGAAAATCTTGAGTGGCAACCCGGAGCTCATTGTATGGAAATAAAGTAGGCTTCACATCAAACTCTTTACATTCTGCAAATAGTAGTGGAATTGAACCAAGAAGAAAATCAATAAAGGAAAGGAATAGAATAGGTATCTAAAATATGCACAAAGGATGGAATTGAGTGATGGACAAAGGTACTCACTTTGTTGAAACTTAAGTTGCATGGATCGACTCTCTTTAAATTTTTTGGAAAGTAAACCATCCATTAGAGAATCCATAGACACCAAACGAGCTAAGCTTGACATTGTATGGCTCCAAAGACCAACCTTCTAGTAGACACATTCCAATCACACAACCATGCCAGAAATAGTTAGAGCATGATCAAACATTATCGTATCGTTAAGTTTTATAATTCATATTTACATTGGTAGAGCAACAACAACTTGAATCTTCACCAATTATTAACATGATCCTAAAAATGTATGTATAAGTTCCTAAAATTCCTATAGCGATACAAACACAAATCTTAGCATTATCATGTTGAATTGGCATTCTCAAAGTCAAAATGGTCAAAGTTGTGAGTTTGGTCATGTGCATCGATATCAAATTGATCATGTGCACTATGAAACCATTCGAAGGCTGAAAATTCAACTTTCAAGATTTGAATTGAAAAAGGCTTCATGTTCAGTCTTGATTTTCATTCAGAAAGTTGTATTTGGTAGTAGGCCCTATGCAAGTGATCGTCTTTGATGTCAACAAAAACACATCAATTTTTGAGCCATTTCAATATAAAAGAGCCGAGTTTTAACCAATCAAGTACAAACTTTCGAAATTTCAGTAGTTGTGCAATAAGGGAAGGACATAGGAACCTTCTTCGGCTCCAATTCTGACAAGATGATACTCGGGCGATCTTCAGAATAATCGTCATCTGGTGGACTGGCTTTCTCAGCAAATTGCGAATTCCCGACGGCTTCCTGTACAATGTTGCAATCAAAATTATGGAAAGAGCAAAATAACGACATCAAGACAACTTACAGCTGCAGTCACATTTATTGTTCAACGTAAACATGTAAAACGAGGCCGAACAGATTTCGCAACACATGAGCACACTCGGATACTGGAGAAACTAACTAGACATGTGGAAATATTAATGATCGTCAACAGCCTTAAGAAAATGCACAAGGACTAAGAATGGGCAGCAACGGTTCATCAGTACCTTCAAAATTACACATGTAGGTGTTAAACCTTGGATTCAACCCCAATTCTCCAGTCAGAGCCATAGTAACAAAAAAGAACATCCAAAAAACTTGAGATTAGACAAAAGGAAATTTACCTCGGTATCGTCTGAATTTAAGGGGATTGTGCTCGTACATTGAGACTGAAAATATGGCACTCTAGTGTGCTTTGTCGCAACAGTCTCAATACACTCAGAACCCATCAAACCTTCAGACGAAGCTCTCAAAAATTCCTGTAATTTACAGTGCTCAAGCCTCGAACAAATTTCTGCAAAACCAGGTCGAGACTGTGGGTCGGTGGCCCAACAGTCCTTCAAAAGGGCAACCAAAGCCTCAGGACACTCGCCAGGAAGTTCAGGTCGGACTCCCTGGAGTAACTCCTCATACAACTTACTCGCGGGAACATCTTCAAACGGCTTCTTCAACGACAAAAGGGCTGCGCAAGTGATGCCGAAGCTGTAAGCATCCGCACGAAACCAATTCACCTTCCTTTTCAGGCCCTCCGCAACTTGCCGAGCCTGAGGATAAACCTCGGGAGCTCTATATTTGGTGGTGCCAACGCCGGGTATGGAAATGGTATTAGACTTGAAGACCTGCACTTTCGTCTTCGACATCCCAAAATCAACCAACTTCACACAGAAAAAATCTTCAAGATGTGCAGAACGGGTTTCGGTCACAACCACATTCAATGGTTTCAAATCGCGATGAGCAACGTGGAGGTCATGGAGGAACCACACCCCACGTGCGATTTGGGTGATGATGTCAAGAACAACAAGAATCGGAAATGAACGACTTGCCTTCGCTCGATTCTCAATCAAACTGTCCAAGCTCATCTCCATAAGCTCCATGGCTATGTAGCATTTACTTCACAATATTCGGGTGGTTCAGCTGCGCCAAGATGGCTGCTTCCTTGCGGAAAACATCATCCGCCACTTTCCAGTGAAACTCCTTCCTCGCACAAAGAATGCCAAGCCATTCGTAGCAACAAACACACACTGCACCAGAACCACTTCCAATAACGTGTTGCAATTTCCAAGTCCCTTGCGGTTCACTTTCATTCATCCACAGCAATGCATCCGGCATGCTCAAGTCTTCATTCATGCGAGCTGCAGATATGCACTCCAACTTCCTCATCAAATATCTCGCAAGATACGAATTCCGATCATCTGATGTGTCTGCCACGTATTCAAGACTTTGCTTCAGAGTTTTTCGATCTTCTCGTACTTCACTCTCCGGTGCAGGCAAGAACAAGGATGACTGGCGAAGGTCTTCTGTTGGAAGGAGTGTCCATTCGGGCCAATCTCGTACAATACCTTTGGCAAGTTCATAGATAACATTGAAGCATAAGCCGACCTCCAGCAATAACTCTCCGAAGGCCCCCTCGTTGTGAATCTGAAACACGGCTGCTCGACACCAATCTGTGGCGCAGCACTGATGGACAAGCAACTTCGCTTTGTCCAATACTCTGTACAAGTTCTTCAAAGCTGGCCGAAAGAGAACCTTGAATGCTCGAGAAGGAGGGACCAGTTTCTGAATATTCCCCACGATTTGGACGAGCTTGGAGGTGAGATCCTGACACTGCCTTTTGTTCAGCTGTAAGCGTTGTCTGACAAGCTGTGTAAGGTCGTTCACACTGTCCACCGAAAGACTGAAGTAATCAGCTTCGATGGACGACGAACTTGCACCACGTTCTTGGATGAACTTCTTGCTCATTGTTGTCATTTATCACCAGATGGGTTCAAGCAACTCAAGGGATCAGTTAATAAGACCAATTCAGAAGTCGCACCCTAAAATCCCAGGCTCGTCTCGATCAATTTGAACCTGCATTCGCGGTCTGGATGCAGTGCACTAGCATTTGATTCCCAACATGATGTCTTTACCGCATTCCACAGAGCATAATTAGTGAACATGTCAGTGAGTCTTGTGGAAATACTTGGAGGACCAGGAGCAAAGCAGACGATGGAGATTGTAATCTAAACGATACAACAATCTCGTGTATTAACCGTCGTACCAACAGCAAACTGGTCCATCAGACGCTGGAACGCATGACTCGGGTATAAGTCTATTTGCAGTCGCCTCTAAATGGAAATGGACTTAGCTTCTGTCGCTCGTACTGGTGGTCGAATTCCAACTCAAACCGATATATTGTTAAAATGGAGGTATTTCACAAACTTAGCACTTTCACGTTTAGACCGTGTGGTCTGAAATCGATACCAGTCCTAAAACTGATTGGAAAAATGGCGTGTAGAATACCACCATCTTAACAAAATTCTCATCTGACTTGGAAGTTGTGAAAGAAACTCATAAATAATGACAAGAACTTAAGCTGAATAGATCTAGGTCTTTAAACCGAAATTGAACCCTTCACCGCTCTTTAATTACATGCTCCGATCGGTCAGCGTTGCTGATAAGTCACACGTGAGGCAGTGATGGTTCATCCTAATCTGTACTGCTACACTGATTTCTCCTGATATCGCTTGTAGTGCGTGTAACACTAATTTAGGCAAAGTCACATTTAGGTTGAAATATAACTGTTCAGTATTAATTTCCACGAAAACAAATACTAATGGCGACACTAAATTTCAAGGTGATGCTATTCCCCTTCACTATTAGGACGAGTCAGTCTCGTGGAAGTGCTATATTAATTAACCTCTTCGATACGACAGAATCAATTAGACGATCTAATGCCAAAAAAATCTCTCTACTCGTCCTGATTCGTGCAGCTAGGGTTATGCCAAGTCATTCAAGATACCGACTTCGGCGTGCTCAGATGTTCAAAGAATCGCTTAATTGAGCTACGGAACTCCCAGCCGACTCTCGAAATAGGAAGACATAACAGCACGGAGGAAATGAAGAGACGGAGACGGGCACACCATGAAATCCGGATGAAGAATTTCGCGCAAAGTTCCGAAAGCAACACGTTTGTCGGGATGCAGAGCGGAGCCCGCGGTAGTTAATTTGGACCCCCAAGCCGTAACTAATGTGAAGGGTAGAAGTCATCGTAAGTTGTTGCAACAAGAATCAAGCTCTCCATTCAATCATCAAGCTCTCGATGGCCTAACCCTAAACGACACTCACAGGACCAGGAAAAAAACCCGTCTGATCAAATTCAAAGCATTGTGCTCACATGAAACGCGCTCTGTCGGAATTCATTACTGCGGGTGGCCAGCACAAATCTTTGCTACACAAATTAGCAGAGCTGCGAGCAAGAAACTCTGGTGCAAAGCGAGGGCAAGCACGAAGGCGCGAGATGCCGACGCTTCATCGCAGTCACTTTTTCCACGAAAACCAAACCCAAGGGCACTCTGTCAGTAGGCCCGTTTTCGGATAACTTAATCCGGGTTGAGTTCGACACCCTTAACCCCTCACCGCCCACACTCAAACGCACCGTCGGAGGAGGTTCTGAGGAGGGTCGAACTAAACACACAGATGCATGCTGCAAAACGGAAATTGACAGAAAGTAACCGTAGCGATGGAAAGTAGGCATACTTCGGGGCTCAAAGCAAAGTCTTGATTGAAAATCGAGTGATCAGATTAGCCGATGCGAAGGTCCGATTGGATCCGAAATCCGAAAACACACGGACTTTTGTGTCAGTGCCGAGTGCTTCAACACCTGTAGCGAGGGCTATAGTTCTCAGGAGGAATCTAAAATTGGTGTGAAGCAAGGAAAGCACCTCTTGCTTCACTTCCCAAAATTACAGAACAAAAATTCAAGTAACGTGATCCTGAGCGAATTTGTAATGTGGTTGAAGGTGGCTAAAACCACCGTGGGAACCGGTTGAGCACACTACCATGACCGGACGCTGAGGTTCCCACGGCGGTTCCCTGCGGTTACAAGTAGCAAGCAAAACAGGGTGACAAGTTCGACAAAAGTATAAAACCGAATTGCAACCACAAACATCGCTCATTCATCACAAAATTTGGCCATAAGGTCCTGTGAGCACATCAAAGGCCACGATAATGTCTGAGCAGCCCAACGTCCCCAAAAATTGTCACTGAGTCCCCGACTGAGTCCGTTCTACGACCTGTAAGTATTCAAATCTGCAAGGCGCATGCAGCTTGGGCAAAAGCTACCACGTAGCTAAAATTCACAAAAACTAAACGATGCTAACTACACTGGTGGTTGTCCTGTAAATGAAAAACAATATTCTTAGAATTCGAGGTCAACTGGCACGTTGTCGAAGGTGCAAGATCGACTGGCAACACTGTCGAAGGTGCAAGAATGCGGCAGCCTCGACGATCAAAGGTGTCGTCACTTTAAGTGCCTTGCAGATACTAGTCGACGTCGTCGACAGTGCCCTCCACTCTTCGACTCTGATCCCGGGGATGCAGGAGAAGTTCGCAACAACCACTCTACGCAAACAAACAAGAAACAACAAACCGTAAGATTACTGAGAGAGGCGTAAGGCCCACTTTCTCTGTGAGTGGAGCTTAGCGAAGCATGGTTCATCACAACACGGCAACCATTGGCAGGCTCTGCAAACGCGACGCTGTTTTTTTTTACAAACCCGACACCTCCGACGCAAACCACCAGGGAGCTGCACAGTATAATGAATGGCATTCGGGTGAATGTTATTCAAGCTGCATGTTCGAGGGAGTGAAACAGCACGCTCAATAAGAGACTTCGCCACAGCAATGTAAAAGCCAAGCCGTCCACCACTACACCTCTCTCCACGACGCAGCTGATCATCACGATATAGCACCCAAGCGTTTTGAAGCGATGAGTCCAGTGTAAAAAAGAACAACTTGTGCCACCACTTCCGAGAGTGGAACTGGGTTGGGTAATCACGTCGCATCTGATCGATCAAATCTACACCCTTCATATGTAGCTGATACTCCGCCTGTTGTGGACTTGTAGGAATTTCCTGCCGTTCACCACGTAACCACCGCAATGCTATGGCTTCACCCGTGGGATTTGCAGACGTGCTAAGAAAGGAAACTGGCTTCGAGTCATACCATGTCGTTGCTGCCATTTTGTGAGATTTATGCATACGCCAGAATAAGGTGCTCCTCGGATGGTCACCACGCTTCATTCCTTGCAAGATTGAAGGAAATCCAACACGTCTACCCTGCACCGTCCCAGTGGCAAAGATGCCTCGATCTAGTAGATTGTGAAACAATTGTGGCGAGGTAAAGAAATTATCACAGACCACCGTATGGGATCTGTGACTCAAACCGCTGGTCAATTGATGAATAACCTTTTCACCAAGCAATGATTCGACCTCATCCCCATTCTTGCCAAGGTAAGGAATCACATTGTATATGTACCTGCTGGGGTTTGAAACGGCAGCCCAACATTTTATACCATATTTAGTTGGTTTTGCAGGGATATACTGACGAATTGGGGAAAAGTGACCGCGGTAAGCTATCATTATCTCGTCGCAGGTGAGGAATTTTTCACAATTGAAGAGCTCTTTTGATCGAGTGACAAACTGCTCTAGCACCCATCGAACCTTGCCAATCTTATCGTACTGCTCAGCCTTCTTATCTTGGCACAGGGTAGAGTTATTCACGCAGTGAAGGCAACGGAAGAGGCACTCGAAGCGATCCCTACTCATAACTTGAGGAATCAATGCACACTTCCAAAATGGATCTTTACTCCAATAATGTCGAACAGACGGACATAGCTTGCAACCCATGAGAATTACAATACCTAAGAATGCTCGGAACTCCATAACAGTCGTGTCTTTCCATTTCGGGCCACCGTTGCAACCAGCAGGGCGACCTCTTCTCCTAGGGTCGTTTTTGTTAGTGCACTGCTGGCAAGCATATACATTCGTCTGTTTTACTAGTTCAGCTATTGTCAAATCATCCCACCATAAATCAAAAAAATAACGAGGGGGTTGTTTCGTCCGTTGGAAGCGTTGCGTAGGCCCAGGGCAAGGTCCCCGAAAATCAGCGGTGTTGTTGTCCAATATAGATGTCTCTTCTGTCCACTCACTATCAGCATACAAAGCTCGAGTCCTCTCAAGAGCTTCCTTCTGGTCTTGATGAAGGTACCCCCATTCCTTGTAAGCAACGAGGTCTACCTCTGCATCGTTTTCCAATGCATCGTCACTGACACTGAGAATTTCCCAATCAGAGTTTTCATCGTCAGAGGAATTACCTGTGAAGTCGCGGTATTCTGCCATCCATGATGCATCCTGGGAATCTGATGTCCACCCATCGTATTGATGAAGACTCTCGTAATGTGTACAGTCGATGGCTGTTCCATTGCTTCGCCCTGCTCTCGGAGGAGTACATTCGAACATTGGCCCTTGCCTATGCTGGCTATCAATTTGAGAGACGGATTCACCAATTGACATAGCAGTGCCGCTTGATTGGAGAAGCGCAGTGGTTGTTCCATCATGGATCGCTGAAATAAGGTGCGCATTCGGAGTGGTATGTCCACCACTTTGAGGCAAATGTGGCCACAATCGCCAATCCAAGCAAAGGCAATCGGTTACTTTCACCTGGTGGTAACCAACACCTCCACCAAATTGAATCCCAAAATATTGCACATCTCCAACCCATAGTGCCAACACTGGATCTCCAAAGAATGCGTCCAATCCTCCCCATTGCCGTGATTCATATCCAAGGGATTCGAGTCGCACCCACACACCCTCGGGCAATATTGTTCCTTGTCGGTTGTTGGGCCCATTTTCTTGACACGGAAGTGTGTGCATGGGAATTGGAAGAGCTACGTCTCCCAATAGTGGTGTCTCTTCCACTCCGTTATTTACATTTGCAATGTGTGCACGATCCAAATCAGGTACGAATCCATTGTCCACTGTAGTGAGATCAGGAATCCATTCTTCCACTCGTGCTGCCCTATCAAACGCTCCCTGAAGGTTCCTCAGTCGCCCTTGTTTACGTCCTTGAACTCTGTGGTTGGAGTCTTCTCGAGTTGAATTGGCCAATGGTGAATTTTGTGTCTGATTTTGAGGTGTGATTGGAGAGCTGCTGCTTCGAAGGTGTTGTGGTGATGATCTACCTCCAAGTGTCCTTGGGCTGTGCGAAACTCGAGCACGTCGGGATGGATGGCCGTGTGATTGAGGTGAATCCAGTACTCGCGCCCTTGGTGGTCCTCTCGGTCTTAGTGAAGGGGGGGAGGTGGAATTCGGCTGTATTGGTGGCGGAATCCACCCTCTTGGTGCACCTCAACTATGGGCAGCACGTCCCTTCCCTTTGGCACGACCATTCGCAACACCTCTTCCTCCACCTCGAGTAGCATTGTCTGCATTGATGAATTGTACTCCATCGCTAAACTGGTCAGTTGATACTGCTACCACTCCGTTGAATTGACCACCTGTTCTCCCTCCTCGTCGATTGCCTTGCCTTCCCCGTGGCCCTCCCCTGCCAAATCTTCGTGCAAGTGTACCTCGTGGAATCCCTAAATCGGACTGTGATATGAATTCCTCTTCGTGGTCATGGACGGGACTTACTATCTCCAGTTCCAATGTTGTTGTTGGTTGTGTGGTAGCTGGTAATTCCAGAAGAACTTGTAAATTCCCTTGTGATTGCAGGTCTTGAGCCCGCTCAGCAGCTTGCAATCTCGCCTGGGCCTTCATCGCCAACTGGTAAATCTGGCCAAAGCTTTGTCCGTATGAAGGCGTAGACAGGGGCAGGAATTCCTCTCGGATCTCCCTCAGAAATTCTTTGCTTCCAACCCAAAGCACGAGCAATGTGTGTATAACACAAATGCCGCCACCTAGAATTACAAGGATACTCTGTCCAAGCAAGCGAACTGGGCTTCTCCAACTCAAATAAGTGCCATTGATGCAGACAATTGACCACTGCTTGCGCAACAACAGGGTTTCCGCTTGCAGCAATCGCCCATTCATAAAGTGTGCATTGGATTTCTTGTACCTCATCGACTGTAGCGGCTCCATTATGCAAGGCGCTGGCCATCGTTGTATCCCGCCGCAACTTTCGTCCACGATCATGAGCATAGGAGGTGGGGTGCGCACAACCTCTGTTGGAACAGACCACAAGAGCTCCAACCTCGCAGAAATGATGGCCAAAGCAAAACCCTCCACTCCTCTCAACCATTTCTATACAGGACGAGTACGAAATTGAACCCTACAACAAACTCCGTGCACCCTCGTCCTCCACATTGTGCAACCAATCCAAGCTCCCATCGCAAAAACAGTAGGGAGAGTGGAGCTCTCCATGGAGTACCACACTGCCGTCCCTGTGCGGCAGCATCCAATGCCAACGGTCTGGGACCGGCAATTGCCGGTGAATTTGTACAAACCGCCATGTCCGATTTCAGATATCGGTTGATTCAATGAGTAGCTACGGAAGAATTGTACACGCAAATCGTCCGCAAACGATTTGAGCTGATTCTAAACTGAACCCTAATCCTCACCACGGCAAAGTCGCAACAATTTTCACCTTCTCCTCTGCGTGGAGACAGTCCGAATAATTCGCAGGGGACAGTTTTGGTCACCTCAGGCGGTGAGGGGTTAAAGGTCGACGCGGACGTCTGACGTCTGATGAATGACAAAAAAGCAGTCTGTTGGTTGTACAGAGCCACTTTTTCATTGGTTTTAAAAAAAAACATGATCCTGCTGATGTGCATGAGTATTGAGGCGGTGAAACAACAACTTTTGTTGTATTTTCAATTTTTAGTATCCAAAATTATTTCAAAATGGTAGAGAGACAAGTAACAGAACCATGTTGTCTTTGCCTAAAATTCTTTCAAGGTAGTTGAGAAAGAGGATTTTATAAGTTCTAGACACATTGTACTATTGTGAATAGTTGGCTTCCACCTCCGAAGCTTGACACTGTTCACAGCCCATGGTTATGAATCCGATCTTTAAGGATCAATTTCAATGTAAAACATTGCTTTAAATTGTTTAAAAGGTGTATTTTGATATAAAAATGGAAGCACAAGAAACCCTCCATTCAAAGTGAGCTTGGCATGATGGATTTACCTCAAGGAAAAACACAAGAATTTTTTATTCTTACAAATAATTTTTTTTTTCAAACTCTAAATTCATATTTGCAATCAAAGACCCCTAATTAGCCGGAGACATTTAGTACATATCCAAAGCATGATACAAAATAGGGAGATCTTTCAAACTTTTATCTTGGTGAATCCAAAAATTATCTTCCTGCACTTACTTCGAATGGAGGATTTAGTGTCCTTCATAGAAATGTATTCTAATGAAGTTTAACCAAGGGAAAACATGAAATGTGTTTGAAGGATTGAAAACTTAAAATTAATGTCTTTTAAATTTTCACAAATGCAATGGAAAAATTGCAAAACTCACTAAAATTTCACAAGATTTTAGTGAGAGGTTTTGATTACTTTGGAAGGTGTTTCCAATTTGATACTTTAGAGTTCTTTTAAGTTTTTATTTATAAAAATATTATGAAATACAACTGTTTTCTTTTGAAATGCATTATTCCATTTGAATGGTCAAAAGTAAAAAAATAACCCCTAATCTAATTCCACACTATTTGTGCACATAAAATTATTGCAATAATTATAAAAATATTATGAAATACAACTGTTTTCTTTTGAAATGCATTATTCCATTTGAATGGTCAGAAGTAAAAAAATAACCCCTAATCTAATTCCACACTATTTGTGCACATAAAATTATTGCAATAAATATATTATGACTAAGAATGTTTAGTGAATGACTTTTAGGAACTATAGAAATAAAATATGCAACTATTTAATCAAGATTTTAGTAATTTTTGGTCAACAAACTATCAACCTCAAAGATAGGAGTACATTTTCCTAGAATGAAATAAAGAAATTGTACTTTGTTCTATCAAAAAACCTTGGGTCATACAAACTAGACTTACTTGAATACAACCTTGATGATAGGGATAATACTTAGTTGAATGTTGGCATGAATTCCATTGCATAATAAAACTACCTAAGTATGCTTCAGATTGACATGGTGGATCTTTGAAGAAGGTTGGAACAATCTTAGAATTATTCATTTATCCTTGGAAAGTGACAAAGATTTTTTGCCAAGGAATTAGCCAAAAAACATCATATTGCTTAAATGCATTGGTGCATGCTTTGTTTCTATAGTTTTTGTATTTGAAATCATTATCTATTGAACAATTTTTGAACTTAGTTGGTAATTTTAGTAGGTTAAATGAGTATTTTAAAATAGAAGCCAACCATAAATTTATAATTGTACAAACTATATTAATCTTCATACCTCATGTACATAAAAGAAGAAATTGATTTGGATTGCTCACATATTGCCTCATTGGAGTCTCACTTTGATAATTTATATTTCTCTTTTGGTACTTTGGAAATCCACTTTTTTTTAAAAATTAACCCTCCCTAATTATATTCTCCTATTTGCAAAAGAATTAACCTTAGCTTATGAAAGAAGAAAGAAAGTTCTTTTGCTTATATATCATTGAGAATAGGTGCCTCTACCTTAAATTGTTCTTAGATAATCACATTCAAATGCATTCAAATAAATGATCATCAAGTAATATTTTCCAAATTATTGAAAAGCCTAATTTTTGGGTGGATCTTCTTGAAGTTCAAAAAGTGATTTAGATTTTCTTCTTATTCATTCATTGGACACAAATGTATAAAATATAAATAACATGTATTTCTCTAAAATAAAACCTTAACTCTCATAAATAGAAGCTCTACATTTTAGGCAAGAATCTTTAGCAATTGGTTTAAAAAAGGGTCACCATAAGAGGATTTTGAGTTGGTGTACAAGACCGCGAGTTCTCAGACTATAGAAACTCGTTGAATATTGCCACAAAGGCAATCTGATGTGGCCAAGAGATTTCCACATCAGATAATAATATTTAATTAATATATTAATAATTTTTTTCAATTTTTTTTCAATTTTTTTTTCAAATTCAAATTCAAATTATTTTTTAATTATTATTTAATCTGATTGGTTTGTAGACTAGGGAACAGGGCTGAAATGGTCTCTTGGGGCCCTGAAAAATCCTCTTATGCTATGTACCTTACTTTACTTCAATCATCGACGACTTCCTCTATGTAGCTTCATTTTACACGAGTGCCTAAGGGCTTGTTCACACTATAGCAAACCAAAAGCCCTCCTGAATTCTGAAAGCAAGGATTGGTGGAGCAATGGTCAAGCATGGTCCAAGT
This sequence comes from Thuidium tamariscinum, assembly GCA_947034885.2. Classification (NCBI taxonomy): domain Eukaryota; kingdom Viridiplantae; phylum Streptophyta; class Bryopsida; order Hypnales; family Thuidiaceae; genus Thuidium; species Thuidium tamariscinum. The sequence goes on from OX344756.2 coordinate 15,709,201, forward strand.
TTGATTTACACTTTGACTAAGGCGTGTACCATTCTATATATATGTTCTTTGGTTGGGCTCTAGTATATGCAAATCGACTGTAAATAAACAAACATTCCACCGAAAGTTGCCCCTATTTGAAATCCATCCTTCTTTTCCACCAATTTTTAGCAAATGCACAATTTGAGGAAAAATCATTCATATACTTGTTGATTCCATACTCCACACTCCACACTATGGAAGTCAACTAGGATTAGTATCTAGTATAGGTTAGGGGTTGCAAATTGTACTAGAATCCTAGTGGATTGCTAGTTTATTTTAAGAATTTGAATAAGTTGCTTTAGGATTTTCTTTTGTTTATGTGCATTAGAGGATTTTTGAGGCCATTATAAGACTGCAGGTTCGCGGACTGCAGGAATGTAGTTTCTGCCACGTGAACAGAAATCTGACATAGTTGAGAGAGTACCACGTCATAAAAAAAAAATTTTTGAAAAATAAATAAATTTTGGGCTTTTTTTCATATTTCAAGACCCCTGTTTTATTTTTTTTTCAGTAAATGTTGGCCTGATAGCGGCTAGCAGTTTGGGAACAGTTTCGGGGAACAACCTCGAAACAGCCCTTTGGAGGCCTCAAATCCCCTCTAATGGCTATTCACTCTCTGCCCAAGACATTGCACTGTTCTTCACTAATTCTAGTAATATAACATTTGAACTTATTTGAGGTACTAATTATCACAATATGATCAATCGATACCACATGCATTACTTGGCACTTAAAATCTTAGAAGTTAGAATCCAAAAATTGGTCATGATTTTTGTCACTCTCAATCTTTGAAGAATGTGCACCTAACACCAAGAAAGTTATCCATAAATTATGACATTTTTGAATGAATAGGTATATTATTTGTTTTTTTCTTTTTTTTATGAAAGTAATCTATTTGACATATTCAATCCTTGGTGTTGTCAACTACTACAAGAGGATGGGGTGTTTTAAGTATAGTTGGTTCTATTAGTAATGAACTAAATGGGATGTTTTAGTAATATTTTATTCAAAATCCATGTGTTTTTAGTGAAACTTTATTAAAAACACTCTTTTAAGGACATTACTTACAGGACTACACTATTAGGACAATACTTAAAACATCCCTTTTTCTTGTAGTGAATGGAATTTAATAGGTCATATTGAGATTTTCTTTTCTTCACTTTTGTTTGTAATTGGATTAAAAGATACAACATTCTTTACTAATTGTAGAACTATATTTGTAATTTGGCCTTGTTTGGATTATATTTTTTATAGCATGATTGATTGAATTATTCATTTTAAGACCAAGAAACCTCACATGAGTCTTTTATGTAATAATTGATTCTTGTCATAATTACATTGAGTTTACTTGATTTCTAAAGTATATTGTGGTGTCACTCATTTAAAGGTGGTTGTGGTGGCAAGAGAGATGAAAAGAAAGTTTGAAGGTTTCTAACTAGGTGGCACAATGGAAAAGATTGGTAGTGAAGAATTTTTGGAGAATGCTATGAAGGGAGTGGGGAGCAAAGAGTAGGGAGCAAAAATAATAAAAGAAAAATTAGAAAATGAAGGAAAAAATTTCAATTTTTTTATTAGGGAATATACTAAAAATTGGATGAAATGAGACAAATTGGATGAAGCAAATGGATGAAGTGTTTTTGAAAGTAGATGAAGATTGTAGATGAAGAAAATGGATGTAAAAATCGGATGAATGTGGATTTAGGATGAATGACAATGGATGAAAAAATGGATGTGAAATTTGTTTAGATAAGCCTCATGAGGGCCGTCTTGGTCTCGAGACAAGGTTGGCAGGAAGAGGGGGTATGTGGCTATGCGCCACTTCCCTATTTTTCTTAAAGTCTTAGCTAACTCAAATATAATCTATATGCTTGTGTTGAGTGTTTTTGGTGCATAGACGGGCCTCCCCGAAGGCTGTCTGGGCCTTGAGATGGGGTTGGAAGGTGGAGGGGTGGGGCATATGCACCACTACCCCATTTTTTTTAGGGTGCTATGAACTTTTAAGGTCTTTATTTGTGAACCTAGTGGTGGTGAACGTTGTTCTCATTATGTCTTTGTGGCATCATGATTGTGTTTGTAATCTTATTGTTGATTGTGTCTAGTGCTCTCTTGCATAGCTTGGCCCTGCTAAAGGCCTCTCTTAGTAGCAAGAACGCTTTGGATGGGCCAAGGTTATGAGACAAATGTGAGTCCAATGTTAGGAGGCGCCATGTGACAGTTTTGTAAGGTGACCTTATTTGTACTCGTTTTGCCCAAAGCATAGCTTTTGAGCTCAAATATGGACTTAGTTTTTCAACCAGACACTTGTCTTAGGATTAAACCATGGATTAGGAGTAGAGTACCATGAGGAAATGGTTTAGGGGTGAGGTAATAGTTCAAATAGTAAGAAAGTGGTTAAAGGAAACTAGTAAAGAAGTGATCTTAATCCTCCATTGCATTGGTTTTGCAAGATTTCTATTGTCCATATATTAAATTATGTACCTATGTGCAATACATGTGATTGAAATACTTAATCTTTTACTAAATTGAATGATCCTAAACCACTTAGCATATTGAAAGCATGGGTATACAACTTTGTATTGTTGCTTAAGCTTTCTTATGATTGTATTTGTATTGGTTTGTTGCAATTGTTATCTTCACTTGGATCCTAAACCAAGTCTAAGATTGTCCTTTATATTCTACGGCAATGAAGAGTGTAAGATGTCCACCCAGTGACAATTTTAGCTTATATATACTTACATATTTATAGGATCTTCAACTTTCTCTCTAAAAAGGTATAAAAGATCTTTTTTGTTTTTTTCATCTATTTTTTCATCTATATTCATTCACCTTCAATCCACTTTCATCCTCTTCTTCATCCACACTCTCCATCCATTTTTGAGAACATTTTCATCCATTCACTTCATCCAATTTTGTCCAATTTCATCCATTTTCCATCGGATTTCATCCATTTTTCCAATTATTGGTAAACTTTTTCCATCCCATTTCCCCTCATTTTTCAATTTTTCTTTTAATATTCCTAATCCCCACTCACTAATCCTTGCTCCCTACTCTCTATTCCCTAATCCCTGCTCCCTTTTTAGCAATACTAAAGAATTTTTGTAGCATTGGCATTATTATAGAAGCAAACATGCATTCACTATAGAGAATGAGATATTTTAAGTATAGTCATGTAGTATAGTTCTAATAGTAATGAACTAAAAGGGGTGCTTTTAGTAATATTTTATTAAAAATTAATGTGTTTAAATAATAAAACTTTACCAAAAACACTTCTTTAAGGACATTATTTAATGGACTATAATACTAGGACAATACTTAAAACATCCATTTCTCTTATAGTAATTGGACCCTAGTTGTGAAGCTATTTTGCATTTGTTGAATGATGATTGATTAAATAAATTAGGTTTATTTCTTATCCATTCTTTTATAATTCAAATTCTTCTTATATAGCAAATTAAATGATAGCCTATAATATATATTCAATGGGCAATTTTACTAAGATTTTGACTTGTAATCTTGCAAGCCCTAATTATTGTCTTCATTTGCGTTGTTGTAAATGATGAAGAACCTTTGGCACTCTCTATAGTGTATGAGCCTTTTACATCATTGTTTTTGTTTATATATATATTTCAAATACCAAATGTCATATCAGGCACAGTCAAAATTAAATTGAAACAAAGTCCAAATAAACTCACAATAATTTTGAAGAATCTGTTCAGTTAACTATCCTATCCTCTTGAGTATTGAGGTCTAATGTTCACCTTGTAATGAAGAAGCATTGAGTGAACTCAATTAGATGATTTTAGCATGAAGACCTATTCAACAAACATCCTAGCTTGAAACTCTTACCTTTTGGGTAGCCAACATGCATAGCATGTCATTCAAAATTTCAATACATGATTTGGATTTAGAAGAACTTTTATTATCACATCATCATGTAATTTACAACAAGGTGAATAAGAAAGAAATACTTGACTAATCAATGTTAAGGTAGACACTCATACAATGGTTCCTTCTGAATTGTGTCTCCAATCTACATTTATATAAATGTAGATAGGGCCCATGATAGGTATGAATAATGCATAGCTTTAATTACAGTCCACCATTAAGTTTTATTCATTGATAGACAATAATATACTTTATACTCTCTAAATAAACATGTTGATATTTGTTATGAGTTTTTGTATACATGAGGTTACAATTGGATACAACCATCTATTCAATATCTCATAAAGAACACAATCATTGAAATGTCTTTATCTCTATATTATGAAGAAAACAATTCTATTTTTCACTTAGAGCATTGTAATTTTTGGAAGAAGTAAAAGCGACTACAATAGACACACAATCTAAACTCTCTTTAATTGAAATCAATTTCTACTAGTATAAGGTAGGTGCACCTCAAAATGCTAGGAATTGGGTTGTTGGTACTTTCAAAGCTCAATAGTGAAAACTGAATTGAAGAAATGAAAAAAAAAGTATAAAGAGGGAATGGAACCAGGGTCATTGGAAGAAACACCGGTACTATTTCGTGTCACACCGCGAACCACTTTTTTGTTTTCCACTATAACTTTTGGAGGTTAAGTCCAATGAACATGAAATTTTTATTGAACATACCTAACTTGAAGCTTATTAGATCCCTTATTTTTCAAAAATTAAAAAAAATCATTTTATATTTAAAAAACATTTTCGTTGAGCTATCACATAAATACGTTTATGGTTACCATTACGTTCGCAGTGTCTAAATTAAATGATTTGAAAACGAAACTTTCATGGTCTATTTGCATAGGTGTAAAACCTACAAATTCCAAAAAAAAAAATCTAAAAATATATTTTTTTATGTCCTCCACATGAGTACAAATTTTTTTTTTTGGCTCGCAATTTTTGAACAATGATGATGGTTTTAAGATTGTTCTTTTGGTCAAATCTCATCAAAATCAACTTTACTCAAATGGAAAATTTTTAGTTTTTCTTAAAATTGATTTTCCTATTTTTTACAAATTTAAACGTGGAAGTACTAATTTTCATGAGATTTTGCACTTTTCTGGATTTCCTACTTAGAGATTTTTCCTATGCCTTTCCTTTCTAGGGTACCTTCTTCTTAAAGGTTTATACATGAAACATATTTTTCACTTTTTTTAAAACTTGTTTTTCGAATTTTAAAGTACTCCCAAAAAAAAAAAGTACTATTGAAAACGCTACGCTTTTTGCACGGTGTTTCTTGCAACGACCCACCATAGAATTTTTTTTTATTCTTCAAAATATGACACTATAGTAGGGGTCAAAAGTTTTGATAGTATAGTGATTGAAAATGCTCGTAGGTTGCACCAAAAAGGATCTATAGCATTAAAGAAGTTGCACGCTAGAGGTGGCATTTGTGTCAGAGAGACAGAGAGGAGGAAACCGCTCCAAAAATTGAAGATAGTTGTGTGGCCCATAGAATAGATGGCACTAAAGAGGCTTGTTAGACCTCTTCTCCAATAAGTTTTGAAGTTCTACAGGTGCTCATTTTGCTCTTATTACCATAATCATTCTCCTGTCATCTTAATCATGTTCATTAGGAACCATATTAAGAGTTGTATAGAGTTCAAAATATAGAGTTCAAAATATTGAGTTGTAATCAATAACCGCCATATACTAGTCACTAGCAACTTCTACCTTCAGTGAAAACCAATTCAAGACATTTTTTAAGTGGTGGTTTTAGGCATTGTGCGATTTTGGGTGTACCCACTATATATGAAATTATTATGCACATTGAATGTAAAGTTGTAAATTACTAGATAAACACACTAGACAATAATGGTATAGAGATTAATTAGCCAAGTTATGCTTACATTATTGCCAATTGGAGGTCAACCAAGTGTGAAAAAATCTTTGTTGTTAGGAAAAAGGAATTATGGCCCTAAAAAGTTCAAAATAACCTACATTATTGCCAACTACTCTTTTCAATACAAGCAAGTGTTGAATGTAGTAGGACAATTGCAAGAAACACCTGTCAATTTTGTTGCGTTTTCATGATTTTTTTGGGAGTACTTTAAAATTCAAAAATCAATTTTCAAGTTTAAGAAAAAATATGACTAATGTATATACCTTTAAGACAAAGGTACCCAAGGAAGGAATTGCATAGAAAAATTCTCTAAGTAGGAGAACTTGAAAAGTGTTAAGTCTCAAGAAAATACATACCTAAGTCATGTTTTAATTAGGGAAAAATAGTACAAATAAGTAAATAATAAAAATAAAAACTATCCATTTGTAACAACTCTATGGACATGGTCATTCACCAAAAAAACCACCAAAATAATATTTTATATGTTTCAAAATACAAGTAGAAATAAGCTCACTTTGTAGACTTCCACACCACATAAAATTAACTATTTTTAAAAATCCTTTTCAAGAGACGTAGAAATCTATTAGAAAACTATCTCATCCAAATTTCATCCTAAAATCCTTAAAAAAAAAGGTACTCCTTAGTACTAAAAGCCCCTAAACTACAAAGTGTGATTTTCAATTGGGGTCTTCTTTTTGGATAGTAAATTATTTTTGAAAATTATGAAAAGATTAAAGAACATGTATAATAGTGATGAGTACCTTCTCTATAAATCTTGAGTCATTTGAAGCCAAAACACAAAATTTCTGGTGAAAAAAAAAATCAATACACTCCATGTAAATAGGACAAGTGTTTCTAGCAATCACCTTGCATTTTGAGGTTTATTAATACTTTAATTGTAAAGCCCATCATGTAAAGTAGAAATGCCTATTCTAGGTATTATAATCTAAATCAATCAAACTCAAAACCTTTGTACTTGGGTGAATCTCCACTGAACAAATAAGGTTAATAGAGCTCCCAAGGGTGCACTCCTTAATTCTTTGATGTTGACATGTGAACTAATGAAGGATAATTTTATTTGCCTTAGACTTAAATTTTGTACAATTATTCTAAGTAAACTTGCATTTATATAATGGACTTTTAAACTTTAAAAATAATGAAGGGTATACAAAAATACAAAATTTCATCAATTTCTTTTTTTAAAGTAGCCTTGCCACAATTCCCCTCTAAAAACTTGAACTTTCCATAGTATACTTCGTATAATATAAACCCATGAGCTGTACATTGAATTCACAAAGGTTTAAGAATTTATGGGTTATTAAGGGTTGACTAGAATCCCATGTGCTTGTTGTACATGCAAATTTAAATGTGTATGAATGAACCCGTGAATGAATGATATTCTCACTTGCTAAACACTTTTGTTAGTTTAGTTAATGATTTTGAGTTGTGGGATGAATGGGGGATTGGGGTTTGGTAAAGTTTTTTTGAATTTTAGGGTTTTTGTTTATGGTGGCGGAGTTTTTTCAAATTTGCTTGAAAGTTTTCAAATTCATATTCATATTTGCTTGAGAGATTTCAAATTCATGTTCAAATTTGATTTAGGATTTGCAAGGATCAGGTGGAGAATTCAAATGCTTATTGTAACTATTTGTATGTTAATTGTTTGTATGACTTTCTACTATATTGTATTTATAATGAACACAGGGTATAAAAAATTGGCACTCAAAATTTTTTTAACTAAAAGATAGAGTATATGAAATAAGCACCCTTTAGAAATTTAAGTAAAGTAAGCCCCCAATAAATCCCAAAAAATCACCTACATAGCCCTTGAATAATAGGGGCTCGTTTGCAAGTGATCAACGAACTTTCCAAATAGTGCCCCCCTCAAGTTAGAGTTGTTGGAAAATTCTTTGCTTTATTTCTATTCTTAGTGAATCAATCCTTAGGACTCTTACCTTCACAAGGGGTTTGAAGGTTAAAGATCTTGAGTATGTCTTTTTTTTTTAATCTCAAGTATTGAAGTTTAATGTTCACCTCGTAACGAAGAAGTGTTGAGTGAACTCAATTGTGTGATTTTAGCATGAAGACCTATTCAACAAACACCCTAGCTTGAAATTTTTACCTTTTGGGTAACTAAAGTGCATAGCATGTTATTCAAAATTTCAATACATGATTTAGATTTAGTGGAACTTTTATTATCACATCATCATACTTTACAACAATTGAAGGTGAATTGTGAGGTGAATAAGAAAGTAGTACTCGACTAATCAATGTTAAGGTAGGCACTCATACAATGGTTCCTTCCCAATTGTGTCCCCTATTTACATTTGTATAAATGTAGATAGGACCTATGATAGGTATAAATAATTCGTAGCTTTAGTTACATTCTACCAATAAGTTTTATTCAATAATAGACAATAATATACTTTTTACTCTCTAAATAAGGATATTGATAGTTACTTGTTATAAGTTTTTGTATATATGAGGTTACAATGGGGTACAACCATCTATTCAATATCTCACAAAGAATACAATCATTGAATTGTTTTATGTTTATATTATGAAGAAAATTGTTCTATTTTCCACTTAGCAAAATTTTACGAATATAGATGGTAATTTTTGGAAAAAATAAAAGCATCTAAAATAGATACTCAATCTAAATTCTCTTTGAGATCAAATTTCTACCTCTATAAATGAAATTATTATATACACTCAAATGTAAACTACTAGATAAACACATTAGACAATTATAATGGTATAGAGAATTAGCCAAGGTTAGTCATGTTTACACTATTGCCAATTGGCGGCCAACAATTGTGAAAAAATATTTGTTATTAGGATAAAGGGATTATGGCTCTAAAAAGTTCAAAATAACCTACATTATTACCAACTACTCTTTTCAATACAAGCAAGTGTGGAATGTAGCATCTTGTGGCCTAATAATACTTTATTTGCAAGGCCTATCACATAAAGTAGAAACACCTATTCTTGGTATTATAACCTAAATCAATATTGAAAATATATAGCTATAGGAAGTTCAAATGTCACCATATAGTTGAACTTCACATATTCATAATACATTTGTACATTTTTTTTTAAGGTATCAATCATTTTTTTTAAACTCATGATTTTCAATTGCTAATGTGCTAAAAAAATCATATGATTGATTGAACTTTAAAGTATGCAAAATGTTTAAACTATTGAAAATAGATGCTTCTACCTTGTAACCACCATCTTACTCACATTTCACTTAGGTATGTAGCAAAACTATCCAAGTTATAACATTTATCCTAGAAAGAAACATACCATATGAGAGAAAGGATTTTATTAATGAAAATTCAAATCATGTATTTTCTATTAAGTTGTCCAAATACACTACATAGTGATCTGTGCTTTGAAGATCTTACTATGTACAAAAAGTCAACAACACTAAAAAGAATGAATTTCCAACACAACCTTCTTACAAAAGTGCTCAATCAAGTCCCCTCCAAAATGGAAGAAGAACTTGTATTTTTGTATCTTAAATTCAGCCTAAATGTCATCCAACAACCATTATGGAGGAATTTCCCATCTGGTTCAAGGTTAACCTACAAAAGATACTAAAGACATTCAGTGTATAATGAATAACAAAGCATAATTATTTCTATTTCAATTGGAAGAAAAGGACAATCTTTCATCTTTGAAATTTGTAGAGAAAAGAGATGGTCTTGTATAGTTGGGGACAAAAACCTTACAAATTTTTCACCAAAAATTTCAACTTCAATCAAGAAGCTCTAACATGCTCAAAAATGAATTGATTTTGAAACTACAAATTGCTTTGGAATTGTAATGAAGTGCACTTCTACTTTATAACAAGTGAAAAATGAATGATTTCAAATCATACAACAATTTGAAACTATCTACCATTTCATTGAGAACTATTGGAAGATGGTCAAAAAAATGTGCGATGGGATGAAGAACAAGCATCAAATCAAACAAAAAATTCATTCAAGTTTTATGAGATCAAGTATCTCTAAAGCAATTGTGAAGGTTCATTCCTAATATTTGCCATTGAATACAAGATGTAATTTTCACATATGTTGGCAACACTAAATAATAAATAGTGGATAGAAATATCAAACTCTTTGTATAGTTTTCAATTACATATGTGTATTTGTAATGATAATAAAGTAAACTTTAGTGTGATTCCAATGCAATTCCAAATTTCGTTCAATTTTGAGCATACATGGGCTTCTCAAAGTTGACCTAATCTCAACACAATGTAAAAATTCATAAGGTTTCTGTACCTAAGTAGGTTGATCTCAAATGAGTGTTTCTAGTTCATCTTTTTCTCAAGATGCACATGGTGACGAAATCTCTCATTTCTGCAGAGACCAACTCATTCTTTTGGAATCAAACTCCATCTGATGAGCTGACAAATGAGAAAAGGTCATTATCTTGGCCTTCCAAGCGTTTCACTTGCCAATCCCATTCCGCATCCCCTTGCAATATGGACACAATGCGAGCCATGCTAGGCCGCGTCTCCGCCCTGCTCTGTACGCACATGAGAGAGAGTTTGATCACTCGTTGCACATCTTGGACTTCGACACCCGTTAAGTGGAGTGTTGGGTCGACAAGTTCCAGAAGCCTCCTTTGCTTATGCAGTTGCCACGCCCATTCGATGATATAGTTTTGGTCCGGAGGCGCAGTCTCGTCAATGTTGCATCGGCCACTGATAATCTCCAAACACAAGACGCCAAAGCTGAAGACATCCACTTTTTCACTCAACTTGTCGAGAGCGCACTCTGGTGCTACATACCCCCTACACGTACTCAGAAAAATTGGCATGATGTATGTGCAGAGCATGTCATTCAAAATGGCATCCTGAATTCTAAACCTTAAAACCCAAAACAAGGGTGCGCACTGCCAGAAATCTCTATTTCTTCCCAATTCTAGCCCCGCAAGAATCAACGACCCTAACCCTCAAATTCCAAAGCAAGGAATTTGAGGTACCAATCCTCCAAACTTTCAGATTTTGGAATTTTTTTTAAGATTCACCTCCCAAGTGTCCCTGGCTTTTAGGAGCCCAACAATTGGGTTTCGACATTTCCTGAAGTAGTAATGAAGTAATCTTGATTGAACTCGACTGTTCGACCGTGCAACAAAGAACTGTTTGCCAAACTACACGTAAGGAAAGGGAAGAAGAGTCGTTAACTTACAGTGTTCCTACAAAATCATTCATCAGAACATGACTCTGTTCATCGGGAAATAATATAGCGAAGCAGAAATCACCAATTTTAGGGTCAAAGTTTCTATCGAGAAAAACATCCCTCCGCGAGATGCACCGATGGATGATTCTTGGACGCTCTAGCGCATGCAAGTAATGCAGACCTTGAGCCACACCCAAGCAAATCTTCAACCGCACAGGCCAAGACAACATCTGCCTACGTGGTCCTTTGTCTGTGGCAATAAGAAAAATAAGAACATGGAATTAGTTCACAATGACACTTGACCAGTGTGGAGTTGGACTGAAACCATCATACAGAAGGAGCAAAAGTATATTACTTACTGACTTGGGACATGAGACTACTTACCTAGTAGAATTTGAGAAACATCAAAATTCTCCACATACTCGTAAACTACTAACCAGTGCTCGTCATGAAGGCAACATCCTTTTAGAGTCACTAAATTTCTGTGCCTAACTCCCGAGAGAAGGACGACTTCATTCAAAAATATATCTATGGTGGAATTTGAAAAGGCCTTATTCACGGCCACCACACTTCCGTTTACCAGCACACCCTGCAACATTCCAATGTCCGCATAATAATATTGTCAAATATTAACTATTAAATCGCAACTTAGTGTTACTGCACTTGCCCCTCAATTCAAACATTCCAATGATGGAATAACTAAATTGATAGGTGCCATGTAATGTTGGATGCTTCACCACCCTTACAATAATCAAAGGAACTGACAGGTGAGAAAAGCATTCAAGTTATAATTCATTTAGGTAGGAATGGGGTCACATGGTATATCAACTGTACATGTTGCAATAACTAGATTTCAAACTCCATGCAAAAGCATATGAGAATTGCATGGTATAATGGGTATGGAATGCTAGTGTTCAATACCTTATACACCACCCCAAAGTCAAATTTACCCACTTTCATGTCTTTGTGAAAATCTCGAGTGGCAACCCGAAGCTCATTGTATGGGAATATAGTAGGCTTCACATCAAACTCTTCACATTCTGCAAATAGTAGTAGAATTGAATCAAGACAAAGTTCAATAAAGCTAGGGAATGGAATGGGTATATATAATACATACAATGGTATGCAAATGAGTGATGTGCAAGGTACTCACTTTGTTGAAATTGAAGCAACCAGGCTTGACTCTTTCTTAAATTTTTGGAATGTAAAACACCCGCAGGCATCACACGAGCTAAGCTGGAGATTATACGGCTCCAAAGACCAACCCTCTGTTAGAAACATTCCAATCACAGATGCATGCCAGCAATAATTAGAGCATGATCAAACAATATCATGTGCTTGAGCTTTCTCATTCATATTTACAATGCTAGAGCAACAAGCAGCGTGAATCTTAACCGAATATAGTATCATATAATTTTATAGAAAAGCTTTTAAAGTTCAAATAATTGTGCAACACATGCCTTGATTTGGAATCCTAAAGACCAAAATGCTCAAAGTTGTGAGTTTGATCGAACATTAAATAATATAATCCTATTGATCATGTGCAATATCAAACCATTCTAAAGGTGCAATTTCCTCTTTGAAGCTTTGAATTAGAAAATGCTTCGTGATCTTTCTTGCATTTCATTGCAAAAGATTCTGATTGTTAGTAGGCCATATGCAAATAGATCATACTCAATGTCAATGTGAATTTCATCAACAAAAAACACATCAATGTGGAGCCATTCAAACTTGATACGTTAAAGCATCAATATAAAAAGAGCTCAATTTTCAACACACTAAATTTCGATGTTTCAGTAATTGTGCAGTAAAGGGAAGACGTAGACACCTTCTTAGGCTCCGATTCTGACAAAAAAATACTCTGTCGATCTTCAGAATAAGCATCACTTGATGGACTCGCCTCCTCATCAGATACCGCAGTATCAAGGGCTTCCTGCACAATGATGAAAGAGAAAAAGAAAGAGCAAAGTCCCAAAATCAAAACATGCAATCACCTGTATTCCTCAGATTAATCAGATTATACAAGGTCAAACCGATTTCGCATTTCATGACCACACACTGAAATATTGGAGAAAGTAACTAGACAAGCGAAAACAAGAATCATGGTCAACATCATTAAAAAAAAGGCACAAGGTCAAAGAAATGGCACCCACGGTTCATCAGTACCTTCAAATTTATACATGAAAGAGACTAACCATGGATCCAACCCCAATACTCCAATCAAATTAGGATTAAAAAACGTCCAAAAAACTTGCAATTGGTCAAAAAGGAAATTACCTTGGCAGCATCTGAATTAACAGAGACGGTGCTGGCACATTGAGACTGCACATATGGCACGCTAGTGGCACACACAGATTGCTCATCAGACTGCTTCATCAAAACAGTCTCAATATACTCAGAACCCCCGACCCCTTGCAAATCTCCAGAGCAAACTCTCAATAACTCCTGTAGTTTGCAGTGCTCAAGCCTCGAACAAATCTCTGCAAAACCGGGTCGAGACTGAGGGCCGGTAGACCAACAGTCCGTCAAAAGAGAAACCAAAGCCTCAGGACACTCGCCAGGAAGTTCGGGTCGGACTCCCTGGAGTAATTCCTCATACAAATTACTAGCGGGAACATCTTCAAACGGCTTCTTCAACGACAAAAGGACTGCGCAAGTGATGCCAAAGCTATAAGCATCCGCCTGAAACCAATTCACCTTCCTTTTCAGTCCTCCTGCAACTCGCTGAGCCTGAGGAAAAATCTCAGGAGCTCTGTACTTTGTGGTACCAACACCGGGTATGGAAATGGTATTAGACTTGGAGACCTGCACTTTCGTCTTCGACATCCCAAAATCAACCAGCTTCACGCAAAAACAATCTTCAGGATGTGCAGCACGGGATTCCGTGACAACCACATTCAGTGGTTTCAAGTCACGATGAGCAATGTTGAGGCCGTGGAGGTACCCCACCCCACGCGCTATTTGGGTCATGATGTCGAGAACAACAAGGATCGGAAATGAACGTCCTGCCTTCGCTCGATTCTCAATCAAACTGTCCAAGCTCATCTCCATAAGCTCCATGGCTATGAAGCACTGACCCATTTCGGGATCGTTGCTACAACAAAAGAACTTGACAATATTGGGGTGGTTCAACTGGGCCAAGATGGCGGCCTCCCTGCCGAAAATAGCATCGGCCACTCGACAGTGAAACTCCTTTCTTGCACAGGGAATGCCAAGCCAATCGTAGCGGCAAACACACGATGCACCAGAACCACTTCCAATAACGCGTTGCAATTTCCAAGTCCCCTGCGGTTCAGTTTCATTCATCCACAGCAATGCATCCGGCACGCTCAAGTCTGCATTTCAGATATGCATTCCAACATCCCCAACAAGTATCTTGCAAGATACGAATTTCGATCATCTGCTGTGCCAACTACGTGCTCAAGCCTTCTCTTCAGAGTTTCTTGATCTTTCAGGACTTCACTCTCAGACGCAGGCAGGAACAAGGATGACTGACGAAGGTCTTCTGCTTGAATTAGGGTCCATTCCCAATCTCGTACAATACCTTTGGTGAGCTCGTAGATAACATTGTAGCATGAGCCGATCTCCAGCAGCAACTCTCGAAAGGCCCACTCATTGTGAATCTGAAACACGGCCGCTCGACACCAATCTGAGTGGCAGCACTGATGGACAAGCAACTTCGCTTTCACCAGTACTCTGTACAAGTTCTTCAGAGCCGGCCCAAAGCGAACCTTTAATGCTCCAGAAGTAGGTCCGACCAGTTTCTGAATATTCCCCACGGTTAGGACGAGCTTCGAGGAGAGATCCTGACACTGCCTTTCATTCAGCTGTAAGCCTTGGCTGACAAGCTGTGCAAGGGAGTGCACATCGTCCACAGAGAGACTCAAGAAGTCAGCTTCGATGGACGACGAACTCGCACCATGTCCTTGGAAGAACTTGGTGCTAATGGTTGTCATTGATCACCAGATGGTGAGCAACTCAATGGAGCAGTCATGAAGACAAATTCAGATGTCGCACCCTAAAATCCACAGCTTTGTCTCGAACAGTTTGAACCTGCATTCATGGCTTGCGTACAGTGCACTAGCATTCGACTCCCGATATGACTTCTCCACTGCAAACCACACCGCACAATTAGTGATTATGGTAGTGAGTATTGTGCAAATACCTGAAGGACTAGGGGCAAAACAGACGATGGAAAATAGTCTCCTGGACAGACCCCTCGTACCAACAGCGTCTCACCATCAGACGCTGGAACGCATGACTTGGCCATAGATCTATGACTTCTCATCTCTGAATGAGAATGGACTTAGCTGCTGTCACTTGTACCGGTCTTCAGTTTCCCACTTTGAATTTGTGAAAGAAATTCATACAAGATTAAAAAAAAATTAAGAGATCGAGAAAAGTCTTCAAATCGAAATCGAACCTTCCACGGCTTTATATATCTCCCGAAACCACACGTGATGTGCTTGAAGTTACGTGGATAGTATCCTCTTCCGTACAAGATTCCAGTTGTGATTGCCCCTCTGGCGCGCAAGATCCTATCTGTGTATCTACCAATCTGGGAAAGTAGTTTGGTTGTTGCTATAACCACCTGGAGTTTCACCACTAAGTGCCCAAAATGGCCAGTGTTTACTTCCATATCTATAGTGGAGTTTACAGAGGTCATGTACGGAGCTTCATATACGGAAAGCAATGAAACGCAGTATGCAAACAAATTGAGTAAGAAGCCCTCAAGGAAGGTAAAAAAATGTCCCAATAGAGAGAAGAGACCATGCCAAACATATTCAAACGACATAAACATAGTATGAAAGTTACCACTAGAGACTAGCAGCTTCCAAAAGTCGACATTCTAGTTTTGACGTGGTGCTGAAGGATTAACCTCGAAGCCATACGAACTCAAAAGAATGAAACGTTCGCAAGATGCGTTCGCCTCTAATCAAAGATAGATTGGTCTCCTCTGCACTTCGAAGTGCCGAACGAAAACCGGATTCAATCACTCCGTGGAGTCGGAAACTAATATACAATTCACCACAAATTTGAAACAAGTACTGACCTGGCAAGGTTACAGATATTGACATGGCTGTCATGTGTCGGCTGACTCCTATCATACGTGTGTCGGTAATCAACGCCAAAGACCTCATCAGTGCATCTTTCGACGCGTTGATTAGTTACACATGGAGGCAGGGAATCTATTCTTTATCATTCAATTCTCTTAATTAGCTACTGTACACTAGCCAATATGGACGAGCAACCTTCCTCACACGAAAAGGGCTTAATTTAAACACCCCCAGTGTTTACTTTTCATAGGCTTGGTCAAAATTTTGACTAGAAAGAAAATCAAACTGGAAGGATCGATTGCTTTATTCGATAAAGAATTAGGGCATTCGATACACGATGCGATCAATTAGACGATCTGCCAGAATATTCTATGTTCCTCCAGATACGTACATCTAGATTTATAGTACAAGTCATCCAAAATGCCGACGAAGTCACGCTTAGGTATTCAACCAAGTGCTCAATAAATGCTACGGGACTCATAACAGACTTTCGCAACAGAAAGATAGAACACCATGGCGAAATTAAGAGACAGATCGAGAGGAGCGCAAGCACACCATGAAATTCGGACAAAGCATTCCGTGCAAAGAGTCTTCAGCAGCATCTCTGTCGGGATCCAGAGTGAAGCCTGAGATAGTTCATTTCGACACCCCTGGATGCACCATGCCGTAAAGTAATTGGAAAGGAGAAGTCGTCTTGAGCTTCTGCAACAAGAATTACCACTCGATCTTCACCTAAACGACACATGAAGGAGCTTTGAAAAAAGAATGGCTTATCAATTTCAAGCGTGGTGCTCAAATTGCAAACGCTCTGTCGGTGTCGAAATCATTGCTGCGAGTGGCAAGCATGATTATATCCTTACTAAACAAATCAACAGAGCGGAGAGCTACCAGTTGTTGGCATCGAGGTGCAAGCGAGGGCAGCCACGAAGCTGCGAGACTAGAACACGCTCCATCGCTCGCTCCTAAACCAAGCAAAGTGCAACCTGTCGGTGACCGCATTTTTAGGGTTGGAAATTCACTTCTTTCATGTGACACGTTCACAACCAAAAAAGGGGTTGCTTTCAACATCGTTGGGGACTTTTTTTAATCCCTAGATGTTCAAACCTTAGCAAGTATGTTTTGACTATGAAAAAAGTGCATTGACTTGTAGGCAACCCCAATGAAGCACATTGTTTTATTCCCAATATCTAACTATGTGGATGTTTAAAGAGCTTGCTTATAAATAAGTGTACAAGTTTTGAGTACAAAATTCATAGGCATTGTGAGATTATAACAAAAGAATCATACATTTCTACATTTGGTATGCCTCAATGTTTCACAAATTTGCATATAAAAGTTTTTTGGGATTGGAGGTGACATGAACAACTACAAAGAGTTTCATCATGTTAAAATGTACTTCTAAGAAACTTTATTTTACATAAAAAGCTATCAAACTCATTACACAATTTACTTTATAATTGTTGAAATATAGTTTTTTTTTATTATAAGTAGAAATAACAAATAGCTCCAAACCAACACTTGCACGTTTAAATTTTTAATGACAAAAATCATGAAAACACTTTACTCTTTCTATTGAGATCATTTTCCAAAGCAAATGGATAAGTACAATTTCTTATATCTCAAATCAAGTGAAATTGGTAAGCTCTATGTCAAGCCAAGAAATGAAATAAAATTGGGCAAGCTTTACTCTCCACTAATGGTATATATATGCTTTTGAAGCCCTCTCAATAATTAAAATTTGTAGTTTCTTTTAGTGAAAAATGAAAATTTTCAAATTTCAATAGTTGACCTTAAAAAATTGCCCCCAATTTTTTTAAGATAGTAAAAGGAATTGAATTTTTCATATAGAAATGAGTAAAATTTCAAATTGGGCAATTAGGGGTTAATTACTAAGGTGTTCAAAAAAAATTCAAAAAATTGTTGAACCAAAATAAAAAGTTTGGATGGATAGTGCAATAAATTAAAAAAAATCAGCCTCATTGAATTAATGCTTAGTTATTGCTACTTTTCAATATAGCCTCACCAATGTGTACTGAAAAGTGGCAGTAACTGCCATTCCACAAGGCAACGTCAAACTAAAGGAAAGATATAGGCACCTCATACTTCAATTTTGAAAAGATAACACTCTTGGTAATCTTTAGAATGATCATCTCTTGATTGACTTCCTTGGCTTCATCAACTTGCTAAATATTGACAATGTCCTATAAAATGATGCAAAAAGAAAACAATCCAAATATCAAGACAACTTACAAATGCAATTCCATATTTTGCTCTGAAAATTAAACATGTAAGACAAGGCCAAACAGATTTCACATCACATTACACTGGAAAAACTCTCTAGACATGAACAATTAATACATTATTGATGGCCAACATGCTTTAAGAAATGCACAAGGGCTATGAATTGGCAAGCATATTCATCAATATCTTCCAAATGAGACATGGAGGAGATCCAAATTCAATACCCTAGTCATAGTAGTAACAAGAAACACCCTCAAAACTCAAAATTAGACAAAAGGAAATTTACCTCAACATCATTTGAATAATTGGAGACAATGAACGTATATTTATCTACAAGGACTATGCTGGCACATTGAGACACTAGAAGATTGTAATTGGCACAAAGAAATTTTTCATCAAACTGCATCTTTGAAACAATCTTAATATACTCAAAATCTGCAAGCCCATGCAAATTTTCAGAGGAAACTCTAATAGAGTTAATTGTAAAGTGGGTGGAATGCCAAACCAAGAGCCGGAGTTTGAGAAAAATAGAGGACCAAACTCCTTGTAATACCAAAATTAAGATCCAAAAGAGTTTAATGATGTGTTTCTTTTCTACTGTTCGCAATTATACCTCCCTTTGACACCCGGGTTTCCTTTACGAAATAACTCTACTCTCAAAAACTTCTATAGTTTGCATTGCTCAAGCCTCAAACAAATCTCTGCAAAACCAAGTTGACTTTGAGGGTCGGTAGACCAACAAAATTTCAAAGGAACAACCAAAGCCTTGAGACAACCTTTAAGAAGTTCAGGTTGGACTCGTTGGCATAACTCCTCATACAATTTACTCCCGGACACATCTTGGGAGGGCCTTCTCAATGAACCTCAACCTTCAACCTTGTCACATACATTAGCGCTTGAAATCCTCTCAAATTTTTGAGGTGCACCCTCTCAAGCTCAAAAGTACCTCCTCATTAGAATGTTAAGAGAAAAAAAAACTCACACAAAAAGAATATAACACAACTACCAATACAACAAAAAGCATGATATCCAAGCAATAAAAGATCTCAAGTTTAATCTTTAAATGTCCAAGTGACCATTTTTTTTGTTTGTTGCCTGACTTTAGATAGAATTTTGAAGTAGAGAAAAAAAATTCAAATTCAAAAAGAAGAAGATTGGGTTGCCTTTCAATATTTAAATTCAAAACTAAGATTGTCAATGTCAAACAAAAATTATAAGAGAGATAGCACAAAGTATTTACACTACAAGAGAAAGGGGTGTTTTAAGTATAAACCCTAGAGATAAGATTTTAAGTAATGACCTTTTTAAGAGATTTTAAGTAAGAAATACGTGTCTTTCTAATAAAATTTTACTTGAAAGACATGTATTTCTTACTTAAAATCTCTTAAAAAGTTCAATACTTAAAATCTTATCTCTAGGGTTATACTTTAAAACACCCCTTTCTCTTGTAATGTTATAGTTTGCCTAGTGTTAAAAAACTTACTATTTAGAAAAAGTATTGGTATTCTCATTACTAGATCTTATGCATTTTTTTACAAATTACATAGATCTTATACATTTTCTTACAAACTACAATTTTGATTAATTAAAAAAATCCAAATGCTAAAGATAGAAATTGTATTTTTGGTGAATTTTTCAAGTAATATTTTCAAGATTCGTTTCAAAAGAATTTAAAAGAATTTTACAATTTTGACCGTATGGATTCTTTTGACTTTTTGTGTTTTTCATTATCTTCTTTGATACAAACTACTAAGAATTACAGAATCTATATTTTATAAAACATTTAAGTTTTGTTCAAACCCCTTAAACTTTTATTTAGAAATTAAGCACTTAATAACCTTGAAATATAAGAAAGATCCAAAGATGGAAGCTTAGCCTTTAAGTATCTTCAACAAAGTCACATAGTTGCAAAGAACATAAGATAAATGCCCAACCAAACTCCAACCCCTTCACAAGGCTAGCTACCCCAAGACCAAACCTCCCAATGAGGGTTATAACTCCTTGAAGAAACTAAATTGTATAATAAATCTAACCACCTATCAAGCCTAAATCCAACTTAAAGGCATTAATTACCTAATTTTAGGCATCCCATATCATCACATTGTACTTGAACCTCTATCTATCAATTTTTATCCACAATTGTCAATTTTTTTAAAAATTCATTATTTTTAATTGCTCATGTACTAAAAATAATGTCATCTATTGATTACACTTCAAGGTATGTAGGAAGTTTGAAATGTTAAAAATAGGTGCTTCTTCTTTACAACCACAATCTAACTCCAATTTCTCTAAGCTTCATGGTGAAAGTGTGAAACTATCCAAGTCACATCATTTTTCCTAAAAGAAACACAAATCATTGAAAGGAAAGGATTTTGAAGTTGATTTTTGTTGTCATAGGCCATCCTTTCCAAGTACTCATTATTCTTAAAACTTTATATTTCTATTTATTAGAATTGAAATCATGTATTTCCTATGAAGTTGTCAAAATACACTACATGATGATCTATGCATGCATCAAGGATATTACTAGTGTGCTATACAAAAATCAACACCACAACAAAGAGAGAATTTTAAACAACTTCTAAGACAAGCACTCAACTGGCAAGTCCTCATAACTACATGAAAAATTGCTTTCCTACATCTTCCACATGTTGGCTAACACACACTCGTTATATTCTCCTATGTACACTGTTCTGTTACTTAGCTTTACGTTCCTTGTTATCATCGATCCTTTTAGAATCAGTTACTTTTCGTTCTCATACCTTTTTTTGGTATTCCAAGTTGTGTACATAAGCGACCTCCAATGTACTGTAATTTATCAGTCAATACGATCTCCAATTGAAAGCAGTTATTCTTTCTTCGTGGTATCAAAGCCAAATTGTAGTACAGATCAACTAGATGTTGCTAGATATTAGTAGATAATCACAAGAGCATGTTTCGTAGATTACTTGACAACGTGGGGATTGAGAGAAGAATGACAAGAAGACTAAAAGAAGATCAACATGAGAAGTTGATAAGCTCTACACTTAGAAGCAACAGAGTAAATCAAGATGGTAGATAGTAGAAATGTATCAGTGGGTGAAGCTAACAAGCTCACCAAACTAGAAACTATTACATTTGGAGTCTAAAAATGAGAGCAATCCTGAGACGAGAGAATTAGTGGTTGATCACCGATGAAAGGATTGAACCAAAAGTTTTTCCCGTAAATATCGGTGGAAGACAAATTACGGCCAACCAACTAGAGTCTATGAAAGCTAGCGTGCTTTCGGCCATGATTTTGTCAGTTAACAATGATATTGTTGACACCATTGTTGTTCATATAGATCCGGCACTTGCATGGAGAGCACTTAGAGAAGCATACCAGTCAAACAATCAAGCACAAATACTAACCCTAACAAGTCAGTTACAATCGTTACGATTGAGTGAAGGAGGTTCGGTCGAAGACTACTTGAAGAAGGCAAGAGAATTCAAAAACAGACTTACCAGCATAGGAGAAGCTGTCTCGGACAAAAAGATGACTCAAATCACTCTAAATGGTCTACCATGGAGCTATGAGAGTACAATATAAACATTGACCCACTTGAATGTTGCAATGTCTTTCGATCAGATAGCATCAAGATTGCTTACCGAGGTTCATCGTAGAGAACATTGAGCAATCCAATTGGGGGATGAAGAGGCTCTATCAGCGTCGTTTGAGAGAAAGGCAACTACACAAAGCAATCGCCACCACTGAGGAAGAGGGCGAGGATCGTTTCAAGGGCATCAAGGTAACTCTTATGGTCGAAACTCCTTTCCAACCTCATTTCCGAGACCGCCATAGATATGCCTCAACTGTGGTAAGCTTGGCCACATCGCTCGAGAATGTAGACAGCCTAGATAGCGTAGTTCATTTCCAAATCTACTAGTTGCAAACTCTACAAAATATATTGAAGATGCACTTGCCGACTACTGGGAAAATTACAACCTATGGTATATGGATAGTAGCACTTCAAAGCACATAGGAGCTGATGCACAAAATATAGATCAGGCAAGTTCCTCCAATGTGAGAATCCATGAGGTTCGTACCGGAGGAAGAGAACCTCATGCAATCCGAGGAATAAGAACTTCTATTGTCAAAACTTCTACGGAAGAAATAAAGTTGACCAATATTTAGTACGTTCCGAGTATGACAAAGAATCTTATGTCAGTTGAATCAATTGTAGATAGCGATCACATCATAGTATTTACAGACTCAATGTACTTAATACTTGACAAAGACAACAATATCATTGCTATTGGGTATCAAAATGTAATGAATGGATTGTATTGCTTTGATCAAACTTATGAAACACATAATGTAAACTCTTCAGTCTCTAGTTCTATCAATAAAAATGTTGATCCGTGGCGTAGACGTTATGGTCATTTGAGTTATTCAAGACCACAAAGTTTTTCACAAGAAAATAAAGTTATTGGATTACCTCATATCAATTTGATTTCTAGTCCATGTAAGAATTGTTTGGCCAGTCGACAACACAGGCAAAGCTTCCCAATGGCTTCATCAACAAGAGCATCTCACTCGATTGAATTAATGCATTCTGATTTGATTGGACCTATGCATTCTTGTACCTTAGGTGGCTCACGCTACGTCCTCATTTTTACTAATGACTATTTTAGGAAGAGCTGGATTTATTTCCTACACAATAAAGACCTAACCTTCTACTTCTTCAAAATTTTCGAAGCGCGAATTGAAGTCAAAACTGGGTATCATATATCAACTATTCAAACAGATAGAGGAGGTGAATTCTTATCCACACTATTCAAAAACCATTGCCAAGATCATGGAATCAAATAAGAACTCACTCAAGCATTGATTCCATAGCAAAATGGAGTAGCAAAACGACGAAACAGAACTATCATCGAAAGAACGAAGAGTATTGCAGCTGACAGCAAACTCCGGATTTACTTGTGGAGCGAAACAATCTCGACAACAAACTACTTAGTAAATTGAAGTCCGACACGAGCAAACAACGGCATGACACCTGAAGAATGTTATTCTAGTAAGAAACCATCAATAGCTCACCTAAAAAAATTTGGTTCTCTTGCTTTTTGACACGTTCCTAAAGAGAGCCGCAAAAAGATGGATACAAAAACTTTGAAGTGCATTTTTGTAGGCTATGATGATGCCAGTAAAGTATACCGCTTGTATGAACCACATACAAAAAAAATCATCCTTAGTCGAGATATAATTATAAATGAAAGCCGCATTGGCTTTCAATATATTCAAACCAATTCAACAGGATATGATGACCCTTTTCCTATAGGATCGGCATCAAGCTATAGTGATCATGATCACTCTGATCTTCTCATTAGCCATGATCTTGAAATAGAACAAAAGGATCTCCAACCAACACAACTAGGTTCTCCATTTGTCCCAAATAATAGCAAGAACTATGACTTGGGTATTTGTGATTGACTGATCTGGGTGATTGTTTGAAATTGGGAGTCAAATTTATATGGCAGTATGTGAATGTCACTTGAGAAACATCTAGTTTGCTATTGTGGCATGAAATCGAGTCTAAGAGTTAATCGTAATTTAATATAAGAGTAAAATTTCAAGAAGACATCTTTGGAGCACTGATTAGAGGGTGATCAAGTTGTTTGTTGGAGCAAGTTATGTGATCAATAAATTGTTAAGAGCGTGAATGGACTAGCAGATGCAACATCAATTTACCATTTGTGCAATTCCATAAACCAAAGAGTTCTCCTATTTTAATATTTTATTTAAGTTTGTCATTTAGTGAATATAATTTAGTTAACAAATTGTTTGGCACACGGATTGTAGAATAATTTATCGTGTTTAAAACTAATATGTAAAAACAATTTGAATCAAACTTGGTGTCTCTACTCTCTAGAAACTTGGTTGCAAGTCAAGTTGTTTGTAATAAGTTCTCTTTGAAAACAATTTGTGACTAGCAATTTGAATTTTGTTGATGAGAAAGTCATAAGAATTCAAATGGACAAGTTTTCAAGTTAAGTCTCGTTAATTTCTATAGAGTATCATGATAGATAAGGTTTGATACATAAGCCAATTATTGACAATTACTCTTCAAAATGTACCTTTGAGTGTAGTCTAATAGATGATTTATTAAGACTAATTGACAAAGGATTCAACCAAGCGAGTAGTCATAGAAAGATTAGATACCCAATACAAACCAAAGCTATAGGTCTAGTCTATAGAATTTGGAATCGTGACAATTTGCCTCAAACTTGGTATTTGATGAGTTTGACAATAAGTATGGTCGTTTGGTCAATTTGTTGACAAATTACTTTCTAATCATTGCGAGTCATACAAATTGCCATTAATTACTACTATCAATATTTTAAGTTGAAAACCAATTGATCATTTGATGTAGAATTGTGCAGAAATAAAGAAATGGTGACAATTGCATCGGGAATTGCATATATAGTGATGCCTTGTATTAGATAGGGACAAATTGCCTAAGAGTTAGGATTGATTTGTTACTCATCTAAATTTGTGATTAGGCTATGTAAGTAGTGACTGGAGAAATTGCCATGGTAGAAGAACTTCATGGTAATTAAGGAATTTGGCCAAATGAGCCTTGTTGCAATGATTACGTTAGATAGTGCATGTAGGAGACAAATCCCTACATATACTTGACAAATTGCCAAAGCCCTTTTTAGCATACTAGGCAGGATTGAGATAGCAATCATGCGTCTATAGCATTATTAATCGAGGGTGATTGCAAGAAACACTTGTCCTTTAATTTTTTTGTCCCCTTGACCTCTATTAGGTAGTTTTTTGCTCATAACTTTTTCATCTTTTGCCCTATCAACTTGAAATTTGTAATGAAGGTGCACACAAAAGTTTCATATCTTGTGTAATTTTTTTAATTTAAAAAAATATATTTTACTATTTTTAAACTGCCCCCAATTGGTGGTCTACCTTGGCCATTTTGGGGGGTTTTAGTCCTATTTTTGACTCAAAAATCCGAATTTAAAGCCACAAATTGGACAAGTTGGAGGTCTACTAACATTTCAAGGATTGACAGTGAGTTTTTATAAAAATAGTAAAATTTCTATTGTCTACACGGGGTCAAAGTGACCTTCTTTTGCACAGACGCTATGAAGAGGAAAAAACATTTTTAGAAGAATTTTTTGTTGCAATGTGAGCACAATTTTGTTTAGAAAAATGAATTTTTGTAAAATAATTTTTTGATTTTTTTTAAATATTGAAAATAAGAAGTCCCACAAACCCTTTTTCTGCTATTTTTTGCTCCCTATAGCCTTTGAAGTACTTTGAAGTAGTCTATAGTACTACATAATACTACATAGTACTACACTAATGGCCCAGATTTGTAGGCGGTCGAAATCGACGGTTGAGATTTGTAGGCGCACGTCAAACACGTTGTATTGTCAGGATTGCGTAGTATTGCTAGTACTATGTCCAAAAACATGAAGTGTTTCTTGCAATCACCCTAGACTAACGACAAAATTATTTCTTAGGAATAAGAGTGAATCCCCAAATTTTCCATTAAGTTGTCTTATTTTGTGAAATTAGTTAGTTTATTTCAATTCATTCTAATTTGTCTATGACTTTAGCCACAATATGTTAGACTACTTGACCATTCCCTAGATATTGAATCCCTATACTATAGTCCTAGGTTTTGGAAAAATAGACAAAATCTAGACTACAAAAAGCTTCTACAAGAGATACTCAATCTAAATAGTCTTTAATTGAGATCAATTTCTACAAGTATATATGAAATTATTATATACATTCAATGTAAGGTTGTAAATTACCAGATAATTACACTAGACAATAATGGTATAGAGAATTGCCCAAGTCATGCTTACATTATTGTCATTTGGACACTAACCAAGTGTAAAAGAATGTTTGTTGTTAGAAAAAAATGATTACGGCCCTAAAAAGTTGGGACCCTACATTATTGCCAACTACTCTTTTTAATACAAGCAAGTGTTGAATGTAGCATTTTGAGGCCTATTAATACTTGATTTACAAGGCCCATCACATAAGGTAGAAACACCTATTCTTGGTATTATAACCTAAATCAATTTTGAAAACATATAGCTATAGGAAGTTCAAAATGTCACTACATAGTTGAACTTCAAGGTGAAAGCACTACAAAAAATCCCTATCCTAAATGACTGCACGAAGTGACTACAAAATGATTGGATGTCCGGAACAACTAAAGAATGATTGCAAATTCTGTAATTGCACCAAGGCTACATTGTCTAAGTGTTTAAATCATTTTTCATTCATTTTGAACGACTTGCAGATGAAGTAGTGATGAAGTGTGACATTCACTACAACTATTAATTCAAGATAACATTGACAATATTAGAGGGGAGTTAGGGGCATCCAATATGGATGTTGAAGTCATTAATAGTGACTGCAGCCAACTATTGCGTGATTGTAAAATGACTTAAATGTTTTTTTAAGCCAAACCAAGATTTTTGTAGAAAAAACTAATAGGACAGTTTGTTGATGTGGACTTTAGTCATTTCTGTGTGACTTTAGTCAATTTTTTATTTTTATTTTTTTCGTAGTTGCACCATGGGGGTGCAAAACTTGCAGCCTTTTTTAGAGCTGAAATTTTTCCTAATAATAAATTCAACTTGTAAATTTGAACTTTGATTGATAATAATCTTAGATTTCTATTGTTGAAAACTTTCACCTCAAATAATATATAATATGACTTTCAGGAAGATTGAAAAATGAAGGGAAATGACTCATATTGAGATGTAGTCCAACTCAAATACTTATTGAAAATACATTTTGTTGAACATTGCATAAATATTCAAGAAGTAGAGGATCCAAAGTCTTTATTGCATATGATTTGCCAACAATATAAATACATGGAGTGCTTCTCCTACAGTAGGTTTATCAATAGAATTAAAAAACAAAAGAAGTCTTGTATTCTAGAAGAAGATGTTTAAGAATAAATGAATAAGATAAAGTGATGCATTGTTGGTGGTCTTTTTCTTTGTTCGTGTATACTATTTTTTTCTTTAGAGTTCATTTTTATGATTTATTTAAATTCCGATCAATATGCCACCAATACTTCTAGAAATGTGTGCCATTATTATTGCATGAGTTTGGAACACTTCATATGATTTACATTTGAAATATTAAAATTTTCAATAAACATACACTAAGGTATTTAGAAAAGACCCAATAGTAATTAGTAAGTCCCATTTTTCACTCTGGTTCTACTACAAAATGACTTTGTGTGACTACAAAACAACTACTCAAAAGTCTAGTACTCTTCCTATGTCAATCCTTTTCAAATCTTTCAACAAATTTGTCTATAATTTTTTATTTAAGGCTCAAAATCTGAAACGGATTTTTGAAGGTGAAAGTGACAATTACCTTCTAACTTTCATTAGTTCAAAGTTTAAAAAAAAAATTCATATACTATGCCTCAATGAGGTTCAAAATATT
This sequence comes from Thuidium tamariscinum, assembly GCA_947034885.2. Lineage (NCBI taxonomy): Eukaryota > Viridiplantae > Streptophyta > Bryopsida > Hypnales > Thuidiaceae > Thuidium > Thuidium tamariscinum. Next base: position 15,736,996 of record OX344756.2, read on the forward strand.
ATTTGTAATGCAATTCCTGTGTTTTACATATCCCACAAGCTTTGTCTTGCCAACTACTATCCTCCTTCTATAAAAGGCTTATCATTTCTTCTATTCATACTCACACATTAAATTGCTTTGGAATGATGCATGGCATATGGTGTATGGTATATTGTATATGGTGAATTGTGTATGGCATATGGTGTATTGTATATGGTGTATTGTATGTAGTATATTGTGCAATACAAAATTTTTGTATATGGTGTATTGTATGTGGTATATTGTGTAATACAAATTTTTTGTGTATGGTATATCGTTGTAAAATTTTGAATGTATTCATATATGACTATGGAGTGACTACTTCCCATATAATTATTAATATATTTCTTTTGCACACATTGCCACAAAATAAAATTGCATTTATCATCTTTATATAGTGATCTCAACCCTAACTCCAAATTCCTTAAAAATGATTGTGGAATGACTGTGGAATGACTTCATTGCCACTAATTCTTGAATGACTACATAATCAATTCGCAATGACTTCTATGTGACTCTAATGTGGATGTCTACGTCAACAACACTCAAACTACATTACAACTGCAAAATGACTAAATAATGACTTCACAATGACTTCACAATGACTTCACAATGACTCTGACGTCAACAACATATTGATTATTCATAATACCAAAATGACTTCATAATGACTTCGTAGTCACTTCGTAGTGACTCTGACGTGGATGTCTACATCAGTAGTACTCGAACTTGCCAATGACTCCATGGTGGTTGCAGAGTGACTCTGAAATTGCTGACGTCATGCTACTTCTCAAAAAATTTGGAGTAGAATGGGCAACTATCCACAATTTCTCCCCCACTTGCCCGAAAATTCCCTCTGCCACGTAGACTTGGGATAGCCATTTTTCATCCAAGTCCATCAACTGATTAGTGATAATATAGTGAGTTATAGCCGAGTCACTACCTTGTCCACAATGACTTGGGGGCCGGCAGTCACGACGGAGTCAAAAATATCCTAGATGACTGTGAGGGAGTCATTTATCGCAGTCATTTAGGATAGGTTTTTTTGTAGTGGATAATACAGTGAGTTATAGCCGAGTCACTACCTTGTCCATAATGACTTAGGGGCCGACAGTCACGACAGACTCAAAAATATCCTAAATGACTATAAGGGAGTCATTTATCGCAGTCATTTAGGATAGGTTTTTTTTGTAGTGAAGCAAGATAATAGGAGCCAACTTAGGCGTAACGACTATTTTTTTTGAAGAATCTTCATTCTAATTCTTAGATATGAGTTAAAACATAATTTTATTTGTAATGCATTGTTTTTTAGTTATGAATATTTGACATAAGACAAAACAAAATTAAATATGTCTACTTTTGAAGTATAAAAAGGAGAAAAATGTAGCTGTAACGGTTGTTTATTTGGTTGAATACGCAATACATCATAAATAAATTAAAGGCTCTCTTGAATGAACAGTCAACAATTTATCATAGAATATTCTAATATGAATCCATTGTGAATGATTTGTGAATCCAATTTGGACTATTTGGATAGATATACAATGATTTGAAAATGGAATATTACATTAAGGACCTCCATAAGCACCTTAGTAACGTTTATGAGTGGCTCATATTAGCTTGCTTTCACCCTTCGCATACAGTATTCATAACATATTTGTATATTTTTTAAAAGGTGTCAATAATTTCTTCAAATTCATGGTTTTCACTTGTTAATGTGTTCAAAATAATCTTATGATTGATTGCACATTAAAGTATGCAAAATGATCAAACTATTAAAAATAGATGCTTCTACCTTGCAACCACCATCTTACTCACATTTCACTTAGGTATGTGGCAAAACTATCCAAATTACAACATTTAACCTAGAAAGAAATATACCTCATGAGAGAAAGGCTTTAGAAATTCATTTTTGTTGTTATAAGCTATCTTTTTCAAAGGGACTCATTATTTTTGAATTTTTTTATTTTTATTGATCAAAATTCAAATCACATATTTTTCTATTAAGTTATCCTAATACACTGCATGGTGATTTATTGCTCTAAACATCTCACTATGTACAAAAAGTCGACAACACCAAAAATAAAGAATTTCTAACACCACCTTCTTACAAACTAGTGTTCAATCAAGCCCCCTCCAAAATGGAAGAAGAATTGTGTTTCTCTACCTTCAACACGGGCTAAATGTCATCAACAACTATTTTAGGGGGAATTCCCATGTGTTTCAAGGTTAACCTACAAAAGACACTAAGACATTTTAAATTAGTATAGAAAGGACAATCTTTCATCTTTGAAATTTGTGTGGAAAGGAGATGGTCTTCTATGGTCAAGTTTAGAAACCTTGTAAATTTTTCACCAAAAATTTCAACTTTAGGAAGCTCTAGCATGCTCAAAAAGGAATTGATTTTGAAATTGCAAATTTGCGCATGAAGTGTACTTCAACTTCATAATAAGTGAAAAATTAATGATTTCAAACCATATAAAAATTTGGAACTAAGGTAGGTACACCTTAAATGGCACCTAACCTTAAAGCACCATCTACAATATGCATACATTTTTATGTACCTAGTCTATAGATGGCGCTTTCAAAAATAGACTTTGACCGTTAATAACTTTTGCATACAATATCCAAATCCTTTATTCTTTAGTACGTTGGAACATGCTTTCACTTGCCAACAAGACTATATCAAAATCTAAATAGCATGATAACAGGAACTAGGCACAAATAAGAATAAGTGGCACTTTTGGATGTACCTACCTTATCTACCATTTCATTGAGAACCGTTAAAAGATAGTCAAAAAAATTTGCAATAGGGTGAAGAACAAGCATCAAATCATACAAAAAGTTCATTCAAGTTTTATGAGATCAAGTATCTCTAAAGCAATTGTGAAGGTTCATTTCTAATATTTGTCATTAAATACAAGTTGTAATTTTCACATATGTTGGGAACACTAGATAATACATCTAGTATATAGAAAACATCAAACTCTTTGTCTAGTTTTCAATTACAAATGAATATTTGTAATGATGATAAATTAAACTTTAGTGTGATTCCAATGCAATTTTAAAATTCCATTCAATTTTGAACATACATGGACCTCTCAAAGTTGACCGAATCTCAACATGATGCACATGGTGACAAAATCTCTCATTTTTACGGAGACCAACTTGTTCTTTTGGAATCAAACTCCATCTGATGAGCTGCCAGAGCTCGATCCAGATGCAAATGAGAAAAGGTCTTTATCTTGGCCTTCCAAGCGTTTCACTTGTCCATCCCATTCTGCATCCCCTTGCAATATGGACACAATACGAGCCATGCTCGGTCGGGTCTCTGCCTTGCCCTGTATGCACATGAGAGAGAGTTTGATCACTCATTGCACATCTCTGACTTGGGCATCTGTTAAGAGGAGTCTAGAGTCGATGAGTTCCGAAAGTTTGTCTTCCTCGTGCAGTTGCCATGCCCAGTCTCTGATATAAACTTGGTCCTCAGGTACTTTCAAGTCAATATTGCACTGCCCACTGATAATCTCCAAACACAAGATGCCAAAACTGTAGACATCCACTTTGTCACTTAATGTCCCATATGCTAAATACTCTGGTGCCAAGTACCCCCTGCATGCACTCAGAAACATTTGCATGATGTATATGAAGAGCATGGCAATCAAAATTGTGTCTTGAAACCTGAACCCTACAGGCCAAATTATGATTGTCAACTACCAAAATTGTCTATTTCAAGCCCTACAACAATGGAAAACCACCTCCATCCCCTCAAATTCCTTGCTTTGAAATTTGATGTTCCAATTCTCAAAACTTTCACATTTGGAGAAAGTTTTTTAGATTCACCTCTCAAGTCTCCCTGACTTTTGGGAGCCCAACACTAGGGTATTTGACAACTCCAAATGCAATAATGGAGTAATACTGAGTGAACTTGACTGTTTGATCGGGCAATCAAGACCTGTCTACCAAACCACATGTAAGGAAAGGGAAGAAGAGTGAATAACTTACCTTGTTCCTGCCACTGTATCTAGTGAAACATGACTCTGTTCATCTGGAAGTAAGAAAGCAAGGTTGAAATCACCAATTTTAGGGTCAAAGTTTTTGTCGAGAAAAACATTCTTTGCCTTGATGTCCCGATGGATGATTCTTGGATGCGCTAGTGCATGCAAGTAATGCAAACCTTGAGCCACGCCCAAACAAATTTTTAACCGCACACACCAAGACACCATCTGCTTCCACAGTCCTTTGTCTGTAGCAACAAGGAAAAATATGAATTATAATTAGTTCACAACTACACTTGGTGTGGAGTTGGAATGAAACCATCATGTAGAAGAGAGCAACAAGATATTATTAATGGAGTTAGGCTAGGAGAATTACATACCAAGTAGAATGTGGTATACATTAAAATTATCCACGTACTCGTAAACCACAAGAAATTGTTGGTCATGTAGGCAACATCCTTTCACAGTCACTAGGTTTCTGTGCTTCATTCCTGTGAAAAGGACAACTTCATTCAAGAGTTCATCTATGGCAAAGCAATTATGCCCCATTTTCACAACCACCACATTTCCGTTTGGCAACACACCCTGAGCATTCTAATGTCCACTTAGTAATATTGCAAAATATGAACTCGCTTAGCAAATATTAACAATAAAGTATTTACTATTCAAACTATGAATTTCTATGATGAGAATTGGCCCCTAGTACTAATGATGAAATAATCAAAATGGATAGGTGGTCTATATTGTAGGATGCTTCATGAGTCATGTTCCCAAAGCAATCGACATGTGTGAAAAACATTCAAGTTATAATTAGACTATGCAAGATCTCGGATCACCCATAGTAAATCAGTCGTACATGTGTAATAACTACATCTCAAACTCCGTGCAAATTGGAATGAGAATTGCATTGTGTAATGGGTATAGAATGCTAGTATTTAATACCTTATATATCAATCCATAGCCTTTATACATCACCCCATAGACTAACTCCCCCAATTTCATATCTGGGTGAAAATCTCGAGTGGCAACCCGAAGCGTATTGTATGGGAATAAAGTAGGCTTCACATCAAACTCTTTACATTCTGCAAACAGTAGAAGAATTGAATCAAGAGGAAAGTCAATAAAGGAAAGGAATAGAATAGGTATCTAGAACAACATGAACAAAGGATGGAATTGAATGATGGGTCAAGGTACTCACTCTGTTGAAATTTAAGCCGCAAGGCTCGACTCTCTCTAAATTTTTTGGAAAGTAAAGCATCCATAGACATCACACGAGCTAAGCTTGACATTGTATGGCTCCAAAGACCAACCCTCTAGTACACACATTCCAATCACACATGCATGCTGGTAATAATTAGAGCATGATCAAACATTATCATGTCTTTGAGCTTTCTCACTCATATTTATAATTCTACACCAACAAGAATAGCTTGAATCTTTAACAATTATTAACATCCTAAAACCGTATGTAAAGTTCCTAAAAATTCCTAAAGCAATCCAAACACAAATCCTAGTACCATCATGTATGATTTGACATTCTCAAAGTCAAAATGCTCAAAGTCGTGTGTTTGGTCATGCTCATTAATATCAGATTGATCATGTGTACTATCAAAAAATTCTAAGGGTGATATTTCATCTTTCAAACTTTGAATCGAACTTGGGCTTCATGTCCATTACGGAAGTTGTATTTGTTAGTAGGCCCTGCGCAAATTGATTTTGAGCCATTTAAACTTGATACGTTACTGCATCGATTTAAAAGTGCTAAATTTTCAACACACCAGTACTAATTCTCGATGTTTCAGTCACTGTGCACTAAAGGGAAGATGTAGGCACCTTCTTAGGCCCAATTTCTGACAGAATAATACCCTGGCGATCCTCAGAATGAGCATCACTTGGAGGACTCGCTTCCTCATCGAATTGCGAATTCCCAACGGCTTCCTGCAAAATGTTGCAATCAAAATGGAAAGAGAAAAGTACTGATATCAAGATAATTTCCAAATGCAGTCGCATGTATTGCTGAAATTAAACATGTAAAAATGTTTCGCATCACATAAGCACACTGGAATACTGCAGACACTAACTAGACATGCGGAAATATTAATGATCGTCAACAGCCTCATAAAAAATGCGCAAGGACTAAAAATGGGCAGCACCGGTTCATCAGGACCTCCGAAATTGTACATGTGGGAGTTAAACCATGGATCCAACCCCAATACTCCAGTCAAGGAAGTAACAAGAAACGTCCAAAAAAGTTGAAACTAAACAAAAGGAAATTTACCTTGGCATCATCTGAATTGAAGGAGACTCTGCTGGCAAATTGAGACTGTACATATGGCACTCTCGTGGCACCTTGAGAGTGCTCATGAGACTGCTTCATCGAAGCAGTCTCAATATACTCACAACCAACGACCCCTTGCAAACCTTCAGAGGAAACTCTCAAAAACTCCTGTAATTTGCAGTGCTCAAGCCTCGAACAAACCTCTGAAAAAACAGGTCGACGCTGAGGGTTCGTAGCCCAACAGTCCTTCAAAAGAGAAACCAAAGCCTCCGGACACTCGCCAGGAAGTTCAGGTCGGACTCCTCGGAGTAACTCCTCATACAATTCACTCGCGGGAACATCTTCAAAGGGCCTCTTCAACGACAAAAGGACTGCGCAAGTGATGCCAAAGCTATAAGCATCCGCACGAAACCAATTCACCTTCCTTTTCAATCCTCCTGCAACTCGCTGAGCCTGAGGAAAAACCTCGGGAGCTCTGAACTTTGTGGTGCCAACGCCGGGTATGGAAATGGTATTAGACTTGGAGACCTGTACTTTTGTCTTCGACATCCCAAAATCAACCAACTTCACACAAAAACAGCCTTCAAAATGTGCAGAACGAGTTTCCGTGACAACCACATTCAGTGGTTTCAAGTCACGATGAGCAATTTTCAGGCCGTGGAGGTAGCACACCCCACGCGCAATTTGGGTCATGATGTCGAGAACAAGAAGGATTGGAAATGATAGTCTAGCCTTCCCTCGACTTTCTATCAAACTATCCAAGCTCATCTCCATTATCTCCATGGCTATGAAGCACTCACCCATTTCGGGACCGTTGCGACAACAAAAGAATTTCACAATATTCGGGTGGTTCAGCTGCGCCAAGATGGCTGCTTCCTTGCGGAAAATATCATCCGCTACTCGACAGTGAAACTCCTTCCTCGCACAAGGAATGCCAAGCCATTCGTAGCGACACACACACGATGCACCAGAACCACTTCCAATGACGCGTTGCAATTTCCAAGTCCCCTGCGGTTCAGTTCCATTCATCCACAGCAATGCATCCAGCAGGCTGAACTCTTCATTCATGCGAGCTCCAGATACGCACACCAACTTCCTCAACAAGTATCTTCCAAGATACGAATTCCGATCATCTGATGTGCCTGCTATGTGCTCAAGCTTTCCCTTCAGAGTTTCTTGATCTTCCCAGACTTCAGTCTCAGATGCAGGCAAGAACAAGGATGATTGGCGAAGGTCTTCTGCTTGAACTAGTGTCCATTCCGAATCTTGTAGAATACGTTTGGTGAGCTCGTAAATAACATTGTAACATAAGCCGACCTCCAGCAAGGCCTCTTTAAAGGCCCCCTCATTGTGAATCTGAAACACCGCTGCTCGACACCAATCTGGGTCGTAGCACTGATGGACAAGCAACTTCGCTTTCTCCAGTACTCTGTACAAGTTCTTCAAAGCCGGCCCAAAGAGAACCTTGGATGCTTGAGAAGGAGGGACCAGTTTCTGAATATTCTCCACGGTTAGGACGAGCTTCGAGGAGAGATCCTGGCACTGCCTTTCATTCAGCTGTAACCCTTTGCGGACAAGTCGCGCAAGGGAGCGGACACGGACCACCAAGAGACTCAAGTAATCAGCTTCTATGGACGACGAACCTGCACCATGTCCTCGGAGAAATTTGTTGCTCATGGTCGTCATTGATCACCAGATGGAGAGCACCTCAAGGGAGAAGTCATAAAGCCAAATTCAGAAGTCGCACCCTCGAATCCACGGCTCTTTCTCGATCAATTGGAGCGGGCATTCGTGGCTTGCATGCACTGCACTAAACATTTTACGCCCGGCATGGCAGCTTCACTGCAAGCCATGCATGCACAGGACAATTCGTGAACATGTCAGTCACTCTCGTGCAAATATCTGAAGGAAGAGGAGCAAAGTAGACGATGGCAAATGCAACCTAGAGGATACAACCACCTCGTCGAGGGACTTCATCCGATCACTAGACTGACCCCTCGTACCAATAGCAAACTGATCCATCAGAGGCCATATGTCTGACTAATCAGCTATGAATGGGAATGGACTTAGCTGCTGTCTCTTGTACCGGTGTCCAGTTTCGCACTTTGAAATTGTGAAAGAAATTCATACATGATGACAAAATCGTGAGCCCGTAAATCGAGTAAGGTCTTTAAACCGAAATTGAACCCTCCACGGCTCTATACATCTCCCAAAACCTCGCATAGTATGCTTAATGTGACGCAAACTGTATCCTCTTCCGAACTAACTTCGAGTTGAGACTGCCCCTCTGTGGCAAGATCCTCTCTGCGAATCTGCCGATCTGGAAAAGTAGCTTGATTTTTGCTATGACCCATCAAATGGAGCTTAGCCACTGAGAGCTAGAGGTATCTACTTCCATGTGTAAAGTGGAGTTTACAAAAGTCATCTACAACTCTTTAAGAAAGGTACAGAAACGTAACATGGAAACAATTCGAGTAGGAAGTCAACAAAATGTCCTAACAGAGAGAAGACATCATGCCCTCCATTTTTAAACAACATCAACAGAATATGAAAGTTACTACTCTTGAGTAGTAGCTTCCAAAGTTTTAGGTGGGTTAGGAAGGGTTAACCATGAGTCTTTGAAGACATGCAAACTCAAAAGAAAAAAACGTTCGCAACTCCGCAAGATGCATTCGCCTCTAATTAAAGAGAAATTTGTCTCCTCTGCATTTCGAAGTGCCGAACGAAATCCGGATTCTGTGGCCCCGTGGAGTCAGAAGAATTAACCTTAATTTTGAAAGAAGTATTGACCCGGAAAGGTTACTCATATTGCCATGATTGTCAAGTGTCGACGGAATCGTATGTCGGTAATCAACGCCAAAAACCTCATCAGTGCATCCTTCGACATGTTGATTAGTTATACACGGAGGCAGGGGATCCGTTCAGCAGCATTAACCATCATTCAAGTCTCCTTGTTGACTACACTGGATGAGCAGCCTGAAATGGGCCTGAATGGCCACTAGTGTTCAATTTCCTTAGGCATGGTTAAATTTTTACTGGCAAGAAAGAAAATCCAACCGGAAGACTCGGCTGGTTTAATTTCAATCCCCTGCTTCATCTGGGTGGAACTTGACCGCTACTTCTTCCAAAACTCGAGGGTTCTCATTGTGGCACAGCGCAAGGGGTGTGCAACAATGGCAACACAATCTGTCGGTATCCCCGTTCGTTGAGGAGCTCTCTCTCGAAACACTGTCCTGGGCAAGAAGCCAGGTGGACAGATAGGCGGACCCTTCGTAGAGAGATTTGGCTTGTTTGTACACAGAAAACTCCGATCGGTGAGCACTGTTCGTAACTCTCACCCGATCAGTGACGACGAGTCGTCCTCATCTATACTGCGATTTGTCCTACTTGTGCGCGTGACACTAATTTATCAAAGTCACAAACTAGTGCAGCTTGAAATCTTATTGTTCAATACCGACTTTCGCAACAGAAATTAAAGACAAAACACCATGGGGGAAATTAACAGACAGATCGAGAGGAGCGCAGGCACACCATGAAATCCGGACGAAGCAGTCTGTGCCAAGAGCCTTCAGCAGCATGTCTGTCGGCATCGATCCCATGCGAAGCCCGAGGTTGTCCTTGATCCGCCATGCCGTAAAGTAATTGGCGGCAGATAATTGAAGTCGTCGTGAGGAGCAGCAAGAAGAATTTTTAATGGATCTCCACACTCTCCATCGCTTCCATCTGTAAACCTAAACGACACTCATAGGAACCTGAGAAAAGAAAGGCTGGTCAAATTCAAGTGAGATCCTCAAATTAGAAGCGCTATGTCGGGCTCGAAATTGGAAATCACTGCTGTGACTGGCAAGCATAATCAGATCCTTACTACACAAATTTACAGAGCGGAGAGCAACTGGTTGTTGTCATAGACGACAACTGGTGCAAGTGAGGGCAACCACAGAGCTGCGAGAAGAAGACACACCATCGCTCGCTCCTGCTTCCTTATCTTACAAAAAAACAATTCAACCTGTCGGTAGCCGATGAATTTGACGAGTCGTAAAGCACTCTATAGCCCACTTCTAATACACAAAGATTCAAATTATAAAGCACAATGCATCTCCAGTCGGGATTACAGCTCCTGGCACTCATTATAGTGCCTGTCATCAATTTAACAATCTTATTTTCTTAAACTTCATTGTTGAAAAAACTATTGAACTCAAAATGCCGGAGTGACATTTAAAAAAAAGTGTTCAAAGATAATGTTAAAAAAAGTGTTCAAAGATAATTTTGGAAAAAGAGTCAAAATTCATGGTCAAAGGACACAATATAAAAATTAATTAATTTTTTTATTGCAAACTACCTAGAGTACTTGCAAGAAATTTTAGATTGACCAATTGCCTACCATGAAATTCTAGAGGAGCTTGCCCCTTTCCAAGTGGCCAAGTAGTTTTAGGGAACTAACACAATAGTCATGGGATTGGAATTTCTCATTTTGTTGCTAGTATTGGGAATTTATAACCCCTAAATGTCCAAGGTCTTTTTTGAGCTTCTAATAATTTGCTCTAAATTAAACAAAAAGTTAAAATTTGATAAGTTGTGCCAAGTCATTTTTGAATTGTAACCATACAAATTCAAATTAGACATATTAGAGATCATATAGGAATATATATATATATATATTACTTATGAATTATTAGATTGTAATGTTTGATTGTAAGGGTGTTAAAACTGTAAAAGTGATATAAAATCTTTTGATATTCTGGTCACATATCAAATCTAAAAAGTAGGTCACTTAAAAAAATATGAAGTTAAAGGGCCCAACATATAGAACCTTAATGAATTTCTAACTTTTCAAAATCTACTCTACAAATTTTTTAAATGAAATTTCTAATGTAATTTTTCTCCAAGATCTAGTGTATTTATAGCTAATTTCCAAGAGCCTTCAACACTACACAAAGTGAAGATTGCTATGGACACCCTTGCACAAAATCTTGAATAGAAAATTTATAAACAATCATTTTCAAAATTGAATTCTAAAACTAGACTTTGAAAAGAATTTTTGGAAAATATAAAGCTATTAAAAATAGCAACATGAATAGATTTTATTAAAGCTCAAAGTATTAGTAACTTCAAAATTTGGTGACTTGGGCATTCAGGGGTTAATATCTTATAACATGTATGCAATTGGAGATATTTTTGCTACTTATATGGGAGGATGCACTAGGTGATTTATAGGCCCATTCATGGTTGTCATGAAAATGTAGATGCCAAAAAACATCTTATTTACTCAATTTGAAGACTTTTTGCAAAAGTTGCAGCCGTTTGAAGTTCGCAGCCGGTCAACCCTAACTCGTCCGATTCCGTCCGTGAACAGTGATATTCCGTCCGATATGACAACCATGGGCCCATTGGAAGATCACAAATTCCTATGATGTTTATGTGAACCCACATTTGTTGTTGGTTGTTGTAGGAATAAATCTAATGTAGTCAAGAGTTTGCCACATGAAGTTAAAAAATTTCCATACACAAATAGCAACATTAAAGGGTAGTTGCAAGAAAGGCCTCTCACTTTTTGTCTCGTTTGTGTTTTTTCTTTGGGAGTACTGTTCAATTAGAAAAATAATTTTAAAAAAATGTGAAAAATATTTTTAGTGCATATACCTTTAAGAAGAAGGTCCCCTATGAAAGAAAAGTGTAGGAAAATTTTCTAACTAGGTGAACTAGAAAAGTGCAAATTCTCAGAAAAAGGGGTACTTTCACATTTTAATTTGTAAAAAATAGGAAAAGCAATTTTAAAAAAAACTAAAAATTTTCAATTTGGGAAGGATTGATGATGATGAGATTTCACCAAAAGAATTATTTTGAAACCATTTTTGATGTTCAGAATTGTATTCGCAAGGGGCCTCTATTTGCATCAATGTTGAGGACATAAAATAATGTTTTTAAAAAATATTTTTGGTCAACTCATAAATCTTTAGTGTATAAATAGACCACACAAATTTCAAGTCTACATCATTAATTTTGGATACTCCACAGTACTAAAAACCCCTAAATTGCAAAGTGTGACAAATTAGGTAAATTAAAATTTAATTAGAAAATATTTTTTGGAAATTTATGAAAAATGAGGAATTTCTTTAATATCAAGTTGGCCATCTTCAATAAAAATTTCAAGTACAATGGATTAATACCCCAAAAATTATAACCAATAGCACAAAAGTCACTTCCATTGTTGACGCCAAAAAGGACAACCCTTTCTTGCAATCACCCTAAAGTAATTTGATAAAAAATGCAAGAAAATACAAAGAATCCATCAACAATCTAGTGAATCAATTGTCTTTCTACCATTTGACCATCTATGATCAATAACATTTTGATGGCATAATCAAGGGTTAGGAATGAATTTGAAGTGTGGAGACGTTGTTTTATAGTGAATAGTCCATCATGAATCTTTATAGGGTATGTGATAATTTGACTAGGTTAGAGCTCAATTGTTCATATTCTAAATAATGAATTATATGTTTTATCACTGGTAGAAAAACAATGACCAAATTAGCAGAAAATTAACAAATTTTTGTTGAAGTGGATATTGTATTCTCCGTTTTTATAGTTTTTTGTTGATTCTGGCACACAATGGCAAAATCAACACTTCATTTTTGTTGATTTGGATACTGTAACTCTAAAGTAACCAAAAAATCAACGCCTTTTTTTTAAAAAGTACCCAAATTAATACATCCAAGTCAAAAAAAATCAACACTTTTGTGTTAAATTTTTGTTAATTTTGTCACTGAATTTTCTAGTTGTGCATGACAACTAAAGGTTTTCACCAAATCACTTTAGTTCTCATTTATCTTTTGTTGTCACCATTGCTTCCATATAGCCTCATTCTCTAAGTTTTCAAGGTACACACCAAAGCACATTTCTTAGTTAGGAGTGTTACTCCCAATTAGATTATATTGCAAATGGTGTTGGAACCCTAATGGATTGCTTGTTTATTCCAGGAGTTTAGGTTGTATTGAAAGATTCCTTTTTAATTCCATCTTTGTTCACTTGTAACCTATTCATGTAATAAGTTATTCTTAGATTCTAGTGATATTAGATTTCTTTCTTTTAGGATGACAAATTGCATAATATGATTGATTGAGTTAGTCAATTCCAAAAATTGATTATAAATTTATTTTCTTTGCACTCTTACTTAGATCATATGGGGACTTGATTGTTCATCTTTGAATCTAGTGATGTAATATTTGACCTTGTTTGAAGTACTAATTGTCACGTTAAGATCAAGTTCTTAAATGTATAGGTGCATTATTTATTTCTATAGGTTCTTTAAAAGCAAGTTTAAAAGTCACTTATAAATGCAACAATTTTAGTCCTCAATATTCTTATTAGGCCAAATAGGTCATATGGAGACTCTCTTTTGTTCAATTTTGTTTATAATTGAACCAATATGTACAATGTTCTTCAATGATTGTAGTACTATAAAATTTGGTCTTGTTTGAATTATATTTTGTTTAGTACTATTTCATTGAATTGGTCACTTTAGAACCATATAAACCTTAGTTCTTAGGTGATGATTGATTCTTATCATATTTACTTTGAATTTAAGATAGAAGGTCCTAAAACAAATGTGCTTTGAAAGCACTCTTTAATGCAAAGTTACACTTTGCTTTTTTCAATGGACCAATAGTGTACATTTCAATAGGGGACGCTTTTAAAGACCTTTGTGTTCAAACTTCAGAAATTCGTAACTAATTTCACAAAGGTCCAAAAAACATGAAACAACTTGGACTAAATGCCAATTCTATTTTTCTTCCTACAAAAATTTACTGAAAAGTGTTTGAAGGAGCTTAGCTTCCCCTCAAATGCAATGAGCTCTTAAGAGGTCCCTTTACAAACCAATTTTACTGGAACTGTTTGACCTGAGTTATAGTATAAGCTTAGTCCTCAGTGAAGTTCTGCCTGCACTTGTGTTAACGTAAATGATGAATAACCCCCCTGGATTCTGTGAGCTTTTCTATGTGCCTTTTTCAGCTCCCTGTTTTTGTTTCTCTTTAATCAGAATAGCAAATGTCAGATCAGGCTCAATCAAAAAACAAGTCTCCCTTGTGTTTGAACCTTAAATCACTACAGGTTTTTCTTAATCTTGATAAAAAAACTATTCAACAATATTCTACCAAAGGAAAAGCAAAGAAAATTTCTCTAGGTAGGAAAACCAAAAAAGTGCTGAATCTCTCGAAAATAAAAACTTTGATTTTTTAAATAATAAAAAGTAGAAAAATAAATCTTTTTTATTTGTAAAAAGTTTAAAGAGATAGTCATTGACAAAAAAAAAAAATTTAATATATTTATGCCCATATGAGTTCAAAATCGGGCCCAAAAAAATTTTGAAATTCAAAATTTAATTATTTTTTCTTATATATTATGTTTTTGTCTATGTAGAAAGCTTTGATTCATTTCATTTGAGTGAGTTGTATAAAAGTTATGGACAACCTTGTTTCTTGGGCAATCTAAGCATCTTTTTGAAAAAATAACTTGTAGGTTTTGTTTTTAAATGGAATTTTTACAATTTAAAAAAAAAAAGTTCTACATGGTTTGATTTTCCTTTTTAGAACAATCTCACCATTGAGATTAGTGCATTTGAATTCCATCTTAGAGTTATTAATAATTTAAATTTTCCTTCTATTTCATACCTACTTCTACTTAATAATTTTTTGAAGAATGAAAATTGAGTTTTTTTGAATTCATATTTTTTCCTAGATTCTCAATTGAATTTTCCATTGTAAAGATTTAAAGCTCAAAACTCTATAATGCAAAAAATCAAAGTTAAGAAGGTTCAAAGTCAAATAATCTAGTCCTACAATGCGGTGAAAATTTTGTTTTTTTCACTTCAAACGTAAATATCTTGCAATTTGTGTAGTCAAAATTTTTGAATTTTTTTGTACAAAGCTTTGTATTATTCAGATGTAAGATCCAACTATTGTATGTGTAAAAAATACAAATTTTTTTACTCTTTGCTATAGAAATGAATGTTTTGAGTGTTTTTTCACAAAAAAAGGCCTTAGTCCTTTAGGGGTTACAAAAGGAGGGATTCTAGGATCTAGAAGTGTTTGTATCTTTAGGGAGGATAATAATAATTCATCTAGGTTCCTTTCTAAGACCAATCTTGTATCCAAATGGTCTTCCAAATAGAAACCATTGAAGCTCACACTCTTTTAGTGCAATCACTTTGGTTTTTAGAATGTTTTTTCTATCATTAACCCCTAAAGGACCAAAGTGCCTTTTTTTTGGCAACATAGCAATTTGGGGCACGTATGTGTGATTAGAGATTTTCATATTCTGGAATCAGAATTTAATATAAGGTGTGGACAACGAGTATCTTTAAAGCCCAACAATTTTTGTGACTTTTGACTACATAGTTGAAAAGTTATTGCATAATATGTTGTTTGTTTCTCATCTTGGGTAGTTTGGGCAGATAAAAAAAATTACTTTTTTTGGAAAAAAAATTGGAAATTGGTTTTATAGATTTATATATATGTGGAAAGCTTTTAATCATTCCATTTGGATTAATGAGTCAAAAGTTATGAAGAATTTTAGTTTGTAGGTAGTTATGGATTCTCTACTCTAAAATAAACTTTAAAGTCCCTTATTTTACTCAATTTTCAATATTTTTGAAAAAGAATAAAAACATTGGGTGTAGATTGTTTATAACAACATTTGAACCATTGAAATTGACATTTTTCAATTTGATAAAGGACAATTGCAAGAAACACTTGTCCTATTTTGTGTTGCACTATGTGTGCTGATCTGTTTTTTAGCCATAACTTTTGTATTTTGGTTCCAATTAACTCAAGATTTGTATGGAAGGTACTTATAACTATCATAAACCTTTTATGATATTTTTTCTAATTTTCAAAAATAATTTACTATCCAAAAATAGACCCCAATTGGATGTCACACTTTGCAATTTAAGGGGTTTTAGTACTATGGAATACCTTTTTATAATGATTTTAAGATGAAATTTGTATGAGATTGTCTTCTAGTAGATTTACAGCTTTCCACTTGAGGAATTTTGAAAAAAGTTATTTTTATGTCATGTGGAGGTCTACAAAGTGAACTTCTTTCTGCTGGTATTTTGAAATATATAAAATATTATTTTCAATTGGTGGTTTTTTTAGTGAATGACCATCTCTATAAATTTGTTTCAAATGGACACTTTTTATTTTCTGAAAATACTTATTTTTACTATTTTTCCTTAATTAAAACATGAAGGTATGTATTTTCTTGAGGTATGGCACTTTTCAAGTTTTCCTACTTAGAGAATTTTTCTATTCATTTCCTTTGGTGAAAACCTTCATCTTAGAGGTGTATACATTATTCATATTTTTTTAAATTTTTAATTAATTTTCTAATTTTAAATTACTCCCCAAAAAATCAGCCAAACACAACAAATAGGACAAGTGTTTCTTGCAATCACCCTAACTAAATTGTCAACAATTTAGTATTTTGAATCATTCTCTACTTCTTTCTATTTACTATTTTTTTTGTACATGTTATACAATTTAAGTGATTTGAAAATTTTCAAGCATGTAGCCAACTTGATTGAAAAATGAATCCAAAGAGTAACAACCATTTTGAACATTTCTTCATATAAATGTGGCCTTCTAAAGTACAGCTGCCCAAATTTTTGCAATGGTAAAAAAAGGATTTTTGTAACTTTAAACACTAATATATTGCAATCTACATGGCAAAACTTTCTGAAATTTTTTCCACGTCTTCTCAAACTAGTGCACTTGAAGATCCTATAGTTACATTATTCAAAAAATATTTTTTTCTAAAATTTGGTAGTTGTCCTAGAAATGACAATTTTGGAGTAGTTTTGGTGAAAACATAGTCAAAAACCTTTCGGGATTAAATATATAGATGGAGTTGCACTTGAAGTCATCCTTTGACAAATTAACTAGGATTTTTTGTGTATGGTTAGATTTATATAATACATCCTTTTTGTATAAAGTCAAATGATTTAAATCCCTAAAGAACCAAGGCTTTTCTTTGCCAAAAAAACAGTCATCATTGCCACCTCTATTTTAAAGAATAAAAAAGTTTGAAAACTATTTTTTGTACATCTAACCATAGGATCTTATACCTTATAAGTATAAAGGTGTGAAAAAAATTCAAAAATTTTGACCACACAACTTGCAAGATAACTTTGTTTAAATGGTGAATAAGAAAATCCTTTAGCTCATTGAGGGATTGGATTATCTATACCTTAAGGCACGTAGTTTGTTTTATTTTGTTTGTCACATTGAGATCTCCTAGTCCGTGCATCCCCCAATTGCATGCTTGGTATTGTTAGAAAGCTCTCACTGAGGAGGGGTGCACAGGCTTGGTTTCGTGACACTTGAACTCATGGTGAAAAAGTTATGAATTTTTGAGTATTTTTGGTTCTCAAAAATTAGAAAATTACTTTTACTTTGATTTTGGTCACGATCTTGGTACCATTGAAAAGTTCTTGGCAAAGAGGGATGTATGGCCTTTATTTCATGACATTCCGACTTAGAATGAGAAAATTATTGAATTCCAAAGTTTTCATGCATTCAAAAATTAGATCTGACTATGGCATCAACACAAGGCACACTAGTTTGGCTCTAAATCTTCTTAACTTTAATTTTTTGCACTATATAGTTTTGAGCTTTCAATATTTATGGTAGAAAATTCAGTTGAGAATCTAGGTAAAAGATGAAAATATTTAAAAAATTAATTTTTATTCTTTAAAAAACTATTGAATAGAAGTAGGTATAAAATAAAAAAATCTAAATTATTAATATCTTGAAGGTAAAATTAAATTGCATTAATACCAATGGTGAGAATGTTTCAGACATCAAAATAAACCATGACTTGTAGAACATTTGTTCTTGACAAATTGTAAAAATTGCATTAAATAATGAAATTTACAAATAATTTTTTCAATTAGATGATCAAATTGACCAAAAAACAAGATTGTCGATAATTTTCTCATAATAAATCCATGTAAAATGAATCAAAACCTTCCATGTAGACAAAATATAACCTATGAGAAGAAATTTTAATTTTTTTTAGAATTCAAATAAATATTATTTTTAGATTGCCTCCCCTTATTTTGAGCTTATTTGGGCATAGCTTTTGTTCTTGAGCATCAATTTCTAAGAAAATTGCATTCCCACAAAGCTCATTGATTTTTCTATCTTTAAATAAAGTTTAAGAAAATCAAGACAAAAATTGAGATCGTAGGTACCTACTCCAAATTCCATTTGTCACCCAAAGGAACAATATTCCTTTAGGAGTTAAATTAAATAAAGGTCTACCATTTTTACACCTATATTTGAGATCCAAAATGAGGAGGTAGAAGGTACCAAAATACACAAAGAGAACATCTTTGATGATTTATTTTATAGACATCTTTTTATAAAAAAAAATTAATATCACCTCAATTAGGAAATTTCTACTACCATCTATTGTGCACACATACACTCAAGGAAGCCTAAATTTTTTTGAATGAAAACCATGCAATTGCTAGGCAGTGCATTGATTGTTAAACTATCTATTGACTAGATGACTATTTTTTGGCTCTAGTGGTATTTCGGGTTAATTTCACCCTTGTATTGTATTAATCTTTTAGTAGTCAAGCAACCACATTGTGATCATTTTAGTGTCCAAAATGCAAATAACATAAAATGTGTGAAGGATTGGAACTCACAATAATTATGTGTGAGAGTGATACATTTAACATTGCTAAATAAAATTTATGATATTTAAAAAAATTCCCTCTCACTTATAAACTTCACAATAATAGGACTTGAATTTGTTCTTAATCTAAAAGGTTGCAAGAAAGAGGGGATAACATTCGACATTGCTAAATCACTTTACCTTTATTTTTGAACATTTAGTTCAAACATCACTCTCACTTAGTCACTTATAAACCAATTGTGTAGGAATCTATTCTAGATAAGAAAGAATACAACATTGCATAATCTCTTTACTTGTTACCATACTTTTATTTTTGAAAATTGAACCAAGATTCTATTTAACTCAAAAGTCACTCGGGTCATTGCGAGAAACACCGTCCAAAAAGTATAGCGTTTTCACAATACTCTTTTTTTCCTTCGAGAAGGCTTTAAAATTAGAAAAAACATTTTTTAAAATAAAAAAAAATATATTTCATGTATATATCTTTAAGAAGAAGGTACCCTAGAAAGGAAAATTATAAGAAAAATCTCTAAGTAGGAGAACTGGAAAAGTGCAAAATCTCATGAAAATTGGTACTTTTATATTTTAATTTGTAAAAACTAGGAAAATCAATTTTTTTTAAAACTAAAAATTGGCCATTCTTAAATAGTTGATTTTCATGAGATTTCACTAGAAGAACAATCTTAGAACCATCTTCAATGTTCAAAAATTGTGCGCAACGGAAAAAATTTTGCACTCATGTAGAGGATATGAAATAATATATTTTTGGATTTCATTCAAAATTTATAAGTTTTACACCTATATGTATAGACCATGAAATTTTTGTTTATAAATCATTAAATTTGGGCACTTATAACGTAGTGATTTTTGTAAACTACAAACTGTGACGCTCAACAAAAATGGTTTTTAAATATAATTTTTTTTTTTAATTTATGAAAAATTAAGGATCTAAAAACCTTCAAGGTAGGTATGTTCAACAAAAACTTCATGTTCATTGGACTTAATCTCCACAAGTTATAGTAAACAACAAAAAAATGGTTCTCATTGTGACATGAAATAGGACCGGTGTTTCTTGCAATGACCTGCTCTCACTTATAAATTTAACCTTAAATATGTATCACTCTATTCTTGATATAACATATTGCAACATTTCTAAATCTCTTTATTCATCATTTTATTTTTATTTTTGAAAATTGAACCAAAATTCTATTTAACTAAAAATTCACTCTTATTTATGAACTTTACAATTAATTATCTATAAGCCTATTATTCTTGATACAAATGGTTGCACCAAAGAGTTGATGATATCAAATATTGATGAATCTCTTTAGTTTTATTTAGAATTTTTACCAAAATTCGATTTAACTCCAAAGGTACACATCTTCAAAAATCTCATTTTTGAATGTGCATAATGTAGTTCAAGTACACACTATGATCTTCTAATTCCACCAAAAATGATTCTCTAATTTTGAAAAAATACTCCTACTCTAATTCAGAATATAATTGTATAGTTAATTTTTAATTTAATCCATTATATATGGTTAAAAACAAATGCTTTTTCATTCTTCTATCAAAAAGATTAGAGATTATATTGATTCTAAGATTATTTTTTGTCTTCTCTAATTTTCTTTATATTAATTTATTATATTTAAAATCAAGACATTTTTCAATACTCTATATTACATATAATGATGTTTCAAGAATTAAATTTAGTTTAAAGTGGATTCAAATCATTTATAAATTTTTCCTCTAATGAATAAAATGCACCCTATAGTTTAACTCGAGTGGTTTTCTACTTTTTGCAAAGTAACCACCTTGAGATAGGAGATTACTCATTTAAATTAAATAGGTGTTCATTTAAAAAAAACCTTCCATGATTGTAGCAAACACTTATGTTCTAAATACCTATATCATAGATATTTATATTATTTACACCTTCAATAGTTGTAGGGTAGCTACTTTCATTTAGGCCTAAGGCTCACACATTTCTATGCTTACATGCTACTTAGCATTGTTGACTAAAGTCACACTCTCTATTGACTTGTTTTCTAGGGTTTTTTTAAGCCATCAAAATTGAAGACACCTATATAAGTTAAGTTTCCACTTCTTCCTAGTTAATAGCTAGCCTAACATATGAATAGCTGAATTGTTGTTCAAAACAAAGGTTGGTGTGGGAAACTAAAGGAATTAAGGCTTTAACAAATATGGAATGACCTATCTTATTGCCTATTATCATATGGTACATCACTCTTTACATTGAACTAATTTCAATACAAGTAAATATCAATAGTAACATTTTGCAAACTATAAAAACTTGATTTGCAAGGCCCATCACATCAGGTAGAAACACCCATTGTTGACACCACATCCTTAGTCACTCTTGAAAATATGTGCCTCTAGGAAGTCCAAAGTTTATTTTACATCTTGTATTTATGAATGCAAAACATGATTGAAGTACACCATATGCTTAGACTTCACAAATTCATAGCGCATTCATACAATTTTAGAAAATTATAATTTTTTTTCTTGAATTCATGATTTTCAATTGCTAATGTGGTTAAAAATATCTCTCAAAGTGTTGATTCTCCCTCAAAAATAGGTGCTTCTACTTTATATCCACCATCTTACTTGCAATTCATTGGCAATTGAAAAAACTATCCAAGTCACATGTATCCCAAAAGAGAACATAGCTTGAGAAGGAAAGGATTTAAAAGTTGATATGCGTGGTCATAGGCCATGTTATAAGGGACTCATTTTTCTTGAAACTTTCAATACAGTTTATCAAAATTGAAATAACATATTTCCTATAAAATTGTCAATTTTGAAAGACTACACGGTGACCCAAGGATCGAGCATCTTACCATGCAGAAAGTCAACAATACCACAAAGAGAGAATTTCCAACACCAACTTCCTACAAAAGTCCTCTCCAAAGAAATGGACGAAAAATAGCATTTCTCCATCTTGCACAGGGACCATCCAAAGGCAGTATTTTTGAGGCCGCCCTTGCGTTTTAGGGCTAAGCTCCATTTGCTGGGCTGCCAGGCTCCACCCAGACACTCGAAACCCAGACGCTCAAAACACTGCTGGCACTCCTCAAATCCATCAATCTGTGCGCTGTTGTGAAGACCACTTCGGTCCGTTCACCACAGCTCTTGCCCATCCCATTCCGTCTCTTACCCATCCCATTCCGTCTCTTGCCCATCCCAATCCGTCTCCCCTCGCAATATGGATACAATGCGCACCATGCTTGGCCGCCTGTTCGCCTCGTTTTGTACGCACATGAGACACAACTTGATCACGCGCTGCACATCTCGAACTTCGGCATCCGTTAACTGGAGTGTCGGGTCGATGAGTTCCCAAAGCTTGTCTTCCTCGTGCAGACGTTGGACCCATTCGAGGATATACCTTTGGTCGAGAGGCGCGGTCTCCTCGTAGTTGTGTCGGCCACTGACAATCTCCAAGCCCAAGACGCCAAAGCTGTAGACATCCACTTTTTCGCTCACTTCCCTACACATTGCCAACTCTGGTGCTATGTACCCCCTGCACATACTCAGAACCACTTGCATGATGTATGTGAATCAAAGCATGTGAATCAAAATTGCACCCTGAACCCTATACCCCAATACGGGTGCCAACTGCCAAAAATCTCCTTTTCAGAGACCCCAACTCTCAAATTTCTTGCTTTGGAATTTGACGCCCCAATTCTCAAAACTTTCACATTTTGAGAAAGTTTTCAAGAGTCGCCTCCCGAGTCGCCGTGGCATTTAGGAGCCCAGCACCTGGGTTTCAACACCGCCCAATGCAGAAATGAAGTAGTATAATTCGGTGAACTCAACACGATTGATTGTTTGATCGTGCAATGAACACCTGTCTAGCAATCTACACGGAAGGGAAGGGAAAACTAAGAGTCATGAACTCACATTGTTTTATCCGGCAGAATACTTGTCTGTTCAGATGGAAGCATTAAACCCAATTGGAAACAATCAATTTTAGGGACAAACTTTCTGTCGAGAAAAACAGCCCTCGCAGTGATGTTCCGATGCATGATTGGTGGACAAGCCCCCATATGTAAGTACTCCAAACCTTGAGCCACGCCCAAGCAAATCTCGAACCGCATGGGCCAAGCCACCATCTGCCTACTCGGTCCTTTGTCTGTGGCAACACGGAAGAACAGAGACTTGGAATTAGTTGACAATTACACTTGACCAGTGTGCAGTTGGAATGAAACCATCATGCAGAAGAGAGCAAAAGTATATTATTAATTGACTTGCATAGGAGACTACTTACCAAGCAGAGTTTGAGAAACATCAAAATTCTCCACATATTCGTAAACTAGTAGCACTAGTTGGCCATGAAGGCAATATCCATTTAGAGTCACTAAGTTTCTGTGCTTGATACGCGTGGAAATAGTAATTGTATTCCAGAAGTCATTCATCTTGCTAAGAGAAGACACTTTCTTCACAACCACTAAACTTTTGTTTGGCAACACACCCTGCAGCATTCCAACATCCACTTAGTAATATTGGAAAGCATGACCTTGCTTAAAGCACTTTCAATGCACACACTATTAAAAGTGCAATATATAGATTTTGAAGTGGAGGTAGGCAGACCTCATCATGTTCTACCAACTTTTGGAAAAAAAATGCCCCAACACAAAGCCAACAATGCATATACCAAATGCACCTTTATCGTATTATAAAAAGATATAAAAGAGAGATTCTACATTAAATATAGATCTTTCATGCCAAAAAGGATAGCTTACATTTACTAGTATATTATGTGCCACCTCTTGGACTTTTCAAATTTTCTCTAAATGTCAAGGTTGGGTTGTATAGTGACAAGACCTAGCATAAAGACCAATCCATGCTAGTTGCATTAGGGCATATTTTTTGTGAGCTACAATATGATGCCATTTCTGTAGAGATTTCCGTGTAGCATTGGAAGTGCTCTTAGCAACTAATATAAAGTATTTAACATTTAATTGTAACTTTGTTGTTACTAGAAATTCCCTTTATTTTGAACACTCTAATGATGAAATAACTAAAAGTGATAGGTGCCATGTAATGTAGGATGTTTCATGGAAGCCTTATCACATAAGAACCGACATGTAAAAAAACATTCTAGTTAATATAATTAAATTATGGAAGAATGGGGTCACACAAGGTATATCAACTGTACATGTAATTATAATAACTACATCTTCAACTCCATGCAAATTGATATGAAAATTTTATTGTATTATAGATAATTATGGGATGCTAGTATTTTGTACCTTATACGTCATTCCAAAGCCTCAATCTCCCAATGTCATATTTGGGTGGAAATCTTGAGTCATAGACCGAAGCTCAGAGTATGAAAATATAGTAGGCTTCACATCAAACTCTTCACCAAAAAAATTGTCACCAGGACCTCTCATGGAAAGTAAAGCATCCGTAGGTATCACACGAGCTAAGTTGGAGATTGTCCGGCTCCAAAGACCAACCCTCTAGTACAAATATCCCAATCACAAGTGCATGCTAGTAATAATTAATACATGATCATACAATATCATGTGTTTGAGCTTTCTCATACAAAGCTAGAACAACAAGAATAACTTAAATCTTAACCAAATTCAACATCTTAAAAATGTATGTATAAACTCTTAAAATTCATTTAGTTGTGTGAACACACATCTTGAATTTATCATGTTTGATTTGGCAATTTAAAGGTCAAAATGATCAAAGTTGTAAGTTTGGTGATGTGCACTTATATTATCACATTGATCATGTGCATTGTCAAACGATTCTAAAGGTGAAATTCAATCTTTCAAGCTTGGAATTACAAAGTAGTTCACTTTTAGTTTTGAATTCATTTAAATTCATTCCAAGAGTTTTATTGTTTGGTAGGCCCTACGCATATTGATCATGTTAAATGTCAATGTGAGTTTCACCAAAAAAACCCATAAACTTTGAGCCATTCAAACTTGATACGTTAATGCATCAATTTGAAAGACTTGCATTTTCAACAAACCAGTACTAATGTGTGATGTTTCAGTAATTGTGAAATAAAGGGAAGACGTAGCACCTCCTTCTGCCCACTTTTGACAATAATACTCAGGCGATCTTTAGAATAGTCATCACTTGATGGATTTCCTTCATGAAATTGCGAAATACCAACGGCCTCCTGGAACATGAAGCAAAGAGCAAACTACCACTATCAACACAACTTTCAAAAGGACTCACATATATTGCTCAAATTCAAAATGTAAGACTAGGCCAAATAGATTTCCCATCACATGAGAACACACTGGAACACTGGACAAACTAACTCGCCATGCGGAAATATTACTGATCGTCAACAGCCTTATAAACTATGCGCAAGGTCTAAGAATTGGCAGCAACGACTCATCAGTACCCTTCAGTTTATACATGAAGGAGTTGGTACATGGATCCAACCCCAATATTCCAGTCATAGTAATTAACAAGAAGCATCCAAAAAACTTGAAATTAGAAGAAAAGGAAAGTTTACCTTGGAAGCGTCTGAGTCAATGGTGACCGCGCTGGGGGCATTTTGAAAATGCACATGTACATGTGGCACTCTCGTGGTACCATGAGAGCGCTCCAGAGACTGCTTCATCGAAACAGTCTCAACATACTCACAACCCACGACCCCTTGCAAACCTTCAGAGCAAACTCTCAAAAACTCCTGTAGTTCGCATTGCTCAAGCCTCGAACAAATCTCTAAAAATCCAGGTCGAGACTGAGGGTCGGTAGCCCAACAGTCCGTCAAAAGAGAAACCAAGGCCTCCGGACACTCGCCAGGAAGTTCGGGTCGGACTCCACGGAGTAACTCCTCATACAACTTACTCGCAGGAACATCTTCAAACGGCTTCTTCAACGACAAAAGGACTGCGCAAGTGATGCCAAAGCTATATGCATCCGCCAGGAACCAATTCACCTTCCTTTTCAGGCCTGGTGCAACTAGCTGAGCCTGTGGAAAAACCTCGGGAGCTCTATATTTGGTGGTGCCAACACCGGGTATGGAAATGGTATTAGACTTCGAGACCTGCACTTTCGTTTTCGACATCCCGAAATCTACCAACTTCACACAAAAAATATCTTCAAGATGTGCAGCACGGGATTCGGTCACAACCACATTGAGTGGTTTCAAGTCACGATGAGCAATGTGGAGGTCGTGGAGGTAGCACACCCCCCGTGCAATTTGAGTCATGATGTCGAGAACCAGAAGAATCGGAAATGAACGTCTTGCCTTCGCTCGACTCTCGATCAAACTGTCCAAGCTCATCTCCATAAGCTCCATGGCTATGAAGCACCGACCCATTTCGGGATCGTTGCTACAACAAAAGAACTTCACAATATTCGGGTGGTTCAGCTGCGCCAAGATGGCTGCTTCCTTGCGGAAAATAACATCGGCCACTCGACAGTGAAACTCCTTCCTTGCGCAAAGAATGCCAAGCCATTCGTAGCAACAAACACAAACCGCACCGGAACCACTACCAAGAACACGATGCAATTTCCAAGTCCCTTGCGGTTCAGTTTCATTCATCCACAGCAATGCATCCGGCACGCTCAAGTCTTCATTCATACGAGCTGCAGATACGCACTCCAACTTCCCCAACAAGTATCTTGCAAGATACGAATCCCGATCATCTGAAGTACCTGCAACGTGCTCAAGCTTTCTCTTCAGAGTTTCTTGATCTTCCAAGACTTTAGTCTCAGATGCAGGCAAGAACAAGGATGATTGGCGAAGGTTTTCTACTGGAATTAGTGTCCATTCGGGCCAATCTCGTATGACACTTTTGGTGAGCTCGTAGATAACATTGTAACATAAGCCGACCTCCAGCAAGGCCTCTCGAAAAGTCCCCTCATTGTGTATCTGAAACACCGCTGCCCGACACCAATCTGTGGCGCAGCACTGATGGACAAGTAACTTCGCTTTCTCCAGTACTCTGTACAAGTTCTTCAGAGCCGGCCCAAAGCGAACCTTTAATGCTCCAGAAGTAGGGACCAGTTTGTGAATATTCTCCACGATCTGGACGAGCTTGAAGGAGAAATCCTGGCACTGCCTTTCATTCAGCTGTAACCCTTGACTGACAAGCTCTGCAAGGGAGCGGACACTGTCCACCGAGAGACTCAAGTAATCAGCTTCGATAGACGACGAACTTGCAACATGTCCTTGGAAGAGCTTGCTGCTCACGGTCGTCATTGATCACCAGATGGAGATCAACTCAAGGAAGCAGTCCTACAGACAAATCCCACCCTAAAATCCCCGGCTTTGTCTGGATCAACTGGAAATCGTGTAATTCGTGGCCTGCATGCAGTGCCCTAACATTTGACTTCCGATATATGACGTCTTCACTGCAAACCACACAGCAATAACAGCATATAATTCTTGAACATGTGAGAGAGTCTCGTGCAAATATCTGAAGGACTAGGAGCAAAGCAGACGATGGAAATGTAATTTACAGGATACAAGAACCATGAGGGGCCGCATCCCATCTCCTGTACAGAACCCTCGTTGCAACACCAACTGATCCATCAGACACTTGATCGCGGCAATATTTCTATTCATTGACCACTCATTTCTTAACGGAAATGGACTTAGATGCTGTCGCTTGTACTGGTGTTCAAATTCCCACTTGAAAATTCGTGAAAGAAACTCAGACAAGATGACTAAAACGTGAGCTCATGAGATCTAGGTCTTTGAACCGAAATTGAATCTTTCACCGCTCAATACATGCTCCGATCGATGAGCATGGATCATAACCCACACGTGAAGCAGGGGTCGCTCATCTTCATCTGCACTGCTTCACTGATTTGTCCTAATCGTGTGAGTGACACTAATTTACCAAACTCACACTATTTCGAATTAGTGCATGTTGAAATACTACTGTTCAATACCCATTTGCACGAAAACCAAAAAAAATGGCGACACTAAATTTCAAGGTGATGCTGATCCCTCCTCGCTATTAAGACGATTTAGTCTAGTGATTGCAGAATCAACCTCTTCGACATACGATACGACCAATTAAACGATCTTATGCCGGGAAATTTTCTCCGTTCGTTCCGATATGTGCAGCTAGGGTTATATTAGAAGTCATTCCGAACACGGACTTCGGCGTTCTTAGGTGTCCAACGAATTGCTTAATTGAAGCTACGGTAGTCCTAACTGACTTTCGCAACAGAAAAACACAACAGCATGGAGGAAATGAAGAGACGGAGAGGGGCGCAAGCAGACCATGAAATCCGGATGAAGAATTCCGTGCAAAGACCCGAAAGCAGCATGTCTGTCGGGATCCAGAGCGAAGCCCGAGGTCGTTAATTTGGAACCCCCTGAGGGCCAGGATGCGCCAGCTGCAACTAATCGGCAAAGGAGAAGTCGTCGTGAGTTGCTACAACCAGAATTTCATCAAGCTCTAGATCGCCAAAACCTACACGATTTTCATAGGACCATGAACCAAAATCGGCTGATCAAATTAATTCAAGCGTGATGCGTGCACAAATGAAACGCTCGCGCTCTGTCGGAATTCATTGCTACAGTACCGGTGTCTAGCAAAGATCTTTACCACACAAAAAGTAGGAGAGCTGCGAGCAACAATCTGGTGCAAAGCGAGGGTAAGCATGAAGTCGCGAGGTGTGGACGCTCCATCGCACACTCCTTTCACGAAAACCAAGAGCATTGTGTCGGCAAGCCCGTTTTCCGGGTTGGGGTTGACACGCGCCGTTGATTCTCATCGAAAACCGGTTGCTTTCAATTGCTTGAAAGGGTTGTTTGATGTAAGGCGGAAACACCTAAAACCGTCCAAATACGCAATTTAGCAAAGTTGCAGGCTTCATTTTTAAAAAAAATGATATTTTGGTAGTTTTTGCAATTGAAAATCATGAATTTTGAAAAGAAAAATATTAGAAATGTCATGTAATATCTATGAATTTTAAATGTGGCATTTTTCTAAACCATCTAGATTGTCATATAGCTAGATTGAAACCAAAATCTCCAAACTTCATTAGTCAATTAATTGTAGTTAATTTGAAGACATTCAATGACATTTTTAAAAATTACTTTAATACTTCATTGAAAGTTTAGGGACATAATGGATAGTAATAGAGATGGATTTGGGTGTTCTGACTGTAAAGAAGTACTAGAATGAAGATTGATCAAGGAGAAAAACATTAAATGTTGTTTAAGGAATGAAATTAATGGATTTTAAATTATCATAAGCACAACTTAGGGAAGAGAAAAAAAATTCATTTATACTTTTAGTGAATGGTTTTGATTAATTAGGAAGATATTTGGCATGTAATACTAGAAATAAACTCTTTTACTTATACTATAGGGAATAGGTACTTTTATTTTCAATTGTTCTTAGCTAACTACACCTTCATGCATTCAAACAAGCAATTGTAAAGCAATTGTTCACATTATTAAATCACCTAATTTTTGGTTGGATTTTCTTATGAATTTATTGAACACCAATGTATAAACTATTATTTTTTCAAGTATTAAATACATGTATTTTTCTATAACAAATCCTAGACTTTAATCAATAGAAGCTATAAATTCTCA
The DNA here is from genome assembly GCA_947034885.2 of Thuidium tamariscinum. Taxonomy (NCBI): domain Eukaryota; kingdom Viridiplantae; phylum Streptophyta; class Bryopsida; order Hypnales; family Thuidiaceae; genus Thuidium; species Thuidium tamariscinum. The sequence continues at coordinate 15,766,556 of OX344756.2, forward strand.
AGAATTTATAGAGCTTGATTTAATCCCTAAAGGTCTATGCATCTCCACAGTAGATTTGTTTTAGTCAACTTAGATTGTAACTTTCAATATAGCCATTTTAGATTTTGATTTAAATTACAAAGATGAAACTTTATAAGTTCTTCTTTTACTTCACCTAGAATTTTTCCTAAACCCCAAAATAAAAGAAATATTGCAATTGCAAGCTTCATGTGCAATCCAAAAACACACAATATTTTGTGTTTTTCATTCACATTTTCTCTTTTCAAATGGATTTTCAATTTAAAATACAAAGTTCAGTTTTTCATCGTTAAATTCATTCATAGTAAAATATTAGATTATTCTAATCCATATAATATTTTATATAATTCTATTTCTACCTTTAACTTTGAAAATTTACAATAATTTTATTTTTCCATCAATTTTTTTGAAAAAATAGCATAAATAGAAAAAAAAATCACGAAAAAAATCAAATTTTTATACATCAATTAAATAAAAGGATAAATTTGTTATGCTTATAGTTTTGATAACCAAATTTGGCTTCAAAGTCTTTACTATGGTTGTTTTACATATAAGAAATAAAATAACTAATTGAGAATTTTTTTGCATTAATCTTCATTGCTACTCATTCCTCTTGGGAAAATTTCAAATAATCTATATTTATGGCAAACTTCATTAAAATGGTGAAATTCCATTACCTTTGACATTTTGTACAGTTCAAAGTTTGCAATCTAAAGTTTAAATTTTTCATAGATTTTTGAATCTATACCTCTCTTAGATGTCTTAGATTGTATAGTCTAAAATCTAAATTTGTTATAGAATTTTGAAATCTATATTAATATTAGATTTTTGAAAATGTATATTTGTCCAAGATGTCAATCTTCAATGTACATTGGATGGTCTGAAAAATGGCATATGGAACACTGCCATTTTATAAAATCTACCATATTTTGCTTTCTATTTTTACTATTTTCGTTTAACAATAACAATAACACCTATAATTGAAAATTCTCATAGTGATATACAATTGATAGTTTTAAGTAATAAAAAATATAGAATTGATATTCAAATACAATCTAATAGGCTACATTTAACTCAAACATGACATTTTACTAGCTCGTAATGGATCTCATCCTAGAATCACTTGAGAAGGTATCACTTCATAAGTGGTACCTTACTTTGATTTAGTCATGTACCAATTCTTCTCGGCAACCTCACTTTTCAAGTGCCCTAATCCTAAAGCAAGATTCTATAGAGTATTGCCCCCATTTGAACTAGTGTGCTTTGTGTTATTGCTATAGCCAAAATAAATATAAGTTATTATTATTATTTAAAACAAAAATAACTCAAAAATCTATAACTTTATCACCATGAGTCAAATCACCTTGAAACAAAGACCATACAACCCTCCTTATTCAAGACTTTCAAAAGGTATTAAGAATGTGATTGTTAGATGCATTTGTCTAGGAGATCTCAAAGTAACAAATGAAATAAACAAACAACCTTAATTAAGATATAGATTTCATCTTCTTTCAAATTGCTCTTCTGGGTTCCTTTGACCACATTTTCTCCTCGCTAGACCTCTAACAATTGTGAAGCCATGTGGACATGCTTTCACTATGTCACTTCCATTCAAGGCTTTTTTTTTTTGCTTTTTGGTGCCAATTTGCACAAGAAAAAATAATTTGGCTAAAAACAGCCAAAAAAATGTCAGAAAACTTGGATGAAATCACCAGACAACTCTGAAGTAAAGAAAAATATTAGATGAATTTGCCTAATTTTGGATGAAAAACATACTATGCATCCAAGAATTGGATGAATGTTGCAATTTGGAGCATCCCTATAGCATTTCATATCACCGCTGTGGCTATTCTCCAAAAATGGAAAAAAAAGCCCTGCTTCCATTGCAGCTACACCATGCGCAACTTCCAATCATTTACACTTCAACTCTGTGTTCCAACAGCTCAGATTTTTCATCTCCAAGCTGCCTGTCAAAATTCTGCACCCTCAGAAACCCTATGGATTGCTTGTTTATACAAGGAGCTTTGACTACGGGAGAGGCACCCAATGGCGCACTTGTACCCAATGCCGTCCATTTTTAAGTCAGTCATTCATTCTAGAACACAATTGTAGCAGGACTGTAGATTGCTTATTGTTTTAGGTCCAAAAAAATAAGCCATGTACTGCCTACCTACATTTATAGCCTAAAATGATTAAGGCCTTATTCGTTAAATTGAGACAAAATAGTCATTTTGAGACTTTCAATATTTAGTGCGCAACTACCATTGAGGTAGAAGTTGTTGAATCCAAGGATAAATAGAATCGGTTTTGAAGTGCCTTGAAATAATTTGAAGGAAGTATACATCCATGGGTCATTGACATGATGTGCGAAATGAAGAAAAACAAGGAACTTGGATTCTAATCATTTATGGACTTGGGATTTTCATACTCAAAAAACACTTGGGATTTTCATACACAAAGAATATGTGAGTTTTCACTTCAAATTCCATTGGAGGAAATGAATTGTCATTAAATGATATGATTGCAAAGGCTCCTTGTACAGTCATGAAGCCCTTAACCTCTCATAGGGTTTTAAGGGTCTATTTGCCTAGTAATCACAGACAGGGCGAATCATAAAGCACAAACCTTCACAATCTAATTTCTATTTACGTCCCATTCTATTTTTAGTGATGACATTATGAAGCAAAGACCTTAATATTCTAAGTCTCATTCACGTATCATTCTATTTTTAGTAAAGAATTGAGGAAGCTGTATCGAGAACTTGATTGTCTTTTGTAGGATTCACTTTTTTATTACAGAAATAGCCTTCCCCGCCTCTATGGCTTTAAGCTTCGCAAGACCTCTTAAAATATCCTCGCGTCGAGAAGAATAATGCGGGCGACTTTCACTGTAAAGAGCACCGCTCTCGCTCAAACTAAGAGATGTACTTGCTTTTCGTTTCGATTTGTGCGTGTTTTGAGGAACTCCCGATGTGGAAAGAGATTTGCAATCCCGTTGGGGCGGCCTCGGCATCGAGGCCTTCACACTGTCTATGTACGCAAGACTAGTTCCACTAGACTTGGAGTCAAGAGACCGTCGATGATCTCTAATAATTCGTTGACGAAAAAGACTATCGGAGGATGAGAGACGTCTGGCTCCCGCCGATAGTGAAGAGCAAGTTGGATTATCGTGGAGTCGAGGTAAAATAGTAGCTCCATCTATCGCCACAGGTTGGACCACTTTGTCCGCCACTGGTCCACGAGTCGACTTCACTCCGTTGGTGGGGCTAGCGGGAACCGGGGAAGACGAAGGCACCTCATCCTCGCCTCGAGGATATCCTCCAGCATCATCGTCCGGGAGTTCCAGTTTCCGACTGGTCGCAACATCCGTCTGCGGATCGGGCGACCAGGATCGTCCTCGACTCGAGGATGTCCGTCTCAACGGCGAAGGCGAGCAGATGGGAGTCCTCCCGGACGCGCGACTCGGGGGACTGTTCACGACGCCGTCCTCGATGTTTCCTTTGCTGAAGTCTATGGCGGCGGACGCCGCGTCAGTAGCAGAACGCAACATGTAAGGCTTGGACACGGGAGCCGTTTCACAGCTTCCACCGTCGGATTCGGAACCGTCGATGGACCTCGACTTGAACGACCCCGAGAGGAGGCTCCTCGTGAGCCTCTGTCTTTTGTGTGTTGGAACAGAGCGGAAGGCTGAAACCTGCATTGCACAATGGTTACAAGAACCCACCGTCGATTTCTCTCCATGAATACATGGGTACATGTGAAATTGGCATTCATTTGGTCGAAGACAACTTTCAAAACAAGGAAAGAATATGATATATACAACTAAATATATTTTATTTACAAAAAATTATGTCATACATGAAAAAATAAGATACGATACGATATGCCTGTGCTCCCTGAATGCGCGCCACTACAAAAAAGTCTAATTCTAACGACGTCGCCTCGGTGCAATGAGACCCGTGTTGAAGCTATCAAATCGAGCCCCCATGACCTCGGCGGACTCCCTCATTGCTCCCACTATTTCCTTATAGTGGGCGTCGTCGCGGCCAAGCGGATTGACGCCGATCCGGTTGTCGTCGACGTATTCGAGCAACTCCCCTTCCGGGTCGCACTCCGAGTGGAGTCGGCGGATCCACGGCAGGAGTTGCCCCATGAGCACGTCGTCCCTGCGCATATCGTGGGTCCACAACTCCAGAAGGAGCGTGTTCCCACTCACATTGAGGACACTCTTTTCGGGAGAGTCATCAATGAGGATGGTGTCGTGCGCAAAGAACAACGCGCCCTGACTGTCAGTGCCCATGAGATCGCCCTTGAGGAATTTCATGAACAGGGGCGACTTTCCCCAACGAAAGAATTTGCCAGGAGCGATTTCTATTTTCGTGCATTGCTCCTGGCCTAAGACATTGTAGGGCGGTCTGCACCCCCGGAACAAGAATTCCGTGATCGGTTCCGCGTTCCGCTTGGCCATGGACGACCACACTACGATTTTATTCGCTATCTCCGAAACGTGTCAAAGAAATTTGGCGACGTTCTGTCGCGCGAACACCGCCTTGTGGCCGATGATCGTGGGGTTCCGATGGCTCAGAACATTGTCTTCGAGTCTGTACGGTTTGAATTTGTCTCCGTAGGACTTCATTGTGGTGTGGCACAACACCCCGTTCAAGTCGAAGACAATATTCAGCCACTTCCTCCTGGGCGGAGGCATCATAGGACGGTCTATCCTTCGCATGACCTCTCTTCGCCCCTCCGATCCTACCTGATAAAAGCAGGACAACAAAGAATTTGGAGTTACCTGGTTACATGCGGAACTGGTAAAAGCAGAGTGCGGAGACACACATTGTAATTCTCTACTCGACCGCGCCCTTCTAGTAGGAAGTGCTTTCGTGGGTAGCGGGCGATGCAAGCTTACATTTTTTTCAAGTTGAACCAAAAAAACATGGACAGAAGAATGCAATTAGACAATGTACACTTTGAATATCCTGAAGTATATATTTTATTGATTTGGTTTCATATATACATTTCAAAATTTTTCGGCCGCCCAAAACTATACACTCCGAGAGTTCTATTCTACACTATCGTACACGTTCTCCGCCGCAGACGGATTCTCCGTCAGTGCCAAGTAATTAAGGAATGGCGACCCCCTCCTGTCAGACATCATAAATACAAATGAGAGTTGGAACCCATTTGTTACCTCTAATAAGATTAGATGACTTAAAGTTTAATTAAGTCAGTCAAATTCAAGATCAGATGACTTAAAGTTTAATTAAGTCAGTCAAATTCATAAGGGCTATAATATGATACTTGCGTTGATTCGGTAGCCTAGGGCGCCGTCTACTCTCCAAGTGCAACTTGTTCCTCCAACGCCGTGGCAAGAGCCTGCACTTCGCCTTCCTCTGGAACGTTGTCCTCAGGGTCATCCTCCCCATAGTCCAATCTCTCTTCTTCGTCCACAGGAGAAGAAATTTCCGTGGGAACTTGCACCTGCTCTGACACTTGACAATTTGGTGCTGTCTCATAAACGGAGGGGTTTTCGGCTGCACTCTCCAGGATATCGTCGACGCGACGATAATCCCGAGCATCTTCAAGCATAGGTCGTCGCGCCTGAGGGAGGGACACTTCAAATGCACTCTCATCCGGAGAGAGCACAGTAACACTCAACTGCGATGCTGGGGTGCATTCCACCACATCATTGTGTGCCAAGGACACTACACGATGGGTATCCTCGACTCGAGGATGCGGGAGTCCAGAGACTAACTCTTGGACTCTAGGAGGAACAGGAACAGTCTGCTCTGAAGGCGACGGCGACGGAAGCACGTTCTGCACTGGAGTTGTCTAACTGAGCTGGATTTTCATCATTCGTTTCAGCTCTTCCACTTCGCTGGAAAGTGCAGACATCTTCTCCTGGGACTGCTGCGTCACCTCTATGAGTTTCGCATTGGATTCCGCGAGCGCTCTGTCCCTCGCATCCCGTTCCAGATTCCGAGCGATTCGCTTGGCCCTCTTTTCCTCTTTCCAGTGGTCTTTCTCCACCTTCATGACTTTCCCGCCAGGCAAAAGTAGTGGTTTCACCTCTGTCACCTTCGGGCGCCCGTCGTGATCCTCGTCATCGTCGTCGGACTCGTGAGGATGATCGAGTAGATCATCGTTACTACCGAAGTCATAGAAGACGGGCTTCCCGTCTTTGTCGACGGCATCCGCGGGAGGTAATTGATATGATCGCCCCTCCGTCTGTCCGTCATCCTGCCCCACTTCCTGCATGATGACATCGTCATCGGCAGAACCCCCTCTCAAGAAGCTGTCGTCCCGCGCGCCGAAGTCCAAAAGATCCTCATCATCTTTCTCCTCCTCCACACGCTGAGCTCTTGTTCTCTCGAACTCAGTGTCTGTCTCCATGCCGTCTTCATCCTCATCTTTATCCGCATCCTCAACCTCATCCTCTGAATCAGAATCAGAATCAGAATCAGATTCAGTCTCCACTGCAGCAGCAGCAGTCACAGGGGGAGCTTCTGGCGTCGTTTGGACTTCAACTAACTCCAACTCCACTTGAGCAGACGCCTGGGCGGTGGTCGGTGCAATTTTTGCAACCACATCTGCGTTTGCCATCCATAGATACATTTGGAACGTGTTTGTTCCAAACTCATTTAGTCCCTGTACACCTGGATTTGTTGTCAAGTGTGGACCGACATTCTCCCTTTGTCGGGGGAGAGAACGATCTTCCGCAACCGGCGATGTGAAATTCAGGGGGGGTGACTTAGGCGGCTCGGATTGAATGATGACTGGGCCACGGGTAGGGGGTGTCTCGTACACCATCAAATATGGAGAGTTTGTCATCATGAAGTCGTTTTTATCCATTTTATTGGCGAGGTACGAAATCGCCTCGTACGCTTTCACATCTGACTTCTCCACAAACCCGTAAAAGAACGCTCCAAACATCTGTTCAGAAGTACACAACATGATTAACAATAACGTTGCAGTTAAAATGAGTCCTCTAAACTAGAGAGAACACAATAACGTAAAGACCATATGTTATCCTCGAGTCGATGATAACATTGCATCATGTCATTCAAGCTACTGCATTAATCATAGACAAGTATCCTCAAGTCGAGGATACTTACTTCATAGGATTTCTTTACTTACCTTTGCAGCGAGCATGAACTTTGCTCCCGGAAAGACCCCTAGCACGTTCTCGTTTGGTTTCGCGAAATCCCGCAGCATGTCGAGGTAAAACTCCATGCACAACTCAGTAGGCTCTATCCGCCACTTCGCCTCCGTGTTCTTGTTCCAGTCCCAGTAATACGGGTTCTGCAGGGGAGTAGCGTACTTAGACTTCACCAGCTGCTGACTGGCGGACGCAAATTCGTTGTTCTTCTTGAACAAGAAGAGTAAAGGCACGTCCGGAGCCGTGAGGCGGTTCGTCACATTGTCTAAGAGCTCTGCTCTTCCTGGGACATAGGTGGACGACACGCACTCAAAATTTTTCAACTTCAAGGCTGCAAAGGCTGTTGCCGCCTCGATGTCGCTTTTCCCCTTTAAGATAAACAGCCACACGTTCGGTGTTGTCATCTTCGGCTTCAACTTCAAAGCCATGAAGCTCAGGAAAGGGTCGATGGCGCTTTCTTCTTCAGAGGGTATGCCTCTCGGGGCTTCTCTCAAATCCACCAGCGCGAAGTTCACCTCCCGGGAATGATAAGTGTACGACGAGTTGGTCACCAGAGCTTCAGCGCCAACATCAATCCCCCGAATCTGAACACCTCCTTCCAGTACAGGAAGTTGATATTTCAACTTCATGAACCTGGTGAACATGAAAAGTACCTGGGGAAATTGCTTCTCCAGGTCTTTTGCCCGTTTCAACCAAGCATCGTTGCGGAGACGACGCTTGAAATACTCCGCTCCTGGATGCGTCAGAAGGAAATCCCATGAGGCCGACGTGAATCTGTGCCTTGCCTTCCAGGACTTCAAAGTACCGTCAATTACATCCCCACCATCATCTATGACCTGCAAATCGGGGTTGACGGCTATCAAATCTTGGAGCACAACTTTCTTGCGCTTCCTCCACTCCACCCACTCCTTGTGGGTCATATTGTCCGGCACGAGAACTTTGGTTGCGGTCACTAACACCTTCGGATAAATTGCTAGACAACCAGGTGTTTTTTCGAGCAGATGCACCGCTTTCACTCCGAAGTCCACGTCCGTAAAATGCCCGAAGTGCTTAAAGAACTCCCTCTTAAGGGACATGCTCTTTATCTTGAATCCTTTCGCCACTTTGTAAGGTTTCAAGGCGCAGGGGTCAATTAACTCGCCCTTGGAGTGCTTTGTCAAGAACGACTCCCAGTGCACCCAAAGATTGTCGGGCAAGGTGATGATCTGAATTTCATTTTTCAGATCAGAGGTGCCACTGATTTTAGCGCCATCTCCCTCTGGATTTATATTTTGGAAGCGCTCAATCATAGCATCCATGAAATTCTGCAAGAATTGCGTAGCATGAGAAGTTGAATGAAACATTTTAAGAATACTAGGACTTTATCCTCGATGAGATGATATGTTAACTTTGACTCAGATGTGAAACATGGAGAAAATTGCTGACGAAGAAATTGAATTGAAATAACATTTCAAAGTAACAAAACGCAGAGCCAGCTTATCACCGAGTCGACGATATGGGTTCTGGATGGCACAGTACCTTGTACTTTGTCACCTCGAATACTGACTTATTCTTCCTCGAGAAGTCTTCCGTGCGCACATCCGTCGGACGCTTGTTGGTGATCCAAATTCTCCGATAGCTTACGATTTGGTTTCCCCAAGTTGGTTGGGCATGGTCCAGGTGGTTTGTGCAATTATAAAACTTGGATATATTGCGCAACTGATTTTCATCTAGAGTCCAAACAATGTACGCATCCCACGTCTTGAGTTCGACTTTCCTTGCTTCTCCACAGCCAGAAATTTGTAGCTCCTGCGAAGCTGTAATGCTGTGCTGCCCGTTGATAATCATGAACTTCCCGTTCTTGATTTCGTCCCATGATTGAGGCTTCCTTTTCAAAAGCTTCTTCTTAATCACTGGTGTTAGACAGACTTTCTGCCGTTGATTCACATCAATCAGTTGGACGAGCTCCTTCTTCACAGCGTCCACGATGTCCCTCTACAAGGTGCGGATGACATACTCAGGACTAGCTATTATGCATTGTTTGATGTCGACCTTCACAGTCTCTTGATCAAACAGAAAGCATTTTTGGTGCCCTGCCCAGAAAGTTCTCTGGATTAAAGCAAACTTCTCATGCTCAGGGACCTCCTCCGCAGTTGATGACTTAGCAGCGGACACCGTAGTCAGAGCAGAGCCTGCACTACCTCCAATAGCAGGGGCACTGATCAGGCTTTTCCTTCTCTTCTTGGAAGACTGTCCCTCCCCAGATCCAGGAGGGTCTCTCTTTTTAGGCTCGGACCTTGTCTGTCCGGGCTTTCGTGGTCTACTTCCTGACCCTGTTTCAGTGAGTGATGGGGGGGCAGGACTGTCACTTCCCTGACGACGACCTTGCGAGTGGCCGGCAGTACGACCCACTGCAGGTTCTTTCTGCACGTGCTCCAGTGCGTACCGATCAAGCGTCTGGAAAATTAGGCGCAATCTCGTCACGTTTGATCTAGCGGTGCTGTTCTTCCAAGGCATGTATCCAGCTTTTTCAAACTGATCATTTAGTGACTCCATCTCTGAACCCTCCAAGAATGTCATCAGATTGGAGAGATCAAATTTCCCATGGTAGGAGTTCACATTTAGGACAACGGAGTGGCAGTGCTCTTTTGGTCTTCCACTGTCGTCCACCTCTCGCAGCACAATCAGAATGTAGTCCCGCTGGTGCTCCTCAATTAGTGTCACTTTCTCTTTCAAATTCCAGGGCATATACGTATTTGTCCCCTGAACTCTATAACGCAAGTACACGTAATTTTTAAATCGGTTTACACCGAAACTCCATGTATGAATGTGCTCCTTGAACTCCCACAACGTCCCATATGTGTCCTCCATTTCCGTGATGAAGGGTCCGTCATGAAAAGGATTATTGAACGGTTTTAGATGGTGAGATGTTAAGGAATAGTCGTACGTGTCCGATTGCTCCATTGTTCTTTTCCTCTGTTACCATAACAGTCGCTGGTTAGATTTTGGTATCATCGACTCGGGGATACAGGACACTCGTAAATACAGAGTAGCAATGCATTAAAATAAGAATTTGAAGAACGAGCAGAATATTATGATGGGTAAGCTAATCACTGTTGACGGTGAATTTTGTATTCACAGATAATGATTTTTCTGTTTCTATACGGAAAAGGGAGAAGTGGTAGTTTCTTCACAAAACTGAAATCAATAATTTATTTGGCACTATTACCATTTTGCTGTCAAGCTGACAGAAAGGTTCTAATTCCTTATAACACAGAAGGTTCTCTCACACCCACTTCAGTCATGTGGAAGCAGTTATCCTCGACACGACGATAACTCAGTGAAGATGTTTACTACCTACCAATAGTAGGCAAACCTAAATGCTGAAGGGTTATTTCTTGAATATTAGATAACCGTCTGGTTCCTAAGGTTGCTCTTCATATTTTGTTGTGTTAGTCAGAAGTTCTGATTAGGAGACTCACTGAGGTTATTTAATTTCACTTATCTCTGGCGTCACAACGAAATGTCACGTTTGCTGACGTTTTCTGACAATGCTCTTCTCTTCCTCTATTTGGTCTGAATGAACTACCGTTTATCCTCGAGTCGATGATAAGGCATGCGCACTGACATTCTTGTAGTTGTGGGAACTAATCCATTATTGTATCAAATGCTTAATTCAGGTTCCTTAGAGTAGTTTTTTTCTTCGTCAGATTGTTAAAATTTATAGAAATATTTTTTAATCATCGTATCGACGATACTTTTCTACAATTTCTTTATCACGTAACTAACCTGTTATTTGAAAGCTATTCTTATTATCGTATCGAGGATACTTTTCTACAATTTCTTTTAACGTAGTGAAAATTCATCGAAATCTTTTCTTATCATCGTATCGAGGATACTTTTATACAATTGGATTTTGACGTAGTTTAAATATATCGAAAGCTATTCTTATCATCGTATCGAGGATACTTTTCTACAATTTCTTTTACGTAGTTAAAATTTATGGAAATCTTTTCTTATCATCGTGTCGAGGATACTTATCTACAAGCATGCAAGTCCTGAGCATGACATCGTCATATCATCGGAACGAGGATAACAGCTCTACCTGGTTCTGAACCTTAATTCTAACAAACTATATGGCCTGTCCTACTATCACCGGGTCGACGATAGGTCCAACACCTTCCTCAAAACCCTAATTTCAATGATGCCTCTTCATTTGCTTTAAAATTGTAAAGGAATTTGAAGGTGTAGCACCTGAACCCATATTCAACGCATGCCTAAACCCTAAACCTCACACCACATTCTATGGAATGGCAAAGTCATCTTGACATTCATTAGCTGTAAATTTGTTAAGGAATTCAAAGGTGTAGTTCCTGAACCCTTATTGACCATATGTCTAAACCCTAAACCTCAGACCACATTCCATGCACTGGCAAAGTCACCATTTGGATTCATGAGCAGAACTAATCTGTTCTTCGATGACTCCAAAAGTACTTCAAAACTAAAAATTCGAGCGCTCCAAATCTTTGAATTCCACCCTGCAGTAACCACAAACTGAATGCAAAGCAGTAAGCACACCAATTCAAGCAACACACAAGATCAATGGAATCCACAGAACCCTTAAGCAAACTGAATTCAAACCAAACCCACAAACTGAATGCAAAGCAGTACAAGACCAAGTCGAGAAGAAATCCATGCAAGGCGCTAGAAACTGAACCCTAAACCACCAAACAAAAAGTACAAATTCTTCTCACCATCTCTCCGCGAACTGTCTGCCGCAACCTTGTGAAACTTGAGAAGAGGAAGGCTGTCCTCCCGCGCGCCTCCGCCTCCGTGCGCCCTCGCCTCCGTGAGCCTCCGCCTCCGAGCGCCTCCGCCTCCGAGCACCTCCGCAAACACAATCGCTCCGAGAACTCCCACGTCCGCTGAAGAAGATCGCGAACTCTCAATGCAGATGGAAAATAGGCTATTCTCAGCTACAACACGAGCATAAGTAGGCACCACAGAGCATGGACAAACCCCCCAACAACAACACAAAACAAACCTCCTGACGACACAATACAAGCAACAAACAAGCCAAGGTGAACCTCCTGACGAGGGAGATGAACTCCTAGAGCACGGCCTCGTCCCCAAGCCTCCCCCGAGCCTTCGCCGAGCCTCCCTGCGCATGCCCGAGCCTCCCCCGAGCCTTCGACGAGCCTCCCTGCGCATGCCCGAGCCTCCCACAAGCCACCACCATAAACCCTACACTTCCTACCAAGTGTACAATTAGTTTTTTTGTTTTTGTGATTGTTTTTTAATTTACACATCTATTATCACAACCTACTACCAAGCCTTCATGTTGTTTTTTGTTTTTTGTTTTTTTGTTAGTTTTTTAATTTACATACATTTTTTCACAACATACTACCGAGCCTAGATTTTGTTGTTTGTTTTTGTGTTTGTTTTCTAATTTAGACACGTATTTTCACAACCTGCTACCAAGCCTTCATGTTGTTTTTTGTTTTTTGTTTTTTTGTTAGTTTTTTAATTTACACACCTATTTTCACAACCTACTACCGAGCCTAGATTTTGTTCTTTGTTTTTGAGTTTGTTTTCTAATTTACACATCTATTATCACAACCTACTACCAAGCCTTCATGTTGTTTTTTCTTTTTTCTTTTTTTGTTAGTTTTTGGATGTACACACCTATTTTCACAACCTACTACCAAGCCTACATTAGGTTGTTTGTTTTTGTGTTTGTTTTCTAATTTAGACTCCTCTTTTCACAACTTGCTACCGAACCCACATTTTGTTTCTTATTGTACATTTCATTTCTATAATGTACACAGCTATTCCCACATCTAAGCAATTGTACTAGTTTAAGAGCGTGCGAATTTTGCTATTTTGTTTTTATGAAATTGACACATAGATTTCGACATCTTAGAGAGAGCACAATATCATTGATGGAGAGACAAATTATAATGTCGAACAATGAGGATGTGCAAACTCAAAAAGAAATGTACACTCTTCCTAACTTGTTTTTTTAATGAGAAATCCAAAACCCTTAGTTACTATCGAATTTAATATGAAGTTGAAGGGCCTTTAAGGCAAAATCCTAGTTAATTATTTTGTAGCTTCTTAAAATGTAGTCTACTTTTAATTTAAAGAACATAGATTTGGATGGCGATATTTTTTTATCCATTTAGAGTTTTTGAAAACAATTTTCAAGACCTCTAAACAAAATGGAAAGTCAATCTCCATGTAGCAAAGTACGCTTGCCCTAAACCTCAATTCTGAAAATTAACATCATTCTTTTCTCTCCTCCATTTGTTGATAGTGAAAACTATACTTCTTTGAAAATTTTACCTATACACTTTGAATTAGTTACAATACTATGATTTGAAGACCTAAATTAGTAGTTAGTAATATAGAATGAAGTGAACTTCATGGTCAACTATAAGTTTGTGTTCCAATTTATTACTTGCAATACTAAATTTCATAGGTTTCCAAAATATGAAGAATATATGAGATTCATATTACTTCATCATTCATATTACTTGGAAGCGTCTCTGAATTAAGCGATAAATATTACTTGAAAGTGACTGTCTATGAAGCCTATATTACCAATAAGTGACTATTTTGTCACAAGTCGACTACAGTGACTATTTTAATTAAGGTTTCAAAAGATTTTGGAAATCCAAAACCCCAATTATTCAAATGGATCCAGTTCAAAAGATTTTGGAAATTGAACAATTCCAATTATGAAAATGGATCCAAACTCAAGAGATTTTAGAAATTGAACTACCCCAATTATTAAAATGGATCTTTTAAAACCGTTGAATAAAAAATAAAAATAAAACTTATATGCTGAAGTGCAATGTTTAATATGAAGTGAATCCAATCAAAATATATTGAATGAATGAAATACTCAGCATTAAAAGGCTTCTGATCACTAAATTTTCAAATAAAACCAACGTTGTCACACATTCAAAATTACAAAAGAAATTGTCTAAGCACCAGAAGTTTTACTTTGGTCCGCCTACACATTCATTTTCATGTCTATGGACCGTTCACCTTAAACACAAACAATGGCAGGGTTAGGGTAGCCAGTTTTTTGAATTCCAACAGAAAACAAACAAATTGAAGTTGGGAATTGAAATCTGTCATAAAACATCAAAGTTCTATGACATTCCACCTTCTTCATATTTCTTTTGGCCCCTCTTTACGTTGAATTTCAAGTGTAATGGTCATAATATTATGAAAGAAAGCCAAACAATGGCAGGCTACTCTATTTTTTGGAATTCAACAAGAAAATAACAAATGGAAGTTGGGAATGGAAATTTGTCATAGAACATTAAAGTTCTATGATATTCCAACTTCTTCATATTTTTTTTGGCCCCTCTTTACGTTGAATTTCAAGTGTAATGGCCACTATGAAAGAAAGCCAAACAATGGCAGGATAGCCTATTTTTTGGAATCCAACAAAAAATAAATTTAAGTGGACGTTGGGAATGGAAATTTGTCATAGAACATTAAAATTCTATGACATTCCAACTTCTTCATATTTCTTTTGGCCCCTCTTTACGTTGAATTTCAAGTGTAAGGGCCACTATGAAAGAAAGCCAAACAATGGTAGAATAGCCTATTTTTTGGAATTCAACAAGAAAATAACAAATGAAAGTTGGGAATAGAAATTTGTCATAGAACATTAAAGTTCTATGACAATCCAACTTTGTCATGTTTTTCTTGACCCCTATTTACGTTGAATTCCAAGTGTAAGGGCCACTATGGAAGAAAGCCAAACAATGGCAGGCTACTCTATTTTTTGGATTCCAACAAAAAACAAACAAATGGAAGTTAGGAATTGAAATTTGTCATAGAACATTAAAGTTCTATGACAATCCAACTTCTTCATGTTTTTGTTGACCCCTTTTTACGTTGAATTTCAAAGGTAAGGGCCACTATGGAAGAAAGCCAAACAATGGCAAGCTACTCTATTTTTTGGAATCCAACAAAAAATAAATAAGTGGACGTTGGGAATGGAAATTTGTCATAGAACATTAAAGTTCTATGACATTCCAACTTCTTCATATTTTTTTTGGACCCTCTTTACGTTGAATTTCAAGTGTAAGGGCCACTATGAAAGAAAGCCAAACAATGGCAGGATAGCCTATTTTTTGGAATCCAACAAAAAATAAATAAGTGGACGTTGGGAATGGAAATTTGTCATAGAACATTAAAGTTCTATGATATTCCAACTTCTTCATATTTTTTTTGGCCCCTCTTTACGTTGAATTTCAAGTGTAATGGCCACTATGAAAGAAAGCCAAACAATGGCAGGATAGCCTATTTTTTGGAATCCAACAAAAAATAAATTTAAGTGGACGTTGGGAATGGAAATTTGTCATAGAACATTAAAATTCTATGACATTCCAACTTCTTCATATTTCTTTTGGCCCCTCTTTACGTTGAATTTCAAGTGTAAGGGCCACTATGAAAGAAAGCCAAACAATGGTAGAATAGCCTATTTTTTGGAATTCAACAAGAAAATAACAAATGAAAGTTGGGAATTGAAATTTGTCATAAAACCTCAAAGTTGTATGACATTCCAACTTCTTCATATTTTTTTGGCCCCTTTTTACGTTGAATTTCAGGTGTAAGGGCCACTATGAAAGAAAGCCAAACAATGGTAGAATAGCCTATTTTTTGGAATTCAACAAGAAAATAACAAATGAAAGTTGGGAATGGAAATTTGTCATAGAACATTAAAGTTCTATGACAATCCAACTTCTTCATGTTTTTCTTGACCCCTCTTTACGTTGAATTTCAAGTGTTAGGGCTACTATGGAAGAAAGCCAAACAATGGCAGGGTAGGAGATCCCACATATGAAAAGCTCAATTTCTCTAAGTCTTACAAAAGAAAATGGCAAGTTTGCTGTTTCGTTTTCAAAATATCAAGGTCCCAAATGTTTTGGAGTACACGATAACGAAAGGCTCAAAATATTTTCTTCGAGTTGAGAACTTGTAGAGTATACATGACGTACGTTGAAATTTAGTTTTGTAGGGAAAACAACCACAAGCTTGCTCATTGTTTTCGGTTTAGGGCTTACTGTTTATAACATTATTTTGTGGGTTTCTTTTGTTTTCTACTATATAGAGAATTTATTTAGCAATTCCTAAGTGTCACATGGAAACTGTCATAGACCATTCATGTTTTATGGCAATCTATTTTCTTCCTCTTTTTTAGGGAATCTTTCCGTTGTACAGTTCATGACATATGAGGTTACTCTCCAGAACTTATGATGCTATTAGGACTAAGAGAATGTGCATTTGTATTGTGCGTGGATTCTCATGAATATATGATCTTGAACTTTGTTTTAAAGAACCAAAAAATCAATAATCCTAAAGCTCATATGGAAGTAATACTTCAATTTTTCTTGAGCTTCAAAGTTTAATAAACATTATTTTTTCATGAATTGGAATTTAGGGTTTATGCATTTTGATTTTTGGAGCTTAAACCCTAAAGCTCATATAGAAGCTGCTTGCCCCAAATCCTAAACCCTAATTCTAAAACCTGACCCTAAACTAGAACCGTAAAACCCTCAAAACATGACCCTAAACCTGACTTTGAGAACCCTAAACACCAAACCGGGACCCTACACCGTAACCAGGGAAGCTAAAAAACCCCCTGCAAAGTTGACCCTAAATCCTACCCGGGTTGCCTAAATTGTCTTTTGGCACGTTGGAAGGCCTCAGCAAAGCACATTTAGTGAGACAATTTTTAGAAATGTCCTAGAATCCAAACCTACCTTCTAAAAGTCAACGACCAACATTTACAGTAGATTCCTTTAAGGGTTCAAAGAAAGTATTTCCGAAACTTGGTGCCTTAAAGCTGACAGAAGGCATCTCAAAAAGTGCGAGCAGTTGCATGAAATTATGGAGGTAGGAGGACGTGCATTTAGGAAGAATTCAAATTTGATCCGTTACGCGGTCTTTTTTCCCGCCTTCTGTGTGAATTGCAAGGCCAAAGTAAGGCCTTACTGCAAATTCAACTGCTTCTTCGTTTTCTCGTCTTGCTTTCTTGTGTTGTGGCCGCGTGTTTGAATGTTTGCACACAATGCAGTGTTCTTAAGTCGAGGGCATTATATTTGTCCTTGGTCGTTAGCAGGTATGCGGTCTTTGGTAATCACTTATGTGCGCAGTATGGGATATTGTTTGCGGATGTGTTCAGTTTTCTGTGCTAGTCCATCACGTTCTGTTTGTGTGTAAGTTTGACGGGTGTACTCTTACAGCGGGAAACAGCTTCTGGTGAATGGGTCTGAGGATTTAGAGTGTACATCCGTCCCCGAGTTTCTCGGCGGAATTTACGGATCACTGTTGGTAGTGAGGTATCGTCGAGTCGAGGATATTGTGCGGTTTTTCAATTTCAGAGTAATGTTTTTTTATCGTCGTGTCGATGATACCATGCCCAATATCAATTGAGTACTTCTTTGAAATAGTTACTAGTCTTGATTTCGAGTGACCCAACTCACAATTTGGTGTAGGGATCTTAAGTAGATAATGGTTTACTCTAGTAGTTGATCCCGGTATTGTCAGTAGTAATTATCATTGAGTCGAGGATAACGTATTCTTTTGGGTTCATACTTGTTTGTGGATTGATGAAGGGGAGTGCTCATTATTTGTGTACCATGTTTCACGAGATGGGTACGACACCTAATTTCGTTTTTTCGTCGAGATTCTTCTCCCAGTATACGAAATGAGGAGTGGATTATTCAAATAGATTTGCGAAGTATCATCGAGTCGATGATATTCTATCGATAAAACTTATTTTGGAATCAATTTTATGAATGTCATACTCGTCAGGGTTATCTTGATTTCAACTGTTTTTCGAGTACAAGTATGGTGCATCGATTGCTGTCATTTACGTATCATCGACTCGGTGATAACTATATTCCTTGTACTCCTATCCTCGACTCCGAGGAGATCGAGGTCCTTGATGCTTGTGCTGGACTTGTAGACGATAAAGATCATTCTTGTTTTATCATCGAGTCAGTGATAATAAGAATGTCTTTCTGGTGCTGTCATAATTTATGAGGGGGTTCAAATAGTCTCACTTCTTGATTGTTCTGTTACAAGAGATTTTTAATTGATTGGTCTTTCAATCTTTCCTGGAAGACCATGAGTGGCTTATAAATTGGAAGATTCTGTATTTCTATGATTTTCTGGACTAACATCTTATCACCGATACGACGATATGTAACCTGATAATATTACTTGGTTTTGGCAGAATGGATTTGCATAGTCCTGAGGAATTTTCAAATCCAGTTCCGACGCTTCCAGATGATGTTCGGTTGTGCGAAGGAATTCCTTGTAAGAAATGGGTTTCGCAGTCTGTTACCCTCCAGAACAATGACGGGGTAGATATTGCCAGAGGAATTTGTCAGAACGTTGACCCTGATTTGGTGGTTGACCACGACGGGAAGTCACTCGGTGACGACTGAGTTGCTATTCAGATTGCAGAGTCTCTGAACGAGGAACTCTACTCTTCTGGGAACATGTGGTCGCTGCGCTCTTGGCACATCAAGAGAGTGTTTCTTTATGACGGAGCCTCATTGTACGATCACGATCAGACTCACATATACAACACGGCCATGAATCCCTCAAGCAGAGGAGTTCGAAAGGGGGTTCGGACATATGAAACAACTCGTGAAAGGGTTGATCCTGAGGTTCTTCCTAAGAAAGAACTTCTCCTGACTATGGAGTCAATCACTGTAGTTTCTACTAAAACATGTTGTGAGATGAATTGTGTGCAACCTTTCCCACGTGCACACATTCAGTCAATACGGACGGAAATGTATGGAGGGGATGACTTCAAGGCTCGTAACAAGACACTTCTAGAGGTACATAGGCAGATTCACAAAGACGATAGAGGCAAAGAGTGGATAACTTTGAAAGGTAGAGAGGTGTGCCCCACTGCTTGGTGGATTATTCATGGGATTGCAAAGTGTACATTCTATAGGTACAAAGTGAAAGCAAAAAGTGGGAAGCAAGCAGAGGTTCATGGAAATTTGGGGAGCAAGAAGCCTCGCAAGCATACTGTTCAAGCTACTGCCACACTTCGAACTCTTATAGAGTCGGATGCTGATCAGATGCCACACAAGACTAGAACACTTGAGTCTGGAGAGAAAGTGACTGCAATGGTTTTACCATCTTCATTTCGTTGGAGCGAGCAATTAGAAGAAATCAATGCTTCTAATGCAATGTTGGATTTGCCCCCAATATCTTCAAGCGGTTTGAGCAACATTCGTCGTGCTTCTTTTCCAGAGTATGCTGCAAAAGCACGTGGAGACACCTTCGCTAGGTGTGGAGTGTGTGACACCTACAAGCAATTAAGGAAAGCTTGTATGGGTGCTGAGTCAAAATTGAAGTGGACCAATCTTTATAAAACTCATAATGAAGGGCAAGAAGCTCATAGAGAATACTATTATTCCAATCGACGCACTTCCACACTACGACCCGAAACGATGTTGTGCATTATTCATGATAAGATGGACCATTCAAAGACTGCTTCTCCACACTTCTCTCACAAGACCAAAGTGA
Organism: Thuidium tamariscinum; assembly: GCA_947034885.2. Lineage (NCBI taxonomy): Eukaryota > Viridiplantae > Streptophyta > Bryopsida > Hypnales > Thuidiaceae > Thuidium > Thuidium tamariscinum. The sequence continues at coordinate 15,786,290 of OX344756.2, forward strand.
CAGAATCTTTCATGAAAATGCCTGTAGCAGTTACTGGTATGATTGCTCATGGTCATGGTGATGTGCGCTATGCACACTATGGATTAAGTATTTATCCAACAGATTCAAATCATACTATTGGATCAATTGCAAGATTGTTGCGTGATTTGGAAGGAGTGCCCAAGAATTCATCACGCCTGTTATTTTCTATAGAGAGGGACCAATCAACATTGACCAAAGCACTTCTGAATGGAGCAAAAACTTGCTTAGACTCCCTCCTCCCACCTCCAGAAGAACCCCTTCCAACTAAACCCCTTCCTCCTGTGTTAATATTGCAATTAGACAATGCTTCAGGAGACAACAAGAACCGATATGTTTTTGCTTTTTGCTCTATGCTTGTCTGCAAGGGCATTTTTCGTGAGGTGTATATTAATTTCCTCATTGTAGGACATACGCACGAAGACATCGATGCTCTTGTTGGTCGTTGGAGCTCGAGATTGAAGACAAGTAGCTATCCAACACTTCCAAGACTCATGAAGTCTTTTATGGATTGCGAGACGCACCCAGTGATTCCTCATCTCATTGAGGAAGTTCCTGACTTTAAGGCATTCGTACAAGGGTACTTGGGCACTGGAGGGGATTTTTTGGGGGGGCATTCTAGAGCCCAGCAATTCAAGTTTTTCATGGATCCAAATGGATGGCCTTTGATGGAGTACAAAAATTTGTGTAACGATCCAAAATGGTTGCCAGAGGATGGTAAGGGGATTCGGTTGTGGTCGGAGACTGAAGATGGGCTTCCTATAGTGCCGAGTGGGAATCCTCAACCTCTTGTTCCAGAGAAGATGAAGGATTTTGAACATGTAAAGAAGGGATTGAATGGTTTTGTTGCGCATTGGAAGAAAATGTCAAATGACGATTACACAGGAGAGTTCAGGCGAAAGAATGGTGCATTAGAAGATTACTAGAAAGGTGTTCGAGCGGCTCTAGATGCACCTCTTCAAGTGCGTGAAGCATTACTTGATGGTTTTTGGCCAACTTCTAGGATTGCTCTGGATGAGACAGATCGGATGCAAAGAGATGGCACATTACATGAAGAAGACGCAGAAGATGTGCCGTTTGTTGGGCGCAGACGTGATCGTCCGCGTCCTTCATTCCGTGTAAATGTGGATACGCATGAAGGTTCTTTTATCGCAGTACGACCCGCTCATGGTGATCCTAAACCATTTTGGCTTGCTAGGGCCATAACGGCTCCAAGTCCAGATCCAGGGCACATGCATATGATCAAAATTCAATATTGGACGCGTGCCTCAAATCGGCACATTAATATGGATACGTATGAGGGATGGGATATGAAACAAGGGAATGTGTGGCGTAAGGACACTGCAATCAAGCCAACATGGTCAAGTACGGGTTGTATCTTAACAGCTTGGAAGCCTCGTTTTCGCGAAAACACTAAAAAACCGAAAGTCTCAATTCCAAATTTACAAGTTGGTATCATTAAGGCATCGTTGGCGGCCTTTACAATCGATGAAGGCAACAATGAGGAGGATGAGTCTATGGAGGAAGAATGAGTATTTCATAGTAGTAGAAGTAGTAGTTAACTTAATTGTTTAGTTTGAAGTATTAGATTTTTTTTCCTATTGTAGTAAGTTACAAATTATGAGATTAATATTTGCATGCATTTAGAGTAAAAGATATGGATTTGTCCATCATCACAGTGTAGTCCATATGTAGTAGATATTGATTTCTATTAATAGTAAATATATATTTTTGGATTGAATCTCAAAAATTGTATGCATAGAATATTTTCTTGCATAAAGGAACAAATGGCAAGTTTGAGAAGTCAAAGTGTGATATTATTGAACCTTACATGTACGGTGTAAGAAATAGAAGTTTCCTTTTAAAAAAACATTTAACTTGAAAATGTTTTGAAATATTTTGTTGACCTATAAAATAACTGGAAGAAGAGATATCGATGTTGATTGTGGATATTTGCCATTGGTAGAAGCAAGATAAAAAAAATAAAGGCTAATTCTTGGCATTTTTGAGTCTCAATTTAATGGAAAGTCTCAATTTAATGAAAGCTTTTTTTGCCTTAAAATAAAAAATCATTAAAATGAGACTACAATTTGTCTCTTTTTAACGAATAAGGCCTTGATTGTGTATTGTAGAAACGGACGGCATTGGGTACAGGTGCGCTATTGGGTGCCTCTTCCTTAAGTTGTTGAGATTCTCTTTGGTTTCTATTGTTGTTCCTTCTCATGCATTGTTTTTTTATTGATTCTAGTGATATGATATTCGAACCTATACAAGTGTTAATTGTTATAGTACAATCAATCACAACTACATCACTTGTCATTTAACCTACCTTTAGGGGACCAAGGGTTTTTTCTGGGAAAAACATCCAAAACTACCATTCCTACAGCAAAAAGTAAAATATTTTTAAAACTATTTTTTTTTAACATTTAACCACAGAATTTTACACCTAACTAGTATGAGAATGTGAAGAAATCTTCTTAAGAAATTTTGACCCTAGAAATTGCAAGACATCTACACTTAAAGTGGAAAAAAAATTCATCACTACATTACAAGATTAGATTATTTGACTTTTTTTTTTGAAACAAATGAAATCCATTGAAAACAAACAAACCAAAAAAAACCCAGCCAAGCCCTGGGGGGTGGATAGAGAACCAAACAAGAACTAAGGGAGAAGCACCCAATGGCGTCCTTGTACCCAATGTCGTCTGTTTCTACAGCACTCAATCATTTCAGGCTATAAATGTAGGTAGGCAGTACATGGCTTATTGCTTTTGACCTAAAACAATAAGCAGTCTACAGTCCCGCTACATTTATGTTCTAGAATGAATGACTGCTGTAGAAACGGACGGCATTGGGTACAGGGATGCCATTGGATGCCTCTCCCTTAGAAAAGCTAAGAGGAATTGCAAGAGCGAAGGCTTGGCTAAATTCCAAATAATCTGATCACCACCCCTAGATACAACAATTTGAGAGTACGCTCAGATGGAGTCAAATTGCACCTATAGTGGAAACATCCAAAATCGTGCAAATAAGGAATTCAGCATAGTTGGAGGTAGTGTTTTCTAAAAATGACATTTTTCTAATATTAGCGAGTGAAAATCATGAATATTAAAAAAAAATTCCGATACAATATGTAATTTCTACAAATTTTCAAAGTGTTAGCTCCCTAGACCTATGAAACCGTCTAGTAGTTGCCCCCAAAACTGAACCCTGCGAAAATCAGCACTCAGCCAACGAGATTCTCCTATGTATCCTTCAACTATGTCAGCTAATTATAATTACACATGTGGCGAACACATTAAGGAAAGTCTACTGACACAATTGGGTGAATCTATGGTCCATTTCAAGGAACAGGTGTGGGAATGGGTATTTTGCCCTTGGATCTACAACACAGATGAGGCTAGTTCCTAGTAGCCCGTTGTACAGGAGTCATTTTTTTTCATTTTTTATGAAGAGCCAAAGTGGTGATATGAAATGCTATAAGGGAGGAGGTCCATAAAGTGACCATCTAAAGATTGAACATAATTTTGGGCACGTCAGACATCTTGAAATATTTTTTAGTGAATTTTTCTTGAAAGAAAGCTTGAATAGGCATCTAACCTAAGTTGTTTCATATTTTTTAGTGCTATGTAGAATTAGTTATGAATTTCTGAAGTCGATATGGCATAGGACTCCAAAACCACCCATTCCCTCAAATGTTCACTAATTATACATTACTATAAAGATCAAAAAGCATCATGTACCAGAAATAAACATTTCAAAAGGTGAGTGGTTTTGGAGCCTGAGTAGTTTTGGAGCCTCCTCCCTTAGTCGTGCTTGAAATTTCAACATTCATCCATGTATTGGATTGAAAATATCATATTAGTACAAATCACATAATTATAATTTCGTTTTCATCCAATATCTGGTGATTTCATCCAATTTATTTTTTCAATTTGAATTTTTTTGGTGATTTCATCCAAAATTCTATTGTTTATTTCCTATGTTTATTTTCTAGGTGCAAGGTCAATTTTTTTGGTGCAATTTGATGACAAATTACAAAAAAATAAAAATGAAACTTCATAACATTCAATAGCATTCAGAATGCCTCCTTTTTCCTATTTTAATGTCATCCACATATATCATCCACAAAAAGGGAACTTCAACTTTACCACCTAGTTCCAATTGAATGTTATTGTGGGGTATGAAGTTTTAGTTAGAACCTAATAATGATGGGAACCCAATAATCTGCAAATCAACTAATAAAATATAGTAACTTGATTACTTCATCAATTCACTCATCTAACATTGCCATCTTCCATGCAAAATCTCAAAAATCATGCCCCAGTATTCAAGCAAATACACCAATGGTGAGTTAGCATCCATAGTACTTGCAACATATATGCTCTAAGTATTAGGTGAGTGCAGTGATTGCTTTATCTGTGGTTAAGTGTACAATGAAGTTAATAGTAATTTCATTGCAAAGTTGTGACTAAACTTTGCTTCATTTCTATTCACTGATATTTTTTGACGCATGTTTGTAACTATTTATAGGTGTAGAATATTCCACATCATTTGTTGGAAGAAAGGTTGCTCGATTGACTGGTACAAAATGTTATGTGTCACAATGACAATCACAACGAAAATAAGGGTGTTGTTTTGACAATTTTTTTAGCAAATTTCCAACACTAAGGTAGGTGGCTTATAAAGCAATCATTTAAGGAGCTAATTGCCTTTGGGAGGAAGCTCAACTCTTTGAAACCATTTTCAAGAAATTTTTGTAGGAAGACAAAAATGTAATTGACATTTAATCCAAGTTGTTTCATATTTTTTTGAGCTTTGTGGAATTAGTTACAAATTTTTGAAGTTAAAAAAAAAAATCAATACTAGTCATCAAAAGCAACCATTTCCTAAAATGTGTAGAGGTGGTATATGGAAAGAAGCAAAGTGTACCTCTAAGTCATGTTCACTTTTAATGCCTAGTTGGAGTTCAAGCCTCCTATTTTAAAGTATAAAAAATTCATCATTTACTTAACAATCTTATTTTTGGATACTTCATTGTTGAAAAAACTATTGAACTCAAAATGTTGGAGGGACTATGAAAAAGAAATGTTCAAAGATAATGTTGTAAAAAAGTGTCAAAATTGATGGTCAAAGGACCCAATATAAAAAAAATTAGTTTAATTTTTTATTGCAAGCTACCTAGACTACTTAGAAAGAAATTTTAGATTGACCAATTATTCACTATGAAATTCTAGAGGAGCTTACCCCTTTCTAAGTTGCCATGTAGTTTTAGGCAACTAATACATAAATGGCGAATTTCGTTAAAATGGCGGTATTCCATTAGTTTGACACTTTTGATAGTTTAGATTGTGCTATCTGAAATATAAAATTGTCATAAATTTTTGAAATCTATATGTGTTGTAGATATTTAAAATCTATACTTGTCCAAGATATTTCAGACTATATAATCTGAAATCTAAATCTATCATAGATTTTGAAAATCTATGTGTGTCTTAGATTTTTGAAAATCTATACCTATCCTAGATGTCAATTTCAGTATAGACTATGCGGTGTGAAAAATGGCATTTCAAATATTGCAATTTTAACAAAATTTTACATATAAGTGATGGGATTCGAATCCTTCACCTAGTGGAATTTTTGACCCCTAAATGCCTAAGGTCTTTTTCGAGCTTCAAATTGTGCTCAAAGTTGAATTTCATTTGGGCATAGCTTCCTTCAAAAAAATTGAACTAGAAGAAGTAGGAGAACCAAACTAATTTTTATCTCCACAAATTTGCTTGAGATTTTTCAGAAGCCTCATGTAAGAATTATGGACAAACTCTAGAGGGGGTAGATGGGTGGATGGAAGGGACATTTTTTGGACAATTTCAAACATTCTCTTTAAAATTTTGTCTATAACTTTTAGTTGGAGTATTGAAATGTCAAATGGATTTTTAGAGATACAAGTTTATTTGATTTTCTAGTTTTCCTTAGTTTGAAGTTATTGGAAAAATATGGTTTACTATGTCTAAATGAGGTCTAAAATTTGACTTTTATCACAATTCCTTGCATTTTTACTTAACCATGAGTAGTGGGGCTCTTTTTTGTCCTAATTCACAAACCCCACATAGTTTGTTTCACCCACCACTATCCCACTAGTATAAAGAGCTTCTCTACTCTCTTACTTCAACACAAGATTGTCTAAGAGGCTCCAATGATAAAGTGGCATAGAAAATGAAATATGTGGTCCTTACAAAAGCCACATCATTGGTTTAATTTTCTTAATGAAATTTTTTGTGCTCTCATGCATTCTATTTTGATTTGTTGCTTAGGCATATGGACTAACAACTTTTGGGAAATTCATGTTGGCTAACAATGGAGTATAGGATGTGCAGGAATAAGGGAAAAATCAAATTTAAACCAAATCAAATCAATATGTGGGATCCTTGGAGGGCCATAGAGCGACCCTTTGGAGGTGTGCGATTTTCTCTAATGTGCTCACATCCCAGCCTTGCCCTCAAAAGAGGCTTAGTGACACATTCTATCAGACCAGGCCCCTTCTAACAATACCAAAATTCTAACTAGCACCAAGTGGAAACATACCTTCAGAAGATCATGGCCCTATTACCAAGGTAGTTAGCCAAAAATGATTAGTCTCTAGAGTACATAGGTGCATTGTTTAGCCAAAAATGTTTGGATTCTGAATTTTGAATTGCTTCCAATTATTTAAAAAAACTTGGATTGACATGAAAATTTTATCACAAAAACTTTGAGAGGGATCTAACTCAATAAATTTTGTTGAAAACAAACATTGGATGAAGAGAATACAAGCCCCAAAAGTTGCAACCATTAAAATGCAATTTGATGAACTCGAATTTGTACATCTTGGATTGATTTGAATTTTTTTTTCCAAACAAACTCCTATACTAACTATAAACTAGTATATGTAACTTTCCCAACAAGTTTGATTGAATTTGGACATTGGATGCAAAAGTTTAACTCCTAAAGGACCACAATTATATTTCCACCCAAACTGCTTCAAAACTATCATTTGTAGGACAGTTACCAAATTTCAAAAAAAAATAAAATTTTGACACATGTAACCATAGGATCTTCTAGTGCATTAGTTTGAGAAGATGTAGAAAAAATTTCAGAAATTTCCGCCATGTAGATTGCAAGATATTAGTGTTTGAAGTTACAAAAATCATTCTTTTTCCATTGTGAAAATCCGGGCAGCTGCACTTCAAAAGGCCACAGTTGTATGAAAAAATGTCCAAAATGGTTGCAACTCTTTTGATTCATTTCCCAATTCAAGTTGGCTACATGCTTGAAAATTTTCATATCATTTGGAATTGTACAACATGTACAAAAAGAATAGTAAGTAAAAAGAAGTAGAAAATGGTTCAAAATACAAAAATGGTAACAATTTATTTATTGAATTGAAAAATGCCAATCCCAATGGTTCAAATGTTGTAATAAACAATCCAATTATTTTATTTTTTTCAAAAATATTAAAAATTGAGTAAAATAAAAGACTTCAAAGTTTATTTTAAACAAGAGAATCCATAACTACCCGCAAACTAAAATTCTTCATAACTTTGGACCCATTAATCCAAATGGAATGATTCAAATCTTTCCATATATATATACACATAAATCTATAAAACCAATTTTAAATTTTTATTTCCAAAAAAAGTGATTTTTTCTGATTTGTCCAAACTACCCAAGTTGAGAAACAAACAACATTTTATGCAATAACTTTTCAACCATGTAGTCAAAAGTCACAAAAATTGTTGGGCTTTGAAGATACTCCTCGTCCACACCTTGTATTGAAGTTTGGTTCCAAAATATGGAAATCTCTAGCCACACGTACCTGTCCAAAACCGCTATGTTGCCAAAATAGGCATGTTGGTCCTTTAGGGGTTAAGCAATTTGAATTGGACTAAGGTAGAAGAAGGCTCAGTAATTGCCCATCTAAGGGCTGAAATTGAATTTTGGGGAGGTGAAAAGTCTTGAAATATTTTTTAGTATATTTTCTTTGAAAGACAAGTGGAAGTGACATTTAACCCAAGTCGTTTCATATTTTTTGGAGCTTTATGAAATTAGTTATCAAATTTTGGAGTTGGAAGGGCATAGGGCTCTAAAATGGTACCCTAGCTAAAATGTACACTGTCAGTACACTACTGAAAGCTATACAAAAACAACATATACAATTACTATACATTTAAGGTAGAGCACCATTTTAGAACCCGCTCCATTTAAGAGCCTTCTACCTTACCACACTATGTGAGGACACTTCTGGTCCCCTTGAGTGATGAGGGGTTAAGCTCCATTTGATAAGCTGTCAGTTTCCACCCAGACACTCTAAACACTGCTGACTCTCGAGTCCTGAAATTCAGTTCACAAGTCCATAACATGGACACCCATCCCATTCCGTATCCCCTTGCAATATGGCCCAGCAATATGGACACAATGCAAGCCATGCTTGGCCGGCCAACTCTCTGCCTCGACCTCCAAGCACGTGAGACACATTTTGATCACTCATTGCACATCCTTGACTTCAGCATCCCTTAAGTGGAGTGTCGGTTGACGAGTTTCAAAAGCCTGGCTTTCTTGTGCAAACGCCAGGCCCACTTGAGGATCATTTCTTTGGTTGAGAGGCACAGTCTTCTCAATTCCGCATCGCCCACTGATAATCTCCAAACACAAGGCACCAAAGCTATAGACATCCGCTTTATTGCACAATGTGACAATGTGACGAAAAGAGGTAGTTACTATTGTTTGATTAATTTTCCTAACCCCCCCTCATTACAAAAATTAGCAACCGTTGGATTTGAATTTTAAAAAATCCCAACCCCCCTCTAAGAAAAATCAACAATCGTCAGATATTGATACAGATATCGCATACAGATATGGATATTGAATACAGATACTAGATATGGATATTGAATATAGATACATAATACTTGTACTAGTATTGAATATGGATACGAACACTAATATTGTATATGAATATGATATACGGATATATTTTATACTATATCATTTATCCCATATCCTTTGTCTCCAAGCCCACCCTCTGAGAATTATAAGAGGGGGTGGGTGGAGGGGGGATTTACAAGTTAAAAAAATTTAAAAATTTAAAATTTAAAAATTTATATCAAATTGGGAGGGGAGGGGGCTTAAAAAGTTTAATGTTTAAATCATTAAATCAGATTGGAAGGGGCTAAGGGGAAAGTGCTAAATTTTTAAATTTTAAAAATTTTTGAGCTCATTATGACACAGTTTGTCACAATGACAATGGGCTCAAAAGAGGCAGTCACTGCCTCAACTACATCCACAATTTCCCACATCGTGAGTACGCTGGTGCAAGTACTCAGAAACTTTTGTGTGATGTATATGCAGAGCATGTCAAACTTTAAACCCCAATCTCCAAAAATACAGGTGCCAAATGCTAGAGATTTCTATTTCTTCCCAAATCTATACCCCACAAGAAATCAAAGACCTTAGCTTTTAAAATCCTGGATTTGGAATTGGAGTCCTCTATCATCAAATTTTCCCCTTAATTTGGGAGAGTTCTTAAGATTCACCTCCCGAGTCTCCGGTGATTGCAAGAAACACTTGTACTATTTTGCATCACATGATCTGTGCTAATTTGTTTTTGGCCATGACTTTTGTATTTTGACTCTAAGTGATTTAAGATTTATAGGGAACTGAAGTTGATCATGACTATTGTACACCTTGTCTAATTTTTTTCATAATTTAAATTTTTTTTTAACTATCTATAAATAAACTGCAATTTAATGTCACACTTGCCAATTTGGAGTTTTTTTAGTACTATTTAGCACCCCCAAAAAAAAAATTTTGAGCTGAAATTTGGAGGAGATGGTCTTCTACTAGACTTGTAGCTAATGGTCAAAGAAAATTTTAAAATAATTACTTTTATATGGTGTAGAAGTCCACAAAGTGAGCCTCATCTTACTTGCATTTTAAAACTTGTAAAGAATGATTTTCTTGGGTTTTTTGGTAAATGGCCATCTCTATAAAGTTGTTGCAATGGATATTTTTAATTTAATTTCTTTAAAAAAAAATTTTAATTAAAATTTTTTACTCATTAAAACATCAAAATATGTGTTTTCTTGAGATTGGGCACTTTTCTAGTTCTTCTACTTAAAGAGTTTTTCTATACATTCCCTTTGCTTATTACCTTTGTCTTAAGGATGTATACATTAGTCGTATTTTTTTTTAAATTAAAAAATTGTTTTTCTAATTTTAAAGTACTTTTGAAAAAATCATGAAAATAAAACAAAATTGACAGGTGCTTCTTGCAATCACCCTCTCCTTCGCTTTTTGGAGCCCAACACTAGGATTTCAACAACTCCTAATCAGGGTTGTTTTTTCTGGCTATTTGGTGCAAAATTGCACCAATTTTTTGGCATGGTACCAAGCCTATAAGAAAAAAATAGTAAAACTGTGGATGAAATTGCCAAATGATAGATGGAAACATAATGATACATATATATTATGTGCTAATATGATATTTTCTATCCAATATATGGATGAATGTTGTGACTTGGAGCGCCACAATAAAATGAAGTATTGCCACTTTGACACTTCACAAGAAATGAAAAAAAACACCTGCTCCTAATGCATTAGTAATTATAATGAAGTAGAATTGAGCGGACTGTTGTTCAATCCTGCAATGATCACCTGTCTAGCATACTACACGGAAGGAAAGGGAAAAGAGTGGGTAAGGTAAGAGGTCCTATAATGGACCATCTAAGGGCTGAAACTGAATTTCAGGGAGGTAAGACTTTTCGAAATATTTTTCAGTAAATTTTCCTTGAAAGACAAGTAGAATTGACATTTAACCCAAGTCGTTTCATATTTTTTTGAGCTTTATTGAATTATTCATCAAATTTTGAAGTTCAAAGGACATAGGGCTCTAAAATGGTGCCCTAGCTAAAATGTACACTGTCAATACACTGTCAGTACACTGCTGAAGGCTATGAAAAAGCAACATGTACAAGTACTGTACATTTAAGATAGGGCACCATTTTAGAACCCGCTCCATTTAAGAGCCTTCTACCTTAACTGTTACTTTATTCCTGCTTCATGGGTTCTGGTCGCAGAGGAATCGACATGTGAAAAACATTCAATTTTCAATTTTTTTATGCAAGGAACAGGGTCATGCACAAGAATAGAGTAGGTGTCTCAAATGTGCACAATGGATAGAATTGAGTGATGGGCCAAGGTACTCACTTTGTTGAAATTGAAACCACAAGCATTCAACTCTCTAATAATTTTTGAGAATTAAACATGCAGACATTAGATAAGTTAAGTTGGGCATTGTCTTGGCTCCAAAGACCAACCCTCTAGTACAAACATTCCAATCACACATGTATGCTTGTAATAATCAACACATGATCACACAATATCACATGTTTCTGCTTTCTCAATCATTTTTACAATGCTATTATAGCAATAAGCATCCTAAAAATGTATGTATAGGTTCCTAAAATTCTTAAGTATAATAGTCCCAACACTTTTTCATCCTCAACAATTTTTTGTTCATTTGTTCTTGTTGAATCCTAATGACATCCAAACATTTCTTAAAGAAACCTTGCAACCTGTAAAACCTTAGTTTTTGGGTCCGTGCTGTTGCAATACTGTACTGTACAGCACGTTTCGTTGTCACTGGTTGCAAAAATAGGAATCACTGTCAATGAGATCCTATCGAACTTAATCTTACTACAATTAGATTAGCATCACCAGCCAAACAAACGCTGCTCTATGCTGAGGTGCCCTAGCAGCTGGAAAATCCACTGCTCTGTAATTTACACTGCAACGAAACCCTGCGAACCATTCTTTAGTAGTAGATAATCTCTCTCACCATGAGAAAAGTCACAGGCAAGTGATAGCCCGCTTAATCCCTCACATGAGGCTTCGTCCCGAGGTCATGACCAAATCACATATGATCTCTCAGTCCCTGTAAAAGATACGAACGAGCCACGTCTTCTGTCACAGGCAATACCAGGATGGTCCTTACATACACTCACTTTCCAAGCAGCTTGCCACAACACTCCGTTAGTTCCTTCCGAATCGAACCGAAGGTTGGTCGTCGTTTTGGGTTTTGATGCCAGCACTTCGTTATAAGCTGCTTCCAAACCACCGGACAACTTTTGGGAAACAACGGCCGCTCTCCTGCACAAACTCTATCTGCCAATTTCCGTCCTCGGCACACTCCCTCAAAAGGATATTGCCCAGAAATGATCTCATAGAAGGTCATTCCGAAACTATACACGTCTGCTGACCAGGTGTACTGGCACGCATCTTTCATACCATGTACCTCAGGAGCCATGTAAGCAGTAGACCCCTGCTTTCTTGTGTGAGCAATGGACACGTCGGGACCCTGCAGTTTGGATGACCCAAAGTCAATAAGTTTCACGACGTAGTAAATGTGCCCCACGTCTTCTTGCACTCTGCTCTTCTTCATATTCACGAGGCAGTTTTGTGGCTTTAGATCCCGGTGCAACACCCTGCACTTTCTCACATGGACCATGGCTTCGACGATTTGGAGTATTATATCCATTGATACAGATAAAGAAAAAGGCATCTCACCCTCACCTCGACGCGATTTTTTTATCAATTGTCCCAAGTCTTGTTCCATAAGCTCGGTCACAAGGTAACCTTGCTGGTCCCTTTCCTCGTATGCACATCCAATGAAAGTCACCACATTGGGATGCTGCACTCGTGCTAGAATTCCTGCTTCTGCTTCGAGGTCTGATTTTGCAAACTCACCTTTATATACAGCTATCGCCACCTGGCGTTCCAACCACGTGCATTTTAGAACTGTCTTACTACTTCCAGTTCCAGCAACATCTTGGTAAACATATACCGGCTTCTCTGGAATCCAAAATGAATCTGGTACCAAACCTGATACATCAGAGATCACATGTGGGTCTAACCTCTTTCTCAGCACAGATTCATAAACCTCCAACTCTAGAGATCGTTCCCGAAGTCCACTTTGCAACTTTGTCAGAACTTCATTTCGATCGCTGACAAGGTTATCTGTCATAATCTGGGCCTCCGTAGAATCATCTTCAGGTTGCAATTCCTGAGCTGTTAGACAGAGAGATGAAATCAATTGATTGATAGATCTCCGTATCCAGTTTGTCTCTGCTTTTTCATTAGGAACAGAACATTTTGGATCTACAGCGGCTTTCAATAGCAGCTTCAGGAGCATGTTAGAAGCGCAATCCAAATCACGAGTCACTATGGGAAACTTTGAGTGTGCTGGAAGAAGTACAGAAAAAGCAGCGGTCATCCAGTCCGCTTCCGCACAAATCGACAATAAGTCCTCGGCCGCCATCATACAACAGATAAATCTGTCCAGAAGAAACATAATTGCATACCAATTCAAAGTCGCATGAGGCCGATTCAATCTGAGTTCTGCCGCCCCTTCAGAGAAACAAGGCCATAACTTCGATAATTGATACCGAGTATTTTCAACAAGATACGCACTCTGAGTACGACAAATAGTGGTCTGCTCCGCATGGTTCGCCATTGAAAACAGGATCCTAGAAATTATTTCCAATTGTCTCCGTACATGATCGGGTTGCTGAAAGTGCTGCAAGACAATTGAAGTCAGTTTTATGAGAAATCTGATCAATGAAACTAACTCTACTGATAAGAATGAACAACCATGAAGATTAAGCATGTTTGATTTGGCACTCTCAAGGTCAAAATGCTCAAAGTTGCGAGTTTGGTCGCGCATTAATATTATCAGATTGATCATACGCACTATCAAACCAATCTAGGGGTAAAATTTCATTTTTCAAGCTTTGAATTAAAAAGGCCTCACATTCACTCTTGGTTTTCAATACAAAAGTTTTATTTCTTAGTAGGCCCTACGCAAATAGATCATGTTCAATGTCAACACAAATACATCCATTTTGAGTCATTCAAACTTGACACGTTAATGCATCAGTTTAAAAGAGCTAAATTTCTAAAACACCAGTACTAACTTGGGATGTTTTAGTAATTGTGCAAAAAGGGGAAGACATAGGCACCTTCTTACGCTCCAATTTTGACAAGACGATACTCGGGAGATCTTCAGCATAATCATCACTACTTGCATTGGATTTCTCAGAAAATTGTGAAATACCAACAGCTTTTTGTAATTCATGACGCAAAAAGAATGGAAAGAGCAAAGAACCAATATCAAGACAACTTTCAAAAGCAGTCAAATATACAGCTCAAATTAAACACATGGTAAGAGGCCTTGAACAGATTTGGCATCAGATGATCACACACTGGAATACTCCAGAGACTAACTAGACATGCGGAAATATTATTGATGCTCAACATGCTAATAAAAAACACGCAAGGTCTAAGAATGGGCAATCATGGTTCATCACTACAGGCTTCAAAATTATACATGTAGGAGTTACAACATGGACTCATCCCCAAGACTCCAGTCATAGTAACTAACAAGAAATGACCAAAAAACTTGAAATTAGTCGAAAGGGAATTTACCTTGGCAGCATCTGATTTAAAGGGGACTGGGCTCGCACATTGAGACTGCACATACGGCACGCTAGTGGCACACACAGATTGCTCATCAGGCTGCTTCATCGAAACAGTCTCAATATACTCAGAACCAACGACCCCTTCCAAACCTTCAGATGATCCTCTCAAAAACTCCTGTAATTTGCAGTGCTCAAGCCTCGAAAAAATCTCTGAAAAACCAGGTCGACACTGAGGGTTCATAGCCCAACAGTCCTTCAAAAGAGAAACCAAAGCCTCCGGACACTCGCCAGGAAGTTCGGGTCGGACTCCCTGGAGTAACTCCTCATACAACTTACTCCCAAGAAAACCTTCAAAGGGCTTCTTCAACGACAAAAGCTCTGCGCAAGTGATGCCAAAGCTATATGCATCCGCCAGGAACCAATTCACCCTCCTTTTCAGGCCTGGTGCACCTTGCTGAGCCTGAGGAAAAACCTCCGGAGCTCTATATCTTCTGGTGCCAACACCGGGTATAGAAATGATACTAGACTCGGAGACCTGCACCTTCGTCTTCGACATCCCAAAATCAATCAACTTCACACAGAAACAATCTTCAAGATGTGCAACACGAGTTTCGGTCGCAACCACATTATGTGGTTTCAAGTCACGATGAGCAATGTTGAGGCCGTGGAGGTACCACACCCCACGCGCTATTTGGGTCATGATGTCGAGAACAACAAGAATTGGAAATGAACGTCCTGCCCTCCCTCGACTTTCAATCAAACTATCCAAGCTCATCTCCATGAGCTCCATGGCTATAAAGCACTGACCCATTTCGGGATCGTTGCTACAACAAAAGAACTTCACAATATTCGGGTGGTTCAGCAGGGCCAAGATGGCTGCTTCCCTGTCGAAAATATCATCTACCACTTTACAGTGAAACTCCTTCCTTGCGCAAAGAATGCCAAGCCATTCGTAGCAACAAACACACGCTGCACCAGAACCACTTCCAATAACGCGTTTGAATTTCCAAGTCCCCTGCGGTTCAGTTTCATTCATCCATAGCAACGCATCCGGCACGCTGAAGTCCACATTCAAGCGAGCTTCCTCAGATAGCCACTCCAACATCTCCAACAAGTATCTTGCAATATACGAATTCCGATCATCTGCTGTGCCTGCTACGTGTTCAAGACTTCTCCTCAGAGTTTCTTTATCTTCCAAGACTTCACTCTCAGGTGTAGGCAAGAACAAGGATGACTGGCGAAAGTCTTCTGCTTGAATTAATGACCATTCCCAATCTCGTATAACACCTTTGGTGAACTCGTAGATAACATTGTAACATAAGCCTACCTCCATCAAGACCTCTCGGAAGGCCCACTCATTGTGAATCTGAAACAATGCTGCTCGACACCAATCTGGGTCGCAGCACTGATGGACAAGCAACTTCGCTTTCTCCAGTACTCTGTACAAGTTCTTCAAAGCTGGCCCAAAGAGAACCTTTAATGCTCCAGAAGGAGAGACAAGTTTCTGAATATTCTCCACGGTTTGGACGAGCTTGGAGGACAGATCCTGGCACTGCCTTTCATTCAGCTGTAACCCCTTGCGGGCAAGCTCTGCAAGGGAGCGGACACTGTCCACCGAGAGCCTCACGTAATCAGCTTCGATGGACGACGAACTTGCACCATGTCCTTGGAGGAACTTGCTGCTCATGGTTGTCATTGATCACCAGATGGTGAGCACCTCAAGGGAGAAGTCTCAAAGACGAATTCAGAAGTCGCACACTGGAATCCCCGGCTTTGTCTCCATCAATTGGAACCTGCATTCGTGGTCTGCATGCACTGCACTAAACATTCTACGCCCGGCATGGCATCTTCACTTCAAACCACACACCATAGATAGTGAACATGTCAGTGAATCTCGTGCAAATATCTGAAGGACTAGGAGCAAAGCAGACGACGGAGAATGTAATCTAGAGGATACAACAATCACGAGGCCACGAGGGATCTCATGTCATATCCTGTGCTGATACCTCGTTCCAACAACAACTGAACCATCAGACGCTTGAACTTATGACTCAGTAGTACGTCTGTGACCACTCATCTTTGAATGGAAGTGGGCTTAGCTGCTGGCACTTGTACTTGTCTTTGAATCTTGCTTTGAAGTTGTGAAAGAAACTCATACATGATGATAAAAACTTGATTTCATTAGATCGAGTAAGGTCTTTAAATCGAAATTGAACCCTCTACGGCTCTATACATCTCCCAAAACCTCGCATAGTGTGCTTAATGTGACGCAAATAGTATCCTCTTCTGCACTAGCTTCGAATTATGCTTGCCCCTCTGTGGCCAGATCCTATCTGCGTAGCTACTAATCTGGGAAAGGACGGAGTAGTTTGGTTGTTGCTATAACCCATCAGATGGAACTTAACCACGAAGTGTCCAAATGGCTAGAGGTTTCTAGTTACATATAGAGTGCAGTTTACAGAATCTACGAATCTTCAAGGAAAGTAATAAAATGTAACGTTGAAACAAATCGATTAAAAAACCTTCAAGGAAGGAAACAAAAGCTCCCAAGAGAGAGAACTCAAGAGATCATGCCTTACATTTTTAGACGACAACAGGACTAGTAGCTTCCGAAGTAAACAATCGAGTATAGAGGTGGGTCAGAGAGGATTAATCTTGAGCCTTTGAAGCCATGCGAACTCAGAAAAATGAAATTTTAGGAAGATGCGTTCGCCTCTAAAGAGAGATTTGTCTCTTCTGCACTTCAAAGTGCCCAACGAAATCCGGATTCTGTGATTCCCCGGAGTCAAAAGGCAGCATACAATTCCCCACAAATTTGATAGAGTACTGACCCGGCAAGGGTACTCATACTGGCATGGCAGTCACGAGTCGGCGGAATCGTATCTTCCATGTGTCGGTAATAATTGTACGCCATCGACTTCAGCAGCGCATCCTTTGAATCACTGATTAGTTACACACGGAGACAGGGAAAGCGTTCAAAGGCATTAATTATCATTCAATTCTCCTTATTAGCTACACTGGACAATAAAGATGAGCAACCTTTCACTCACGAAATGGCCCTAATGACCAGTTGACATCAAGTTTAATTTTCATAGGTTAAAATTTTGGCTGGCAAGAAAGAAAAGCAAACTTGAAGGATCGGCTGGTTTAATCATTAATTGAATTCATCTCAAGGGTGGAACTTGACCGCTACTTCTTCCAAAACTAGAGGGTTCCTATTGTAGCACAGCGCGAGGGGTGTGCAAAAATGGCAGCACAGTCTGTCGGTGTCTGTGTTCGTGAGGAGCTCTCTCAAAACACTGTTCTGGGCAAGAAGCCCAGTGGAAAGATGTTCGTAGTAACATTTGGCTACTTTGTACACGATAAACTGCGATCGATCAGCACTGTTCATAACTCACACGTGAAGCAGTGACGACACGTCCTCATTTGTACTGCGATTCGACCTCTCCGTGCGTGTGACACTAATTTATCAAAGTCACAAACTAGTGCTGGTTGAAATAATACAGCTCAATACCAATTTTGCAATTCAACACCGACTTTCGCAACAGAAAGACATAACACCATAAAGGAAATTGATAGACAGATCGAGAGGAGCGCAAGCACACCATGAAATCTGGACGAAGCAGCCTGTGCCAAGAGCCTTCAGCAGCATGTCTGTCGGCATCGATCCCGAGCGAAGCCCGAGGTTGTTCATTCGGACACCCCTTGATCCGCCATACCGTAAAGTAAATTGCAGCAGAGAAGCCGCCGTGAGCTACTACAACAAGAAATCCTCACTCGATCTCCAAGTTCTCGATCGCTTCCATCCGAAAACCTAAGCAGACGTTACTCGCAGGAAAGTGAAGAAACCAGGCAGCTTTGGGCTTTCTCCTCCTAATTCAAGCGTGGTGCTCAATTTACATGCGCTCTGCCGGGGTACGGTAGACATCGGAATTCATTGCTGCGAATGGCTAGCATCTTTTCTGCACGAGTTAGCAGAGCTTCTGCAGCAAGAATTTTCACTCGATCTTCAAGCTCTCGGTCGCCATCATCTCAAAACCTAAACGACAATCAAGCCGAAAGTGGAGCCTGGAAAAAGATCATCCAGTGTGGTGCTCAAATTACAAGCGCTCTGTCGGGCTCGAAATTGGAATTCATTGCTGTGAGAGGCAAGCATAATTCTACCCTTACTACACAAATTAACAGACCGGAGAGCAAGTAGTTGCCGCCATCGACGACGATTGGTGCAAGCGAGGGCAACCGCAAAACTGCAAGAAGAAGACCCTCCATCGCTCGCTCCTGCTGCAAAAACCAACTGCAACCTGTCGGTAGCCTCATTTGCAGGGTTCCGTGTGACACATTCACCACTAAGGTAGGTACACCCAAAAGCGCCAGTTTTTCATACTGTGCCTAGTTCCTGTTATTATGTTGTTCAGATTTTTTGACAGTCTTGTTGGTGAGTGAAAGCATGTTCCAACGCACCAAAGAACAGTGAATTTGGATACCGTATGCAAAAGTTATTAACAGTCAAAGTGTGTTTCTGAAAGCACCATCTACAGTCTGGGTACATGACTGATTTTGAAAATGTATGCACATTGTACAGGGCGCTTTAAGGTCAAGCGCCATTTTAGGTGTCCCTACCTTAATACGTAGTATAACAAGTTAGGGGTTGTTTTCAACATTATTTAAAAAAATTCTGAGCCTAAAAGTGTCAACAAAAATTGTCGTAAAATATCTTATGTTTTGAAACTTTAATGTCAAAGTAACTATCAATATAACTATTGAACTTGAAATGTTGAAATGATTGTAAAATTTTATTTATTTCTTAAATGTTGAAAAGAGTGTAAGAAAGAGCAGCAACACTAGTGTGTGACCATGAAAATTTGAGCATGTGAGCCTTGACTATATGTATAAATAAGGTGGGTTTTTTGGCACCTAGAAGTTGGAATCCAATGTCATGGCTTAATAATAATGGTTTAAATTTGGAAGGACCATTCTCCATTTTGTACATAATCTATTGCTATAGTGCAAAAGAAAAATCTTACGTATTTGTACAAATTCTACAGCCGTTAAAGGTGTTTATAATACAAACACCTATAATATAGGAATCTATAATATAGTTACACTACAATCATGAAAATTTTCTAAAATATAAATATCTATAATATAGATGTATAGTCTTTTGGGCACATGGACTCATGCTTCCATTAGCTTATATAATAGCAACCTTTACTTTGGGGGGTAAGAATACCACCCTTTAAGACTAAATTTAGATGAATTCTTGTATTTCATTGCAACTTTGAAAGGTCAATATAGAGTCTTTGATTGTGGATGCTCTAAAGGCATTATAGATTTATAGCCCTCCAAATGTAAATCTATTTTTTTCACTAGTTTACATTTATAAATTGAATTTTTTTTATCATTAGAGGTGCATTTCAAAGTATTTTAAAATAGGTACAAGAAATTTCAAATTTAGACAATGGACATTGAAAATAAATTGCTTGAAGCATTAGTACTAAAAGACAAAAGTTGTAGAGGTGTTGGCAAAGCACACTTACTAATACAAAATTTGGCTAATAGGGTGATTGCAAGAAACATGTGTACTATTTGTTGTGTTTGGCAATAATACTCATGACTTTTTATGGAGTATTTTAAAATTAATGAACTAATTTTTTTTTTAAATTTAAAATAAAACTTATATATACACCTTTAAGATGAAGATACTTACAAAACGAATTGCATAGAAAAATTCTCTAAGTAGGAGAACTTGAAAAGTGTCAAACCTCAAGAAAACACATACCTTCATGTTTTTATTAGGAAAAAATAGTTAAAAATAAGTAAATACAAAAAATAAAAAGTTTCTATTTAGAACAACATTATAGAGATGGTCATTCACCAAAAAAAACACCAAAATAATATTGTATATGTTTCAAAATATAAGTAGAAAGAAGCCCACTTTTTAGACTTCTACACCACATAAAATTAACTATTTTTAAAAATCCTTCTCTAGAGAGATAGAAGTCTACTAGAAGCCCATCTCATCCAAATTTCATCTCAAAATCATTAATAAAAAGGTACTCATTAGTAATAAAAATTCCTAAACTACAAAGTGTGACATTCAATTGGGGTCTATTTTTGGATAGTATATTATTGTTGAAAATTAAGAAAAAATTAGGTAACATGTATCATAATTATGAGTACCTTTTCTATAAATCTTGAATCCTTTGAAGCCAAAACAAAAAAGTTATGGCCAAAATACAAATAAGCACACACTCTATGACACAAAATACTTAGGACACATGTTTCTTGCAATCATCCAACATCATACCATATTAAAGTGCCAATTGGCCAAATTTAGCATTTATAAAGGTGTTTTTGCCAATACCTCTATATTTTTTGTCTTTAATCCCTCCTTGCCAAAGGTGGTGAAATATGTTGAAAATCATCAAGTGTTGTAAGTCTAAGAGTGACTTAGATGTGAGAATCTCAACCGTACAATCTTGTCATGTGTATGTTTTAGATAAATCAATCAAATTTGGAGTCATTTCACTGTATAGATTATAAGATTGTAATGTTTTAGTGTTGAAAAAAGATGTTGAAATTTTCCTAGAAACAAATTTGGAGGTCAAATTTGACCTACTCAAATGAAAAAAATATAAACTATATAGTAATTCAACACTAGAATACTAATATATTAGTGGAAAAAAACATCAATCAATTGATTCATTGTCTCTCTGGACTTGTTTTGAAATGTCAAAAAATGGTGAAAGAAGTTGCAAAAAATACATCTATGGTTGAACCTTCTTCTACTAAAATGGTTCTCAATCACTCATAATTCCTTGGATTAAAATGAAATTTTAATCACACAAACTAGACTAGTATACGCAACTTTTTCAAAAGTTTTATCAATAACGAACATTTTATGAAGAAGAAATATGCTGCCAAAGTTCACCATAATCCAAAAAAGGTTTGATTTTTGAACTTTGAATTGTTCTCAAACATTCAAACAACTTGGATTGCGATGAAAATTTGACCACAATCTCTAGACTTTTAGAGGATCATAATCCAACAAATTTTTATTGAAAACAAACATTGGATGAAGGAGATACAAGCCCTCAAAGTTACAATCATGAAAGGTCCAAAAACATGAAACAATTTGAGTTACAAGCCAATTCTATTTGTCTTCTTACAAAAATATACTAAAAACGGTTTCGAGGAGTTTAGATCCCCCAAACGTAATCAGCTTATAAAAAAGGTCCCTTTATAGATCAATTTTACTGAGATTGTTTTCACCTTTATAAGCTTAACCCTTAAAGGACGGGCCTATGACCATTGGTTGGAAGCCCCTTTGCTGCTCACTCAATTTGATATCGTTCAGGAACCAATCAAGTATGAAATTTTTTTTAAATTTTTTCAAAGATGGAAGTACATGTCTTCTGCACTTCACAAAAATTTCAGATTTTTTAAGGAAAATTGATTTTTATGAGATTTTTTGAAGAAAAAATGAAGAAAAAATCATAGAAAATAGAAACTTACCTCAAAAAATCTGAAAATTTCATGATGTGTGTAAACTGTAGTGACAAACATCATGGTCTAGACTCAACTTCCGTGTACACCTATTTATAGGTTGCAGTGGACATAAAAAATGCAACCAAAATTCAAATTGCAATAAAATATTCAATTTTATATGTTTTTCCAAAATTCCAATTGGAGTAAAAACTAAAAGAAAAGACCTTCATTTCATAAGTTGGGCTCAAACTCAAAAAATGTCATTTTCAAGGAAAAATTTTAGATTCAGTCAATTTCTCAAAATACACTAAAATGGCAAATTTTTCCATCCGTTTTCTCTAATTACTTCTCAACTACATAAAAACAAATAATAGTTCGACTAAAAACTCAATTGGAGACTCTTTACAACTAAACGTGAAAAGTCATTTAAAAAAAAAGTGGATGAAAAAACTACAATTCAGTCCTCTACTGCCTCTGCGAAGTCATCCGAACGCCAAAAAATGACGCCGGTGTCGTTTAGGGGTTAAGTACTCAAAGCCATCATACTTGCCTTCTCGTGTCGACGTACATGACTTGAAGAACCATTTGCACCCTGGTTTCTGTGACTCTGGAATCTGTGAACCCTGTCAGCTCAATGTTTGTTTTGTTTCTTTAAATTCGAATAGCAAATATCTGATCAGCCAATGAAAAACAGAAACATAAATAGCTCACAGTGATTTTAGAGCCTCTTACAAGTTAGAAGCACCTAAATGCAACACTTGTTTTAAATTGACAACTCTTGAGGGTAGCTTTTGAATAAAATGATGTGCATTTGTAAGGAAATGGTTTAAGAAACCAACAGAATTGGTTTCGTGTTTTTCCGAGCATGTATGAATATAATACAAATTTTGAAAACAACTATGTACTAGATGCATTTGCTCTAAACACTAGACTAACATCAAAGTGGGCAACAAAATATTCAAAAGCAACAGTCTCTTTCCTTGAATCACACATGGGTAATTGGTCATTTCTTGGAAGAGTGGCAACTTCTTAAAATCCCACTTGTCTACTTTGGCTTCACCTACATTTGGATTTAGGTCATTTTATAGGTGTCAAAAAACAAATTGTGTTACATTTGGGTACTTCTTTCTTAACGCAAATCTTGCTATTGAATTAATGAAGCAAGTGCAGACATTCATTTTGTGATAGACTAGTGTGTCTTATGTTGTTGCCACAACCAAAATAAGTATAAAAGTAGTTTTAAAAATTTTAAAACCAAAATTAACTCAATTCAATTAACTTTCTCACCATGAGTCAAAGGGCCACAAAACCAAGCCTATGTATGCACTTTCATTGAGAGCTTTCTAATGGTACCAAAGGAGACACGGTCCTAGAGATCTCAATGTAACAAACAAACAAACAACCTATCTCAACTATAATGGATGGATTGTGTCACTACAAGAGAAAGGGGTATTTTAAGTATAGTCCTAGAGACAAGATTTTAAGTAATGATATTTTTAGGAAATTTTAAGTAAGAAATACGTGTCTTTCTAGTAGAATTTTTTAAAAAGGTCATTACTTAAAATCTTATCCCTAGGACTATACTTAAAACACCCCTTTCTCTTATAGCATAGTCATTGCATTATTTGATGAAAAAGAGTGCAATAATCTAATTTTGCAATGCAAAAAAGAAAGTTTTGGATCGGATAGTTCCTTGAGCAATTAAAAAAATCATGCATGCATTTTACATAAGCAACCATTGATACCGACGGTAGTGATGTCAAATGAATGTCAGGCTTAGCATTGGGCACTACTCCCTGTGTCCCTTGATGAATGTTTAGGACACATTGATATTCAACCAAAGGAAAGGCATAGGAAAATTTTCTAAATAGGAAAACCAAAAAAGTGCCAAATTTTTAGAAAATAGACACTTTGATGTTTTAATTAATAAAAAATAGGAAAAAATAATAAATAAAATAAAGCTTTCCATTTGTATTAACTTTGTGGAGATGGTCATTCACAAAAAGAATTACAAAATAATACTTTATATATTTTGAGTTGCCAACTAAATGAAGTTCATTTTCTAGACTATCACACCACATAAAATAAACAATTTCTAAAAGAGTTTTGAATAATAGCTACAAGTCTATTAGAAATTCAACATAAAATTTGTTTCCTTCTAAAGGTACTACTTAGCTCAAAAAAACCCAAAACTGAGTCTTGTGATTAAAAATTAGGGGTTGTTTTGGAATAATAAATTTTTAAAAATTTAAAAATTAGAAATGGTATATAATAGTCATGAGCACTTTGTATAGGACTTTGCCTATAAAATTTGTATCACTTGGATAAAGAAAAAAAAAAGTTATGCCCTATAACATATGACAGAAAATAGTAAAAGTATTTGTTTCAATCACCTAGGAGGTATTTTTGAATTGGGATCAACAACTCTAGATTTTTTAAAGGGGGGATTGTTGTAGCAATGATGCTAGTATGTGAGCATAGAAGTAATAGCCTATGAGCCTTGAGCCTAAGTATAAGTAACTATCCTTCACTCATTGAAGGTGTTTATAACATAAACACCTATAATATAGGTATTTAGAACATAAATACACTATAACCATTGAAGTATCTATTATATAGACACCTATACTATAGGTGTATAGAATTCTAGGCTCATAGGTTCAAACTATCTATACTCACATACTAGCAACTGTATCTCCTACATAAATGGTTTTCCATTTGGAAAACCATTGAAGCTCACATTCTTTGACCATGTAGCTTCTTAATACATTAAAATTTTTTTTGCAAACTTTTACTTACAATGTCTTTCAAAATTTTTTATGTATTTCTAAGATTGCCATAAATAATTGACAAAATTATATATTTTTTAAATTGTAATAAAAAAATTTAGAATTTTTTTGAAATCATATATTGTGCATAGTGCACTATTTGCACCACAACATGTATGAATTTTGTTGAAGATATCTAATTTTTCTACCAATCCAAGTAATTTTTATTAATGTATGATATGTTTTGATAAGCATTGTATGGCGAATTTCGTTAAAATGGCGGTATTCCAAATGCCATTTTTCAGATCGCAGTCTAAACTGAAAACTGACATCTACAACTGATATAGATTTTCAGAAATCTAGGATACGTATAAATTTACAAAATCTATGACAATTTTACATTTTATACCGCGTAGTCTAAAACATCTTGGACAGGTCTAGATTTCAGATATGTATAATTCATGTAGATTTCAAAAATCTATGACAGCTGTAGATTTCAGACCGCGCGATCTGAACTGTCAAAAGTGGCAAACTAATGGAATACCGCCAATTTAACGAAATTCGCCATTTGTATATCTTGGTATGTAAATTAAGATGACTCATTATTGTCCCTTGAGCTAGTTGTTGTATATATATTTAGTCTAATCATATCATTTAATTTTTTTTGCAATAGAAAAAAAAATTAAAGATTTATTTACATGTATTTTGGCCATCTCATTTTCTTAGTAAAATAAGACACATTATATATGGCCTTTATCTCCAAAATAATGGAATCAACAAATATATGATGCCAATCTTGGGCATGCTTAAGGTGATGGGATATATAAGTTGCTCCAAAAAGTAGATAATGGTTTCCATCACAAATATAGAACTTTGAAATTTAGAAATATTGCAACTCAAAAGTTGAATTCTGTGTAGCATTGAAAATGCTGTTAAAATACCTATTACAATTGGTGGCTCCATGAGGTTAGAATGGGGTATCACCATTTCATATATACCTCACCAAAAAAATGCTTTGAACTCTCTCTACATCTATACATTTAGGAAAAGAATTTTATTTGCCAAATATTGCATTTTAACCAATATGAATGCAATTCTTAGAATAGATAGAAGTGATCAATAAGTATACTCAATTGAAACTCTCTTTGAGATGAAATTATTATCACTTTGCATGAAATTATTATATGCATTAAATGTCAGATTGTAAACCACTATATATGCACAAAAAACAAGAATGGTCACGGAAAATTAGCTAAGTCATGCTTACACTATTTGCTAATTGAAGGCCACTCAAGTATATGAACAAATGAATTGTTGATTGAAGCATGGGTTTGTACAAGACAAAAGATCACGGGCTACAAGTCTATAAAAGAGTCAAACAATACCACAAATGGAATTTCCAACACCAATTTCTTACGAAAGCATTCAACCAAGTCCCCCCAAAACCTAACAAAAAACTTGCTTTCCTCCCCCTTCTATAGGTGCCACATGTCATCCAAAGGCCATTGGAGAGGAGGGGAGATTCTAAAGCATGTTAGAATTAAGCTCCATTTCATGAGTTGCCAGGCTCCACCTAGACTTTCAAAACATTGCTAATTTAAGGTAGAACAACCAACAATTGATCATTTAAGGTATTCAAGACATGATCTAGTGTAGTGCAAGACAAAATAAATATTTTTGGAGGTGCAATAATAGAAATGATGGAGATTGCAAAAACTTTGATGATTTCATCACATGAATTGAAATATTATGAATTTTGAAAGGTAAAAAGTGTGTTGGACTATAGCCAATCTTTAGACTCTTCTAATTTTAATTATTCAAAAAATTACTTTCCTACTCATTGATTTTTACTTTCTTGCTGACTACTTTGAGACATGTGATATGAACTTTTAAAGATCACCCATTTCCCCTTTCTCATAGTGTAGGTGACAACTCACCTTTTGCAAAAGCCGCAATAGCAACAACAATGTCCAAGAGGTGTACATTGAAAGCATAGAATCATAGCGTGCCTTGAATCAATTTTGTAACCATCCTATAGTTGAAAATAGGTTTACCTATATATGGAGAATGGGACAAATAGAATCAAGATCCACAAAAAAATAATGATAATTTCATTTTGAGAGAATTTAAAAAAAATAATGCTATCCATCTGAAATCTATATCTCTACACAGGAGTTTTTTCTTGGGAACTATCCCCATGCTACAATTAGGCTGAATTGCTTGAGTGATCAAAAATAGGTGATCATTCTGATAGTCCCAACTTTAAAAAGAAGAAAAAAACACAATCTAGTCTTGGTTGAAAATACGTCCATCTACAAGTTGGTTGTGGGGTGCTGGTTGAGAATGGGTGCTTCTACCTTAGCACCCGAGTCCTGCAATCCACCAATCTGGACGACCTGGTGAACTGGTAAAACCACTTCCACTCACCGCAACACTTGCCCATCCCATTCGGAATCCCCTTGCAATATGGACACAATGCGAGCCATGCTCGGCCGCTTCTTCGCCTCGTACTCTAAGCACATGAGACAGAGTTTGATCACTCGTTGCACGGCTCGGACTTCGACATCCGTTAAGTGGAGTGTCGGATCAACGAGTTCCAAAAGCTTGTCTTCCTCGTTCAGTCGCCTGCCCCAGCTGGGGAGCCACCATTGGTCCAGAGGCACGGTCTCCTCACAGTTGTATTGCCCACTGATAATCTCCAAACCCAAGACTCCAAAGCTGTACACATCCACTTTTTCGCTCAATTCCCCATGCTGAAAATACTCCGGTGCTATGTACCCCCTGCAAGTACTCAGAAACATTTGTATGATGTACGTGCATGTCAATCAAAATTGCACCCTGAACCCTAGAAACCCCACAATACGGGTGCCAATTGCCAGGTCTCTACTTCTCCCAAACCTAGCCTCGTAAGAATCGAAGACCCCAATTCTCAAAATCTTTGATTTGGGATTTGAGGCGCCAATTCTCAAAACTTTCACAAGAGGGGAGAGTTCTTCAGAATCACCACCCTAGTGTCCTTGACTTTTTGGAGCCCAACACTTTGGGTTTCGATCATTCCTAATGTAGCAATGAAGACCTGTCGAGTATTGAGTGGACTCAATACGGCCGATTGTTTGGTCGTGCAATGAAGACCTGTCTAACAATCTACACGGAAGGGAAGGGAAAAGAGTCGTTAACTTACATTGTTCCTGCCACAGTATCCGGCAGAATATTTGTCTGTCCATCTGGAAATAATAAACCCAAGCGGAAATCACCAATTTTAGGGTCCAATTTTCTGTCGAGAAAAACAGTCCTTGCCGTGATGCTCCCATGAATGATCCTTGGAAGCGCTAGCGCATGCAAGTAATGCAAACCTTGAGCCACGCCCAAGCAAATTTTTAACCGCACAGGCCAAGACACCATCTGCCTACTCGGTCCTTTGTCTGTGGCAACACAAAAAAATAGAGACTTGGAATTAGTTCTCAATTCCACTTGGTGTGGAGTTGGAATGAAACCATCATGCAGAAGAGAGCAGAAGTATATTATTAACCCTCAAAGGAATGATTGGTGACTGTAATGCATCCATTTTGATACCACATGAATCATCGGTATAAGAAAAAGTCCAAAAGCACTCAGTGGAAGTCAAACTATTGCAGAAGATTTCCCCTTCTCCACCCTAATTCCAAAGATGAATAGTTACACTTCTATCCTATTTATGAGAGTTCCTTGTCATTCAGTGGTCAAAAAAACATCCGTGGCATGGTTTATGGGTTAATGGAGTTGGGCTAGGAGAATTACATACCAAGTAGAATTTGGGAAACATTCAAATTCTCCACGTACTCATAAACTAGCAGCCCTTGCGGGTCATGAAGGCAACATCCTTTTAGAGTCACTAAGTTTTTGTGCTTCATTCCCGACAAAAGGACAACTTCATTCAAAAAGTCATCTATCCTGCTTAGAGAAGACACTTTCTTCACGGCCACCACAATTCCGTTTGGCAATACACCCTGCAGCATTCCAACATCCACTTAGTAATATTGTGAAACATAGCAGATGATATAAAGAATTTACCATTTAATTGTAACTTGTTACCAGATATTCCCTCTATTTCGAACACTCTAATGATGAAATAATTAAAAGTGATAGGTTGCCATGTAAATAATGTAGGATGCTTCACGGGACATGGTCAAAGAGGAACCAACATGTGAGAAAAACATTCAAGTTATAAATAAATTATGCAGGAACAAGGGTCATGCACGATATATCAACTGTACTGAACTTGTGCAATAAGTACATCTCAAACTCCACGCAAATTAATTTGAGAATTGCATTGTGTAATGGGTATGAAAAACTGGTGTTCAGTACCTTATACATCATTCCGGAGCCTGTATCCCCCAATTTCATGTCTTCGTGAAAATCTTTTGTGGCAAGCCTGATCTCATCGTATGGGAATATATAATCTTGTGTGGTAAGCTTAAGCTCATCGTATGGGAATACGTTATCTTGTGTGGTAAGCCTGGGTTCATCGAATGGGAATATCGTAGGCTTCACATCAAATTCTGGAGATTCTGCATATAGTAGAAGAATTGAATCAAGAGGAAGTTCTTGTATGCACAATGGATGGAGTTGAGAGTGATGGGTCAAGGTAATCACGCTACTGAAATTTAAGGGAATGGAGTGTGTATTTATAACAAGCATAATGGTATGGAATTGAGTGATAAACGAAGGTACTCACTTTGTTCAGCTTTCTGCCGCGGGGAAAATCGACTCCCTCTTATGAATTGTAAAGCATCGATAGCAAATTTACGACTCCAATAACCACCCCTCTAGTAACATCCCAATCACACACGCATGCAATTGGTTATTAGTTATTAGTGCATGATCACACAATATCATGTGCTTGAGCTTTCTCATTTATATTTACAAAGCTAGGGCAACAAGAATAGCTTAAATCTTAACCAGATTGAACATATTGAGCATACTAAAAATGTATGTAAACTATAAGCTTTTAAAATTACTTCAGTTGTGTAAGCACAAATCTTGGCATTATCATGTTTGATTTGGCAATCTAAAAGTCAAAATGATCAAGTTGTGAGTTTGGTGATGTGCATTTTTATTATCACATTGATCATGTGCACTATCAAACCATTTTGAAATTTCATCTTTCAAGCTTTGAATGTAAACATGTTTCTTGTTCACTTGTGATTTTCATTAAGAAAGTATTAGTTATTAGTGGTCCCTATGTCAACAAAAACACACTCATTTTGAGCCATTCAATGTTGAAAAGTTAATGCATCAATTTAAAGAGAAACATTTTCAACACACTAGTGCTAACTTTTGATGTTTCAGCACAAGTGCAATAAAGGAAGACATAGGCACCTTCTTACGCTCCAATTCTGACAAGAAAATACCCTGGCGATCTTCAGAATAATTATCAAATGATGGACTGGCTTTCTCATCCAATTGCGCAGTATCGAGGACCACCTGAAAAATGAACGAAAAAAAGAAAAAAAGCAGACTACCAGTATCAAGACAACTTTCAAAAGCAGTCAGTCTCATACACCACCCAAATTGAACATGTAAAACGAGACCAATCAGATTTTGCACTACAGTCATGAGCACAGACTGGATTACTGCAGAAACTAACTAGACATGCGAAAATATTAATGATGGTCAACATGATTTATTTAGAAAAAAATGCACAAAGTCTAAGAATTGGCAAGCATGGTTCATAAGTACCTTCATAACTCCTACAATTGTACATGTAGGAGTTATACCATAGATCCAATCCCGATACCCCCAATCATAGTGACAAGAAATTTTCAGAAAACGTCAAATTAGTCAAAGGAAAATTTACCTTGGCAGCATCTGACTTAAAGGAGACTGTGCTGGAGCATGGAGACTGTACATATGGAACTCTAGTGACACATAAAGATTTCTCGTGAAGCTGCCTCATCGAAACAGTCTCAACATACTCACAACCCACGACCCCTTGCAAACCTTCAGAGCAAACTCTCAAAAACTCCTGTAGTTGGCATTGCTCAAGCCTCGAACAAATCTCTAAAAATCCAGGTCGAGACTGAGGGTCGGTAGCCCAACAGTCCGTCAAAAGAGAAACCAAGGCCTCCGGACACTCGCCAGGAAGTTCGGGTCGGACTCCACGGAGTAACTCCTCATACAACTTACTCGCAGGAACATCTTCAAACGGCTTCTTCAACGACAAAAGGACTGCGCAAGTGATGCCAAAGCTATATGCATCCGCCAGGAACCAATTCACCTTCCTTTTCAGGCCTGGTGCAACTTGCTGAGCCTGTGGAAAAACCTCGGGAGCTCTATATTTGGTGGTGCCAACACCGGGTATGGAAATGGTATTAGACTTCGAGACCTGCACTTTCGTTTTCGACATTCCGAAATCTACCAACTTCACACAAAAAATATCTTCAAGATGTGCAGCACGGGATTCGGTCACAACCACATTGAGTGGTTTCAAGTCACGATGCGCAATGTGGAGGCCGTGGAGGTAGCACACACCCCGTGCAATTTGGGTCATGATGTCGAGAACCAGAAGAATCGGAAATGAACGTCTTGCCTTCGCTCGACTCTCGATCAAACTGTCCAAGCTCATCTCCATAAGCTCCATGGCTATGAAGCACCGACCCATTTCGGGATCGTTGCTACAACAAAAGAACTTCACAATATTCGGGTGGTTCAGCTGCGCCAAGATGGCTGCTTCCTTGCGGAAAATAACATCGGCCACTCGATAGTGAAACTCCTTCCTTGCGCAAAGAATGCCAAGCCATTCGTAGCAACAAACACAAACTGCACCGGAACCACTACCAAGAACACGATGCAATTTCCAAGTCCCTTGCGGTTCAGTTTCATTCATCCACAGCAATGCATCCGGCAGGCTCAAGTCTTCATTCATACGACCTGCAGATACGCACTCCAACTTCCTCAACAAGTATCTCGCAAGATACGAATTCCGATCATCTGAAGTACCTGCAACGTGCTCAAGCTTTCTCTTCAGAGTTTCTTGATCTTCCAAGACTTTAGTCTCAGATGCAGGCAAGAACAAGGATGATTGGCGAAGGTTTTCTACTGGAATTAGTGTCCATTCGGGCCAATCTCGTATGACACTTTTGGTGAGCTCGTAGATAACATTGTAACATAAGCCGACCTCCAGCAAGGCCTCTCGAAAAGTCCCCTCATTGTGTATCTGAAACACCGCTGCCCGACACCAATCTGTGGCGCAGCACTGATGGACAAGTAACTTCGCTTTCTCCAGTACTCTGTACAAGTTCTTCAGAGCCGGCCCAAAGCGAACCTTTAATGCTCCAGAAGTAGGGACCAGTTTGTGAATATTCTCCACGATCTGGACGAGCTTGAAGGAGAAATCCTGGCACTGCCTTTCATTCAGCTGTAAGCCTTTGCTGACAAGCGCTACAAGGGAGCGGACACTGTCCACCGAGAGCCTCAAGTAATCAGCTTCGATGGACGACGAACTTGCACCATGTCTTTGGAAGAACTTGCTGCTCATGGTCGTCATTGATCACCAGACGGTGAGCAACTCAAGGAAGCAATCATAAAGGCAAATTCAGAAGTCGCACACTGGAATCCCCGGTTTTGTCTCCATCAATTGGAATCTACATTCGTGGCCTGCATGCACTGCACTAAACATTCTACGCCCGGCATGGCATCTTCACTGCAAACCACACAGCATATAATTCTCGAACATGTCAGTGAGTCTTGTGCAAATATCTGAAGTACTAGGAGCACAGAAAACTGTGACCTACTTAGAGGATACAACAACCACGAGGGACCCCATCCCATTTACTGGACTGCCCATCGTAGCAACAGTCGTCCCATCGAAGTAATTAGCTTCTGTCACTTGTACTGGTTTTCAATTTCACACTTTGAAATTGTGAGAGAAATTCATACACGATAATAAACACTTGAGCTCAAAAGGTCTAGCAAGCTCTTTAAGCCGAAATCGATCCCTTTACGGCTGTGTGAATCTCCTCTTAGAAGCACACTTGGTATGCTTAAATAAAGTGATGCGAATAGTATCCTCTTCCGCACTAGCTTTCATTTGAGATTGCCCCCCTGTGGCAAGATCCTATCTGCGTAGCTACCAATCTTGGAGAGTAGCTTGGCTGTTGTTATAACCCATCACATGGAGCTAAATAACCACGAAGTGTCCAAATGGCCAAAGGTGTCTACTTCCATATATATAGTGGAGTTTACAGAGGTCATCTACGAATCTTCAAGGTTACAATGAAATGTCATATGGAAAAAATTGAGCGGGAAGTCTTCAAGGAAGGTAACAAAAAGCCCCAATAGAGAGAAGAGATCATGCTCTCCATTTTCAAACGACTTAAACAGAACGTGAAAGTTACCACTATTAACTAGTAGCTTGCAAAGTGGACATTCTAGTTTTAGGTGGATCAAGAGCCTGGGTTAACCTTGAGCCTTTGAAGCCATGCGACCTCAAAAGAATGAAACGTTCGCAAGATGCGTACGCCTCAAAAGAGAGATTGATTTTGTCTCTTCTGCGCTTCGAAGTGCCGAACGAAATCCGGATTTCGTGGCTCCGTGCAGTCAGAAAATAGCATTCAATTCACCACAAATTTGAAAGAAGTATTGACCCGGCAAGGTTACTCATACTGCCATGACTGTCATGTGTCGGTGGATTCGTATCTTATATGTGTCGGTAATAAACGCCAAAGATCTCATCAGTGCATCCTTCGACGCGTTGATTAGTTACACAAGGAGGGAGGGAATCCGTTTAGAAGCATTATTATCATTTAGTTCTCCTTATTAGCTACACTGGACAATATGGATGAGCAACTTTTCTCACATGAAATGGGCCTGAATGACCACCAGTGTTCCATTTTCGAAGGCATGGTTAAAGTTTTGGCTGGCAAGAAAGAAATTCAAACTGGAAGGATCCACTGGTTTAGTTTTTGATTTAATTCATCTTGACCGCTACTTCTTCCCTAATTCGAGGGTTCCCATTGTCTCACAGCGCGAGGTGTGTGCAAAATGGCAGCACAGTTTGTCGGTGTCCAAGCCCGGTGGACAGATAGCCGGGCGGACCCTTCGTAGACCTAATATTTGCATTTTTTGTACACTAAAAACTCCGATCGGTCAGCACTGTTTCGTAACTCACACGTGAAGCAGTGAAGACTTGTCCTCATCTGTACTGCGATTTTTCCTAATAGTGCGCTTTTGACACTAATTTATCAAAGTCACAAACCAGTGAAGGTTGAAATATATATATTACCATTCGATACCAATTAAATTACTATTCAATACCGACTTTCGCAACAGAAACACACATCACCATGGAGGACATTAAAAGACAGAGCGAGAGGAACGCAAGCATACCATGAAATCCCCGACAGAGCAGTCTGTGCCGAGAACCTTCAGCAGCATATCTGTCGCGATCGATCGATCCAGAACAAATTCCGAGGTACTGAATGAGCCATGCCGTAATCGAATTTTTCGAGGTCTGGAGAAGTCTTGAGGTGCTGCAACAAGAATTTTCACTCGGTCTTCAAGCTCTCGATCGCTTACTATGCCTCTGAAAACCTAAGTAAACGCCATGCCACTTACAGGAAATTGAAGAAAGCAAATTAATGAGCTCACGGCCTGGCTTAGTTTTTCCTCCTAATTCAAGCGTGGTGCTCAAGTTGCAAGCGCTCTGTCGGGATCGAAATTGGAATTGAGTCATTGTTAACTTATATCCGTGCTAAACAACTGAACAGAGCGGAGAGCAGCCAATTGTCGGCATCGAGGGGCAAGCGAGGGCAACCACGAAGCTGCGAGAAGAAGAGGCGCTGTACGTCGGCGGCTCCCACTGTCTGCAAAATATAAAGTGCAGCCTATTGGTAGCCGCATTTTCAGTGTTGGAATTTGGCAATTCCACATGCTTGGCACTTCAGAGTTGGAATTTGGCACTTCCAAAAAACGAACAATTTGATGAAGGTTAACTCTTTAGGGCCTAAGGAGCCCCAAGCAACCTCTTGAATTCTTCTAGAATCAAATTTTCATATTAAAATTTTATAATTTAATTTAAATTATTATTTTTCTACAAATAAGAATTCATATCTTCTATCTAATTTGATTTTTAATTTATTTTTGGAAAAAAAATGAAATTTATATGATTTTTTTAAGTTTATGCCTTTGAAAAATCATAGTAATTACCAAAAAGCTCAATTTCCCATAAATTTCTTATTGAAAATAGAGTTTATTATATTGAACACTATGGTGAAGTTGAAATGCTCTCTTTAGTTATACACAAATGAATTCAATAGAGAAACATGTTCCACAATGCATTTTGAATTCTAAAATTTCCAACTTCAAATTGCAATAGACAAATCATCATTGCTCCAAATTTGATGGCCAATGGCTCATTGGAAGCGGAATACCCATGCCCTCACATCTTGTTCATACTCCAAGAGGAACTAAGGCCAAGAGAGTGTTCCAATTCCCAAAATTCTATTTAAAAAAACCAAAATTGGTTTGCTAGGCCCTAAAGGGTTAAGGTAAGAGGTCCTATAATGGACCATCTAAAGGGCTGAAACAGAATTTCAGGGAGGTAAAACCTGTAGAAATATTTTTCAATAAATTTTCTTTGAAAAACAAGTAGAATTGACATTTAATCCAAGTTGTTTCATATTTTTCTAGAGCTTTTTTGAATTAGTTATCAAATTTTGAAGTTGAAAGGGCATAGGGCTGGAAAATGGTGCCCTAGCTACAATGTACACTCTCAATACATTGCTGAAGGCTATGAAAAAGCAACATGTACAACTACTCTACATTTAAGATAGGGCACCATTTTAGAACCTGCTCCATTTAAGAGCCTTCTACCTTAGTGTAAATTTTGGCAAATTGTCAATTATTTTGGTGATATTTACAATGAATGATTGTTTAATTTTTCTTAATTTCACTTATAAACATGTATGTGCATCATGAAGTCAAGTCTTCATACAAAATAGTTGCACTTGAAAATGAATTATGTGGTCGTAAAATATAAATTGAATGAATTGTCCTATTCAACAAATATTTCAAAAGCAAGGGCATTAAGATGAAACAATGGTCCATATTGCAATCTATAATCTCTTACTATGACAATGACAATGTGCTCAAAAGAAGGCAATGACTATCCATTGCCATTACCAACCTCTTTGTATTCGTTGAGTGTTAAATATGTCCAAGACTATTAATGTGGATATCAAAAAATAAGCCTCCATTAGAAAGTTGTTGATCTGATTGATGGGTGAAATAATTTGACTGTTGATGGCATCGTCTCTAGAGGCAATCTTAGCCATCCAAATCAAGTTTTGGCACTATTGTTGGCAATTGTTGAAGGTGGATTTTGTTGCTGTGAGGCACTCTTACATTTGTTTGTAAAGGTATTGGTGCTGTTAGAAGTAGATTTCTTCAACACTAGTGGAATTCACTGAACCTATATATGAGGTGATTTTTAAACGATTTTGAGAGAATTCTATGAGTATTCATATTATTTGTAGGGAATCTATTCATTCTTTTGTTGCCAAATGTTCTTGCTAGTTTCTTCAACTTCTAGAATAGCTTTAATGTAGGAAGATATTTATGTGGTAGCAATATTAGGAAGATCATTGATTTTAATATCAATTGAAAGAAAAAGTTTAAGCAATAGATTTATCCTAAAATGTCATGAAAGGCACCCTCTCTTTAGAGTTTAGTTTGCATGTGATTGTGGATTGCATTTAAGTTTCTATTGCTTTTGACAACAAGGCATGATTGTATGCAATCTAATCACATTGGAATTCACTTTCTCATAAATTGAGGTGCAAGTCCAAAGTTAGATGCTAACTTTAGATTGAAGAGAGTGTGACTTCCATGACTTTTTTTCTATAGCTCTAATTATCCCTCCAAAAAACATGTTGCAACTTGCAAATTATTATACTTATTTTGACACATTTTCTTACACTATTTTGAACACTAAGTTGTCCAATAGCAAAGTGTTAATATGAAATTTAGAACATTTTGACCTTTTATAAGTGTCACTAAAGATGTCAAATTTTTCCAACATTTTAGCGTGAAAAAAGTGAAAAAATTCCTATTGTTAAAAGAAATGTCAAAAATAAAATGATTCTCTTTAAAATTTTATATAGTGACTAACAAAATTGAATAAAAATTTGAAGTGTTTTAATTCAAACAACCATAATATGAGCATCAATGAACAAAGTTAAAAGGTATACACACAGAAATTGTAGTGTACAACATACTACACGATGTACCATGGAAGTTTGTAGAAAAAAGTTGTTGTGAATTGAAGGAAAATAAGTTTCAAAGTTAGCCATATCTAAAACTTGGTTTTGTTGACTATGAATTGGAAACGCTTTTAATATTAGTTTATCTATCGTCAATTTTTTCTTAGAACTTTAGAAGAACTTATTGTACCTTGTCATGTTTGTATACATCATTTCAAATTGTTGTATGTAGAAACTGAAGGATGTTTATATTTTGTAGTATTTAAAATATCAATAATTTGACAAACATACAAATGATGTTGGTTCCCACAATAATTGTGGTTTTTTGGAAATCAAGAGTTTAGAAAATTTATTAGCCATTCTAATACTACTAGAAAGGCAATTAATACCTCTTTTAAGATTATTATTATTGTGATAAAATACCACTTTTAGTGAAAACTATATATGAATTATGAAAAGGGCACATGTGTCATTAACTTATCAATAGGTTGTTCAAATTTTACACAAATTTTGAAAGGAGTACACTTTGTATTTTTAATTATTTTCAATGTTTAAGAAAAACTATAGTAATCATAACTTGCATCATAAACCCAACCTCTAATTTGGTTGAAAGGTTAATGTTTGGGGCATAGTGCACTTGAGTTTTTGAATTTGAACCCTCAAATCTTTGCATGTTTCCTAATCTAGACTACCCATAAACATGAAGAAACCTTAAACCCTAATTTCTTCAATAATGTCATCTTGTCTCCTTCTCCTCTTCTTATGATTCCTTAACAAAAATACACATAAACGTGAATCAAGAAGCCAAAATAATCAAGACCATCACAAATTCAAATCCAAATTCCAGGTAATTATATGTTATAAAATTTATGGTATACATAGGACTCATGGATTATTGAAACTAATTATAAAATTTTTAAAAATTACAAGCTAGATTCACATACAACAGATATAAAATTTCAAATCCTAATCCTCCCATTTCAAATATGTTATATTTGTTCTAATTCTTAAAGGATATTTTGAACTAGTTCAAATTCAAGAATGCTACAAGAAACTAAAATGAAACTCCAAGCTTGGATTCAAATTACTAAAGATGCGTTGAAATAGTCTCAAAAGAATGCCATGAAAAAGATGAAGAACATTCCATAGAAGCTAAAAAATTCTATGAAAGAGCTAAAGAATGTTTTATTAAAGCTAAAATTTCTAAGCAAGAGCTCAAGAATATTACATTAAAAAATGCCAATGACTATCAACATACAAGATCTAAATTTGAAAGTATCTTCTAAAATTGGTACCTAAATAAAATATTGCTATCATAGGTCTTCCAAAAAGAGCTCCCAAATCCAACTTCAAAACCAATTTCTACAGTCTCAAGAAAATTCCCAAACCTAAGATAATAGTTTAGCTTCCAAAATCAAATTGATAGTCCAAAATTTGTTAAAATTTAAAGGATATTGCCCATGATCATATAATAAAACTTCCAAATCTTCCATTTGGTATCCATTTTTTGCATCTATTTACAAGTGAAGTTCTTTTGTTTTATTTTTCAATAGAGTAATCACATATCCAATATATTTCATAAATATTTAGAAATTTCTATATAAATCTAAAAGTAACTATTATATTTTCTTGAAGAAAAATAAAAGAGAATTCATAAAAAAATACAACATAATTAAAATATTTAAAGAATTCAAAACAAATATACAATAGAGTAAAAGAACAATATTAATAGTGTGAAAATGATTTATACATCTATCTATATGTAGAATCATAGTTACAAATCTTTAGCTACAATAAAATGTTGACATTACTAGGAAATTTTCAAGAAGAATAGGAATTGCACTTCAAAAAGCTTTATTTTTGTAAGTAATGTTTAAAATTTTTTTAATTTTAAATGTCAAAACTAAGTTGTAGCCCTATATGATGGTGATTATATTATTGCCACTTGTCAATTTTTGATAGCTTTTTGGAATGAGAAAGGCATTTTGTGAAAAGATATTTTTTTATGCATACTTAACTAGTGCAAGGTCTTCAATGAAAAGACGTCCCAAACAACATGCATTTGGATGTTCTTAATTTGATGATGTTTGAACATGGGTGCTGAAAGGCCAATTTTATAACTTTGTTTCAATGGTTGTAGGATTTTTAAAATTTTGATATTTTGTTAACCTCCAACCGATTCATTTTCTGAAATGGGATGCCTTGGTGTTTTGGAGGGGATAATTATTAAAAAGTATAGTAGTAATGCAGTCTGGTATGGTAGTAATTGCAACATCACCTAAAAGGAAAAATTAGATACCATGAGAAAATAAATTGATAGCATAAAATTTGTAAGAGAATTTAAATTTGAAGTACATAGCCTATAATTATATAGTTGAACTTCAAAAATTTTACATTTTGTATCCCCTATTATTTTGTCATGTTAAAATGTAAAGTTCTTTTGTTTTGGAAAAAATGAAATCACACGTCTAAAATGTTTTAAATAAAATAAATTTTTTTGTGAAATTTCAATTTATCATTGTTTATTAGCTGAGATTCATATCAAATATTAAACATGCTTAAAATCCAAAAATTTATAACTAGAGATATATTATAGTATAGTATAATATAGTATATAGAAAGATATCCTTGTCAATCTATATTTATTCATTCAGAATCATGATTATAGAGCTTCAACTTCAAACTTTAATAAAATAATAAGAAATGTATTAGCATAATTGAATTACCCCTAAAGGACCAAACTGCGTTTTTTGGCAACATAGCGATTTTGGGCAGCTCACTACGGGTGGAGTTTTTATTTTTTTTCTTTGAAATTTTCACACAACATGTGTCCGAGGAGTATCTTGAAGACCCAACAATTTTCATAACTTTTGACTACATGGTCAAAAAGTTATTGCATGATATGTAGTTTTCATTGGTCGGCGGGCAGCCCAAAAATTTCTTATAAAAACATTTTTTTTAAATTAAAAATTTGAAATTGGTTTTCTAGATGTATATATATGCAAAAATCTTTGAATCATTCCATTTTGATTTATGAGATGAAAGTTATGAAGAGATTTAGTTTACGGGCAGTTATGGATTCTCTACTCTAAAATAAACTGTGGAAGCCTTTACTTTACTTAATTTTAAATATTTTTGAAAAAAAATTAAAATTTTGGATGTTGATTGTTTGTCACAACATTACAACCATAGGGATTGGCATTTTTTTGATTCTATAATAAAATTTTAGCAATTTAGTACTTTGAATCACTCTCTACTTCTTTCTACTTATTAATTTTTTCCTATATGTTGTACAATTCCAAATGATGCGATTTTTTTTGAGCATATAGCCAACTTGCCATGAAGAATGAATCCAAAGAAGCACCACCATTTTGGACATTTTTTCATAGAAACGTGACCTTGTGAAGTGCAGCTGTCCGCTTTTTTGCAGGGACAAAAAAAGGATTTTTGTCAATTCAAATGCTAATATCTTGCAATCTATACGGTGAAAAATTCTGAAATTTTTTCCACATCTTCTTACACAAGTGTACTATAAGATCTTACGGTTATATTTGTCTAAAAATGTTTTTTTTTCAAAAATTTGGTGCTTGAAGTAGAAATGGCAATTTTGGTGTGTTTTTGGTGAAGACATAGTCTTTGACCTTTAGGGGTTAAATCTTGGTTATTTGATGCAAATACAAAAAAGGCTAAAGATGAAATATTTTATAGAACATCTTAGTTTTGAACCATTTTCCTTAGTCATTTAGGCCAATTAAGGATCAATCCCTAAAAGACCAAGGCCCTTTTTTTGCATAAAAACATTTAGAAATTGCCATGTCTACAGCAAAGAGTATAAAACTTTGAAAACTATTTTTTTGCACATCTAACCATAGAATCCTATATTTAACCAGTATGAGAATGTGTAGAAAAAATTTCAAAATTTTTGAGTGTAGAGATTGTAAGATATCTGTGCTTAAAGTGAAAAAAACAAAATTTTCAACACATTGAGGCTAGGGATTGGATTATTTGACTTTGAACCTTTTCAAGTTAAATTTTTTGCACTACAAGTTTTAGCTTTAAGTGTTCTTGGGGCCATTGGAATCTTCTTTCATTTATTGACATATGGAAAGGCAACTCATTTCTATCCACTTGAACAACTGAGTATATAGTGCAAAAACTCTCAATATACAAAAATAGATTTGGGAAGAACTCTATATTTTTTTCTAAATTTTGTTTCCTGAAACAAAATTACCATGAATTTTTTAGTTAAAGATTCTATTTGTCCCACATTAGTCATATAGGACTTCCTATTTTTGACTAAATACTAGTTGCAAAATTGACCAAGGATTAGTTGCAATATAGAGAGACTTGTAGCCAATCCTAATGCACCACAACTATGTTGGGAACTATACCACAATTGATTAATGCCATATTTAACTACTTTTGGACTTTGGAAAGTCCAGAAGTAATCTATGGAAAAATCTCCGGATGCATATAATTACGGTTGGCAATTTATCTAAAAATTTCAAATCAAAGAGTTCTAATGTCACTGATGTTCATCTGGAAATCTCCCGATGGTAAGGTGATTATCTTTATGTGGGTGAATTTCATATCCATTCATTTCTATACAGTAAGATAGATGACTTAAAAAATGGAAATTACTGATAAAATGTTCATCTGGAAATCCCCCGATGCACTAAAGTTATGATGTAGTGTTCATCTGGAAATCCCCCAATGAACTAATGTAACGTCCATCTGAAACCCCCCTAATTACAAATGTAATGTTCATCTGGAAATCCCCCAATGTACTAATGTAATGTCCATGTGAACCCCCCCTAATTACTAATGTAATGTTCATCTGGAAATCCCCCGATGTACTAAAGTTATGATGTAGTGTTCATTTGGAAATCTCCCAATGACCTAATGTAATGTTCATCCAGAAACCCCCATATGTACTAATGTAATGTTCATCTGGAAATCCCCCGATGTATTAAGGTTTTGTTTACTTGGAAAGCCCCCGATGTATTAAGGTTTTGTTTATCTGGAAAGCCCCCAATGAAGTACTGTAATGTTCATCTGGAAATCCCCCGATGTATTAAGGTTTTGTTTACCTGGAAATCCCCCGATGTATTAAGGTTTTGTTTATCTGGAAAGCCCCCAATGAAGTACTGTAATGTTCATCTGGAAATCCCCCGATGTATTAAGGTTTTGTTTACCTGGAAATCCCCTGATGTATTAAGGTTTTGTTTATCTGGAAAGCCCCCGACGTAGTAAAGTAATGTTCATTTGGAAATTCCCCTCTCTACTATTGTAATAATCATCTGAAAATCTCCTGATGGACTACTGTAATGATAACTAGAAATCCACAATGTTAAGATGTCATTCTGAATACGAAAAATTCATATTCATTGGTTTTTTACCGATTACTCAAACATGGAAATTTTAATGTCATTAAGCCTCATTTAGAACTCCCCTATAGAGTGCTCACATCCAAAAGCAAGCAGTGACATTCAAATGGACAACGGGTTCTCATATGCCATAGAGAATGCAACTTCTATTTATTTCGCACTATGTAAGCACTTATTGCTTGCATAGGATCAAATACAATTATTAAAATGCCTTATTTTATCTTTGAAGTGTTGTAGAGTGTACATTACTAGACAGTTTATAAGAAGCAGAAGCTTACAATTTACTATATTATAATAATAGAATCACAAAAGTTCAGGCGGCTTCCATTAAAGAATGGAACAAACATCATATACTACTCTTACTTTCATCAAGAATTGTTACAATCAGTTACAACAACCTATAATTAAAAAGAGCAGATAGTCATACGGGACTATGTGCAATAGAAATGTATAATGGCAATACAATGTTGCATAGACAATGCCAACCGGAGATCTCCCGATGACCGGTATAAGCCTACCATGCTAAGCAATCAGGGGTCCACTTCATTTTCCCTACTCAGATTTGCCAAGGCAGCCTCTCTACTCTTTTTAGGAATAGTTCGAGATTTGGGGTCTACTACCTTAGACCAAGTTGCATATACTACGCAATTTACATCAACCCAAGTAGGGGCTGTATTTTCAACAACCCATTTACCATACCAGCAATTCCGGTACCTCAATTTCAATGTCCTTTCGGAATTATCCGGTCTCCAGTACTGCAGCAAGAACTTGCCGTTATTCTCATCATCCGGCACTCTACATACGTCAGACAACGCTCTTCCTTGCCAAACAGCACAGACAGAGGGGTCTTTGGGCCTGAGAAGAACCCATGAGCCTGGACGTATGTCCACCCAAGGATTGAAACTTTCTTGTGGAGCTTCATTTGCAGGCCTATAGTAAGGTTCTGGTTCATCTACCTCTGGAATCACATCCATAGGATTCACGGCCGCCCTTGGTTGAGATACATCATCCCGCAACACCCTCCAATCATGTTCTGGCCAAAAGCCTTCAACTAAAGCTGGAAGGCAATCCGGTAGCGGATTATTCAGCTCACGTAACACATGATTCCAATAATCTACATATGGACCAAAAGCGGTTGCAAATCCCTCACATTTTGACATTCCATTTTGCCAGTACTAAATGTACTTTTGGAACCCGACCAGCATAAAACCCTTGTTCAGTGTAGCCTTCCGTGCAACTTCAAGAGCCTTCTCTTGATTTCCTGTCTCCTTAGGAACTTCGTTGTCCCACATAGGCTTGAATGGCACCGGCTTTGGACAACCTCGAGGGAGCATTGGTCGGCCACGCCGGTCTTTCTTCCACAAGCATTGAGCAGGTTTATCAGACGATAACCACTGCGAATCCACTGCTGACTTCTTATATTTCATGACAGGGATTCCATCTCCATCCACATAGAATTTAAAAAGATGCATCTCTCCCAATCCGATAATTCTAGCTGTGCCACTGCACAGGTAACCTTTGACAAAGGATTTAAAATCCGCTACCTCCTGTATGACCTCTGGCATGAATGATAATTCCTGAGATTCCATGAAGGCTTTCATGAGGTCAGCAACGACAAATGTATTTTTACTCTTCAAAGCCTTAGACAAATGGCTAAAATATGCATCTATGTCCTTGTGAGTGTGTCCAACTAATAGGAAACCAGCTTGGATTTCCTTGAATACTCTTCTTGTTGTAAGCAAAGACAAGAACGCCATAAGATATTGGTTCTTGTTATCCTTGGCAGAGTTATCAAGCTAAAGATACAATTTTTCAGGAAGTGGGATAGATCCACGCCAAGGTGCTGGATCTATCAGTTTTAGGATGTCCATACACCTAGATTTTCCTCTGAATAGTGCCTCAAACATTGAATTCGCTGGTGGATAAGGAAAGAGGTTGCCTGTCTCTCGAATTGGAGGACCTTCCAATCGGCGAAACAATCGGGCCAAAGATGAGATTGTGAAGTTCGAGTCCCCCGGCCAACATGACAGAGCATAATGAGCATAAGCACCATCACCATGACCATGAGCTATCATACCAGTTACACTGAAAGGAAGCTGACCTAAACCTTGAGTGGCCTTTGTTGTCACCCGCATCCTTGGAAGAGCCGTTTTAGAT
Source organism: Thuidium tamariscinum (assembly GCA_947034885.2). Lineage (NCBI taxonomy): Eukaryota > Viridiplantae > Streptophyta > Bryopsida > Hypnales > Thuidiaceae > Thuidium > Thuidium tamariscinum. The sequence goes on from OX344756.2 coordinate 15,830,860, forward strand.
GTATCCATCTTATCATGAATAACGCATAACATCTCCTAAGGGTTTTGTTTCGATTCTTCACGCCAAGATCCATACAGGCGACGACAAGACGCTTGATGATTAAGATGCTCAGTTCGCTGCTTTGTGAACTCCATAAACTCGGGGCTTCCTTTTGGTGACTTCAAAAGAAACGATAGTAACTGATCACAAGTAGTACATTTTGCAAACGAACTACCAACAGGTTTAACCGCGACATTGTTGAAGTGCTCCTTTTTGAGTCTACTAATGGTTGACTGGCTCACTTGAGGAAGACCATAATCCGCATTTAACTGCAATGGAAAAAAGATACGCTTCAAAATCAAAAGGAACACGAAAAGATAATGGCTAAGAACGATCCTCCTCAAAAACAAATCTATCGGGGGATCTCTCAATGTAATAATATATCCGGAGATCTCCGGATGACAGAATGCATTGCAAGCCTGCTCACTGACTGAAAATACATATTTCAAGTTATTCAACTACCTCATTGGTGTTAGCTTGAACTCGCTTCCAATTATTTCCAACAGGCAAGAATTTCAAAGTGTCCATTCTACCATTCCCAATGCCCCGCATTTGGTGTGGCATTTGATCAGCGGTTTCATCAATGATTGCTTTTATAGTTCCTGTCACTTGGATGGTTCGAATTCTCGGACGCTTAATCCCTTTGTTCCCGTGCGTTCCTGAGAGCACGCCATCATTGTACTTGTCTATATAATTGTGGTAGGTCGACTTTGGAATTCCATGAATAATGTACCACGCCGTAGCACAAACTTCAGCTCCCTCCAATGTAACATATTTCTGCTTCCGATTCCCGTCCGCACTATGCAGCTGTCCGCCTACAGCGATCCCGTATTCCCGACGGTCTTCAAATGACTTCAAGTAAAATTTCTTCCTCACCTTCAATGTAGTCTCGTGATCAAACATTTGACAACATCGATTGTTGCAGCATTTTTGTGAGCTGACCTTCCGTATTTCATCGTCCCCAGTTTTGCGAACATATTGTGAATCCAGTTGATCAAGCTTGGGTCGACGAACGATGAAGCGATAGGGCGACTTCTTTCGACCACCTAGATAAGCTAAGGGGTCCTGAACTTCCGGATGGGCCTGGAAGTAGTCAACAGTCTCTATCAACGATTGTCCATTTGGGAACCAAGAATGCAGTAAGGGCCACCGAGCATGACTCATTATGGCATCCTTATTACCAACAAAAACGTCCAAGACAGTAACATCCAGAAAGCCCTCACCGAGTATTCCATCTTGGAAATGATCATCTGCCCTAAAGCAGTTTATTCAATCTGACGCTAGTAGGATGCCATCCGAGTCTTTGTGGTGCACTTCAAGACCCATCCAGTCGTCTAGACGAATATATTGATCATGATCCATCGGGGGATCTCCCGATGGCCTCATTATAGCATCAACTCTCCATAACAGTGTCCAATCAAGAATATCAGCTAATGTTCTAAAACCTCTTTGGCAGGGGTGAACTCGAAGTTCTTGAGCTTCCAGATTGATTGACTGAGGGCATAGCAGAACAAATACCCAGGGCTCCATGGGAATCTGAACTCCAAGCCACTCGCCTTGCGGACGGGCATCCACAATAGATCCTTCTCCAACCTCACCGTATCCCGGTACAAGCAACTTCACTACATCACCGTTCTTGAATGGTGAAGATGTAGCACTCGACTCCTCAGACTCATTCTCTGCAGGTGTTCCACCTGAGCAAGAGAATAGTGCATCGTCGATGGATTCATAGGACAAGTCCAATTCGTACATCTCACTATCATCGGAAGCCATACCAGAAAGTTCCTCGTATGAGTAGTGGATCTGAAAACATCATCAAGGCACAAATGGATTAGAAAGACTATGGGATGTTTATTATTGACATTGCCTATGTATATAGAATGTTCACATTTGGAAATATGTAGCCTATGCATTCAACAGAATTGATTGCATATACAATTGGCAAAAATCAAATCCTACTTCCAATCCCTCCCTGAATACAATGGCTCAGTCCATGCGTACAACAGAATATGAACAAACATGCATTGTTATATGAAGGGCACTGGAAACATCCAAAGACTACTAGGACTTGGCTATATTAAGAAATATCTCAATAATACAGCAAAGTATTCGTCAAATCAATTATCCCGAGATCTCCTCATGGAACCATTGCGAGATTTTGTAAGTCACCATTACGAAGATCTATAGATAGAAACAATATAAGAGTTTCTGAGTCATCTAACGGGAGATCTCCGGATGGAAATAAAACGAGAGTTTCTGAATCATCCATCGGGAGATCTCCGGATAGATATACTGCGATAGATTCTGAATCATCCATTGGGAGATCTCCGGATGGAATATTGCGAGAGTTTCTGAATCATCCATCGGGAGATCTCCGGATGGAATAGTGCGAGAGTTTCTGAATCATCCATCGGGAGATCTCCGGATGGAAATAGTGTGAGGGTTTCTGAATCATCCATCGGGAGATCTCCGGATGGAAATAGTGCGAGGGTTTCTGAATCATCCATCGGGAGATCTCCGGATGGAAATAGTGCGAGAGTTCCTGAATCTCCCATCGGGAGATCTCTGGATGGAATACTGCGAGAGTTTCTGAATCATCTATCGGGAGATCTCCAAATGGAATAGTGCGAGAGTTTCTGAGTCATCCATTGGGGGATCTCCGGATGGACCCAATACATTCGCACGTGCTATAGTATGGTACTACATCTCCGTATTCTATATGTATACACGTACTACTCTGATATATTCTTAAATGAAAGCGAGGCCCTCAATTACTGGTAATACAGATTCTCATACGATATGTACTCGTAAGCCAAAGGTAGACGGCCAACCATCATTGACACATCCATACTATCATCTTGTATGATAATCTAAAGGTGATTACAATTTCTGGGTACAGTTTTCCAAATACATGCCGGCAATTCACTTTGAATTTGATAGTTCTCTTTAGTTGTGTTTTATGTGCTATATGACAAGATGAACTCAAGGTAGATGCTCATGGTGAATAACACTGTTCAGAAAGCAGGTAATGGTTATGCATGAATCAAGGGTCAGAAATCCACTGTTCAACATAAGTCACGATCCCAACTGTTGAAGCATTGCATTGACGTCTTCATACCCTACTCGTTTCTATTGATCATTGACATGCAGCAACACCAACTACACTAAAGAAACCTGAAGATTATGAACTCTTGGGTGATTGCAAGAAAGGCCTCCCATTTTTTGTCTCGTTTTGAATAGTACTCACAATTTTTTCAGGAGTACTATTTAATTAGAAAAACAATTTTTAAAAATTGTGAAAAATAATTTTCATGAATATACCTTTAAGAAGAAGGTACCCTAAGAAGGAAAAGTTCAAGAAAATTCTCTAACTAGGAGAACTAGAAAAGTGCAAAATCTCATGAAAATGAGTACTTTCACATTTTAATTTGTAAAAAATAGGAAAAGCAATTTTAAAAAAAACTAAAAATTGGCAATTTGGGAAGGATTGATGATGATGAGATTTCACCAAAAGAATTATTTTGAAACCATTTTTGATGTTCAGAATTGTATGCGCAAGGGGCCCCTGTTTGCATCAATGTAGAGGACATAAAATAATGTTTTTTAAAAAAAAAAATTCGTCAACTTATAAATCTTTAGTGTATAAATATACCATACAAATCTCAAGTCTATATCATTAATTTGGGATACTCCACAGTACTAAAAAACCCTAAATTGCAAAGTGTGACAAATTAGGTAAATTAAAATTTAATTAGAAAATGTTTTTTGGAAATTTATGAAAAATAAGGAATTTCTTTATTATCAAGTTGGCCATCTTCAATAAAAATTTCAAGTACATTGGATTAATACCCCAAAAGTTATAACCAATGGCACAAATGTCACTTCCATTGTGATGCCAAAAAGGACAGCCCTTTCTTGCAATCACCCTCTTAAGCAATGAGAATTGAAGAAATCATACCTTGCAATAGTGAATCGACAAGAGAGGGTCATGTGACCCTACTTCCAAGTGCTTGACATGCTGCAATGCACAAGCTCCAAACTCCTCAATCTCAACGAGCACGTTCACAACTTCACATGTGCAAAAGAACAAGCTCTAGCTAGCTTGGGGGCATGACACCAGTTCGTTAGGATTCAAGATCCGTCCTTCCCGCCTCAAACTTGTACAAAAGATGCGAATCTTGCACGTTCAAAATTGTTGATTGGCTTCCTCAAGTTCTCCTTGCATTGACCGAGGGGAGGATCTCTCCCGATGCGGTCTCCTAATGCAATGTTGACTGCTTTCTTGGAGTTTGCGCAACACTACTATCGAGGAGCATCTCCAAATATGAACTCCTCACGGTAATTACTCACTGCATTCTTCATGCTCACATTAATCTAACGCAAAGTCACATACTTATGCGTGTGGTCTTCTATTCTAAATGTTGACTTTACTCTCGAAATTTGCGCAACTTTAAGACCTTGGAGAAGATGCATGTGGCCTTCTATTTTGAATCGCTAGTAGATTCTTTAAATTTGTAGCATTGAAGACTTAAGAGATTATTGTAGCAATTTCTCCGTAGATTATACTCATCACATTGAGCACTTCCGTGTCTTTAACTTCATCAATAATAACCACTATTTCTGTTGAGTTTCATAATCATATATGCTCATCTATGTCATTAAGGTTAAAGGAAAATACATTTCGTTTAGAAACAATATTTTCCACAATATTTAATGACTATATGTAGTTAAGTGAATGTCTTTATGAACACTGTTGAATCCACTATCTACATTTTTGTATAGAGAGAACAAATGCAAAGTATACATTATATTATAGTAAATGATTAAAAGGAAATTTATTAAGTCATAATGGATTCACCATGTTAAGGTGTAGATTTTATAGGAATCAAACTAAGACTTCCTTCATTCCAGCTTCAATTAAGAAGATGACAATGTATGCCCTAGGGTTTACAGAAGTTAGAGTTTGGAAACTAGGGTTCCAATCTTTAAAAAATTCATCCAAAATAATTACACTTACAGTTCAGGATTTAAGAGTTCATGGCGACTTTCTTTAAGGTCCTTCAATTCTAGGACCACTCTAGGCGGCTTGAAGGTTTCAGAATATACGTTCTACAGTTTTAGGGTCAGGCCTCCAGAGTCTAAATCTTACGGTTTAGGGTCCACGGGCTTAGGGCTTAGGGTTTAGGGTCCACGGTCTTAGGTTATAGAGTACACGGTCTTAGGTTATAGAATCCACGGTCTTAGGTTATAGAATCCACAGTCTTAGGTTATAGGGTCCACGGTCTTAGACCATAGGGTCTAGGGTTCAAGATTTAGGTTCTAGGGATCAAGGTTTACTAGGGTCTACTATCTCATATTAATTATTCTAAGTGTTAGGGTTGACGAATAATTGATCATAGGTATAAAGTTATGTGCTTTGGGGTGTACGCTTTGATGTTCTTGGAGTTCACGGTCTAGACAGTACTAGCTACGGTTTAATTTAAATGTAGCTTTTATAAAGTAGGGTTCTTGGTTTCGGGTATGGGATTGAATGAATTATAAGTAAAGGATTTTAGGGGTTTCCAAATCATGATATTTCAAACTAGGGTGCCTCATTATTGAATATTAGAATTCGGGTTGAATGTACTAGATTTTATAGTCTTAGGAGATAAGGTGTTTTGGTCAAAGACTCTAGGGTCTTAATTTTAATGGTTCAATTTTTTAAAATTTATAAGAACATGGGTTCAGTATTTCAACAATATCGTTACTCAATTAGTGTTTAAGATTAAATTCAGCTTCCTCTTTCGGTATTTTTAGACAACTTTGGATTCCGTACTCAGTATTAGTTTCATTTCATAATTAAAATGAAAACGTAATTAAAATTCAATGGAGTAAATATCCTTCGTATTATAATTTACAAGTTAAATAAAATAATTCATTTTTGGAAAAATAGATGATTATAAAGTGGTTTCAATCTTATTGAGTCAATAGTTAGATATTATTTAGTAAAACAATAATTAGAGTAACTATATAATCTTCATATTCATCAAATAATTATACGGGGTAATATATGACCTTTCAATTCTAGTTAATTTTGTACAATCTCTTATGTAATTGTAAATTAATTATAAAATACTCTTTACATCTTTATATAATCATTTACACTATCAATACAGGTTTCTTATACTAAATGCAAGATTTACATTATAGATTTAGACATTCATTTGTTATATTGAATGCGGAAAAGTTGCAATGCCATAGAACATTCATAATGCATGACAAATTTCAACTTCTAACTAAGTTGAAATTGTCTATTTTGTATTTGGTTTGCAACAAAAGGGTACCCTGCCATTTTTTCCACAAATTGCCAAATGCCACAAACAATTGGAAATCAACGTCAAAAGGGGACAAAAAAAATGGGGAGAAGTTGAAATGCCATAGAACATTCATAATGCATGACAAATTTCAACTTCTAAGTTGAAATTGTCTATTTTGTATTTGGTTTGCAACAAAAGGGTACCCTGCCATTTTTTCCACAAATTGCCAAATGCCACAAACAATTGGAAATCAACGTCAAAAGGGGACAAAAAAAATGGGGAGAAGTTGAAATGCCATAGAACATTCATAATGCATGACAAATTTCAACTTCTAAGTTGAAATTGTCTATTTTGTATTTGGTTTGCAACAAAAGGGTACCCTGCCATTTTTTCCACAAATTGCCAAATGCCACAAACAATTGGAAATCAACGTCAAAAGGGGACAAAAAAAATGGGGAGAAGTTGCAATGCCATAGAACATTCATAATGCATGACAAATTTCAACTTCTAAGTTGAAATTGTCTATTTTGTATTTGGTTTGCAACAAAAGGGTACCCTGCCATTTTTTCCACAAATTGCCAAATGCCACAAACAATTGGAAATCAACGTCAAAAGGGGACAAAAAAATGGGGAGAGGTTGCAATGCCATAAGATATTCATAATTCATGACAAATTTCAACTTCTAAGTTGAAAGTGGTGCAACTTCTATAGAAATGTAAAAAGAAATTTAGAGCAGCTTGTTTTGAAGGGTTTTGTGCTGGCAAATTCTTTATATATCAAAGTACATTGCAATTGCATGATAAGTTTTTTTCCGCATGAATAGAAGTTGTTTTCTTGTGTCTAAGAACTTATTGTATTTGTCTTTCAGGTAATATGGAATGTAGAGTGCTTATTTAATTAGAGTTTATAATGCCTTTAATTTTACCTTTTTTTGGGAGGATTCATTTTAGTGTCTTCACATTTAATATATAAATTTCTGTGGAACCTCTATATACAATTAGACATCCGTGGTTGAGGATCCTTGTTTATACCATCAAATGAATCTTAAATTATAATATTAAAAAATTTAAGTTGATTTAGTAATGATTATTTTAATGTTTTAATATAGAAGGGCAACATTTTAGGCTTCCATAATTGACTCTATGGAAGGTATAATAATTTGAATGCAATGATGTGATTTGAGACATTGGACCAAGCTTTTCTTTCATATGATTGAATTCCATTGTAAATATATATAGGTAATTATGTTCAATTATCTATAATTATTATAATGTTATTGTTGATTAAAAGGGCTATCACTTTAATTTTATTAGTCTTCCGAGGACATTGGTGATAAAATAATTGAACCATATCAAAGTAAACTTATAATCTTTGGTATAATTATAAAATTAATATCGCTTTACCACAATAAAAACTTCATATTTGAATTTGAATTTTATAATGGATATGAAGTCCCTTTACATTTAAAAATAGGATGTCCTAAAAAGGGTAGACTGAGAGAGTTTTACACTAATTTTGTTTGTTTTGAGTGATTCATAAAAAAAATGTGCATGAACAAGAACATATAACACCTATCAAAAAAAGCATTACTCCTAAAGAGAAAAATAGCATGTGAAATTATTTTCTTGGAATAATTAGGTTTCTTATATGATGAAATTACAGCAACTGTTTCATTTTCTGGGTTTTAGAGTAAGTTGAATACATTCTTCATAAATATACAAAATAATACTCTTGATTGCTCCATTTGAGATCTAAGATTTGAATGCAATGATGTGATTTGAAGGGTTTAGGCCCTTGAGTCTATTTCATTTTACCATGTCGAAATCGGCAACTTGATGTGGAAAATAATTTGAAAGCATTGGCATATACAAAAGTTGTGTCATGGGTTTTGTGTTAGAAAATTTGTATTCCTAATCCATATTCAAATTTACAAATGTAAATGAAACGGACAACTTCGGATGAAGAAGTTTCAGTATGAAATTCATTGACAAGTTTCTTTTGATTGAAAATACCTTCAATTGTAGAAATATAATGCTTCACCAAAGCTTATTCCATGACGAATTTGGCACTTTCTCACAAACCCCCTAAATTAAAGGATTAGTGAAGGCTTCAAACAAAAACATATGCATTTACTTTTTGATAATTTCATTTTGGATTACTATTTTCCAATTGTTCCGGCACATTTTTTTTTTGTTTTTCTATGCTTTTTGGATGCCACATGTAATTATACTTCATGAAGGATATTTTTTAACTAGTAAAAACTAACCTTCTTAAGAAATTAAGCCACTTCTTGGGAATTCATTTTGTGAAAAAAAAAATAATCACGGTACCCAAGTACTAATGAGTACCGTCACATCATGACCCACCACACTTCTCATCGCATCAAGTGCAATGAATGTTGCGCCACCGCGTTGATGGAAGCGGCGGGCGCAACATTTCCTGACGCTTCGGTGGGGTCCTCTCCCGTTGGGCCTTCCTCCCGATGCAGTTGGTGAAGGCGCTCTTCTTTTCCTCGGCTCCTCTTTTTGTGATTACTCCCGCTTGTGTCTGCCTGCCGTGCTCTCGTTGCCTTGTATCCGGTTTTGCACAGAAGTTTGTGCGCTTCGTCAGTTGGTGCATGTGCATTGATGCGCTTCGGTCCTCCTTTGTTTCTTTTTCAAGTTTCAACTCCGTCGCTACTACGTCGAGTTAGAATTACGTAGTACTCAACTACAGTATGTTTGTAGAGCCTTGTGGTGTCGTTGACGCTTGAGTGCGGAATTGGCACTGCTTCCTTGGAGTTTGCGCTTGCCCGTGCAGTCGGAGCTCCCCAAAGTGAGGTTGGGAGAGGCGAGACGCTGTCGTCGAAGGCTGGTGCAATACTGCAGTGGTGCACGAAGCGCATCTCCGGCACCGAACTGCTTGCTAGGAAGATTGGGTCCTGGTTCCGCCAAGCCTTCGAAGAGGGTATCATTCTTTTCCATTCAAGGGGTAGAAGTTACAATAGCGGATTGTCTGCGCTTTTGAAGTTTTTACGGTTATCCGTGGATTTTGTGAGCATGCAGTCTCCTCACCAGTCTTAGGCTAGATCATAACTTACTTGAATAGTAAGGGGAATTCAGATCGGGGTGGTTCTGTCACACACCCACACCCTTCGGCATTCATTGGTGGGAGAGTTCAAAAGTTCCTTCATTAGAATCCGATTTTGGAATCCTTGCTTCCCACCGAGTACAACTTTCTTTCGTCGAGTGTCCATGTTCATTCATCAAAAGTTCTTATGCCCTTGTTCAATGGCAAGAGTAAACAAAAATTTTCCATCTGCAATGTGCACGGATTGATTTCACTGTAGTGTACAAGTTTGTAGTTCAGGCTTCTTACAAATACCCTGCGTGAACCTTAAATCTCATAGAACTAGCAACTTCAACGAGTAGCCACGACATGAAGTAAGTTGTCGACGGCTCACAGAGTACGTGAATATGCCACTCCAGTGACGCACTAATGCTTCATTCCGGACGGTCATGAATTGCAGATAGTAAAGGATCACTAGTTACTTGAACTTGATGCTATTTGAATCATGGAGGGTTCCTTCCATTTCTTGTTTTGGGCTTCACTTGCAGAATGCATGGTCGAAAATGACCAGAAGATATTGACCTTAATACAGTATATGATCCTTGAATGTTCACCGTGCTTTTGTAGCACCAGTTCTTTTCAGGAAGGATTTGTAAAATTGCTGCCAGTGATATGGGCTTAGAAACCTGAGGGCAACTGTTGATTTTAATTGTGGCTGAATAGAATGCCGGTTTAGGGTTGGCATTTTTGTAAAATTAAAGTTTTTAGTATCCTTACACCCTCAGTCACAGTACTGTGATGACTTCAACGTCCATGCTCTATGATTGAAGTTGATCTTCCCTTTTTTGTATTGCCCATTGCACAGAAGTTTGCATTTAGACCACTTGCTTGAATTCACACACAATGGAGGTGGAGTCTTCACAGCCGGCGGAAGAGCTCCCGATGTGGAACAATCCGTAAGTACCTGCTCACTCAGAAGTCTTTTAGCTGTCCATTTGCTTCTCAGCGAATGTTTAAATTCGTTGGCAATTTGGATTTATATGATGACAGTAAGACTGACATCACAGTTCTCCAAATTCGTAGAAAGTTTAGGTCAGTGGATGTATGCACCACGGATTGCAGTATGTGCATAATGCAAGTTTAGGATTTACAATAGACGTTAAATTGTAGCTGAACGCCATAGTAGTACACACCCCAAAATCCTTCTATGGTTACTATAGAAGACCCCAGAAGCGTATTTCCTGAAGCTGAACAATTAAAGACTTTTGAATGAAGTTTGTATTACTGCGCATCGGGAGAAATCCGTGCATTATAACCGCGCATCCGGAGTTTTCCATAAAGCAATCTATAACCGTGGAACTATGTGTGACCGATTACATTGAATTCTTGATTGCTAGAAGAAACCCCTATTATCGCGGAATGAGAGTACCCCCGATGGTCTTCACTCATGAAAATGGAGGCCGCTAATCATCTGGAGATATCTTAATAAGCAGGCTAAAGAACTTTGATGACGGAAGCAATCAGTGATGCTTCCAAAAAAAGAATGCCATCGGGAGATCTCCCGATAGTAGGAAACTACATGATGGTAGTTCGTTCTCAATGACATGAAGCCTAGTAGAAGCCTAATTGCAAAGTATGTTGCGTGATCTATCCGGAGATTTCCCGATGCTGAATAATCCAAATCCTTTATGACATCGGGAGGTCTCTCGATAAATATGAATCACAATTCTGAGTTTAATACATAGTTCTAAAGTCAAATAAAGAATTTAGAAAATAGGGTTGAACCTTTTTGAGATCCCGCGGTAGAAAGATATAATGATACACTAAGTGTTGAAAACTTTTTAGATATCCTTGGGGATAAGTTCATGGACGGATCTGTGTCAAAGCTATTGGGAGATCTCCCGATAGTTGCCTTAGTCATGACAAAATATAACTAGAATACTTTTTAGAAAGTAAGGCAGGGGCACCATCGGGAGATCTCCCGATACTTGCTTGAGGGATTACAACGGTCTTCATGTGCCTATAACTAAAATGTGGGTGAGGAAATATGGCCTGGGGGCCATCCGGAGATCTCCTGATAGTTGCTTTAGGCATTGCAGTGGTCTTCATGTGCCTATAACTAGAAGATGGGTGAGGAAATATAGCATGGGGCCATCGGGAGATCTCCCGATGGCATGGAGTAGTACAGTCGGCAACTGTTCTGAATGTCGTTACACTTGTTGATGTACGTGAGAAGGACACTCATCTATTGAGTGCCGCTCAGTATTCATGAATAGCTTAAAGTAATGACATCGTGAGATCTCCGGATAACCGAGGTTGATAGTGTCTTCACTATCTAACAGTTCCAGTTTCGCCTAATTGCAGGAATGTTCTGTATTCCGAAATAGTGAAATACCACCAGACATGAGCTCGAAAAGGCTTGCAGCCTTTGTTGACGGATGGATTCCTCCTTATCGATACAAAGGGGACCATCACCCGGTGGGTGTTTTCCGGTGCCGCAACAAAGTCACTACATGGGGCATTGAGTGGAAGGTGGATAGTGATAAACATGTAACCATCGTGCCTACACTAATGTACATGGACAAGAAGTCAACATCGTCCGGGATAGACGTGTTGGAGATACAGGGTTTGAATGATACCACAGCTCTTGTGGTAGTTCAGGAGAAATTGGCCAAGTCCAAGGGCGACTTAACATTCGGTTTAATTTTGGACTATAAGTTGATGAAGAAAGAGTTGTGCATAACCGTTTCGCAGCGCGGGTACTTGTATTCGACATCTGGCTTGTTTGAGTGGACTCTTGAAGAAATGAAGACCCAGTGGGACATCATGGACCAAGACCACCAAGAGGCGAACAAGCCAAACAATACCCTCGCAATAGTAGTTCCAACAGCATCACCGGCGAAGAAGGGAACAAAACGGAAAGCATTGGTGGGAGCACAGGGGATGATACTACGGATGATAGTAATACGAAGGCCAAGATATTGAAGACTATCACAATTCAAAGATGTGTGGGCTTCACGGATGCAGAAGTGAAGAAGTTGACCAAAGGGCAGATGACGGCAATGCAACAACTTTACAAGAGGGTCTTTGGGGTAATGTATAAGTGGGGGAAGAGACCTCTAGTAGACGCAAGCGGAAAACCAATTCGTGTGCACTACAAGCACTTGCATAAGGCTCTACCAGGGAAGATTGTGTACAGAGGTATTGAGAGAGCTAGGTTGGCGGGGATCTTAAACCAAGTCCAAATCGAGGCGAACTATGACTCTGAACTAAGACACATCACCGTGCTTCCCCTAAAACTTGGTCCGTATGGTGGGGATGGTGCCAATGCAAGGATTGCTTTCTGGGATTCCGCTCCGAATAAGCGAGATCTAACGAGCGCAACAAACTACTATATCATTGGTGGACAACACACAGTCGAAGCGCACAAGAGACTCATTGAGTTAGGAGAGATCCCGGAGTGTGATAGAGCGCAGGCATCCACATTCGAAATCATTCCCATTTGGGCCCCAGTGAGTACTACCACTCACAATAGTGACGAGCTTGTCTACCTATCTCGATCACTAAACCAAAACATTGCTGGTCAACAACATGAGCAATGTTTCACACAGCAACTCCTTCACGCACGAGTAAAATGGAGGGATATGAACAGTCCACAGCCAGCGTATGGTGGGAGAGTTCACTGGCCTGAGTACGTGGTAAGGAGTCTTAACATTCTTGTAATGGAATTGATTTCCAAGTTTGCATTAGTTTGGGGGGGGGGGCATACCATCGGGAGATCTCCCGATAGTTGCCTCTGCATGGAAAGTGTTATTTCCTTGGCATTCCAACTGATCGTGTTGTGGCCCCAGTGCAGAAATTCCATCCTGTAATGAGTGCAATCTTTACAGGAGTTAAGCACAATGACGTGGCAGACTTGAGGATTCCACTTCTCTTCCTTGAAGACGATGACGATGTTAGATGATGGATAAAGATCGAGGAGAATTACATGAATCAGCGCCTTCCGGATAGTGCCGGAGATTATGGAGGTCCAAAAACAAAGCGCAAACCACTGTTCCAGAATGACTTCAGGCCTCTATACGGCCTTCGCCCAAAGGATGTGAACTATCTGGCGACCTTGGTGGAGAACAAGGAGTGTCTATGAAAAGCTCTAAGGCAAAGGCGCTGGAGAACCACCAGAAGCTCCCCACCCTCGTTCAAGCAGCAGCTCTGGAGAAGCAAGTTCGACTTATGAAGAACGAGCTCATGTGCCAGTACAAATCACACCCGCTTCCGAGTAAGAAGCCTGAGTACATCCCATACACTACCGATCAGTGGGATGCATTTGCAGTAGAGAAGAACATCAGCCGTCGTGATCTGGAGCTTTGGGTTCACAAGTCGAATGACTTTGAAAAAGGACAAGAGTGGTTTAAGGGGCGAGGGTAGGCTCTGAACAAGACGTGGGACCCTGAAGACTGTCCCCGCTTTTTGAGAAACATTTGGGAAGCGCATATGAGTAGCGAAGGAGTGGAAGTCAACCAAGTGTTGGCATTAAGTTTTGATGATTCTTACATGTGCATGTCCATGGACGAGAGCAATTGGAACATTAGTGGCGTCCTAGCTAACCCAGTTGTGAAGAATTGGCGTGGAGAGAAGAAAAAACACCTATACATTTGGTTTCTTTTCGAAGCAACGGCGACTGGATCAGGGGCAAAGAAGCTGGAGGATCATAAGCTCAGGAGACTTTTCGAGGCATTAGAGTTCAGTGATTCAAGTCAGCAATCACTGATGGCTAGGTCTCCAGCTGTTCTTTTTACAGATGCCGATGGCTTCCACGAGGTTCTCGTTCATCTGGACGCTCGTAGGCGAGAGAAGAAAAAGGTATGGGACTATCATGTTGTTCACTACTTTGCCAAGCGAGGTGACGGATTTCCAAGGCCCGCTATGGGAACAAGATTCAATGTCTTCGTAGTTTACTTATTTGGATACAATGAGGGCCAAAGTCGGAGAGATTGCTTCTCTTGTTTCTTCCCTGGAATCAAGCCTCCCATGAAGCCATTTTATGTCTCGGACAACATGGAGGATGTTTACACGTATTGGAAGCGCCCTTGTCTACCATGGTTGAAGATCATGACTCCTCTTGCACTTCTCCGACATCATATACACGACAACATGGTGATTGTAAATGTCAATAGTGGGCTGGAGATTTCATTCCTAGGACTGGTAAGATTCTAATTTTCTATCCTCCACCCATCTATCGGGAGATCTCCGGATGATTATTTCCTTAGAAGCTTTGTAATGAGAAGCATTCTAACTTCGGATTGTTGATCTTGATTTAGTTTGCTCGTGTGAAGGTGCTGGAGGTAGTTCAGTCAGAGGATACTGATGGAACACGAGTTGTCGGGAAACAAATTTGGGATGAAGTCCAGAAGAAGCTCGCCAAAGATGCAGGGCCTGAACCGGATGTGCGTGAACCTTCTATTGAACCAATTGATCGCGAAGATGCAGATTCGCATGAGACCACAGAGCCTTCGAATGCCGAGTACTCGGAACATAGCGAGGACAGTCACAGACCATTAGAGATTTTGAAGGTTTGTTTCCCTTTTGTCTTATTCATCTATCGGGAGATCTCCGGATGCTAGCCTGTCATTCGTGATATTTGGTGATGCGTCTAACTGTTGCTATCCTTGCATGTATTGCAGGAGAAGTCTCCAGAACCATCGCTTCCTCCAAAAAAATTGAAAAATCCAAAGCGGCCTAATCCAGTCAAAGCCCCCAAGAAGACAAAGCAAATTGCAAAGAAGAGAAGTGTCAATTCCTTGATGGGTAGTGGGTCAACATTCGGGGGGGTCAACATTCGGGGGGGATGGTGTGCCATCAATTAGTATAGATGAGCTGACTACGGCGGGCGTAGCGGAGAACTCTGGAGTCGCGGATGCAGCGACAATCCTGGTCTCTTGTTCGAAAGGAGGAGTTCCTAAGGAGCTGTTTCCTGGCCAAGCTGTAGAAGGTAACCAATCAGAGAAGGATGGGCACGGGGAAGTCGCTGATCGGATTGAACCTGAATCTCTTGATGTAGGGACGAACGACCTACCTATGGACAACAATGGCGCTGCAGCAAGAGATGTCCTAATGAAGGATGTACAAGTCGACCCCACTGGTGCTGCATCAGGAGATCTCCCGATGAATGATGAAGCCATCATTTTTGGTGGCACTGCAGCCGTCCATCTTCCAATGCTTGAGGACACGGAACTGATTTCCACTCCCACTATGGCTGATGAGGTTCGGAATGATGCAATGACTGATCTCGACCCCCTGAGTCCGGAAGTATTGAAGGCCGTCACTGTAGTGGAGGAAGAGGAGGTTACAATCGCTACGCCAGGAGCCCCTGCGGTACTTTCAGAGAATCTGCCCGTGAAGCTTGGGATGGGGGTAGCCACGGTAGTCATGGGAAGAGAGGAGGTTTGTAAATTAAGAGGGGGATTTCACAACATGTGTCCTCTTCCAAGCATGAGTTTAGATTCTCGCGGCAGCGATAGGAGATCTTGATACATTGAAGCTTGTTGACTTGCAGTTCGTTCTACTTACCAAACTATATTTGACATTGTCCTTGCACAGGATGCTCTATCTGCACCGAAGGCTGAATGTTCGGATGCTGCACGTTTGCCTCAGGTAGGCGGCGTCGTTCAAGGAGCAGTGGCCCAAGAGGTTACCGATATAGGTGCTTCAGTTGACATCAATGTTTTTAACAGGATGGGTCTTGTCCCTATGTAACTAGGAGTTCTTTTGGGTTTCACTAACTACATGATTCTTTTTTTGTTTGTAGATATGAGAGGGAATCGGGAAACAGAGGGTACGCCATCTATAGAGGTACCCCCCCGACGGTATACAGTGATCCTTGACATGAACGGAGTTCTTGTACACAAGTTCTTTTACAAGAAAAAACACGTCATAAAAAGAAGACCCGGTGTCACAGTCTTCCTTGAATGGTTGTATGCGAAGGCAAATGTAGCCTTCTGGAGCAATGTTTCGAGCCGTAACATGACGGTTTTGTTAAAAAGCGTACTAGCGGATACTTCTTTTGGGGAGGATGACGTACACGTCCTCACACAGGTTGATTGCGTAGAATCCTTGTATAGGACCGAAGAGAAACCTGAGAAACCTACCTTTTTGAAAGAACTTAACACCTATATGCAGGTTGTTGGTTTGTCGTCTTCAGAGAATGTACTTCTTATCGATGACAGTCCCATGAAAAACCTTCTTAATGATTCTAACAACGCCATCTTTCCTCAAACTTGGAAAGGTGATTCAAAGGACAATTTCTTGACTGGGCATCTAATTCTGTGGCTTGACCGTTTATTCAAATCAAATGAGGTTGTGGTACATTTTGTGAAGAACAATCCCTTGGAAGGCTGTCAGAGTCCTTTAGATGCGTTGTCAAGGGAGGGACATGAGATTCTGAAGGCAGTGGTTTTTTTTAGGTTGGCTTCATCCGGAGATCTCCGGATAGTACAGATGTACAGTAATTTTTTCGGCTTTAGTTTAGTGGAATTTTGTATCCTTACTTTCACTACATGTCCCTTGGTAGAACTTGTATATAAATAGGTGGATGAGGACACAGTATTTGTATTTTGAAGTTTGTAATTAAAATGTAAATTTACACAAGTATTATTGTATTCTTCATTTCAAGTGGATCGATTAAAATCTTCTTCTTCCTCTTTTATGATTCATCTGGAGATCTCCCGCTATTAGCTGATTGCATGTATACTATTCATACCATGAGAGAAATATGGTCAAATCATTATTGACTACCTTGGACTGTTGGTAGTGATTCATGATGCCTTTGTAGACATGCACAAATTTATGACTTTAATTATTCACAGACAAGTGCAGATAGTAAATAGTTTCTACATTTTCCTCGAGAGAAATCCGCTCTCCTAGGTCCCTTGGTATGATTTAATGTTCTACAAATGAATTCCAAGTCTACTGTCTTGAACAGAAACATCTGCGTGACATGTGTCTACGTATGACTTCCTCCATATACATCTTATTTACTCTATCGTTTTGCAAACATTTTAGTCACGAATCTTGTCTTAAGCTTATGCATCACCCATATTTATCGGGAGTTCTCCCGATGACTGGAGGTCTTCTTCTGCATGTAGAATTGATTAGTGAATGGATCTTGGTAGAAGGCGCTACTCGTTGTATTGACTGGTGCGCTGTGCGTTGAAGGCGGTGTTGCGGATCTCCCTCAGGATATCATTAGAAAAGAATTGAACCCAAAAAGAGGCCTTGAGTTTTCTTACCAATTTTAGCACTAATTTGATGTAATTGCATGTAATTGCATGAGTATGGAAGCAATCATATGTGGCATTACACCCACCACTTGGCATGTGCTCCATCCTTCATGAAGAAACCATCATGAGACAACCACCACTTGGCATGTACTCCATCCTTCATGAGGAAATCATCATGAGATTTATGATATCTTGAAGTTATATTGGGTAATGATGGTGAATTTTTGAATTCATAATGCAATTCTTGGCCAATTAGTGAATTTAGAAGGCTCTTCCCACCCACTAATTCATGAGATCATGGAGATGGATTGAGTAATGATGACTAATTTTTGAATTCATCATAGAATTCTTGGCCTAATTAGTAAGTTGTGAAGGCTCTTTCCATCCAAATTTTTGCATTACAAAGCAGCCTCTTTTTGGGTTCAAATTTTTTCTAATGCAACATAATGGATGGTTTTAACGAATTCTTTCAATATCTTGTTGAAAGTACCCACTGTGGCTTGTGGTCATGCATGCATGCTTCAACTTTGTCGGAGCTTGTTCGACGTCTTTTACGACAAAATATTGTAGACCGGTTCCTTTTTATATCCAGTGCCGTAACTCCTGACAAGAACGACCCCTATCCGAATCGTGAAGAAATGTTGGAGCATGTTTTAGGTAGTCCTGCATTGCGTAGGGTTCTTCGGAATCAAACTATTGCATTGCTTGAGGTAGACCCTCTGAACTGGCAACGTCCACGCGTTATAGGACCGTGGATACGCGTGGGAGATGATACAAATCTTATCAATTTGCAACGTCCTTACTATGTAGGAACAGACTTGAGTATAAGGGGGAAAAAATACCATCAAGTGCACTAGTTAGGTATTATAAAGGCACCTATTTGTGAATTTTGGTATGAAAATTAGTAAAATCTGTTGAACCTTTGTTCTCCATCTAACTGTAACTAATTCTTGTGTACCAAATGTTTGAAATTGGGTTAGCCTTGTCATTTACTATGTTCTCTTGTAATGTTATGGGAATTGCATCCGGAGATCTCTGGACCTCTACTTTCAAATGCCAATCCAATGAAGCCAGAAATAAAGCTTACTTAATATGTGAGTTGAAGTAATCCCTAGTTTATTGCCTTGGGGCAACTCAAAAAATTCCAAATGTCTGGTATTCCCTTTCATCGGGAAATCTCCTGATGATTGATATTCCTTTTTGTATACAAGTAAATGTAGTCTTCTTGTAGGCAATCCAATTGGGACTAGAGAATTGCTTAGATTTATATGAGTTGGAATTAGGTTCAGTCCTTGGTTTCTTGCAATACCGGGAACCTCTATTATATGTTGTTCCCTTACATCAGGAAATCTCCTTATGATTTATCTTAAGCACTACCTATAACTTGAATGATGAAGTTCAGTGTACTTCTCCAATTTCCTACACCCCAGGAACCTCCATTATGTGCTATTCCCTTAGATCAAGAAATCTCCCAATGATTCATGTAAAGTACTACATATAACTTAATGAAGTTCAGTATACTTCTCCAATTTCCTAAACCCCAGAAGCCTCCATTATGTGCTATTCTCTTAGATCAGGAAATCTCCCGATGATTCATTTGAAATACTACATATAATGTAATGAAGTTTAGTACTTCTCCTAAACCTTAAACCCCAAGAGCCTCCATTATGTGATATTCCCTTAGATCGGGAAATCTCCCGATGATTCATCTCAAGTACTACATATAACTTCATGAAGTTCGATATATTCCAACTCCCCAAATCCCCTAAATCCTACTTATATTGAAAAATATAAAATCCTGAAATCCTACTTACATTGAAAAATCTCCCGCTAGTACCATGACAAAGTCCAAAATTAACACCAAAGTCCAAAAGTAGTTAAATATGGCATATTACTACTTATCTCTACTTCATGGAAAGGGAGCACCCTAAGCTACCAAACACATAGGTGATCAACAATGAACAAGGAGTACCAACATTTAGTTACAAGTTAGCTGGTTGAAAATAATCTATAATTTCCAAATTGAGTTCAAAATTTTAGGGGGAAAACCAATCATTTTAGAGGAAAAAAAGAGAATATACTCTATTTTCTTAAGGCCTAGCTAAGAGTATACTTAAGACAACCAGTTGGTCCAAGAAAATGTAGGATTTTAGCCGGTTAAGCTAAAATTCTGACAAGTCTAATAGTACGATCAGTGGAGATTTGAGGTGTCTCTACCTTATCACATTGCAACAGTGGCATACAGGTCAAAGAAAATGAGCAAAGCTCGCATTTTACAATGTGATGCAGCTTTTCAGCTCGCATATTAATAGATACAAGCCAGTCCTCCACTGTGGAAACACTTTTAAGAAAACGTCAGTGCTGGCCTGAACTAACTTAAATTCAACAATTGAAATGCCTACCGTATCACTGCCATTAAGTTCAGTAGTTTTTGAGGGAGTGGCCTAATAAGAAACAACAGTGGAAAAAGGAGCCTTTCTCCATCACTCCTCACTACCGTAGGTCATAAGTTACTGTGCACAAATGCTTCGTGTTGTTGAGTATTGCCTGTTCCAAAAAAAGTAGAGCAAAAGCAATGTCCGCAACTCCATCTGGAGAAAAATGAAAAGAAGTGAAAATACCCTTCATTCTATGTCACATGGAACCTCCGCTTGAGCTCTAGACCCAGCCACAGACTTGCAGCAGCTGCAGCAGTGCGTATATACTTGGAGCAGACGTATTCGTCCAGCACCAAAATTGCCCATTAGAGTTTTCCCAACAGCGGTAGTAGCCTTTGACAAGGGTGTAAACGTACAATCTTCATGTCACCGTCCCTGCAATAGATGTCGAGGGTGATCCGATAAAATCAAATATCAACAAAGTGCAAAGCAAAGCAAATAATATTTTGACCTTTTTTTTCTAATATCTTTCAATTGGGGCTGTATATGGTGCAATCAGATTGATCAATATTAGCTCCATGCAGACCGTGGAGACTTGGGAGGGGCGCGTGGTTCAGAGGCAGCCCCTTTTGATGTTTGAGAATCGGGTCGGTCTTCTGGTCTTTGTCCATTCTGGTGGGTCACAAACCAAAGCCCCAAGTCAAAATATTATACTAGAAACACTCTGTCTGCACTAGACCAGCACTGCTCTCTGTGTCCTTGTTTGCAACAAATTTCATTACTCGTGCACGTACAAAACTTTGCAACGTCTGCCACCAGACTCTAAAGCAACAGGCATGTCAAAAGTATGTGCAAGACTTGAGAGTTTTCGATGTCACTCATCACACAATCTAAAAACCAGGTCTAGAAGTCCACATGAAGTCAATTCAGAAATTCCATGACACTTTTAAGCCATTACAGGAATAGAATCTCAAAAACATTTAACTGATTCAAGAACTATTAGACATCATTACAAAGAGAATCTTCTCCATGATACATACGGGTGCCTCTGAATATTATGAAAATTTAAATCATATTTTCCTTCGAGATCCTTTTAATTTTTATCAAGTAATAGAATCTTGTAAAGCTTTTTTCCTAGTACTATTGCAAACACTTGAAATTCAACAAAAAAAAACACCTCAAACACCTAGTCTACCCAAACCTTCTAATCTTGTTACATCATATATTTCCCCACAAAGTCAGGGAGACCTCATGAAAAACAGGTAGGATTCTCCTTCTGATGATGTATAAATGCTCCTGAAACAGCCTAATTTACTGAACATCTGTTCAAAAACTGTAGACAGAAAGCAGTTGAAGAAATCGGAAATACCTGGTTCGGGACAACCGGAGGCCTGCGAGGCGGTTTGGGGTTGTTATTACCAACCACTCTTTGCAAACGGTGTTGCTGTTGCACTTGCTGGAATTGTTTGAACTGCAAGGCAAAGTTGATAGCTGCAGCTCCATGGCCTCCTTCTACATTCCTTTCACCATCCTCCACAAAGGTCTGCAAGCTGAGCGAGCTCGTTGGAATATGAGATATAATCTGGGGAAAGGGTCCGGCTGACGCACTCCTCCGTATTGCGCTAAGACCAGGATATTCACTAGAGGTGGATGTTCCTTGTGGTGGCGTGTGCATAGAAGAATGGGATGGAACAGTCTTCAGTCTAGTGCGTAGGATTTTGAATGCTGAACTTTGCTGGAAAAGGCAGAGAAAAATACCACTAAAGACCTTAGGCCACCTTTACAGGAGACTGAGAACACGTAAATAAACCAAAGATAAAAATCACACAGGGGAAGCCAGTTCCAACTGATTTAAATGGTGTATTTCACAGTTTCCTTTGATGTACTGTCATCGATAATCACTGTAAATCAAGATGAGAGAACTGACTATTGGATGAAATCAAGAAATAGCATCAGATTAGTACCTGAGGGAGAAGCATAAGAAGCCCGTAAAGGGTTTTTAGAAGTTGGGGATAACGCCCTGGCTCTAATAACTAGTAGCACAGACCCACAACATCAGCAATTGATGGTCAGGTCTAAGAAGACACACTCAGTTAATGTCTAGATCTCTTAAACGAGTAAGAACATTTAGGAACTGTCTACTGCTACTTGGTGTGCCACCAATCGAGTACTACTATCATGCATAGAGTACCAAATGCATTCTAAAGAGTGACACAATTTCCAGAGTAGGGCATATTTCTTCAGAAATGATCTTGAACTCAATCTGGAATAGAAGAATTACCTGCAGTCTCAAATACGCAAAGATCGGGGTCTCTAAAAGTCTCACCAACTTGTCTACTTGTACTAATAAATTTACACTAATATCTGTTTCCCCGAGGGATTGGATCACAGAACTGGCGTGCGGGTAAGCCTGTAAAATACCCAAACCAACGTGAGCCAACATCAACACCAAAAAAGTCTCACGGCAAACAATTCAGACTACAAATTATAGAAGGCCAACTAGATAATTATGAAAAGCAACAACGATACTGTCAAGGGTCATTGCAATACTCAAAAGGAGTTTGTGATAAGGAATTTGCAGCTCTCTTTTTCTCTTACATCTTGTGGAGTGTATACACTATCTTCGCTGTGTTATCTAATTGTGTCAAGACCTGATATTAGGAATTTTTACATGAAAATGACGACAAGCATCATCAGAATGGATTGGTCTGAGCGATTGACTGTCGAGGCCATACCTGGGCAAGCAAACAGAGACTGACGGTCGCCACGGGTGAATGACACCAGGATGCATACAACGCAACAAATAAGTCCCGGCCAGCAGAAGCTGTAAGAGACTCTTTTAAAAGAGCCCTCAAGTCTGCTAGCTCTGGGGCAGTCAATAGTATTAAGTTGAGTGCCTGCAGTACACATCGATGTCGTAAGTAACAATAAAAGAAAAACTTTGATGCTTTAGAATCATAAACATTCTTGAACTCTCCTGCGATACACACTTACCCATAAGTGCACAAACCTTTTCATCACCCTTGGAGTGAATGATTCCTTAGGGGTAAACCAGTATGCTCAAACTAGTTTTTGCAGTTCCCATTTTGAAAATTCAAGAGTCCAATACATATTCAAATTCAGATAAATGATTAAAGAACGGCCCGAAATCTATGTAATGACAGACGTACCCACTTGTTAAAGCTCACCTGAACCATAATTGTTGCAAATTCCAGGTCCACCTCCTGTTCCAAAATGGTGGCCAGTTCCCGATAAACTCGTTCTGCATCCAGCAACTGGCATAGTCTTCGTAACGCCAATGTACCTCTCCTGAAACACAAGCATACCGTCCAGATAGGCCCCTCTCAGATTTCGAAGTGAAATCAAAACAAAGTTTAACTGAGCGCACTGACAAAACCAGAGATCTAGCTGATATAGAGGAAATTACCGCTCAAGAAGGGAATGTTCACTGTTGAAGCGGTGCACAAGAAAGACCATGAGGTGTCGGAAATGTTGAGCGTCTCGAGCTATACAAGCTTGCACTTCCAGCACAAGCAGAGCAACCTGCAAAGCAAATTAAATCAGAATTTGTTCCAGCATGACCCGAAAGTTCCCAACTGGCCAAAGTGCCGCTGCCACATTTATGGAAGTTGCAATTAATCATTTAGAAGGTAACATTATATACAGAACGAAAGAAAAATCATGTCCCACATTTTGCGCAATAGAAATATGTTCTGAAAAATACTGTACTCAACGATATGATTATAAAAATGAACCTTTTGTTTTTAGCTTCAGCACTTACATGTTAAAATAGTACAAAAATTCTGAACGATGTGGATATGCTAAAGACTTACGCAACCATCCGTGCACATAAGGGAGAGCGGGAACTCACTTCATCAGATGTGTCGGAAAGTGATGTCAACAAAGCAGGAAAAATATCATCCAAAAATGAGAGCACCTGTACAAAACATACCGTTCATTCATCAGGGACAACATTGACTAAGGTGAAATTCCCAAACAGCTATCTCCCAAGACGATTATGCATCATCATCTTTTTAATCACTTTCTATCTGGGAACCTAACAATATTTTAATGTACAGTACTTCAATGCTAGAAACATTTGCTTCCAATTTATTCACTCCATAAGGAAAAACTGTAAAGTAAATTATTTTGATGCCATCTGATGTGCTAAAAAGAAAATCACCTCTGTTCGATGCCTCTCCAGCAACACAGAAATCCACCTCAAGGCCTCCAACCTCGTTCCCTCCCACTCATTTCCAAGCTCCCTAATGATAAAATAAATGAGACAGGTAAAAAAATGGTCTACTTGACAAATATTTCGGTATTACTTAGAGAGATTGGTGCAATTTCTACTGTATCCAAATAATACATTGGATGAACGACAAGGCAGAGTTGCTTCATCACCAATATCAATAGTAAAAATACAATCTTCGTACTGAGGATAGTCTTGGCCATGAGAACATTTTAGTATAAATACATAATTCTGTAATCTAGATAAATAAGAGCTGAGTAAAAACCTTCTTGCGATGACCAGGACA
Source organism: Thuidium tamariscinum (assembly GCA_947034885.2). Taxonomy (NCBI): domain Eukaryota; kingdom Viridiplantae; phylum Streptophyta; class Bryopsida; order Hypnales; family Thuidiaceae; genus Thuidium; species Thuidium tamariscinum. The sequence continues at coordinate 15,855,435 of OX344756.2, forward strand.
GCACCAATGTCAAATCCCTCCGAAGGTTCAGCCTTTATTGCGCGCAGCTCATCATTTGTTTCTTGAGCGACCTGGAAACCTCACATAGTCACTGCTAGTATTCCCTCAATGAACTCAGAATACTCAATTAACGCGATTCTCCATACCTTATGAATAAAAAACTCTACGGCAAATTATAAGGCAAGAGATAATAGTAAGTAAAAAAAGACGGTTCCGTAAAAGCCTCTTCATGAGTCTTAGAGAAACCTCCCTATCGTCATAGCAATCAAACCAAAGACTCTCCATTGTGACCCTAGGGAGTAATCCCCGTAAGTGAAGAGAGAATTTCGTGTATGATGCTGTCTAAAAGTTCACGAAAGAATCCAATTATATTGACTAGAATTAGTTACAGTCTTTAAGACTCTAGAAGAGTAAGTTCAGTCATAGAGTGCAACGACAAGATAGTTCTGTTGATATAGATTGCTATAAACGTACCACTCGTATCTTTTCTTCCTTATCAGATATAGCAGGAAGCACAACTCCAAGGATATCAGAGTAATATGGCACAAGCTGGTCACCTCCCAGCTTCACAAATTCATTGACCTGCACCCGCAACAAAAGCTCGTTAATTGAACAAAACTCGCACTTGGAAAATTTTGTGCGTAAATTAATTTCTGGATCAAATAAATAACGATCTTCCCACAGAATCTTTATTACTTTAGCAAAAGTTCCACGGACGGTGAAACAAACGCACCCAAGTGATTGAGGTCAGCCGAGTGAATGCATGGTTAGATCCGGCTCTTTGTACAAGTATCTCTGCCATTCTCCCGTAGTCCACCGACTGTCCACATCATCATCCACCAGATCCCACAATTTATTATAAATTTAGTGCTTCACTAAGAACTCCTGCCACCATAACGCAATCAGAGCCATAAGAATACATCGGGCAAGATTGCAGTAAGCATGAAACTTACCTCTGAATATCTCAAAGTGGCACACTCCTGAATCAATAAAAAGTTAGGCACTTACGGGTGCATTTTTAATCTCCTGCAGAAATTCTGCAAGAGCTTGATCAGCCTGTTGTCGTATCTCATGGCTGGTATCACTGAGCATATTGAATAACCCTACAAGAATGCAACATCCATGATTTTATAGTTCCCTTATTGGTCATGAATGCAGAAACTCAAGAGTCGAGAGAGCAGTGAGCAAAATAGTTGACTATAGTAACTTCCAGAACATTTTCTCACTGCTTAAAAATGTAGGGCATGAATTCTTCTTTCTAGTGGCACACTGTTACCTTGAACCTTCCGAAATGATTATTTCAACTTAAATACATATGTAGGAGCGCCAACTTCTGGCCAATTTCGGCATTAAAAGAAGCAGAATCAAAATTTAAGGAAACAGGTGTGAGATATATTTACCATCGAGAAAGTCTGGGAGGAATCCAAGCATGTCAATGTCTGGGACACTGTCTAACACAGTAATCCATCCAACTAAGAATTGACGTACAAACGGGTTGAGTACATTCATGCGCTCCCTTAATAGTGGAATGAATTCCTCAATGCTGCATCCATGAGATCATGAATTCATTTCAATAAATTGATAGTGAATAATCATCAACTGAAATAAGAACAAGAACAGATAGGCAGGCATGCACATAAATATTTACTGACAGGCAAAGAAACTAGATTGACGGTTGAGCTGGGGGGTTTCATGTCTCTTACAAAAGATACTGCAATCAAAATAAATATGCTACAGAACGACAGTACGAGAAGTAAAGGAAGTGAACCTGAATTGATCACTTTCTGTAACAATATCCTGCGAAATGAAGAAATTCCAGAGCAATTACAAGTCAGATATCCACCAAAGAGGAGTCTGAAACTACCAATCAAGCACCATCTTTTGCCTGCTTCTCAACCAACCATCCAGTCACTTATGTTGATGACTGTCTGTGCAACAAAATAACAATTTATAAGCAGTAACCGAACAAAATTCAATACTTTAAAGCAATTCAACTAAAAATAGGTCTTCTAACAACCTTTACAAGGCGGTCCAGCAAGTGTGCAGCACTTTGAACATTAGGATCCGAGTCTGCTGAGAGTTTGCAGAGCGCATCAAAGATGTCATTGAAAAACACAATGAAATCACCCCTTGCAACCTGCGCCACAGTGGTAACGAGCCATAAGAAAATGAAGCAACTCTATACCTTAACTCTATACCTTAAAACTGAAGTCCCCAAATGGCTAAAGGAGGTCACCTCTATATTTCAAGAAGTTAAAATAAATCACTTAAGATGACAAAGAAGCCTCAGGGAAGGTGACAAAATGAACCAATAGAGAAGAAGAAATCATACCCTACATTTTTGGAATATAGAAACATGTTTCAAATCTTAATATTATCAGCTGATGGCTGTCAAAAAGGAAGCTCTATTTTGAGCTTGGGCACTTGTTTCATATTTGAAAAAGCATAAACTCAACTTCATTCTTCAAACTTGGACCAAAGACTTACCTTAGCAATGTTGTATAGAGCTTCACACGCATAGTATCGCACACGGCTGTCCGCATCTACAAATGAGTTAAGAACAGGAGGGACGATTTTCTGCAAACAATAAAGAGCAATAGTATTCACAATTATAAGCAAGTCACAAGTTATGAATTTACTAAATTCTGCAAAATAGATTCAAAAGTGACTCCCAATTGCTACTGAAATCTCTGTGCAGAAAACAAATCTAACATTCAAGGAAGCGAATCATTTCTCATGGGATCTTGCCGTAATTGAAATGGCCATACGTGGAATAAATGTTACTGACAAGTACATAACAAGAATCTAGTGAATATGACAATGTACAAAACCGAAGGAGTCAAAATCCTACTCATAGTCTAACTCACCCTATGAGTAACTAATAACTTATTCATACAAGATCCAAAAAATACGAAGTTCAGTGCACCTCACGAATGGGGACAAGGGCCTACATTTAAAAAATCCACTCTATTAAAGGAAACGACTCAAAACAGTCAAAAGTCACGGAACGAACTCCCTACCCGAATGAGAAGCTCCGCATAAAGCTTACTTTTATATCTATAAGACCATCTGAGATCATACATCGTAGTTGTAAGTTTACACTAGTCAATCATAAGCACGGTACCTCCAGATGTTGAACTGCTTCCGAAGCAAGTCCTACTGTTGCAGCTGCTAAACCAATGAGCCCTCCCTGCTTAGAGAAAAAACTTCAACTAATCAGATTTCAGAAATAAAACACGGCCTCCATGCCAAGAAAACATTGACTATGCACTCTGATCTTTCCACCATCTCTCTACAATTACACCAAAAAGTGCCATTTCTATAAATTACACTGGAATTTACATCAAGCGTTATAACTGTATACCTGTAACAAATCTTTGAACGAATCAAGGACTCAATCGGACATGGCTTTATACTAACACAATTTGCTTGAATAAACGAGTAACTAATACTAAACCGCAGAAGTTTCACTTATCGGTGTAGCATCTGGTAAAGAAGCATGAATTTCAGGAGCTAATTGTAATGGCGAGTAGCGGTTATTTAACCTTTCGATGATTAGCCTGAGGAGAGAGAGCGAAGTCGTGAGTAAGAAGATGGATAATGCTGGAGATTTTTTCATGATCTTGGGCCGCTGTGAGAGCCTTCACTACACTCTCAACCTGAGGACACCAATGCCACCAAAACAAGGGACCGTCAAGCTCCTACCCATACGATCTCACATATAAGCTCTATATAAAGATGCCAACAATTTACACCCTAAAAACCTTAAATTGCTAGTGCTAAGGTGAACAGGATGGTACTCATGGCCTCGAGCTGTGACGGAACTCGTACAACACTTCATTTGCGAACCCAAAATATTTTCAGGATAACCCTTACCTTAAGAGAACAAATTGATAAAACAACAGAATAGAGGAAGTAAGAGTTGCGAGCAACACCACCAGTATAAACAGCTATTAATTAATGAGCTATATTCAAACCAACAAAATCACCGTCATACTTCCAGAATTGTATTTTCACGATAAAATTATCGATCGTACTATCGTAAAATTCGCCATAATTTCACATACAAAACTATCCTGAAAATGGCAAAATCGACATTTTTCTAGACATCCTCAAATCTCTAGTTCTAGTTCTTATTCTTAAAGCTCTGTGCACTTGAATAGCGCTTTGAAACACGCCATTTTAACAAACATGAGAAAATTATAGTGCTAAATTTTAGAAAAAGAGGCGAAGTCAAATGCAAAGGTACCTCAAAAGCTGCAGTTTTACGCTTTTCATAGAGCTTATCAGCCAAATTCCGCAGCACGGATTGAGACAACAGAGTAGTGGAATCCGCCATGATGGTCATACTCGTCAACTGGCGATGGCTACGACGGAAAAATGATGTCGCCCACCTCCAGCTCTTCTTCGCGGTCCACAAACTGTCTCTTACCAAAGTCCAAATCCCTGTGACCCATGGTCTCCTCCCTCCGGAACTCGGGCAGTCCACCAAGTTTGACCTAGCCATTTTCAGCTCAAAATTCAGTTAATAATCTCATAAGCAGGACAGAAGTTATTAAGATAAATCCTACAAAATAATGCCCGTGTACTCTTTCAGAAGATTAATACACCTAATTTTAACACATGTACATGAGAAAGTATGGTACATGAGGCGTGGAGGAACATGATGCAGAGCTCTAAAACTCAAAAACTATTTTGGCAAGCAGGATAATATCCTACAATAAAATACCCACCAAGTTTGACCTAGCCCATTTCAGTTCAAATTCGGCTAATAAGCAGAACACAGATTAATTAGATAAATCCTACAACAGGTCTCAAATTTCGAAAGGTAACTGTTTCATAAGACTAATACACCCAATTTTCACACGTGTACATGAAAAAAGTACGGCACATGAGACTTGGAGAGACACAATGAAGAGGTCAAAAACAATTCTAGACAGCAGGCCAAATCCTAAAATAAAATGCTCATGCATTGCTCTCGAATCGCTAAAGCAACACGCTGTTTCACAAGATGCAAATTCAACGCATTGATTTAATGATTATAAAACTTGAGAATTGAAGAAGAGGAGAAGATAAGACTCAGGAAGAAGAGGATAATTTCTAGAGACAAGAACCGAGACTCTAAGATCACTGCCACTTTAGGATGATTGTGATGAGAGCTTACCTCTTTCGGACATGAACCTGAGTTCACCTGAAACCCCAAATCCTTGCATAGAATTTTAGTTTCCAATTCGCGACCCAAATGAAAAACCCTAGAAAGCTTCAATTCAAGGCAACACCAAATCTGCAGATCTTGTAAACCCTATTCGCCAACTAGAACCCTGTCCCTCACGATCGCACATGCAATCCCTCAACACACGAGATCGAAACCCTGAAAAATTCGTACACTCACATGGTCCATCCCACTCCTGCACTCAGAGGAACCTCATGAACTTGTGAATAGTGTTTGGGTCGTAAAGAGTCGTGGGATTGTAAAGAGAAGAAGCCCACCAACAATAACAAAAACAGCAACAACAGCAACAACAAGTAGCAGATTCTAACGAGTGATTGACAATGGAATATTCTGAACCCCTTTTCCATCCGACACGGAATGATCGACAATCCTACGGCAACATTCTTGCCGAATTATTCTCCTGCAAAGCTTGTAATTCTCAGCTGCAAAAAAACTTGGCTAAGTTACGATCTCTAGCTACACGCCATCGTGCTCGGTGCACAGGATGCTCCATGAATCGCTACTCTACTTGGCTATGGCTATCTTTTGAGCCAGCCATGGCGCGGTCATCAACAAAAGCTTCAGTTCAGAACTCTCACTGGCCTCCTGTCTTGGACACTGAACCCAAAAACCTGGTGAAAAAAACAAAGTACACAGAGATAGAAAACAAAACCAAAACCCCACGAATTTCTGAATAGTCACGGATTTCAGGTCTCCGAAATTGTGGCTACCAAACCCAAATCCACGGAAACTTGCAACAGAATGGTAAGCCAACAAGTGACAAAAGCTTGTTGCTGTTGCACGCTTACTGACGCCCAAGGCAACGGAAGGAAAGAGCCAGGCACGTGACTGAGTCAACACTACAACCTAACATAGGAAAAGCCGTCCAAACTCGGAAGCATTTGGAAGAAGGGGAAAAACAATATTTTAAGGAAATGCTGCACAACTGAAGAGGAGACCCAAAACTTACTAAGTAACTTACCAGGTCAGTCACTCGTGAAAGAAGTTTGCAGCAAATCCTATATGGGGAAATGTCTATTACTGAGGCAAGCTTGTTAGGGTTTCGTAGAATGGCTGAAATCAATTTTCTCTCAACAGGTTTGTTTCTGGATCCATGACCATGCAAAACTATGCTGGATTTTCGGGGTCTGAAACCCTAATTCTTGAGCATGGTAAAATTGCAGTGCTCGAGGTAATAGTGGTGAAGTATTTTATGTTTTCTGATGTTGGGAGGTGATTGTGTCAGTGTGGTTCTTATCTTGTTTTCTCTTTCAAGCGGTGGTTATATTTAAGTGCAGTCCAAGTTTCGGACATCAGTTTCACGTGTATTTCAAATGATGAGAGCGCGGGTGATTTTTCATGATGCGAGGAGCACGAAGAGTAGGACTGATGATGATGTTTTTAGGATTTGCAGTCCTGGGTTGCTCGATGTCGCAGCATGGCACAGTTGGAAAGATTGGATGGCACCGTCTTCAAGTTGTTTGTTCTGGCGTTTCTGAAGAGCAACGGCTTTTGTCATTAAGCATTGCTTATCTTCAAGTGGTGGTAGCCAGTGTTTGACTCCATGGCAGTATCCTATGTGTCGATCATTACGCCCTGCATCTCTGCTGCAACACCGCTTTAAAGTCTACATATCTGTAAATTAGGCATGTGCATGTCGTGTCGGTGAATTGGATTGAGAGGCGCTCCTTGACATTTGAAAGACTACTTATCGTCGTCAAAAACTGAACAAAAACGTGGAGGAGATACCAAGGGCGAAGAGCTGTGGCCGTTTTCTTGAACACGCTTTCAAGGTGAGAGCGACGCATTTGGAATTTTTGTCAAAAGTATTTGGTTTCTATTGCTAACTTATCCTTCGTGTTTCTTGTTAATTTTTAGGGTTCCAGGAAACAGTTTAACCCAACCGATTTTGTTGTATGATTTTCATCGTCTTCAATTCCTGACTGCCAATTTGACACGTAGAAGTGTGATCTTGGGGGGATTAGGATTGAGCTGCAGAGAGATCACTTAGGGTTCAAGTGCCAATTCTGTTGACATCAAATTTTAGCACTAAGTTTGAGTTTCATATGCAAGTGTTATCACTAAATAGGACTGTCTTTTAAATTTCAGAGTGGGTAGTTGTAGACCAATATTCAACCTTATTTCCAGAGTGTTGATTGACTATGAATCGACCAATTTAACCAACCAATTGCTAATGGAAGCCCAACCAAGTGTATGAATCGATGAGTTGCTATAAGTAACAGTAATGGGGATCAATCAATTGGAGAGAAGATCAGGTGAATTCCACTTTTTTATTGGATTTTGGCATTGGTTGCAGCCAAGACAGTTCAGTAGTTTTCGAAGCATTCGCGGCCACGTTACAGGACTAGGGCGAGAGTTCGCTTTGCAAGAGAACGAGTAAGTCAAAAATTACTTCAAATACTGCTATATGTTGGGACTGTGCATGACAATATTACTACACATGCACCTGTCATTCTGACCCTCAGCATGACGATAATACTTTGCACTGCCATTCTGACCCTAAGCGTGACAATAAAACTTTGCCTCTGTAATTCTGAACACAATACTAATTTGCACCTGTAATTCTGATCCTAAGCATGACGATAATACTTTGTACTGTCATTCTGACCCTAAGCATGACAATACTACTTTGCACCTGTGAATCTGAACACAATACTACTTTGTACCTATAATTCTGAACACAGAGTAATAAAAAAATGATTGTTTACAAGGTCTAGTACTATAGTTGGCACTGAAAATCACTTTTCAACTGATAACTGCAGGTTCTGTTCAAATGCTTATACAACCTCGACGTATACTCGTGCCTCGTTTCTTCCTCTCAATCTATTTCATCAACTTTCCCATCCAGCAAATTTCTACTTCCTGATGATTGTGTTCCTCCAGCTCATACCAGAATTGTCGCCTACCAGTTGGATCACAACTTTCGTCCCCCTTTCTTGTATTCTGCTGTTAAAAGGGATCAAAGATGGTCATTATGACTATAATCGGCACCAATCTGACAAAAGGGTGGGTATTGTGTTGTCTACTCCAAGACCACTTCCAATACAGTCACCTTCCAGGACCATTGAAGTTCATTTGGAGCATAAACAAAAACCCAAAAGACAGTAGACACTTGGCACTGAAGTGCCTGCTGTTGTTTGAGTTTTTTGTTTTTGTTCTAGAGATTTGCTAGGCAGGATGCTCAATTTGTGTACAGCTACGATATACAAGTACGCTTGGTAAGAAAGATGTGCATCATGAAACAAGAGGTAGTTCGTCAATGATCAGACCACCGTCGCTTACCGTTTGTAGAGAACATACCGACCTTACAATTGGCAAGGTTTACATTCTGGAATCTGTCTTTGATGGCGTCACGCTTGGCAGGGTTTAACACAGCTAAGTCTTCTAGTGGGGGTTTTAAATTATATTTCCTGTTTGTACTCACAGCTTGAGTTTATTTGAGCAAATGCAGGTGAACCGCAAAAAAGCTGAAGTTTTGAAGGATGGAACGTTTGAGCCGCTGACTTGGGAGGATGTTGTAGTGGGGGATATCTTGAAGGTGAACAGCGATGAAGAGTTTCCAGCGGATATGGTCTTTTTATGTTCCTCGGATTCGCAAGGTGTGTATTTCTAGCTTACTACATCATCTGTTGAACCAACATGCTTGATGACTTGATCACCGGTTAGAATGAGCGTATTGGAAAGGATCGAAATGAAGATAGAAAACATCTTCTTCCTATTTAGACCTGGTCTCACATCTTTTGTACCACGGTAGATCACTACCCTTGAGCAGATTCATCGCAATTGATATTACTTTTTCTTGCATTTGCTTAACTTATAATCTAGAACTTTCGAATTTTAGTTGTGCCTGTGCAGGGCTTGCGTATGTGGAGACGACTAATTTTGATGGTGATTCTTACTTAAAGATTCGCAATGCAATGTACCAAAAGGCGTTTCTAGATTTCAAAATGTCTCCAGCAATATTCTCTGGGCTGATAATTAAATGCGAGCATCCGAATAATCGTCTCTACGAATTTGAGGGCGCTATTAAACTTCAGGTTCAAGACCCTTTCTATAAAGTCTTGTAAAGATTGATGCTTGATCCTTCTTGTCGTGACGACTTTCGCCGAGGCTTTGCACAAAAGAGATTCTCCAGATTGCTGGCGATTACTTCAAGCTGGACCTCACAATTTGAAGTTCAAACTTTTTGAGATTTTCTTGATTTTTAGGATGAATTCAGGGTCAGATCGATATGAATAAGACGCATAGAACCATGCATTTGACATGCTTTGAATGAAAACCATCATAATTAAACATTAACTCGTGCATTTATGGACAATCAACATTTGATACCCTTTTGACAGCTGCAGTAGATGAACTACAAATTTGGAAAAGACTCAGTTCTATGAATTGACGTAAATGATCATTTACGTGTCCCTATAATTGAGTTATGTGATTTGAGAAGTCACCACAGGGCCTTCTGGAGTTGAGAACACTCCATACATTTAGCTAGAGACGAGAATTCCACTGGAAAATTTAAATATTTTTTTGTGATTGCTATGAGGATATTCGGGGATGTTTTGCAGGCATCTTGCTCGAAGTTTATTATGAGGTTCAATCATGCACCTGAGTTCATTGTATGAGTTCTTGCTCCACGGCTCTTTTGCAGGGTGCAGGGAGATTGTTTCTGGATGAAACCAAAATCCTCCTGCGAGGAGCTAGTCTCCGAAACACGTCGTGGGTTCTCGGCTGCGTTATATTTACAGGACGCGACACGAAGGTCCTACGTAACATGAGAAGTGTAAAACGGAAGGTTGGAGTCTATTTCAAAACTTTAATAGTATACTATAAAAACATTTTTAAAAATTTTGAATGTTCTTTCCTGCCTTCTCACTTGTATTCTGAATAATTATGCAGGTATCTAACCTCGATGGTCATGTCAACACTATATTGCCAATCATGTTAGTCCTCAATGTTATAATCTGCTTCTCTTTGGCAGTCGCTGGCAATGTTTGGATGGGGAAGAATAGCCACTTCTACTATATCCCCGTTGAGTCTAACACTTGGCCGGATTATGGAGTTGGAATCAAAGGAACCTGCGTTCGGTTTATTCGGTAATTTCTATTTCCTTAAGCCAAATTTTCTCATGCAAAAGCCAACAATTGGTTTAGGCGCCAAACATAACATTTTAAGATATTGTCAGGTGCTCTCTTTATAAGCAATTACCATCATTTAGAGAAGTCTTTATATACACTCATTGTGTCAAACTCTTTTAATCTTTTGTTCAAGTATTTGGGAGTGCAGATTCTTTATATTGTTGCATGAGGTTCTGCCCATCTCATTATATATGTCGCTTGAGCTAGTGAAGGTCATGCAGTGCCTCTTTGTCGATTGGGATCTTCACATGTATTCCCCTGAGGCTGACAGGCCGGCCTTAGCTCGTGCATCGGGTCTTTTGGAAGAGCTTGGTCAGGTAACTCCTCATTTGAGAGACTGCGTTTTATAACATTGAAGGCACTGAAATGCAACAATCTTTTTGTCTTGCTAACTACAAGAACATGTTTATGTAGATCAACTGTCCAAGTTGATTGTTGTTTCCACATGACAAAAGAGTACCACCCTCCGAATTAGATTGACAAAGATTTTTGTGTCAATTGGCATTAGGCCTATACAGTCTTCATGTCAAGTTAATGTTATTATAACGTTAGCATAATCCAAATTTTGTCAACTTAGTATTAGCGTGATGTTAGTAGCCTTGACATTAACTTGATAATATACTAGCAACTATTAAGTTATCATTCAGGAAAAAATATGTTAATTTAACATCATTTTAAAGTTGATCTAATGTTTGATAACATTGATCTACCATTGTCAATCTAATAGAGATCTTTTGAGATGCAATGTTCTCAAATGTGACCTTGTTATTGTTTTGATTCGTATATAGGTGGAGTACGTTCTGACTGACAAAACAGGGACCTTGACGCAAAATATTATGGCTTTTGTTTGTTGTTCGATTGGAGGTGTTGCATATGGAAAGAAGCCAAATATTGCTAAGAAGGGTTCTGAGACTACAAAGGATTCGGAGTCTGTGAAGGGTTCGGAGACTGCTACCCCAAATTGCCGCCCGACTGTCCACCTTGTTGCGCAAGACAGTGTTTTGAGAGAAAACTTCACAACTAACAGCGATACAGGCAGACTTTGTTGTCATTTTTTCACGCACCTTGCACTTTGCCACAATGTGTATCCTCGTGTTGAGGAAGAAGTTTCGATCAGGTACCAGGCGGCTTCTCCAGATGAAGCAGCCCTTGTTCAGGAAATCAGCCGGTCCTTCAAGTTTGGTTTTCTTTCTTTTCGGGCAAATAACCGTGTCTGTTTAGACATTGGGTGGTCTTCCATGGCAATCGTATTTGGAAAAGTTGCGATGTATGGCCATTTTATCTAATTAGGTAACCGATCAACTGGTCTAATAAAAGATGTGTTGAAAGTTTCACTAAGGTTGTTTTACATTTATCACATGCAGCTGTAATTCCACCGGCATATGACATCCGTGGAAATCAACTTGCACCAATTGGTGCTGGGTCAGTACTGGTGCCAACTTTGTGGTCAATTGTGTGCATGTTTTTGACTCCAGGGAGCCGCAGAATGTGGTTTCCATTTGGAATTCCGCAGTGCAGAGGAGATACACCTCTACTTGGAGGTGAACGCATCTTCTTTTCTCTCTTTTTTGAGTTCTCATGGTTTCTGAAGCTAGTGGGTACTGACAGGTTATTTCGTCAAATTCACTTTATTCATGTGAAATCTACTTGTCATTATGCTGCAGGGGGTTGGCCTTGAAAGATACACTGTTTTAGCTGTTTTAGATTTTACCTGGGATCGGAAGCGCATGAGCGTTATTTGCAAGAATCAGCAAGGAAGGTAGAATATCAAGCTGATATCCGTCAGCGTAATTTTCTTCATACATGTTGCTTCTCATTTCGCTTGTTACAACTGCTTGTGGGTTTTGGTTGCTTCGAGCTAACCTTGTGTTTGTTTAGTAGCCTTTTTTTCTTCTAGATGAGTTACTGATGAGTATCTTTATACATACGTGACAATGGGTCTCATGCGGATGCCTCTGTATGATCACGACTTTGGTTACAACTCTTTATGAATCATGAGAAAGACTCTTTATGCTGTCTAAAAATTCATGAAACAATCTAATTTTATCAAAAATATTTGTTTTCCATGGCTGCATTGATCCAATTCTATTACAGAAGTGCATGTGAAACTGAAGTGAAATGTGAGCTTGGCAGTGTAAAACTTTACTGCAAAGGGGCGGACTCTGCCATTCTCAAACGTTTGCGAGATCCAGATTCCTCAATAGTCGACGCAACTGTTCAACAGATTGAGGAGTTTTCTCGAAACGGTTACCGTACTCTCTGCATAGCCGAACGGGAGGTATGAATCAAGTAGTGACTCTCATAGAATTAAATTCTGCAGTGGTTCATTCTAAGCGGACCATAAACTGTAAGTTGCTGTTTCATTTTGGATACACTTGTGAGGGAGAATTTGCACCTACCTTACTACCGTAGTCCCTACCAAAATAAATGCTAATGAGATTTCTGTTCATACTTTAGAATGCGGGCTTGCTATCTTATCAAGTCATTTACTAAAGCGGGTGTAAGAATGAATATTGTTGAATTTGTATTGAACAATTATTTTTTCGTTTCAGATGAGCGACAAAGAATTTGAAACCTGGGCAGGACGATTCCTCATTTCAAGTGCTTCAGCCGATGATCGGCAAGCTCAACTAGCAATTGCTGCCGAGACAATTGAACGGGACATGGTAATATGGTTTGGCTATCATTTGCACAAATTTAAATACGGATAGGACAGTGCATTCTCAAATTTAAATTAATGATTTTCTCAGTTGTATTCCTTTTCTTGAATGATTGACTTGAAATTGCAGTTAGAAATTGAAACACAACCCTATATTATTGTTTTGTAAACTGACTCAATTAAGAACACGTGATCTTGTGCATTGATAACTTTGACTTCTTAATTGGCACCCTTATTACGCTTTAGGTACTGTTAGGAGCTACAGCTGTAGAAGATAAGCTGCAAGATGGAGTTGCTGAAACAGTTACCCAGTTAGCACAGGCCGGAATAAGAATCTGGGTGAGCTGCTCTTGAGCCATTAATCTTCTTAGGTTTAACTCCTTCAGTTGAGTCACAAAAGAGAAGTTTAAATTTGTGCACCAGGCAATTGAAGCGAGCCTTGAAAAAATTCATGTGTTTGCAGTAGAACATGCAAGTGATATTTTGGAAAATCTAGCTGCAATAAACCCTGCCAATTATAATCTTATTAAAGCATTTTGTAAATCTTGCCAATAGCAGAGCAGGAATTTGCTCTCTAGTTTTTGTCATACCTCTAGGGTTGGACTTTACTAGCCAAGTATGGGTGTTGATGCACTGCAAGTTCGTACATTGATGCACTCAGAAGTTTGTGTTTACTTCAAGCTTTCATGTGAGCTGAAAAGTTTCTTATGAATCACACTGATAATCAAGGGACAGGTTCTCACAGGGGACAAGATGGAGACTGCCGTGACCATCTCGTTGTCTTGCAACCTGCTCACGGACTCCATGCATCTCTTTTTGCTACCAGATGTATTGAGCAAGTCTGTTGGCCAATTGCTTAGAAATATGCTCGATGAAGCTCGCCGTCATTTCGATGACAAGTTGGCTGCAGGTCATTATCGATGAATCTCACCCAATTTTACAAAGTATATATAAATGCGATGAGGCTCAGTTAAACTAGATTGCATCAAAAATAATCTTCTCCATGATTCATGGGGTGGTCTCCATATGGTCACACATGGAGGGTAGCCTTTGTGTGAATCATGGAGAAGATTCTCTATTTGATGTTGTCTAAAGTCCTTGAAACGGTTATTTTACTAAATCCTTGTGCTGCATTAAACGAGTCTTAGATTTTCTAGTACCACAAGTTATTGAAATTGAGATGTATGCTTGAACTTCTAGGGAGTTCTCCGCATTCGGACATGGCTGTTTTGATTGAGGGTCATGCCCTGCGCGTTGCCTTAGAGGTCACCAACCGAAAAAACTTTATGAGGTTGTGTCAACTTTGTCGGACAGTGATATTTTGTCGAGTAACTCCTCTACAGAAAGTTCAGGTGCACATCTTACTAAATCCTTCTCTAGTTGATTTTGTTAAGTAGAAATCACCAGAAATCGCTACTGTTGTTTGTCATGAAAGTCAACAAGTAGGGTTTTCAATGATCTTAGTTGTTTCAGAAACTTTTAGTCAACATCACCCTTATCAGTAATAAAATTCTAGAGAATAGCTTACTTATAGGGAGATCTCCCTAAGAACAAGGAGAATATTCTCTCTATGATCCTGTCTAAAAGTTCTTGAAAAAGTAGAATTGTGCTGATAACAACCAATTGTGCTCTAGTTTTGTCCACATGCTAAAAGTTAACTTTGAAAAGCTGGATTTTCCTTTGAAAGCAACAAATTTATGCTTTCCCATGTTGAGGTCCCCATTTCAAGGAGGTTAGACCCACATCTTGCTTTCGCTTGTTGAATGCACATAGTCTTGGACTCACCGTGGTTTTGAATTGTCTGTTGAAGTAGGTGACACGACTGGTAAGATCTTATGGTTTTATGGTAGCAGCTCTCGGCGACGGAGCCAACGATGTGGGCATGATCAAAGCAGCGCAAATCGGGGTAGGAATTCATGGCCGAGAGGGCAATGCAGCGGTAGCAGCAAGCGATTACTCCATCGCTCAGTTTCGATTCATTGCACGACTCCTCCTTGTCCATGGGAGATGGTACGTTTTGAATGCCACTGATACTGTTCTTTCTCTCCCTTTCTGCTTTCAAAAGTCTTTTCAGTTAGAAATCGTTTGGCACTTGACTCCATCTCGTGCACTAACCCCTGTTAGCGTCAACAACTCATTTATTCATTCACTTAGTTGGGCTTCAGTTATCAAGTTTGGTGTAAGCATGACGTGGTGAAATGCCTATGATCAATGATCTCTCAATGGAGATAGGATTGTCTACTATGATCCCTTCAATTGTGGTCTACAACCGCCCACTTTGAAATGATTTCTTAAGAAGTTAACCCACAGTGATGAAATTTTGATCTCAAACAGATTTGGCTCTTGTATTCAAAGCAACCTCTCAATGAATGAAAGCCCATTCCTACATTTTGGTTGGTAAAGTCGTTACGGAAGTTATCCCGTTTCCTCCATATTGGTTAGAACATTGCTGAATTGGATATACGGAGCCATTTTAACACATTGTATTTTCTTCCTTACTCATAGATCAAGAAATTGAACACTTTGTTTACTCTTGCAGGTCATTCATAAGGAACAAAGACTTGGCTTTGTATTCTATCTACAAAAGTATAGTTTACATGATGTCCAACTTTTTCTTCTCGTTCTTCTCTGCCTATTCAGCTCAAGCCATTTTTCCAGGGTTATTGCTTTCAACTTTTGATGTACTGTGGACCTTACTCCCTGTTATAGCAGTCGCGACACTGGAGCGAGATGTTTGCCATTACACTGCCGAGAACAATCCCCAGATTTACTTGGCAACTCAAATCCGTGGAACGTACAAACTTGCCGTTGACGTGGGCCTCTGGGCCTTGTCAGCCATCTGGCATGCAATCGTCGCATTCTTCTTTCCCTACTTTGCCATGCACCAAGCAGAGTAAGCGTTACTCACTTAAGCTTATGTGTTTTCTAAACAAGAATTTAGATAATGTAGGATGTGAGGGGACTATGTAAGGTAGACAAGCCTATTACCACCCTAATTTGCAATCTAAATATTTTGAGGCCAATTCTAAGAGGGGTACATATTTTTCAGAGGTAAGTGCTAAGGGTTTTTTTTCATTTTTTATGAAGTGCCAAAGTAGTGACGTGAAATGTTAGAGTGGTGCTCCAAATTTCAACATTCATCCATGTATTGGATAGAAAATATCATATTAGCACATATCACACATTTATAATTTCATTTCCATTCATTATTTGACAATTTCATCTAATTTTATTTTCTTAATTTGAAATTTATTTGGTGATTTCATCCAAAATTTAAATGTTTATTTTCTATAGGCTTGGTGCAAGGCCCATTTTTTGGGTGCAATTTGATGACAAGTCACCAAATAAAAGAACACAAGTGTGTACTTATTTCACACGTCAAACCTAAGTGGAATTTTAATTTTCCAATCAAAATTGTAATTTTTGTAAATTTTTGAAGTGGTCCGCCTTGAAATTACAAAATTAAGCATAGAATGGAGGCATAAACATCATGTAATCAATCCATAACTACTCTCCTATATTTGTATTGGCACTCAAGACTTCACCAATGAAAGATTGACATATTACCTTTTTGACATTAATGCACTAAAATTGTAAAAAAAATGAGCAAATTTGCGAGATGGATTGGACAAAATTAGGGCCAAAAATAGGGTGATGGAATTAGAAAGCAAACTAGTCTACCTTATATGATGTAGATGCTCTTTGTGTAGCTTTCATGTAAAGTGAGTTTAGTCATATTAATGATATTTTACTCTCTACTTTCATCTCATCAAACTTCTTAAATTACATCACATTTCTTGTATTTCATTCCTATTTGTAGAATAAATCCGAAGTAATTCAAAGTAGGCATGTATTATAACAAAATGCATGCATTTTATTCCTTTATATATGTCTATTTTTTAAACTTCTTGGCAATTTTTTTGATTGAATATCATATTGTTTGCTTATTTTACCTTCTTTAATATTTTATTTTTACTTTCAAATCTTCTTTTTAATTTTTGTCAAGTTTAGAATACTAATCACTAGGTTAAAGGGATTTAATTGGTACTTTAATCATGATTGTTCTTTTTCATACAGAACGAATGGAGAAAGTATTGGATTATGGTCTTTTGGAACTACAATATATATCATGGCAGTTGTCATTGTTAATGTGAAGTTAGCTACCCATGTATCATCATGGGTTGTGATTCAAATATTGGTATTTGTTATGACAATTTGCTCTCTATTCATCTTCTTGTTATTTCTATCAATATTTTTTAGTGCAAAAGATATGATTGAAGACCTTGACTCTTTGGGTTATAACTTATTTTACAAGCCATCATTTTGGTTTCTATTGATATTGAGCCCTATTACAGCATGTCTTCCAGACATTGCTTATTCAATTTTTCATGAATATTCTCATCCAACAGATGCTATAATATTACAAGAATTAGAATATGGATGGCAAGATGGAAAGTTTCTAAAAGGTTCATCAAATTGGAAAGAAGAGATACATGCCCCTAGTTTCTTTGAATCAAAAAATGAAGTTGAATGCATAGTTGAAGAAGATATTCAAGAAAGTTCATTTGAGTTTCCTCTAGTAGCAGGAACTATAGCTAGAAGAAAGACTTGGAGAGAAATTGTGAGTGATGAAAGATTTGAGGCCACTGATCATACAAACTTTACCACTTGGGATGGAAAGAGAAAGAGTAGTGGATTCCACATGGTCACTCGTCTTTCTGCCCCTCACCAAATCCCTCAACCACTTCAAGCAGGCCCAATTCCTCTACATCGTAAATGCTTTGTAATCTTTATTGTCTATATAGGTTTTAAATCACTTGTAGTAATTTGAAATTTACTTGAGCAATATAAAATTACAACAGATCATTGTTAAATTTTTTTGTTAATAATAATAATAATATTATGTATTTAGTTGGTTTTAAAAAAATTATCACTTCTCTACTATATTTTCATAAATTTATAATTCCTTGAATCAGAAATTGGATTCAACATTGAACATTGTAGATAAAGTTGTTACTATGTGAGCCTAAGAATGTTAACCCATGAGCCTAAAAGACTATACACCTATAGTATAAGTGTTGATAGTATAGAAACCTTCTACAATTATAGTGCATTTGTATTGTAAATACTAATATTATAAGTATTTATGTTATAAACATGTTCTATGGTTGTAAGATATCTACTTATATACGCTCAAGGCTCACATGCTCACATTTTCATGCTTACATATTAGAATACTAGCACCATTGATAATGTAGATATGACATGTATAAAATCATCCGCCAAAAATTTATATTAAGACATACCATGTACTTTTAATTTTATGGTTTGTAGGTTCATCAATAAAAAAATCAGTTTTCATTATTGACAAAATGAAAAATAATGAAGAACCCAAAAAATCTTCTCTATGTTCACCTACGGCAACAAAATCATAGCTACATGTTATGATAGGTGCCAATGGAAAAGAAGAAGCACCAAAAAAAGATAAATATTGTAAAAAATATACTTATAAAAATCCTTATTACCATCCAAGAAAATCACATATGCATGTTTTAATTAAAGATGAAGATGATGAACCTCAAAATTCTCAAGAAGACATTCATAAGACTTCTTTGCAAATCATGATAAATCCCAATGTCAAAGATGAACCTCATCAATTTCAACAAAGTACTCAAATTTTTCCAAAAATGAGTACACACTATAATCCTTATGATTATTGATTATGTAAGCAAAAACAAGCCACATACACATGTCTTAATGGCCTTTGATGATCAAGACAAAGGACCAAATCATTACCTAGGAAATACAAGCATGACACCTTTACAAATTATGATTAATCCTAATGTCAAAGATGATCATGAATCTCACCATCTTGAGGAAAGTAAAAGCGAGTTACTTACCCAAAAAAGTATGTATGAAAACCCTTATTATCAATCAAAAATGCCACATACACATGTACTTATATCTTTAAATGATTTAAACAAACAACAAATCCACCGTCAAGAAAATGAAAACATGAGCTCTTTACAAATCATGATAAACTCAAATGTCAAAGATGAGGAATCTGACAATTCTAATGAATATATTAAGCTTTTGTATTTGGAAGGAAAACCAGACATAAATTCTACAAATGGTATAAATATAAGAATAATAGTAAATCCGGATGAATTTATTATACTTTCTCATTTTAGTAACCAAAATAAAGTTGTAGAAGAAATTAAAGAACGTATTACAAATGTAAATTTGCAAATTCATGACCCTCAAAATGATAAATTGGAGGGATATAAATTGAAGATTAGTGATACTACTGCAAATAGTATCGTTGTAGTTGATGCAATAAACAAACCTATAATTGATGATTGTCTACCAATTAAATTTGATGAGAATTCAATTAATGGTTAAAATATTGAACATCGAATGGAAAAAATAGTGACAGAGATGTCAAAAAATACCTCAAAAAACAATCTACAAAATGTTGAAGAAGTGAACAATGCAAAAAATATACAATCTTGTATAGAAATACCAAAGTATAAAATTAATAATTTAGAACAACCTTCACATCCTACTTAAGTGATTGAAAGTCAACAAATGAATGGAGCACCTTGCAACATCTTTAGACTCAATAAGTAAATAAATGACATTTCTCAATCAAATATCTTTAAGATAATTAAAAAAAAATTAGGATAAATATCATTTATTAAAGAATATTAATCAAGTATCAAAAGCATCTACAAAATCATACTCCAAAAAATTATAGCAATTTCATATAGTTTATTTCTATAAAAGAAATTGTTTATAGACTAAAATGATATTGTATTAATTACCCGTTTAAACTAAATAACAAATTTGCTTTGAAACCAACAAAAATTTATGTCAAAAGTATGTCAAACCATAAATAGTATCATGATTCCATAACAATTTCAAAGAGTTGCATCAACATCCTTAGACTTCTTAATTAAAATTTAATGAACCTATTAAATTTCCACATTTCAAATTTGGAAAGATAGATAATTTCTTTAATTTAATTATATATTATTATATTTGATGTGAAAAACATTGCTTTCTAAACATTACTTAGATGAAGAATATATAACTTTTGAAACCTATAAATTTTGAATATCTTTAATAATAAATATATGTAGAAATTGAACGCTTTCAATTTGTTTTTTATATAAAATAATATAACTATTTGTTATCAAATAAAACATGCAAAAAAGAATTACATTATTTATACCTTTGGCCAACTTTGACATGTCAAGGTCCACATTACAATCATCACATTTCTTGAGAAATGAGAGGCAATTCTAATACAGACAATGACAATGAAATGTCAATGTTTTTCAATTAAATTAATACTTTAAATACCTAGCTAGAGAGCAAAAAACAAATTCAAAGCCACAAATTGGACAAGTTGGAGGTTTAGTACCATTATAAGGATTGACAATGAGTTTTTATGAAAATAGCAACATGCTTACTGTGCACATGGGGTCAAAGTGACCTTTCTTTGCATAGAGGCTACAAAGAAGGAAATTTTTTTATTGCAATGTGAGCACAATCTTGTCTAAAAGAAATTTTTTTTTTAAAATAATTTTTTGAATTTTTTTTGAACTACCAAAAATAAAAAGATTCATAGATCCCTTTTTTGATATTTTCTACTATCAGTGGCCTCTATAGTACTTTGTAGCAATCTATAGTACTATATAGTACTAACTAACGGTCCAGATCTACAAGCACCTTGATCAAACGGTTAACCCTAAAGGACCAACATGCCTTTTTTGGCAACATAACAATTTTGGGGGGGTACATGTGACTAGAGAATTTCAAGTTTCAGAACCAAACTTTAGTAGAAGGTATGGATGAGGAGTATCTTCAAAGCCCAATAATTTTTGTGACTTTTGACTACATGGTTGAAAAGTTATCGCATAATATGTTGTTTGTTTTTCAACTCGGGCAATTCGAGCAAATCAGAAAAAATCACTTTTTTTGGAAATCAAAATTTGAAATTGGTTTTATAGATTTATATATATGTGGAAAGCTTTGAATAATTCCATTTGGATTGATGAGTCAAAAGTTATGAAGAATTTTAGTTTGCGGGTAGTTATGGATTCTCTACTCTAAAATAAACTTTGAAGTCTTTTATTTTACTCACTTGTCAATATTTTTGAAAAAAATAAATAAATTTGGGTGAAGATTGTTTATTACAACATTTGAACCATTGGAATTGGCATTTTTCAATTCAATAAATAAATTGTTAACAATTTAGTGTTTTGAATCATTCTCTACTTCTTTCAACTTACTATTTTTTTTGTACATGTTGTACAATTCCAAATGATTTGAAAATTTTCAATAACATAGCCAACTTCAATTGAAGAATGAATCTAAAGAGTATCAACCATTTTGAACATTTTCTCATACAAATATGGCCTTTTGAAGTGCAATTGCCTGGATTTTTGTAGAGGTAAGAAAAGGACTTTTGTGACTTCAAACACTATTATCTTGCAATCTACATAGTGAAACCTTCTAAAATTTTTTTTACATATTCTCAAACTAATTCACTAAAAGATCCTATGATTACATTATCCAAAAATGTTTTTTTCAAAATTTTGGTAGTTGTCCTAAAAATGACAATTTTAGAGCAATTTTGGTGAAAACATAATCAAAAACCTTTAGGGGTTAAGACTAGCAAGTGCACTGCTGACAGGTTGTATTGCTAGTATAACACAATACTACCAATACTATGGCCAAAAACTGTGTTTTTGAGACAAAAATGTGAAGTATTTATTGCAATCACCCAAATATGTATATTGTATATTGTACCCAAAAGTGACCTTTTTTTTTAAAGATATAAACCCTAAGTCACCACATTCCAAGTGTTTCAGTAGATAGGGAAAGTGATCTTTGAATGGCACTTACTTTGGTACTTTGATAGAGGAGAAGACAAGCTGTTTATACAAGTGGGGTGGAAGGAGGTCGAACAAACCATATGGGATGTGATTTTAGGATGAGTAGGAGGGTGATTGCAAAAAACACTTGTCCTATTTTGTGTCACACGTTGCATGCTGATCTGTTTTTTGGCCATAATTTTTGTGTTTTAGCTCCGATTGACTCAAGATTTCTAGAAAAGGTACTCATAACTATTATAAATCTTCCATGATTTTTTTCATGATTTAAAAAAATAGTTTACCATCCAAAAATGGCCCCCAATTGGATGTCACACTTGGTAGTTTAGGGATTTTTAGTACTGGGGAATACCTTTTTTTAATGATTTTAACATGAAATTTGGATGAGATGATCTTCTAGTAGATTTCTAGCTCTTCAAGGAAGGATTTTAAAAAATAGTTAATATTATCTGGTGTGGAGGTCTACAAAGTGAGCTCCTTTCTGCTTGTATTTTGAAATACATAAAATATTATTTTGGTGGGTTTTTTGGTGAATGACCATCTCCATAAAGTTGTTGCAAATGGAATTTTTTTATTTTTTGAAAATATCTATTTTTATTATTTTTCCCTAATTAAAACATGAAGATATGTATTTTTCAGAGGTTTGGCACTTTTCAAGTTCTCCTACTTAGAGAATTTTTCTATCCATTTCCTTCGGTGAAAACCTTCATCTTAGAGGTATATACATTATTCATATTTTTCAAAAAAATTTAAAATTGATTTTCTAATTTTAAAGTATTCCCAAAAAAATCAGCCAAACACAACAAATAGGACAGGTGTTTCTTGCAATCACCCAGGAGCTCAACCGCTTACAGTTAAGTCAAAAACTAGAAAACATACTTTAAGTAAAATTTCATACCTCATTTAGGTATAGTAGAATGATTTTTTTCAAGAAAATTTGTACTAGGAAAATGTGGTGAATCAATTCAATTTTCATCTCTAAAAATCCATTTCAAATTTTGAGCCTCCAATCAAAAGTTATGGATAAATTTTAGAGAGGATTTTTGGAATTGTCAAAGAAAATTTTTGTTCCAATTCCTCTTTGAAATTTGTTCATAACTTTTGATAGGAGGTTCAATAGATATTGAAGTTTAGTTTAAATGGTAAAATTTTCAATTTTTTGTAATATGTTCGGAAAATTTGACAACCATTTTTCTAGAGCTTGTTTGGTTGAAGTTAGTATAATTCATTCATTTCCATTATATTTTTACAGTCACCCAACTTTGCAAGCCATTTTCTCCTCTGTCGTAAGTTTGATTTCTATTAAACTTGTTGAATTTAATAGATATTGAGATCTAGTTTTAGTGGTAAAATTTTCAATTTTTCATGACATGTTTGGAGAATTTGATAACAAATTTTCTAGAAGTAGTTTGGCCCAAACATGGAATTAAATAGTTTCATTTTTGAATAATTTTAATTAAAATTTTTGAATAAATGAAATATTTTATTTTGATTATTTGAAATTCAAAATTTTGAATGTCTGAAAATCGACATTTTGAATAGTTCAAAGTTTAGATTTTTATTTTATTTACTAGTGTCCCTTCAAAAGACAAAATGGATTTCAAGCAAGTTTGTATGACTTCAATTTAAAGTGAAACTTTGACATTTAACAAAAATCTTATTATATTTCTATAATTATACTTTTTATTTCAATTAGTGCATAGGAGCAAAAGCTATGCTACAATAAGCTCAAAACTAAACTTGGTAGGCAATACAAATGACCCGACAAATTGTCAAAATAAAATTGGTTATTATTCACTCAAACATTGTATTTTATGTATATGTGAAGCTTTGATTCACTCTAATTGTACTTGTGTTCAAAAAATTATAAAGATTCTTAATTTATATGCATTTAGCTGTTTTATTGATAAAATAATCTATAGGATTCATTTATTGATGCAATTTTTTCTTAAATCAAAATTTTATTTTAAGGCTAAATTTATTTGCTAGAAAAAACTAGAATATTTTTGCATATAATCTAGGACAAGTGAAGTGCCCAATCCTATAAATTGACTCAAAAAAAATTGTTTTTGTCTTTTTGGATGAGTGCACCAAAAATTGTAATATTGAATGTTTTAGTAGAAAAATGTTGTTGACAATCTAAGACTTAAAGCAAATAATTGAAAGTTTGAAATTGAATTGTAAATGGCTCAAAAATTTAACTTTTTTGATTCAAAACTTAGAATTAAAATCAAATTAGAATTAGAAAAAAAATATTTCAAAATATAAGTTAGAAATTCAATGAACTTGTAAGTTTGAACTCTAATCAAATTGTCTATTGCATTGAATAAAAATTGCACTAGAATTAGAATTAAGATTTTCATCAAATTTGAATTAATTTGACTAAGTTGAAATGTTGAATCAAAGTTTAAATTAAAGCTAAATTTGATAAAAAAAATTTGATCAAATTTTAAGTTTGAATCATAATTATTGAATTTCATCGAAATTCAAATCAGAATTAAATTCAAATTATATTTGACAAAAATTTAATTAAAATTCAAGATTGGAGTTCATACTTTTCAAAAGATTTCAAATGATTTCTAAAGATTTTAGAAAATTAAATTTTTTTTAAAGATTCAAATAGATTCAAATAAATTTGGAAAGATTCCGATATACTTAACAATTTTTAATAGATTTTAAGAAAGATTCTACTAATAAAATTTAAATAGATGATTTGAGGATTCCTAAAAGATTTTGAAAGATTTCTAAAGTATTCTAAGAGGTTTTTAAGGGATTCAAAAGATTCTAATAGAGGGTCGTTGCAAGAAATACTTCACGTTTTTGTTTCAAAAATGCAATTTTTTGGTGTAGGATTGGCACACGATCCTACTAGTATTGTGTCTGCATTGTGCCTGTCAATGTTAGCCATTGATTTCGAGTGCCTGCAAATCTGGGCCATCAATTTAGTACTATGTACTACTATGCAGTAGTATAGAGTGCTACAAAGTACTACTCAGGCCACTGGGATTAGAAAATAGCAGAAAAGGGGTCTGTGGACCTTTTCATTTTTAGTAATTCAAAAATAATTTTAAAAATAATTTTTAAAAATTTATTTTTTTAAACAAAATTGTATTCACATTGCAACAAAAAAATTCTTTAGAAAAATGTTTCCCTTTTCACAGCCATTGTACCTAAGAAGGCCACTTTGACCCCATATGTGCTATAGACATGTTTTCATTTTCATAAAACCTCATCACCATCCCTTGTAATGTTAGTAGACCTCCAACTTGTTCAATTTGTGGCTTCAAATTTGGAATTTTGGGTCAAAAATAGGACTAAAAACCTCCAAAATGGCCAGAGTACACACCCAATCAAGGGAAGGTTAAAAATATTAAAATAATTTTAATAATTATGAAAAAATTAATCGACATCCAAAACTTTTGTGTGCACTTTATTTCCAAATTTTAAGCCAAGTGAAAAAAAGATGAAAAAGTTATAAGCAAGAAACTACTTGTTGGAGGTCAAGGGGACAAAAAATAGGACAATTGTTTCTTGCAATCATTCTAAATTCCAAAAAGATTTTTGAAAGATTTTAAAATTTCCTAAAAATTTACTTTAAATTTGGTTGGAGTCTTTATTATTGATGATTGTAGATTTCAAATTAGTAGTCAATAATTTTAGGCAATCTATGTTGATTAAACCCAAAATTTTAGTTGAGTGATGTTTGTACATTTCAAATCAACAAAAATCTATGTTATTTAGGCAATCTATATTGATTGTCCAAGAAAAATGGACAAATTAGCCATTTCAGCATAAGTAATTGGTTAAATCAACAATAATCAACTCAATCTATGCAAAAACGGGCCCCTCTTTCTAGTAGTTGAAGCTTCCATACTTATAGAAGCTTGCAGAAGAAGCTTAGAATCCTTGGGTACAAATAGGAGTCTAGACTAAGAAGCTCTTCAATCTCAATAACTCCTTATGATGTCTCATTTGTAGCTCTGAACATCATTTTTCATTTAAAGTTCCACCTTTGTACTTCTATCTTTTGAAATACATCTCATTTTGAGTTCCATCTAGGAATTTCTTATTTTGAGCACATCTAGTCTTGTCCTTAGTTTGTCCTTAGTCCATCTCTAAGAGTTTGTTGAGACTCCCTTTAACATCATCAAAACTTTACTATTTTCAAATAGAGAAAAGTTTATCAGTCTATCTAAAGATTATAAGATGCTTTAGAAGTTGTAGATTACCTCCTTACAAACATGTATAGTTGCTAAATTGATTTTCTTAGCCCTGCATATAGTGTCATTTTGTAGATCAAAGTTTTTAATGGATGTAAAATATCATTCTCACATCTACACATGTTGGTGGATTTCCAATATCTTTTTGTCAGGTAGTCTTTTGAATTTGAAATTTAGCACATATAATATTAATATAGAGATAATCCTATAAAAAATTTCCATGGTTATTTTTCAACCTCAAGAAGATGTGGCAAAGTTGGTAGCACTGAAATCTTTTTTCTACAGATTCAAAAATGCCATTTTGATTGGTACCCTATTATAGAGAAATGATATAAAATATTATAAAAATATTTAAAATAGATTGTTTAACTCTTCAATTGACTATAATTTGATAGCTAGAGCATGAAAGTTTAGGGACAATACGAAAAAATCACCCTTCAAGTAATTAATTCGTCAAAGACAAAAGAGACATGATGTATCATCTTCAAATTTTGTATGGAAAATATTGGGTAGGATGAAATAAATCTCAATATTTTGTAATTTAGGATCTTCTAGGGTGACAACCTTACATACTTGTTTCATTTTTTAATTTTCAAAATTTGAATGTGAGAAGTATTTAAAATTTTATTTAGAAAGTGTAGTCTAATAAAAAAAAGGGAGAAAATATTATATTTTTCCACTGAAAGGAGTGGTAGAGATGGAAAAAAAATCTACACATTTCTAATCTTTATTTTAAACAAATAAACAAGATTTGGACAAATGTTTTTCAAATTTTTATTTTTAGCAATTTTGAAAGTAAAGGTTCAATCTACTATGATTAAGAACACAAAATAATTAGAATGTTTCCAAATTTTTTGAAGATGTTCTAAAAAATATGATAATAAAATCAATTTTTAAATTTACAAAATTTACATCTACCTAAACTTTTCAAAATTTTGTAGGATCCAATTTGGTCAATTTTGGCTTTCTACTTTTTTGGTTTAAAAATGTGTACAAATTTGAGATTATTTTTTATTTTTTAATATTTTAAATTTAAAAATACCACATTTATCCTATATTATAAGAAGATTCCTTTTAGGGGTGGAATGGGGTATAAAAAAGCATTACTCATCTTTTATAAGAATTTTCTTTCAAAATCTGCACTTTTAGCATATAAAGTTGATCATCCAAAATTATTATAATCTCAAAATCCAATGGTTAAAATTTTCTAGAATTAATTCTATATATATTAGATAAAATAGTCTTTACTTTTGCATAATCAGAATTAAGAATTTCAAACACATCTATGTGCAATAAAATATCAAAGTGACACAATTCATCAAAAAACTTCATAGTCAAAAATTTGTTGGGCCTTGTGAGGGGTAAATAACATTATTACAATGAGTTCATAATCAAGAATGGAAATAATGATTAGATTCTTCATAGTTCACTTTTTTGTTTACAAAAATTGAAAGTAATAGTTTGCCTTGAAAATGAATAATGATGTGGCACACTTTCATTAATGTCAATCCTTTTGATAATGAGAAATCAATATATTTTCATAATCTATATTTATTTCAATATTAATATTGATTAATATAATGATATTAATTATGTTAAATCCTTTCTAATATTGGATTTGCAAAAGAAAAATTGAATTTTTTAAAATTGAATTTCATTAATAATAATATTTTACACATTGACTTTAAAGTCAAATTTTACAATATTTTGTCTTAGATAAAGTGGAAGTATACCCTATGCTTGGGCAAGATTCGTCAAATATTAATTCAAAAATAAATAAATAAATATGGCATGTAATGAAATTTTCAGAAATTATAGTTTGACATATTTGAATAGTGTAAAAAGGATTAACAAGAATAAATAGAAATCTTAAAAAAGATTTTGATGAAAAATGAAAGATAATATTACCGATGTGTTTCAAATAATCAAAAAATAATATAAAATAATATTCCATATACTATATTATAAAGTCTTAATTTTAGATTGAAAATTGATTGTATGGCCTTCGTTACTCAAACCTAATAGCAAAGCCTTAATTAAGCTTGAGTAGAGTAAAATTCTAGAAAGCCTGCCTTATTTTAGCCTTGTCAAACAAGATTTTGTAAAGCTTCGATCATGTTGAGCTTGCAATGTAGTAAAGCAGGAAGGCTATAGCTACAATTAACAAAATCTTCCCAATCACAATAAACCAAATCCTCAAAATTCTAAATGGGGTGAATGAAAGGGAAATTCAAGCAAAAAGAAAAGATTTTGTCCAGGGTGTGACAAATCTGCCCTCAACGTACAATAGTCTTAGATACTTGAGGTAGTTGAAAATGATACATGTGACTGACTTTCTTCTTCTCGTGAATGCTCCATTGGCTTGACTTAGTTTGTTTTTCTTTGCCTTGATCCAAATGTATACTTCACACATTGACACACAAGTCTATTAGTAGGGCCTAGAAATCCAAAGTCATCACGAAATAAAGAAGAAAATAAAACATCTTAAGAATAATCAAAGTCTTTTAAGAATCATTGCAATCTTTTCTCATTATTGTATATACCAAAAGGGATCTACACTTGATTTTGTTAAATTTCTAAATGTCTTTTTTTGGACTTTCAAATTAATTAGAATAAAATTGCATGTTATTTCATCGGAAGAAGAGAAGTTGTAGAGAAGAGCAAAAATTATATTGCTGTACTACTAGGTGAGTATTTTAATATTAATAAATAGCTAATTTGAAAATAAATTTGTATTTACATGTTTGAAATATCAAAATGACTGTTTTTTCAAAAATTTAAGAAAATTATCATCATAATAATGAATTAGTTTCTAATACATTCTATATTAGTCATTTAAAATCAAGTTCAAACAATAATGGTTAAAATGTTTTTTACTTGAATTTTTGTTGGATTTAGGGTTTATGTCAATATATAAATGCTCAAGTGTCTAATTGAAATTGAACAATTTTTCTTTATTCAAAGTTGCAATTAGAGTCTCTTATATATTTGATGCAAAAAAAATAAGGTTAATGAATTTCAATTCACCAAAATTCAAATGAATTTGTAAAGTTTATAATGTACAACAATTTTACAATCCTTAAAGAGACTTTATCACCTTAAATCCTCCTAAAATCTTAAGCATTTGACAACTATAATTACTATGTATAGTTGTATACAAGGTTTTAAGAAAATTCAATCTTTGTAGTTGAAGTCAAGTTCAATTGTAACACAACTAATGAGGGAGTAGTTTTGTATCATTTTCTATATTGATTACATATTTCAAAGTATTGTTTTTGTTGTACAAAATCATGTAGCAAATTTTTAACAAAATCTTGAAGAAGGAAATTGAAGCATTAACTAAAATTTAATTTGTTAAATACAACATAATAATTTTGGTGATACTAAAATTAATAGTAAAGTTGACAATGTTGATGTCTTGATGATGTTCATTGAATTGAAAGTATCTAATATGATTTTGGTAGGAATTTACAATACAATTCAATTAATTGTTGAAATGATTTAATGTAAGATTTACTTGTAGTAAAGATATTTATTTTTGCTACAAAAATCATCCATTTCAATATTAGGTTTTAAAAATTTGTTCAAAATATATTTTTTAATTGAGCTATTTTAAATTTAAGTTTTATTTGTATTGATTGCAGGAAAATAAATTGGATTATAGGTTCATGGAATCTCTCTATCATCTCAAGTTTCATTTGAACTTTTCAATTCATAATTTCAATGATGATTTAGTTTTGTAATTTAGATTGGAATGAACTCAAAAAAATTATTGTGGCATTTTTTCAATAGTACTAGTAAATAATATTAGTATGACAATGTTGCTGACTCCACAACATATTTTATTTAATCAATCCATAAATCCAACATCTTCTTATATTGTTCCATCTACTTATGACTCAAACCATAAATTTCAATCGACTATTATACCAGTATCTTCTTCACTTGCACTTTCTACTTCACTTTTAGAAGCCATAGGGCCACTCAAAGCTTTGTCTTATATCCAAAGAGTAAAAAGAAGAGAAAAGGATATTACAAGCCTTGCCAATTTTGATATTTGTAATGACATGTACAATGACCAAATCTCTAAACAACAGTCATTTGTAACTACAACTCAAAATTACAAAGTAGAGGAAAATCCTGAAAAAGAAATGCCAATGATAGCTTTAGAATCTAAAATGCCTAATTCCCCTTGTGAACAAAAAGATGATTCTAAAGATACTACATTAAATCTTGAGAAAATTGAAAGACGTGCAAAAGCATCCATTGAAAAGTTAAGACATATCCTTCTCCGAGTGAAGACAAGATCACCAGAAAGTTCCAACACTCCATCGGAGAGCTCACATAAAATATGTGATGATGGTAATTTGATTTTTATTACACTTTTTTTTTTAGTATTTATTAGTGTCTTCATTTTTGTCTTCATTTTTGTCTTCATTTCCCTTATAGTTTGATTTTCATCTAGCTATAAAAAAAATTTGAAGTGCTTATATTTTCTTTTAGATATATGCTTTGCATTAAAGCAATTAGTTTACCTTTATACTAAAAAAATGTTTGTAGGTCAAGATAGAATGATGGAGACAATGAATGGACATTGCACTCAAAACAATATGTACCATGGAACACCAACTCACTTAATTGGTGGAAAAGACACTAATGACAAAAATTTGAATGAACGATTGCAAAATGAGCATGAGTTTGGAACAATTGATTCACAAAATACATATGCACAACATGATGTAGTTACATGTACAAGATCAAGTGTAAAATTCAATAAAGACACAAACATTGGAGTGGTAACACTAGTTGCAACTGTAAAGGGAGATTTGTCAAACCAAGGTGAGAACATGAAAGAGAAAGCCATAATCCTTGCTGCACGAGCTCTCTCTTCCGTTTGCTCATCTTTGGAAGCCAAAGCAAGTACTTTACTTTCAACAAGTTCCAAAGCCATTTCTAGAGTTGCCACTTTAAAATCCGTTGCTCAAACTGAAGATGAATTTCAACATAATTGTATCATAGAGCAACTACAAAATGGTGAAATTGTAGAGGCTTTTGAAGTAAAGAAAGGCTATGGTGCTACTCCATTCCGACCTGTGTATGTTGTTAGGCTAGTTAATCAAGACAATTCTATTTCACATGCAATTTTTAAGCCTTACATTTCAAATGACAACCATCGTTATTCTTATGCTTCATCTGAATGGGTTGCATATCAGGTTGAAACATCAACTTTGTAATTTTATAATCTATTATGTTTCAATAACCTTTACACATTCTATTAGGTAAAATTTTTTATCAAATTCTTATTGGGTAAATTAGAAAGAGTTGTTTTTATATTAAATAAGGATTCAATTTTCAAATGTAACAAATTTACATAAAAATTTGAACAATATCAAGATGAATGTAATAAAAATATTTTTTTATTGGTCGGTAACTTGTTATATATCAAAAGAATATTTCTCAATACAATATGATGCAGTTAGGATTATTATTAGAAACAGACATGGTTCCTCCGGCAGTAATGAGGCGTGATGTTCAAGTAGGTGGCAAATGTTTTGCCTTGGGAACTATTGTTCATTTTGTACCAGACGTGAGGACATTGACTCGTTTAGGCCCTCAGGTTGCAGTCTTTTATTTTAAAATTGTTTTGGTTGAAATAAATAAGGTTTTCTAAAATAATAATAGTAATAATAATAGATTTATATCTTTATTTATTATAAATATTTAGCATACAAAACATTTCATAAATTATCATTATAAATATCAAAAAATAATATTTTGATTTTAATTCATTAAAAATAGGTGGTAATCAAAATCAATTTTTAACTATTATTAATAATTTCTAACGCCTGTTGTGTTTTTTGGGATTTTGTTATTAAATATTGGTTGTTGATGAAGAAATCGTTTAATAAACTTAAGAATTAAATTTATAAATTCAAAAAAACTATTTAAGAATACTAATATCTAAAATTGACTATCTATTGTTAATTTAATTATTAAATTAAAAAAATTTAGAATATAAAGATCAATTTTATAAATACTCTGAATTGAAGAACATATAATTTAATAAATCTATTGTCATTAAATATATTTTTTGAATATTAAAATATATTTTAAAATACTTGTTAATATGACTAATTACTCACTATTATTCTTTCATCACAATAGGAATGGGGTGCAGAATCATCTGTATATTTTGTAAGTAATGTTCATATTTTAGATGCACTTGTAGGATCAGCTCCTCGAGAAAGACAATATTTTATGGAAGGACTACATTGGGTACGACATGGTAAGCGACGTCCTATGTTATTAGATCACCCTTATGGAATAACAAATGGAAAATTACATCCAATGTGGAATCCCAAAAACAACTCAAGGGGTGTTCAAGTAATTACTGTTTATTAATTTTTCCTCCTAATATGATAAAATCACATTTCATCTAGTGAGAATGTATATTTAAATGTAATTTTTGGTGTGAAACTTGCTCTCAATGAAATTGAATTTTTTCAAAAAACTTAAACATTAATAAAAATCCTTTATTTTTCATAAAGAAGTCTTTCCATTATCAAAAGAGGCCATATTAAGACTTCAAAGTCCAAGCAAGGATCATTTTAAAATTGTCATAGAAATTGAGAGGTATTTTATTGAATAAAAGAATCATCATATTTTTTATGTTTCATAAAATATTTTAATGTACATTATTTTAAATCTTGTTAAATTTTTTGAAAAATGTACATTGTTAATACAATATTAGTTTAATCCTTTATTGTCTAAGGTCCAAACAATCCTAAAAAGCATTATTGCTTTTCAAGTCTTATAAGTCTAAATGCACTAGGTTATGAAAATCTCAATTGTACAATCTTATAGTGAGTATATTGTAGATGATATAGATAAAATTTGGAGTCATTTGGTTGTATAGATTGCAAGATCATAATGTTTTAGTGTTGAAAAAAGATGCTAAAATTTTCCTAAAAACCCATTTGGAGGAGAAATTTGATTTCTAAACCTATTCAAATGAAAAAAATTTAAACTAGAAAGTAATTCAAAATGAACATAAAAACACATTAGTGTAGAAAATTTTCATTCAAATGTTTTAAATTGTTGCAAAATGACTTTGAAATGTAAAAAAAAGAAGCAAAAAAGAGTGCAAAAAACACTAAAATGGCTAAACCTCTTTCTACTAAAATGCTTCTCAATCACTTCTTACTTCTTGGATTGATATGAAATTTAAGACACACTAACTAGACTAGAATGCACAACTTTTCCAAAAAACATTATTAGTAATGGACATTGTGTGAGGAAGAAATAAGCCATCTAAGTTCATTGTAATCTAAAAATGTCTAGTTTTTGAACTTGGAATTGTTTCCCAAATGTTCAAAACAACTTCGATTGCCATGAAAATTTGACTACAATAACTAGACTTCTAAAGGAACATAATTCAATAAACTTTATTGAAAACAAACATTAAATGAAGGAGATGCAAGCCCCCAAAGTTGCAACCATCAATTGTAGTTTGTAGGTTCAATTTGAATTGAATTGTAAGGACACTTTTCATCCCCTTAGGTGATTAAGAATTAAACTAAATTTTTGACTTTAAATCAATTAATATTTCAATCATTAATTTCATAACATTTAGTAGCCTTCACACCCATTGCCTTTCTTTTATACATTGTGCATTGTGCTCATAATATTAGGCCTCTACATATCCTCTTAGCTACTAATGGATGTGGATATTTCATATCATCTACTAAACAATTTTTTGTTCACAAATAAATTAAATAATTTTCCAAAAATGATTACTAGAATTCAAAAGTTAGGAATTTAATGAATTCAAATCAAGACTTCTACCTATCAAATATCATAGTTGCGTTTTATTTAATAATTGATAAGTTGAATAGATTTTACATGAGCATCAATTGATCTTTCAATGAAACAAAACAATTATAAAACTAAATGATTTATGGTATCTTAAGAAATCAAATAATTTCATATAATTAAAAAATAATAGATGTGGTTATAATTCACTAATTTATATAATATTATTTTAAATTTATTTTTTAATATTTTGCTAAATTATCATTAAAATAATTGTAGCAGAAAATTTCGCATCAAACCCTAGCTGCACTTAGAAGTATAGATTTATCATTGTTGCAAGAAAAACTTAGATTGCACCTATCTAGTGAAGAGATGGAAAGGATATTGCAAAGAAGAGACCAAGTGGTAAATTATTTTCAAACAATAATAAAAGTTGGACCTGCTCTTATTGTTTGATGTTAATAACATTGAATTTTTTGTATCATATTTCTTGTTGTATATTGGTATTGAAGGTCTTTGAACAAAATTATGATTAATGAATTATCAATCATTGTCAATAAAATAAATTAGTTTAATAATATATCTAATCTTTAGATTTAATGTCATTACTAAAAATTCATTTTAGATGGAATTGATTGGCTAATATGTAAATGAAGCATTGTGTAAATGAAAATTCTTTACAATAATGAAACATATAATTTGTTCTCTTTGTAAATTCAATTCTATTTGAATATTTAGAATCTAGGTTAATAAATGTTATACTTAAAAAAATGATAATAGCTTCTTCAATTTATTTTAAGAAATCATACATTACATGCCTTCACTTGTATGAATTTAAATAAACTTGATACTTGATATAAGAACAAACATTAAAAAAAGTAATTCTACAATTTGTTTGTACAATTCACTAATAATTTTCAAGATTTGCAAATAGATTCTTTGAATACCATCAAATTTTACTAAGTATGCACTTGTACCATTTAATTATAAATTATATTGCATATAAATTCAAAAATTGCATAAAATTACTATATATTGTCATTTTTTCATGTCATATGAATCAATACGCTTATATATTGACAATCAATATATAATAATTTAATATAATCTTTGAACAATGATGAGATTTATCATAGATATAAGAAATTATGAAATGTTGAGTGTCAATATATAATGATTTACAACTATTGCAAAGTACAAATGTTATGATCAATTTTTTTAATATAAGATGGTGTCTTTTCGTAACTTTGGTGTCTTTTCGATGAATAAATGTCATTGGTCATATTAAAATGTGTCCTATGAGTCTCTTCTTCATCAACTTTTAAACATGAGCCCTAAAATACTTCACATACTATCATAATCAAATCTTTTTGTCTTCAAAGTTCAAAAACCAATGTAAATTTAGAATATTTAACATTCAAACTGGCTTTACTAAAGCAATCAGAACAATTTCTGCTCGCTGAGCTACTAACTAAAGCCATTACAAAGCGAGGTCAACAATATGTTCTTCATGACTTATCAAAGGGAAGATTATTTCTTCATTTATTAACATGGTTGTTTCAATTTTTTTGTTAAACTAATGGATAACTTTCACTTTCCATATGCATTATCAGCCTTTGTGGTAGTGGCAATAATAATGTATACAAGATCTAAATGTTGAAAAGAATACAAGTTTTAGCAGATAAATACACTTTAAACTTGGTCCCAAATGCATACTTAAAAATGGTTAAAATTTAAATATGATAACTTTTTTGAAGCAATATGACTGGAAAAAAACTCTAAATTTTATTATTGCACAAGTATACATGATATTGATATTAGATTGAAAATATGCTTGATTGAAAATATTCTACAAAAAAACTTAGAAAATAAATAAGAGGTGGAATTTCCAACCGATGCATGCTTGTGGCTATGGTCGAGTTCAAGCTTCACGCATTCCAATTCCCATTCCAATTTTACCACCAGAGCCATCTCCACCTGGAATCATGCACCACCACCATGGTCATGGACTATGGCCATCAACATCCTCAACATATATGCAAGGTCCACATGGAAATGGTCTTGTAGGATTACGTACCCATAGTATATCATCTCGACCACCTCGTAAAAAACCTCGACTTGCTCGATGGAGTGCAGCACCATATTTGCCACGTCGATCTTTAGAAGCCATGGCAACAGGACAAGGAACTTTGCCACGCTATGGTGATGAAGGGACTGCAGATGTTATATTAATATTGAAACCAATAGAAGGTCTTCCTTTACCACCTCTTTTATTACATTCTCGAGCATTGAGACGGAGTGAGTTTTTTGAAACTCGCTTAAGTGAGAGATGGGCAACTTCAAGTGATCATAATGGACCCTTAGAAATTACATTAGATAAATGTGTGAATCCAAGTACTTATGTAAGATGTATACAATTGTTATATGTACCTGATCGAATCAAACATACAGCATTCAATGATGTACAAGATGCACTTGGAATCTTGGAGGTGGCTGCCGAATTGCTCTTTCATGATTGTGTTGATGCATGCATGAGATATTTAGAAGCAGTGCCATGGACACTTGAAAATGAAGCAACAATTCGTAGTTGTGTTGCAAGTTTACATTTACAATCATCACCTGATTTGGCAGCAAGGTTGTGTATATCTCAAAATGGAATTATGGAAAAGCCAGTTGATGTAATGAAAGATGTATTGGGTGAACTTTTAGCTCTAGTGACAAATGGTGCACCTTCAAAAGCACGTGACATTACTGAGCGTGTGCTTCTTGCAAATGTTCACCCTTCAGCATCTCCTACTTTTGCAATAGTTAATGAAGTTGCATTATTGAAAGAATTTCAAGGAAATTTGAGTCAATTGAAAATTCAATTGAGGAAGTTTTCAAATTTTTTCTCATGGAATGCTCATCAAGTAATTAATTACTAACTTAATATCTTAAACATTCTTGTGTATTAGAATATTATAGATGATTTTTGTTCTATGATAAATTGAAATTTTTTAACTAATATATTATTTAATTTGTATCTATAAAATATTTTTTGTTTTATTCTATATATTTATCAATAAAATGCTATATTTTTGAATTTGATCATCTATTGTCAAATGTCAAGTGCATTACAACTTTATTTTATAATTCACTAATATTTATTCAACTTTAAAAACATTATAAGAATGGAAAAATGATATCTAATTGCAAGCTCTAAATTCTCAATTTCTATATATGATTAAAATCTATAATTTAGTCTTCTTTTTGTAAAAATAAGCTCTTTCATAAATGTTTTGAATTGCATTTTTAGGTAACATTGGCTTGCTCTGCATTGAGATGGCTACTAGACGAATTGTTTGCTCTTCAAATTGCAGACATGTCAATCAAAATATTTTCAGAAGAACAAGAACTTGCACAGTTGATGGTATCAAGAATGTATCAAAATCCTTTTACAGAGACATTGTTTCAAATATTAGTGCGTATGTTGCAAGCACTTCAAAAAGGTGAGGTTGTAGCTCCTCGAGCAGTGAGGTTAGGTCTTGTATCAACATGGTTGCATGTTGTTGCCAAGTTAGGCAATGATGGTGATGATAATTTTGGAAAAGACAATGAATTGCAACAAAACCTAGAAGTAGGTCTTAGTGCAATTGTTGAAACTCTACCCATGCTAGATCAAGAGGCAATATTTAAAATATGGATTGGGGCGTGTTTAAAATGCCGCAAAGCATGGCCAGATTTGAGTGAGGCTTTTGATTCTTGGTGTAGTAAACTTCGAGCTTCTCAACGAGAAACAGATTTAGAATTAGATAGGGTACCACCTACATCTGAGGTGTGCTCGTCATGAGAGTAGTTGTTATAGTATTAGGTTTAGATTTTATCATTTTGGTTGTATAAAATATTTCTTGGAAGTACATTTGTTTTACAAGAGTTTTCTAAGCATTTTACAAAGTTAACTAGGCTTTAAAAAGATACATTAAAAGTAGTAGGATCACAAAGCTTTTTTTAAAAGATGAAATTGAAAGATGCTATTGTAACATGTAATTTTTAGTGATTGAAAAGGTTGTTAAGTGATGATCAAATTGAATTTCATAATTTATATAGTCATTTATACTTCTGGATTGCAATTTGATGGTAAAAAAGAACTTCCAATCAATTTCATGCACATATAAATATATCTAAAAAAAATAGAATTTTCAAATAGAAAATCCTAATCATCACCTACTACATTGAACATTTATATTTGTGTTATTATGATTTTAAATTTCAATGGCAATATCAAATGAAATAATTAATCAAGCCTAAAAATAGATCATTTTGATAGTAGACATTGACCATTTTTAGAATGCATTGTCTTAAAGTATATACAACTATGCAAATTTCAAATTGTTAAATTTTTTGAGTCAATTTCATAAATGATAATGATCATTAATATGTTTATTATATGAGCAAATAATTTCTTGAAAGAAGATTAAGTCATTTATATCTTTAAAACTAACTTTGTAGAATATGTTTTTTATTGTGATCTATTTTCAAGTTATACTAAACAAATAGATTTACAAAAGCTCAAAGCTTATGATTCTAAAATTCTAATAATAAAACTTCATTGTTCTTATAAGTTACAATAGGAAATACTGCATTTAATCCCTAAAGCCTTGAACAACGTTTTTTGAGATTATAAATTTTTTGGGTAGCTCACTATGGATGGCATTTTTTTTTCTTTGAGATTTTGATAAAATGTATGCCCAAGAAGTAGCTTTAAGGCCCAACAATTTTCATAACTTTTGACTTTGTGGATAAAAGGTTATGGCATGATATGTCACTTTGTTTGCTCGGCAAGCAGCCCGGGCAGCTAAAAAAAACTTTTAAAAAAAAAGTGAAATTTCAAATTGATTCTTTAGGTTTACACAGACATGGGAAGCTTTGAATCAATCCATTTTGATCAATGAGTCAAAAGTTATGAAGATTTTGAGTTTGGGGTAGTTTGCGGCCAGTTATAGAATCTCTACAATACAAAAAAAGTTTGAAATTCTTCATTTAATTCAATTTTTCATATTTTTGGAAAAAAATAAAGACAAAAGGTGTAGATTGTTTATTACAACATTTTAACAATTGGGATTGAAAATTTTCAATTCTATGAATAAAATGTTCACAATTTAGT
Organism: Thuidium tamariscinum; assembly: GCA_947034885.2. Lineage (NCBI taxonomy): Eukaryota > Viridiplantae > Streptophyta > Bryopsida > Hypnales > Thuidiaceae > Thuidium > Thuidium tamariscinum. The sequence goes on from OX344756.2 coordinate 15,894,537, forward strand.
ATTTTGGCTCATTTTTTACTTCTTTCTACTTACTTATTTTTTCCTATATGTTGTACAATTCCAAATGGTTTGAATTTTTTTGAGAATGTAGCCAACTTGCATTGAAGTATGAATTCAAAGAGTAACCACCATTTTGAATTTTTTTTTCACACAAATGTGACCTTGTGAAGTGCAGCTGCCCGGATTTTTGCAAGGATAAAAAAACAATTTTTGTCAATTCAAATGCTTATATCCTGCAATCTACACGGTGGAAATCTCTGAAATTTTTTCCACATGTTTACAAACCACCTTACTACAAGATCCTATAGTTATATGAGTCAAAAATGTTTTTAAAAAACAATTGTGCTCTTGTATTAGAAATGGCAATTTTGGAGCATTTCTTTTAGTAAAAACGTTATTGAGGGCTATAGGGGTTAAGGTAGAGGTACCCATAGTTGATCACTTAAGCAATTTCAAGGTAGATCATGATCAATATGAGGCAAGTGAAAATTTTTTAATATAAAAAGATAGGAAATATAAGGTCTTTTGATTTTTCAAATTTTCATTCCTGAAATTGAAATTATTGTGATTTTTGAGAGCTGAAAAGTTGTCTAGACTAATAGCGAGTATCTAGACTTTTCTAATTTTGATCATAGACTAAGTACTTTCTTGCTCTATACTTCCTACTATTTTGTTCACTATTTTGGGACATTTGTCATGATTTTATTGGGATCAACCTTCAAAAAGAGGAAAAAACACAATTTAATTCTAAATGCAAAAATTGCATTTTTTGGCAACACAACAATTTTGGGTAGCTCACTACAAGTGGAGTTTTTGTTTTCTTTATTTGAAATTTTCACACAACATGAGCTCAAGGAGTAGCTTTAAGGCCCAATAAATTTCCTAGCTTTTGACTACATGGTTAAAAAGTTATTGCACAATATGTGATTTTTGTTGATTGGTGGGCAACCTAGGTAGCCCAAAAAACTTCTTCAAAAACCTTTTTGTTTTTAATTGAAAATTTGAAACTAGTTTTTTAGATCTATACAAGCATGGGAAGCTTTGAATCATTCCATTTGGAATAATGAGATGAAAGTTATGAAGAGTTTTAGTTTGCAATACTTGGGTAGGTATGGAACCTTTGAAAACCACATGCGACCTTTACAATTAAGGTAGTATGCTCTAAAAGTGACTATTTAATGCTACCCAACTCATCATTGACAGCAATACATATTTCAAACAACATGTCAGTCATTCTTGGATAAGGTCACATTTAGAACACGATTGCTTTTAAGGTGGGTACACTTTTTGGTACTATGCCTAGTAACTATTACTGGTCTGATCAAATTTTCATATAGTCTTCTTGGCAAGTGAAAGCACGTTCCAATGCTCCAAAAAACGCAGCATTTGGATATAGTATGCAAAGTTATTAAGGTTCAAAGTCTGTTTCTAAAAGCGCTCCAGCCAAATAGGTACATAATGGAATTCAGAAATATACAGCAACTATAGATGACACTTTTAGGTGAGGTGCAAACCCACCTTAAAGCAGACTAACTTACCTTAACTCTAATATGACCCAAAATTTTGCAAGCACCTAAAACAGCAAAATAGGCCTTGAAAATCCATGACCAATCACAATTCTTGCAGCTCAACGAATTAAACCCAAACCCCATTTCCACCTCCACCCTTCCCTCTCTCCCACCCGCCACCCAGTCCATAGACCCAGTCCCGCCGCTCTTCTCGCAGCCGTTGCCGCACCCACACATCCTTTGCCCCACCGTCCGGCGACGGAAGCCTCCCATCCATCGCTAACTGCACTCTTCCAATCCCGCAATAAATCTTTGCCGATCCAACAAGCGATCAAGCAAGCAAGCGATTCCGCAACTCACCCTTCTCCTCAAATCTCTTTTCCTCTTCTCAGATTTTTTTCACCGCTCTCACAATCTCATCTGAATCTCGCCTGAATCCCGCCCGATCGTCGTGACAATGTTCACTGCGAGTGTTCGCTTAAACCCTGATTTGGGGTTTGCAAGTCAAATGGAGTCACGTGGTTTTAGGGTTTAGTATGAGGGGACAAGAATGTGGCGGTGGGAGGCTTGATTGATTGTTGCAAAGGGATGTTGGCGAGCAGGAAGTGACGGTTTGGGAAGGAGACGGGGTTGGGAGTTGGAAGGGAGTGGTGGGAGATGGAGGCGTATAAGGAATGGGTGCGGCGGAATCGTCTCTGGCTCTCGTCCATGGAAAGCCTCGCGAATGTAAAGAACGTCTCTCTGGTTTTTCTTAGTTTGGTTTTGGTTTTGGCTTAAATTTTAATTTAGAAGGAATTCTTTTTTGTGTGTTTAGGTTTGAATTGTTGGAGATTATGATGTTTGTGTTGAGTAGAATAGGGTCGGTGTAAGGTTGGAGAATTTTAGATCGATGTTTAGTTTCGGGAATGATCGGAGTAGACTGATCAAATGGTTATTTGAAGGTGTACGAGGCTCTCTTCTTGTTTTTTATTTTGGAGATTCTCTGTATCCTGCGCCCTAGATTCTTGCAAAAAGCTGCCAGGGTGTTGTTGGAGGGTTGACTCTTTTGAGGGAGCGTTCACAGCTTGATTGATTCTTCTTTGTGATCGGAAGAGGACTCTGAATGCACCTAAGTATTTGGATTCTGAATGCTCAAGTTCTTGAGTTTTCGATTTTTTTTCTGGTAAAGGACGTAAAAGACAGCCCAAGATGATGTAGAAGTGTGCACACTCTCATAATCAGTATCTAAGAATTGTAGGGCGTTGGAATTGGGACCCTGTTAGAATTGGATTCACCGACCTTACGTTGAACCCTGTCCATTAGTGTTTTCATCTTGACCTGCGTGATTTTGACCTGCGCATCAGTAGCGAATTTGGTTCTTGCTGATCAAGGTCTTACTAAGGTTGTCAGAGCTCTTGACTCCTGGTGGAAGGTTTCACTATTGCTTTTATGGTGAACCCTGTGCACTTCCAAGCCCAATAATCTTGTCCCAGAAATCCTACTTTGCATAGAGTTTTCAAATTGTTTTTAGAATCGCCTCTTGCGGAACAGAATGCTCACACTTTGACAGTCCCCACCGTGCATTAGCTTGGAAATGGTGAGCTTACTTGTGTGTGATGGGGTCTTGATTTGCAGACCCTGACATGGTTCTTGCCGGAGCGATTTGCTGCTTCAGATCTTGGCCCAGAAGCTGGTAATTGACTGACCACTTGACTGGACTCATGTATAATGGGATAATTTTCCTTGTCTTGACGATATTTTCCCTTTCTGTTGGTTGAAGTACTTGCGCAAGCACATTTGTAGAAGTGTGCTTTCATTGGGAGATTACGCAACAGAGCTCACCGGAGAGATCTCTTTGTGTAGATCAAGAGTCAAACTCTCTTGAGGTCAATTTTCTCACACAATGTATGGATGATTTCTTATGTATCTATTCGAAGTGGGGGGTCGTAAACCTCTATTAAGGGACAGTGACAGCCCCATTTCCATTCAAAGATCAGCGGTCATCAACCAATTTAGCCAACTCGTGATTTCTTCCACTTAACTTGCTAGTTGAAGCCCAATTGATTGTACGGGAAAGCATAAGAGTTGCTGTTGGTAACAGAGGTCAGTCAATAGAGAACAGGATCAGGTCGCTAACGATGTTAGCTTTTCTACATTTATGAATGCAGTGTCGACGATGGTGGGTTTGGTGACGGTCATGAACGAACACATTGTTGCAACGGCACCAGAAACCACACCCTCAGGGGTACAAGTCCCACGGCGCGAGGATCCAAGCTTCCCGTGGCCACTCCTGTTATCAGTCGTGAAAGAGGTGGAAGTTTTGGTAGAGATGAGTGCTGAGCATTACCTGGGCAAAGATCAGAAATGGACGCCTGTGGCGACGGTCGAGGGGCTCAAGTAATTATGCCTGAACTCTTCTCTAAATTTATTTTGCTAGAGTTTAATACGGATGACCACTGCAGAGGATAATACTATATGCGTGACGTTAAGCACTTAAACCAAATATTTCTGAGTGTGCTGTCATTGAGAGATCGCTTTGGGTACAAGAGCTTTGAAGATCGACTTTTCATCATTACGTATGAAATTCGTATACAATTATTCAAAGTCAGGTTGTAGACCGCTACTGAAGGGGCAGTGAAGAACTCCGTTTCCATTTCAAAGATCTGTGGCCATACACATCAGCTTTGTCATGCTTACTCCACTTGCTAATTTGAGTCCAACCACGTTTATGAATAGATGAGTTGTTATCAGAGGATCAGGTCCTTCAATAGATTTAGCGTCCTCTGCCTCACAGTCTATATATTGACAGTAGAGGACATGATGTGGTATGCGGTGGTATCCCTTTTTGTCAAGATTCATGAGTTGAATTGAATTTTTTGCAAATATTTCTGCAGGGCATTGATGCGATTACTGGTGCTGTATAAAAGTGGTTGCAAAATGCTGATTGACGGAGGCGAAACTGTCAACAATGAAGTCAAGCCTGAGTCTTCGCACTGCGATGTAGTTGGTAGACCTCGGGGAACCACAGCAAGTTCCAGCCATCAGCCCCGAGCCATACAAGCGATGAATAAGTACCGGGACAACGTCGGCGTTAGGCCTTCATGGCTGGCCGCTAAACCTATTGCACCCCCACCGTCGTCCCAGTATTGTAAGTTCCAGCATTTTTTTGAGAATGTGGTTGGTATGAGAGATTGTGGTGTGTATTTTGTTGGTGTAAGATCCCATGTTATCGGGTTTTGTTTCCCGGGTAATTCCTATTTTTGATTGTATTTTGTGGTACCTAAATGGATGGTCTCCCATTCAAGGGCTTCACAAAAGTTTGAAGATTGCTAGTGTCTTATGTCTTACGCAAGACAGTAGACACTAGCAATCTCTAAGCTATTGTGGGCTCTTAATGTGGTGAAGTTGTGAGGCGCTTTGCTAGGTGGCTACTTGGAGAATAAATGGCTGGGATAATAGCAAGATCCCTCCCGATTAGTTGCCAATTTTTGCGTAGTACAATACGGTCTGTAGCCAAAATTTACTCCAGAATCATCGAAGTATAATCTGAATATCACCCGAGTATCATTCGTATTGCGCATGTGTCCAAGAGAAAGAAATCATAAAATTAGCCTTCCTAGCCTTCGTAGGAGAGTCTGGTTTAGTGTTTTGTGCTATTTTTTAAAGTGTATAATATATTACTCCCTTGTCATTTACAAAAACGAGAGAGTTAGCTACAAAGTTAGCTTAATATAATAGAATAATTGGAGAGGAACGGAGTCTTTTATTAACCGAATTAGATACCCTTTTACAACCATAGCTGATATCTCCAATTAGTATAATATGTCAAATATTAAAAAAAAATAGACTCTCAATTGATGTGGTCTGTTTGCATTGCAGTCGAAGCCAAGCCGTCCTCACCGGTAGATAAAGTTGCGGTGCTTGGAGAGATTCTCCTGATTTTGAGGCCTTTCCTTTACGTTATGATGATCCGACGCCATGGACTGCGTTCATGGAGGCCGTGGTTATCAGCTTTAGTTCTAGATGCGAGTGGCATGGGCATCTTGTATGCCACTACTCTATTTTCTGACCAAGTATATGGCAGCAAGTCGACAGCAAGAAGTATCCCCTCAAAACAAGAGAAAAATGAGGTTAGTAAGAAAATTCAGGGTTGTTTACTCTGATCATGAAGCTCTCCTGTAGTGGACCTGAGTATGCTTTTTCATTACATTTCGTTTTGACAAGTTGAGTAGGCAGGATTCGTGAGCAATTCTTTTATCTGTTGAACACTTCAGTGTTATGATTTTTTTTGTCATTTGTACTTGTGAGTATTTTCTTTAATTTTCTTTAACTTCATTTTTAAAATTTTGACGTTTGTACTTTATTACTGCTGATTTTTGAATTTTGCAGCTCATGAGGAGACAAGTGCTGTGGGCTCTATACCTCATGCGAAGTCCTTTCTTTGATCGATACACACTGTACGTGTCCCATTTCATATGTCGCCATTGGAAAAATGAAAAACGCGTAAATCTTGTAGTCTAGTCATGAAGACAAACAAGACTCACCAAATTTCACAACCATTACGTTTTTCAATACTTCTATTATTCAAAACTTTTGTTGTTGATTTCTTCGTCCTATTGGTTCATTCTGCCACCTTGAAGTTTATTGAATGATTTTTTTCAACTTCAATACATATGCCAGCTGACACTTCTAGTCATTTCTGCACTCCGAGATCGAGACTTCCTCAAGTTTGTGTGCATGCCTACCCCTCAGTGCCCAAGCTTTTAATAAAAAAGTCCACTTTCGACGCCAAGAGTCGATTATAGGAACTTTCAATTCATAATTCTATGTTACTGAACGTAGAATTTGATTTCTTTCTATTGATTGATTTTTTCCTTGGAGATTCCTAATGATTTATTTCAACTCTTATGCATATGGACTCGACTGCTTTGGTCCTTTTGGATTAAATTACTTTCTTAATTGTTTGGCTGTGCAGGCAGCGCTTGCAACGTGTTGAGAAAACCCTTAAGCCGGTCCCTCTTTTCGGATCTCTCGCTGGTAAAAACCCTGAATTGCTTGAATTCGCTGCTACGTGTGAAGTCTTTTGTTTTCTGAAAAGTGTTGATGCATCACTGACCCTCTGGTGGTGCTGTTTTCTTCCTGACGTTCTCAGGGAAAGCGGTGGAGCTGATACAAGGCGTTCAAGCGTTTTACACATACACAGCTGGTTCTTGAAGGAATGCAAGCTGGCAGGAATACATATATTCTACACCAGGCTGACCGGCCTATCAATGTGCGGTCCTGAAACTACAGATTTGAAGAGACCTGGGTCTAGTCTTTCAATAGTGAATGCTACCTCACTGATTATTTGGAAAATAATTTCCAAGAGGTCTGCTGATGTTTTAGAGAAGCTAAATTTACTACCGGCTTTACGATGGGGTGGAACCATGGGGCCGTTTGAAGGTATATCATCAATCACCGTAGGTGGTTTCTGGATCTGCATTGCCATTGTCTCATACTTTTATTTTATGATCACAATGAACCATAAGTGCTCAAACTAAAAAAAAAGATTCCAATTTGGAAGCTAATAGTTGATTATAGCGGTTCAAATCATATTTCTACTGTTATTTGCCGAGTTATAATTTCTCAAATGGCTCAAGGTGGTCGCTTCCTTATCTGAATTAGCTGTAATAAATTGTTTAGGAGGTTAAATGAAGGTAACGAAATTTAACAAATTAGGATGAGGAATCTAACCTCTACATTTTTTAACCTCTACATTTTTTAATGATAAAAATATATTTTGAAAGTTTATTATAATGAACTATTAGATTATAGAGTGAACTGTCTACTTTTAACGAAGGCTCTTACGGGTTCAGAATTTAGCGTGTGGTTTTTTATTCTGTTAGTACTTTTGTAGACTTTCTTGAATCCCCCTAAATGATTTATGGAACACTCTCTTTCTCATTTGGGCACTTTTTTGTCAAAATCTTGTGAATTTCTTTATGTTACACATGATATTTAATGGTCACAAAACCTTTTTTGAACTTGCTTGCAAACTGGTTTTCTGATACTGTGAAAAATAGTGAAGATTCCTGTTGTGGGTATTTGTACTTTGGATCAGGCGCTCATGACTCATAACCAATGTTTTCTTTCAGGGAACAGGACTTGGAGGAGCTTGTCTTTTGGGATTCCAAGGAAGTAGTAGGACAACATTTATAGATTGTATCATATTGCCCGCATGTTCGAATTTAGCAATTTTTAGCAGATTCTTGATAGGATTTGAAGTTACAGATGTCAGGGGTTCAAGCATGTGCAACCCACTTGAAGTACAGTAGAATCTCCTTAATGTCATGCCATTGATAATCAAAACAAGAACATTAAAACAAGAACATTAATTTCATTTTGAAAATCCTTGTGTCCTTGTTTTGAGATTGTCTTTCAATTGTAACATGCATAGGTAAATGTTTCTTCTATGGAGATTGAAGAGATCTTTAACCCTTGAATGACGTTGCGAGCGTTTGGCATCTATTGAATGACAAAGAATCTTTCTTTCCAAGATAGAAATGCAACTTTTCATCCTTAGTATTGGGGGTGGAAAGGAAAGATCTTCTATAGTACTTTGACTTCCAATACATATATTTTGCTTTTTCAAAGTAGGTTATGTCACACGGTGTCAAAATACATGGTTTCTGTGGCCACCGGTCTGTCCTTCAAGGGTTAATGTATTCAAACACTTAACCCTAAACATACTCACATGTTTTGAATTGTAAATTTTTGTAAATTATTGTACTTGCCCAAGACTTTGAATCAAAACATTGAATGCAAAAATGTAGAGATTGAAGTTTGAAATATTGTATTTTGAAAATTATAAGCTTGTAGTACTTATCATAGTTCTTAGAAATCAATCAATGTTTAGACCCTAATTAATTCACCAAATTCTACCAGGGCTGTTTTTTTACTTTTTGGTGTTGGATTGCACTAAAAAAATAATTTGGCTAAAAAGCCACCCCAAAAAATGCCAAAAAATTTGGATGAAATTGCTAGACAACTTTTAAACTTTTTAAATATTAGATAAAATTGCCTACTTGTTGATGAAAATGACATCCAATAAGTGGATGAATGTTGCAATTTGGAGCACCACTACTATAACATTTTATATCGCTACTATGGTACTTCTTCAAAAATGAAAAAAAAGCCTTAAATTCTACAAGTTTGATAAGTTATTTCATTGATAAAAAATTATATTATTCAAACAAAAATTAAAGAAATGTGAGAACAATGAATCTCTTTCAAATGGCATAATTAACATTTAGTCAGAATCTTTGGCAAACTTTTGGAAAAAAACATCCTTACTACCCCATGTACCTTTGCCCATTGAAGGAATGGATTCTATCATAAATGAAATTTATTTGCAAAATTTTTAAGTCCACCGTGAAGTAGACTCCCTTATCCTGGTTTTGCATACATGCAATAAAAAAAAATAGAAAACTACCGCCTCTCTCTTTCAAGTGATGCTTTAAAGTTTTCTCAACACCAAAACTTGATGCTTTTAGGTACTTAGGGGTTAAGAGATTCAAGTGTCACTGAATGAAAATTTATTTGGAATAAGCATAGTCATGAAGCTCTCTAATCATCATCAAAAATTAGACATTGGATCAAATAGGAATGAGAACCAACTACCAAAGGTTGTTTTGAACTACAATATAGTTTGTAATTCTTACTAAGCACTTATTAAGGGTTGTTTGTACATCAACCTTTCATTTTTATTCTATGCTTACAAACTATACAATATAGTTTGTAATTCTTACTAAGCACTTATTAAAGGTTGTTTGTGCATCAACCTTTCATTTTTATTCTATGCTTATTGCTAGTAGTAAGTTGAATTCTTCTTTTGTGTCTATACGTACAATTGATACTTTCAAGAAGACTAAGGTGGTGGCACTTCAAACCATGAGTTAAAATAAACTCATGTGTTTTGCCTTTAAATACCAAACAAAATTTGAATGAGAAGCCATCAATTTACTATTCAAAAGTTGAATTGGTAATCATATAGATATTTTTGGGTGCTACTATTCAAGTGTCATTTTATGTTGCTTCAAGGATTTCAAATGTGTTGTACAACATGTCCAATCTGTAGTGAACAATATATTTAAATTGAATCCTACAATGTGTTGATTTTGAAATTTTATAGGATATTTTCTTTTACGCAACAAAAAATTTAGATTCAACTTGCAACAACGTTCACTAGAATTTGTTTATGTAGTTGAACAATAACAAGTAGTTTAGTAAAATATTAAAAAATTGTAGTGAAAAAGATTTATTTCCAACTAACCTAATGACTAGAATTTGGGATTTGGGACTAAAGTAAGATGTAGTATATTGATTATATCTCTTACAACCTTATAGGGATTTTCATCAAAAGATAATATATTTGCACTATGAACAAATAATTATCATCTTTGTATATATATAGACTTAATATATTAAAAATAAATTTCAAAGCAATTTTGGTTTGACAATTCACAAAAGATATAATTCTTTTAATAGTTGCCTTAAGTTTCTTTTTATAAAAAGTGGTCAAATATTTATTCAAGAAAACATTGTGACTTTTTTTTAACAAAATTGTCCTTGACACTTCAAAAATATTATACACTTTAGGATTCTTTCTTCATTGAAAAATTAGCCAATGTCAATTTCATTTGATAATACATCTACTTAAAGATTTTCTTAGTAAATTAAAATAAATAAAATACGAAAATGTGATTTTTTTGCAAAAAAATATATCCAAAGTCAAAGAATGACTATAAAAATAGTTAAATTCTAACAATTTGTGAATTAACTCCTGAGCGCTTAGAGCTAATTCATTGAAATCCAAACCTTTACAAACTCATTCCACTCAAACTTTCTTCTAAGAAGAAATCCACATAAATCTACCGTACCAATTGGTAGTCAAGAGAGACCTAGAGGTTTGGGGAAAAGGACATGTCTTTTGACTATACCATGCAAAAGATTATAATAGTCAAACAAGAAAGTTTTTCAAATTGGAGAGACCATATTGTTGATCTCTTGGGCACTCAAGGGTTAAGAGAATTTCAAGTTTGAATATTAGAATTTTGGAAATCGTAAATTATAAGGCTTTAAAAATTCAAAAAAATTAATCCTAAATAAAAAAATTTCAAAAAGATTCACTTCATCCACACCATCATGCACACCTTAGATGTAAATATGTTAAAAAAAAGTCTTAAAGTATGCAATTAACTTGCTACAATGACAAATTTCTATAATTGTTTGAAACTTCATCTTCATCAAAATGCAATTCAAAATACTTCAAAACATCATTTGATTATTTCTTGTTCCATTGACATGTATACTGGACATTCAAAGTACATGTATAGAATTTGAAGGTCCTATGAAAACTTTGAATTTTTTAAGAAAAATGAATAAAAATAAAAATTGATTTTACCAATTAGATTTCTTATTGCATATGTTTTTTTCTTGACTACCACATAGAAATTTTAGAAATAATAATGAACTACATCACATTTGATTGGGGATTTGTATTGACCAAATCAAAGTAGGATCACAAACTAAGTTAGACCAATCCATTACTGTTCATAGCCCAAATCCACATCTACTTTTGGCTCCAATTTCATCAACACATACACATTACATCCATTTCATGACAAAATAAGAGAATCTTATGACAAAGTCAAGAATTTTATGACAAGAAGGAATAATGTGTCAATCCATTATTGTAATAGTTGATATCTAGTACTTGATTTGGTGGTTCCACACTAATATAGTGTGTTTGTGACTCTTGCTTAGAAGTGATTATGTAATTTTAGGGTAGCCCACTTAAAAAATTACTACTAGTAAATAGTATTTAAATTGACTAACTATATTCAAATTGGAAAAAAAAATTCTGAATTGACAAAAAATTTGATAGAAAATGTCTAAATCAGCACGTCTAAATTGACAGAAAATGTCCAAACCAACAATGTTCACTTGTAGTGAATGTACAAAAATTACAATTTTGATTGGAAAATTATAAGTCCATTAGGGTTTGATTTGTGAAACAAGGATGTACATGTACATGTGAAATGTGTACCTTTTTTCGAATGACAATTGGAATAACATAGTGAGATTGCAAACTAGGGTGGTAATAGGCTTGTCTATCATAATTGATTTGTAATTGAAGGCAACAACTTCACTTTTACAATGGCAAGATAAGTTCTAATTGACCAACTCTATCAGAATTGAAAGAAAATGTTCAAATTGACATGTCCTAATTTACAGAAAATGTTTGAAGTGACAATGTTCTCTTGAAGTGTGTGTATGGGATTGCAAAAAGAATGTCATTGGTTATCAAGATGCTCACCATTACCTTAAAAGTTTCTTGAAATCAAATTATATATACAATTCTTTGTTTAATTGTATTGGTTTGTTTTTTAAGAAGTAAAAGATAGGCAACCTTAGTCAATAAAAACCAAAGTGTCTAATATAATTTGTATTGTGTTCAAATTTGGCATTGCCTACTTTGTTTTGTAGTGTAGAGTCATAAAACTACATCCTTTCTACTTTTGCAATTAGACAAATTTTACTAAAGGTGGACATTGGAGATAGAAATAATAAATTGTTTATTTTAACATGTAGTAGTTCAAAATATTTGATTTTAGTAATTAAAAAAAATTAGGCATCCTTGAATTCTTTTGATTTGTAAATACTAGTGATGGCAAAAAAAACATTATCTGTTAACCTTCAATGCTTCTCACTTCATTGTCCTATATTGTGCTTTAATAGTTATATTGGGTGCTAATATATAATATTTTGAAAATATTTAAACCTTTTAAGTATTTAAATTTTTTTATTTATTCATATTGTATATGTATAGTAAATATTTTGGCGTCAAAAGTTTTTCTTGACAACAATGTAGAATTTTTGGAGTATATATATTACAAATTTCAATTTTTGATACCTATAGTTCAATTTAATAAAAAAATTCAATGATTCATAATGTTTCTAAGATATTTTTTATAATGGTCCCAATGAAGTTCCTATGAATGATGTTCTTGATGATCTTTCTATAATTTCCTAGTGATAATTTCAAGGTTGTTTTCCGTATTAGAGTTCTCAATAAAAGTATTAGATAAAACTTTAAAACCAAAAATGCTAGCATGTGAGCATAGAAATGCGAGTTTATCTGAGTCTTGTGTATATGTGCAAGTAGATATTTTACAACCACTAAAGATGTTGATAACATAAATACACATTTTATATGTATCTATAACATAAGTAGCCTATGATCATGGAAGATTACAATAATATAGAATCCTATAATATATGTAGATAAATTCCTTTGCCTACATGCTCATGATCTCAAGCTTGTATAATAGCAACTGTGTTTTAAAACATAATTGGCTAGTAGTTTTAAGTAAGGCACATCATGCAAAAGACAAAATTAAGTGCTTACAATTCATATGGAAGAAGAGAATGTAAATGATTCTATATTCAATCATTCTAAATTCAATATTGGATCAGAAGACAAGTTTAGAAGTCCTTCATCTAAATACATGATCTTCAATAGAAAAATTATGATTGATTATTGGTCATTTGGACTTTTGGAGTGATTGAGTGCAATTTTAGATGCTAAGAAAATAGGAATGAGGCTATCTATGCAAATATGTATGAGGTGCACTTTTCACTGGTATGAAAATTGGATTGTGTTGATAGAGCTTTGACAAAAGATTTTGGTTATCTCAACAAGTATTGCCATTTGTGTAAAATGACTTCTCAAATCAAAAGCTCATTAAAAATTAATTTGCTTGTATGCTCCAATTGGAAACTTCAAATGCACTTATGTAAGTACCATTGTCCAAGATTATTATCAATGACATTATACAATTCGTGAATTTTTGACAAGTTTTGTAGTATCAATTTAAATTTCTATATGTCATTTGAAAGGTGATTTAAAAAACAATGTCACTATAATGTCAAAATGACATATCAACTTGACAAATTTGACAATTTTTGTAAAGACCTTGAGTATTTGACTATTTGTGTCATTCTTTTAAGATGGTTTAGACCTTCTTGATTGTTTGTGTCATTCTTTAGAGATTGATACCTTTAGATTGAATTTTCATTTGACTAAGATGTTTTGTTGATGTGTAGAAATATTAAAAAAGAATCTAATTTATGAAGACCATCCTAAAGATAGAAATATAAAATTCCTATATTAGACAAATGATTACATAGATATATTCATATAGTCTTTATTTGACTTTAGGCTGATGATTTGAACTTTTGGACTCAAGCACATTTGCATTGCATCTTTTAATTTGTAAACTCACCTTGCAAGGTGTTCCTATGTTGTCTTGATATAAGTTTGTGACTTCTTTTTGAAACAATGTTGCAATATTTAAAGTTTATTTTTTTGAAATTTTTAGTGCATGTTGGCATAGCTTCCATTGATTTAGATGTTTTGGGGACCCTTTAGAAGACTAAAAGTTATCAAATTGTGGAAATACTTTGAGAATGTTGGGAACTCCGCCCCGTAAACAATCTGACGATGGTCAAAAGACAACCACATCAAATAATGGGCGATTGCAAGAAATACTTCACGTTTTTGGCTCAAAATGTTGTTTTTGAACATAGTACATGTAGTACTATGCAATCCTGAATGTGCACCTACAAATCTCAACCGTCGATTTCGCGTGCCAGTAGATTTAGGCCATCAATATAGTACTATGCGGTACTATGCAGTACTATAGAGTACTACAAGTACTTCATAGGCCACAAGGAATAAAAAATAGCAAAAAAAGGGCCTATGGACCTTTTTATTTTTAATAATTCAAAAAAATAAAAAAATAATTTAAAAAAGAAGCCATTTTTCTAAAAACAATTGCTCTCATATTGCAACAAAAAATTCTTCTAAATTTTTTTCTCTCTTTGTAGCATTTGTACAAACGAAGGTCACTTTCACCCCATGTAGACAATAGACATTTTACTATTTTTATAAAAAAAACACTCATTGCCAATCCTTGAAATGTTAGTAGACCTCCAACTTGTCCAATTTGTGGCTTCAAATTTGGATTTTTGAGTAAAAAATAGGACTAAAAACCTCCAAAATGGCTAAGGTAGATAACCAATCGGGGGTAATTTAAAAATAGTAAAATAATTTTTGAAAAATTGAAAAAATTATAGAACATATAAAACTTTTGTTTGCACCTTCATTCCAAATTTCAAGTTGATACGTCAAAATATGCAAAAGTTATGAGCAAAAAACTACCCGTTGGAGGTCAAGGGAACAAGAAATAGGACAAGTGTTTCTTGCAATCACCCTAATATTAAATAATTATTTTAAAATTTTGATTATTATTATTTTAAATTGAATTTTTAAAATAAATTTCTAATTTTTAATCTTTCTAAATTTATTTTTATTTTTATTTTTAAATTCAAAATTTTAGACCAACAATGTCTTGATCATTGTATAGGGAATACTTTTGAGGAACAATCCCGTAACAATCTTCTAGAGGGCTAAAGAACCATCTATTGTACAATCGTACATATGTTTGGCTTTTTAGTGCAATTTTTCCCACTTAATCTATATAGATTTTCCTTATAACTGCAAAATCATAGTATTTGAATATTACATATATTAGAGGTATTGCAAATAAGGTAGTCTTGTAAAATTTGAATAATTTGAAAGACATGGACCAATTTTTCTACCAATGAAAGCCATGTTCTTTTTGCTATAGTAAAAGGTTATTAGATGTCATTGTGAACTTTAATTTTGGTACAAATAGTCATGATTGTTGATGTTCTTCCCCTCACCACCTAAGGGGACCAAAAGTGTCCTCACACAGTTTAGTAGCCAACTTCAAAGTGCTGTAATATTTGCAGTTAATGTCCAAATTCAATAAAACTTATTAGAAAAATTGCACATAGGAGTCTAGTTTCTAAAGTAAAATTTTCAGATCAATAAAAGTCTTATTGAATTTTTGGCAGCCAATCAAAGCTTGTAGGTTCAATTTGAGTTTACCAAATTGCATTTTAGGGATGCAACTTCAGGGGCTTGTATCTTTTCATTTGATGCTTGATTTCAATCAAATTTATTGGGTGTTGTTTGCCTTGAAGTCTAGTTATTGTGGTAAGATTTTCATGTCAATCCAAGTTGTTTTGAACGTTTGGGAGCAATTTGAAGTTCAAAATCCTGCAATTTTTGGAGTGTAGTGAACTTTGGCGACTTATAACTTCTTTTTACATGGTCCGTTTATAACAATTTTTGTTGGAAAAGTTGAGCATACTAGTCTAGTTTTTGTGGTTCAAATTTCATATGAGCCCAAGAACTGATGAGTGACTAATAAGTATTTTAGTAAAGAGAGGTTCAGCCATAGATTTGATTTTTTGCTACTTTATTCATTGTTTTTTGACATTTCAAAACAATTTTGCAAACACAATGAGTCAACTTAATGATATTTTTTTCACCAAAGTGTTTTCTTTTTATTTTTGAATCATTTTTTAGTTTAAAGTTTTTTCATTTGAGTAGGTTTAGAAATCAAATTTTATTTCTAAATGTGTTTTTAAGAAAATTTCATCATCTTTTTTCAATACTAAAACATTATTATCTTTCAATCTATATAGTCAATTGATTCCAAATTTGATCTACAACATCTTTAACATGCACACTACAAGATTGTATGGTTCAAATTTTCATATGTCATTCACATTTAGACTTATAACACTTGAAAAGTGGGGTTGTTTTCTTGACATTGTTGGAGCTTGGGCGATGAGGGGTTAATTACTTAATTATGATTCTTTGAGCTCATGTATTAAAGTAAGTATCTAGTTCTTACATCTTCTTCTAACACTCACAAATTTTTATATTTTATTCTTTAGTATACTAATATCAAATATTAGAAGGTGGAGCTCTACTACTCTAGAGGTGCTTTTAGAACTTTATGCCAAAATTATTCAAACTAATTAAAATCTATAGGTGTTCATAAATAGTAAGTAATCAAATAAAATAGATTATATGTGACTTACATTTGACTTTAGGGTGAATGCAAGAAACACTTAAAAGTCTTTTGTCACAACCTAGTTTTTTACTTTTTTTTTGCCATAACTTTTGTGTTTTAGCTCCAAATGACTCAAAATTTATAGGGGAGCTACTCATAGCTATTATGTATCTATAATGAATTTAGGAGATTTTTCAAAAATAATTTATTATTTTTAAATAGCCCCAAAAATTTCTCACAGTACTCAATTTAGGGGATTATAGCACCATTTATCTCCAAAAAAACAAATTTTGACCTAAAATTTGGAGAGGATGGTATCTTAATAGACTTATACCTAATATACACAAGAATTCTAAAAATACTTATTTTTAAGTGTTGTAGAAGTCTACAAAGAGAGCTTCATTTTGCATTTTTTTCCAAAGGTATAAAACATTATTTTGGTGAGTTTTTTGGTTAAATATAACCACCAAAAAGTTTTTTCAAGTATTGTATTTTTATGTATTTTAAGAAAAAATAATCCTATTTCTTACAAATTAAAATGTCACAAGTTGTATTTTCTTCACTGTAATTCTATGAGAATTCTATGTCCAAAGTTCTCGGTGAAGAAAATACAACTTGTGACATTTTAATTTGTAAAAAATACGATTTTTTTTTTAAATACATAAAAAATTAAAACTTGAAAAAAAAAAATTGGTAATGATATTTGACTAAAAAACTCACCAAAATAATGTTTTATACCTTGGAAAAAAATGCAGAATGAAGCTCTCTTTGTAAACTTCTACAACACTTAAAAATAAGTATTTTTAGAGTTCCTTTGGAAAATAGGTACAAATCTACTAAGAAAATATCCTCTCTAAATTTCAGGTCAAAATTTGTTTTTTTTGAGATAAATGGTGCTAAATCCCCCTAAATTGAGTATTGTGAGAAATTTTTGGGGCTATTTAAGAATAATAAATTATTTTTGAAAAATCTCCAAAATTCATTATAGATACATAATAGCTATTAGTAGCTCCCCTATAAATTTTGAGTCATTAGTAACTAAAACACAAAAGTTATGGCTAAAAGAAAAATCAGAAGCTCGGGTGTGACGAAATGCAACAAATAGTACAAGTGTTTCTTGCATTCACCTTTTAAGAAAAAATTTGAACATATACTATCAATAACATGACATGCAATAGTACATAGAGATTTACATAAGATGCTACATCGACATACTTCTACATTCACAAGAAAGTGACAAGATGCATTGCATGTAGACAACTCTCTGGCTAAATTTACAAAACCAAAAAATGACACAAGCATATGTAATAGTCAAAGCTTATGTTATTTTGTGGAATGCAATATATTTTTCTTCTAGTGCAATACACTAGAAGAAAAATATGTTGCATTCCACAAAATAACATCAAGTAGATTTTGTTAAGTTCCACGTTGAAAATGCAAAATCTATTTTTTCAAATGCAAATTTGCATTTTCAATGGGGAACTCAACAAAATCTACTTGATGTTATTTTGAGGAATGCAATATACTTTTCTTCTCGTTAAGTTGCAATCATTACACTACATACAATGGCTTGCAAAAGCTTGTCCCTTAAATTGAACCTGCCTATGAGAGTCCAACCATCCATGACAAACTCCTAGTTAAATAATCATTATAATTTGTTTTTAATCCACAACAGACTTTTTCTAAAAATTGGAATTAGGACTACAATAGGTTGATTTGTGGCCATATTTATCGCCTTGGGAGATGGTCATGGAGTTATTAGTAGCTATCATAGGATATTTACATTTTTCTAGTATAAACTTCAGAAATCATGTAGCCATATTAGAAAATGTTGTAATTGCTTTAACCCTTTAGTGACCGCGGTCGATCTTGGGGGGTACTGCAGTTTTGGACTATACGGTTTGCAAAGGGTAACCTCGAGAGAAATTTGTAGCCCAGGAGGATGATCAGACCTGGTATATCAAGGTTACAGGCCATTAGCAATGTGTTGCAAAAAAAAATAGTAATCTGATGGTGCGATTACACATGAGGAGTACGAGAAGATTCATGTCTGAAATGACTCTGCTACTCAAAAACGACAAGTACGCCAATGAAGTTGTGCACATCTTCGGTTTCACAGGTCGGAAAGCATCAAGATTAGTTGTCGACGTTCTCAGCTTGGAGGTGACTCTCAGTGTTGAAAAATGGAACAAATCTGAGCTACCATGTGCATTTCGCAGCATGCTTTCTGAGGTCCTCCTCAGGAACAATATACAAACGCCTAGGTGAATATAGGCAAGTTCTATAGACTAAGAAAGCTATATTGGAAAATCCAATCGGTTGAATTTGTTACAAGCAATTGTTACAACTATACTACGCTTTCACTTTCCCAATCAAGAAACTCATTACCTACAAATTTCATCACGTACGCCACCATTCACCTCAAATACGCACTGAAACTGAAGTACAAATACCACACACATCTTTTACATAGCTCGAACACCTAGCGCTTGATATTTCAAGCTAAAGCAGCAAGTCGCATTGCCATCTCAGACGTTAAGACTCTCCACTCTGGCGTTCTCTTACGCTCCCAACTCCTCTGGTCTCGTTCTCGAAAAGTCTTGTGAAAAAAAACCCGCCCAAGGTACAGGTGCAAACATTTAGATCTGTCATTTTGAAGTGAAATACAGTACTTCGCATTGACAACTAAGATCTTCATTGTGAAAAGCTATGTCTGCAGGTTTCAGACAAAGGGCTGCCTGCCTCGCCCTTTTGCAAAATGTCGAGCGTCTCTGTCTCACATCTTGCAACAATGTGACAGACGAGGGCATCAAAAATCTTAAGAGCAGATGCATGACATTATAGGTGCAGCTCTCGTTTTTTGCCCATAATCGTTGAGTTTCCAATATTGCCGCACTTCTTAGATACAAATTACAGTTTATATCGCTCTCGTTTTTTGTTCGTAATCGCTGAGTATCCAATATTGCAAATTACAGTTTATATCAATCATCGGAGAGTTTGAATAGTGCGATTAACTGCACGCTAACAACAAAAGCTAACACTCAAGCTTGAGCAGTGTACAAGGGTTCTATCAAAATGTAGCCAGAGATGAACCATAATATAATCTGTTCTATAAATTCGATGCGACAAACTTGGAACTACTTAGGCCTGTTGAACCACAGGGCTCACTTAGATTTTCATCATCAGCTTTCAAAAGAAAATACTAGTATCGAAGGCTGGGCCTACTGAACCCCGTGCATGATCAGACCGGAATAGACTTGTGTAATTAGGCCCGTCCCATGCCAAAAGCAAAGCTGTACGAGCAAGTAAAAGTTGATTTTTGCGTTTGCTACAGGAGCTCCCTGTTCTTTCGGTTCGGAGTAGCTTCAGAAATCAGAGAAACGTACCATTTCTCAATGAGTTTCAGTACACCTTTTGAGGTCACATCGATAGTTCATAATACAGACTACCGCGCGCATCGGCGCATCTCAGTCAAGCAAACACTTCGGCACTCTTCAATGGCCGATACAAGTGACAGGATTGAATTTACAACACTCCATGATGTAATAAACCAGGGCCTCGATACAATAACAACAGCATTTCAAAATTGTTTTTTAGTTTTTATTTCTTTTTCAACAATCATATCCAAGTTGAATCTTGCTATGACGCCATTCATTCACATACTATATGAGTGGGCTGCAAAAACTCATGCACTACTAATCCACTCGTTCTAGCTACGTCGACAGCCACATCGATGAAAACTGGAAGCCATGCATACGTACTCCATTGTACTTTCTGGGGTCTTTGAAGTTATAAGGCCCCGTCCGATTGTTTTAGTCCGATTGATCGCGTTCAAACACCCTGAATCCCATCACAAAACACCCCACTGTTCAATCCTCATGTACCTTACAATTTGACAAATTCCTGCAATACGACAACATCGCATTGAAATAGTAGCATCTTGTTATTCATAATCATGTAGTACAAAGCACCTGACTTTCAAATCTTCAAGAACAACAAGTTATCTTACTTCATCAATTAGAAATTCAACGATTTCATTGACGCCTGATTGTAGCCGGCGCTTGATGGAAAGATCCGAAACAATTAGCGAGGCACAAGCGAGTGTCACGACACTGGCGACAAACGTATGTTGTGCGCTTTTGGCAGACAAAACAAACCCGACACAACGATGTTGCATGGGGCATGTGAGCACGACCTACAGTATCGGATCCATGAGTTTCACATTTAGGTCTCGGTGGCAACGGTGCCGCTGAACCGTCTTAGGCGGTTGGAAACAAAAGGCCCATCAATGAATAAGCCACTTCAAGCTGAAAATCCCTATGTGTCTTTGGTTTGTTACCGTGCGCATTGGCCGCTTCTCTAAAGATTACGTACACATTGGTCAGTGCTATGTCCATTGCAAAAAAGTACACACGATGCCACCACTTCTTCGTTGCTATCTGTATAGAGTAAGATCCCCGAAGTTGGTCACTTACATCTACGCCACGCATGTTCTGAGAATACGCTACTTGAATCGGGGAGGTAGATATTGCGAGCCGTTGTGAGCCTTTATTCCTCAATACTGAAACACCGCCAGGCTGCATAGGATCCTCAGCAGTTGACAAGAAGTGCACTCCTTTGGTATCCGACCAATGAATGGCAGCCATTTGGGGGTCACGATGTACTCTTATCTGGAGTGTCCTTTGATTCTCCCGTTTCATCACGTTCAATGAAGTCGGGAAGCCTTTGCGATGTTGTCTGGACGTCCCGATTGCGTAAAACCCACGTTGCAACAAGCTGTCGAAGAGCTTGACAGACGAAAAGAAATTATCCATTGCCACTCAATAGTACTTCCCTTCCATGCCTGCAGTTAAATGTGTGACCACCGCAACTCCCATGCCCATATCAGGAGGCCCCACTAAGTTCACTCGACCTTCATTTTCTGCTCCGACGTACACTTCAATGTTCCAAACGAACTTGGACGAACTATCTGCAAGGATCCAAAGCTTGATGCCGTGACTAATGGGTTTCATAGGCATGTATTGCTTGAAAGAGCAGAACCTGCCGTTATATCCAACCATACACTCATCAACGGTAATATATGGACCCGGATTCCATAATGCCTTTGAATTAGCCGTGACTGCATCTAAGATCCATCAACACTTTCCAATAGGATCAAATGCAGGGTCTGATTTGTCAATAATGTAGGAATCTTTCCATACCATATAAAGGCATTGAAGAATATATAGAAATCTGAATTGACTCATTGTTCGTACAATATCGGAACAGTGAAGTGTACTTCCAATTCGGCGCCAATAGTCTCTCACAGCTGGTTGTTTCCTGATTCCCATGAGGATGATTATGCCACAAAATTGTCGATACTCCAACAAGGTAATAGGCGTTTCTCACTGCACACCTCCTTTGCACTTCCCAGGTTGTGGATCAACATAGTTTGCATAAGCATTGCTTGCATGCACGATCCTCCGTTGTATCTTTTCATCCCAAAAGCGCAGAAAGCTCTCTGCAGGGGTCATGGGTTCAAACCCGAGCTTTTCTGTTGGTCCCGGAGTTGGGCCACTGAAAAGGTGACGTGGTAAAGCGACCATGTTTTTGCATGCCAATTAGTGTCGTCGTATTTTGACATGAAGTCTTCATCCTCTGGCATAGGTCCATGTGCATAAATTCCAAGCTCCCCTAATAGTATTGTTGGTTGGTCTTCTGGTCGCAATAATTCATCGGATGATCCAGATGAGTAACCATCTCCTGAAGAGTAGAAGTCCCACAAGTTTGGATTCCATTCCGACTCTGACGAATATTGTTCATGGCCAATCTTATGGTTTCCTTTAGCCTGTATAACGATGAACATAGACTTTAGAACAAACGTCAATATGCTTACCATAGGAGGATGTTGGACGTTCGCAAGTCAAGAACATCGACAATCATGTAAACATGAGTTTCTAGAAGCCTCACTATAATTCTAGATTTGTAATAAACTACAGCAATGACGATGTAGCAGTCACAGTCACAGGACAACATGATTGACCTATACCCTAAAAAGAGATTCACTCTCAATAAAGGCATATCACAATACATTGCATGAAAAGCTCACAAAATCATCGATCCTATAGGTAGCTAGTGAAAATAGGCTGACCAGATGATGTGTTCCAGTTTCGGAAATTGTGGAGGAGTCGATGTCATGACCGTCGAAAACAGCATCGACAAACGTGCAATTTTTTTCGAAAACATCTTGAATACTGAAGTCTGTACCAAAATCACATCGAAGCCGCGCATATTTACTATCATTACTTTCAAATCTTTCCAACACTTTCTCAGTGGCGAAACCGCATGGGATCTCTAGCAACTCTCCACCCAACTACATGTCGATGAACGATACTCTCACAAAATCTGAATGAGTTGGTGTGATGGTATGCATGCATTGGAGTACTTGAGTGGCAATTGCGTGGGTGCTTGTACTTGGGCCATCGACAACAAGCTCCTTCCCAGGTCTTTGTCGACAATCACGATCCTTTGATCCACCAGCATCACCGAAGAGAACTCGTGGGGTATTGCCGAAAGTGAATGGAGTACACATGAGTCGCCTACCTTGTGACCTTGTCTCTGGAGGAGTAAATAAAATTGCAGGTCTTAGTACCACCTTCTCGGGCGATGGCAACGGCAGGTGTGGCGGCAATTGATCCTAGTTTGTATTCACCACGCGACGAGCTCTTCCCTTGCGCCCTGAACTACATCCTGCACCGTCGACGTCGACTCGAACTGATGGACCTGAGTTCGAACTCTTCCTCTTTCAATAGGGGCGCTTGGAAATAGGTCAGCTGGAACTCTGAGGAACAATTACTTCTTTCTTGCAGACTTCGGAAGTCACACCCATTAGAAGCTCATGTAAACATTCTGCTTAAAGCTGTACTGTGGAAACGGATTGTGAAGCTTTTCGAGAAGAACGTCTTCTACCTTGCACATGATTTGGAAGTACTGTGATGCACTCACCAGTCCTAGCCACTGGATTTGCTTCGATTGAAGCCTTCCTCTCTCTCTCCGCGTCCATGGAGAGCGGCGACCACATCCTACTAGGGAGGGGAGGCTTACAACAATTGGCAAACTACTGTATACGTCATCCAGCTCATCGTCAAAGGTGTTGAAGATGACATGTGGGTCCTCATGGAACTAGGAAGGTGAGGTCGGCTCAAGCTCTAGGATACACTCTTGATCGAAGAATGGCATTGAGGGCATTAGGAATCCCATCAGGATCTCCTTCTTCCCGTCGATACGTCCACCCAAGCACAGTCGCCAAGTGTTTTCGAAACACCCACCGAAGCTGTCGATTGGTAACAGCAACCGAATCTTCAAAACCAAAAGCTCTTTGTGGAATAGATAGCGATAACAAGTACTGACGATCCAACAAACCCAAAAGAATGTGTAAATTCCTGCCAACCACTCCCTTCTTATTTGCGAAATCCAAGAGTATTCGGTTGGCTTCCTCATCAATAGTTGCTGTCATAGGGGGATTCGGCCAGCTCTTTGTAGAGACTTGCCTCCTCCCATTTCCAGAAATTGTGTTCCCACCCCTATCGCCATACTTGCTACTTCTTCCACTACGCATTTTACCTGAGTACCTGCACACTATAATTTTGACAACAACTAACATATATCGCCACTAACCTCCACTCGCTCTCTTCCACTACTTGTGTTAATGAGCATTAGAAGTAATTTGCACTTGTCTACACATTGCAATGAACCCTTGCAAACTTGCAATCCCACTCTCTGCATGATCTATTCACTTACATCACTGACACTGCAAAAAATTTGACAACAATGTACGCATTTTGAAACCGCCCAAAGTATGTAATCAACCAGGAGCAATGTCAAACCTACACACACTTGAAAATCTGAACGTCCCTTATCGTCACCATTGAAGCAAACTGAATGTCCTTGCAGAGAAAGGAGTTTGCCTCTGATTCCTCAGGAGGACGGACCTCAACGGTCTATAACATTCATATGGTAGTTGGTCTTCACCCCGCCAAAAAGCAACGTCTTCTGGAAGCTCAACCACCTAGCGTTCTTTATGCGGACAGGTTGGCACGTTCCCCATGCACACTTGACCTCGTTCACACTAGGGTGCTCTCCCAATCTTTTGTATTTTTTTTCATCCTTTACAGTGAAGATGTATTTCTTTCTATGATTTCCATCTAAAGAGCCCGGTGTCATTTGCTGGAATAAACATAGCTACCACAGTATTGCACAGATCGCCATGAAATTTGTTCCAAATGGAGCACATGAAGATGCATGATGTCTGTTACGTTTTGTGTTTTTTGAAATTAGATGAAATCAAAGGCCAAAAAGCATTGGAAGTCCCTAAATCAACCAAAAGTTGGTTGACCGGTCACTAAAGGGTTAAATGATAAGAAGACCACTATTAAAACACTTTATGCTAATTTGAAGTACTCAATAATAATCCATTCAACACTTTTCAACTATCTATTATTCAAAAAATCAAACCATTTTTGATAAGGTGTCTTGATAATAAATCTTGCTCTTTCAAGGCTAAGTGTAGTAAATTTGATTGCTAAGTAAGCAATTTGACTTAAATACCTTTGAAATAATTTCATGTTCTTGATTCAAATTAAGAGTTTATTGTTGGGCAAGGATGCATGTGATTTTAAGCTATAGTATAGAGATTTTGTTGTCATAAAGTTGTGATTTTGAATTTTTCAGCTTCAATGATTTTTTGACTTTTGTACCAATTCACATCACTATACTTTTTTAAAGAATTTATACTTACCAAATATAAATTTTTATGAGGAAAAAAACTTCGACTTCTTTCAAGTTTTCATTTTATCATTAACTGAATACATTTTTGGCATATCATACCATCATTGAAACAACAAATGATTGTACTAAATTCATAATGATTTGAGTACAAATTTTGAATCCATGTTTCTAGTGTATAGACATCTTCAAGAATGGAATGCAACCGTTTTACTATTAGTTCCTAAAAATTTTGAATACTACTTAGTCAATTTATATTTCTAAAAACTATTTGTATTAGTGCAATTTGGAAAATAATAAAAATTTAGAAGTAATAATTACTTCATTTCTATTAACTTAATGTTTGATGAATTTTTTTAATATTATTATTTTTAATTTGGATCATTTAAAATTTAGAAATTTAACTGTACAACCTTGAAATATCAACTTTTGGAAATTTGAAATTGTTTGATCAAAATTTTACAAATTCACAAACCTATAGATTTTGAAACTTCAAATTTTCTAAGCTACGAAATCTTTTGACATTCAAAAAATTTGTAAATAGAAATTGATTATATTGATTAAGAAAAAGAAAATTAGAACAACAATCTAGTGACCAATGCATTTGCAAATTACAAATACTCAGACAACTATTAAAAAGTTGTATATAATTTCAAACAATTGTTTGTCATTGATAGTAGTATATAGAATATTGATTCAAATAATACAATTACTTCCGTCCATACTAAACTTCTATAAATAGATGTTATTGTAGCCTTTGAGGTTCAATATAACCTTCCATCCTTGACCACTTATTTTTATGAGGTCTTTAAGATAGATTGATAATAACCTTTTTTTATGTAGTCAAGAATTCAATGTAGACAATTCAAAGTAAGGTCAATGTATCAGTAAATTTGTTTTGCCAATGCTTTGGCCAATGTTTATTTTGGACCATATTAATTCTCATAGCTATGTAATCTACATTTGGGCTTTTTTTTTATTAGGCATTAAATAACACTTTTTATGAAAATGAAATCAACTCAAAATTTCTTCAAAGGTTTTGTATTGTAGCTCAATTATTTAGTCAAAATTTTAATCCTCCTTCAAAACCAAATGATGGAGCAATGGAATGCTTTTATTTATGGACATGCTACTTCATTTGTCTCAAAAAGTGATAAACAATGTACAATGTTGGTATTAGAAAGTTTATTTATTGATTCCATTGAATCTTTTTGTCAAAAGAATTTAATCTTAGAAGACTTGTATAGCATTGAAATGATTGTACTTATTGTATATGATAAGTTGAAGATTTGTCTAATTTTTGTTGTTGGCTCTAGAACAATAGGACTTTTGCATTACCAAAATTACATTTGTAGTATTAGAGCAAGTGTAAAGAAGTTGATTCAAATTTTGGTTTTTCAACTACTTATTGAATACATGTAAAGAAGATGATTGTATACAATGTATGAATTGATTTCTAATATATGATTTTCAAATGATTTCATTAGATGAATGCACTCAAATGTTTGGTTTAAATAAAATTGCATATACATTGTGCAATAAATTATCCCAATTGCAAACATATTTAATTGCACATGTATTGCATTGACTCTACAACATCATCATTTTGAGAATTTAATGTTTGAATTTTTATATAATTTAATTTATTTAAGATTTGATCTTGCTAATTATTGTTGAATGAATCTGCATGAAATTACAAATTAATAGTGACTTGAGTTCTTGATTATATAGATAGTGTAATGTTGAAAACTATTGGATTCATACCAAATGCTTTTAAGAAGTTGGAGCAAATGTAATATTAGAGGAATTAGGATTTTTAATATTTCAAAATTCATTTGATGTTTTCTACCTTAGCATATTATTTTCAAGATTCTTAATGCCTTAATTTACAATAAATGAAAATAACTTTTGAAAATAATTCTAATCTTGCAATTGAAAAAATCTACTCATAACATTATTACATATCTACTATTTATGCTAGCTTAACAATTCTCACGACAATTCTACAACCATGACAAATTCTACACTTTGATTGTTCAATTATTGGGCTTTGAAAGACCCTAAAACCCAAGTCTCTTGCATCACAAGTTGTCTTCAATTCATACATGTATACAATAAGTAGTTGAAAAGCCAAAATTTTAAGTTTAAATTTTAATATAACTATTTTCAAGGGAGATTTTTAGAGCCCTCAAATCTTCTACTTTATTTATTAAGTGAATTCAATTGTCTATGTAATCTTAAAATGTATTACAATGTCATGAATACAAGACAAAACCAAATTTTCTAATGTTGGATATTTAGTATTAATTTTTTTTTAATATTTAAATATTTTTAAGCTTATAAATCAAATTTTGTATAATACATTAAATTTGGAAGGCCACTAGATCATAATTAAAAGGGTTCATTTATTATTCTACAGTTTGAAGCAATGACTTGGGATTACTAGTTGCAACCATATAAGAAGTTCAAAGAACGACAATAGAATTTAAATTGATGAGTATAGTTCTCCAAAGAACAACAATAGGAAGGAGGCAAATATGGTTTCATGTGTTCATTATACATCAATGTTTTTGATATTTGGAACACAAATTGGAAGTCTATTCTACTATTATGTTAATGATAATTCTCCTACTTTTATAAGTGAATTGCATCATATTGAAGGTGGCATCACAAGGTTTCTTCAATAAATCTTTTAAAAAATGTTGTAAATAAATTTTTTTTATTGATATTCAAGAAATAATTTGTCATGATTTTTTAAATAAATAAATAAATTTATATTTTTATCTACAATGGAATCAAATAAATTGTAAAACATTAAATAACAATCATATAAAAATTGTTAGGATATGGCCAAATCAATTAGGGACTCAAATGATATTTGAAGATGAGAGGCAAGTGATATACTTCTATAACCCACTTAACTACCAAGTAAGTTCTACAATGATAAATATTGATAAGTAGTTGTAGGTAGTTATATACATATATTATTGTATGACTAACTGTCAAATTTGTGGTTCATATATCTACAAATCTAATCTAATATATTAAAATTTTAAAAAAAATGTAATTTCAAAGAAATTATAACATCCTCAAGTTTGTAAAAACATGTATCATTAACTATGTATAATAAATAAAATCAATTATATATCATATAGGTGCAACGGATTTCAACTTCTTCAAACCTTATTAAAGATGTAATTTGGAATGAATGGGATCCCCATATTTTTAGCCTTTCAACCAAAAAAACATCAAGTCATACATACATTTATACTTCAGTTAGTGACGGTGCTAAGAAACTACCTCATTCAATCAATCAATTCAACCAATCAACTAATGTACCTAGGGTATCAACTAAATAAATTTATAAATTTATTGAAAATTTTAAAAAAATAATTTAAAATTAAAATTAAAATTTAGAATTGATTTTTTATTATTATAGTATTAAAACTAAAATATAGCATTTGTGATATGTATTCAAATGTAGTATGCATTATGAATTCTACTCTTGTATAGTTAAACAAATCTTAATGTTTTAATTAATATTTTTTAATTTTTAATTTTTTACTTATTAATTTTGTATATTATAGTATGTAAAAATTATACATGGTTTTCAAGATTATACAATTAATTTTTAGGATGACAATGTTGATTACACAACAACAAAAGCCAAATTTGAAGATGACTTGAATATGGTGTATCTTGACAAAGCTTGGCTTTCTGCTACAATATTGAACAATAACATGGTATTTAAGTATTCAAAATTTTATTTAAAAAAAATACTATAGGCTCATTTTTTAACACAGTTCTAGATCAGAAGTGTAAAATAAATAAGCTTTGCTTTTTAACATGTTTGTTTCATTTGCTAAGCAATTGGTACATATAATTAGATTTGGGAAGCTTTAGGAAATGTTGCTTTAAAACATTTGGAGATTCAAGTAGCTATCAAAGCATGTGAAGAATCCAACAATGTTATAAATTTAACTAGACTATATGAGATTGAAGAGGTTGAAGAACATCAATTATTACTTGGTGAAGCTTCAAAATTCTTGCAAGAATACAGTAAAGCGCTTGTAATTCACTTGTATCCTGTATAATTGTATCATACATATTTTTTGTAAATTTTTAATTTGTTCTATTTATTTATATATTTAAAGTCTATTTGATGCATTATGTAGATATTATAATAGAAAAACAAATATAAATTTTACAAAACATCTAAAAATTAAAAATAAAACATTTAATGAATAAAATGAAGCCAAAGTCATAATGTGAAGCTAATAATGTCAAAAATATCTAAACTTAAATTTGTAGAAATGCTATAGGAAACTCTTAAGAAACAAAAATGCATGTATATTATTATGTCATCTTCAAGATTGGAATCAAGTAAGTACCTATTTTTTAAATTTGGATTTGAGCTTATTTAACCCCTAAAGCCCTGAGGTGCATTTTTTGCCATTATAAATTTTTTCAGCAGCTCACTACGAATGGAGTTTTTATTTTTTTTTGCTGAAAATTTTACACAAGATGTGCCCCCCAAGGAGTAGCTTTAAGGCCCAACAATTTTCTTAACTTTTGACTTTGTGGTTAAATAGTTATGGCATGATATGTTGTTTTCTTTACTCGGAAGGCAGCCCGGGCAGCTGAAAAAACTTCTTTAAAAAATCTTTTTTTTTCAAAAGTGAAATTTCAAATTGATTTTTTAGGTTTTAACAGACATGAAAAGCTTTGTTTCATCCCATTTGGATTAAGGAGTCAAAAGTTATGAGCAATTTTAGTTTGTGGGTAGGTATGGAATTTCTTAAAACCATACCTACCCACAAACTAAAACTGCTCATAATTTTTGACTTCTTAATCCAAATGGGATGAAACAAAGCTTCCTATGCCTATAAAAACCTAAAGGATCAATTTGAAATTTCACTTTTGAAAAAAAAGTTTTTTTAAAGAAGTTTTTTCAGCTGCCCGGGCTGCCTTCCGAGTAAAGAAAACGATATATCATGCCATAACTTTTTAACCACAAAGTCAAAAGTTATGAAAATTGTTGGGCCTTAAAGATACTCCTCAGGCACATCTTGTGTAAGAAGTTTAGCAAAAAAAAATAAAAACTCCATTTATAGTGAGCTGCCCAAAAAATTTATAATGCCAAAAAATACACCTCAGGGCTTCAGGAATTAAAATACATTTCACCAAATTATGTAGATTCTTATCTCATACATTATATTTGCATTAAAATTTGCATCGTCACTATAGTAATAAAATTTGCAATTTTTTGGGTAAAAACTATTATAGATAGCAAACATCAATCAAGTGGATTCAAAATTTTCATCATTTCTACCACCAAATTATGGGCATTTCTTAGAACTTCATGATATACAACAACTAGCATATTCAAGTTATGAAGGAAAATTGAAATGTTGCAATACAAATCCAAGTCAACAAATAATTGCTCAAGTACAAAAATTGTACTATTGTTTTTGTAAAATAAATCTTATTTAAGAAAATAATATTTGGCAATGTTATAAGAACCTAAGTCATTCAAATAAAAATACTAATCAAAGCTCAAATAATCAGGTTTTGCAAATAAAACCAACTCATAATATATTATAGTATCCTAAAAAGAATGATTTCACAACAATTGAATTGAATTAAATTTAGAACCTAAATCTTTACTATTTTTATGCTTCAATTTTTTCAAAAACATTGTTATAACAAATAACATCATTCATAGTAAATTGATTGGAAATGTTTCATAAAACAAATGATATATTTCAAGAATTTAATTTTTTGAAAATTTTAAAATGATTATAGACAGGTATGACACGCATTTGTATCAAATGTGGAGATTTGTGGAAAGGTCGTCAAATGGCAACATCATACAACCATTCCATCCTATTTTGTGAATGTGCTATGCTCATTAAAAAATTTAACCTACTCCAAGTAAATATTAAAGTTTTGATTCAATATTACAAATATGAGTTCAAAACACTTCAATTATTTAAAGTCTTAATTTAAAATTAAATCTTGAGACTAATATTTTTTTGGATTAATTTTTATTTAATCAAAAACCAATAAAAATTTGTCATAATATGTATTTTATAGGATGTTGTTGAATTCTATGAACTTGGGTTTCATATTCATGTAGCAGCTATATTATATATTGGACTGAAAAACTACATCAAGATTGATAGTATTGTAAAATATTTATCAACACCAAAATTGTATATTTGTGTAAGCTTATCTTTGGTTTCATGTTAAAAAAATGATAAATATCTTGATATCAAAATAGAATTTAACCCCTAAAGGACCAAAGTGCGTTTTTTGACAACATAGCAATTTTGGGTAGGTACCTACAAATGGTTTTTTACTTTTTATCTTTGAAATTTTCACACAACATTTTTCCGGGGTGTAGCTTTAAAGCCTAGCAATTTTCATAATTTTTGACTACATGGTTCAAAAGTTATTGTATGATATGTAGTTTTCGTTGCTTGGTAGGCAGCCCGGGTGGCTAAAACAACTTCTTCAAAAATCACTTTTTCTAAAAATAAAAATTTGAAATTAATTCTTTAGATTTAAACATACATGGAAAGCTTCGAATCATTTCATTTCGATTAAGGAGATGAAAGTTATGGGAGTTTTAGTTCGTGGGTAGTTTGTAGGAAGTTATGGAATGTCTAATCTAAAATAAACTTTAAAGTCATTTATTTAATTCAATTTTTAATATTTTTGAAAAAAAATAAAAAATATTCGATGTAGATTATTTATTACAACATTACAACCATTGGGCTTGGCATTTTTTAATTCAATGAATAAATTGTTGATAATTTAGTATTTTGGATTGTTCTCTACTTCTTTCTACTTAATATTTTTGTACATGTTGTACAATTCCAAATAATTTGAAAATTTTCAATCATGTAGCCAACTTAAATTTAAGAATGAATTCAAAGAGTTACAACCATTTTGGACATTTTCTTATACAAATGTGGCCTTTTGAAGTGTAGTTGCCCACATTTTTACAGTGGTAAAAAAGAATTTTTATAACTTCAAACACTAATATCTTGCAATCTACTGTTCTACACTGAAATTTTTGAAATTTTTCCTACATCTTTTCAAAATAGTGCACTAAAAGATCCTATAGTTACATTATTTTTAAAATGCTTTTTTTCTCAAAATTTGATAATTGTCTTAGAAGTAACAGTATTGGAGTAGTTTTGGTGAAAATATAGTAAAAGAACTTTAGGGGTTAAGTCAATCAAGATAAAAATTAAGCATTTACATTTTATTTTTATATTTGTTAAAATTCAAATATTCAATTTTTAAATCATGTTCAAAATTCACTCTCTTTGAACAAAATTTTAATATGCATGACAATTTGCCCAAGTCATTAATACTACAAACTATATGTTCCAATTTGAAATGTTCTTTTTGAAGAAAAAAAAAGCTTGTAAATTCATGAGAAAAATAATTAGGATGATTATTTTTGCATAAATAATTTTAAAAATGCAAGATTATGTTTTTTTATTGGAATAGATATTTACTAGAAAACCAATATACAAAAGAATGATTCTGGCTTGAATTTGAATATTGCCCTTTTTTATTTTTGGTTTTTGCTTACCATTGTATTTAAAAGTATAAACATGATATTAATTATAAAATTGAAACTTTTCATAGTATGCAAAACTTTTGGAAAGTGATGAAAGATATGAAGAAGCATCAACATTTTATGAATCAGCTGAGGTTTGTTGAATCAATAAAAAATATGATAAAAATTTATGTGATTTCCATTTTTATTTAAACAATATAAATCAAAGAAGATAAAAATATAAATGTATAACAAACAACATTTTTTTTATCACTTGCAAAAACATATAGACCGATGAATATATAATAAGTTATTATGAAAATCTTTATTGCAGGATTATATAAATGTAATACGGCTACAATTATGTCATTTGAAAAATCCATCAAAAGCATATTCGATTGTACACAAGGTATTACTATAATATTTGTATCTAAACTATAACTTTTAGAATCTAATATTGAAATGGAAATTGAATTATTATAAGACTAAAATCTACCGTAGGTAATAAACATCATAACTATTGCATATTATATATTTTGTGACATATCTTTACATATATTTTACAAGATCAAATCTAATGAAGGAGCTGCTATGGTTACATTATTTTCTAAAAGTATTGGAAATTATAAAGGTGCAATAGAATTTTTAATCATGCAAAAGAAGTAAAGTCTACAAACCTATCTCTTAAAATCTTATAGTAAATTCAATATTCCAAATATTCATAGATAAGAACAAATTTCAAAAAACTCATATTTTAAATTTTTAGCTTTAAATGAATTCACCCAATTAAATACTTGAATGATAAATTCTTTTTTATCATTTATACAGTACAAACATACCTAATATAACATAATAACCACAATTATTTGTATAATTAAATAATCAACTTTCTCAATAAATTTATGTAAAAAGTATCATAAATCAAGTTCAATTAAAAACTACTATAAATGTAATATTAGAGACTAAAAATTAATATTAGCATCAATGAATATTTGAATAAAATAACATGAGAATTGATTGAAGGATTGATGAAGCAAATATTCTAGCCAAGCAACATGGATTAGTAGATGTATATTTTGTTTTGGTAAAGGATATTGCAAGTAAAAATGAATGTTGTTCTTTGGCAAAGTAAGTTTAATCTACAAATAATACTTTTGAAATATGTATATAATCTGAAATCAACATATGCATTGAATACCATTGTTTATAAATAAATAAACTATTAATAATTCAAATTTCAAAATGGAGATTCATTGATGGCTATAATAGATATTATGAATCAATAGGAGAGTATGAAAAAGCTTCAACAATGTTTCGCAAATGTGGAGAATATGAGCAAGCTCTTCATATGATATTACAATTGGGAACTCATGAAGCTATGGAACATGTACATTTTCTCATCCTATGTGTAATTGACTATTATTCATAATGTATCAATATAATTAAATAGTAAAATATGATATAATATAATTTTATGTTTCATGGTAGGCAATTGATATGGTTGGAGAACTAAAACAAGATAATTTGACTAACCAACTTCTTGATTATTTTATGGGTGAAATGGATCAAACTAGTTTAAAAGGCCCACAATATGTATTTTCTCTTCACATTGTTTTGGGCAATTATGATCAAGCTACAAAAGCGGCTTCTCAAATTGCCACCCAAGAACAAGTTGGAAAATGATAATACTAAAAAAATTGCACTATACTTATATTTTATTATTATCAATTAGTTATTAAAGTGTTGTATAATTATATTAATACAGCTATGGCCTCATAAATACTTTGCTATTCATGGTTTACTATAGTTAAAATCTAATACTAAATAGTTTTTTATTCATTGTAAACGTAGGAGATGGGAAACTACAAAGTGGCTCATCAACAATTACTAAAATTTTATAAGATTCTAACTTCATTAGGAAGATGTGTACCTCTTGAATTGCATAAACAACTCATGTTGTTGCATTCATATATTTTGGTAAAGACTTTAATCTGTATAGGTGATCATAAGTAGGTGTTTTTATTTTTGACATAAATCTCATTTCAAAAATACTATGTTTACAATTTATTTTTTCATGAAAGCTTAAAGTTTGTAATCAAAAGTTTAAAACATTATATGCATTGCTCTACTATCTTGCCACATTTCACAAATCTAACATTTAGTTTTGTGTAATAAATAATAGATCAAGTGCACGAATGCTTATGAGGATTGCTCAGAATATTAGCAAATTTCCTGCACATACAAACCCAATATTGATTTCTACTGCTATTGAATGTCAAAGAG
This sequence comes from Thuidium tamariscinum, assembly GCA_947034885.2. Classification (NCBI taxonomy): domain Eukaryota; kingdom Viridiplantae; phylum Streptophyta; class Bryopsida; order Hypnales; family Thuidiaceae; genus Thuidium; species Thuidium tamariscinum. The sequence continues at coordinate 15,929,639 of OX344756.2, forward strand.
TGGGGTTGAAGAAAACAGCTTATTCTTATGCATCTATATTACTACGTCAAGATCTTAGGTAAGATAACTACACCTAAAATTGCACAAATAAGCAATTTAGCATGGTTCCCATTATTATATTTAATTTTATGTAGGATCTTGTTGGTGGTCAAAAGAAGATTTTAGACACCATACAATTAAACTACACATTTTTTAAGAGCTAAAAATAGGTGTAAACAATTGACCATAAATTCTCATGAATAGTAGGAGCACATCTTTGGCAAGAATTTGTAGTGTTTGGTTTTAGAAGCAGTCAAAGTTTTTAGCTACCTTATATAAGTGTATGGTCACTACATCTAAATTCTAAAAGTACATAATTTTCAATGTTAAAAAATTAATTAATTTTTTTGTTTTATATATAGAATAATTATACATGAATGTATATGACCTTTATTTTGGTCACTCATGAATTAGATAGTAGCAGAGATTGCATTTCCAATGATCATAAAAAAATGTTGGCAAACATTGTTCGAAAATATGAAGCTATAGAAGAAGATGAACCATTATCACCTTGCCCATTTTGTCAATACGAAATTCCAGAAACACAACTTGAATGCATTGCGTGTAATTCCAATATTCCGGTTAGTGTTCATTACCTTATCCATAACTTTAAGAAAAACTGAAATGAATTATTATTTGATGAAATATTAAGGTCATTGATAAGCATTCATTATAGAATTTTTATTTGAAATTAATTATAGAATGAAACTCATGACTCTATAGAATACAATTTAAGTGATAAAAAATAAATCTCATGATAAATATATAGCACATATTTCTATTATGTGATGGGAACTATAATGCAACTTTTGTTTTTAATAAATAGTCTTCATGAATATAGAATATTTTTAAGAACATTTGTGAGAACATTACATAAAGATCATTTGTATTTTTGAATTATAGTATTGTATAGCAAGTGGACAACATATGGTACGTGGAAATTGGAGTCAATGCCCAAGTTGCAAATTCCCTGCCTTGAAAAATCATTTTCAACAAGTATTATATTACTTTATTACTATTTATTTATCTATCAATACAATAATTCAAAAAACTTGTGGTATTATAACAAAATATAGTACATTTCTACAAATATCAAATAAAACCTTTCCAATGCAATTTATTTACTCATCTACAGCAAGTATAGAATATTGTCTACAATTCTACATTTAAAAAACAAATATTATTGATAAAAATTTACAATAATTATTTACACATAAGGTATTATATACTCACTAGGTTTTATCAAATATCTAATAAAGTTGTGCAATGGTATTCATTGACAAGATTTCCACTTTAATAATTTTTCAGTAAAAATATTAAATAAAACTTAGAAAAAAATTTAAAATCTTCTTCTTAAAATTCAATTCAATTAAAAAATACATATCTAATATAAATTTATAAAATTTATCTAAAAGAATTAAACCTACTTAAAATTTTTATATATTATATTATTCACTTGTTAAGGATAGAGTAATCAATACTTTACCTGTGTATTTAAATAAAATACTTGAAGGTCTTGACTAGCACTTATATCTTAGAAGGCCATTAGAAGTAATTGGTTTTTTTCACATCTTTTGTATGGATACTATGGTCCAACATTTTTTTCCTACATGATTATTGCATTGAAATGGTAAAGAATTTGTTGTATAATACAAATAGCATAAGTCAAATATTCCCTTTCTTTCAAAAGAAAATTGAAATGAAAATTTTTTTATCATGGAAATAAACTCAAAAAATGTCTTTCAACTTTCATTTGAAAAAAAATGAAAACTTGGCTTTTTCTTGCCTCATATATAAAGTTAACTATATAAAAAAACATTCAATTTTGATGGCATTCCCAATTAGATACAATATAATTCAAGGTTTATACCTATGAACAACTTTATTAAGTAAGTCAAAATGTCCTTAAAAATAAATGGCTAGAAGAAAAATATGGTATAATTGCCAACCCTTAAGATTAAGTAAAAAAACCAACAAGAAACACCTTATTCAACTTATCACTAATTGATGACATTCACATGCCCTTAGTTAATAATGTTATGTCTTCCATACCAATGAAATACTAAATTAGATACTATAATTGCTTTGTAGATTATTGAAATTGAAAGAACATGCCCTATGTGTCTCAATAATATAAACATAACAGACATAGAAGAAATTACAAATTCAATTTTGGATCAAACAATATTGAAATCTAGTTCATAATATGATTTTTTTAATGAAAAGTAAAAAAAATGCACCTTCAAAGAATTTGTTTAGTTTGTAAAGGAACTTCAAGGTAAATAAGCAATTACATACCTAAATATTGTTTAATTTTGTTCCTAATACTAAATTGCCTTATTTTTTCTTGGATTGTATTGAAAGTCGAAATATTGTTCCAAATCATTTTCTTATGCATTTTTTAAACACTATACAGATAATCTATGAGTTTTCAAAATGTTGAAAATAGGTCTATCCTAGAGTCATCCTAGGCTGTCATAAATAATGACAATATAGTTTAGGCAAGAATTTGTTGACATTAGTTTTAAAAAAGGGATAAAATTAGTAATAATTATGTATTATATCTTGTAAAGAATTGTCAAATGTCCTATTTATATATTTGATAACTTTAAAAGACATAAATCTATTATTCGATTTGTATTATTGAAGATTTAGAAAATTTGCTTTTAAGTGGCAAATTTTGTTTGATGCAATGGATAATTGGACAACGTGTACATCACACCATTTTATAGCTAACTACAAACCAAAGGTGTTTTGATGTAGACAACATTTGAAGTTAAATAAAATATTACAAAATTCCTTATTTGGAGGAGAAGCATTGTTCAACTTTGCATTAATTATCAATTTTCTTAAAACAAGCATATCTAAATTTTGAGTATTTGTAGAAAGTGGGCAATGCAAAGCTTGATTAATTATTCTAAATAGCTTTCAAGAGATGACCCTCAATTACATTGGATCTTGAGAAATAATCACATAATAATATATTTATTCAAATTTTTCTTGTACAATAGATTTATAGATGAATAAAATGAGTTATTTATGCATATAATTTCCTATAACTTGATAATTTTGATCCCTAAACGCCCAAAGGCTTTTTTTGAGCTTCTTAAAATGTTCTAAATTGAACAAAAATTCAACATCAATTTTGGTAAGTTCCATTAAATTTTTGTGAATTATAAGTGTACAAATTCAAAGTTTCAAACTAGACATGTTAGAAATTACATGAGAGAAGAAAACATAACAATTTCATTTATGGATTGAAAGAGTAAAATGTTTAACCATGTAGGTGTTAAAATTGAGAAAATAGTTTGAAGTTTGTTAATCTTATATTCACATGTCAAATCTAAAGAATTAGTCACCAAGAATATAACAAGTATAACTCCTATTAGCTTATGGCTTCTCAAAATCTACTCTATAAACTTTTGAAATGAATTTTTTAATGTAATTTACTAATTTGTTCTTAAAGATCTAAAGTATTTGAGGCTCATTTTCAAAAATCCTCAAGACTAGAAAATCAAGATCTACAATGGGCACCCTTGCACAATATCTTAAATAAAAAATCACAATCATTCATTTTCAAAAGTAGATTTTTGATGCAAAAAAAACTCTGAAAAGAATTTTACAAAAATATAAAATACAAAAAAGTAGTAACTTGATAAGGTTTATGATAACTCTAAAGTATTTTTAACACCAAAATTTGGTACCTCAAGCATTTAGAGGCTAATAAAACTATAATTTCAGATTTGACATATAAATAGAGGATTAAAGACTTTGAGTCGTTTTGAAAAAAAAATTCTCATGATTATACATTAGAATCTCTAAGTCCATAAGTAACATTGTATGATGCATAACACATCTAGTTAGGGAAGAGATGCTTCTATAGACCAAACTTTATATTTTTTGCATTGCAACTATAAATATAGGTAATGAAATCCATAATTTAGAAGAATATGAGGTGTTTTCACATATCATAAGAGCAATACATTACTATTATACTGGGGCTTTTCTTTTTGATCTAGGTTAGAATTCTAACAATCTAATGAAATTTGGCCAAAAAATAAACCCTACATTAAGGGTAAAAGCCTTGAAAGTAACCTTCTTTTTGGTTCCTAGTTCACTTATAATTTTGAATTGCATTTCAGATTTTTATCACCTACTCTGTATTATTTTTGAAGAATGACAACCAAAGGTATGCTTGCACTCAATATCTAATGAAACAATCTATGACATACACTTGATATCCCCACTATGATCAATTTCTCGGTTTTGATCTAAAACATGATCTAAAACATGACTACCTAATGACATAGGGTTGTCTTCATCAAGATTTGAAGAAATAAATCTCATCCATTCAAAAAGAGTGAATCCAACAAGCAAAAAGAATTTTGATCCCTCTCAAATTGCAAAGCTGGGACCTAAATCTTAGTTTGAGAAGACAATGTCACTACATAATCAACCTCATCACAAATCCCTCAACAAGAATCCAAGGTAATCAAGGACCAAGGTAAGCAAGAAAATATTCAAGCAAAATTACTCGAGTATCATGAAGCCAAGTTCCAATCTCCAGTTAGGTACACAATCCAAATGCAGATCCCAACAAAGACTAAAACAGGCAGCATTATCATCCCAACACCACTCCCTCATCACCACAATACCCTCGAGACTGTGACCCGTGAATGAGCAGAACAAAATTCCTGCCAGCTCCATCAATAAGGAAAAAATGATAACGTTACAATACACCGCATCTTTTGAGGTGTTCAAGCGAGAAATACAACGAATTCAGGAAGGACTCCTGGGCGGCACACTGCTGCTGCCGGATGCAGAGCCCTTGTCGGAGCTGCCCTCGGGGTACTCATCGAACAGCGACCTGTAAATGGCACTCGGACTCCGCGCCCAAGAGTTCTTCGCAGCCTTCTCCGCTTCAGGCTGCTCCACCTCAGCAGCAGGATTGGACACCACCGTGATGGGCAGACTCCATTCGCCCTTGCGCCGCTGGCTCACGTCGATCAGCAGCGGGTGCTCCACTTCGGTCCAGTCCACGTTCGGGGGAGTGGCCACGAACTCGAAGCGCAAAACCCATTCCAGAGACATCGACGGGGTGGCCATCGACGCAGGGCCATCCAGAGGGACGGAGAACAGGAACTGCGTGTTGATCACGTCGTTCACGATCTCGTAGTACTCCGAATGCACCTGCCACACCACGGCGTCAGTAAGGTACACCATCTTCACCATACTAAACCACATGACGGCCGAACAAGCAATATACATGCATGACACAGAACAGCATCTCTGCGGCGCGTCAAAAACATTCCAAGCGCACCCACCTTGCCCGCACATCCCAGACAACATCAGCAGCAGATGCTCAAACAAAAAGAAAGCTCACCTTAGTTATTGTTGAAGAATTTTTTCGAGAAGGATGTAGAGCCGCCGGATTCAATATCTCCCTAGTTTCTAAAACGGCTGTCACCTGCGTCATAAATACCGTACTCCAGCAGTCAGTGAATAATGGTCAGACGATTACGAACTGCTCGCGTGGCAAATGCTCTAGGACATGGCAAATCAAACGTGCCAGCAGAATTCAGACGGACTCCACAAAATTAAACTCACAAAGTCAAGCAATCCACACGGCTGCCACACAAAACGGACATTAAACTCTACGAGCTTGTTACCAAACTACACAAAAAGGTATCATTCAATGCACAGATGTGGGACTGCAAGCCAGGACGACCAAAAACGCAGAAGTACAGGTCGAGCACGTTTGTGAACGACAGTCTATCCCTATCAGAACATCTCAAAATCTGATCTCTGCAATCCTCGAGCACCTCAAGTATACAATACACGATAACGTGGCCACTGACTGCTTCACAATTTCAAGACCAAGGCGGACTACCTCCAGGCATCTCCTCCTGTCGTTGTGGAAAAACTGCAGAGTTCCGGCCACCTGATCACGAAAAAATCACACAGCAAAAACTAAGACAAACAATGACAAAAATTGCAATGCGGAACTAGAGCTTCAGTTGAGCATGAGAAAAAAGACAAAGCATAACAAAGCATGCAAGCGCACCCTAAACTCCACCTATCCATGCATCTATGCCTGCCTCAACAAAATTCAAACCTCATGCTACCGAAAAAGCCATCACACAATTCCGGAGATCACGACCACGCTACTCAGAAGAGGCACGACAACAACACGGAACAAAGCATAAGGGTCACACAACGTAGTCATCCAGACACCCACCATGTCACCGAACATATATGTCGATGCTGGATTCTTCGGAGAAAACATCACCAGAACGTCGCCGTCCATACGGATGTTGTAAGATTTCCCTCGGTTATTCAAGGCTGAAACATGACAATGGAAAAAACACAACTCAACTCAAGGTCTATCAGCAGGCTGTCTCTCTCAACGGTCCATCACTCACCATAACAAGATCATAGCAAGATTGCCGCCCCAACTCAAACGCACGCCGAATGTCCTCATAAACATACATCTCGCAACCCCGGAACATCGCAAACGGATAATCCTATCACCCACGCAGCGCTCACAATAGAAAGTCCAACAGGCATACACACCTGGAGGTAAATGAGGAGAGTCTGCAACGCTGTCCTCCTCCACTCTGTGCCGGGGCCTCGAATCAAAGCCGTTCGCGTGATGACCATTCATCCTCGCTACACGTGCTTCGTTACTCAAGCTATCCATACTAATAGCTCTCTTATGGGCTAGACCAGGCCCTGCAGCACCGCCTTGCTTCGATCCTGCATATCAAGGATGCTATCGTTAAATCACTCTCTCCAAACATTCACATCACGACATAATCGTCGCTCTCATCCCACACCGTCAAACAAGACAAATGGTCGAGTGAGGTGACCGAGAGCTCACTTGAAGAAGTCACAGACAAATCAGCCATCGACGAAGATGTAGAAAGGAGTTCTCTTCTGCTTGGAGTTGGAGTGGAAAAAGAATTAGGGTCCAGCTGCAGAGGAGTAGCCCGAGAGGATATCGAATACGACAGGTCCAACCGATCCAGGGATATCGACTTCGTAGGGCTGGTGAAAGTAGAGCCTCCGTCGGACTTCGGAGTACTGACTCCGTCCTCCCCATTCCTCCCGCTGGAATCATCAGCCCAAGCCTGGAAACAACACGGTTAGGCGTGCAAAACAACGAAAACTACCAACCAAACAGACAAGCGTCATAAGCCGGCAAGCAGAATATCACCAAATCAACAAGGTGGCTGTATCCAAGCCTGACTACACCCACCATTTATCCCACAATAAGACCATCAAATAACACTGGCTGAAATAAACGAAATGGAAGCTCTTATGGGGAGAAACTACCGCCTCAGGTGCTAAACAGGTATAGCAGAGTTGCTTACAACTTTCACCCTCAATGAAACTTGCAAATTATGTAAGACAATCGGATGCATCGGGTACTTACCCAATCACTTTCGCTACCATCCTCTTTCCATTGGATCTCAACTTCCAAAGCATACGGTGGCACGATTCCTGGATGAAACAGTTAGATCTCGGTGAGAAATAGGTTCAGTAACCTGCAAAGCAGGCCAAACGATAACGGACAAAGGGCTCACTCTTGCTTCCAAGCACAGCCAAACCCCATGACTCAAGACTACTACTCGGAGTATACATAACTGTGGTGCGGAGGTCATCAGGTAGAGCTGAATCGGTATTGTGCAGCAACACTGTCCAATTCCAAGCTTCCAACTCATATGAGCAGCCCCTCCCAATACACATCAGACTAGGACACCACAATCATCAGGAAAGAAGAAGAAGATCCAGAGACATACCAGACTCGCCATAGTGTGACTCGTCCTGGGTCAGTCCATTCGTATGAGGTAGCGTCCACACCGGCAACGCAGTACGCACCTCCTGAACAAAGAAAACGCACGCGCTCATAAGCAACTTGAATACTGCATCGATTCCAACGAGAAAATACACAACGCGACTATTCCGAAAGGAGGAGTGCATTCTATCCTGAATATCCCGAGACTTGACAGGTTTGCTTGTCTACATGTTCAAGAGATCGTCAATTGGGAACTAGTACACGGAAGTACAAGTAAACTGCGTCATTCTGGACATTCATTCCCCAGTTGATCACGTTCTGACCTTCAAATAGTGGAAGCTCAGAGAGCTACATCCACCTTGTAAGATAGAGAAGGCGGATATAATGCCTATATATTCTACGTTCTCGAATAAAACGTCCAAAGGTCAATGCTGACACCTAACGGGATCTATCTCAAACATTGAAGGACTCAGGAATCTCAGCTCGAGAATGTCGAAAGAGCGAGCAATTGAAACTAGGGAGACGTACATAGAATCCCTCAAACTGGGCAGCCTTCAGAAGGAACACTCTTACCAGTCGCTCCGAGTTGGGTGTTGCGGCTGGTGAAGGACCGTGTCCATTTTCCGCAGCAGAACGAGACCAACGAACTGCGGCAGTCATGTAGTAAAAGTACCGCACTGCAGTACCTCGAAAGGTTGGTGGCAAGACCGTTGGAAGGGTCGTTCGCACCATATCTGACCAACGCAAACGCATCCAGTTCAGAAAAAGCACATAATTATCTCACCAACAAAGAAACCAATACTCCACCGCAGAACGAAAAACAAGCACACAATACTTCCACTCTCCAGTACAGCTACCATTCACGTGGAAGATCTCCAATACAACGGAACGGGAATGGCACTCACAAGTGCTGGTTGACCCAGGATAGAGGAGGACGTCTGAGACAATAACAGACGAAGGAGACTTCAGAATCACTCTCTCTCCTGCAAAACAGGATCAAATACCACGTTCCCAGTCAGGCTCCTTTCACCGTGCTCCAACAGGAACCACTACCTTCCAGATACGATGTTTTTCAGAATTGACCCATTCAGGTTACCCTTGTTCTTCTCATTGTTCCACTGTGCCAATGCTGGTTACCCGGTAGTTCTAAGGAAACTTAATGATTGAATTTATCATATCCACCTCGTCCACTCTTTCATCGTCAGACCACGCAAAGGCATTGTCAATTACCATGCACACGTTTTAGTGTCGACCTCATCAGCATTCTTGCAAGGACAACGCCATCTCATAACTCGGAAACGGTGCACAGAATCCCATCCACACTAACAAACCCTGGAACTTCCTCAAACATCAAAATGGCTGGCGCCCGTGCACAACCAGCATTGCAGTGGCACCGACATTCCGGAGCCGATCCACAACGAAAGAAAATGAAAATTGCACACATTCTCTACGGATAAGATTGATCAACAAAGAGATGGAACCTCGTCGTTGCTTCGCCGTCGGCGGTCTCGGAGTGAGAAGCCACTGCGGGTCCAGTTTCTCGATCCCACGCACTTCCACGGACAAATCCTCCATCAACACGGCGTCGGCCGACACGTCACGCACCATACCCACCTTCACCTCATTCCCGATTTCGATGGTCGCCACCACCGTGTCGCCCGGTCTGTACACTTTCCTCTCCAACGCCACCTTCACAGACGGCGCCGCGTTGCGAATCTTAGACCTCGGAGATCCCAACCCCGATTCCTGACCATCCGTGAGAGCCTTCGCCCTTCGTCCCAGAAAGGGAAACGACTCCATGCCCGGCCACATCCTGCTACGCCTCTCTTCTCCAAACCAACATCACACGATCGCATCCCAGTCCATTCACTACCTGAACCTCCTCTTCACCTACTGTTTCCTCCGGAAACTAAAATACCATTGAATAAACTCTCCATTCTGAAGTCCGATGGCCGTAAAAAAACTCCACCACCTCATCGCAATCCTACATTGTCAAAATCCAGCAAACAATCCAATATCCCACCAAACCCTAAAATGCCCTAAAACTCGATCCAGGTCCTTTCGATCCGGCAACAGATTCCGCCAGTGCTCAACCTCGACGAACACGCCAACCACCTCGAATACAAATCACGAGCTCCCAATACTCACGGATCTCTTCGTCCCCAACACCACACCCTCAAGCGTCAGTTCCCGAACTCGCTCCTCGATGTTCTCTCCCGCGCTGTGCTTCCAATCCGTGAAGGAAAAGCTTCGTCTTCTCATGTTGGTGAACACAAACCAGCTCGCGAAGGAAAAACATCAGCCCTAAATTGTGTTCACGAGAGCATTACTTGCACTGTGATTCCAGAATCATATACATTTTTTCATCCGCCGTACAAAGAGTAAGATGCAGACACCGACAACAAGGATCTGATGAAGAGGTTCGGTGCGAGTAGTGTCGATGCCAGGCTGAGCAGGACGGATTGAGCGGAGCTTGCGGGTAAGGGAGCAATGGGACTGGGAGGAAGAGGAAACGAAGGAAGGGAGATTAATGGAGGGTGACAGTGGGAACGGGGTTGGCGTTCGGGATGGGGTGCTGGTGTGAACAGGGGCTAGTTAGTTGACATGTAAATTTTTGGCGCGGTGACTGCCCTGGAAGGATGGGCCTATTACCACAAATTTCCAGCCTCAACTGTCATCGCTTTGTTTGTTGCCATTTTGCAACTGCATATGAATGAAAAATTTTGAATTTTCTCTTTAGAGATCAGTTCTTATGCGTATTAAAAGTTTTCAAAGTGTTTTGGAGAAATTGAAATCACTAGGAAATCGAAAGGAAAATAAATTCACATCAAAGACAAAATATACTCAAAAAACATGAAATTTTAACTATAAGTGTACATTTCAGTACAAAACATCATGGTATAAATCAAAGTTATTGTGTCATTTCAAAATAAGAAAACCAATCAACTTTGGTTATAGGCCCAAAGTTCATATTGCTGTGAAATATTGAAATATATGAATTTTTCAAAATTTCCAAGTGGTGTAAAAATTGCATTGGATAATTTTTATTTTATTAGTTAAATTGAAGTGCAAAAAGATCATTTTTCGGTTGAAATTCACATCAAGTGAAAATAGCAGGAAATGGCCAATGTACATTACAAAGGTGATTAATGGATCATTGAGCATCTTCTTCTTTAGAAAAGAATAAGACAATGAAGATGGACTTTTTGATACTATTCATTGAAAATGTACTCAAGTGTCCTCCAAATAAAAGAATTAGATGAAAAAAAACATAATTTCCATTCTATACTACCAAGTGAAGCCATTTGTTGGACCACTCAAATTTACAACATCCTCAAGGGATTAATCTAATTTAGAAAAGGACTCAACAAAAATATTACTATATTTGATTGGTGTAAAAACAAAACTAAAGATTATTGCTCTTTGTAAAAGGTCAAATTTGATATAAATGAAGTCATTTCTAAAAGAAACTTGCCACGTATCATCTTATGAATGTTGTAAAGTAACATGGTTCTTTGCTAATCTAACATAGAAACTCAATTTCAACACATGAGCACCAAATCAAACCTTGACATGTGATATTATTAGAATTCCATTGCTCTTTTGTTATTTATGATGCCCATTGAAGAAAGGAAGTTTCAATGACACTTTTTTTGCTTGAGGGACCTTTGGTAGTAGAAAGTTGTCCCTCAAATGGATTTGGGAATCCATAATGACTTGTTCTTGGGATAACTAATTTCTTGTATTTAAAAGAAGCATGCAATGGAACAATTGAACTTGAACACAACACAAAGTAGAAGCTACAAATTAAGGATATAGAAATGAACCAATTACATGTGCCCATGTATAAAGTAGTTTCCAATGGAACTTATCATTTTTTAAAAATTGTAATGCTTTTTTTGACAAAACTTTGCTTCACATTCAATAGTTTTTTCACAATTCTAAACAAAAGCATTCAACTATTATGACTTCAAAAGTGATAATAAGATTTTTTTCAATTTCTATTTCAATGTGGGCATCTTAGTAGTTTTATTTTTGAAATTTTTCTTCATTTTTTAATTTTATTCGATGAATTATGACCTCATTTTATATATTTTTTTGTATGACCTAAAAATTTCATGGCTAAGTTGAGCCTTTTACATTTAGTACATTTGTAAATATAAAGTTATATATTTTAGACTATGTAGTTTGAAATCTTAACCTATCATAAACTTTGAAGTCTATATGACTCTTAGATGTTTGAAAATAATATATTAGCTAAATTAGTTCCAAACTAAAGGTTTTTTGTAGAATTCAATGTAAAAAATATATAATTAAAAGACTTACCATTGGTTGGAAGTTAGAACATCAAGTTTAAACCTCATTTCTTAAAGTTCAAATGTGCCTACAAGCATTCTTGCTCCCAAGCATTCTTGCTCCCAAACATTCAAAACAACTTAGATAGCCATGAAAATGTGACCACAATAACTAGACTTATAGAGGAACATAATCAAACAAATTTTATTGAAAACAAACATCAAATGAAGGAGGTACAAGCCTCCAATGCGAGCATTCCATTATGAACTCCAAATAAAGAGCTTATTGTCCGAGTTGGTGCATCTTTCTCGTAGTTGGCGAATTGTGTGCGTGGAATGAGAAACTTGTGATGTGGTGTTAGGGCCGGTTTCTATTGATGGCTTGGAAGTCTAGGAGCTAGAAGGGGTCCAAAGAAAAAAACCGACAATAAAAATTGAAATGAGGCCGGATAGATAGGACTTGGTGCACCTCTAGCGAGAAACTTTCCAATAGGTGTATGAGCAAGCTTGTTCTTTGAACAAAACTGAAAAGTTTTTTGTTTTTTTAAGAAGAATAGGTCCTCTGGTTGCCTGTCCAAGCCCCCACATTTGTAAATCCTTTCTTCGTGAGCTGGAGGCTAGAAGGCCAAGTAGAGGGCCAATTGGATGTCCAAGTTGCAATGGCAAGCACCTAGATGAGTATGAGCTTGGACATCTAGGCCCCAATAGAAACCACCTCTTACCTATTTCATTTAGTGATCCAATTGGATTGCTACATGTGCTTGATTTGTACCGAGAGAGTTCATTGGGCATGTCTTGCTAGATTATAAGTTATTGGACCATCTTGGCCTATGTTTGATTGGATTAAGGTATATTTGCCTATGATAGGCAAGTTAACTAGTTTTTCGTGTTTGAAAATTAAAAAAAAATTTCATATAAAGATAAACATGAGAACTAGAAAGAGCAATTGAAATTTCATTTTTTTGGCAAAGTATAAATTTGTTAAGGATTTTTGAAGTATACAATCCAAATGGTTCAAAACAATTTCTAGAACACCTCTAAACCATCAAAAGGAATGCCCATAATGGTCATTAGATTACCTAAAGCAATCCCAATATTTCCTAATATGATTGCAAAGTTTTTTAACATGGACAAAACATAATGGAATAGAAAACTTTGTTCTTATAATGACTTTACATTGGAAAGGTGGAAGTTCCTAAAGTAGTCTTTAATAACTCCATCACCATCATACAAAGCATTTAATTTGGCCATTATTCTTCCTAATGAAGTTCTAATCTCATTAATTAGAAAAAAATTACCATGGATTAATAGAAAATTGTAATGGGTCATTTTGTAGATGTCTACAGTAGAGAGTTAACCTATCATGGATTGGTTTACCTTAGGCTCTTCGCATTGCCCACTATCGTATATATACTACAATAACAATTCCAATAATTGGACCACTCACCTCACATTGAATTGTTTAATGAATAAGAGAAAATGTTCAGTGACTATAGAAAATAAGAATCACATTAAACTATTCGGTGAAGGGCAAATGACATTTTCTTGTAGTAGTTGCAAGCTAATGTGAACTCAAATTAACAACTTTAAAAAAAAAAACCCTTCAGTTTCTTGTTGTATTTGGGAGCCAACTCCATTAGTATTTTGCATTTTCAATATGGTAAGATTTTAGTAGTACCTACACAATCATTAAGGAACTAGTGTTAAAGTTGTATGTGATTGGTCATTGACATATTTGGCATGCCTACAATAAGTGACTTGGGATAGTCAAGCACTTTGAGTTGAATCAATGTGGGGCAAGTAACAATGAAGCACAACAAAGAATCCCCTAAGTTAATTGTATCATCATATGGATGGAGATAGAGAGTATTTTGAGAAGGTTGGAAATTGCACGCTAGAGTGGTTTGCAAGTTTTTTCCAATTCATGGACATTGAGGTAGAGTATACGATGTGTATATTAATTTCAGCATTCTATAGAATATATTGTAGATGATTGAGTGCTTTTTGGTGAATCCCTATACTGCAATCTAGGCATGTGAATAGATTGCTAGGGAAGAGAGCCAATTTTGTCAAGATCAATTTTTGCTGATCACTCTATCACTAAGTGTATCGAAACAATATCTTAAACAATTTCAAAGTGAGAGATTGTAGATCACTTCATGTGACAATACACTACCTTATTTTTAAGTCTATATAGAAGATTGCATGAAGGCCTAGTGGTTTTACTATTCTCTACACCATAGGCTGTGTTGGTCTGAACGGTTCGATGGTTGCTATCGAAATGTTTTCTCGCTCCGTTGCTTCTTGCTTCTTCCTTGAGTTCAAGGATGCGTCTCGCATTTGCCTTGGATGTGGGAAGCGCGAGAGCTCGCTTTGGCCGCCCTCAGAACAAGGCTTCTCTCCCAGTTGGGGAGCCGTGCAAACAGGTTGAATCATCCTGTAAACATGCCGGCCAACCTAATGTCTGGTCCGAATGCGGTGCAAGTATCTGAAGGTCGCAGGGACACAATTACACCCCTCGGCCTCACGACACTTCCAATCGTGTCTCGCGACGTGACAGACTGTTTCTCGTCTTTGAGCGAGCTCCTGAGGATTGCTTCTGCTGCGCTGTAGTGGGTTTTGTGAAGGCATTCCCATTCGCTGCTCTTGAACCATGATTCATGGGGTTGTAGCCTTGTAGGGTGAGTCGTTCAAAGCACAGGGAAGTCGGAACTTATATTTCCTCAGGACATCGGCGGTCGTCAATGGCGTTGACCTGGCCTCCTTTGAGTCGGTAGAGCTGCCGGCTTAGAGCTCTCGAGGCAACAAGCACCGGTGGTCTAGTGGTAGAATAGTACCCTGCCACGGTACAGACCCGGGTTCGATTCCCGGCCGGTGCAAGACTTTCTTTTGCTTGGGTCCCTTTCTTTGTTCGAAGAAGTTCACGCCATCTGAAAAAGAATCAAGTGAACTTCTTTCAGTTGGTCCCTCCCTCCGCCAGAAACTTACGGATCTTATTCTTTCATTTTGCCCGCAGAAACTCTTCCAACCTATTTCACTTTGCAACAGAGGTTCTTTACATTACACTTGCAGCCACAACTTCCTCACATTGCAATTCTCTGCACATTCTTCACGTTTCGATTTGCAGCTGAAACGTCATTCTACCTCTCGGTTTGTCAGTCTCACAGTGATGCACGACTCTAGGAACAATGCCGACGTTACCTTGCAGCTGATAGCGCTTCTGGGAGACACCTTAGCGCGGGTGCAAGCGGCTCACGCCAAGGAGGAATACGCGCTTTCACAGATTGTTGCGTCTCTGAAATTCGTCAACCACACCGTTGATTCTTGGTGCGCCTCTCCATCCCCGCCTCCATCATCCCAGCGAATTTCCCTCAATTGCACCGCTAAATGTTGAGCTAGTTGTCTTTCGAATTTTCATGGGCTCACTGAAATTGGGCGATTGTAGGGTAAATTCGAGTCAAGAAGAAGACGAATCATCGCAATGTAAGCCACAGCGCTCCACTTTGCGTCTCTTTCCATAATGTTGAACTCAGATTTGATGCAGTCATTTTGAATTGGAGACTTTGTTGAGGGTTTTACGATGAGAGTGCATGTTACTACCTCGCAGTCCATGCTTACGAGTCGGACCTGTCTGGTGTGTCGAAATCTATCGACGCGGTCTTGGGAGCAGCCCGGCTGGTGCGGGGGAGCTCGAAGCATGCAAATCCCAAGGTGCTCTTCTGGAAATCGAGTTCTTTGTTGAATCCATCGAATTAGTGAATCTATGATTGTTGATTGATTTTTCTTGTTCGGAGAACCTGAAGCTGGAATGGGGTAATGTAATGTTATGTAATGCGCAGGGACCAGCACCCCAAACAATGCGATTGCGCACAAATCCAAAGTAGAAGATGAAGAAGACTTTGCAACGATTCTCGCGAGCATTGCTCATAAGACCGACGAAGACCTAAAATCCTCCTATGAAGATAGGCTGTTTGTTTGTTTGTTTGTTTGGATGTTTGTTACGTTGAGATCTCCCGGACCGCGAGTCCCCCGGATGCGTGTTTGGTACCGTCGGAAAGCCCTCGGCGAGGAGGGGTGCACGGGCTTTGATTCATGGTGTTCCAACCTATGGCATGAAAGTTATTGAATTTTGAAGTTTCTATATGTTATGTTGAGATCTCTCGGACCGTGAGTCCCCGGGTGCGTGTTTGGTACCGTTGAAAAGCCCTTGGCGAGGAGGGGTGCACGGGCTTTGATTCATAGTGTTCCAACCTACGGCATGAAAGTTATTGAATTTTGAAGTTTCTATACATTAAAAAAATTAGAAAATTATTTATTCTGTTGTTTTTCTTTTCTTTTAGACCGTGGCAACGGCACGGGCCACCCTAGTCACCTTCTATATACTAACTCTATACCCCTATTATTCCTATTAATTAATATTGTGCTCAACTCTGCAACTTAAGCTTCACTCTTTAGTTTTCTTCTTTCAGAGGTATTAATTTTTCCTGTAAGAAAAGGAGAATTAATTTTGAACTATTTAAACAACTAAAGTTGAACATGAAACTCCAATGCAATATGGGCACAAAAATTGCTTCTCTTTGTCCAAAGTGTTTTAGTATGTACATCTTTTGCTAAAAGAAGATCAAACTCTTGAATAAGGTAAGTACACCTATTATAGACACTCTAAAATTTGTTGACTTCATTGCTCCCCATCTTATTTGTTTTGATTATGAAATCTAGATGCCATTTTATATTATGTCTTGCAATTATTCTAATGTCACAAGTAGGTATTCCTAACTTAGCTTATGTAATGTCAGTGTGGCGTGCCACAATGAGTAGAGCTTTGCCGTTGTTGCACACTAAGCAATGAGCCAACCGAAAGCACATGTACACACTTGAATTGCTTAGTACATTGCCAATCCTACATCCACCCGCAACAATCATCCAACAATTTCATAATGATCATCTATTATATACAATATTCCTCAATCACAAATCATTGCCTTTGCATTCACTTTCCCCTTATCATTTCTAATGTATTTCAAAAATTGGTTAAACTAATCTTCTTGCACTAGAACCATTTGATAGTGATGTTGTAGCGCCTATTGAAAACAACACTTCTGCATGGAACTGGCTATGAAAAGATCCGGTGCTAGCATCCTCTTATACAAACTAACTACTCAATAATTCAAAAGATATTTGCAAAGAAATTTAGAAGAAATTGTAAAATTTTTAACCCTTCAAGTTGGAGTTTTGAAAACAACTAAAATAGTTGATTTTTAACCTGTACTTGTGATTAAACAAATGCATACTATTGGAGTGCCAAGTCACTTAGGATTAGAGAAGGATGACCAACAATACCTCCTACTAGATTGAGATGACGAATTGAGGAAGAAAAATTGGACAAGCACCAACTGGAGATGGCAATAGAAGATGTTTTTGTGGATGGAGTGCATCAATCGCATTGTTGCCAAAGGTTGCTACAGTCACAACTTAATTTTGTTACAATAATATTTGGTCTACTTTCAATTTTATCATGTGCAATGGTTCAACTAGGTCACATTCTCAATAGCATTGGTTTGAGTACTTTACCAAGTCTTGTGCAAATTTGTGAACTTCTCACAACTTCAAGCTACATTAGATTGCATAGGTCAAAGCAATAGGCTTAAAATTGGAACCAACATCATGTGCAACAAGGATTGACATAACAAGCTTAAAATGACACCTAACTCATTTGAGAAAATAAGTGCCCAATCTTCCTCAAAGAGATAGCTTGAACTCATGTTAAGATAGCAACACCTTAAAGCAACAAGTACCTAAAATGAAGACCTACTTGTTGCCTTGTTGCAAATCAAATCTGCATATAAAACTACCAACTCTCCTACTTGGAACTTAGAGTAGATTAACAAAGTGGCTTTTCATGAGTGCCTCTATTCATGCATCACTCTTTGGTGCTTCAAGGTTTCAAATGAATCTAGGACCCAGTGTAGGGGTCTATGAAGCATTGCTTTTGAAAATTTATAATATATTCTCCAAGAAGCAAGAAACTTCAAATTCTACTTACAACATCCTTCACTATAGTTTGTTAATCTATTTTAACATAAATCTCACTATGTGACCACACAAAAGACATTGGAACTCTTATATTGTTGCTTTAAGGTGCTCCTACCTTCTATCAAATATTTGTAGCATGCCACATGGAAGTCATCCTCTTCATAAACAAAACTAGGGAAAGTGAAAATAAGTGGTGATTCACAAACCAAGGTGTAGTATTTCTTGTCAGCTAGGGCGATCTAAATTGCCATTCAGAAACAGACCTGGAGATGGGAGTAGAGCGTTGGCAAGACTTGCATCTCATGCTCCATCATAATCCCCTTGGCTTGCGTGCCTACATCACAATGCAAAATTCAACCCACATTCAAAATCGTTACTTATTCCTGACGCCGTAATCGTATGCCAGATCAATTGCAAGGAATGTTGGTTCAGAGATGGACCTAAAACTCTCCAGCACACCCTTGCAGGAAGCCACGAAGAACCCTCAGTTGATTCCTCCTCATTGCCGACGTGGTGACGATCCCGCTTAACTGCTTTAGAGATTGGCATGAGAGGAGAGAGAAGTTCGGAATGAAGACGTCGCTGGTCAATCAGCTTGCAGAGCGCCTGCAACTCCTCCACATTCTTGTGCACTCTGTGCCGTGCTGCCTCAACCTGCTTCACTGTTGGTGCCGTGCTTGAACCATCATCTTCGGAGGTCATCTCAATCAGATCGCCATCAGGGGCATCCCCAACCTGCAGGAGCCTCAAATGAACGCAAAATGGATATCTAACCCCTAAAATCTGAAAATTTGAAGCACCCGTAAACAAAGGGTTAAGGTACCTTTGTCTCCGAAACAGCCGGACTTCCATGAATTGTCCACAGCGAGTCCAAGAACCTCCTTGCGGGACTCGAAGCCTCCACAAGTTTTTCATGTTTTTGTTCCGTGACAACGTGAAATGATCTTCGCGTGTTCCTCTCCATCCATCTCAGCAACGTTTCATGCGCAGCTGAAAACGAGCAGTGACGATCTGCATCTTCTAGGACACAATTAGGTCTTACAGAGGACACAATTTTGATGCAAAATCACTTTATAGAATTTGCATACTGTGTCTTGATTTCAAACCTCAAACAGAGCAACTCTAAAGCATTCATACTTTGCGGATCTAAAACTAAACCCTGGGGAGAGTAAGGGACGAAAGAATACGGTTTTGAAAAATCCAAATTGATTGATGATATTACCAAATATTAAATATTCAGATTTCGAAATTACATATCACCGGAATCAGTGAACGACACTGCACCCATTTGTCGTAAATTAAATAAAATTGGATGAGAGAAAGCCTCTAAGTAATTTTTTCAAAACTGCTATTAAATGCAGGAAGTCAATGACGGCTTCTTAGACTCATAATCGACAACATGTCATTCTAGGGAATACCTTCCCTCATCTGCATACGGTACCCACCTCCAAAATCTGAACTGACGGTCTTCGTCGGTCTCATGAGCAATGCTCGCGAGAATCTTTCCAAAGTCTTCATCTTCTGCTCGGCTACTTTGGATTTGTGCGCGATCGCATTATCTGGGGTGCTGGTAGCTCCCTGTGCAGTACATTATCGCATTCCAGCTTTAGGTTCTCCAAGCAAGAAAATCAATCCACAATCATAGCTTCATTAATTCGATGGATTCAACAAAGAACTCGATTTCTAGAAGAGCACCTTGGGATTTGCATGCTTCGAGCTCCCCCGCACAAGCCGGGTTGCTCCCAAGACCGCGTCGATAGATTTCGACACACCAGACAGGTCCGACTCGTAAGCATGGACTGCGAGGTATTAAAATGCACTCTCATCATAAAACCCTCAACAAAGTCTCCAATTCAAAATGACTGCATCAAATCTGAGTTCAACATTATGGAAAGAGACGCAAAGTGGAGCGCTGTGGCTTACATTGCGATGATTCGTCTTCTTCTTGACTCGAATTTACCCTACAATCACCCAATTTCAGCTCATGAAAATTCGAAAGATACCGAGCTTAATATTCAGCGGTGCAATTGAGAGAAATTCGCTGAGATGATGGAGGCGGGGATGGAGAGGCGCACCAAGAATCGACGGTGTGGTTGACGAATTTCAGAGACGCAACAATCTGTGAAAGCGCGTATTCCTCCTTGGCGTGAGCGGCTTGCACCCGCGCTAAGGTGTCTCCCAGAAGCGCTATCAGCTGCAAGGTAACGTCGGCATTGTTCCTAGAGTCGTGCATCACTGTGAGACTGACAAACCGAGAGGGAGAATGACATTACAGCTGCAAATCGAAACGTGAAGAATGTGCAGAGAATTGCAATGTGAGGAAGTTGTGGCTGCAAGTGTAATGTAAAGAACCTCTGTTGCAAAGTGAAATAGGTTGGAAGAGTTTCTGCGGGCAAAATGAAAGAATAAGATCCGTAAGTTTCTGGCGGAGGGAGGGACCAAGACCAACCAGTGATTTTTTTTTCAATATAAGGAAATCTGGATTAGGGCTCCAAGTGAGTTGTAAGTGATTGAGGTTAGGCGCTCTAGAAATAAAATTTGGTGCAAAATTTGGCTCCAAGTTAAGAATGAATGTGAGTAATATGGCACCAAAGCTAAACCTGAGGAAATATTTCTTGGCAATTTCGCAAAATAGGGTGACAAAGTTTGGAAGAGTGGTGCAAAATGAATTAGGAAGACTGCAACTTACAAATAGAAAAATTCCATTTTTTGATTACATGGCAACATCAAAATGAAATTGCCACAACTCTAAAGTTTGAAATGATCTCTACAACAAAAATGCAACCTCAAAGATTGCAATTTCTAGGAAAAGTCAAGCAAAATCCATTTCTAATTTCTTACCAATAGACAAAAGAAACATAGTGATATGACACATGTGGCTACAATCTCTATTAGTCTTAACAAAATTGGTGTAATTTAGGCTATGCCAAATGAAAAGTTGTTGAATCAACCACTCTACAGGTGGCGATAAGGTTGCATACTTCAAGAGTCATTATGGAGGGAGTGGCTACAAGGGTGTGATCAAAAATTTGAATCTGGCTTTTTTAACTTTTTTATCACCAAATTTTTCTAAAGGCTTGGTGCAAGAGATAAATTTTTGGTGCTTTTAGGCTGTTTATCGCCTAAAAAAAAACCCTGGGACCAACTGAAAGAAGTTCACTTGAATTCTTTTTCAGATGGCGTGAACTTCTTCGAATAAAATAAAGGACCCAAGCAAAAGAAAGATCTGCACCGGCCGGGAATCGAACCCGGGTCTGTACCGTGGCAGGGTACTATTCTACCACTAGACCACCGGTGCCTGCTGCCTGGAGAGCCCTAAGCCGGCAGCTCTACCGACGCTAAGGTGGCCAGGTCAACGCCATAGATGACCTGAGGAAACATAAGTTCCGACTTCGCCTGTGCGTTGAACGACTCACCCTACAAGGCTACAACCCCATGAATCATGGTTCAAGAGCAGCGAATGGGAATGCCTTCACAAAACCCACTAAGCTTACAGCGCAGCAGAAACACAGAAAATACAAGCAATCCTCAGGAGCTCGCTCAAAGACGAGAAACAGTCTGTCACGTCGCGAGAGACACGATTGGAAGTGTCGTGAGGCCGAGGGGAGTACTGTAATTGTGTCCCTGCGACTTTCAGATACTTGCACCGCATTCGGACCAGACAGGTTGGCCGGCATGTTTACAGGATGATTCAACCTGTTTGCACGGCTCCCCAACTGGGAGAGAAGCCTTGTTCTGAGGGCGGCCAAAGCGAGCTCTCGCGCTTCCCACATCAAAGGCAAATGCGCGACACATCCTTGAACTCAAGTAAGAAGCAACAAGCAACGGAGCGAGAAAACATCTCGATAGCAACCATCGAACTGTTCAGACCAACACAAACTATAGTTTGTGCTAAAGTAGAGAATAGTAAAATCATTAGGACAACCTGAAAATAAGGTAGTTCATTGTCACATAAAGTGGTCTACAATCTCCCACTTTGAAATTATATAAGTAACTATGTGATACATTGATTAGAGAAAATTGATCTTGACAAATTTGGCTCTCTTACCTAGCAACCTATCCACATGCCTAGTTTACAATATAAGGATTCACCAAAAAGCACTCTTCTACAATATATCTTTCCTATAGAACGCTGAAATCAGTACACACTACATACTCTACCTCAATATCCTTGACTTGGAAAAAATTTCAACCACTAATTTGTAGCCTATATCCTTCTTAAAATGCTCTCTAATTCCATCCACATGATGGTGCAACTAGGGATCTTTGAAGCAAGTTGGCTATTGCCATTCTTTGTTGTGCTTCATTGTCACCTTGCCCTACATTCATTCAACTTCAAGTGCTTGACTATCCAAAGTCACTTATTATAGACATGCCAAACATGCCAATGACCAATCATATACAACTTTACACTAGTTTCTTATTGTGTAGATACTACTAATATTTTACCATATTGGATACACAAGATACTCATAAAGTTGGCTCCCACATACTACAAAAAATTCAAGGCTTTTCAAAAAAGGATTGTTAATTTGAGTTCACATTGGCTTGTAGATGCTACAAGAAAACATCATTTGCCCTTCACCAAACAGTTCAATGTGATTCTTATTTTCTACATAGACTGGACATTTTCTCTTATTCATTAGAGAATTCAAAGGTAAGGTGAACCAGAATGAATATCACTATGTAACCTAGCGAGACATGCCCCATGAACTCTCTCGACACAAATCACGCACATGTAGCAATCCAACTGGATCACTAAACGAAACAGGTAACACCGCATCACAAGTTACTCATTCCACGCACACAATTCGCCAACTACGAGAAAGATGCCCCAGCTCGGCCGACGAGCTCTTTATTTGGAATGAGTCCAAATCTGATCAGGTTCATAATGGGATGCAAGCACTGGGTTCAAGAGTCCTCTCCCTCGTCAAGCCTGTTTCTGCCAAACCAGATCAAAGTGCCGAACCTGCTTCCAGCGGAATGCTGACGTCCAGCTGAGAAACACACAAGTAGAGCAACCAACTACACCTGTTTACGAAACGGCAATCTACACCTAGAGTTGGCCAACAGTAAGCAACTCATCAACCAACGTCGTCAGATCGTCAATTTCCGTATGCAATCGAACTTGCAGATTCGTGATAAAAGTGTACCCGCAGCTCGAAAAAAAAATCTCAAAATCCTCTGCAACAAGTACACCATATGCTATTAGCCATGAGTATCATAAGCATAGTCAGAAAGCAATGAATTGATCAAATTGAAAACCTCTACACGAAAAAATAAATGTGTTTTGTATGCACTTCTTGTAATTCAGGAGAGAGAGCCATTTTGTACCTGGATTGTCTGGCTGTTATCCATTTCAGCTTCGCCCTAAATGCCTTTTTCGCGACTCGTTTGTCACGCTCCTTTCGTGCCAATACCTTGAGTTCCGACGGTTTCCTGTAATATTGTCGCTCCCGTAGCAGCTTGATACCGTTATCATCCTTCAACCTCCTCTTCATTTTCCGAATCGCTCTCTCTAAGTCATCGTGGGTAACGTCTACCATCACATTGCGCACTTGCTGGGTTCCAGCACCCCACATACTACCGACGAAGCCCGTCCTCTGTCCCCAAAGGCCTTGCGAAATGCCTGTGGGGTTGGAAATTGCAGGTGTGGAGCTTCCCAAGCTATTTGTGGAGTTAGAAATTGCACGCGTCGCTGCTGGCCACAACAAGGTTCTCACCGACTGGCGCGCCACTCCCCCAAGCTTCGCAAGAAACGACATCGCACCAAAAAAGACCTAAAATTCAGGATCAATCAACAACTTTCACAGTATACTGGGAAAATAAACCAGAAGCTCGGAAACTGCTCTTGCAAGGAAAGCGCTTCACAGTCGAAAACCTCGGTGCCGCTTCAGATTCTTCACACTTCGGCGACACCGACGAGTGCGCACTCCGAAATTCCTAAACCCTAAACCTAACCTGAAACCTGAATGGCACCTTGCCGTGAAGCTTTGTCCTCACAGGGGAGATCCACTCTTCATTGTATTTAGTGTGGCTTCCCAAATAGTGTTACTTGTAGAAACATTGAGAGCTTTTACCATCAATTACTCCCTCTATTCCACTAAAAAGCTCCAAATCAAGCAAAATCTTTGTTTCACTAAAAACCTCCGTTTTTTTATATTGACCATTTAGTAAGAGTTTTTTGTATTGAATGACCTTATAGGGGCAACTGAAACATTGTGGGAGCATACCTTTAGACTTGCAAACTTGGCTTTGTTCAATTAAAGCTCATTGCATTGTATGAATTGCTCCTTCAAGCACTAGTGTTGACAATGCGTTTAGTGACCACTTCATTGCTATGTAAATTTGATTATAAAATCAACTAGGTTTTCTTATTGTGAATATTTAAATTAAGAAACATGTTTTAGAATCCTAGTGCTGCCACCACTTTTTAAATAATTTAAAATGATAGAACTGGTAGCATTTAGAAACTATGCTCAAAAATCATACTTTGCACATAGATTTTGAATATCTAAATGATAATACCTAAACTAAACATTTTGCGTAGATCTAAGGGATGGGCTTATTGTTCTTAAATGCATGTATTGCTAGCACTATGACTAAAAATATAGTTAATTTCTCAAGGAGAAATTTTTTGGAGTTTTTTAGTGGAATAGAGGGAGTACTATATAGTGCCTTCCCAAAAGTATTGAAATTTTTTTAAAAATTATTGTAAAAAGAATTATTAGAAAAAATTTGTATTCTTAGCATGTGCCAAAACTTATTTTGGAAAAAGATAATATTTGATAGAGATATATCAACATATCCTCATATTTATAGTATAGATTTTGGATTAAAAAAACAAGTTAAAAAATTGAGTTGAAAACTTAATAAAAACAACTTGGTTCTCTGAGATTGAAGGAAAAACTAAATTATTTATAGTGATTAACCCCTAAAGGACCGCAACTATATTTCCACAAAAACTACTCCAAAACTGTAATTTCTAGGACAGCTACCAAATTTCACAAAAAAAAACATTTTTTGACATATGTAACCATAGGATCTTTTAGTGAACTAGTTTGGGAAGATGTAGAAAAAATTTCAGAAATTTCCACCATGTAGATTGCAAGATATTAGTGTTTGAAGTTACAAAAATCATTTTTTTTCCACTGCAAAAATGTGGGCAGCTGCACTTCAAAAGGCCACATTTGTATGAAAAAATGTCCAAAATGGTTGAAACTCTTTGGATTCATTCTCCAATTCAAGTTGGCTACATGCTTGAAAATTTTCATATCATTTGGAATTGTACAACATGTACAAAAAAAATAGTAAGTAGAAAGAAGTAGAGAATGATTCAAAATACAAAAATGGTAACAGTTTATTTATTGAATTGAAAAATGCCAATCCCAATGGTTCAAATGTCGTAATAAACAACCTAAACCCAATGTTTTTATTTTTTTTCAAAAATATTGAAAATTGAGTATAATAAAGGACTTCAAAGTTTATTTTAGAGAAGAGAATCCATAACTACCCTCAAACTAAAATTCTTCATAACTTTTGACTCATTAATCCAAATGGAATGATTCAAAGCTTTCCATGTATATATAAATCTATAAAACCAATTTCAAATTTTTATTTTCAAAAAAAGTGATTTTTTCTGATCTGCCCGATTTGAGAAACAAACAACATTTTATGCAATAACTTTTCAAGTATGTAGTCAAAAGTCACGAAAATTGTTGGGCTTTGAAGATACTCCTTGTCCACACCTTCTATTAAAGTTTAGTTCCAAAATATGGAAATCTCTAGCCACACGTACCTGCCCCAAATCGCTATGTTGCCAAAAAAGGCATGTTGGTCCTTTAGGGATTAAAATGGTTTACAAGTACACTAATTCAAATGAAGTGATTAATTTAACAAGTAAATTAAACCTTGAGCACCTTTTCTTCCATGAAAATTGTGAAAATTCACTAATACAATGGGTCTAAAATATATTTTTTCTAAGAAAATGCTATGATTGCCTACAAAATAGCAAATGTTTCATAACTATTACAATACAAATTTAAATCATAAAAAAATTTCTATATATAGACAAAATTGAATCTATTAAATTTTAAATTTTAAAATCTGAAATTTTCTAATGTTTTTTTGCTATCCAAGTTTGATTGTTTTGACCTTTGCATGGTATGACTTTTGATTCCAAGCACTAATTTATATAAATGTTATATTTTCATGAAGCTATCTACTTTTCTATCTTGAAAAATTTCAAAAAATCATGCCAATGAATGAGACTATAGGGACCGAATCCAACCTTCAATTGCCTTCCAATGAGACACTTGGAAATTTAGAGATTATAAGGTTAACCAAAATAAAATGAATCAAAGATTTTTATTAAACATCTATTAATTCATCCAATGAAATAGAAAAATGAAGAAAATTTTCAAAAGTAAAATTACTAAGATGCCCACACTAAAATGAAAATGAAATTTTTTTTATTATGATTTTTGGAATAATTACCTTTTCAATGTTTTTGTTTTGAATTGTGAAGAAACTATTGAATGTGAAGTAAAGTTTTGTCAAAAAAATCATCATAGAGTACAATATTTAAAAATGATTAGTTCCATTGGAATCTACTTTATACATGGGCACATGTAACTAGTTCATCTCTATAACCTTAATTTGTAGCTTCTACTTTGTGTTTGTGTTTAAGTTCTTGTTCTTTGGCATGCTTATTTTGGATACAAAAAAGTGAGCTATTCTAAAGACAAGTGGCATTATGGATTCCCACATCCATTTGAGGGACAATTTCTTACTACCAAAGGTCTTTCAAGCAAGAAATGGGCCATTGAAACTTCCTTCCTTCAATGGGCATCATGAATAGTAGGAAGAGTAGTGGAATCCTAGTAATGCCGTATGCAAATGTTTGATTCAACTTATGTGTTGAAAGTGAATTTCCATGTGACATTAGCAAGGGGTCATGTCACTTTACAACATTCACAAGAAAACATGTGGCAAGTTTTTTTATTGGATTGACTTACTTTAAATCAAATCTCACCTTTCACAAGTAGCAATAATCTATAGTTTTGTTCCTATACCAATCAAATTTAGTAATATATTTGTTGATCCTTATTTAGATTAATGCTCCAAAGGATGCTATGAACTAGAGTGGTTCAACAAATGACTTCACTTAATAGTATAGAATGGAAATTATGATTTTTTCATCCAATTTATTTATTTGAAGGACACTTGAATACATTTTCAATGAATAGTATCAAGAAGTCCATCTTTATGGTCTTATTTGACTTTTCTAAAGAAGAAAGTACTCAAGGAGCAATTAACCTCCCTTATAATGTATTTTGGTCATTTCTTGCTATTTTCACTTGATGTAAATTCCAACCATAGAAATGATGTTTTTTGAACATCAATTTAACTACCCTAATAAAATGAAGATTATCCAATGTAGTTTTTTGTGTACTTGAAAATTTTGAAAAATTCATAAACTTCAATATTTTATAGCTATATGAACCTTGGGCCTACAACCATGGTTTAGTGGTTTCTTAATTTTAGAATGACATGATAACTTTGATTTGTTCCACAATGTTTTGCACTAAAACATACATTTATAGTTGAAATTTCATATTTTTCTTTTTATCTTACAACATTCTTAGTATTTTCAAATTTACCCAAAAAAATTGAAAACTTGTAATATACACAAGAAATCATCTCTATTAAACAAATTTAAAGATTTTCATTCATATCCAGTTGCAAAATGGCAACAAACAAAACAATGACAGTTGAGGCTTGAAATTTGTGGTAATAGGACCCGTCCTTACAGGGCAGCCACCCACGGAGATGTCAACTAACTAACCCCCGTTCACACCTTCACCCCATCCCAAACCCTAACCCCGTTCCCACTGTCGCCCTCCAATAATGCCGACCACCCTTCCTTCGGTTCGTCTTCCTCCCAGTCCATAGCTGCAATTCCTCGCTTACCCGCAAGCTCCGCTGAATCCGCCCTGCTCAGCCTGGCATCGACACTACTCGCACCGATCCTCTCAATCAGACCCTTGTCGTCGGTGTCTGCGTCCCACTCCTAGTATGGCCGATGAAAAAATGCATGATTCTGTAATCACAGTGCTAGTAATGCACTCGTGAACACAATTTAGGGCTGATGTTTTTCCTCCGCGAGCTGGTTTGTGTTCACCAACATGAGAAGACAAAGCTTTTCCTTCACGGATTGGAAGCACAGCACGGGAAAGAACATCGAGGAGCGAGTTTGGTTGAGGGTGTGGTATTCGGGACGAAGAGATCCGTGAATATTGGGAGCTCGTGATTTGTATTCAAGGTGGTTGGCGTGTTCGTCGAGGTTGAGCACTGGCGGAATCTGTTGCCGGATCGAAAGGACCTGGATCGAGTTTTAGGGCATTTTAGGGTTTGGTGGGATATTGGATTGTTTGCTGGATTTTGACAATGTAGGATTGCGATGAGGTGGTGGAGTTTTTTTACGGCCATCGGACTTCAGAATGGAGAGTTTATTAAATGGTATTTTAGTTTGCGGAGGAAACAGTAGGTGAAGAGGAGGTTAAGGTAGTGAATGGACTGGGATGCGATCGTGTGATGCTGGTTTGGAGAAGAGAGGCGTAGCAGGATGTGGCCGGGAATGGAGTCGTTTCCCTTTCTGGGACGAAGGGCGAAGGCTCTCACGGATGGTCAGGAATCTGGGTTGGGATCTCCGAGGTCTAAGATTCGCAACGCGGCGCCGTCTGTGAAGGTGGCGTTGGAGAGGAAAGTGTACAGACCGGGCGACACGGTGGTGGCGACCATCGAAATCGGGAATGAGGTGAAGGTGGGTATGGTGCGTGACGTGTCGGCCGACGCCGTGTTGATGGAGGATTTGTCCGTGGAAGTGCGTGGGATCGAGAAACTGGACCCGCAGTGGCTTCTCACTCCGAGACCGCCGACGGCGAAGCAACGACGAGGTTCCATCTCTTTGTTGATCAATCTTATCCGTAGAGAATGTGTGCAATTTTCATTTTCTTTCGTTGTGGATCGGCTCCGGAATGTCGGTGCCACTGCAATGCTGGTTGTGCACGGGCGCCAGCCATTTTGATGTTTGAGGAAGTTCCAGGGTTTGTTAGTGTGATGGGATTATGTGCACCGATTCCGAGTTATGAGATGGCGTTGTCCTTGCAAGAATGCTGATGAGGTCGACACTAAAACGTGTGCATGGTAATTGACAATGCCTTTGCGTGGTATGCCGAAGAAAGAGTGGACGAGGTGGATATGATAAATTCAATCATTAAGTTTCCTTAGACCCACCGGGTAGACAGCATTGGCACAGTGGAAGAATGAGAAGATCTAGGGTAACCTGAATGGGTCAATTCTGAAAAACATCGTATCTGGAAGGTAGTGGTTCCTGTTGGAGCATGGTGAAAGGAGCCTGACTGGGAACGTGGTATTTGATCCTGTTTTGCAGGAGAGAGAGTGATTCTGAAGTCTCCTTCGTCTGTTATTGTCTCAGACGTCCTCCTCTATCCTGGGTCAACCAGCACTTGTGAGTGCCATTCCCGTTCCGTTGTATTGGAGATCTTCCACGTGAATGGTAGCTGTACTGGAGAGTGGAAGTATTGTGTCCTTGTTTTTCGTTCTGCCATGGAGTATTGGTTTCTTTGTTGGTGAGATAATTATGTGCTTTTTCTCAACTGTATGCGTTTGCGTTGGTCAGATATGGTGCGCACGACCCTTCCAACGGTCTTGCCACCAACCTTTCGAGGTACTGCAGTGCGGTACTTTTACTACATGACTGCCGCAGTTCGTTGGTCTCGTTCTGCTGCGGAAAATGGACACGGTCCTTCACCAGCCGCAACACCCAACTCGGAGCGACTGGTAAGAGTGTTCCTTCTGAAGGCTGCCCAGTTTGAGGGATTTTATGTACATCTCCCTAGTTTCAATTGCTCGCTCTTTCCACATTCTGGAGCTGAGATTCCTGCGTCCTTCAATTTTTGAGATAGATCCCGTTAGGTATCAGCATTGACCTGTGGACGTTTTATTCGGAAACGTAGAATATATAGGCATTATATCCGCCTTCTCTGTCTTACAAGGTGGATGCAGCTCTCTTAAGTTCCACTATTTGAAGGTCAGAACGTGATCAACTGGGTAATGAATGCCCAGAATGGCGCAGTTTATTTGTACTTCCGTGTACTAGTTCCCAATTGACGATCTCTTGAACATGTAGACAAGCAAATTTGTCAAGTCTCGGGATATTCAGGATAGCATGTACTCTACCTTTCGGAATAGTCGCGTTGTGTATTTTCTCGTTGGAATCGATGCAGTATTCAAGTTGCTTATCAGCGCGTGCTTTTTTTTTATTCAGGAGGTGCGTACTGCGTTGCCGGTGTGGACGCTACCTCATACGAATGGACTGACCCAGGACGAGTCACACTATGGCGAGTCTGGTATGTCTCTGGATCTTATTCTTCTTTCCTGATGATTGTGGTGTCCTAGTCTGATGTGTATTG
Organism: Thuidium tamariscinum; assembly: GCA_947034885.2. Classification (NCBI taxonomy): domain Eukaryota; kingdom Viridiplantae; phylum Streptophyta; class Bryopsida; order Hypnales; family Thuidiaceae; genus Thuidium; species Thuidium tamariscinum. The sequence continues at coordinate 15,960,301 of OX344756.2, forward strand.
GAAGGGTCTGGTCATATGAGTTGGAAGTTTGGAAGTGGACAGTGTTGCTGCACCATACCGATTCAGCTCTACCTGATGACTTTCGCACCAGAGTTATGTATACCCCGAGTACTAGTCTTGAGTCATGGGGTTTGGCTGTGCTTGGGAGCAAGAGTGGGTCCTTTGTCCGTTATCGTTTGGCCTGCTTTGCAGGATCGTGAATCTATTTCTCACCGAGATCTAACTGTTTCATCCAGGAATCGTGCCACCGTATGCTTTGGAAGTTGAGATCCAATGGAAAGAGGATGGTAGCGAAAGTGATTGGGTAAGCACCCGATGCATCCGACTGTCTTACATAATTTGCAAGTTTCATTGAGGGTGCAAGTTGTATGCAACTCTGCTATGCCTGTTTAGCACCTGAGGTGGTGGTTTCTCCCCATAAGAACTTCCATTTCGTTTATTTCAGCCAATGTTATTTGATGGTCTTATTGTGGGATAAATGGAGGTTGTAGTGAGACCTGGATACAGCCGCCCTGTTGATTTGGTGATATTCTGCCTGCCGGCTTATGACGCATGTCTGTTTGGTTGGTAGTTTTCGTTGTTTTGCACGCCTAACCGTGTTGTTTCCAGGCTTGGGCTGATGATTCCAGCGGGAGGAACGGGGAGGACGGAGTGAGCACTCCGAAGTCCGACGGAGGCTCTACTTTCACCAGCCCTACGAAGTCGATATCCCTGGATCGGTTGGACCTGTCGTATTCGATATCCTCTCGGGCTACTCCTCTGCAGCTGGACCCTAATTCTTTTTCCACTCCAACTCCAAGCAGAAGAGAACTCCTTTCCACATCTTCGTCGATGGCTGATTTGTCTGTGACTTCTTCAAGTGAGCTCTCGGTCACCTCACTCAATTATTTGTCTTGTTTGACGGTGTGGGATGAGAGCGACCATTATGTCGTGATGTGAATGTTCGGAGAGAGTGCACGCATTTAACGATAGTGTCCTTGATATGTAGGATCGAAGCAAGGCGGTGCTGCAGGCCCTGGTCTAGCCCATAAGAGAGCTATTAGTATGGATAGCTTGAGTAACGAAGCACGTGTAGCGAGGATGAATGGTCATCACGCGAACGGCTTTGATTCGAGGCCCCGGCACAGAGTGGAGGAGGACAGCGTTGCAGACTCTCCTCATTTACCTCCAGGTGTGTATGACTGTTGGACTTTCTATTGTGAGCGCTGCGTGGGTGATAGGATCCACTGTCTGCGATGTTCCGGGGTTGCGAGATGTATGTTTATGAGGACATTCGGCGTGCGTTTGAGTTGGGGCGGCAATCTTGCTATGATCTTGTTATGGTGAGTGTTTGGACCGTGGAGAGAGACCTTGAGTTGAGTTGTGTTTTTTCCATTGTCATGTTTCAGCCTTGAATAACCGAGGGAAGTCTTACAACATCCGTATGGACGGCGACGTTCTGGTGAAGTTTTCTCCGAAGAATCCAGCATCGACATATATGTTCGGTGACATGGTGGGTGTCTGTGGATGACTACGTTTTGTGACCCTCGTGCTTTGTTCCTTGTTGTTGTCCTGCCTCTTGTGAGTAGCGTGGTCGTGATCTCCGGAATTGTGTGATGGCTTTTTCGGTAGCATGAGGTTTGAATTTTGTTGAGGCAGGCATAGATGCATGGATAGGTGGAGTTTGGGGTGCGCTTGCATGCTTTGTTATGCTTTGTCTTTTTTCTCATGCTGAACTGAGGCTCTAGTTCCGCGTTGCAATTTTTGTCATTGTTTGTCTTAGTTGTTGCTGTGTGATTTTTTCGTGATCAGGTGGCCGGAACTCTGCAGTTTTTCCACAACGACAGGAGGAGATGCCTGGAGGTAGTCCACCTTGGTCTTGAATTTGTGAAGCAGTCAGTGGCCACGTTATCGTGTAGTGTATAGTTGAGGTGCTCGAGGATTGCGGAGATCAGATTTTGAGATGTTCTGATTGGGATAGACTGTCGTTCACAAACGTGCTTGACCTGTACTTTTGCGTTTTTGGTCGTCCTGGCTTGCAGTCCTACATCTGTGCGTTGAATGATGCCTTTTTGTGTAGTTTGGTAACAAGCTCGTAGCGTTTATTGTCTGTTTTGTGTGGCAGCCGTGTGGATTGCTTGACTTTGTGAGTTTAGTTTTGTGGAGTCCGTCTGAATCCTTCTGGTACGTCTGTGAGTGAGGTGCCAAGTCCTAGAGCATTTGCCACGCGAGCAGTTCGTATCGTCTGACCATTATTCACTGACTGCTGGAGTACGCTATTTATGACGCAGGTGACAGCCGTTTTAGAAACTCGGGAGATATTGAATCCGGCGGCTCTGCATCCTTCTCGAAAAAATTCTTCAACAATAACTAAGGTGAGCATTGTTTTTGTTTGAGTATCTGCTGCTGATGTTGTCTCAGATGTGCGGGCAAGGTGGGAGCGATGGGTGTGCTTGGAATGTTTTTGACCCGCCGCAGAGATGCTGTTCTGTGTCATGCATGTAAATTTCTTGTTCGGCCGTCATGTGGTTTTAGTATGGTGAAGATGGTGTACGTTACTGACGCCGTGGTGTGGCAGGTGCATTCGGAGTACTACGAGATCGTGAACGACGTGATCAACACGCAGTTCCTGTTCTCCGTCCCTCTGGATGGCCCTGCGTCGATGGCCACCCCGTCGATGTCTCTGGAATGGGTTTTGCGCTTCGAGTTCGTGGCCACTCCCCCGAACGTGGACTGGACCGAAGTGGAGCACCCGCTGCTGATCGACGTGAGCCAGCGGCGCAAGGGCGAATGGAGTCTGCCCATCACGGTGGTGTCCAATCCTGCTGCTGAGGTGGAGCAGCCTGAAGCGGAGAAGGCTGCGAAGAACTCTTGGGCGCGGAGTCCGAGTGCCATTTACAGGTCGCTGTTCGATGAGTACCCCGAGGGCAGCTCCGACAAGGGCTCTGCATCCGGCAGCAGCAGTGTGCCGCCCAGGAGTCCTTCCTGAATTCGTTGTATTTCTCGCTTGAACACCTCAAAAGATGCGGTGTATTGTAACGTTATCATTTTTTCCTTATTGATGGAGCTGGCAGGAATTTTGTTCTGCTCATTCACGGGTCACAGTCTCGAGGGTATTGTGGTGATGAGGGAGTGGTGTTGGGATGATAATGCTGCCTGTTTTAGTCATTGTTGGGATCTGCATTTGCTAACTGGAGATTGGAACTTGGCTTCATGATGCTTGAGAGAATTTTCCTTGAATGCAGTTTAGGTTCCCCTGATTCGTGTCTACCTGGAATGCATTTCAAGGTATTTATTTAAGTGCAAAAGTAATGATAATTTAGTGTGTTGTAGTTGTGCTAGGTTGTCCTTCGCCAGACAACCAGCCTGGAAGTTTTCCACAGTGTGTCTTAGTCATACATGAAAAGTGAAAAGGGGTCTTAACACCTCACCGACCAAGGGGACCAAATGTGTCCTGGAAGTGTAGTTCAAACTGCTTTATCTTTTGCATCTCATGTTGAACTTAATAAAAACTTGGTGGGTAATTTGTGCACTAAGATTTTCATATCAATCTACAATGTACTAATTTTTTGGAAGCCATTTGAATTTCAGTCATAGGTTCAATTTGAGTTCTCCAAATTGTATTTTGATGGCTACAACTTGATGGACTTGTATCTTTTTCATCAAATGTTTGTTTTCAATAAAAGTTTGTTGGGTTATGTTTCCCTTTTAGGTTTAGTTATTGTGATAAATTTTTCACGTTAATCCAATTTATTTTGATTGTTTGGAAGCAATGTAAAGTTCATAATCCCAGCATTTTTGGATTACATTGAACTTTGGTAGCTTGTTTCTTCTTATCCTAAACTTTTTTGGATAAGTTGTGTTGAGTAGTCTAGTTTGTGTAATTAAAATTTCATATAAATCCGAGAAGTTATTGGTGATTGAGAAGCATTTTAGTAGAAGGAACTTTAGTTATAGATTTTTCAATTATGGAGTACTCTATATTTTTTAGGTGTATAATCTTTAAAGTTTTATGACTATTTTTTTGCCAATAATCATTCTCATTTTTGTATTATTTAATTGTATAATCTTTAAAGTTCTATGACTATTTTTTACCAATAATTATTCTCATTTTTGAAGTAAATAAGAAGTTTGTTTTCAAATAGTTAGTTGCTCTCAACATGTTCAACGAACTTTGACCTTTTTTATTGTAATTTTTCAAATTTTAGAAAAGACTTGTAAAAAAAAACTTGAATAAAGAAATAAAATGAAAATCTTCAAATTCTTCATAAACAAAACTTAACATTTTGCACTAAATGCAAGAAATCATTGTGAAATATATGCATATTTAGTTAATGTAGTCTATATTCAATTTTTAGAAAGAATTTTAAGATTTTGATTTCATTTTATTAAAAATGGTAGTGTAGGGTCATTTTGGACTATACAACTTTTGTTTTGAAACCATTAATGTTTCATTATTCTAATTGAATACTATAAGATATCTTCACAATTTCAGACATATATACTACTCCTAATCTTTAAGGGGTTAATGATGAAATATATTACAATTCATACTATAGTAGGTGTTCTTTTATAAATATTCAAAGTTTATAAGGAGTGAAGTATATTCAAGAAAATCTTACAAAATTGTAGAAGTGTCAAAAAATGCAAATAGTATTTCTGCATTGATGTGTAAGTTCTTGCATACATTCAATGTTCTTAATATACCTTAATCCATGTATCAGTGTAAAGATTTTGGGTTTTTCTTTAATTGTACAAAATCAAAGTTTCTATGGATTATCAAAGGTTTTTAAAGAAGGGATTGTGTAATGTGAGCTTAGGAATGTGAGCCCATAAGCCTAGAGGATTATACACTTGTAGTATAAGTGTCTTTATTAAAGAGCCCTTCTATGATTATAGTGTATTTATATTATAGATACCTATATTATAGGTGTTTATGTTATTAGCGCCTTCAATGGTTGTAGTATATCTACTTATATATATGCTCAAGGCTCAAATGTTCATATTTTCATGCTCACATACTAGCACTATTGGTTTTCAAAGTAAACTTCATTTGCTATCTCTCTCTTTAGAGAAATTACAATGCATAAATGGTTGGCCTAAATGAAGCACATATTGACTTAAAATCCCACAATTGATTCCAAGGAGTTTAAACAAGTAACACTCTTATCCTATATACATTTGCTAGAAGGGAGATCTAATTTTTTATTCTAAATTCTACAAATAGGAATGATAAAAGGAATAAGAAGGTGGGAGGGAGGCGAATGAAATGATTTTAGTATACATCAAGTAGCTAGGGGTGTTATACAAGAGATAATTTAGGTGTTGTGAAAATAAATAGAAAATCAAACAAATCAAATTTTTTCATGCAAAAATAGATTTAAGAAAATAAGATCTAAAAACATGTCTTCAAGAATAGATGTTTGTTGCTCAATCTTATGTTATTCACCAAAAAATAATATCTTTTGGATTTCAAGAGAAAATTTATAAACTCAACCACCAATTAGATATTGATTCATTAAACTTCTCTAAAATTTTTTGTAAGAAAATGTCAAAATTTTCAATTCTTTAGCAAGGGACAAAAATCTTTATAAGTCCAATGTAGGCTTTGGCCTACTCATAATTTTTTTTTAAACTACTAAATTGATATAATGGTACAAACAATGCTTTAAGTTAAAAAATTATAAGCTATTTCTAAGTAAATTTTAATGTATAGCCATGATTGTATACAAATGAGGATTAATATTTTGATGATACATATATAATCAAGTTGTAGTTTAGTTTAAGTAGAATCTATACAATGAATTTTAATATTGTGTGGAAGCACTGCAATTGCTCAAAGTTTAGTGAATAGATTTCTTGAATTGTTGCCCTAATTTCAATCTCTTGTTGTTGAAAACTTTTTAACAAAAATCTATTTATTCTTTAGATTGATTATGACATACTTTAGAGGGATGATTGGTGTAAGCTCATGCCATCTAACACCTTAATAGCTCCAAGGATATTGTGTTGAATGATGGAATGGGCCAAATGAACATTTAAAAGACTTTATTTATATTATTTGAAATGTAATCTATTTCTTTATACTATAAATACAAACAAGTAACATAAAACCACAAAATATATTTTTTCAATTTAAAGTAGGAAATTCAAAACTAAAACAATATTTTTAAAAGATATACAAGTGTATTACTAAGTGACATTCACTACAAAAATGATATCTAAAGTCTAAGGAGTATAATTAATAGTATGCTCTTGTAAGGTAAATTTTGAATACATTAGATCTAAAGGCCTCCTATATTTCATATTATATTTTTATTTTTATTGATATAATAGTGGTATTAGGCAGTCAAACTCATTGTTGGTTATATTTATCCAACACATCAGGTTGCTATGGTTTTTAAGTTATTGAACTTGTTAATTAGAAGGGCTTTATAACATATGAGAGCAATGGAAAGCCTAAATTTTCCTTACTAAAATAGAAAATGATCATTTTAGACATTTTATTCATGTTAGGTACTAGGCAAAGTGGGGTTCTTTACAATTAAACATTCAAACTAAACTGGCTCTGATTAATCTTCAGTAATTGAATTTAAGTGACAATGGGATGAATAGTTGTGACAACCAAAGTTTTGAATGACAATAAAATTGTAAATTATCTCAATAGGACTACCTTTTGGTACAACTTGTAAGCAATTTTGGTTGATAACATCACTATTTTAATATGTTCATTTTAGAAGATTCTAGTGACTCTTTGAATCTATTGATATTGTATACTTGAAAATTCTTAACAAATTCATATTTTATTGGAAAAATAATCAATTGCTATTATGTTTTCCTTGGTTTCTTTAAATTTAAAAATGATTAATTTTTCATTCAACTCACATTTGCAAGGAAATTGTTATTTCTACAATGGGTTCTTTTGCCTTATTCACAATATAAAAAATTATTTAAATACAATGACTAATACTCATTTTTATAACCAATGGTTGTAGAAAATTTACATAAAACATATTGATGTTCAAATCTTGAGTTTTTGATCTACTAGTATCATTTTGGGGGATGAAATTACTAGATATGTTGTACTCATATTTCAAATTTGATTGATTGATTTCTTAGTCCTACAACATATTGATTTTTAATTTATATAATTCTTGCACTCCAATTGATTCAATGATTTTCTTGATAGATGATCATAGAAGGCAAGATCATTGCTACCAACTTGTACTAATTTCTTAAGTATCTTTTCCATTTGATTTGTCTTCTTGTATTATATTCCTTTGAAATCGTTTATATATCTAAATGAATTTCCTAACATAACCACAACATAAATGTGTCAAAACGTCACTTCCTACAATGAATTTACATTGAAAAGGTGGAAGTTCCTATTGCATTTATTGATCATTCCATCATTGTCATCCAAGACATTGAATGTAGCCACAAGCTTATCCCTATTGAAATTTAAAGTTAGTTTATTGAAAAAAGTTTGTCATGGTTTGAAACAACACTTGGATGGCTCATAATTCCATAAGTATTTGTAAATAATGAATCTTTTGCCTATGATGGGTTGGCCTACATTTTGTCAAGAACAATTTGAGCATTGTATTTTTTTCTATAAAAAGTGTATAAAATACAGTTTTAGTAAAATTAAATCAAGGAAATACTAATAAGCCAATTAAATCTTCAAAGAGCTCGTTGAATTTCAAATTTTAGGTTTATCCTCTATATACAAGAATTGGTGGTTATATGGCAAGCTCCAGTGTATTCTTCATACAAAAAGCTCTAGGATAGAAGTCATTTGGAACAATACCTTTGCAATATAAAAGAAGACAAAAAATGTCCAATGAATGATTTTCAAGATAATTGTACAAACAAACACAATGCATGTTATTATCCACTAAAGCTATATCCACACTAGCTAGGAGTGATGTTTGCAATGTGGATTTGGTTTTGAAGTAGGTCTAAATTCATTTTTAAGATCCTCAATAACAATACTTTTAATTGCAAGTGTAAACGTACCTTAAGGAACATAAAATTAGTGTGGACCTTCCAACCAATTGTGTCCCTATCTACATTTGTTCAACATTTCATGGGCTAAAATGTTGGATACATGTAGATAGAGATACAAGCTTTTTTAAGATGTTCATAATGGGTATGCATAACTTAGTAATATTTTGGGGGGGATTAACTATTTTAAAAGATAACTAAAGTCTCACGTCTTTTCAAGATTGAAGAATTATAAAGATGACATATATAAGGTTTTGAAAACTATACCTAATTGTACTATGCTTGCAAAACAATTCCATTTACCATAGATTCTTGCCTAAATTGTAATCCTCTTAAGTCTTAACATGAGATTCAAGGATAAAAGTCAATTTTGGATTCACCTAATTTGAGTAGTTTGAAAATTTATAATTTTTTTCATTTATTGTCTATATAGTGTGTGTGTGTGTGTGAAGAGAGTCTAGAATCTTCTTTTGATTCCTCAAAAGATTTCCCAAATTATAGTTCATTTAATAATGGGAACCAACCCACTCAAGTGCATATTTATTCAGTTTCATGTGGAATTATCATAGAGGATTGGTTTTAGATGATCAAAGGGTCAATTTACATCCAAAAACTTTGGATTAGGGCCTAACAAATGGAATGCTTTGATTGCAACTTTGAGTATGTACCAAAGCCCTCTTCCAATCAAAACACTCCATTTCTTTGGGCTCCAACCCCAATTTTTTTTTTTGAAAACAAGCCCTTAACAACTTTGGATTTGGGGTGCAAGGATGTTTTAATAAATGAAATTTTAAATTTTAAATTTTTTCCTTCCAATTCTCACCAAAAACAGCACGGGGAATGAGAGGACGGTAGGAGGACGGTAGGAAACATGAATGTAAGCACAGAACTGAACCAGGGCTGCTCATCAGGAGAGTCAAGTACGGTTGTTATACGACCTCAATTTGCACTTGTATGGAATATGCTTTCACAAGGGCTTGGCAGTCAAGTACCACACAGGCTTTTTTTTCCCAGGAAAAAATCGCTCATGCACAATTTAAAAAATGAGAACTCAAAGAAATATTAGATGATATATTTCCTCTTGTACAAAATTTGCTAAATTGCTACAAACTCTTTGAATAGTATTGTTCAATTTGGATGAATGATCACTTTCAAATGAAGAAATGAATTATCAATCACATCTATACCCATACATTGCCTAAAGTGGGTTCACCTGAAGTGCACCTTGCCTAATACTAATATCATCACTTTATGTAAATTTACAAAATCAATATGTATGTATTTTGAGGAAATGATTTTAGAACATTTGTCTAAAAAACTAGTTAGAGACTCTTTATATAATCTTTGCATACAATGTCCAAATGTCATGTTCTATGATGTGTTGAAACCTCCTTTCACTTGCCAACAAGAAAATATGAAAATTTCACTAGTCTAATCAATCTAATAATAATAATAACTAAGCACAGTTGCAAAAGTGATGGTTTGCGGGTACCCACCTTAAATTGAATGAATCACCCTACGATCCCATTCCTCTTGAGAGCTTGTTGTAATCGTTGGTACGAATATCTAAACGATCCTTGCTTTTCTATGGTCAAGAACCACCACGGGCATTGCCATTCCATCATCATTAATTCCATCTGCACAACCACACAACCACGGCTTCATGATGCAGCAACACAGGCAAGCTTCCCGAGGAAACAAATAATCTCGAGCTTCTTCCAAGTCTTCAAGGAAACTGGCAAACTCACAGGCAGAACAGACAATGAGTCTGGTTTCTTGCTGGTCCAAGACTATGCTTTTTTCCACTGTTGAGTCACTAGCTAGCTTGAGTTCAAGAGGAATTCAACAGTATGTTCCATCATAAAACGCTAGTGCCATTGTCGGAGAGATGTTAAGAAAAAAACTTCGAGACTACTTGAGATTGAGCCTCTTGAAAGTTGATAATAGTTTTTGAGACTGCTCCGAATGGAATGATTGAGAGACTCTTGAAGTCATCTTATCAGTATTAGCTCTAAGCTGAGGAGCGAGTTTGTTGCCATTGATAGCAATGGCGGAACCTGGGAGAAAGCCACGAGTTCCCGGGCGAAAAGAGCTGCAAGAGAAGTGCAAAACGTTTTCTGAAAGACGAGAGCATTACCAAGCTGAGGTCGAGGAGAAGAATCAGTCAGGGTCGCCTTTGTTTATTCATGGAGAGTCCATCCTTCATTCGCCTTTGCACACGGTTGCTGCTCCACGGGAATCAAATTTCACCTTCTTGTCTGATTTCGAGGGTTCGTCAAGGTCGCTCTTGAAGTCTCCGGAAGTGGTGGGCATCAACGGGTTAAGTTCAGGTATTGCTAACCTCTACAGAAGCTCACATTGTGTCTCGTCTATTTTTACCAGTTTTGAGTAGGACTGTCTTTTTTCTAATTTTCTTTGCATCCTCACTAGTCCTCTGTACCTACGATAATTGGAAATCATGATCTGAAAGATAACTAATCAGTGGAATTGCAAGTCATGAGAATGTTGTTTTTTCCAGTAGTTTATCGCCGTTCTGAAAAACGAACGCTTGCTGTATCTAAGACTTTGCGAAAGACCTCATTCCCAGATACAGATACAGCAGCTAGTGGTTATGCCTCTGTTTTTTGTACTTGACCAACCCCAAGTGAAATTCTTATATGGTGATATAAGACATGCCCACCCCACCTGCGGCTCTGCGCTGTTGAACTTTCACAACAATGATCAATCAAATTTCATATTTTAAAACCATGAATATTTGTTTTTTCAGTGGCGAACGACGGATACTTTTACTCGAGTTCCAGTGACCCTCCCCAACCAGAGCAACACCACAAAACCATTCAAGTGAAGAATACTTCCGACTGTGATAGTACGAAGCCCCCCCAGAAGCTGTACCTGCACTTCAGCGGTCTCACGTACACGGTGTGCAAGAAGCAGTCGCGTTGGCAGCGATTCCGGGGCGCTCTGCTGCCCAGCCTGAAGCAGCCACCGCCCAAGCCCCTGCGCGTGTTGGACGGGATCTCGGGAGGAGCTCGAGATGGGGAGATTCTAGCAATCATGGGACCCAGCGGCTCCGGCAAATCCACGCTGATTGATGCGCTTGCGCAGCGGATTGGAGCGGTGAAAGGGAGCATGACGTTGAATGGGAATCAGTTCGGGGAGAGACTGCTGCGGAACATCTCGGCTTACGTTATGCAGGTGAGTACTGCTCTTAAGGACCAATTGGGCACACATGCAAGTCTCTCTCTAGAGTTTCCTTCGTCGTGGTGACTTCTTGAAGGCTTTTCAGGGAATCATTTATGAATCTCTGCAGGCAGAAAACATGTCTGACTTCATTCTACAGATGATAGAACATTTTTTGTATCTCAAATAGTATACTCTACCTCACTAGACTTAGAAGCCTTCTTCTCGTCCAATTTGTACACACGTGCAAGCCTCTCTAAGCAAGTCTAATTCTAGATTTCTCTCCTGCACTGTGTCTTTAGTAACATTTAACAGATATTTTGTTAAAATGGCGGTATTCATATGCCATTTTCCATTCATTTTATAGGACAGTTATAGATTTCAGACCTCATGGCCTTGAAATCTTGGAGCAGTATACATTTTAAATAATCTTGAAATGCCAAGTTTGTGGCATACCGCCATTTTAACGAAATATCCGTTATTTTTAAGTGCATGTCATAAATCTCTGCGGGCAGAGAACGAATAAGACTGCATTCTTCACATGTTAAAATACTTGTAGTAGGTATCTCAAGTAGCAGCCTTACCGGAAGTAGCCTGCAAAGAGAGCATGAAATATTTGTGAAGTTCTGTTTCCCTCCATTAGCATGAAAGCATTGAAAGCAGAGGAAAACATTGATGTCAAGAATTCTGAGTGGCATCTCTGCAATCGTAGTCAGTATTCTACTACGAAAACATCTTCATGCAAATCGTGGCAAATAGGACTTAACAAATACGGATTATGCCAAAAATTCTTTCCGTACGGCAGAGGAATACGGAGTACTATTTTGCAACACTCTAAGCATTTGATAAGTAGTAGGCATATTTCAATACTATTTAGCATCACTAAAAGCATTTTGCATCACCATTAAATAGGATGTAACTTACTCAAGCACTCTCTATCTACAAAGAATTATCACACTCAATTTTTAGCAGAAGTCACAGTAAAGAAGAAAATCTTGAGAAGGACTTGCATGTGTACTTTTGACTTAAATTGGGCCATTTCCAAAACCAAGGGCTAATTGGCAAGAAATTGGGTCATCAAATAACAGAAAGACTGGCTTTGAAAATTCTGCAGGACGATCTACTCTACCCAATGCTCACGGTCCGAGAAACCCTCATGTTCTCCGCGTTCTTCCGGCTCCCGCCGTCTCAACCAAAGGCAGCCAAAGTTGCGAGAGTCAGTAATTTGTTGGAGCAACTGGGCCTGCTGAGAGTAGCAAACACCATCATCGGAGATGAAGGTCACCGCGGCGTTTCAGGAGGTGAAAGGCGCCGGGTTTCGATCGGCATCGACATTGTCCATGATCCACTCGTCTTGTTCTTAGACGAACCTACGTCTGGATTGGACTCGACGAGTGCTTATCTTGTGGTAAGCAGATCCCTCTCTCTTTGTATTTAACCCTAAAGCCTAGACTTCGTGGAATAAGATGCATTTCTCAAAGAAGGCTTTCAACGCTGAATTAGGATGTGGGTACGGAAATGAGAAATCCGAAACTCATTTTCAACCTACCCCATTTCAAAAATGGCACCATATAGAATGGCCGATTGTTTGCTGTTTTTGCCCTGCTTGAGTCAGCATTGGCTATCCTCTTGTTAACACGATAATCGTCACTAGGAATCCTTAACGATTCTTTGTTGTGATTGATCAGTGGCAAGTGCATCCACATTTTCCTTCAAAGCTTCGATCCCGCTATTCTTGCACTGACCAAGTTACTGTTATTGGAATTATATGCGGTTTCTTCTTGTATCTGATTGATTCAGGTGCGCACAATCCAAAAGATTGCACAGAGCGGAAGTCTCGTAGTGTTATCAATACATCAACCAAGCTACCGCATCATGGGCCTCTTCAACCGCGTGATCATCCTCGCCTTCGGTCAAAAAGTTTACGGCGGCTCACCCAGCGACCTCAACCTCTTCTTCGAGGATTTTGGACGCCCTGTCCCGAAATACGAGAACAGCACCGAACATGCTCTGGACCTCATTCAAGAACTTCACGCCTCCAAAGTACGTTGAGCCTTCTCTCAGTTTCCTTGTTCATTCTCTCTTGAAATCAAGAACATGAATGAAAATGCAAAGAGTGTCCTCTTATCAAATTGGCATTTCAGGATGCTGTACTTATGACACTGAAATTTCAACCGAAGATTGAAAGCAAATAATTGTTGGTAAACATGACCTTGATTGCCAGGAAAGGAAAAAATGCGAACGTAAATCCCAATTTAAACGTACAGTTCAAATTTGATTCCTTCAAACTTCGTTTTTGGTACCTAATTAATTAAATCCGATGGTAAGGACTTGAGTATCAGGTTGTGAATGTTATGTGCTCAAATTTTGAGCTGCTGAATCCTAAGTGTACTGTAAGATCATTATAATTCATCACTTACACTTAAAAAATTCAGCACTACGCTTTAATTCTTTGAGGCTATGTTTGTGCTCATAAACCTCACTGGATGCATATCTTCTAAATCAGATTTTCTAATGGACTGTGAGTGCCATTAAGAAAAGCTAACATTCTGAGTTCTCATCAATTCTGGCGAATTTTCCAAATACTTTGGATGTTTAGGTAGTTACAATAGAATTTCTAGGGATTTTTATTAGAATCAATAAAATTGCAATATAACGAAGCTAAATAATCACAATCCTCCTTAAATTTCCGAAAGCCTTAAGTTGCAGTTAGACCAAAGAATTTTGTAAAAATCTGGCGATACATAGCCGCGAACTAGAGTGACTGTACACTTCAAACTTCAGCTTCAAGATACTGGCTGCATTGGAATCACGAAAATTGAAACCTCAATCGTCCAGTCTAACGAAATTTAAAGATTCAAGAGTCCCGTCTAACGAAATTGAAACTTCAAGATCCCGTCCAACGAAAATTGAATTCACCTTCGAGACCGAGTCCAGCTTAGTTACCGAAATTGAAGATTCCATTTGCGTGACACGGGCAGGAAGGCATCAAGCCCCTGGTGGAGTACTGCCGAGTGTGGGAGCTCAAATCCAAGCCCTCGACGGCGTCGTCGTCCATGGCGGATGAGTTTGCCGATGACGACGCGGACGACGCCGGACCCAGCGTCGTCTCCAAGCTGCCGCAGCAGCAGCAGCAGCAGGCGCCGAATTCGGCGAAGCTGGAGCAAGTGTCGCAGAACAAGACGAACTCGGAGACGGTGTGCACGTTCGCGAATCCGTGGTGGGCGGAGATTGCTGTGCTGGTGCGGCGGTCGTGGAAGAACATCAAGCGCACGCCCGAGCTGTTCTGGATGCGCTTGGCCACCGTCTCCGTCACGGGCTTCGTGCTCGCCACCATCTTCTGGCGCCTCGATCACTCCCCTCTCGGCGTGCAGGTGGGTGGGACGCCCATACCTTGCTTGCCGCCCCCTTTCTTTCTTTTATATTTGAATTTTGGATTTCCCTCGTTTTCTCCCACGGCGGGTTTTTCGTAAGGTAGAAGGTCCTATAATGGACCATCTAAGGGCTGAAACTGAATTTCAGGGAAGTAAAACTTTTAAAAATAATTTTCAGCAAATTTTCCTTGAAAGACAAGTAGAATTGACATCTAACCCATTTCGTTTCATATTTTTTGGAGCTTTGTGGAATTAGTTATCAAATTTTGAAGTTGAAGTGGCATAGGGCTCTAAAATGGAGCATTGCCTAAAATGTACGCAGTTTTTACACCACTGAAGGCTATGAAAAAGAAACATGTACAAACTGTCTACATTTAAGATAGGGCTCCATTTTAATGCCCGCTCCATTTAAGGACCTCCTACCTTACAAGCTGGAGAATATGATTTAACCCTTAAAACAACTAGCCGGTGACCGTGGAAGTGATGAATTTTTATGAATTTTGATACCTCGGGAATCATTGGCTCAAAAAATTCAAAAGCATTTGTTGAAAGTCAAAGCATTGTAGAAGATCTTTCCTTTCCACCCTTAATTCCAAGGATGAATAGTTGCATTAATGTCCTATACAGAGAGATTCTCCCTTGATCATCAACTATAAAATGACCTCCGCTTTGGTTATGGGTTAATCCTTGAAGGATGGATTGGTGGCTATGGAAATCATGCTTTTGATACCGTGTGACATCATCTACTTAGAATAAGCCAAAAATACTCATTGAAAGTCAAACTATTGTAGAAGATCTCACCTTTTCACCCCTAATATCTAGGATGAATAGTTGCACTTTTGTCCTTTAAAGAGATTCTTTGTCATCCATCAAACACTAATTGCGTACAGCATCCTTCAAAGATTAAGGTAAAACAGACCATTGTGGACTAAATATGGAGTTTGGCCTCATGTTATCATTGAAATTTTTCAATTTTTTCCCCATATAAAGACAAGTGTGAGAAACAACAAGTGCAATTGAAATTATATTTTTCCAACAAAGTATGAATTTAGTATGAATTTTTAAAGTGCTCAATGCATCATGGCCTAAAAGAGTTTGTAGATTACCTCTGAACCAACAAAATCTAAATCCATGATGCTCATATTCTTACATGAAGCAGTCACAACATTTTTTAACATAGAAGGCATAAAAAGTCAATTTTAATAATGATTTTACACTAAAAAGTAGGAAGTTCTTGATGAGGTCACTAATCACTTCATTACTATCAAATAAGACATTGATTGACATTCCAATCTCACATACTGAAAAGAATCATGACGAGATTATTTTCTAAGTGACCACTATGAGTCATTTGATTGCAATAGATTGTTTTACCTTAGCTGGAGTTGCACTCAATAGTATTGTTTTATAATTGGAACTAGATTGAGGGCGGTTAATTGGATGGTAAATCAAACTAAATGAATGAAATTCATGGGAAAAAACAAACAAGACTTGGATCAAAATTTTGCATTTTTTAAAATAGATTATTTTGTTTGACATTTTTTTCCTAGTAAAATAAATATTAGGACTGTATTTTCTTCTTTTTGGCCATTACACGTCAAACTTTAAAGGTGATGTTTGTATAGTATAGGTACATTTCTTAAGGCTAGCCTTTGCCAAACTAAAGCTCCAAGGCAGAGGGCACCTTATTTTGGCAAATGCTTACAGGATATTCCTTTCATGGTGTGAATGTCACTAAATGAGGGCCTTATATTAGTAAATGACCTCAAGAATGACCTTAGCGAGAAGAAAGTGAGGTAAGGTAACATTTTGCAATTAAGGCCCCTTCAAAAAGCATGGCTATTGACACCAACATGGCTTGTAAGAAGTAGAAGAAGAAACTATATAACTACACCTAAAATCATTCAAATGAATATTTGATTAGAGATCATATTAATAAAGCCCCTTCACGATCAAGTCACATTTAGATGCCGCTAATTTAATTCTAGTGGTCTGAGATAATATTGGCTTACACTAAGAATTTATTTATTTAATCTTACGTCATTACCTTCAATATTATATAAATGACACAAAATCTATATTCTCCCTTTTGGAAAGAAACATAAGTTTATTCAAAATAAATGGTACATTCCCTACTTGACACTATGTTTTGTAATTGTATGTTTGATGTCCTTGAATATAAGCTTCTAGTATATAGTGTTAGTTATAATCTCTCAAATTGTAAAATTTGAAAACATTTTTTTAACTCAACTATATCTTCTATCAGAAATATTTTGGACCTTCTTTCTAAATTTATAATTTTCACTGGGTGATGGTACAAAACCACATACTGTAGCTCTATTATCTATTGTAAAGACTTGTTAGTTATATTCTTCCTACCAATAAGCAAATTAGAACTTTCTTTCTTAATTTATATTTCTAATTAGACATCTATAACTAAGAGAGATGTCATTATATTTTTGAATATAGTCAGCATTGTTGTATTAATCTATTAGCTTTTTATCACTAAAGAGTGATTTATAATATACAAATATTTTGATTTTATGGTTTTGTAGTCATCCAAAATGCATAATTATTGATAAAGGCTTCTTAATAACAATAGTTATTGAATACCATTAAATAAATGTCCTTGTAAAATTTTGAAATAATGTACATATGAAAGATGACAATTATTAGATTTTGTTTTGCAGGAACGATTAGGTTTCTTTGCATTTGCAATGTCAACAACATTCTATACTTGTGCGGATGCGCTACCAGTGTTTCTTCAAGAGCGTTACATATTCATGAGGGAAACAGCAACCAATGCATACCGCAAATCTTCATATGTTCTTGCACATACAATCATATATGTCCCATTTCTTGCCATTCTATCTATATCTTTTTGTATAATTGTTTGGTGGGCTGTAGGATTAGCAGGTGGAGGCTCAGGATTTCTTTTCTTTTTTCTTATTGTTTGGGCATCATTTTGGGCTGGAAATTCTTTTGTTACTTTACTATCAGCTATTATGCCCAACGTAATGCTAGGATATACAATAGTAGTAGCAATACTTGCATACTTTCTTTTACTAAGCGGGTTCTTTATCTCAAGGCTTCGGATTCCTATTTATTGGAGATGGTTTCATTACCTTTCCATCATCAAATATCCATATGAAGGAGTTCTCATCAACGAATTTGATAACTCAAATGCATGCTATGAAATCGGACGAGAAATGCTCCATGGTACTCCACTGGCTAATTTAGATGAAAGCATTGTTGACAACATGCTAGTATATATAAGGTCATTGCATGCATTGCGAAGGTCAATGTATGCAAATTTAAATCCAACAACATGCATTTTGACAGGGCATGATGTATTAATTGCAAAAGAGATTAAAGAATTAAGTAAGTGGGCATGTTTAGGAGTTACGTTAGGATTTGGAATTCTCTTCCGTTGTATATTCTATATAGTTTTGAGAGTTTTGGGAAGGAACAAAAGAAAGTAGTATAGTAAGCAATAAAAAAAACATTGATTTTTCTCTTTGATGCCTAATGGCTCCAAAATGTGGCCCCAATCCCTACTTGACTCAATCAAAATTATGACAAAATTATAATTTTAAAGTATTCCATTTTGAATTAACTAATGACATTCTCTACATTTTGAATTAGGTAGAAATTGATTTTTTCACTCTAAGGTTTCTATGTAAGAATCTCTTAGAAATTTTAATGTTACAAAGTTAAAAGATTTCAAAGACAAATTCCATATACAAAAATAATCCCTATACAAAATTCTTAAGTAAATAAGTTCACTTCAACCTCAAAAAGACCAATTGACCATTTTGTAGGCAATCTTTTTAGACAATGGAAGGGATTCTTTTTTAATTTAATTTTAAAACAAGATTGATGTTAGAATCATCACATGGTGTAGTAATCATTGCAATCCAAGATAGATGGAAGTCCCCACATTAATTGTATGTATGTATGTTATACTAATGATATGTTAACTTACTACAAGTAAATGTACAATAATATAATATTGCATATCTACAACATATATAATAGAATTTCATTTTTTTTTTTTGGGGGGGGGCAGATTATAAAATTGATGTGTAGATATTATTTAGAATCATCTTTTAGTTTTACAAAAAATAGATGAGTTAATAGAATAGGTTTGCATAGCCCTAAGCATTAAACCCTACATAGATTGTATTGTTACAACTTCCTATTTACAATGAAACTTGACTTAGAAAGCCACTCTAAAATTTCTACTCTTGCCTTGGGAATTTGAGCCATCCCAAAGTGAGCTTGTTTCATAGGTACTTGACCTTCTTTTCACTATTGTTTATTAAGTCAAGGGCATCAAGTGCTAGATACATTTGCAACTACCTTAAAATCTCATATTTTTTAGAAATTAGTCATTTTTGTCACCAAGCTTCTTATATCCTCGAAATTACACACTCCACTATTAGTCTTGCCACACCTTTCAATGAAATAGATATCAAGCCAAGTCTAATTGCACTATAATTCAAACTTAATTAGAAAAGTTCTTGACAACAATTTTTTTTTTAAAATCTTAGCCAAATTGTGTCTATTTAATAAATAAAAATTATTGTGCTTTTTATAATGATACTCTTAAGTTTTGATTCAATTTAAAGATACTTTTGATCATTTAATTTAATTTAATTTTTTTTTGGATGTGTTGGAATAGAGATGCTAACATTTATAAGCCATTCCTCTTCACATAACTATAAATGACTTCTATTCAATGCAAAACAATACAAGACACAATAGGAAGTAACAATTGATGTCTCATTCAAAAATTAAAAATCATTTAAAAGTTAATAGTGTGTTTGAGAATGATGTTTTTTAAATAGGCACATATGAGGTCTTCAAAGGTATACATATTGACAAAACTTATATAGAAAAAATTATATGTTGAAGAACAAAGTTGTTGTTATACATTTTTCAAATTCTATAAAATCAATATTTGAAGTTCAAAGTGAAAAAATAAATAAAACTTGGATTTTTCTTAGGTTCCAAAAAACTGAAATATTTTTTGTGCACCTAAAATAATCTTCAACACAACATTCACCATGATGAATATTTTTAAATTTACGAATGAGAAGTCAATTTGTTGGAAGCTCAATTTACTTTTTCTTCCATTGTGAAGAAAACAAATTCAAATGATGAACACCTTCATACTACTCACAAGTCATAAAAAAAACTTTCTAAATGAGTCATCTTGTAATAAAAGGATACCATTATATCAAATCACTTTAGAAAAAAATATCCTTTATTCAATCTTTTAGAAATTAAAACCATGCAAAGTTGCCAACTCAATTTTATATTGACATCATTGTATCCATACAAATTAAACCACGCTGAAAGAAGAAACAATAGTCATGAAAGCAAAGATTGTCTTTTGGAATTATCCAATGAGACTCATCTGTCCATTCTTATAGAACCGGTTCTAAACAAATGATATATCCTTTTATTACAAGATATGGCAAGGCCAATAGGAGACTATAAGTTCCCAACGCAGTGAACGTAGGAATTTGCCGCAGAAATGCAAAACTAGCCTCTGCTGACATGGTCGAGAGTGTGCCACATCACCGACTTTTTTTTTAAAAAATTCTTAAATTCTTTTTGCATTTCAGGACGATTTTTTTTTTTGAAAAAAATTAATTAATTAATTGTTGACCTGACAGTATCGAGAACAATTTTGGGAACAGGGCTTTTGCAGTCTCCTATTGGCCTTGAATCCCTTCAAATGACTACTTTGTTTAGTATTCTCAAAATTAATTTTTGAAAATATTGACTATTGAATTTTTAGATTACAATGATAATGGAATATCAAAGATATAGGCAAAAAATACATATTTTGAGGAAGGAAAAATTATTTTAAAATGAACATTGTTTTTCTTATCAATTTTTTTATTACAATCTAAGGTAAATGGAGTATTTTTAAATCTCAAAAAAATGCATAACAAAAAATCTCTCTCAAATTTATACACATTTTCAATCAAAAAAGAGTACAAAGTCAAACTGACCAAACTGGATCCTATAGAAATTTCAAAAATTTAGAATTACATCAACATGTTCAAAAATTTAGAATAATTCTAATTGTTTTGTGTTTTTTAACAGTCTAGATTGAACCTTGATTTTTAAATTTCTAAAAATGAAAATCTGAAATTTTTTTCTAGACCTAGTTTGTTTAGAATAGAAAGATTAGAAATGTCAAAGAAAATGTTCTTTCATCTTTTCTATTCCTTTCATTGGAAAAAAATTATGCTTCTTTTTTCTATTAGACTATATTTCATACATAAATTTTAAAATACTTCTCACATGAAATTTAAATTTGAAAATAAAATGTGCAACTTATATATTTGTTTGTTGCTTCACAAGATCCTACTTTACAAAATATTGAGATTCTTTCTAAGATTCATTCAACAATACCTAGAATTTGCCATTGAAAATTTGAAGAAGATTCATTATGATTTTTTTGTCCTTCAAGAGTTTTCAATTAATAATCAAATCCTACATCTTTGCTTTCCAACCAAAAACATTGAAAGAGAAAAAAAAAAGGAAAATAGAGTGGAATTAGAGATGGATTTCTTTTAATAAATTAAAAAACTTGCAATTGAAAATCTTAATACCTCAATAACAATAGAATGAATTTAACTCTAGAATGATATTAGGTTTCAAATCTTATTTATAAATATATGTCATTGCTATTATAAATCAAACCAAACAAATATAATTTAAATTTAAATCTACAATTTTTGTTTATAAATCAATCAAAAGAATAGATGACTTCTACTATATACTTGGTAGGACTACATAAAACAAATCCAAAATTTTAACATTCACACTTTACAGTTTTCTCATAGAAATCAATGTAGTTAATTTTTTCCAAGCTCGCTGGATTCGGCAGTTTTTGCCACTTTTTAGGACATTGTGTGGAAGAAACTACCAAAAAAAAATTTAATTTAAAATTTTTATTCTCCTCCGCCGTCTTGTAATTTTCAAAAACCAATTTGCTTGACAAATACTATGGGACAATTCATCTCGTATTCGTATTCGTATTCGTATCGTGATATTCCGTATCCGTATTTATACTCGTACTCGTATTTGTATCTACTATCCATATCAATATTCAATATTCACCACGTATTCACATACCATATTATATCCATATTTGGTATTCATATATAGTATTGTATTCGTATCTGTATTTAGATTAAATCCCACAAGATCAACGGCTTGTGATTTTTTGGAAAATCAATGGTGATTTTGAGGGTAAGCATTTTTTTTGGGAAAAAAATTAATGGCTTGTAATTTTTTTGAGAAACAAGGGGGCTAATTAATTAACAAAGGTGTATAGCCACTTTTTAGGACATTGTTAGTTGCTTTAATGTTCGCAATTCTTTGATTCACTACAATACCAAAAGATCCAAGCATGCCATTGAATGCTTGTCTCGTCTTAGTGGTAAGTATTGCTCCAAATTTCAAAATCAACGGATACTAAAGATTTAAGAACTTCTCAAGCAACCTATGATATTCTAATGTTGGATTTAATCAAAATTTTCATATCCAATTTTTTTTGAAAGCTATCAAAACTTGGCTATACTATCGTTTTTTGAAAATTGTCTGGAGAAATGCAAATCGGTTGTTCTTATTTGGTAATCACTTTCTTATGGACAAGGCTAAATAAAATGGTGATGCCCGAGAATATTTTTATTAAGGTACTTATATCTAGATTGCAACTATGACAAGTTTTGTGTCATAATCCTTTTACTAAAATTTGTTAGAAAGGCATATCCAAATTGCTAGCAACGCTTTTAATCATTGTACTACATCTTCAAATATAGATCTTTAATAGCTTTTCTAATATTTTTGATTACCAAGATCAATGACAACATTGCAACCTCTCAATTGTCAAATCTACCAAATTTATACTACCTAATGGCAAAAACCTTAGTTAAGTTGTCAAATCCATAAAACTCTTTGTAAAAACACAACCTCTAGTCCTTAAAATGCCGCTATGTAAGAAATGTACAAGCCTTACACATTCAATTGAAGATTTACATTTATATTATTTTTTCTAATTTGATCATGAAAACATCTACTAATTTGGCAATGATTTGGCAATGCATTGTTGTAGCATGAATTATACTAAATTGAATGTTCATATTGTCAATTGTTATCCTAAAAATTTGCGTAGTTTCCATTTAGCACCCCAATAACTCAATCTTTTGCTAAAAAAATGCCCAATAATACATGTGTAGCTACATAAGTTGTGAACTTTTTGTTTTTCATTGCTTAAAATTCAACAAAAATGGAAAAACCAAAAAAAATTGATTCTTAAATCCTACACACGGATAAGCCTTTGACATTGGATGAAAAGGAATATCTACTTAGAAATTTACTAGCACGGAGGTCTCAACACTACATTTATACAATGTAGAATAATGTAGGGAAGACAACATATATTTTTGATCACCTAAGCTTAATCCTACAAAAGAACATATTTAAAGAGAGTCATGTTTATGGCATTGCAAATTCTAGTATAAAGGTTCTTACTTTCATAAAAGTAACAGGCAAACCATGCATGATTTGTAGGAAAAATGTAGTTTAAATATGCATTTGCAATGTTGCCAATTTTCTATGATACCAACCAGCATTTTATGGATGAAAGAGGTTGTACCACTTGTTTTCAATTACCAATACTTACATCCTAAAAATATTAAAGGTCAGAGTTTGAAACCCAACTAAGGTGCATTTTGAAATCACTCCAAGGTAAGAAAAACTAATATAAACTAAAAGAGGGGCTTGTGATCACCAAGCTTTGATTATGTAGTTTGGTGCACCAAGACCTCTTTTCTACTAGTATAAAATTGTTCAAACAAACATTTGACCATCATTAATCTACTCTTAAATTGTCTTATATATTGTAAGATTTTGTACCCATCATTGATCCAAGACTCTTATGTTCAAAAAGTATGCACCCTCAACAAAATCTAAATGTCCTAATATTAGAAATTTGTTCAAAATTATATATGTATAAATAAGTATACATATGAAATGTACAACATGCATCCTTTTCAAGAGGTGCTTCTAGAGGCACATGATTTAGCCTTAAAATTAATGATGGTGGGCCCTATGCTAATGCATTGATAGTCAACACTAATCACTATAATTGAAAATTTCATACCATTATCAAACTTAAAATTTATTTTATTGGATCTTATTAACAAATAATTAGAAAAATGAACGCAGGTCCAATGCACTTTAGCATTCATTATTTAAACATGGTATGAATGAATCTATGAAATTCAAATGTGATGATTGTAGGTGTATTCAATATTGACATTAACATATCCTAAAGTCTAATGTAGTGATTGTGTACATCTTGTGCTATCAATGATTAAGTTTTAGGGGTGTTTGATATCTCCAAGTCCTACATCATTCCCAAATGGTTATGTGACTAAAAAATTTGGGAGTTTTGGTGCCAAGGAAGTGGGGTTTAGAGGCCAAATTGGATCTAACGTAGGAGTCTAAAATATTACTCATCTAAAGATTATTTTGCCTTTTCCATGTACTTCTTTATTTTTAAAAATTTCCTTAACTCATCTTCCAAACAATGAAAAATAGCTATGGAATGTGGTACAAGTGGTTTTACATTTTTTGAAGTAATACTAAATTATTTATAAGTTTTCATATAAGTTGTATTGTAGGCACCTATTTATGACCCTAGGTTTTCTATAAACTGTTCCATTTGCAACTTTTAAAGAAAAATGGAGAAAGTAAAAAAAATGATCGACTCTTGTGATAAATAATAATAATTTTCTTTCTACTCTTAGCCTTTTGCGGAGCTATGATGCCCACTTGGTACCAATTTAGTGTGTTTGGGTTGCTAGCCTTTGTCGGCCTTCTAGCTTTGTAGTAAGGATAAAATGAAAATTCCCTATGAATTGATATTTGTATTAGAAAATGAAAAAATCCATTTCACTCGAGTTTGTCCCTTGGTCCATGTGTTTCCTTTATCAATAGTAATTGTCCATGTGTTTCCAAAAAGAAATTATTATAATTATTATTTTCTTAATCCATCCAATGACTATAGTTATCAATTTAAAGACTACTTGATGTCCATTTTAGAGCTACTTATAGGGACAATTTTTACAACTTTCAGAGTGGGATTTGAGCCTCCTAGCTACAAAAGTAGAGACCCAACTTGGCCTTCAAGTCCCCAAGATTTTTTGGAATATATAATTAAGGAAAAAAAAAACTCCCATCAACCCTCAATCCCTCATTGGCTGAATTTCTATCCAAATCTGTTCAAATCAACTTTGATGCTAAAAAGTGCCCCTAAAACCAAGGTTTTGACTTTTCGACCCATTTTTGGAGCACCTAATTGCTATAAAATATCATACAACGGACAAAAACTATTGGAATTTTGACCTTCCACACTACAAACAAGCCATAAATCCAGTACATTTGATATTTTTTTTGTCACCTTCTACAATCCCAAGGAAAGTTGGGATTTGGCCATCTTAAACCCCAAACTACTTAGAAATTTGGAACTTGGGATGTAGTGCATAATGCTCCCCCTTTAAGTGGATTTCCGTCCACTTGTTTGATTTTCGGTAGGGAATGATTATGGGTGCACATACCTTTGCAATCTCAATCTCCATTCCCTATGAATGTTGCCTTGTTTTGTGGGAATATCAAAATAGAAAGCCTTGCAGAATTTGTGAACAATTTTCAGGATCATTCTCATTCCTTCCCCAATTTTTAAAAGTTTAAAAGTTTTCAAGAGTTTTAATTTTTTTTAAAGTTTTTAAAAGTTTTTAAAAGTTTTTTTTGTGGAAAATCGACCCTGTAGTCTCCAGCAGCCTTTCAGTTCATATTCCCCCCGGCCGACCTCATCCAGTGATTGAGTGATTTATGCTGGAGAGAATTTTCACTTTCCAAAATGCTGCTGACGTCATCCGTGCGTCACCCACGTCATCTCACCCACACTATTTCGCTGTACTCTGCACTAATTTAAACCCACTTGCCTGCAGGGATTCTTTTGATCCATTTGTTTGTTTGCCGGAAAAGGGAATTTCACTACAGGGATGGAGGGCTATTTATATCCAGGGGTCTGGATGAAAAACGTGCAAAGTGTGGATGATAATGGATTTATTCATCCTGATTTTGTGTACATTCATTCAAAATTGTGACACCATCCTTCACTTGTTTGTTTGCTGAAAAGGAAATTTTCACGATAGGGATGGAGGGCTAATTTATATCCAAAGGTTTGGATGAAAAATGTGCAAAGTGTGGATGATAATTGATTTATTCATCCTAATTTTGTGTACATTCATTCAAAATTGTGACACCATCCTTCATTTGTTTGTTTGTTGAAAAGGAAATTTCACGATAGGGATGAAGGGTTAATTTATATCCAGATGTCTGGTTGAAAAACGTGCAAAGTGTGTGGATGATAATTGATTTATTTATCCTAATTTTGTGTACATTCATTCAAAATTGTGACACCATCCTTCACTTGTTTGTTTGTTGAAAAGGAAATTTCACGATGGGGATGAAGGGCTAATTTATATCCAGGGGTCTAGATGAAAAACGTACAAAGTGTGTGGATGATAATTGATTTATTCAACCTAATTTTGTGTACATTCATTCAAAATTGTGACACCATCCTTCACTTGTTTGTTTGTTGAAAAGAAAATTTCACGATAGGGATGAAGGGCTAATTTATATCCAGGGGTCTAGATGAAAAACGTACAAAGTGTGTGGATGATAATTGATTTATTCATCCTAATTTTGTGTACATTCATTCAAAATTGTGACACCATCCTTCACTTGTTTGTTTGTTGAAAAGGAAATTTTACGATAGGGATGAAGGGCTAATTTATATCTAGGGGTTTGGATGAAAAACGTGCAAAGTGTGGATGATAATTGATTTATGCATCCTAATTTTGTGTACATTCATTCAAAATTGTAACACCATCTTGAGATTTATGGAGTAATTTTGTGATTTCATCTGTGGACATGGATGGAGAATATCAATAAATATTCCTTGTGGAAAAAATTTCAAATTGCATCATTAATTTTTTAGGAAATTCTCAATCCAAAAAGAAATCTTGCCTTATAAGTTGTCTTTTTTTAAATAGCATGCACTAATTTATCAGACAAGTATCTAATATGATAAAAAAAAGTCACTATTGATTATATTAAGATCATTAATATTATTCAATACTATTTTATTTATCAATTTGTATGATTGTGCGGGTTAATAGTGATTGCACCAGTAGAAAATAGAATTTGAATCAAGTCATTAGAAACAAAAAAATATGTTGAATTGGACATTGTTTTCATCTAATGCAATATGGTAGAATTAACCAAAGTGATAATGTTGTTTTAGATACAATAGCTAAAATGTTTGCCATTGAAATGCATTGAAACTTGAAGGGATGCAACCTTTGGGCAAATGACTAAAGAGTTAGTTTAGAATAAAGTCACCTCACTTGTGATGATCATTTGACATGGCCAAACCATTGTTGGATGAATAGTCAAATCAATATCCTTTGACTACGTAACATTTTGTTGTGTGAATAGTCAAACACCTTTTTTGAATCACTTATGAAGCATTAAAAATATTTATTTTAATTACATACAAAGCACAACAAACATGATTGTTGGATTTAAAATTGCAAAGCCTTTTGTAGGGATAAAACTATTGAGTTTATAGTTGCAAAGTCTTTTTTTCAAGTTGCAATAGATATTTGAATATTCAAGTTGTTGGTGACATCATTATTATACAAAGTGTGGTGACAAAATATAGTCACACTTGTATACAAGATAGTTGATTATCCTTTCCAAATCAAATTGATAGTAATAATCACATTAGATTAAGTGTAGTAATTAAGCAAAGTTATACCTTTGCATTATAATAAAAGGTATGGTACTCATGGCCTCATTTGTCATCATGGATTGACCCCCAAGATGTATCAACATTAAAAAGTATTATTTTCATGGTAAAAAAATGGTGTGTAAAATAGATGCTATCAATCAAATATTGTAACCACAAAGATGCACTTTCAAAGTTGAAAGGCTATTGTACATGTTGTAAAATCCTAAACTAGTGACATATATTGTGGCCAGGGTTTATTTCTTTACTTTCAAAATATTTTACTCTAATGTGACACATATTTATACGCCATTGGTAGAAAGTCAACTATGCTAAATGTAATGATTGGTAGGGTGTCGTCACACTTGTATGAAGTACAATTGAGTATCTTCTCAAGTCATGATTTTTGGTAATAACGCCTAATACACTACTTGTATGGTCATGTTTATATGAAATATAGTTGACCATCCCTCCAAGTCACAATTGCTGGTAGCAATGCCTCTTGTGCTTAGTGTAGTAATAAAATGTGATGACATTTCTATGAAGTACAATTAAATATCCTTCCAAGTCACAAATGATTGTTAGTAAGAATGCCTATCATGTGAAGTATAGTGATAAAGCATCTATGGTGACGGTGATGTAGATTACTATTGGGCCTCGAAAAAAATGGGACTCACTCTTGGTAGTAACAAGAGACATGATAATTCATGGTCACAACTAGCACATGGCACGGGTCCCAAGAGGTATCAAGGGAGGTATCACAATTCCCAAGGGAGGTATCACAAGGGAATTGTGATTTTTTGGGCAATGAAAGGGACTCTTGGGATATAAAATGCTATAAATGTAGAGTTCAAGGACAAGATGCACAGGTTCAAAGATGAAGATATTATACATATTGTACATTTGAAGCTTGTGACCTATAATAAAACTATAGTTTACTCTAATGTTACAAAAATATCCTATTCTATTTTAGAAGTGAATTTAATTTCAACTTTTAATTTTTTGGAGACCAACAATTAATGGTTTTAAATGACCAAACAGATATAATTTAGTGAAAAGCATAATCTATAAGAACCAAATTTCATATCACCATAGTCAATGAACACAAATTAACCTTGGAGAGCTTCAACATCCAATTTCTTAACAACGATTAGATTCATATTGATGTTTCTTTTTCATTGTTGTTTAGATGAACATCATTCTAATTTGTGGAGATACTTTATCAAGTTCTTGTTCTATCTATCGATTAAGTTTGGTGTTCTTAGAATATATATTTTTCTAAATTACAAATGAGGAAGTATGTGAAGTGTTTGACAAAGCCAAAATTGCATTGACTGCAGTTCAAAATTGGATTTGCAAAAATGAGGGACTCATAGATGTAAAGAATACAAAAATTTTAAAATATCATTGTGCCAAAAAAAACTCATTTAAATTCCAATTCAACAAGTTTTACTCCAAAAATGATAATATTTTGCTTGTAATCAAATTCAAAAGGATTTTAAAAGTTTTTGTTCAAAAATTTATGTAAATTTATTAATGATAGCATTTGTGAATCTTACCTTATGGATGGAATCTAAAATCTCAACATCTACAACTTTTATTTGTAAATCAACTCTAAAATATTCTTCCAAACAATATTTTATAATGACTTTCCCAAATCATGAGTTTTGAAGAAGACTCTAGATGTTTGGGGGTAAATGAATTTAGCGAAAAGAAAGTCTCTGTACAACAATGGGGGTGAACTGGCCCCTCACTTAGCCCCTCCAAGTCATTCCCAAGGTGCAATTAAAATAAAACTATTTTGTTCTTGATCAATTCACCTTGTACATTCCTCCTATCTAATTTGGGGCCTTCAATTGCAAGTTCAAGTTGACAATTTGCAAATTCTATCGTACATGGAAGGAAAAAAATCAGGGTTTTCGCAAGGGTCCAAGTGGGGTGGGGGTCACTTCTCCCTGCCTCCACAATCCACTAAAGCAAAGAAATTTTTTATTAGGGGGTTTGCATGCCCCATAGGTGTTAGTTCTTTGTTTGGGAGGTGGCACACTAGCTTCCAACAATAGAGCTGAAATAGAGTGATGAAGCCTCCGCAAAAAAATTTAGAAAAGAAGAGGATCTCAGAGTGTAATAGGCAACTATAGTAGGGAATGCAAATTATTGCCTGACAAACCTGTAGATTGGCCTAGAAATTCCCTGTGAAGAATGAGACAATTCCTGTGAGGACCCACAAACAAGCCGCTTGCAAGCCATGTGTCCATTCCGCACAGCCAGTACAACATCATCTATTCATCAGATTATCCAGCATTTGGGGAATCTGTTTCCCCCAAAGCATCTTCGATCAAGGCAATCATCAGCTGCCTACCCTAGCTCCTTCACAACCTGCAAACCAATTCTCAAGATACGAATCCCAATTACAAAAAAACGCAACATTTTGGAATTGAAAGTACAACACTCTGTGCCGTGAAAAACACACAACATTCAAAGTATCGTATTGAGCGTGAAAAAACACGGTGTAAAAACAGTTTGTATATAACCTTGGATCCTGCCTGGCTCATTCACAAGGGCCGTATGAACATTGAAGTAATACAAAAAGACATATATAACATTGTCGTGAGGGGATGATTTAGCCAGTCTAACTCCAAGCTCCCATCAGGGGAGACCGAGTACCACCAGCAAGTGGTTGCCACATCCCGTTTTATTCTAGGAATAAGTAAACCTGATCGTTGCGCTTTCGCTCAAAGCCAAGCAACCATCGAATCAGGGTTTTACACACACACTACAGCAGCAGCTCCTTTCCACCAGGATCTAATAACAACTCCCAAGGCAAAGTAGGTATATATATTCATATATCCTCCTCCTTTCGCTATATGTAAGAAAACACAGCTACATATATCACAAAATGTGTTTTCTGCACGGTCATGCACATGCACACCCATATATATCTGGACCGCAAAACGTGACGCAGTCAACAGCTGAGAGTTCCAAACCACCTGCAACCTGTTGCACACGAAAAACGAAAAAAATACTTTGTTCAGATGTGCGTAGGAGTGAAGGAGTAGCGTAATATTCGTAGGACAACAATTTTGAACCAATCATCCAATTTTGAACCCCTTGAAAGAAAGAAAAGGAGGTGGCCCTACATGCTGAGGAAGAGGGAATCACTTTCTAACATGAACCAGAGTATTACCAGATGACATTCACCAGGAATTATGATGGAGGTTTTTTAGGGTAGGTATACACCAGTATTTAACAGAAAATTCATTGCCTTCTTGGTATACATACACTAGTGTAGTGTGTATATATATATGCGAATATATAGCACTGGTACTGGATTCCCCACCTTATGGCGTAACCTAGCTACTTGTTGCTGATGCCCCAGAAATCTGAATGTCCACAATTGCATGCATGCCAACCCGTTATGACCGATAACGGTCTGAACTCGCAATCGATAAGAACTCCATGTTGGAGTAGTAATGCACAATGACGCAAAGGTACCAATGACCAGCAGATCTACAAAACTTGTCGAATCAAAGTGAGTTACAGAAATGTCAACCAAAGCACAAGCATCTTGGGATTGGGACCCAGGCAGCAGATCAGTACCTCTCTCGGTGGGGTTGTTGTAATTTGGTTCCTGAAGCCAGTGGTTGTTGTTCTCATCTTGGTCGTCACTCACGCCATGGTAATTGCCTAACTCCAGGTTCAGCATGCTCGTATTCGCCATGTGGACGTCATTCCTTGCTTCGTCAGTCATAAGCAGAGTAGCCTCTGGTGGCGGTGATGTCGCATCAAGAGACGCTGGTCCTGCACATTTGGAAAGGAACTCATAGATATCCTATTCTACAATTGCGTTTCATCAGGCGCAACAGTTCAAAAACACAATAAGCATTCATTCAAATGACTGTTGGAGGAACCTTTCCAAATCACCGACCTGAGGGAGGACCTGGTCTGTCAGTGGTCTTCACCGTGCGATACATCTGCAATCGTCAACAACAATTGCTCAAAACTCAATGCAAGCATATAAGAAATACCAAGCAGAAAACGCACAACCCCCAAAACGAGCCAAAAAGCAAGCAAAATTTGAAAGTATTCTTCCTACCTGCAAGTGACTCTTCACATGAGCCAAGGTAAGGTCCTTGATATTCATTAACTCCAAAACAGATTTCGGAGTCGCCCCTGTATACAACCAATTGTCAACAAGCGTGTAAAATCAGATTCACAAGTGTCAATTCATCAATACCAGACATGGACCCATGAAATCCGTATCCTCTCACCATATGTTCCTCTCTCGGGCCTACAGAGTCCAAAAACAACTACAACCATCAATTGCACGCACTGATTTGCACATAAAAAAACCCAGAAACTACCAATGGCACTCACGATCCTCCACAACAACAAAAACTACACCCATCAATAGCACTCCTTGATTTGCTCAAAACAAAGCTGTAACTACCAATTGCACTCACGTTCATGCCCCCCGAGGAGCTCCACCGCGTGCACAAAGTGCGCATGCAACGCGCTCGTCCACCTCATTCTCGGCGCCCGAATGATCCTCTTACTCGGCGACTTGGGGGAAAAGCGCGGCCTAAAGCCTACATTCATATACCCCGCTTCATGCTGTCTTGCCGCCGCATTCCCATAGCTTCCCATCACCGTCGCAAGATTTCCAGAACCTTGGTGGTGACGCGGAACCTCCCCACCCACATAGCTGCAGTACCGCAGCTCCCCCGCGTGATGATGGGGATACGACGGCTGCATTTGCGGAAGAAAATACTCAGGAGGAGGAGGAGGCTCAACATGAACGTCGCTCAATCTTCCCAGAGAAAGCTCCGGAATGGCAGAAGAGAGTGAGCAGGGATGCATCGTGTTGTTGTAAGGAGAAACAAAGCTTTGAGAGTATTCGAATTCTTCACTTGTGACGTGCCGCCCCTCCGACAAGAACTGATGGGGTGGGTGACGATAGTCACAATTTTCTGGTGGAATTGGGGGGTAGGGAGGGTGTGGATTGGTGCCCAAACAGAGACCCACATTGTCGTAAGTCGAGTGTGGAGTGGAGCGTTCACAGTCGTTGTAGCGGCCGGATTTGGGAGGCTGTTTCCAGAGATCGAAGCCGTGAACATGCTCGCGCAAGGGCTGCTGGGAGGACGACGAAGGGTGCTGGTGTTGTTGTAGAGTTGTGGTGTTGCTGTTGCTGTGGACGGGACTGATGTGAAGCGACAAATCAGGGCCGGAATGACTGGTGGGCGAGCTAGACACACTCATAGATTGTTCTGCGATAAACTCTTGCATTGTATACGAAGCTAGGGAGCACTCCCCCCCTCCGAAGTTCCTCGAATTGAAGCGCTCGCAAGAAACACACGGAAGGAATTCAACCGTACGAATGCACCACGCGCACGCAACCAGCATAGTTAAGTTGGCTCAAAGAACACGCACCTCCGCACTCCATTCGAATTCAAAGACAGCTCCCAAGAACGATCAGACCGCTACGCACTCTACCCAGCTACTACACAGCTCCCGGTACCGAAACCAGTAACCCTCTCGACCAGATCAGCTCCAACAGTAACCCGTCCTCACTCCAGTAATCTCAACCACGAATTCAAAACCGAGAAGGATCCGCAATTGCGACCAACCTCGCCAGTCCCGAAATCAGTCAAAACCCCACAAATGCGTGAAATGCGGGCCTCCCGTATGCCGCCTGCGTGCCGCCCGAAATCGAACAACGACTCCCTCTCCCTCCCCACCGACAACACAAGCGACCCTACCGTTGTATCCGAGTAACGTTTCCAGTAACCTGAAGAGAAAGAGCACACCCCAGTGATTGCTGATTCGATTGGTCCCAAACACAAAACCTAGCGAATGGGACCGATAGTGATGAAGTAGATGACGAAGATGGTGGTCAAGATGGTCAAGAAGGAGAAGAAGAAGAAGCGCACGAAGTTTTGCTGTTGTTGATGATGACGAACAATCCTATTGCTGCTGTTACCCCCCGAAGTGCGCCCCATGCGAGTCAAATCGCAGCGACCGAAACATCCCGCAGCGCATGGAGCCTTGGCGACATCCAAACTGCAAAGCCCACGTGAGGGACGACAGCAACTCCGGGGTAAACGAACTCGTGTACATCCGTGCCACTCTTGCTTTTCCCGTTATTCTCTCTCGGTGTTTGGTTGCATCCCCGTTCTCCTCCGCACACCCCAACAACACTTCCCAAACAACGCAAACCCACTCAGACGCAAACTCCAATGAAAGCGAAAACGAAGACGGAAACGAAAACTCAGCCGACTAAAGCTCAGAAAACGCAAGCCCAAACGCAGCGAGCGTTGCAAGCGCAACGAGGGCGTGAAGCGGAAGTTGCAGAAGGCGCGGCCAGGGTCCCTGGAATTCACATTTCGCTGGGTTGCGAAACGGGAGCTTTGGTGGCGAGGAGGAAGTGATGGCTGGCGTCTCGAGAAACAACAACAAAGTGACGAAGATAAACGTTTCGGAAGGCGTCCATTTATGCCCCACTGGATGAGACTGAAGCTCTGTTCGTTCGTTCGCTTACGGGCTATTCTCGTTGTGGGGGCCATGGGTGTAGTAGGGGCGTAGGCAGGGTCACATGAAGCGGGGGATGTTTTTTACTGATCTGGGTTGGGGGGGAGGCTTGTGAAATTTCTTTGGTGACTTGGGTTGGAAGGGGAGAAGGAGACGGATCTGAGACGCTTTCATTTTCATTTTTTGGAATCTTATTGAATTAGTTATGAATTTTTGAAGTTGGAAAATGGGTGTTTCATATTAGAGTTAATCGTAAAGGAAACCCGAGTTTGAATTAGGGGTGTAATAGGGAGGTATAATTGAGAAGAATAGAAAAGAAACACGGCACCAAATTCCTTTGGACCTTAGTTTTGGTGCTCCAAGGAGTTTGGTCTTATAATTTTCCCAAACTCCGGCTCTTGCTTCGGCATTCCACCCACTTTACAATTAAGTCTATTGAAGTCAATATAAAATGTTTATTGTAGGTACAATCATGCTACCAACAAGTGTTCCTTTATTAACCCCTAAATGTCTAAGGCCTTTTCTAAGCTTCTCAGAATATACAAAAAGCCAATATTTTGATAAGTTGTGTAAATTTTCTTTGAATTCTAACCATACAAATCCAAACTAATCTAAACTAGACATGTTAGAGATTGCACGGGAAAAGAAAACATAACAATATAGATCATCTTTTCACATGTCCAATCTAAAAAGTTGGTCACGGAAAAAATATGAGGTTGAAGGGTCTAACATGCATAACCCCAATCATTTATGGTTGTTCAAAATCTACTCTATAATTTTCCTAAATGAATTTCAAATGTGATTTTTTTCCAAGATCTAGTGTATTTGAGGCCCAATTTCAAAAGCCCTCAACTCTACGGAAAGTCAAGATTGCAATGGACACCCTTGCACAAAATCTTGAATAGAAAAATAATAATCACTCGTTTTCAAAATCAAATTTTTGATGATAAAACTAGAATTTTTAAAAAAATTAAAAATATAAAGTAATAAAAATAGCAAGTTGGTTAGGTTTTATTTAACTTTTAAGTATTGTTGACACCAAAATTTGGTATCTTGGACATTTAGGGGTTAACCCTTGAAGGATGTTGAGGTCAAAAAGTGGTCAATGGATGACTTCATTGTTCATTGTAGATATAAAGAATGCACCTATTGGTTTAATAATTGGAGCATTTTAGTGATTACATTATTTTGCTAATGAGAAGTCACATCCTTTAAAGGTTAAAGGGAGTGTGCACAAAAAGAGTGATTTAAGGATACTTCAACTTAATCCCTAAAGGACAATTGTCTAATGAAGAGACAATTGAAAATTTGAATAGTTTCCTATGAAATCAATCAGTTTGGTTGAATGTTCACAAAATTTTGACATAAAGTGTATACATCTCCCTCTCTTGGTAGAAATTTAATTTATTTTTCTAATCAACTATCTAGATCAAAAATTATGTTGCCCCCCAATTTTTTTGGTTATTTGGTAGCTTTTGCAAAACTCCTCTTTTAAGGTTGAAATTTGGTGGGTATGTAGTTTATATGATACAAGATGCAAATCTAAGAAAACCAATTATGCATAGTATAAAAATCTCATTCTAGGAGTTAAAGGCTATTGACCCTATTAAACAAGGTCCACAATAATTTTTTCTTTTAATTTCAAAGATTATAATCTTTCAATCCATGTGGCCAAAGTTTCTCAAATTCTTGTATACATTTTTGTAGTAGTCTAGTGCTAATTTATACAATTGAATTTTGAAAAAAAACTTTTTTTTCATTTTTTTTCAATGCACTCAAAAGTGGCAATTTTTCACAATTTTTGCCCCAAATATGGTTTTGACCTTTAGAAGTTAAATTTGCATCCAATCTTATAGACTTGTAGTACACAATGTTTAAATTATTCACCTTAGGAGATTATTGTAACAAATTGATCCCTCAGTTTCTAATTTTGAACCTCTTATATCTCAATTGTAGAGGCATAGATTCCAAATAAGAATTCAAGTTTTTCAAATTTGATCTTCTTGTGGTAAATAACGTTTTATTGAATTAGAAAGTTTTAGAGTATTTAGTTCTAGATCTACCAAATCACATAACACATGGCCTTAAGAGTAGCTCCACCACCACATCAACATAGAAAGGAATATAAAAACCATTTCACAAAGTGCCGTCACGGGCAAATTGCCTTTCCATCTCCTCTTCGTCCGGGAATCACGGAACGCAATCCATGCAACACCCATTGGCAACGGCTTATTTAACTCCTTTAATATCATGAATGACGTCATGAATGAAAATGATTCCTCCATTATCGAAGGGTTGAGTCATTGCGTGAGCTCTTTGTGTGGGTGAAAAAGACTTTGGAAGTGGCGTACGTATACGGAGCCTTGTAGCAATGCCCCTAGAAAACTAGAAAAGTCTTTTACGTTGATCCAATGGATCTCCAAAGCCAACCGCCCTACAACAATCATGTTTTTATCTACATTTCTGTTTGCAGTGAAGTTGCTTAATTTTTTTAAGAGATTATTATATTCAATTTTTCATTTGAACAAGCATTTGAGCAATATACATCTCGTCTCATTAAAATAAGCACCCTATTACCGATTGAGCAATTCCACATATTTGTGGAATGAAATCAAGACTTGTGAATATCTCTACTATGCTATCAATTGAAAATCATGGGTTCCCAAAATAAATGATATTGTTTTCAATTGGTATGAATAAATCTATTAATTTTTTTAATCCAACAACAAGGTGCACCCCAAATTCATGTTTTGCATTCATATATTTAATTTGTACATTTTAGATTCGTTATATCATCATATTTTCAAATCTACTTGTAGATACTAGCAATTAGGAATGCATACTTCTACCTTATGTAATATAAGGGAGAAACATCCATTTTCGTCCCTGTACCTATTCCTAGACCCTAGAGTATCAATAAATCTGTCCACAAGCATTCATTAAAACGTCCAGCAAATATTTAATTCTAATTTGTTGACGCAATTGTAAGACACATGTATAGTTTTCATTCACTGACAGTTGATTTCAGCAGGTGTTCAGTTAAAGGTACACCTATAGGACGGTTCCAGTGGTCTAGGGAGCCAACACTTTGGAAATTTTTAGAAATTACATACTGATTTCGAAAATTTTAATTTTTTTTAATATTCATGATTTCCACTCGCTAATACTAGAAAAATATAATTTCTAAAAAAAGATGCCTGCACTGAATTCCTTATTTGGACGGTTTTGGGTGTTTCCACCATATTGTTGAATTTTGTTGAAGGTCCAAAGAAGATCAAATTAAGGTTCGAGACATTGAATTACAACCAATTCTAATTCAATACAAACACGTCAAAACTCATAGTCAAAAATCAGATGCAGAGAAGTTTCCAACAATAATATTTACATAGCCTAGAATACATTTTTGCAATATTGGATTTTTCAATTGCCACCCAAATTTTGTTTCTGCCCTACTAATTTTGAACCTACAGTAATTAGAATAATTGACGGTGTGCTGATTTTGGACCCCAGTGATAAGTTATTTTAATCCCATTCTCGTCTCCCCATTTATTTTTAGGACTGCTGCAATGGTTTTCTCTGGATGTATTAGGGTTTCTCAAGCTTCATCCCCCTCCTTTTCATCCACCTATTTTGGTGCAAGGGAATGGTGGGTAGCGGCAGGGGTTATTTTTGTCCAATTGCAGGTGGAGGCCCTTCCTAGGGGGTCATTGATGATTTGGGCTCCCTTTTTTGGTCCGAACTCCGAAGAGGTCATAATTGGGGAATTTTGGTTGGATTTCAGAGCATTGTTTAATGAGGGATCTGTGGGCGGGATTGTGGGAATGATGGGTACTTTCCTCAACTTTAGGGGCATTCATTTGAATGAGTAGTCAAGGGAATTTGGGAGTTGTGGATTTTGAATCATGGGCTTTTGAATCTGTTTGCAGGTGGCTGGGTGAGTGCCAGGGGGATTTTTTTAACTTTGCTTGCACTTTTATTTGGTGGAATCGGAATGGAATGGGAAAAAGGGAAGGGGGCTCCATAGTGTGCCCTCATTTTGAAAATAGTAGGGAGGGTACGGTGGGAGCACCCAAAACCGTCCAAATAAGGAATTCAGCATCGTTGGAGGCAGCTTTTTGTAGAATGATATTTTTCTAGTATTGAAAATCATGAATATTGAAAAAAAAAATAGATTTTTTGGATGTTGTATGTAATTCTCTATTTTTTCAAAGTGTTGGCTTTCTAGACCACTGAAACTGTGTAGTAGGTGCACACAAAACTAAAAACCCTGCTAAAATCAGCAGTGAACCAATCAAATATTTATATGTATCCTTGAAATGTGTCAGCCAATTAGAATCAAGCATTTGGCGAATACATTAAGGGAACTCTACTAACACAATTGGGTGAATCTACAGTCCACTGTAAGGGACATCTTTGGGAATGATTGTTTCTCCCTTAACTCTAGAAAGGTTCTCCATACTTATGACCCCAGGGTTGTTATTTTGTGAGCCTGTGAGCGTAAGCTTGTGAGCCTGTGAGTTTGCGAGCCTACACAATTTTTTGAAGATTCCATCTAAAACTTTTGGCCAAATTTGATTAACTTTGGTAAATTTTAGTGCCTATTACCGTGGAACTATTATTGTGAACCTATTACCGTGGTCTCTTGAATAACTTTGTTTTACCATTTATTGTACTTTGCTAGATTTTATAAAGAAAAAAAATTAGTGACTAATTATAATTTTTTTGAAATCAAATGAGGTTATTTCACAAATTTAGATTTTTGTGAACACTCTCCTTAGTCTTGCTTCTTAATACCCCTTGGCACCGAGGGGAGTCCCACAGCTCCGATTTAAAAAAATTCTTTTTTCCCTCACAATTGTGGGACTCCCCTCGGCGCCGAGGGAGTCCCTCGGAAAAATAAATAAATAAATAAATAAAATTCAATAATAATTTTATCGGAGCCGTGGGATTCCTCTCGGCGCTGAGGATTACTAAGAAGCAAGATCAAGGAGAGTGTTCACAAAAATCTAGCCAAGCTTGACAAGTATTATTTCAAGATGATAAATAAACAACCATTGGATCTAGAAAGAAGAAATGAATCCCTTCATTGGATGAACAAGAGGATAATGAGTCAACTACTGTAGTCAATAATCTTATATAACGAAGTTCATTCTTTACAAAAGTAATCCCTATCAATCAAATATATATTTTTAAATCTTAACAAGTTCCATTATTGATACATTAAGACAAAACTGTAGGTGCCTACATTTGCCTTTGAAAAGACCTATGCTACTATAAGATACTCATAAACAAAATGAAATTTGGTGCAACTAAGTTCTTTCTATATATAATGAAATCATACAAACAAATTTTTTTCTAAAATTTAAACAAGTCTGTTGACTTAAAAATGAAGAGGGAATAATTGATGCCCTCCTATTGGTCTTGAAAAGACTTATAATGCTACAAGACATGATCAACCAAAATAAAATTTAGTGTAGCAAAGATTTTTATCAACAAATTTTCTTTCTAAAATCTAAACAACTGTAATAATAATACATCAATAAAAATCATTAGTACCTTTCCCTAGGCCTCAAAAAAATCTACATTATTATAGGATAATGATCAACAAATATTCTATATTAGCTTAATTCCATCTTTATTCATCTTTCATATCAATTGAGTTCTTCATTTTTGTAATTTATACTTTTAAGTAAGATTGAAAATTAGAATCTTCATCCAATTTCAACATAACCACGGTAATAGGTCCACAGTAATAGGTCTACAAAAATAGGTACTAAAATATATTAAAAAATAAAAAATTTGATTTAAATTTTAAGATGGAATCAATTTTAATGAATTAAATTAAATTTTATAATGCTTCTTCAAATTTTTAAGCTCTGTGCTCACAGAATCCCTGCTCTACGCTCACAGACTCACGCTCACAAGCTCACAAAATAGCACCGCTGCTAGCATGTTCAGTAATTCACTTTGTATTGAAAAGTATTTAGTTCTTTGTTTTTTTAATCAAATACCACCATATTTATAATATACTATACATCCACAACAGGCTTGCGGGTTTCCTTAGGATTAATTGTATTTCCTATATTTCTTTTTGACATTCTACAACAATGAAGAAGATATTGTTTGAACTAAATAGAATTCAATTGAATGAATAATACTTGAAATTTATGAGGGATTGAAGTATAATTTTGTAGATTACAAAAATTCAACAAAAAGACTTAATACTGATTGAAAATGTTTGGTAAGGTGTTAGGTTTTGAATTTCAAATACTATGCATTTTGAAATGGATAGCGATGTTTTAAAAAGAAAAAAATAGTTGAGAATCTAAAAATAAAATTTGAATCTAAAAGAACAACAATTTTGTGTCACCTACTCACCTATAAATGGATGAAAATGATGAATTATAGATACAAATTGAATGTATTTTATTCTTGTTTATGGATGACAAGTGGATTTTTTTTTAAAGTACTCATTTACGAATTATCTTATCAAGACCTTGTAAGGCCAACTTCCATGTGAGCCGAGCTAGTAGAATTTAGAAAGGAGAGCTACTATGAGAAGTGAGTGATGACACTTCTATGTGAACGTGGTGGGTGGGGAGATATTGAGTATGAAAAACACATACAATGATTCCCTTGAAGTTTGACCAATCTCCACCAATGGGCTTGTCCACTGATATCGGTGAAACTTGAAAGTTTCCTTCTCTACTCACCAAGGCCGGCAAGTCAATCGGTGAGAGCTTCTTGTCTTCTAGCACTTTTTCTATCGGCTCGATCCACATGGAAGCTAGCCTTAAATATGATTTTTAAGTTGCTAGAAAGTTCACTACTTGGATTATTTTAACAAATACACCCCACATGAATTATATTACCTCACATTAATATTGGAATTATGCAAATTTGTAAGGTACATTTCAATGTGATCAATACTACTAACACATCATATTATCTTTAATAGTGTAATTGTCATTTATAGACTTGCATATGTATTTGTATACAAATCTTCTTGGCTTTAATCCACATCTCATCACATCTCATCCTTATATGACCATTGATTGAACCACTTTTATTTAGGTTTCACAAAATTAGTGTAAAAGATCTTATCGTCTTGAAAATTTTAGATTTATTGATATTATAACTTTAATACTATTAATTGAATTATTTTATCTTCATTAAAAAAATCTTGAAATCTTGAAAAAGCCTATAGAATACAATTCAATTAAACAATTTAAACTTGAAATGCATTTATCTACCTAAGTATTGCATTGATTGACGTTAAAGTTAATGCTACTAGTCTTATTGTACTATATCTTGCAGCATGCATTGTGCCACCTAAGCTAAAACAAAATTAAGAAGTTATAATTTGCAATGGCTATTCCTTTAAAGAAAACAAGATTAGTTCCCACTATACTAGCCCTACGGAAGTACAAATTTTAAGGCACTCAAATATTAGAATCATTTCAGTACAAATCTTTAATGAATTTCATTCATTCTTGGAGTGTCACATTGATTGAAGTTTGAACGAATAATATTGGTATTGTGATCTACAATACTAGAATATGTTGTACCATACAAGAATCAACAAAATTCTAAATTAATGTTTCCCGATTGTCTCATCAACATTCCAAAATGTCTTTGTTAATCCAACAGGATGTCTTGTACTACCTAAGACTTGACAAAATTCTAAATCACTGTTTCCGATTGTCTCACCAACATTCCAAAATATCTTTGTTAATCCAATAGGATGTCCTGTACTACCTAAGACCTGACAAAATTCTAAATCACTGTTTCACGATTGTCTCATCAACATTCCAAAATGTCTCTATTAATCCAATAGGATGTATTATACCACCTAAGACTCGACAAAATTCTAAATCACTGTTTTACGATTGTCTCATCAACATTCCAAAATGTCTCTGTTAATCTAATAGGATGTCTTGTGCCACCTAAGACTCGACAAAATTCTAAATCACTGTTTTACGATTGTCTCATTAACATTTTGAAATGTCTCTGTTCATCCAATAGGATGTCTTATGCCACCTAAGACTCGACAAAATTCTAAATCACTGTTTTACGATTGTTTCATTAACATTCTGAAATGTCTTTGTTAATCCAATAGGATGTCTTGTACCACCTAAGACTCGACAAAATTCTAAATCACTACTTTACGATTGTCTCATCAACCAAAATGTCTCTAGTAATCCAATAGGGGGTGTTGTACCACCTAAGACACAACAAAATTCTAAATCTTTATTTCACAATCTTCTCACCAACATTTGGAAATGCCTCTATTGATATAAGTGTTAAAAGAATGTTCTTGGTACTTTAGTACTATATCCTATGGTGTTGGCATGTTTTGTGCTTTTTTATTATTCAATAAAATAAGCCCTCACTTGTGACAGAAATGCCACATTGAATGAGGTTCAAACAAATGGTGTTGGTGCAATAGTATTATATCCCAAAGTATAATTCTCTAGAGAATATTAAAACACTCATGAACTCACTCATCTTCTTATCACAAGTCTAAAGTGTATTCACTAACCAAGTATTACATTGATTAAAGCTCAAACAATTATGCTATTAGTGTATATCAATAGTAGTATATGTTACAAATTTATGTAGACTATCACATGGCAATTTGTGTTTGCACATTCTCTACATGTCCTCAAAACATGCCATTTTGTGTGCACATCCTAGTCAACATTTGATTGGACAACTTTTATTGTTGTAGTGCATTTAGAGACCAAATTATACCTTGAAAAAATTATCATCATATAGAATTTTAAGTAATTGGTGTCGTACTTTGAATCCATTAATATTAATAGACTACCTACAATGTCCAATCTAAAATGCATATTTAATATCTATAAAGGGCCATAATGCTCCATATTCATGACCTTCATCTAGAACAAGGCTTAGGGACATTTAGAAGTTAACTTTTATAATTAAAGGATAAACTCCTAATGATTCTATAGGCTTGGACAAAATTTAAATTTAACCTCAAGTATATATTCATTACAAAA
Organism: Thuidium tamariscinum; assembly: GCA_947034885.2. Classification (NCBI taxonomy): domain Eukaryota; kingdom Viridiplantae; phylum Streptophyta; class Bryopsida; order Hypnales; family Thuidiaceae; genus Thuidium; species Thuidium tamariscinum. Next base: position 16,003,281 of record OX344756.2, read on the forward strand.
AACTTAAGGATTTTTCATCACCCTAGGTTATTGTGCATTGTTTTTTTTAATTAAATGATTCAATTTTAATATTTTTTACAATAATTTCAAAGCATTTGACTTAAGCAAATCACTAGAATATCATATGTTCATTTTTCATTTGTATTTTTTTATACTTGGCTAAGACTCCAGTGGACTAAGTTATTATTCAAAATACATAGAAATCTCAAGTAGTTGCACAAGAAGTCAAATTGAGGTGGATGTGTAGAATATTTTGATACAAGGTTTGAACATACATTTTGGTAGGAATATAAATTTTTTTTAGTTGGTTGTTTGGACTAAAAGTTATGTTGCCCTAAACTTTTTTGGCAACTTTGGGCAACATAACTAAACATCTCTAGTAGCAAAATTTGGTAGATATGCAACTTGCATTATATAAGAAGCAACTATCAAAGAAATAACGATGTATACTATAGTGCAAAAGTCATACTCTAGGATGAATTAAAGTTTGTTGAACCTATAGACAAGATTGGAATAAAATTTATTTATTTAACTTCAAACAATACTAGTGTGCCCTATATCATTGCCACAGCCAAAACCAAAGTAAAAATAATTTTCTAATTTTTCAAAACCAAAAATAACTCAAAAATCCATAACCTTGTTACCTTGAGTTGGAATGCCACAAAACAAAGTTTGTACATCCCTCTTGGCTAAGAGCTTTCCAAGGGTACCAAGAATGTGACCAAGGGACACTTGATCCTAGAGATTTCAATGTGACAAACAAACAAACAAATAAACAAATCGTCTTAAGATATAAGAGACTAGTGTGCCTTGAGCTATTGCCACAGTCAAAACTAAAATAAATATAATTTTCTAATTTTTCAAAACTAAAAATAAGTCAAAAATCCATAACTTTTTCACCATGTGTCAGAATGCCTTTAAAACAAAGCCCATGCATCCCTCCTCACCAAAAAATTTCCAATGGTATTAAGAACACAACTATGGGATGTAGAGTTTGGGAGATCTCAACTTAACAAATAAACAATACAAAACAAAACAAGCAAACAACTTGTCTTAAGGTATAGATATTCTTTCAATTTATGTTGTTGATTCTTAAAGAAGGTTCATACAATCCTATAATAGTCCAATGTAAATTTGTATGGTTGGATTTGGGAAAAAAAGTTCTTTCATTTTTTCTCATCTTCCTAAAAGGTTTCTTTTTTCAATATTTTTTACCAAAAATGTACCTCAATATTATAGAGACTAAGTTTTATGTTCAACCAATCATCACAATTTTGTTTAGAGACTATTTTATTGCAAATATTAAATTTTTATGCAAGGAGTCTTATTATTTTAAGCTATTTTTTGAGTGTTAACAACTTTGAAAGACAAGCTCCCAATTCTCTAGAAGTTTTTATTGAATTGCATTGCAAATTTATATAACAAGTAGTTTTTGAAATGGGATAAATTGGTATTTGTTATAGATGTTATTTCTTGAAATATCATGCTTTACATGACTATGCACTCAAAATTGGTAGTAACTATCATATATGTGCATATGAGATGGTACATGACTATAGTGTTATATTTAACATGTGAAAAGAAGATAGGACTACTATGAACAACTTCCAAATTTTTAACTCATTAAAAATTGATTGTTATTCTCATTCAATCCAATTACGAGATAATTGAATTTTTTTTGCATCACCTATAGCATGATTTTTTTTCAAGATTCTATAGTTAGAATTTGAAAATAATTGTTAACGATTAGTACATTAAGGACTAGGTGACTACTTTTTGGTTGATATTGATACTTTTTCATTGGTAGCCTAAGTTTTAGAATGAATTTGGATATAGCTTGAAGTGTTTGGGTGTGAAGAATTGGGAAATTAAAAGGGATTTGAAGGCAAAAGTATCTCGTTACAGGGTTGATCCCCTATGTGTTTTCTATGATGTCCAAAAATTGAGAACCAACCTCATTGGTTGAAACTTTTAAATTTTTTAAATTAAAAAAAATTCTCTAAAAATCTAAAAAGTGTCAAGAAACCTAAAATTGATTTCATTAATTTTTTTAATAATTAAAAAACAAAATTAAATATTTTTTTGATGTGACAATGTCTCAACTACATTAGATTGCTAATGAGGCAAATTCTTTTAGTCTAGGAATTCAAAAAAATTCATGAGCTTCTAATGTCCACAAATCTCTCCTAATGATTGAATGCATTGGGACAAGAATTACAACAATTTGTACTAGCATGTGGTTTAGGGGTTAAAAAAACTTATGAAATATGAATATGAGGCTATTTCTATTTATCCTATCTAAAGAAAACATGTGCATTGTACTTGGTCAATTTCATACTACATCATAATAGTTGCATAATTGAAAACTTTCACAAATATAAGAGGATTGTTCATAAACTATCCAAATTAATCAAAAAAATTTAAACAACATTGCTTTTGCTTTGGGCATTCAATCAAGAGTAATTACATTACTATAATATAGGTATGTGTCAATATCATGTAACAAAATTTCAAAAATATTCATTCAAAATTGACTTTGTAGAAACTTATAAAACTATCAATTGTTATTCAACAATCACATAGTCCTTTAACAATCAATATAAAGATTTATGTTGTTCAACAATTACATAGTTGTTTTAACAATTCATATAAAAATATATTTAATTGTAGTCTTAGACTTGTGATGAAATTCAAATTTACATATTCCTTTCACTAGTAGAAAAAATATGACAAAAATTTAAAAAACTAGAACAAAAAAGAGTTGTTTGGTAATGTTGTTTTGGTTGCATTGTATCATTCAATGTTATATTCAAATCTATTGTTCAATTTTGTTGATTTGGACATCAATTTTTTGAGATATTAAAAAATTTCAAAATTGTAGCATAGTCAAACTACCATGTGAGCATCTGATCAAACTGTATTGATTGCCATATTAGCAATACTCAATTGTTATATCAACATTTGGTCAAATTGCATTGGCTGCCATATCAACAATGTTGACTTTGACATTTGAACCCAAGACCTTACATTTGCAAATGACATCTTTCAACCATTACAATTTTCATGTGCATGTATGGAAAAAAATTCATAATTTGGGAAAAATCATTATAAAATATTTTTTTGGAAGACTACTTTAGAGTTGATATGCAAATAAAAGTTGTAGATGTTGAGATCGATTTAGACTCCATCTATACAATTAGATTTACAAATGCTATTAATAATAAATTTATGTAAATCTTTGAAAGGAAATTTTAAAAATTTCTTCTAAATTTGATAACAAGCAAAAGGTGACCATTTTTAGTATAAAACTTGCTTAAATGAATTTCAACTGAGGTTCTCTTGGCATGGTGATATTTTGAAATTTTTGTGTTCTTTACATCTATGACCTCATTTTTGCAAATCCAATTTCAAACTATAGTCAATGCAATTTTGGCTTTGTCAAACACTTTATATACTTCCATGAATATGAATCTAATCATTGTTTAGAAATTGGACATTGAAGTGCTCAAGGGTTGATTTGTATTGATTGACTATAGTAATATGAAATTTGATCCCTTTTAGATTATGCTTTTTACTAGATTAAAACAATGTGTTTTGTCATTTGAAACCATCAATTTTTAGTCTCCAAGGAATTAAAAATTGAAATTAAAGTAAACTCTAAAATAGAATAGGACATTTTTACTAGTATTATAGTTACAACATGGATCACAAGCTTCAAATTTACTATGTGTAATATCTTCAACTTTGAATATGTGTATCTTGTGCCAAGAATCTACATTTATAGATTTTACATACCAAGAGGCCTTTTCATTGCCCAAAAAATCACAACTCCCTTGCAATCAATATCTCTTGGAATCCATGCCATATGCTAATTGTGAGCATGCTTCATCATGTCTTTTGGTACCACCAAAAGTGATTCCCAATTTTTTGAATCCCACTAGTCATCTACATCACCGTCACTATAGAATCGTGACCATGTTTTGTCACTGCACTTATCATGGTAGGCATTCTTACTAAATAACAATTGTGATTTGGAAGGATATTCAATTGTACTTCATAGAAATGTGACCATATTTTTGTCACTACACTAAGCATAATAGGCATTGTTATCAACAATTGGGACTTGGAAGGATATTCAACTATACTTCATACAAGCATGACCATGCTTTATCAAAGTAAGTGATGTATTAGGCGTTGTTACCAAAAATCATGATTTGGGAGGATACTCAATTGTACTTCATACAAGTGTGACCACACTCTATCATGATATTAAGCATAGTTGACTTTCTAACAATGTTGTACAAATATGTGTCACATTAGAGTAAAATATTTTGAAAATGTAGAAATAAACCCTAGCCTTAGCATATGTCACTAGTTTAGAATTTCACAACATGTACAATAGCCTTTCAAATTTCAAAATGCATGTCCATGATTGGAATATTCAATTGACAACATCTATTTTATGCAATGTTTATTCTCTATAGAAATAATCACTTTTTATTGTTTATACTTCTTGGAGTTTAAACCGTAAGGCCATGAATTACCATGCCTTTTATTATAACATAGAAGTATAACCTTGCTTGATCGCTACACTTAATATAACATGATTGTTACTATCAATCTCATTTGGAAAGGACAATCAACTTTTATATATATAAGTGTGCTTACATTTTTTCACCACACTTTGTATAACAATGATGTCACCAACAACTTGAATTGAATATTCAATTATCTATTACAACTTGAAAAAAAGACTTTACAACTATAAATTCAATAGTTATGTCTTTGCAAAAGGCTTTGCAACTATAAATTGGGTTTTTTTGGACCAAGGTCCTTCCTATTGGGCTTGCTCTACAAGTTAGTTTTGGGAGGGATGACTCTTGGTTAGTTAGATTCTAACAGATTTGGAAAAAATTTGTCCAAAATAAACACCTTTGTAGAAACCCAACAATCATGTTTGTGATACTTAGTATGTAATTAATATGAATGTGTGCCGTACTCAATATGTGATCTAAAAAAGGTACTTGAATATTGACACAAGTAAATGTGACTTAGTCAAAGCACATTTATTCGACTAATCATGCAACAATGGTTTGGCCATGTTAAATGATCATCAAAAGTGAGGTGACTTATTCTAACAAAAAAAACTCTTTAGTCATTTTCTTGAAGGTTGCATCCCTTCAAATTTCAATGTTATTCTATTGCAAATATTTTAGTCATATTAGGGTTGTCATAGTAAGGGAATTTGCTTTAAGAAAACACTGGGTTTCTAGCTCAACTAAATTTAAGCTAGGATATGAATATAAAAGACTAAAAGGTAAGATTTGCCTTCCCCAAAATAAACACATCAATCCTTTGCATATAGAATTATATAATACAAAGTGTATGTAACTTCATATTCATGAGTGTATGGTACATATAACTTCCATATATCAATATATGTACAATATATATAAGTCATAAGTATCCATAATTGTATATATCATATCACTCCAAGGAAATGTAGTCCAAGATGACAAGTTTATGACAAAGAATTTGAGCATAATTTCAATCTTAACTTAACTATAGGTAGTTGAGCTCCTACAACCTCTAAATTACATATCCCACATGGGTTGTTCTACCTCCCACCACCCCATGTGTATATAAAGGAATTTCTCTTTTCCATCCTAATCACATATAATGAATGGCTAATTGAGCAAAGCAAGGTAGTGGATGATTTCTATAATGTCTTACCCTTTTAAGTTCAATATTTGAAAGTTAAAATTTAAAAGAAATCCAATTTTGTCATTTTGTCTTTTATAAAAAGAGAAGCACTTTGGTTAATTAGAAATCATGTTGGCATGGCAATGGGCCTAATGAAAAAGGAAGGTATATGGGAATAGAAATTGACAAAAATTCTTTCAAAAGTGAGAAAAAGTTGATAGAATTTTGTCAAATAACTAGCTAAATTAAGATGTTTCCATTGACAAAGCAATTGATAAATTTTTGTCAATTCCTTGTCAAATAGGATACATAAATCCTTGCAGTGTATATAAGTACCATATTCAATACCATACAAGTTATATACAAATCATATAATTGCTATAAATCCCTTGGAAATATAGTCAGATTTTGAATGAGTGCCATAACTAATTAAAAATTTTAAGTCAATCATATCTTAGCTTTATAGAAAGCTAATAAAATTTTGTTCAACTCTTTGAAAATTCAATGTGAACAAAGGTATTTTCTATAAGCTAAAACCCATTGAAATTTACACTTTTAATTTGAAAGGTAGTTGTAAATACCTTCACTTAAAGCTTATAACTTTCGTTTTACAATTCTCACTCACAAGTGTTATGATTTTTTGGAAATCCAACAAAATAATACAAAATAATTTTAAAAATTAGCTCCACAAAAAATGTTTTTTAAAATATATAGCTTGTCAAAGTTGACACTCTTAATTTTAAAGGCAATTTAACACTAGTTTACTTCCAAGCCCGTGACTTTAAAAAAAACTCTAAACTAAGTGTATAATATCTCTATAGAAAGCTAACAAAACAATACACTACTATATAAAATCTCAATGCTAAGTACTCTTCTACTAACTATTTATGAGAGCCCAATATTATGCCTTCAAACTTTACAATAAATTCTCCTCTCTCACTCCATAGAGCATAACTTTCTCATACAAACTCCAAATCAAATAAGTCCTAACTTTTTGAAATCACAAAAAAAATATGTTCACAACTATTCATTACAAAATTCTTGATATACAACATTCTGTGACATTTTAAACATTTGGTGTACATTAAATAATTGTGAGAAGGAAGAAAAAGACCCATATCTTTATCCTCTACCTTACCTTTAATCTCTATCCCACAAGAAGGTGGACTTCAGCCCATACCATGGATACATGGCTCCTTAATGATGATTGGATTACTCCCCCTTTATTGTTATCTATCCATTCAAAATCCCTTAGAACTTAAAAGTATCTTCATTTTTCTCCCTTTTAACTTTAAATACATAAAATAAACTATGAAAAATATCACTAAATACATAATTAAAGTAATAAGAATCCAATATGTGTCTATTAGATGTAAAAAAAAATAGAATTCAAGAAGAACATCATTCTATCTATAAAAATTTTACGATGTGCTTAGTGATAGCAACAACATAATCTATACAATCACCCTTAGTCAAAAGATTCACCAAACCCTCCAACAAATATTGTTGTCCACAACTCCCTTTGATTGATCTAACGATACATTAGTATCAATTATCATTTGGATACTTGAAATATCCTTCAAAAGCCACTTTTTGACTATTTGACTTTATACATCTAACTTACAATAAGATCATGAATGCTCAAGTGTCATGATAAAGGTTCTAATGCCATCTTTGTTCTACATGAGGTTGCTTTGGTGGATGAGAAGATTCAACCTCATCTCATAGACACTCATGTAGCAATGTAAAGTTCAATGGCAAAAGACGTTGATCAGACAATTACAATAGAGGAAATTTGAATTCCGTCTCCGATTGAGGTTTTTCATTTTTACATTAAGAAAAAATGTTCAAGCTTGACATATTAAAATTAAAATTTTAAAATTTTAAGTAAAAAAAACTAAACAAATTTGATGAAGCTCTTGGACGATTGCTTCTTCTTTATAGTTTGCTACTAATGTAAGTGAGAAAGTGTCACTTTGAAGCTACTTCAATTGATGTCATCATCTTCATTATTTTCTTACAACTAAAATTCAACCAAATAATATATAAATATATATATTTTTATATAATGCACAAATTTGCTACGTGAAAGCATTGGTCAAATTACCACATTAGAAGCATTAACTTCCATATGAACATCTAGTCAAATTGCATTGACTAATACATCAACAATACTCAACTAATATATCAACATCTAGTCAAACAATATTGATTACTATATCAACAGCTAGTCAAACAATATTGACTACTATATCAACATCTAGTCAAACTACATTGACTACTATATTAGCATCTAGTCAAATTGCCACATTAAATGCATTGACTCATTGATTGCCCCATTTGCAATGTTGACATTGAGGTTTAAAGCCAAGACCTCACATTTATAAACCATGTCTTTCACCCATTACACCATGGTTTGATTTGCATGTGCATATATGGAAAAAAATTGTTACTTGTAAAGTTAAATGAATTTTTGTTGATTTGGTAAAAAAAAATGAAGTGCTTGAAACAACAAAATCCCAATGGTGTGCTTACAAAATTTTGTTGATTTGATCAAGTTGCAGTGATTGAAAGTACCCAAAGCAACCAAAAAAAATTGATGATTTTGTATGGTTTCTATTATAATTTTTTTATCATTGTATACTTTCTTCTTTGAAAATTTGCTCAAGAATACTTCAACTATAAGTTTACTATTGTAAGAATTGGCATATTCAATTTTCAATATTCAAAACCAACTAAATTCCATAACACCTTAACATACAAAGTGTTATCTAGAATTAACAATTGAAAAAAATGATCAAAAAATACTATTCAATTTGTACATTTAGATTCACCAATTATGCTAGATCACTAATATATTTTTACAAATTTTGAAAGAAAATTTTCTAATTTTCTTCTAAATTAATTACAAGAAAAATGTTATGATTTTCTTAAATAAATTTGTTGGAATGGATTTGACATGAGGTTCTCTTGACATGGTGATTTTTTCTTAAATTTCTATGTTTCTTAAATATATGATGTCTTTTTTGCAAGTTCACTTTCAAACACAATCAATGCAATTTGTCATAGTGTTATACTATATACTCCTAGATTTGTAATTTTTTTTAAAAGAACCTCAATAACACCAAATCCAACCATTAGATAGGACAACAATTTGACAAAATATCTCCTCAAATTAGGATAACTTTTATCAAAGTAGTAATGAGAAAGAAACATAATTTCAATGTATTTGTTGCCCAAAAATTGAATGCCAAAGCACTAAGGGGTTAAAAGTAAATGCCTTAATTACGTCAACACCAATGATTTCACTTGATCTAATAAAATTTATTTAAAAGAAAATTTTATTTCTTGGAGTGACCCTACAACAGAGAGCCCTCGTAGTGTCATGATTGTGTTTGTGATCATAAATTATTTTTTAATCTACGATGGAAAAAATTTGGAGTCTTACACATTATAAACTTTTTGGTAAAAGAAATTGAAATTTATTTATGGCTAACTTTACTTGAATGAATGGATTTTTCGAAATCCTTCAATAAATTTAATTGTCTACTTTTAAAATATTCACACGTTTCAAATTAATGTACTTTAGTAGTCTACAAAAATTTGATGAATGACACTCATTTCAAAGTTAAAGAACAAAAGAAAACATGACATTTTTATATGTAATACCAATATTATGATCTTTAATGAAAGGAATTCAAAAATTCTCCCATTGTCCTTTTGACACATACCATGTAATAGAAATTAAAAACTGTAAATCTTTGAACTAAAGGTATGTTTGCACTTGGTGTTAGAACTAATGTTTGCAATGTGAATCCAATCTAGAAGTAGGTCAAAATTTGTTCCTAAGACCCTTAGTAACAACAATATTAAACATCAAGTGAGAATAAATCATTAAGTTACTCAAAAGTTATATTCTTGAGATATTCTTCATCTTCTTTTAATTGGATCAATGCTTCAATGTCTTCATGTAATTGAGCCTCCTTTGCTAATCTAGTTGCTTCTTGTTTTTGTTTCTATTTCATTAAAATAATAATAATTAATTGAAATTTTGTATATATACATATATAGTAACATAAAAACAATTGATCATTCATATAATAATGAAAATTAAATTATTGATAGGAATGAATCAAACTAAACAACTTTTTTATTTAAAAAAAATACAAACAACAATGCGATATTTAGAATTTTAAGAATGAAATGGAAATATATTGGTAAATAAAACTTTGATCGTCCAACCTTTTTTACAAACTAATTTTATCTACACTACAAATTTATAGAAAAAGGAAAAGAAAATGCATAGTTCTGGGCATAGTTCATTACTATTGACTTGATGATTTCTTAATGCAATCATTGCAAAGCCCTATACAAGAAGGTCTAATTCAATAGCTTAGTGCCAAAATCTAATTTCCACATTAGATTTCTAAAGGTCCACACATCTACATCACTTTAGACCACTCACAAGCTAATGTGCATACTTTGTTTCATAAATGACTTAATGTTAGTCAAATGTGACCTTCATATATATTAGAGAATCAAAATAACTTATCTAATGTGATTTTCTCACATGCTTTTAATTCAAAATTATGTTTTGAAAAATAAGGTTGTCATTTTTGAAAAATGTTGTTACGATGATAAATGAATGAAACAAAAGTCTAGATGTTTTTCAATTATAAAAATTAACAAATTTTATATAGTAGCTCAAAACTATATGATAATTCATTTGCACTTCAAACAATATCATATTTTCCTTAAACTATAAAACTAATTTAAGAATTAATGCATAATTTTTAAATTAATTCAGTGTACATTTTAAATGATTTTTTTTCAAATTAGATGAACTTTTTTTTTAATTCAGTGTTATCAAGCTTCATCACAACAAATAATCTAAACAATAATTCAAAACTTTATATTTGTACTAAATTATGGGGCTTATAAAAAAAAATGCATAATTTTTTTAAGAAATGATTGCTCAAATTCAAAAATTATAATGAGAATTCATTCAAGACAAGATTAAACAAAAATATAAAATAAATGAAAGATTATTTAACTCCAACTTAAACTAACAACACATTTTCACATCATCTTTAACTAGGGATAATATATCTTTATTTTATTTTGAGAATCAAGTAAAAATTCTTACTTATTACAAAATAAAATATTTCCATACCTTTTGATCTATTAAAAATTCAGAAATCTTCCTATTGCTATTATATCTAGCAATTTCTTCTTGTTTTTCTTCTTCAATGGATTTTTGAATATTCTCAACTGTATGCTTATATTCAAAGTCAATATCTTTCTTTTCTTCCTCTAATAATTCTTTCTTTTTTGCAATCTAATATTAATATAATACAAATTAATTATCTAATTGAATTATATTAAATATAAAATATTACACAATTTCTATTAAAATTTTCAATCAAGGAACCACCATGAAACATATCCTTACAAAGAATAAAAGAAAATGTAATATATAATATTTAAATATCATCATATCAATAACATTCATATATTGAATATCTTTTCATAAATAATATTTTTACTTGATGTTGTCGAGATTTATGACATTCTTCTAATAAAGCTTTTACTTTAGCTTCTTTAGATGCTACGGCTTCATCCTTAGCTTTTTCTCTAGCTATCCTATGCATTTCTTCATCTCCAGTAATTTTGATTGCTTTTTCTTTATACAACTGCAATTACAAATTATATATTTTTAATACACAATATTAATCATTAAAATATAAAATTCATTAAAAAAAATTTTAAGAAAATTTGAAAGAAGATGAATAAATGGTAATTTTCTTAATATTTCATTTGTCAAATGTTATAACATGTGTAAAGTAGAGGGCCCTAATTTTATTTACAACCCTAGTTCCATTTCTTGACAATATGCCTAAATCATCCTTTAAAAAAAATTATGTTCCAAATCTAAATAGATGAAATTAGACATTCAACCAATCAAATATTTGTTTTTACAATAAATAAGGTTAATTCTTTCGTTTGTATCTTTTTTTAATACACATAAGATGTTTCATTTTTTGAATTTTTATATGTTAATTTTTCCGACTTCCTATATACTACCTAAAAATCTCAAATTTATTATCTTGTTTATAAGACCAAAAATCCTTAATCTATGAAGGATCTTGCCACATTTCAGGCATTGATTGTCAATACTAAAATTTAGGTTAGTAAGAAAAGAAAATGTATATTTGCTTAGTTTAACTATACAAACTTGTCGTAGATTATTATGAGAATGATTATAAATTTTTCAAAAACCTTGACTAGGTAGATGAAAACATTGTAGTGTTTGAATTTATAAGAAAGAAATTTTTCTTTACCTTGTCTAGTAAGACCAACAAACTTGCATTCCTCCTAAAATGTGATTTTTGAACTATATATGGGAGATTTTTTACACTAGCATCCTAGATTGTATTGTTTACATATCTACCAAGTATTTAAAGGTACAAGAAGTTTTGCTAATGCTACCAAAAATTGCTCATATTGCTAAAAAACTCTAGGCAATGTAACTTTATATTTGGGCACTTTCAAGATGGGAAAGAAATTTATTCTTCATAAGGTGGTATATGTCTACATTGTTTAAAAAGATCTTTTCTTAATTGACTTTGTATGAACTTACATACATTTTCAATTGGTTGCAAAATTGGTCCTTCAACAACTTGATCTTTTAGAGGTTTAAGGATTAGAATGAAGACTTTAGAGGCAAAATATGCCTTAAATAGACAATTTCAAAAACAAATAAACAAACAATTGATCATTGTCATTGTAACGTAAGTGATACTATATGAAAATAAATGTGAATTGCATATTTCTTAAACTATATCCTTGAATATTTCAAAGATTCAACCGTGTAATATTTTATATTTAATTTTTTTAATCTAATTTTTTTTCTTGAAACAATTTTGATGATTTTAAAAACAAAAATATTTGATAGAATTAGACAAATAAAATAATAATAATAATAATAAATTTAAAAAAAATTATTAATTACAATTTTAAGAATCTTATTGTGATAATATGCCCTACAAAACCTCTCATGAAATAAATTGATTGATTAATGTTATTTAATTTATCCATAAATAAAGTCTCAATATTTATATTTTATTATCTTTTTTTATTATATTTCAAAATAGAAAATAGACATGAATTTTATAATTTTCTATTTTAAAATGACTTTCTTTATAAATTTCTAAAGGACCAAGCGTCAATTCAATGGACAATTAGAATTTGAATAATTAATGATGAAGTTATAATAAATAGATGTTTTTAGAATTTTGACATAGCTTGAGCAAATTCACCTTCTTTGTGGAAATCAAATCAAATTTCAATCAAATTCTTGGATCACAAGTTATGTTGATCACAAATTATGTTGGAAAATTTAGGCACCTTTTGCTAAATTCATTATCTCCTTTCGAAATTTAGTATGTATATAAGTAACATGATCATATAGTAGGCTACTATAAAAAAATAGACTAGATTTGAAGAAAATATGTCATTCCAATAGGAGTTCAAAGTCTATTAGCCTTGTTGGATAAGTTTGAAAAAAAACATGTTTTTCTAACTACAAATGCTATTGTCTTGAAATCTACGCTTTTAAAGTTTTTGAAAATTATTCAATACCAAGTGTTTGTCTTTAAGTTTCCATTGTTTGGATTTCTTATAAAAATTCATCACTACATTAGAAACCATCAAAAAATTGTCAATGTATTTGACTTCATTGTATTGCAAGGTGATTTAAAGTAAGGTAGTCCCTTCATTTGCTTCTAAAATTTTGCATGGATGTACCTAACAAAATGCAATTCTAAGTGGTATAAATTGAAGCAATGTTTTTTGAGGGATTAGAAGATTGTTTCAAGCCTATTTCCAATGCCATAATAGTCAAAATTAAAAATTAAAAATTAAAATAAATCATAATTTTTAAAATAATTTTATAGTATTATTATCTGACGTGGTAGTCTCTGTGCCACATCAAATTGTATATGTGGCAAAGTTTCTACACTATTTTGATAGGTGAGAACTTGCAGTCTTCTATTTGGCAGAAAAAACATCTAATGCAATGTTTATCTAAAGCAATGTTTTTTCTATTGACAAAATTTCACCATAATTAATGGATTGGATCAATTATAGTTATGCTCCCTCCAATAATCTTCAATTTAGTGAAGATAATGAAGGAATTAGAAAAAGAATAGAAATAACTAGTGTAGAGGCTCAATTTTGTATAGAGAAAAAAATTAATTCCAAGGTGGCTCAAGGTTTATTATCCTTATCTTCTAGGAATGAAAAAAAAACACTTTTTTGAGCACTCCAAATGTCATAATCTTTCAATCCATGAGATCAAATAAATTAAAGTATTTTCTGTATACTATTTTTTTGTTTGATTGAAATTTAGAAAAAATGATTCATTTTCAATATTAGTCGATGTACTATAATTTTCTTTTGGACAATTTCTCTTGAAAAACAACCCTAGTCTTTCACGGATTCATTTATTTTCAAAAAAAATAATATCAATTTTCTAAAGTTTATAAAAAAAATTAAAAACCTCCAAAAATCTTCTCATTGAGGGATTAATTGTATTTTTTTAATAATAGAGCCACTAATACATGCATTTGAAAACAAGTATTATATCCCTTAGATCTATAAAAAATATCCAACTTAGGCGCTATCATTTATGCTCCCAAAATTCATGTGGAAAGTATGATATTTGAATAAATTTTGTGAATGTTATCAACTCTATCATTTTAGAAGATTTGTAAGGTAAAAGCAACAGTGGGATTTTAAAAACTCGTTCTCCAACCTAAACATTTGCAGTAAGGAAACCTTGCCCACTTAATGATATAAGTTTCATAGCAACAAAGTGGTCACTAAACACATCACCAACACTAAAATCTAAAAAAGCAACTATATAGAGTGCTTTCTATGCACAAGGCCAAACTTGCAATACTAGAGTAGTGCTCCTAGATTGTTCCACTTGCCGCTATGAAGTCATTCAATACAACAAACACTTACTCAATGGTTAAAATAAGAAACAAAGCTTTTTAGGGGAACAATTTTTTTCTTTATTAAGGAGGTTTGTAGTAGGACTTAGCATTATAATGGAACATGATATAAAAAAACGCACTCAAAATTTAGTCTGGTTCTTTTTGCCACATTTTTGTGCATGTGAGTGTAGTAGACAACCATCGTTTTTTGCAATTTTTCATTGCAATTTTTAGAATTTTGGGTTGTATAATATACCATTGGCAAGGTATTTTGAATAATTTTCCAATGGTATATTACACACTCTAAAATTCCACAAATTTAAATGAAAAATTGCAAAAATGTTGACTATGCGTGTAGTCAGCTTGCGCAAAAACATGGCAAAAAGAACCGCACTCAATTTTGAGTGTGATTTCTTTTACCATGTTTTGTCATAGTGTAGGGAATATTTAATTATAACTATTTGAGTTCAAACAAACATGCTACAAATTAGATAGGAAAAGTGAACACAAGAATACTACTTATAGATTGGAAGATCATAATGTTTGATCATGGAGGTCTTTAAATTGAAAAAATCATTTGAAGTCAAGAAATTTTTATAAATATTGAATCTAAAATAGAGGTCATAAGAAATTATAGATTTAAACGATATAACAAATCTAATCACAATCACATTATGGTTTTTCAAAGTTTACTCTACAATCTTTTTTAAATGAGTTTTCAATGCAATTTTTCCCCAAGCCCCATTGTATTTAAGGCTCATTTTCAATAGCCCTTAATACTAGAAAGTTAAGTTTTTATTGTTCATCCTTCCATAAAATCTGGAATAATAAACAATTAACATTCATTTTAAGGAATCCAATTTTTTAATACTAAAAATATGCTTTAAAAATTGTTGTCTTAAAATCAAAACTAAAAACAATGATTTGATATGATTTGATTTAACTTCAAGGTTTTGTTGACATCAAAATGCCATGCCTTTGGCATTTAGAAGTTATCAATGTAATTATATAATATTATAGTTTAGAATTTTTAAGATAATTTTATAAATAACAAATGAAGCTATTTTGATTCATTTTAAGTAGATTTTTTTTAATGAAAAAGCTAAAATATTGAAAAATTATCCACATTTTAGTTGCATTAAAGGTTTTGTAGAATAATACTACAAATTATATTGACCTTATCAAGTCTTTCACTCATAATATCTTGACGTTTTTGGACTGCAACCCTTTTTTCATCATGAATTTTTTTCAAGTTTGCTTCCCAAGCTTTTCTTTTTTTCCAATACATTGCTATTTCTTCTTCAAGTTTTTGCTCCATTTCAACTAACATTGCTCCCTTGCCCTATTTAAAACCAAAATTACAATGAAATTTAGTTCTAAATACAACTTGCATTTTTATGATTTGAAAAATAAAAATTCTTTTAATTTTTTGATAGGACTAAGATTTAAATAATATTGGAAGCTTTTAAAACATCCACATAGTAGTTATTTAAAAATATTATTTAGTTCCTCAAGAGATAAGTTTAGAATAAATAATACTTAATATATATTTGTAGGATGTTTACAAGCTATGGTGAGGTATTTGGAACAATACAATACACTATAATAAATGCAATGATTGCAATCTTTTATAATTATGGCATTACAATCAATAAATTTCTAAATGGTTGAAGTATTCAAAGCAAATTTTTTTAATAATTTAAATTGATCAATGAAAGTAAGGTTTAAATTTTGTAGATTAAAAGCAAAATAATTTCTTTTATCATTTGCAAAATTCTATAACATGTAAAATTGCAATCAGTTTTTTTATATGAAAATGTATGTATAACCATATAAGGTTTATTAAAATTTTAGATATTTATTTTGTTAAAAATTTCTAAAATTCATAGAATTTGAAAATTTGACAAAATCACAACTTGTGACAACAAAATATAACTACATTGTAGCTTGAAAATACTCCATGTTGTGAAGTAAAATTAAAGAATTTATTTTTAAAATTATATATATATATATATATATATATATATATATATATATCTCAAAAATTTATTATTGATAGAAATACAATAAAAATAATGTTTTTGAATTTTTGAACCCTCAAAATTATTTTTAAATATGAAGAAATTTGCGCCAAAGTGCTAAACTACTTTGATTTAATAATCTAGATAGTGTATGAATAAATTTAAAAGAAATAAGGAAAAATAAAACATTGAATGAGCTAGTTAGATTTTCAAACCATTCTCTAAGAAGAATAAATTTTTTGCTCTTTACTAGTATAGATTATATGAGTTTTGAAGCAATAGTAGCTTTGAAATAATAGTATTTAGTAGAAATAATGCATTTTGAAAACAATGATTTTTATTGATTACATGAAAAATAAATTTGAAAAGGTCTACTTATAATATTCTTTAAATGTTTTATTAATTAATTTTGTTCTATAAGAATGAAGCCCTTTGAGGTTGTAACTGAAGTATTAAGGATAAAGATGATGATTCTTTGTAGTATTTATTATTTTAGTTATCTAGTTGTCATGAACAATCATTGATAAACTTGACCTTTGTTGATTTATTAAATTCTGCAACTTCTTTGATATTTGCTAAGAGTAATTCCTTTCTTTTTTTCTCCTTTGAAATTTCTTTTGCTTCTTCTTCTTCAAATTGTTTTTTGAGTCTTTTCCTTTGTAATATTTCTTCTTTTTCTTCTTTTTCATGTTGTTTGCGAACTTCTGCAATCTAGTTCATCATCATGAAATCTAAGTCATTGTCATAGATCCTCAAAATATATAATTCAAAAATTAATATTTGTAATGTTTTTAAATCTTACGAGATATATATAAATTTTTATTTGATTATATTATGTAATGACTAAGTTAAGATTAATGTATAAACCATTATTGGAATTGCTTTCAAGTAAATAAAATCTTCAATCTATGCACATATTTTAAGATCCAATCTTAGTATTAACAAATTTGAAATGTAAAGGACTATTTGGTTTTGAAGGTAATAAAGTATCATTAGAAATCTAGAATGAACTTATAAGGTTCATTCTCAATTGATGTTCCAAAATAGAATTTGTTATGAACAATCCAATGATTGCAAATCTCACAATTAGTATTGTATATTTTAAAAATCATTATAAGATTTTGAAATTTATTAATTAATTATTCTACTCAACAAATTGTAATCCAAGTAAATTGTAATCATTAAGTTTTAATAAATTAAAATTTTGGGCTAAAATTTGAACTCTTCTTTATAAAGGATAAAAATATCTAATTTTCCATATTACTTAGAATTTAAATATGTCCAATAAATTTGCAATTGTCTTTTTTTTAATCGTCTTATTGGTTTTCATCGTAATACAATTATTAGGTGATGAAAAATAGTAATTAATAAAAAAAATTCTAAGAATAAAACAAAAGTCAAATTTTGTCAATCCAAGTACAAGCTTTTCACTGTATTGCTTCATATTCTCAATGACCATCATATAGGGGCTTAGACATTTGGCATTGGTATGGATTTGAGACCTTCAAAAGGCATGAATTTCCAATTTTTTGATGAATACTTAGGTCAAATTACTAAGATACTGAGCTAGTCAAAATAGTCCTACAAGTTAAAAAAATTAAAAGTTAAATAGTGCTTCAAGTAGATGAGATAATATTAAGAATGTAAAGAATATTTGTGAGGATAATTCTCTATAAAATCTAGAGTTTAATGAATTGTTAAAAAACTATTGAAAATGTGCTTCTAATTATGGTATAAAATATAATTTCTGTATGATAATTAAAAAAACATATAAAGTCTTCAATTCTATTGATTAAGATTAGAAAAGGTAGGAAATATATAGTGCCTACAAGGACTACAAAAATGAAGGATAAAAAACACAACTTTTTAAAATTTTGGATTTTTCAGTAATTGATTTAGGCAATTTTAAGGTAAATATAAGTGCTACAAACTTGTTCATTTTGAGATTTGATCAATTCTTGATTTACTTCATAAGCTTTTTTTACTTTGTCTTCTTCTTCTTGGTTGAGTTTTGCAACTATTTTCAACATTTCATTGTGATAATATTTTTCTTGATCTATCCATTTATCTTTCCAAATCTTTGCTAATTTAAGTTGCTCTATGCGTTCCTATATTAAACATTTGAAGCATTAAAATCTAGTCTAATACAATAGTTCATTGAAATGTTTGTTTGTAATTTGACAATTCTAATTCATAAACTAGTAATAAAGCTTTAGAATGTAATTTGTACAATGAAATGAAATAATTTTAATATATTATCTTAAGACCAATAAAATCCATTTTAGAATTCTTAAATATATTATATTCCATTCAAATTAAGATTATTTAAAAATAATACTTTCATAACATCATTAATCCAAGCTTTTGATTGAAGGGCTTTAATATGTGGTCTTTCCAAAAGACGATTTGCTTTGTCAATCTACATAAAGCTAATTTCAAAATAAATTTAGAAGAAGGATTATGATTTTGCTATCAATAAAATTGTTATATAGAAGGTTGAATGTATTACAGAAGTATGTAATTTTTATTTATAGAAATTATTGTAGTAGTGTTTTAAAAAACTTTTGATCATATTTATATTATAAAATAATTTCAAATTTCAAAATTAATTTCAATTTCAATTATTTTGAAAGTTTTTAGGTTAGAAATTGCAAATTTTACTACTAAAGTTAGACCTCGACGTCATTAGACATTAAGAATTGAGATCACATTGCACTAAAGTAAGTGGAAAGCATCAATATTAACCATTTAAACATCCATGTTTAATTGTATTCAAATTGTGGTTTGAATATAAATTAAATTATAATAAATATTATAAAATATTTATATAAAAAATAATATTATATTGTACATGATATGTTTTTATTTGATTGTTAAAATATTTAATAAAAAATACTTGATTATAAATATCTATAATCCACAAATCAATCAAAATGTCAAATGATTTATTTAATACAATATTTCTAATATATAGAAGAAAGTCTTCAACATTCACCTTATCAAGTCGTTCTTTATGTCGAATACCTACATTTTCACGATCTTGTTTTATCATTTCTTCCTAAAGTATGTCCATAACATCAATAAAATTGAATAATATATAATCCTAAGAATAATTTATAGTTGATGTCTTATGAACGACATGAGTTTTGGAAAAGCTTAAATGCTTCAAAGTTAATTTCTAAATATATCTATAGAATAAGTTCTACATTATATAATATCAAATTTCAAAAATCAAATTATTCTCATACAAATAAAATCTCAACAATTTATGTATTCAAAAAATAATTTTTTTCATTGTTCAATTATTCTATATCATTACATTATGATATTACTTCTTCTTTCTTTCTTTTGTCCAACCGAGCTTGTTCTCTCAACAATCGTAAATTTACAAGAGTATTTGGCCATTTAGAAGCCTTCTCTGCTGATACTTTTCTTAATCTTTCTCTCTGTAAAATACATATCATAATATCTTATTAAATACAAAATTTGATTGTATAAGAGTTTTCATTAAAAAATCATTTCTTATTGAATTTTTTTTTTGGAGATATTTGCTTCAAATATACAAATGTTAGAAGAACAAATGGTAATATCTTATTGTTGTATAATATAGAATTTATCACAAACTTAAGTGTCAACAATAATTGTCTTTTTTGTAATTCAATCTCAAAAATTGAAATTTTTTCCATTATATATACTATGTATATGATGCATTATTAAAATTTTACAAGATTCTAGGAATTATTCATTAATGTTGTTTCAAATTCTCTATTTAATAAAAGATTTTTTTCTATAAAACATGAAAATCTCATATGCAATGGTATTTAGTGTTAGTTACAATTAGGTTTGGTATTACCTCAACTTGGAAAAGAGCAAATCGATTATCAGGAGGTTCTTTTTGGATAAGTCTTAAATATTCACGTTGAGAAATCTCAGTGGCATTGCAACAACTATATTGTTGAATTTCATACATAGTGATAAATTTCTTAGTTCCCAATTACAATGAATCTTGAAACAAAGCACTTTGAAGCAATCATTTATTACATTATCATTAAATATAAATATACACTAGTTGTATTTGTATCAATGTTTCACCATAAACAATATTATTTCTTTCAATGCATTGATCAACAAAGTGTATAAAACTTTCAAAGGTGTTAAAGTCATTTCAATTCTAGTGTTTAAGAATATTATAAATTTTGGATTATTTCAAATATGAAAAAACTATTTTCTAAAGTAATTTCAACATTGAAACTTATCAAATGAAAAATTTAGAAAATTATGGATTTCAATACTTCTTATCTACAACAATGATGGCCTCCCGCCTTTTCCTAAACTTTAGTAGCCAATAATTACATTTACCAATATATTTATTAAAGAATATTGAATAAACTTATTAACATCAAAATGCAAAAGTGATGATTTTCCTTGAATTAGAAATTACATCTCAAGTATTAACTACCCATTCTCATATACTATATAATATATATCTCAAACATTTACTTAAAGAACCATATTTTTTAAATTTATGACTTAGAACTATATTCACCAAATAAAATTATTACTATTATCACTAAATATACTTCAATAGAAAATATACAATAGACTACTTTAAAATAACAAATTGAAAATGTAAACAATTGAGATCATTAACTAATAATTATAAAAAATTTAAAATTTAAATTCTTAGACATATCATCTAAAACACTATTTTCCAAGTACCAAGTGAAGTATGCCACTTCATATTTCTAATACATTCTATCACAATGGTAGATCCCTACATCTAAACCTTATATTCCATATAAGACCATTCAAGTTTTTCAAGCATTTAGACCAATTTTCTTATGTACACATAATCATCATCTATAATAAGCATTCAAAGTATACTTATAAAATCCATCAATGAAAGTGGGTGTAAAATTTCAGATCTCACATAACCAAATGACAATGGCTAAATTCTTGTGACAAACTCACATGTATTTACGTATTTGAATGATTCCCTCCCACCTATTGATAATTACGGAGTACTAGCTTGACTAAAGATATCCTTGTTCTAGTAGACCATGAATTCACGAAATGAATATAGGCCTTAGTAGTATAAGAATTCTCTTGTTACTATGCCATGCCAAAGCTTTTCACTGAAGAACAAAATCATCTAAATTGCATCCCAATGAAGAATTCCAGACTTCTCTCCTGGAGTGCAAGTTCCTTCTCCGCAGTCGAATTTTAAGTAACTTTCACCGAGCCTGAAACGAAATTTCTCATTTAAAAAAACAGAAAAGAAAAGAGCTTGGACGCATATCCAGCTTCACAGTTGTGGCGAAGCAAAACCATGAGTACCATTCTCCAGTCTGGAAAGACTGTCCAAGCAACCCTGTCCACGCAGTAACCCACCCCATATAAGATAAAAGGTACATCCTTCCAACAGTAACTAAGAGGGTCATTGTCAAGTACCAATGCATTGCTTGAATCAGAAAAAATCTTCTTAAAAAATGTATTGGACGGCGAGCCCCAAGATAAAGCAAAGCTCTAGTAAAGAGAGACCTCACGAGACGGGGGTGATACACAAACACACGCGAGGGGAGACACACATACCTGGAGGATGCACAAAGCCGACATTTTGTCGATGATATTTTTTCTTCGTCTTCCAGTGATGTCCATTGAACCAATCACGTTTGTCACTGCCTGTGGAATAGTCACATTATACAAATGTAATTACTCCATTGGTAAAGGTTCACATGCCCAACCAAAACGGATCAATTGAGCATCTAAGCTCAAAGAGGAATATAAAAATACAACCGACAAGAATATGAGGACCAACCAGACTCTTGCTATACACTTGCGTAGAAGAAAACAGGATTAGTGATCGTAAGAACTTGACGTGGTGTTTTGGGAGACCTACCCAACTGATTTTGACAAGCTGCTCATGCTCGGAACCATGGGCACGACGTATCCTACCATTCACTCACTAAAGTTATACTCGGATTGACGATTCATCCCCTGTGGTCAATTAACTACTCGATCAACGATACACTCACCGCTCTAACTAAATGACACGGCCTCGGGAGAGTAAATAGGTTCAGGACTTGACATGTGAATATCGTTAATCAGCTGAGTAGACGATAGAAGAAATTCCCCGGATATGCTCAACTGAGCAATTAAGTAGTGTCGTTTGAGAGGGGGGTTGGGTGTACTTGAACCTAACAAGCATCAGGCATCTGGCAGTCCACAAAGGTACTCAACCCTAAATTAAAAATGTAGGGTTTAATTAAAAATGTTTAAAGCAGTGATAATGACTAAATAATATTTAAAATCTTCGTGGTAACATTCAAAACAGACGAGAAATCAAATTTTCGTTCGTTAAAATGACAATTGAAGTGATTTGAAACAGGGAACTTAAAAATTAGAGGATTAACAGCCCGTTAAACGCCTAGATTTTAAACAATAGTCTAGAATCAGTTTAATTCATGTTGCCTCACATATATTTAGAAAATAGAATGCATCGAGAACTTGCGAATCTGGTGGTAAACCTATCCAAACCCTAAGGGGTTTGCAAACTACAACCAGTCTTTTCCTTCCAATCATCTTACGGCGTCCAGACAAACGGTTACGTACGGTGTCACCGGATCACTATCCTACTACTCTTGAAATCATACAAAGGAAAAATTCGTGGGAAGTAAAATGCCAAGATTAAGGATTGAACATTACCACAGAAGTGAGGCGTTCATCCCAGTACACGTAGGCAAGGTTTGGGAAGCGACCACTCAGCAGAAGTTCTTTCGTAAAGAGTTTTACTTGTGCACCCTGCAAAATTCAAGATAAAGAGAGTCAAAAGCAACATTTAAACGGAAAGACGAAATTGAGGGTAAAAACTCTCGTCACAATTAATCAACATCCACTAGACCGGGTTAGTACCACTTGCACGTGCCAGATGGCAGTCATTTCGAAAATCTCAGATTCAGGAACCATAATAAGCAGAAGAAGCTGAAAACTCTACCTGCTTTCCCTGAAACCCAGTCAATTCAAGAGGATATCCTATTACCAAACCAGTAATGTTCATCTCCTCAACCTGCTCGTAAAAAACAATACAAGTTTAGCTGCCTCTCCAGCATATTCTTTCTCTCCAAACAACAGCCCAGCATTTCACACAATAAACTGCAACACAATAAATTCTACTGGACAATGAAGATTTCCAATATAACACTTGGTAAATAAAATAATATACTTAGTTACCAATATAACATCAAGATAAGGCCACTAACATTAAGCTAACACCATTTACGTTAAACTAACAATAACTGCACATCAATTCAACATGAGGAATATATGACTCTAATGCCTGCCGTAATAACTTAGTATTAACAACTTTGTCAATCTAATGGGAGGGTCATTGCTAATAAATGAGAGATAAGTTTTGCATGTAGCGTGCATTCCGCTCAAAAAACGCACCAAACTCTCCAGACGGCTGATGTTTTTCAATGTCGTAGTATTACTCCGATAAAGCACACTGCACTCAACCATCAATCACACTACTCAGTGTGATAAAAAAAACAGATCAGGGAGTGAATGAGCTAATCCATTTCAGCTGACATAGCTAACCATTTCCACGACAGCAGAAGAGCTAAAAGCAAAAGCTCAGAAGTATAACTGAATAACCCTAAATCAGATTGCATGCAAAGTCAAGAGAGCGAGAACTGAAATCCAAACACGGATATAAAATTTATTCTTGAACCTGTGCGGCGATGCAACCCGGCATTTGAGGTCCGAAACTGCCAAGCCGATGTTGCGGCTCCCCACATCCAGGCCCAGCAAACGCCCGCCGTTGCTGAGCTTCTGGAAGAGCTGCTTCAATGACACCAACTCCATGTTCTTCTCTCCGCCACCAATCTCGAAATCAAAGATTCCTCATCACTCCCATAATCGATATAGAGAAGTCAGGAGAACTGTTCAGACGAAACCACAAAGAATTATGTGGCTAATATATGAGCTGAAAAAGTTGTTGAGGATAAGTACTGTAATGATAGGCTGGCAATCACAGGTTTCAGGTTCCAGGTCTAAGTCTAGGGACCATCAAATGGTACAGAATGACAGTACTGTCAAGTAAGAAGACAGCATTCACATATTGCAGTTAATCCATATCAGCTCACAACAATTACGAACGACACTAAGTTTCACAAGACAGACACACCGTCAACTAGATCACTACCAACTCGCACTACACACTCCAAACTATAGAACACATCAAAATCTCCATTCTAACGCACCATTCATCCTGCTGGAGCTCTGAAAAAACCTCCTTCCCAAATTCATCTCATAACCAAAAAAGACACTCCCAGCGTAACGATTACCATTCGCGCAAATAAAATTAAAGATAGAAAACTCCAGGAGGGTAATTCATGTTTTTTCATGTTTTTAGGGTTTCATGTTTTTCATGTTTTTAGGGCTTAGGGTTTAGGATTCAGGGCATTCCAAGAGCAACATTGCCATCAAATAAGAAAACTGCAAATACAAATTATAGCTGAAACATATCAGCTCACGAACAAAACTAAGACTCAGAATCCCAACAATCCCCTCGACACGATTCCTATCAAATCACACTCCTTAAACATACAGAGCACCTCAAATCACCACTCTACCGCACCATTGATTTCCTTCTGGATCCCTACTTTTCGCAAGCTCATTCAAAACCGAAAAAATGAATTTATTCAGCTATCAGCATCCGTGCAAAACCAAAACCCTAAACACACTCGTCCAGGAGCAATCCGGCACCGTTTTTTTTGCCGCGGGGAGCGTTCGAAGCGTAAACTTCAAGGCGTACCGTTTCTGTCGATCACATGATCATTGCCGACTCCCGGGAAAAAACAACGTTATCCAGATCCAGAAAGCTCCAAGTCCAGGAGTCCTAGGTAGACTCGCAGTGCAGAAGGGTGAAGACTGAGGAGAACTGGAGTGGACTGGTGAGTGTACAGTACAGCACCGACAAGGTAGCTGAGCTTTGAGAGGAATTTCATCGATAATGGATGAATGAGGAACTGTATTCGTAGCCAAGTCCTGGATGATAATCATTAAAAGTACATAGATAAATTATGTACTCCCTCCGTCCCAAAATGATCTTTTTCTTTGACAAAATGCTTTGGATTAAGGCTAAAAATAACATTTTTTCAATTTTTTTTAGTTTTAAGTAGGTTTTGGTACATTCCAACTATCCTAAAAATTTGAGTTTCTAAGTCCTTTCCAAAGCATAGTTTTAAGGTACTCAAAAATGGGATTTTTGAGGTATTTTTGAGGAGCACTGGTGGCCTCACAATCTACCAATTCCTCTGGATGAATATGACTAATTAAGTGGTGAACAGTACTAGTCTTATTGGTGTGAGTCATCACCCTATAGCTACATATCATGTGGATTTGACATGTTATTTTTTATCAACTTGTAACCCAATGAGAGAACGGTTATTACCAGGGGGGGTTTTCTGGGGATTTGGTGCAAAATTGCACCAAATTTTTTGGCTTGGCACCAAGCCTATAGAAAAAAAACAATAAAATTTTGGATGAAATCGCCAATAAACTTCAAATTTTTTAAAAACAGTGGATGAAATCGCCAAATAATGGATGAAAATACAATGATACATATGTATTATATGCTAATATGATATTTTCTATCCAATGTATAGATGAATGTTGAGATTTGGAGCTCCGCAATAAAATGAAATATCGCCACTTTGGCAGTTCACAAGAAATGAAAAAAAAAACACCTGGTTATTACTGTAGAGAATAATTTCAACACTGTTTACTTTGCATGAGTGTTGTTTTGATTGGAGTTTTGTTTTAAATAATTTGAATAGTACATTGTACATGTTCTTGATTGGACTTCTATTCCATCTCTTCAGATTTTGCTTATAGCTTTCTTCCTTCAATTTTTAGTATGTGGATCTAGAAGATCATTTTCGGACAAAAAATGAAAGGCCATTGGAAGATCATTTTGGAACGGAGGGAGTACTAAATAACTGACAAGCTAGGATAGCGGCGAGTCGGTTATTAGACATAACGAGTTGTTGACATTTCTATCTCAACCTATGATCTTGATGATCCAAAGGTGTAGGAAGCAAGTTGGAAATAAACAAGGTTATGAGTTGCAACATGTGATGGAGATGTGATGGGTAGCCTATGACAGAGAGCCACATTTGCGTTGAAAACTCAAACAACCGGTTATGAAAACTGAAAGTGTAATATGTAGATGATCCTTGGATGTCTTTTTCTTTCATCAATAAATTCTTCCTTTCACTAGCACATCAAAACATTAGAAAGGTAGTTTTATTGATGTCATAGGATAGCAAGTTCAACATTTTGGTGTCTTCCACAATCATTCAATGGAGATGTACTTTTTGAATTGCCTCCTCTTAAGTCTCCGTCATCTTCTTAATATTTCATTCAAGTTTAAAATAAGTTCAAAGGGGAAAAGAAGTATTAAATAAGAATCATTATTTAAAATATTATCTGTAGAGTGTTATTTATGGCACTTTAAGTATAATTTTGTTAAAAATTTGACACTAAATTCAAGAAAATCAAAAATATTTGGCAATTGTCTCAAATAATTGGAACCATATTCATTGTGAGTGTTTAGAGATGAGAAGACAAGCTCTTAATACAAGTGGGGGGTGGTAGAAGATTAAACAACTTATAGACGATATGTAAACAATTAAGATTAGTAGAAACTCAACTACTCATAGTTAAATCAAAAATAGGAATTGTATTTAAAGTAAAATTTCAAATATATTTTAGGCATAGCATAACACTCCATAACTTTTTTCAAGCTAACTTTCATCTCCAAAAGTCCAATTGAGACATGGAGCTTCCAATCAAAAGTTATAAACAAAGTTCAAAAAGAAGTTGGAAGGGACATTTTCTTTGACATTTTCAAATGTCCTCTTTGAATTTTCTCCATCATATTTTTTGTGAGGCTCAAAATTACAAAATGGATTTCTATAAATGAAAATTAGCTTGATTTTTCAACTTTTTTAATTCTAAAATTCTTTTGAAAAAAATTATTCTACTATACAGAAACAAGGTCTAAAATTTTGCTTTGAACACAATTCCTTTGAGTTTTTAACAGTGAGCAATCAAGCTTTCACATGGCTTCAAATTGTCCCATACTCTTTGAAGATTCATGGTGGATAATGGATTTTATTATTATGACCTCTTCACTAATCATTTCACAAAATGTCATTGAAGTAATCCTTCCATGTTGCCATCAAAATTTTTTTTATGGTAGATGGAATATCAATTGATAGATCAGTGTTTGACTCATTGGATTTTATTGTATTCTTTGGATTTTCAACAAACCATCTTTAGACTTATTCGTAGATTCAACAATCTAGTCCTAGAATTAGCACAAAAATTCAACATTATATTTTTTAAATTTAAGTCAAATGTAAATCTAAGCTTAATAATAGTAGAAACCATTGAGGTAAACCTACCTATAACAGGCGTCTAGAAGACTACCTAATAGAATCTTATATCAACCAACGACAAACTTTTTTTAATACTCTTTACATAGGATTAGAATTACATTAAGTTGATTTGTAGCCATAATCAATGCCTTAGCAAATGGTCATGAAATTATTAGTGACTATCATAGGACATTTGTACTTCTCTAATGTAAACTCATTATAAAAGCTATTTTTTAATTCCCTCGTGTCATCACGATGTTAAAAAAATTTATTTTATGCTGATATAAGAAAATATTGACTACTTTAGGTCATAAAATGATCATTGTGGAAATAGTTTTTATTGATTTAGAGGTAGTCTAGAGACTATTTAGGGCTAATAGGCTAGCATACTTCAAAAATTCATAAAAAATTTGTACTTTGTTCAACCAAACTTCAATTGTTTCCTTCATTTTTCACATTTGTCTTTTTATTGAATTTAAAATTCTTTTTGCTAATTGCGAAAGTGAAAACCACTTATTATGCATGCCATTTTCAAGTTTACTTGATGTTCAAGGTAAAAATAATTGTAAGTATCACTACACATTGCAAAAGGCACCCTTATTTTGGGTGCTTAACTAGTGTATAAGGTAAGGTAAGGTAGACAAGCCTATTACCACCTTGATTTTCAATCTAACTATCTTGGGGTCAATCCCAAAAGGAGAACATATTTTTTAGAGGTGTGCACTTATTGTATGAGCCAATTCCAAGTGGAATCATAATTTTCCAATCAAAAATGTAATTTTTGTAAATTTCTGAAGTGTTCAGCCCTAAAATTACAAAACCGCCCCTAGACTAGAGTCATGAATGACCCATCAACAATCTATAACCACCTAATGAAGTAAGGTGAACCACCCTAATTTCATCACCATGTATTTGGCTCCATTTCTATCCATTCCACCACCCAAATGTATCCAAAAAAGTCACTCAGATTTTTCTAAAAAATCCAATAAAATCAATGCATTAATGTCATTTAGGGTAACATGTCAATAGATGATCGATGAATACTTAGATGCCAATAGATACCTAGGAAGGTGGTTATGAATTGTGATTAGGGCGTTCATGCCCCTAATCTATGGGTGCTTTTGTAATTCAGGGCTGAACACTTCAAAAATTCACAGAAATTACAATTTTGACCGGAAAATTATAATTCCACTTGGGTTAGATTCGTGAAACATGCCCACACCTCTAAAAAATATGCGCCCCTCTTGGAATTGGCCCCCAAGGCAGTCAGATTGCAAATCAGGTTGGTAGTAGGCCTGCCTACCTTACAGGATCAATTCAAAGTTGAATGCTTCAAAAATTCACAGAAATTACAATTTTGACCGGAAAATTATAATTCCACTTGGATTAGATTCATGAAACATGCCCACACCTCTGAAAAATATGCGCCCCTCTTAGAATTGGCCCCAAGGCAGTCAGATTGCAAATCAGGTTGGTAGTAGGCCTACCTACCTTACAAGATCAATTCAGAGCTGAATGCTTCAAAAATTCACAGAAATTACAATTTTGACCAGAAAATTATAATTCCACTTGGATTAGATTCATGAAACATGCCCACACCTCTGAAAAATATGCGCCCCTCTTAGAATTGGCCCCAAGGCAGTCAGATTGCAAATCAGGTTGGTAGTAGGCCTGCCTACCTTACAAGATCAATTCAGAGCTGAACACTTCAAAAATTCACAGAAATTACAATTTTGACCGGAAAATTATAATTCCACTTGGGTTAGATTCGTGAAACATGCCCACACCTCTGAAAAATATGCGCCCCTCTTGGAATTGGCCCCAGGGTAGTCAGATTGCAAATCAGGTTGGTAGTAGGCCTGCCTACCTTACTGGATCAATTCCGGCTCCACTACTAGAGCTGCGACGCTCTACCCTCCGTCTTGTCATAGAATCCTTGATTTTGTCATAGAATTCTCAGATTTTGTCATAAAATGAAGCGAATTGGAGGGGGGGATTCAGGTGGAAATGAGGAGTGACAGAATTGGGCTGGTCTACTTGATGGAATTGGGTTGCAAATGGTTATGGGCTAGCTGAAGCCTTGGACTTCCCCAAGTCAATCCCTGCCTTAAGAAGTCTGCCAAGTATGCACCCACAGAAGACAACCTCTAGTTTGGAGGATATTTAGGGTAGGTGCATGATGGATTTGGTTGTCGTCACTTTGAATTCCTTACTGATTGGCGGCACCGTCTCCCCCCCAGGCAGGGTGTCATAGGGCGCGTGCCGCTGATCAATGTGGAAGCAAGTGCACTGAGCAGCACTGCGAGCAGGCCGGCACTGGAGAATGGAGACTTCGTTCCGGTGCAAGCACTGGCAAGCCCTGGCAGCAAAGCCGTCGGTCTAGGGAGGAAGCGGAAGCTACTCGAAGGTACTGGACTACTGGAGGAGGGCCGCTTTACACCTAAGGGCCAGCTACCATGTGAGCCGGGCCGGTAGCAAAAGAGCTACAGTAGCAGACAAGAAGCTCCCACTGAATGTGTTGCCCGACTCGGTGAGCGGAGAAGGAGGGTTTGAAGTTTCACCAATATCGGTGGACAAGCCTATTGGGGAAGCTTGATCGGACTTCAAGGGAATCGTTACGTGTGCTTTTCTTACTTGACATCTCCCCACCCACCAAGTCCACATAGAAGACTCATCACCCACTTCTCATTGTAACTCTACGTGGTAAGTTCTACCGGCCTCGTTCACATGGAAGCTGGCCCTAAGAAAGTAAAGCCCAACTTCCATGTGAGCCGGGCCGGTAGCAAAAGAGCTAGCAGACAAGAAGCTCCTACCGAATGTGTTGCCTGACTCGGTGAGCGGAGAAGGAGGGTTTGAAGTTTCACCGATATTGGTGGACAAGCCCATTGGGGAAGCTTGATTGAACTTCAAGGGAATCGTTACGTGTGCTTTTCTTACTCGACATCTCCCCACCCACCGGGTCCACATAGAAGAGTCATCACCCACTTCTCACTGTAGCTCTACGTGGCACTTTTGCTACTAGCCCGGTTCACATGGAAGTTGTCCCTAAGAGAGTAAGGCCCAACTTCCATGTGAGTTGGGCCAGAAGCAAAAGTGCTACAAGACAAGCAGCTCCCACCGAATGTGTTGTCTGACTCGGTGAGCAGTGAAGGAGGGTTTGAAGTTTCACTGATATCGGTGGATAAGCCCATTGGGGAAGCTTGATCAAACTTCAAAGGAATCGTTATGTGTGCTTTTCTTACTCAACATCTCCCCACCCAACGGGTCCACATAGAAGAGCCATCACCCACTTCTCACTGTAGCTCTACGTGGCAAGTTCTACTGGCCCAATTCACATGGAAGTTGGCCCTAAGAGAATAAGGCCCAGTTTCCATGTGAGTTGGGCCGGTAGCAAAAGAGCTAGTAGACAAGAAGCTCCCACCGAATGTGTTGCTTGACTCGGTGAGCGGAGAAGGAGGGTTTGAAGTTTCACCGATATCAGTGGACAAGCCCATTGGTGAAGATTGATTGAACTTCAAGGGAATCATTATGTGTACTTTTCTTACTCGACATCTCCTCACCAACTGGGTCCACATAGAAGAGTCATCACCCACTTCTCACTATAGCTCTACGTAGCAAGTTCTACCGGCATGGTTCACATGGAAGCTGGCCCTAAGAGAGTAAGGCCCAACTTCCATGTGAGTTGGGTTGGTAGCAAAAGTGCTACAAGACAAGCAACTTGCACCGATTGTGTTGCTAGCCTCGGTGGGCGGAGAAGCAAGAGCTCAAGTTTCACCGATATCGGTGGACGAGGCAATTGGTCGAGATTGAGCGAACTTCAAGGGAATCATTACATGTGCTTTTCTTACTCGATATCTCCCCACCCACCAGGTCCATATAGAAGTGTCATCACTCACTTCTCACTGTAGCTTTCCGTGGCAAGTTCTACCGACCCGGTTCACATGGAAGTTGGCCCTAAGAGAGTAAGGCTCAACTTCCATGTGAGTCGGGCGGTAGCAAATGTGCTACAAGACAAGAAGCTCCCACCGAATGTGTTGCCCAACTCAGTGAGTGGAGAAGCAAGAGCTCAAGTTTCACCGATATCGATGGACAAGGCGATTGGTCGAGATTGAGCAAACTTCAAGGGAATCATCACATGTGCTTTTCTTACTCGATATCTCCCCACCCACCCGATCCACATAGAAGTGTCATCATTCACTTCTCATTGTAGCTCTCTTTTGCAAGTTCAATTGGCCCGGCTCACATGGAAGCTGGCTCTAAGAAGAAAGGTAGAAATAGCACCGATAACCGTCAAACGAAGCAATTCAAAATAAGGGAGGATGCCCAAGAAGTGCCCAGGCATCTAAGAGCTAAAACTGAATTTTGGGGAGGTGAAACTTCTTCAATTATTTTTCAATAAATTTTTCATCGAAGACAAGTAGAATTGGCATCTAATCCCAAGTCATTTCGTATTTTTTAGAACTTTGTGGGGTTAGTTATGATTTTTTGAAGTCGAAATTGCATGGGGTTCTTCAAACTGAATACCCCCTCAAATGTACATTGTTTGTACATTTAAGAGATTTTGTATATCTTTTTTTTGGTAATTCATTTGAACTTGAAATTTGTATCACATATTATCAACATAGAGATGACTTCACAAAAAAAATTCATGGTAAGAAACCAAATTTTCAGCCCTTGGGAGGGTGTCAAAGTTGGCAATTGTGAAAATTTTCTCAAAACTACACCTCTTGGGAGATTTCAAATATCTTCTTAAAAAAACATTTTTTTATCTTGAAATTTTTTGCACATATTAAAAATATAGAGATTGTCTTGTGAAAAAAAATTCATGGCAAAAGAAAAAAAACTCAATCTGTAGGAAGGTGTCGAAGTTGAAAGTAGTAAAAAGTTTCTCACCACTACCTATGTTGGGAGATTTTGAATAACTTTGTTTTGGTGAATCATTTGGCCTTGAAATTTGGCACACATATAATTAACTTAAAGATGATGGTGTGGTACAAATTTCGTGGTAAAATACCAATTTTTGAGCTCTCAAGAGGCTTTCAAAGTTGGCAGTATTGAAATTTTTCTCACTGCAAATTCGAAAATGACATTTTGATTGGTACCCCACTATACATTAATGACTTGAGGTGTTACTAACTTACAAACTGGGCCAAATTTCCCCTTGAGATCGATTGGACAAAATTTCGGCTTCTATAAGGCTTTAATTCTAATGTTTGAAGGCATATTTTGGGCAAAAGTTGTGGAAAAATTGACACATTTAAAGGCACTAGGGAAAAAAATAATAAAGAATAGAAATTATTTTTTTCAAAATTCAACCATATATATTTGTACTAGACTACAACAGGAATTTTTAGAAATTCTTGTAGAAACTTTGACAGCATAGATTGAAAAATTATATATAATATTTGAAATTAGAAGAAAAAGTTTTTTTTACTTTGTCCAACAAGGCAAGCAAGCTTTAACCCCCTCCTAGATTGAAACTTTTATACTACATTACATGTTTTTTCTTTACATTTGCATTTTATATCATATAAGTTATACACTTGCCAAATCTTAGTCCTAAAAGAGAAGTTGTGTATTTATTGGCTCATTAAAAGGAAAAAGGATTAACATTGCATAATTTTCCATTTTGGCACTTAATATATGAAAAAAAATTCCTACCCAAGAGGTATATATTTATACATTGTGTGAAAATTTTGTAAACATACAACCAAATTTGATTCAATAGAAACCTATCTAGATTATCAATCATTTATTCAACAAATGATTGGATTAAAAAAATTCTCATTAGAGTATGATTATAATGGAGGTCTTTTCTTCTAAATGCAAAGGCCTTGAGGCCAAGAATCTAGGCCAATTTTATAAAACCTAAGAAAATTCAACCCCTTTCCTAATTCAGGAGACAAAATGGATTTCAGGTAGGATTCTATAACCTCAATTTTTGGTGAAACTTTAAAAAAATTTCTCATAGGATTGAAAAACTAATAAGCTTAATGGAAATATAATTTTAAAAAAAATTTCAATTGGTGCTTGAAAGCAAAAGTTATACATCAAAAAGTCCCAAATTGAATTTATTAGGTGCCAATTTTTTTAAATTTAAATTTTTTTAAATTTAAATTTTTTTAAATTTAAATTTTTTTAAATTTAAATTTTTTTAAATTTAAATTTTTTTAAATTTAAATTTTTTTAAATTTAAATTTTTTTAAATTTAAATTTTTTTAAATTTAAATTTTTTTAAATTTAAATTTTTTTAAATTTAAATTTTTTTAAATTTAAATTTTTTTAAATTTAAATTTTTTTAAATTTAAATTTTTTTAAATTTAAATTTTTTTAAATTTAAATTTTTTTAAATTTAAATTTTTTTAAATTTAAATTTTTTTAAATTTAAATTTTTTTAAATTTAAATTTTCTTAAATTTAAATTTTTTTAAATTTAAATTTTCTTAAATTTAAATTTTTTTAAATTTAAATTTTTTTAAATTTAAATTTTTTTAAATTTAAATTTTTTTAAATTTAAATTTTTTTAAATTTAAATTTTTTTAAATTTAAATTTTTTTAAATTTAAATTTTTTTAAATTTAAATTTTTTTAAATTTAAATTTTCTTAAATTTAAATTTTTTTAAATTTAAATTTTTTTAAATTTAAATTTTTTTAAATTTAAATTTAAATTTTTTTCTTGAAAAAATATTTTTTGGTCTACATATAAAGCTTTGATTAATTCTAATTGGACTAGTATTGAGAAAGTTATGAACAATATAGTTTTAGGCATTTTCAACATCTTCTTGAAAAAATAACTTTGATTACTCATATCTTTAAATCCATGCAATCAAACTTGATAAAAGTTTTACTACATGATTTCAAACAAGTCAAGTACAAGATCCTATGATTACATATTTCTTTTTAAAAAAAATTGTTTTCTTGGATGAACACAACAAAAATGGCAATTTTGAGTGGTTTTGATCCAAAAAAGAAGGCTTCAGTGCTGTTGGGGGATTGGAGGTTAAAGGTTATTGCACATCTAGAAGATGGGTTAATCCCTTGCAAGGCTAATTGCACAAAATTTCAGCTCTTTTTAGGCTTAAGATTGTCTTCAATTGCTCATTAGAAAAAAATTATAACAAGTGTCTATTCTCCTATATGAAAAGGCCCCAAGGCCAAGAAGTTAAGCCAATTCAATAAAATTTTGGAAATTTCAGCCTCCTTCTTTCCATCAAGAACTTCAAGGCATGTCAATATGGTGCATTTAAATACTATCAATTGATTAAAAAATAACATAAAAATGGCCAATGCTCTCAAAATGGCATCAAAATAGTTTGGCTTATATTTTTTTTGATGTCACTTTCTTTCTTCTCAAGATCATTCCTCTACCTAGAGAACAAGGGCCAATCCCCCTTCAGTCCAATTGCACAAAATTTTAGCAACTTTTAAGATTACCCTCTAAAGAACATAATGTGTCTTTTTCAAAGTTTCAATGGCAAATTCTTGGTAGAGTGAAATAAATCTTAATGTTTTGTAAAGTAAAGTCTTTAAGAGCAACAAGTTTACATGACTGTTGTATTTCTAATGTTCAAAATTTCATTTCAAGAAGTATTAATAATAATTTTTAAATAATTCCAATTTTTTAAAAAATGTTCTAAGCAATAAAGTAATAGTATCAATTGTAATATTTCAAAAATTGATGCACGTATAAATATTTAAAATTTTTGTCGGGGTTGATTGCAAGAAGGACTAGTAATATTTTGCGTCACACTTGCAACAACAAAGTTGTCATCCACTATAACTTTAGAAGCACAAATCCAATTAACTTGAAATTATCATTGCTAGATAATAATCAAATTCCTTATTTTTCAGAAATTTTCAAAAATCATTTTATATTAAAATTTCAATTTAGCTAATTTGACAAACTTTGCAATTTTGGATTTTTTAGTATTAGGGAGAACCAAAATTAATGATCTAAAAATTATTTGGTATATTTCCAAAGTAGGAGGGCATGCATCTACCAAAAGGAAAAATTTTAAAACATTATTTTATACCATCTACATGTGTGCTAATAGGGCTCCCTTGTACACGTAGTTGTGAACATTTAAGATAGCTTTTGGATAGTTATTTTCGAGAAATCTCTTCATCATTAGTTTATTCCAAATTTACAAATTTTAGTTTCTTTAAAAATTCTTTTTCCTATTTTATACAAATTAAAACATCAAAGAACCTTTTTTCTTAAAATTTTGCACTTTTCTAGTTCTTCTAGTAAAGAATTTTTCTATGCTTTTCCTTCCTAGGGTACCTCCTTCTTAGAGGTGTGTTTATTAAAAATATTTTTTACATTTAAAAAAAATTCTAATTATACAATATCCCTAAAAAATCATGAATTTTATGGAAAACACTACACAAATGGTTGGTCTTTGTTGCAATGACCCTAAGTCATCCAATTTGGTTAATTTTTGTTTTTTATTCCTTCTATTTGAAAATGTGTACAAATTTGAGAGAGTTTTTTGTTTTTCATTTTTAAGAAAAAATTAATGCTACATTTGCCTTAGATTCCTATTTAATTTTGGTGTGTTTGTATTTGTGTGTGTGTATTAACCCCTTAAGTTCTATGGGGTGATTGTAAGAAAGGCCTCCCGTTTTTTGTCTTGTTTTGCCATAGTACTCATTTTTTTTGGGAGTACTTTAAAAATAGAAAAACAATTTTTTTTAAAAATAAAAAATCTATTCAATGTATATTTCTTGAAGGAGAAGGTACCACTAGAAGGAAAAATGTAAGAAAATTCTCTAAGTAGGTGAATTAGACAAGTGCAAAATCTCATGAAAATGAGCACTTTTATATATATTTTTTGAAATAATTTGTAAAAAATAGGAAAAGATATTTTAAAATAAAAGTAAAAACTGTCAATTTGAGAAGGATTGATGGTGATGAGATTTCACCTAAAGAATGATTTTGAAACCATTTTCATTATTCAGAATTGCATGCGCAAGAGGTCCCAATTTGCATGAATGTAGAGGATATAAAATAATTTTTTTTAAAATTCTTTTTGGTGGACATATGAATCTCTAGTGTGGGAGTAGACCACATAAATTTCAAGTCTACATCACTACTTTTGGATGCTCCATAGTACTAAAAAACCCTAAATATGAAAGTGTAACAAATTAGCTAAATCAAAATTTAAATAGAAAATATTTTTTTAGAAGTTTTCAAAAAATAAATAATCTTATTACTATCAAGTTGGCCATTTTCAATAAAATTTCAAGTAAATTGGCTCAATGCCCCCAAAGTTATAACCAATGGCATGAAAGTCATTTTGATTGTGACGCCAAATAGTATAGTCCTTTCTTGCAATCACCCTATGACTATATTTACTTTGAAAATGATCATAAATTGCCATTTCTAGTACTAATACCGATTTTTTTTCTTAAAAACATTTTTTGAGATTTGTAACCATAGGATCTTGTAGTAAAATGGTTTAAGAACATGTACATAAAATTTCAAAGTTTTTCACCATGTACATTATAAGATATTAGCATTTGAATGCTCAAATGTTTTTCACCATATAGAAAACAGGGGAGCTGCACTTCAAATGGTGACAATCTTATGAAAAATGGTCCAAAACGGCTATGCTTCTTTAGACTCATTGTTGAGGTTAAATAGGGTACTTGCCAAAAAAATTCAAATTGTTTCAAATTGTACAATATTCAAAAAATATATATAAAGTAAAAAAAGTAGTAAAATTATTCAAAATACAAAAGTGTTAAGAATTCAATTGTGAAATTGAAAAATGCCAATTCCAATGGTTGGAATGTTCTAATCAACAATCTTCATCCTATAGTTTGTTCGTTTTCAAAAAATATTGAAAATTAAGTAAAATAAAGGACTTCAAAGTTTATTATAGAGTAGAGAATCCATAATTGCCCGCAAACAAACAAAACTCATAACTTTTGACTCAAAGATCAAAATGAAATGATTCAAAGTTTCTCGTGGATACATAAATGAAAGAAAACTAATTTCAAACTCTAATTTTGAAAAAAGTGATTTTTTCCAATTTTACCAAACTACCTAATTACGAAAAAAATCATATTAGGCCAAATCTTTTGACTCGTATTTCTAAATGTCGTGATTTTTTGTACATATAAAAGACATTCTTTGTCCCTACCTCCTATTAAAATTTGGGCTGAAAATATAGAATTCTCCAATCACATGTACCTATCTAAAATTGCTATATTGCCAAATTTAGGAGGTTGGTCCTTTAGGGGTTAAGAAAAACATTATTCATCTTCTTATTTTTTTTCCTTCTTTCTAGCCTATGAAATTGATCATCCAAAAGTTTTTTAATCTAAAAATTCAATAATTTCTATTTTTCAAAATTAATCTAATGTATATCAAACAAATTAGTCTTTACTTTTTAATGGTTACAATAAAAAATTTCAAGTACGTGCATGTACAAAAAATATCAAAGTAGAATGATTCATTGACAATGTTGATTCTTGCATTAATTGTAAAAAAATTGCTAGGCCTTGAAGGGTTAATGAGCCAAAACATATTTATTATATACTTCCTAGAAAGACTCAATGAATGCTATTTTAAAAATTATTTTCTTTAAACATACATGTTAAGTAGGTCAGTTTATGACTTTCTAGAATACAAATCTATTTATAATTTTACATCACTAGTTAAGATTTAATGAATAAAAACTACCCTTTTTGATATAGATTTATCCTTTACAAAAAAGATTTTGTCAGATTTTTTTCAATGATTTATTTTGTTGCTTGAAAGTGTAATAAAATTTACAAAATGATGTAAATCTCTAACCTCAAACTTCTTTCTTTTACAAGTTGGCTCATTGGAAAGATAAGAGAACACAAGTCTATTTGAAGAAATATTATAGGAGATTTATTTTTTATCTCAAATTTATTGATTTTAGAAAACTAAACAATTCATAAGTTTTAGATGGTTTGCTAAAACATCAATACAGTTATTTGGATTGACATATTCTTAGTTTATACTAAGTAGACCTATTAGCAATTTTTTTTTCTACCATCATGTATAAAACATTTAGCCAAATAACATTTCTTAGACTCTTGAAGGACTATTGTCTTTTGATGGGACAAGTTGGATTTTAAGCACGTATCCATGGTCTCAATTTTTGTCATGAATTTTTGAAACTTTTTTTAAAGATAGAAGTGATTAGCTTAAGGGAAATATATATTAAAAGAAATATATTTTTCTAATTGGTGTCTGGGAGCAAAAATTATGCCCAAATAAGCTCAAAGTACGAAAATTAAGGCAACAATTTTTCTTATAAAGTTTGAATTGTAAAAAGAAATTAGCCTAGATTATATTTTTATCTCTATCAAAATCTTTGATTCATTTCATTCAAACAAATGATGTGAAAGTTATAGACAATCTTGTTTTCCAAACAATCTTGTTTTCCAAACAATCTTGTTTTCCAAACAATCTTGTTTTCCAAACAATCTTGTTTTCTAGACAATCTATGCATCTCTAGAAAAAAACCACTTGTAGGATTATTTATAAATGCTATTTTCTCAATTTTCAAATTAAAAAAGTTCCACATGATTTAGTTTTTTTTCTATCTCGTACTTTCTTTCATTTAACAATTTTCTTAAGAGCAATTTGGGGGGGGGGTGTTATTTTTTTCTAGACTGTCAATTCAATTTCCCACCATAAAGATTTGAACCTCAAAACTTTGTAAAGTAAAATATTTTAATTAAGAAGGTTCATAGTTAAATAATCTAGTCTTGCAATGTACAAAAATACTTGTTTTTTTCACTTCAGATGCAAATATCTTGAGTTTAGACTATCAAAACTTTTGAAATCTATTCCACACATTCTCATACTAGTAAGGTATAAAATCATACAATTAGATATGTAGAAATCATTATTCTCAATTTTTTTTTACTTTTTGCAATAGAAATGGCAATCTTGAGTGTTTACTAGACCCCCATGCCTTGGTTTTTAAGGGGGGTGAAGGTTCAAAATCAAAATCAAATTCAATTTTTTTTTAATATGGATCCTTAACTTCATTTTTGGCATATTATCAAATTCTTGAAGTTTCAAAAGATACAATTCTTTTCTCAAAAAGTCCCAGCAAAAAATTCTAGAGTTAAACCCTCTCCATTGTGAAATATTGAAAAGAGCTTCTTGCACTTTTTTGAATACTATAATCTTAGAGATCCTTACACAGTAAATTTTGAAATATGGTGTGAAATTAGACATACAAATTTGGTACAATATCCTATGGTTACAAACAAATTGTAAAGAATATCACAATTCTTTATATTCCACCATGTTTTCAAATCATATTGCTTTATATCAAATTTTGTTGA
Source organism: Thuidium tamariscinum (assembly GCA_947034885.2). Lineage (NCBI taxonomy): Eukaryota > Viridiplantae > Streptophyta > Bryopsida > Hypnales > Thuidiaceae > Thuidium > Thuidium tamariscinum. The sequence goes on from OX344756.2 coordinate 16,043,786, forward strand.
AAAGGACTAAAAGTATTGTAAAGAATAAATTTTAGATCTATACCTTTGTTATAGGCATAGTTTTCTTCATTCCATTGATTTTGTAATTAGATCATTTTTTTTTTATCAATCTTGCTTCCAAAAATCACAATGATTAAAATTTTTTTAATCCAAAGTTCTAGTAAATGACAATTTGTACTCTGGCTTATAAATAGTAATGAAGTAGGTACACCCAAAATTTTACCTTGTCTTAGATGCCATCAATGCTTTGTGTACATTACCAAATCAATATGTATATATGTTGAATAAAAATTTAGAATGTCTACCAAAAAATCTCTTGACCCTTCATAATTTTTGTATATGACATCAAAATATCACATTCCATAGTGTGTTGGAAACTCTTACACTTGCTAAAAAGATATAAAAATTAACCAATTTAATAATAATAGTAATTACAATAGCAAAAGTCGTGGTCTTGGGGTTTTCCACGTCAAGTTATTGTTGAAAAAAGGCACCTAATTTGATAATTGACTTTGTTGTCAAAACATTGTAAGGTTCAATGTTTGGGGTATTTTTTGAGTTTTACCAAGTATTTTCATATAATTCCCATATTGTAACTTTTTTTGAAGTACCAAATTCATTATTCTCTCTCTATTTTCTACTCCAAATAGAAAAACCTAAAGATTTTCTTACCATTTTTTTTCAAATTTCTACTAGTTTCCCCCCCAAAATGCGCTAGCTAACAAAGAACTATTTGGATACAACTCATAAGTAGCCTAGTTATCTTCAATGGCCTATACAAGAGATTATAGAAGTAGTGCATGATGCTTTCAAAAGTGGATGACATTTTTTGAAGTAAAAAACATTGTCACATGTGATTGGTTTTTGGACAAGATTCAGAAATTGGAGGGTAGTACAATGTTTGATTCTTGCTAATAATTGTATTTTGAATATTGTTATGGTACAATACACATTTGTGTATTTATCTAGGCTAAAGTTTGATTTACAATTGTCAAAGACTTGATTGAAAACAAGGACCACATTTTTTGCATGTATTAAGGAGCTTTATGAGCATCTTAAACTTTGTATTTATCTTTTTGTGAATTGATTTGTTCTATTCAAACGCATTTTAGGATTGACTATTGCTTCCGTTCTATGAAAGCATATAGCACCCTACACAAACCTTTCACTTTGAAAAATTGTATTTAATTCTTTCCAACTCTAGAATTTTCAATTAAAATTGCCACTTGCCTATTTTTCATTTCTCTTTCTACCAAAACTATATAGAAAGGATTTTGGTGGACAAATTTTCCTATAGAGTTGAATTTATGTTAAGATGGTTGATTCAAGAGCCTTCTACTTTAAGCCTATAAGGACGGATTGGTTTATGCAAAAATCATGCTTTTTGAAACCATGGGAATCATCTACTTTAAATAATTTTAAAAAATTCATTGGAGACCAAATGACTATTCATGACCTTGCCTCTTTGCACAAAATTCCAAAGATGAACAATTACAATTTTGTCTTGCATACAAGAATTCTCTATCATCCATTAGACACTTAGTGTCGACAACAGCGTTTATAACTATTAAAAAAACAAGTGTCCCCAATGACATGATTGTAACTTAACAATGGATACAAAATGACTATTTTGTAGCCTCATTGTGGACAAGAAATGATTACTATAGTCATTGTAGACAAGTCATTTATACCCTCATATTTTTTTGTAGTGATTACAAGATTAACCATGATTTTCCCCAAACATTGCGGAGGTCACTTTTGGTCTGACCATCTACCAACTCTATAACTACAATGAGAAAATTTGCTTATGAAGGTGGGACCAATCAACTCTCACCAAATGAAATGACACGAGTTGAAAATCAGAGTTGCTGCTCTATTTAACCCCTCACCGCCCAAGAGGACCAAAAGTGTCCATGCAGTCAGACTCAAAGTGCTGTAACTTTTGCATCCAATGTCCAAATTCATTGAAACTTGTTGGAAAAGTTGCGCATTTTAATCTAGTTCTTATGGAAGAAATTTCAAATCAATAAAAGACATATTGAGTTTTTGAGAGCCATTCAAAGTTCACAGGTTCATTTAGATGCAGCACACTGCATTGTGACGGCTGCAACTTTGGGGGATTGTATCTTTTTCATAAAATCTTTTTTTTTGATAAAATTTGTTGTGTTCTGTTTCTCTCAAGGTCTAGTTATTGTGCTAAATTTTTCATGCCAATCCAAGTTGTTTTGAATGTTTGGGAGCAATTTGAAGTTCAAAATCTAGACATTTTTGCATTTCAGTCAACTTTGGCGGCTCGTAACTTCTTCATACATGATTGCTTTTCAATAATATTTGTTGGAAAAGTTTCACTTACTAATCTATTTTGTGTGGCTAAAATTTCAGATCCATCTAAGACGTTTGAGTGACTGAGAAGCATTTTGGTAGAAGGAGCTTCAGCCACAGTTGTGATTTTTTCATCTTTTTTCACTGGTTTTTGACATTTCAAATCCATTTTTCAAACAAAATGAGTGATTTTTATGAATTTTTTTTCCACCAAAGTGTTTATATTATGGTTTTGAATCACTTTGTAGTTTAATGTTTTTTCATTGGAGTTGGTTTAGAAATCCAATTTCACCTCCAAATGTGTTTTTAAGAAAATTTCAGCACCTTTTTTGAACACTAAAACATTATAATCTTTCAATCTATACGGTCAAATGACCCAAAATTTGTTCCACACCATCTAAAAGATTCACACTACAAGATTGTACGGTTGAGATCTTCATACCTTACTCTAATTTTGAATTTCAGACTTGCAAAGGCAGGCAGTTTTTAAGCATGGCTGGACCTTGGGCGGTGAGGGGTTAAGGTAGACCAACCTACTACCACCTTGATTTGCAATCTGACTATCTTGGGGCCAATTCCAAGAGGGACACATGTTTATCAGAGGTGTGCACATGTTTCACAAATCCAATCCAAGTGGAATTATAATTTTCTGATCAAAGTTGTAATTCCTGGGTTTTTTTTGAAGTGTTCAGCCCTATATCATAAAAGTGCTAATGACTAGGGTCACAAACGCCCTAATAGCAACAGATAACCACCTTCTTATATCCCTATAAGCATTTAGGTATTCACCAATCAGCTATAGCCATGTTACCCTAAATGACATAAGGTAGGTACACCCAAAATAGCACCTAACCTTAAAGCACCCTGTACAACGTGCATACATTTTCAAAATCAGTCATGTATCCAGACTGTAGATGGCGCTTTCAGAAACACACTTTGACCATTAATAACTTTTGCATACGGTATCCAAATCCACTGTTCTTTGGTGCGTTGGAACATGCTTTCACTCACCAACAAGACTGTAAAAAAAATCTGAACAACATAATAATAGGAACTAGGCACAGTATGAAAAACTGGTGCTTTTAGGTGTACCTACCTTAAATGCATAAATTTTGTTAGATTTGTAAACAAAATTGGCTCATTTCTGGACAGATTTGGATAAAGGAATGGGTGGAAATGGGGTCAAATATTTGGTGACAGAAATGCGGGTTGCAGACGGAATTAGGCTGGTCTACCTCATTTGCCCAAAAAAATCAATTTCTTTTCACAATGAGCACACCACTGTTCGGCGTTGTTTCCATCCCTTCCACGGCCTGTTGCCAGTCGTCCTGTACTCCCGTTGTCGGCACATGTGACTTCCATGCCCTCGCCTTCGCATGTGCTAAAAGTCAAGGCATTTGTCAGTGAGAATGGATTGCAAGGAAGGGATTTGAAGCGCGCCATGAAGCGTACCTCCATTGCGCTCAGGTTTGGGGGCAAGTACACAGAGAGAGAGAAAGAGAGAGGCAGAGTCAGTGTGATTTGAATTCTGATAAGGTAGGTACACCCAAAATGGCACCTGACCTTAAAGCGCCATCTACAATGTGCATACATTTTCAAAATCAGTCATGTACCCAGACTGTAGATGGCACTTTCAGAAATTGACTTTGACCATTAATAACTTATGCATATGGTATCCAAATCCTCTGTTCTTTGGTACGTTGGAACATGCTTTCGCTTGCCAACAAGACTGCATGAAAATCTGAACAACATGATAACAGGAACTAGGCACAGTATGAAAAACTGGCGCTTTTAAGTGTACCCACCGTCAAGCTTCCGTCCCTTAAGTTATGTCGATTTTCCAGCTCCTCCTGTTTTGGTAAGACTGAGAACAGAACAGAGGCCGTGATTCGCTGCTTTTAAAAAAAAAGCGGAACCCAAAGGCAGTCGGAAACCCGCCCTTCACCGTTCGTTGCCCTTTATTAAAAGCTTTGTCACTGACTCTCGCTTATCCTCAAAGCCCCATTATTTGCAGAGGAAACCAATCCATTACTTACCATGCAAATCTGTCAGAATGGAATAGAATGGAATGGAATAGAATGGAATGAGGGAGGAAGAAGGGGCCTTGGAAATAGCATCCAATGTGTTTGTTGATACATACCTATCTTAAGAGCAGCCCTACTATGAACATGGTGAAGCAAATCAATGGAGGACATTTCTCTGACATAGAAGATCAATGGTGCAAAACCTTTTGACGGCAGGTATGGCATGTTGCTATGGGGCTACTCTAAAATAGGCTGCGGTTAAAAGTGGTGACCAGTGATCTCAGAACAGTTTCAAGGTTTTTAGCCAAATGTTCATTTTTGGAAGATTTTTAAAAATTTATACAGAGAGCATGAAAAAATTAAGTAGAAAATGAGCAAAATTTAGCCAATTTAGGGAACACTGGTGGTGACCTTCTGATTCATTTGTGTCAAAAAAGAAAAGGAAAAAGTGACCTTTTAAGAGCTGATTGCATTTGGGGGGAAGCTAAAACTTCTTGAAACAATTTTAACTAGATTTTTTAAGGAAAGAAAATGGAACTGGTTTGGAACCTAAGTCGTTTTATATTTTTAGGACTTTTGTGCAATTAGTTGCCAATTTTTTAAGTTGAAATGTAGTGGTCATGAAAAGTGACCACCTCGTGAAATGTACATTGTTGGTACATTGGTACATTGAAACATTTTCACTAGGTTTTTGAAGGAAGAAAAATGGAAGTAGTTTGAAGCCCAAGTGGTTTTATATTTTTACGACTACCTCTGTATTTGTGGTTGATTTTACATCGCCCTACCTTGGTTGCGATGGATAAATGACAATTCCATTTTTCTATCAAAGTACTTTGAAAAATTATAAAAATTCCATTTTTGAATGGGAAATTCAAATTCTAGTTGCATTGACGTTATAGATTAATTATCTATGATTAATGAAGGAGGTTCATAAAATGCTTGGGCTCTAAAAGTGTCCTATGATGCAAAGGTGCATTTTGCTTCATCATGGCACTAGTAATGTATATATAGTGTACATTTCAAAAGGTAGACATTTTTACAACCGAAGCTTGACCACCTCATTTCAAATTCAAATTCAAGAATTCATTATTAACCCCACAAAGCTCTAAGAAAATGAAACAAAAGAAAGTGAACTGAAAATCAATCATTTGAAAGGTCACCACCTCCACAATGTTATGAGTAGAGTAGGAGGTCCATAAAGCGCCCATCTAACAACTTAAACTCAATTTCAAGGAGCTTAAACTTCTTGAAATATTTTCAATAAATTTTCCTTGAAAGTCAAGTGGAATTTGAATTTAACCTAAGATGTTTCATTTTTTTTTGAAGTTTGTGGAATTAGTTATGAATTTTTGACATCAAAATGGAATTGGCTCTAAAACTAGCCACTTCCTCAAATGTATAATATTTTCACATTCCTATATAGGTGAAAAAACATCATGTACAAATGATGTATATTTGAGGAGGTGGGCGGTTTTAATGTCCGAACTGTTCTCGAGCCTTCTACCTTAAAGCTCTTCGATCACTACCCAAATGGCCCAAATTCCACTTTACATTTGTCCTTCTAGTGCTCACCATTTTAGATGTATTCCCTCCTCATTTTCCTTTCAAAAGTAGGGGTCAATTTTAGATAGACTAAACTTAGTTCACCTAATACAAGTCTTGGTGAACAAACCAAGGTAGGAGGCTCAAACATCAATAGGGCTTTAAAAGCAAACAAGACTTTTCAGGTACATTTTGCTTTCTTCAATGTACCAAATCTACACATTTCAAGAGGGGGTCGCTTTTGATGACCACAAATGCCACCACTTTTTTTCCAACTTCAAAAATTTGTAACTAATTCCACAAAGCTTGAAAAAATATGAAACAACTTGGATTAGATGCCTGTTCCACTTGTCTTTCAAGGAGAATTCACTGAAAAATATTTCAAGGTGTTTCACCTCCCAAAAATCGAGTTCCAGCCCTTAGATGGTTGGTTTATGGACCTCCTACCTTATAAGTTTTGGAAAACTTTATGTTATGTTTAGTTTGTGCTCCAAAAAACTTCATTAAGGTAGGTACACCCAAAATGACACCTCACCTAAAAGTGCCATCTACAATGTGCATACATTTCCAAAAGCAGTCATGTATTCAGACTATAGATGGCACTTTTCAGAAACAGACTTTGACCATTAATAACTTTTACATACAATATCCAAATCCTGTGTTCTTTGGTGCATTAGAACATGCTTTCACTCGCCAACAAGAGTATAAAAATCTGAACAGCATGATAACAGGACTTAGGCAGAGTAAGAATAAGTGGCACTTTTGGGTGTACCCACCTTATGCTTCTTCCACCCCTGATTACAAGAAATGAAAAGCAAATGAAAATGGTGGATAGAAAACGCAGTCAGTCCCGGCCATTGAAGGTGGGGTGAAAGCATCAGCTTATTATAATACTGCTGAACTCAGATTCTCAGGCCCAGACTCCCAGACTCTATCCATTCAACTCAGTTCTTCAGGATTTTCTTAGATTTTGTTCTTTGGTTCGCAAGAATTCAAAGATAAATTTCTTTAAAGCCTTGTTGGAGGAAGGACAAATGATGAGAAATGCTGCCGTTTCCGAAGCAGACGGAGTCACGGAGAGCCTCTCAAGTTTCAAGGAGTTTTGAATGGTTTGGTGGGCTGCAAGCCAGGTTTTTCCTAAGACAATTAAATGCTTAATTTCCTCCCAAAAAAAAATAGGCAACTTCAAGCCTGTAAAAAAAATTGGCAAGACGTTAAATCAGTCCCACGAAGGTGCGACATAGGGTAGAATGCGGCTCTAGTAAGGTAAAACTCATTTTACTAGGGGTTGATTGAGGTTTGGGTTTTATGTTTTTGTTGGTTTTTTTGGTTGTGTTTGGGTCTCTCACAACAGCTTCAAAGTTTCTAATGCCAAGTATGAACTCAGAATTTGAAAAAAAAATTTTATGCAAAAAATAAAAAATTTCAGCGTTTATCCTGTGGTAAACTTAGGGACTTTGTGGGATTGATTTAACGTCATGCAAAAAAATGAGGATAAATGTGTCTAAAGCTTCCAAATGAAGTAGCCAAAGAGCTTAAAATCTTCTTGAAAGGAAGGCCACACAACTATTGGTCCAAAAACAAAAACATTGTTGCAAGCTTAGAAGTCACAATGGAATTTTTTTTTGTTAAGGTAGACAAGCCTATTACCTTGGGGCAAATTTTGAGAGGCACACATATTTTTCTAGAGGTGTGCACTTATTCCACAAATCAAATCTAAGTGGAACTATAGGTTTTTCGATTAAAATTGTAATTTCTGTAAATTTCTTCAAGTGATCTATTGTGAAATTACAAAACCATTTATAGAGCAGACTCATGAACATCTTATAAACAATTCATAACATGTTGTTAACTTTTCAACACCACCATGGCATTGTTCGATTGGCAACCATTTACAATTGCCATTACAAGTTGCAACTCATAAGTTTTTTTCCTTTCAACTTGTTTCCTACATTTTTGGATTTTGAAACCAAAATGTACCAAAGGATTTTGAACAATAACCTATTTGTCACTAGTGTAGCTCAATGTTATCTAATACACAATTACCCTCCTTTGCATCTAATGGTACTTAATTCCTAAAGGTTTTTGACTATGTTTTCACCAAAATTGCTTCAAAAGACCATATTTGTATGGAGAAATGTCCAAAATGATTGCAACTCTTTGAATTCATTCTTGGAGTGAAGTTGGCTACATGCTCAAAGAATTTCAGATCATTTGGAATTACACAACATATAGGAAAAAAATAGTAAGTAGAAAGAAGTAGAAAATGAGCCAAAATACTAAATTATTAACAATTTATTTATAGAGTTAAAAGAAGACAATCCCAATGGTTGTAATCTTGTGTTAAACAATATACAGCCAAAGTTTTTATTTTTTTTCAAAAATATTAAAAATTGAATTAAATAAAGAATTTCAAACTTTTTTTGTAGTGTAGAGATCCTATAACTAGCTACAAACTACCTCAAACTAAAAATCCTCATAACTTTTGACTCATTAATGGAAATAGAATGATTTAAAGCTTTCCACTTAGATAAAAATCAAAGAAATCAATTTCAAATTTTAATTTCTTAAATTTTTTTTTAAAGAATTTTTTTTTGCTACCCAGGTTGCCCACTGAACGAAGGAAACAACATATCATGTTATAACTTTTTAACCATGTAGTCAAAAGTCATGAAAATTGTTGGGCCTTAAAGCTACTCCTCAAACACATGTTGTGTGAAAATTTAAAATTAAAAAAATAAAAACTCCATCCGCAATGAGCAACCTTTTTTTTTAGTTTTTGAGAAAGTGCCAAGATGACAACCACTTAAAATTTGGTGAAGCATTGTATATCTCCATCCATCCATCCATCCATCCATCCATCTTTTTGACCAAAAAATACTTTTCAATCATATCCATGCACTTTTTGATCCAAATTTGGCAATTTCATCAATATTTTGAATAGAAATGAAGAATTTCTAGCAAAAAAAGATTACTTTTATTTGACAAAAAGTAGACATTTATTTTGGAATGGTGCAATCTAGTACCATATTGTCTAAAAAAAAACTAAGGGCTAGTAGTGAACTGCCCAAAATCCCTAGGTACTCAAGCAACTACTTTTTAGTTGCTACTTGACTTCATGCAAAAAAAGCCCTTTTTCAATTTCGTTTTTAGTGCAACTATTGAAGCAATGCCATGTTGGATCCAAAATTGGACTTTCCAAACCTTTACAAATTAATCCTAGATGTCCCTACTTACTAAGGTACCCAAAAGATTCAAATTCTTAAATGAACAAATCCATCCTCTAAATCTATAATTTCTTACAAAGTCATTCATACAACACTTTTAGTCCTTGGTGTTGTTACATGGTTAAAGTCATGTTGGTAATACTTCAAACAACCACTTCAAAAATGGGTCAATATTAGAGAACTCACAACAATGTAAATGTTAAAGAAGGAAGATATCTAGGTACTTGTATTCAAGAGCATGTTGAATTTTGAGTGATTCTTAGTAAAATTCAGGGTATAAAAAGATAAACTTGTTGTACAATGTTCAACATGAAAACTTTAAAATTAAACCACAAATTTAAGAAAATCTAGTAATCCAACTTTGACCTCTTATACCTTTTGCATACAATATTCTAATGCCATTCTTGAACTTCACACAATATCAGTTGCAATTTACCTCTCGAGAGACTATCACAAGTGCCGAGTCTCAGAATTAGCTCTATTTTCGCTAGCTCAAACATAGCTTGTCAAAATTGAATTCAATATTGTAATGCCACGTGGACTCTTTGACAAGTTCCAACCAATAACAAGAGACTCATGGCACCTTCCTTCCAAAAGAAAAAGCACCCTTAAAAAATTGTGTCAAACTACCCTTATATACTGCATTGATCTAATGTCGCCACTCCTCCCCCCCACACCAAATTTAAAAAAAAAAAATGATTCAAAAATTAATAAAGCAGAGGAATAATTTTATTTGGCACTTTTTTCCTGTATTGATCCCAGAATTTCATGTACCTGTTACCGATACACAAACCAGATCAGTTTTTGGGATAATAAACAACAAAGGCACAAACATGGGCAGCAAAATATTCCTCATACATCAGTTATCACAAGCGCAAGAATTTGAGGCAACAATTGAGGCAAAACTTACTTGACTTTGCATCTCTTATCATCACGTTCAACTCGGTCAAGCAGGAAAAGCGTCAGAAATAAGAGAAAGAAGTAAGGCGAAGCCTGCATCAAAATGACATGTGTTTTTTTAATCAATTTTCAAGACATAGAATTGATTCATAACATCATTTTTGAAAGCGTCGCCACCTAAAATGTTACACAGTAAACATTCATTTCAAATGACAAAATTATGGGTACAATTATCCTTGAATCAAGGTCTAAGTTAAACAACATTTAGGAGACATTTAGATTTATACTAAAAGAAAACTTTGTAGATTTCGTCAGTGAGTTCCGTTCCGTTCCCAAGGAATGGACCATCCATGTCTCTAAAAGTCATGAATTTAACAAGATTCAAAGTCTGCTAATCACAGTACTTTTTTGGGTTGAGAAACACATCATGCAAGATTGAAGATCTTCAAAAGGTTGAAGCAATAGTGAATAGAAGAAACTCTTGGATGCCAAATGACTTAAAGAAATTTCTTCTACTAACTGCGTTCAATGTTGATGACAAAAAAATCGAAGCAAAAGCATGGTGCTAATAGCAGAAAATTAGCAAGGTTACATAAAATTCACTGATTTATTCTATTAGGGCGTGTTATCCAAATTGACCCAAATCAAGGCTTCAACAAAGTAAGAATCAAGTACATGAGTAAAAAGAGCAGGCACGCTCCAAAAGAAACATCCACCGATCTCAAAGGCATAGTGGATGTGTCGTGCAAGTCCCCACCTGCACATGGCGACTAAAGAATTGTCTTAGCAAGAACTGTAGAATTCTGCGTCTATCGAAACTTGGTAAGATATTCCTGTACTATTTGTGTCACTTTTAAGCGTTCTAAACATATATAGGGGTGTTGAGTTTTAAGAGATCACTTACAGCTATGGAGAGATCACTAAATCCTTTTGAGAATCAAATTTTAAAGAATCACTAAGCTAGGCAATTTAAAATTGTGTGTGTGGGGTGGTTATAGACTACTATTGAAGTGGCAGTAGGAAATCTCATTTCCATTGAACGATCAGTGGCCATAGACATGAAGCCAACTCATACTCACACAATTTGCAAATTGAAGGTCAATTCGAAGTGTACGAGTAGATGAGTTGCTGTTGGTAACTGAGGATCAGTGTTAGTAGGAAACAAATTAAAGTGGGTTCCTAAAAGTTTTATTATCCTTAAACCTTAGGTACATGACCCTTTGGTGGTAATCTGTAAGGTTACACGGTCATATCTGTAGTTTCAACATAACTTAAGCATAATTTAAACATAGCTTAAACACAATTTAAGCATAACTTAAACATAATTCAAGCATCAATTCCGAAAGAAGACACATACCAGCCAGAAGCGAGTAGTATCGTCTGCTTGTGCTCTCCCTTCTCAGTTACGTAATGAGCTTGGATCTGCAGCCATATCCATTATTAGTTGACACCTCTTGCTGCAATCTCTTCGTCGATTCGACAACATTCAATTATTAATCCAGAAAACCATGAAAACTCAGCTTCTTGTCAGCAGAAAGTCCACAAAATACCTTGAAAAGCAAAAGGTATGAACACTCTCCTTCGCAGATCTGGAAAAAATTATTTTGCAGGTCTAGAAGTAGCTAATGCAATACCTTGACAGGCAAGATGCCCCACACCCTGGCCTTCGCGTGCGTTTCTCGAAACTCTTGACGCTGGTAGTCAATAGAATATTGTGTGTATATACACAAGAAACCAGCAAACAATATGTAGATTGAAACCTGCAGCAAAAAACCATTTCGATAGTTTCTTTCAGAGGAGCTGGATTTGTAATTGTGGCAGTAAATTTGGAACAAAACAACATCCAACTTTACTGTGTCACAAAAGCAGGAATGAATTCATAAGAGTTGTACTGTAACACAATCAAACAATGTTGAAATGAAAATTTTTAAAGCAGGGAGAGAGGGTCAGGAGGTAGTACATAGTTGCCAAGTTGTACTGGATGACTGACGAGATAGAGAGCAGGCGACGGATATACAGCCGGTAACCAAACCATAGAGCCCCAAATGGTGTAGAACCCAGCTGCAACAAACTAACACAATGATATGAGAAAAATTAATGTCAGCCATTAAGCACATCAATAGTCTTGATTGCCGGGCCTTTGCCCGAGATTTGGTGTCATGTTACTCACTACCCCTGAAACACATGCTGAACTATCCAAAACTTAGCAAGCCTAAATCTAAATTCATGCAGTATCATAATAAGTAGAAGAAGTTCGGTCCAAAGACCGGTATGAACGAAGAGTCTGTTGGGGTGGTCAATTCTACTTCTCAAGCAAATGTCAAGACGATGATCACCAAAAAACTTTAAGAAAATCACCTCGGTCATGCATCATGCTCAAGGTATTCAAGAAGCCACCCTCCCACCAAAAGAACTTGAATATGTACGTCAATTGCAACGTAGAAGTAACAAACAACGAGTCTGCAAGTTTTCCCTTTTGCTCATACTGCACACATTCAAGGCATTTGCAGCATCACAATGATGGAACATCGCATTTGTCTTCGAACATGTTGATGCTGTTCAATAACAAAATAGACTATGCTGAACCTTCGCAGAATTTCGCACTAACGGAAAAATACGTCCAATTTCAATAATATTGATTGTCTTAGAAACGGAGTCACTTTCAGAATGGATGCAAAACTACTTATCGTTCAAACCTATTTGACCACATTCTTTTAACTCAAAAATTGCTCTGGTGCAAAACTCACCTGTTTGATAGCGAAGCAGATAACCAAACAAGCCCATGACATCATGCCAAATCGGCTGATGAAGTAAAGTTTCAAATCAAAATCCCTCCCTATCCTAGGGTACAGCTCCAATCCCTGTCATAGGCAAATTACCACCATAAGCAAAAGGCAATAGGATAGAGCTCAATGTGCAGCTCGCAAAGATAAAGGATACTATTTGCGTCACATTAAACATTTTAGACATATGTTTAGGAGTTGTCCAGTATAGGAGTTGGACGGTTTTAGATGTTGAACAGACAAAAACATGGGATCAGAAAACAGATGGATCACATTCGTACCCAGTAGAAGTCGATAAGAGGATTCCCAGTAGAACCCCAATCTGTCGATGAGGGGTACGTGTAGCCCTGAATAGATACCAAAAACAAGATGATCTGACCTGTTCATTAAACTCACCATACATAGCACAATGCAGTAAAGAATATTTGGTAATATATCCATCAAGAATCCAAGAAAACAAATCTACTCATTCGTGACTAGAGAAAAAACAATTCATATGCAACTCTAAAGCCTCTATATTAAGCTGTTTAGCCCAACATGTATTGGTTTGAGAGCTAGCACGATAGCACAAGGGGATAGATCATGAAAAGAGGTTACTTACTTTTAGAAAAACCAGGCAACACACGACAAAGCTGATGATAATGAGCGCTGAATAAATCTCACCGAGGTGATCATAGACCGCTGCAGGATTGAAATGCTTTTCCCTGTTTGTACAGTACTTATTTCACAACTCAAAACAACAGTTGGATACCACAAACGATGGACCAGAGAAAATTTGAGAGTTCCAGCACACTCCAGCACCCTAAATTGACTCTTAGAATATGCAAAACATTTCAAATATAACACGTTTGCAATATCAATTCGTGGCCACATGAGTACAAAAATGATATATCAACGAAGCGTAAATATGGTCTGATCTCTACTCTGGATCTTGTGAGGAACTAGTTTCCTGCAATTGGAAACAGCTGCTGTACTCTACACTTGACTACATATATGGTGTCCAGTATGTTTTAAGACTTACTTGTGGGCGAAGTAGAATACAAACAGTGTTATAACGCAGCATGTAAAACCATTTTTCTGCAAGTCAGACGCCAGTAGTTTAAGTCTGAGAATGCAGCACAAGATCATACCAGAGCTCTGATAAGAAAAACTTAGAGCTTGATACAAGATAACAATTGTGAGGAAAAACACGGCGTGCTTACCTTATAGACAGGACGGTTCCCAGTCGGAGAAATCACGCCAATGTGCTTTTCGCCTGGGACATACACTTGCAGAAGAGCCTCAAAGACGGCAAAAGTAAAGATGACCTTGCAGGCATAGAAACTGGGCATGGGCCAAATTTTGCGAACTCCCTCAAAGTTGTACGTCTTCCAATATTTCCACATATTTAGAGCCGATCCGTCCAGGTTCACTATTGTGTGCCACCTGCTTGCCACAGACTTCTTTAGGTCTGCGAAATTTTCGCAGGAATAACCTAATCTCTTTACAAAAACTAACAGTACAGAAGAGGCAAAGGAAAACCTTCTCACCCACCCAATGAATCTCCATAAAGAGGGCGAGATTTTCAGGCTTTTGACCTAGAGTAACCTCAGAAACCTCCCTGATGAGAATCATAGAAACTAAAGAGAAAAAGGTATCACCACTCCCTTGAGCTTCTGTAGTTCTGCGTTATGTTGTCAATAGGTAGACTCACAGCGCGTGGACTACTGAACCAGTCCCAATAACCTCACACATCTTGAAGGACAACTATCAGCAAAAGAAATACACGCTTCTGTGCAGAAGCAAAGGGTCCCTGGAAATTGCTCATGTTTGGATTACCAAGGATATCCAGTTGAGAAAAATGAAAAACACTCCCCGTCAATTTTTGAAGATCCTAGTCTAGCATTCTCGGTAGACAGCAGAAACACGATTTCAGCAGTTCGAAAACTTTGTTTGCGTAACATAGAAAGCAATAATGGTCATATTCGCCAACTGGAACATTTCAGAGCGCCAAGATTGTGACATAGCTCTAACAACTAGGATTTGTACAGATTTACGGTTCCAGACGGGCGTCTGGAAAAGTGCCAATCCCTTGGAAATTTCGCCATTTTCACGATTATCACGATAATGGCCACGAAAATGACGATCATCCGCATAATATGACGATATTATGCTCTCAGCCCTAAATTTCGTCTGTCATTGAATCCAGAGATTTTAAGGGTCCCAATGATGTATGGTAAACTTACAGGCAAACGACGATAATGGGGCCGAGCAAAATCAAACAGCCCATTGCGATGTAGCTGACCCTCTTGGAATGGGCACTAACTGAGGGATCATTCTGATACTGCGACATCTCAATGTAGGCCTTCCGACTCGGACTTCGCCTCCCCATCTTTACTGGAAATTTCACCTAATCTCCGAGGTTTCGTCACTACAGACTTCAGTAATCAATTAAGGAAAATCGAGTAAACACCAGGTCACAAGTATCATCAAGCCTCCTCAAAATCCCTCCCTGTACGAAGCGAAACTCTCCTAAAAACGAGTGCGTCTTCATCTCGTCTAAGGGAACGAACAATCCACTGCTCGGTCAACCGTCTCCTCGGAATAGATAACGTCCCACTCGGACATGACTTGTATTGCCCTGCAGCAGCCATTCAACCGTCCTGCAATCTCCTACCCTCACAGCCAACGCAGATGGTCCAATTCCAGTCGGAACTGCGAACTATTTGTCACATCATGCATGAAAATCAGGTTGAGTGCATCAAATTCATTCACTCAGGGTTAGGAATGCATCAATCGACTGGGAAGGCAAAAGTTTTGGTGAAAACGAAGTTGAAATATATGCAAACTTGGTTGCGCTAGGTTTTGTTAACTACCTGCCTTTCACGTCCCAGAATCTCCCTACTCAGCCAGTCTCCTTCGTCAATGGCACGAAGGATACTCCAACGTAAACTCCGTGTTTGGAGACACCAACCGGTAACTTAGGTCCTACCCTACCCAGGTGGGCAAAGAGGAAAGGGTGGGTTATTCCTTCCTTCCAAGTCCTGGAGCAGCCAAGGGGTGCTTCAACCGATCTCCTTTCACACCTGCAGGTTCCAAACCGCACACTAGAACAGAGAGGAGGCTCAAAACATGTACCTCAGCATATTCCCGAATACTCTAAAGTTCCCTCTTCTCACACTAATGGCGGTTCGAAACCACCCGGAGTCTACAGGAAAGTGATGATCCAAATCAATAATGAAAGAAACAAAATGCCACGTCGCGGAACTCAAAACGTTCAGCAAGCCCAAAGAAAAACCAAAGACAGGATCTGTCAAAAGACTTCACGAACACGAGCACGTGACAGAGTATTATTCAGAAATGGTCCTCTACTCGGCAAGCCGGAGGACAGTCTCCAGCCAAGAGTGTTGCACCATATATTGGCCTATATACAGTTTCCTAATCACAACTTCATGATGAGCACAGAGAATAACGGTATGCTATGTAAGGGTAACTCAATGTGACTGTAGAAAAATCTCATTTCGACATGAGTACACAAAAGAGATCGAGAATACAAGGTGAAGGCTAGAGAACAACAAGCCAGACTCTACTATTCCACACGCACTGAAATCAGTGCCCTAAAGGTTGAAAGAACTAAAAGTCCCATTAAGGACCCGCCTTGCTAGAATTTGGGGACTTATTCGCAAGACTCGCAGCTTTGAATTTCGCATTCACACTCCTCAAATCCACCAAATCATTAAATAACGTGTCAGGTGATTTCACCGACGGTTTCGAAACGTTAGGGTACTGCTGTTGGGATGCTCCGTAAGGTGAAGGTTGACCGTATGATATCCCTCTCTGACTGAGATACTGGCTGCTGAAATTTTCACCAGGTCCTGTACCGACTTGTCCTAATCTGGAGGAGTCATTCGAAGGCCAAGATGGCTGAGCCGATGGCTGGGTTGAGAACCCTGCATAGCCTGTCCCCGGGTACTGCTGTTGCATGACGCCCACACCCGGCTGCTGACCTGAATTCCATGCTGTGTTACCACCGTATCCGTAACCCTGAGAAGGCGCTTGCCATGGCTGAGTTACCTGTGGTACCTGCGTGTCCTCTTGCCATGGAGGTGGGGTTGTGGGCACGGGCTGCGGTTGCGGGTAATAATATTGCGGTTGCACCGGCTGCCCTGATATAGACTCTGTTCGTTGAGTGCCGTAAAAGGAACTCCCCTGCCTCGGACTCCCAACCACAGGAGCTGCAGCCCACGAATTCTCTGAACGTAGCACTGGAGTTTCAGCGAAGCTCTGTGGAGGATAAGCCGAGCTAGTGGCTTCTGTGCTTGGAGTAGCCTGAAAAGGCGAAGAATCAAAAGGGTTGGAAAACCCCTCAGGTGCAGGTAGAGCCAAAAGATCCTCCACCTTTTGCGCCTGCTTTGGTTGAGGTTGATCAATTACTGTCAAAGCCATCGAGGAGGAAGAACTCGCTTCCGGTTGGCTACTGGGTGGCGTTGTATCACCACTAAGAAGCTGATATGTTGGATCGCCACTAAGAAGGTCAAATGATGAGTCAGAAGACGCAGTAGCAGGAACTGCACTAGCAGCAATTGAGCTTTGTGTGGCAGGCCTCTTGCCCGTAGAAGGAGGGGGAGGTATTGGAAGACCTGGGAAAATAGTGCGTGCACTACCCTTTGGTCTTGCACTGGTCCCTGCTGTTCCTTGAGGTGAAGTTTGAGCTTCTGTTTGCGTCTGAATTCTGCACCAGAACATAGACATAAATAAACGCAATTCATCATCACCAGACACCATTCTATTTGAGGCTCAACTAGAAAACGCACCAAAAGTAAACCAATTGAGCAAGTATATTTGACTATCTTTCACAGCACCAGCTTTCAGTGATTTCTGAGAAAACTTGGTAAAACGAGGATTTGAATCTTACTTAGGCGACAAAGTCGTCCTCTCAGGAGATATATCAGGGATGGGGGCTCCAGACAAAAAGGCATCATATCTGGCGAGCACTCGCTGCAATTCATCATTCAAAGATAAACCTTGACCGAGTAATTGCTCATCTCTGCACATACAATCCACCGGAGTTAATATAGTGTCAACCGACGTTGAGCTAAATTGCGTTGATACTCGAATGAGCAAGCTGTTAAAGCCCAAATCCACTTCTTATTAACCCACTTCATAATTCATGTACAGCTCAAAATTGGAAAGCAGGCAGGACGTACGAAGTGACGTTAACAAGCTGCATGACACGATGCTGATTTATTCGACATTGGTCCACAAGCTCCACAATTACTTCCTCCTTTGCAGACTGCACAATGTCCACAGCATTTAATTACGATGAAGTTCGTCAAGATGACAGCTTCAGCAACAGAGCCTGTTCTTCAAATTTTGTCAACTGTCATCAATATATATGCCTAGCACAATGCAATAATCCAAACCAGGGCAAACCAAGATTAAATTAAAAACAAAAACGCCCAAAAACTGGTTTCAAATACATTGCTGAACGTGTTGAGTTGACTCCAATAACAGGCAAATAACAAGCGGGACTCTCACAGGTAACAATCTTAAAGCATCTTATTCCCTCTACTAAGTCCCTCTTCTAAGTCCCTCTATTTTTTTAGTATAAATTTAATTTAATTTAATTTCTCGCTCCCTGAAAAGATTTTCAGCTAATAGAACAAAGCTATCCGTAACAGACTTCTATCCTCAGAAGATCCTCAGGGTTGAGATGCAAACCATTCGGTCTCGTGGATTTAGAGCCTTAACCATATCTTGTAACAACTCCACCAGGTTTTGTGCCTGCTTGATTTCTGCCAAACTGATGCATATGACACACGAAATGTCGTGAGTGAATTGAAGGACACAACTTTGTCAAAAAGAGTACCAAAATAAAAGAAATAGTACAGAAGCGCGACAAATGCAGTATATGCCCCTAGCAAACACAAGCCAGGCCCACAAGCAACTCCGAGTTTGTTAGCTTCTCGATCAACCAAATTGCGTTGCAGATCAAACAGTTGTCGATTTTAGTAGCTCAGAAAATACCTCATTCCTGAAAAATTCTCCGTGTCTACGGATCTTGAAGACGGTGGTCCCGGAGACCGTGGACCTGGAGACCGTGGTCCATATTGACGAGGACTGGCGAGAGGCTGCGATTGAGGTGGGGTGAAAATTGGCGGAGATGGCTCTCCTCCACGCCTTGGAAATTCTACACCGGCTTTCTGGAAAATACAGCCAAAAGACGGGGACGAAATGCTGAACAAACATCAAAAGCTCTTAATTTCAAAAACAATTAAATTCCTAAGAGGACCGTGATTTCTGACAAGGAGAAACCTAATCAAACAAAAGAAGGAACCAAATTCAACAAGCAGGGCAATGCATTGACACGAGCAAGATAGTCAACAGAGAGAGAACAATTACCTGCAATTCACTGTACGCAATATAATACTGTGGATATCGACCACTCGAACCCCCAAAAGCTTCTTGCCAAGAGTCCAGTAAGACAAGGGTTTTGTCCCTCACTCGCATATCTGCCTGGTGAAGGACCACAAAAAACCCCAGCCAATACAACTGTAAGGCAACGGATACTAAACCCATGAAGAACCTGACCCTTGTTACTAGCAGTAACTCATCTACTCATTTACTTGGTTGGGTTTCAGTGGATATACTGGGAGCAAGCATGACTCGGCCACTAATATTTGAAAGGAAATGAGCTTCACTCAGAGAAGTCTCCAAATTCCGACAGTAAAATTGGGTAAGAAATTGATTAAATGTACACTCCGTTCTTAGTTAAAATGCTTAGAAGTAACGCAAATAATCTCCTCTACCTTCATCAGCAAGTGGTCTCACTCCTAAACCCAAAGACAGCTTCAAACACCGCTTGGCTTCAAATCTCGAGCTTCAAATTCGTTCATATTCGGTACAAACTAAAAAAGACTTACGTATCCCAAACACTTAATAGAAATAGAAACACCCTATCTAATCGAAATCAGTCAATTCCCAGGGACGACTTACTTTTTTCTTTACGAGCTTCACCAATTCGTGCAGCACGTCTTTCTCAGCCACTTGCTGATGCACATGATCTCCACAATTCTTGATCAAGGTTTCCAGGACCTACAAGGCAAGACAGAAAACCGATTTTTAATTAGAAAATTGCACACTCTCAATAAAAGTGTACAAAAGAAACCTGAAAGAGTAATCTCCAAACAGCAAAGAGCACGGTATCAACCACAATTCGCCTAGCAAACGAGAATTCAATACCGTAAGTGCCAAAAGCTGGACTTGCGCGTTCCTGTTCGTCAGTCGTTTCTTGACAGCCTTCACTACCTCTTTGGCTTGTCTGAAACACCACCACCATTGAGCTCAACTCGAAGAACCGTGAAGGACATATTGACCAATTCAAGACACAAAAACTCTAGTACAGCCTCTCAAACATGAAAAAAAAAGTAGGCAGATACTTTCTCCTTCAACGAAAATTCGACGACCATAAATCACGCCAAAAAAAGCGCTCCCTCAACAATCAAGCTCCCACTCAAGAATCTCACAGTTTCGTATCCCCAACCTCTTCACCAAGTTTGCCCAAGAATAGTAAAGTACAGTTAGCAAGCCTATTTTAAACCTACGTTACAAACTTTCCCTTTGCTCAACTAAAAAACAACCGTTAACGCAACTAATTCCAAACAGACACTGAATTCCGCAATTTCCACAAGCCCTCACCACCCCAAACAATTCCTCAAAAACATCACAAAATCCCAACAATCACCAAACGAACCCCAAAACCCCAACAAACACTCACGTAGGGTCGTTATTGATGGCATCGCAGAGGTCCAGATTAAGCGCCCAGTCCGGCCCTATGAGCATATCGCTCGTGGCCTTCTCTACAACAGAAGTCACCGACATCCTGCCACCTTCAATAAATAAAAATTGAACTCTCCTGAAATCTTCTCTCCACCTGAAATTGTTTCTCACGCCTCTTGCTTCCGCAACAACCCCTGCACACACCAAACGCTCAATCAATCAAAAGCTCCCAACCTCGAAAGCTCCCAGCTCCCAACCGCTACAATCCAAAGCTAACAAATCCTTTCGCCTTCTCTTCTTCGAATTTTCCACAGCAAACCCTGAAGACAAAATTGATCGCCGTACCTGACACTAAAAGCAACAAACGGTGCTTCGGATTCTTCACTGCGCTCTGCCGCAGAGAAGAAGTGCTGTTGTACTGGAGTTGTTGCGAGCAGAGCGTTGGGGTTGAGGAGGAAGGGTATTTGATTAGTGTGGACGAGGGTGGGGAATTAGTGTGGGTTGCGAGGGCGCCTTGTCTTGACTGCTTCGTTGAGGTTGCGGAGAGGGTTCCCTAGGCTGGCTGCTCCTGTCTGTTGCTTGACCGTGGAAACGGGGTTACTGTTTTCTAGGAGGGGTCCAGGAGGGACTCCACGTGGCGGGTGGTAGATGGCGCGAGGGGAGCCAATTGGGTGGGATTACAATTCTTTTATATATTCGCCCTGGTGGAAAGGAAAAAGGACTTTGGGTGAGCATAATAAGGAAAGGCATATTTCTTTTCAGACACTAGGGGGCAAGGTAGGACTACCAATGTGTATCTAGTGTGCCATTGGCAGAGTCAAAATCGAAATAGAGGTAATTTTCTAATTTTTCAATGCATAAAAACTTTGAAATTCAAACGTCCAAATGTCACAAAACCAAGCTCGTGCACCCTTACTCAGCAAGGGCTTTTTGACAATACCAAGATTGCAACCAAAATAAAATAAAAATAATTTAGAACAAAAAATAATTAAAATATTCATAATTTTCCCACCCTAGGTTGGAATGTCACAAAACAAAGTCCATGTACAAAGAGCTTTTCAATAATACCAAACATGCGATCAAATGACACGTGGTTTGGGAGATCTCAACATGACAAATAAGCAAAATAAAACTAAGTAACTAACTAACTAACAATGTATCTTAATGTGTAAATACTAGTGTGTCCTATGTCATTTTCAGATTAGAATAAATTTAAATTAAAATAATAATTTTATTGAAATTTGAAATCCAATGATTTTTATGCATTGTAGGTCCAAACATCACAAAGCAAAGAGCGGGGTAATCCCGCCTCCTTGGTGAGAGCTTTTCAATGTATAGTATTCTATTCTAAAAGCAACCATTGTCTTCAAATAGACCCTACAATTTGGGATAAACTAAACATGATGTAGTTCTATTGTGAATTGTGATTGACAATAAATGGATTAGAGAAGAAGTGAGGGTGCATTCCAATTTGTCAATTATGTTTTTAGATTATACTGTAGACTGGTTTAATCACTAAATGCCCAAGGCCTTTTTTGAGCTTTTAGAAATTTGCTTTAAATTGAACAAGAGGCCAACATTTTCATAAACCTTAATAATTTTTTGAAATATAACTATATAAATTCAAACTAGATATGTTAAAGATGACTTAGAAAAAGAAAATACAACAATATCACTTATGAATTGAATGATTGTAATGTTTGATTGTGAGGGTGTTAAAACTACAAAAGTGACTTGAAGTCTTTCAATCTTCTTTTCACATGTCAAATCCAAAAATTTGGTTGCCAAAAAAATATAAGGTTAAAGGGCCTAACATACATAACTCCAATCAATTTATGGCTTTTCAAAATCCACTCTACAATCTTTTTAAATGAATTTCTAATGTGTTTTTTTCTCCAAGCTCTAGTGTACATGAGGCTCATTTATAGGAGTCCTCAACAATATAGAAAGTTAGAATTGCAATGGAGCCCCTTGCACAAAATCTTAAATAGAAAAATCATGATCAATCATTTTAAAAATTGATTTTTTAATGCTTAAACTATACTTCAAAAACAAGTTTCTAAAAATATAAACTATTAAAAATAGCAACTTGATTAAGTATAATATAACTTCAAAGTTTTGCAAATACTAAATTTTTGTGCCTTGGACATTTAGGGATTAACATGCAATGTGATCCATTTGAGAAAATTGTAACATGTGTACATTAATTTATTTAAAACCAAATTTAGATAGCCAACAACTTCTTAAAAAAACAACATATAGAATCTATAACCTTAAAAATTGCCATTGGTTTCTTTAAAGACCCTCCTAGCATTCTTCATTGCAAGTCAACAAGCTTCTTTTAAATTTCCCCATATCTCTTTACATTCCACATGTGTTTGCATTTTGTCAAACTCACACTTAAAGGTCACTTAGATTGACATCTTAGAAAAATTACAATTAATTCAATATTGTTCCAAAAGCTATGAAACCACTTTCACTACATGCAACATCCATTTTTCTCTACTTGAAATAAGAAAAAAAATATTTCTTCGCACACAGTCAAGCCAAAAAAACACAACTAGACCTTAAATGGTTGTTTTTCAAGTAGACTACCTTACCAAGAATATGATTAGGGGATGGATGGATTGAAAAATTTATAGGAACAAACAAAAAAACATATCAGACCTTAGCACAATGCATTCAAATAATAAATGGATTCTTGTTGTAGAATGTTCAATTCTAGGACATAAAAATACATTGTGAATTTGAAAATTTTATTAAATTTTTTTTTGCCTCTTATAAATTTTGTCATATATTATTTCAATAGAAGTCTAGAGCATCATCTTGATTACAACACAATTTACCTATGTCTAACTATAAAAAAGACATTAATTACCTGTATACAATCATAATTGATCAAGAAATTAGCTCAATGTATAAGATTGCAAACCATTCAAATTGAATGATTCCTTCAATAAGAGAATAGAATGGATAGTAGTCTTTAATTTTTATGTTGTGATATTAAATCAAGGATACTCATAATAGATTTGCAATTATTGAACCTTTTTGAAGTTATATTTTCAAGTATGTATTTGATATTTTGTATTTGATTGATAAATAAAAAATGTATATTAATTGATTAGTCTATGGAGTATGGACATCAAATATTGCCAAAATCTTTATGTACTATAATAAGAGGTTGCATCATATAAGCTTCTCTTAGTATTTGGAAAGTTTATATTAAGATTACAAAAATAAAATGAATGACATATGATGGCACAAATGTATTATATACTATCCAATCAATCCTACTCTGAAGGTTAGTTTAGATAAAATTAGAAACAAGTCTGACGTTCAATATAGATAAATAATGATAAAAATAGGTCTTATAATCCTACTATTGAAGTTTCTATCTTAATACATCTATTCCTTATTTTTTAAAATTTCTTATTAATTTTGGAATTTCAAATTTTTTTATCCCAAAGATTTAAATTGTATAAATCCTTAAATGAAAAGGAATATATTATCTAACATAAATGTACTCAAACCAAAGATTTAATTTACACTTGATTTTTATTTGTAAATTTTCAACTTATTGTTCGGGGGCCTTCATGAGTTTATAAGAATCAATAAATTTATGGTATTTTTAATTAGAGATGTGGAAGTTTATCAAGTCAAAAATTGCATTGATTTTAGTTCAAAATTGGGTTTGCAAAAATGAGGTCATAGATTAAAAGAACACAAAAATTTCAAAAAATCACCAAATGAAGAGAACCTCATTTCAAATCCATTCCAATAAGTTTCACTACAAAAATGACAATATTTTGCTTGTAATTGAATTTAGAAGATATTTTGAATTTTTCTTTTCAAAATTTATAAAAATATATTGGTAATAGCATTGGTAAATCTAACCATACAGATGGAATCTAAAAATCAAAATCTACAACTTTTATTTGTATGTCAAGTCCAAAATATCCTTCTAAATAGGACTTTATAAGGATTTTCCCTAAGTAGTCAATTCTGGAGATGGATCCAAGCGTTCTAGGGTTAATGGTGCGATGACATATATTGATGTTTAAATTAAATTCAAATCTTCACAAGATGTCATACTACTAAGACGAAGAGGTATTGTTTTCAAAACATTAAAAATTAAGATTCACGTATTTTGAGTAGAATTGATAAAAACATCATTTCGAGCTTTACATATTCATAAATTCAAATTCTTTATATAAACTAAATTGTTGTTTATGCCATGTGGTGATTAATGATTTCAATGATTGTATTTCAAGCATTCCAATGACACTTTAGAGTTTTATCAACTTTGAAATTCATTAGTCATAAGAAAAATTATAATATTATTTTTCTAATGAATATTATGACTTTGATTTGTAAAATGAATAACTTCTAATTCCAAATTTCAACTCTATTTACACACTTGTTCTTAAATGAGTGATTTTGGGTCCTATAGTCTTGACCATTAAGTGCTTCAACATCCATATTCATAATAATAAAAAATGTGCTTCAAACAAATGTTTTGTCTACATTGAATAGGAGTTTTGATGGAACCATAAAATTAAAGGGATTTATTGTGAAATTTTTTAGATGTTTGGAACATGATGTACAACCTCCAGATACTTCAAAAACTGTTATTGTGCAATAGAGGTAGATATTTATAAAGTGTGAAATGTCAATTAATTATTGTAGGTTCCCTTAATACCTCAAATGAGTGTAAGGCACTCTACTTTTTTTACTCACTCTTTCCTATTTTCTTGCACACTACTTTGGGACATGTGCCATGATCTTTTAGTCCCAACTTTGAAAAGGAGAAAAAAAAACATTCTAGCCTTGGTTTAAAATACGTCCATCGATAGGTTACTTATAGGTGCTAATTGCTTTGGGTGGTTCTACCTTAGATATCTTCTCATTTATTTCAAACAATTCTTAATCTTTTTAAGATGACCTTTCTTTACAACCAATTTCATGAAATTCAATTAGAATACATATATTCTGTACCAAGATGTTCGTAAAAGGAAAAGGGCTTATTCAAAGTCAATTCTTTAAAATTCAAAGTCAACTAAATCAATCCCAATTCCCGACTGTACCGGGCTACCAGTGAGAACAGTCGTTGCGCACTTCCCGGCACCCGACACTGTACAGGAATCGGATGAAAGATACCCCATCCCCCAAAAATCATCCAAAAGGTACCTACGAGGAACCCCGCACCCACCTTCCACCTCACTCTCCGCAGCCTCCGACTGTCCGAGTACTC
Source organism: Thuidium tamariscinum (assembly GCA_947034885.2). NCBI lineage: Eukaryota > Viridiplantae > Streptophyta > Bryopsida > Hypnales > Thuidiaceae > Thuidium > Thuidium tamariscinum. The sequence goes on from OX344756.2 coordinate 16,069,593, forward strand.
AGTTCCCTGCCGACCTGATCCCCCGACACAAGTCAGCCACCAGGAACCGACCCGACTTGACCTGTTGAGACCCTACCTGTGCATTCAGCCTACACCCGCATCTCTTCATCCTCAAGGGTATGTGCGGATATCAACCGGACACATAGTCGTCGTTCCCAATCTCAGCGCGAGACCCCGCTCTGCGAAAGCTGTCGACGGAGCTCCCGGCGAGGAAGCAGCAGTGGTGGATGAGCCAGCACTCCAGCAGGGAGGTTTGCCATCATCAAGAAAAGCATTGCTGACAATTATAATATTCAAAGATATTGAAATTTGTCGCATCACTCAAACGTGGAGCAAATCTGTAACTTAACGGAAATTCGTCGTTGAAGCACTGGGACGAAGCTCCGTCCGTCACCGCTGTTTTGCACGAAGCTGAAGTTCTGTTTTGGTCTGTGTTGGTGGTGGAAGTGAAAGTGGCTGGAAGTGCCATTCCGTGTTGCGCGCTCCCTCCCTTGAAGAGAGCTTCTCGCTTTCTTGGAGAACGTGAGTTGCTACTCTTTTCTGGGAGGGGGGTTTGCATTTGTCGGAGAATTCGTCGGAGCATGATTAGGTTTTGGAGGGCGTAGGCCGAGGAGTAGGGGCAATGTGCTCTCTTCAGTGTGCGCCGCACCTGCTGGGTGGAGGCAGCAGTTCAATTCGTTTTTGTGGCGATTTTTATCGAGTGAAATTGGTGCTTCTTTGCGGTGGAGGGAGGACTGGGAGGAGGATTTCAGGGTTTGGTGTCGTCGGTGGTTTGAGAGCTTCTTCTTTTTCTTCGTCTTTTGTGGGTAGGGTACAGCCGGTGAGGAGGAGGGGGAGCGTTATTCGTGCTGCAAGTGAGGAGATTGTTAGTAACTCAGCAGCTGATGGGGATGAAGGGTCTGGGAACGGAAATGGGGAGGTCGGGGTGGCGGAGTCGTCCAGGAAGTTTAGCAATTTGACTGAGTATGGGCAGAGGAGTCAGAATGAGGCGGTTGATCGGGCCACAAGCGTCTCCGGTCAGGTGGAGGTGAGCCAGAATGGCAGTAGTCAATCGCAAGGGGAGGCAGCGGGTGAGGCGCGTGGGATGCCTGCCCCCTGGGACGTCGGTGCTCTGCTTGCTATGCTGTGGGACAGATTCATGCGGAACTCCTTGGTCGCATTTATCACGAGTTGGCCGGCGTGGCAGAAACGGAGAAAACTGGAGCGTTTGTTGGCTGAAGCCGACGCTAATCCTCAGGATGCTGAGAAGCAAGCTGTTCTGCTTGCAGAGCTCTTCAAGCAAAGGTGCGATCTTTTTGAAATGTTATTCAAACACTTCGGTTTTGTATCATTTTAGGGCAAATTTGCTGAATACTCTGCAGGAACTCCTGAGTTTCGTAACCCTACCTTTCTCACCAGTTAAATTTTGAATTTGCTCTCGAACTTCTTTATTTTGACCTTTTCTGAACTGGCTTACTAGAATGTCCTGCACACTTGCCGCAGTGCTATTAACTGTAGCACTCTTGTTACACTTCCAATCTATGTTGTAATGAAGAGGTTGTGACCCCTGGTAGTGAGGTTAAAGAGATTTGGAATATGCATTACATGCATCTTTAAGGGGTTTCTTCTTTGGGGCCGCGTATTTTTCCTCTATGATTAGGTCTGGAATTGCGCTTTGTTTTACGAAACCTAGTCTTTTAGGTGTCTTTGTAAGAGCAAGAAAATTTTTGCGTCTCTTGCAGGCCGCAAGCTGTGCTGGAAAGATTTGAGAAAACGGAGTATGCTGTGGATGGGAAGGCCGTCGTTGAGTACTTACGTGCCCTTGTGACCACCGATGCCATTTCTGAGTATATTCCAGACGATAGTAAAGGCAGGTCCTCTGGACTTTCACGTCTGGTATGCAACCCTTACGTTTACTGAAATTTTGTTCCAAATTGTTTCAAACATGTTTTATCAATGCTTTCGAACATGCCTCAATGTTGCCTCTCAGAGGGACCATTTCCAGAACAGGAGATGGTGCACTTTGAAGTTTTCCAAATTGCGGAGAGTGTCTTGCTTTTGTCCTTTGTTTTCATACCATTTGCTGGATGTTTGTGATTGTGTAGCTTCAAGGCCTAATGCAGCGGGTGGAGGGCAGTACCGATAAACTTTTGTCTCCCCCAGGAACGACGGAGCAACAACCCTTACACGTCGTTATGGTAAATGTGTTTGCTATCTGTGCTTGTGTCATCCGTAACTTAACCATTTGCAACGGCTGCTTCGGGAGTTGTACTTGTCCATTATCAGTACCTGTCTGGTATGTCATGAGGCCACACTGATAGTTTGTCTATCTGGGTGTATGTGACTGTTATTTAACTTTTGGAACGTAATGCTGATACAGATTGAATCAAAGGCCAACAACAAGTCCATGCGCTTCGTTCAAGAGCTTATTTCGACGGTCCTCTTTATGATAATCTTCAGTGTCATGTGGTACATTTTACAATCCCTACTTCTTGCTTAATTTTTTGGAAAGTTTAGGAAAGTTTCCTGATTTGTCTAGCTTCAATCATTGTCGCAGCTTTTATTATTGGCGTCCTTTACAGTTTAGCTTCACCTAGCGATGGCAGTTTTGTGCATCTACTATCTTTCAGACTTACTCACGATGTGTAGCTGTCTGGCAGGGTTGTAGGGGCTGCAGCTATTCGCAAATACGTGAATGGCGTGGCGGGTGTGGGTTCCGCTTCCGGGATTAGTGGTAGTAATTTATATGCGCCGAAGGAATTCAATAAAGAGAATATTCCAGAGAAGGTGAATATGATTCGAACATCACGAGATTGTGGAGATTACTTTGGTTCAGGACTTTGCATTGCATTATCTGAGCAAGTGAACCGTGTTATGAGGCACTGGTGGCCATCACCCTCTATAAGTTGTGCTTGAAGTTTTTTTTAAGCCACGGCCGAAGTAAACAGGCAATGATCGATGTGCTTATGATTGGTTTTCTCCTGTGAATTGGCACAGAACGTAAAGACTTTCAATGATGTCAAAGGCTGTGATGAGGCTAAAGCGGAATTGGAGGAGATTGTGGAGTACCTGAAAAACCCTGCTAAATTCACTCGACTTGGTGGCAAGTTGCCGAAGGTAATTCATTTTTCTGAGTTTGCATATTTCTACATATCGTTCTGTTATTTCGACCTGTATTTTCACTCTCATCTTCCACTGCTGTAATCTGGATTTCCATTTTCAGGAGGCTAGAAAGTTCGTTTGTAATATTCTGGCTAGACCTTCACTTCAAAGTCTTTGAATTGTTTCTCGGTTTCTCCTTAATGATGATTGTCATTCCGTTGTCAGGGTGTTCTTCTGATTGGTCCACCTGGTACTGGGAAGACTCTGCTGGCTAAGGTAATTTTTGATTCTACAACATGGAAATGTTGTCTAGGGTCTCTGAGCTGGATGTGGTTTTCGAAGATGTGGCTAAAATATATAAAACTTTAACTTTTAGTTTTAATGCCCAATCACGCTGCCTGAGTCACCGGTATATATTCTAGGGATGTCAAGTAAATTGGCAACTTTCTTGAATGTTCGAACCAAAATGTTTTATGTCAAACCTCCACAGGTTCTGATTTGCATGCATTGTATGGAGAAAACAGATTCAGGCAAGTTAGTTCTATCAAGCTTAGACATCTCGCTCTGTTACTTGAATACTGGTTATCATCTTCTTAATTACACGTTTTCACAGTCCGTTCTATGATGTTGTCTTTTATCGACGTCAGGCTATCGCTGGAGAAGCTGGAGTTCCTTTTTTCTATCGCGCAGGATCCGAGTTTGAGGAAATGTAAGGTGCTCCCGTCTTATGGAACTCTTCAGGTTTCATTGACTCCATTAAGGATTCAGACTTTAAAGAACTCGTGATGAATTGTCAACTGCGGTCTTGGTTTCTGTTGTTAGCTGTGACTCTGTGTGAAAATTGCACCGAAAGATAGTTCTTGCCTTCACTTCTGTCATTTAGCGGTCTCATATCCATCGATCCGGTATATTTTTTTATTTCTGATTTTCCTTTGCATTGGTATTGACAGTTAGGTTGTGTCCAGGTTTGTAGGTGTTGGCGCTCGCAGAGTTCGATCCTTATTTCATGCAGCTAAGAAAAAAGTAAGCCCCATTCTACCGCATCTTACTCTTTTGGGTTCTTTCGATGCTTTATCCAATGAGAACTTTAACTATGCTTTTTTTTAATGTTTTTTGCTTATGGTTACAGGCTCCTTGCATTGTCTTTATTGACGAAATTGATGCCGTTGGAGGAAGCCGTAAGCAGTGGGAAGGCCACACCAAAAAAACTCTCAACCAGCTTCTGGTGGAGATGGATGGTTTTGATGCAAATGAGGTCAGTTTATCGTTTGATGTATCATTGAACCACTTCGCCTCGGTACTTCACCTGTGCAATGTAAATGTTGTGCATCTACATAGTTTGTGAGGTTGAAGGGAGAAGTTCTGGCACCTCTACTCGTTTCTGAGTTCTTGTTTTTACTGGTGGATGTCTTGCATCGTTATGCAATGCAGGGCATTATCGTGCTTGCGGCCACAAATCTTCCCGAGACCCTCGACCCGGCTCTAACACGACCTGGTAGATTTGACCGACATGTAAGTACTGCAGTGGTTATATAGATCCCATTGTGTATGCTGACCTAGTGCATCTTGCAATCTTACTGTGTTTGGGTTCTTAAAGATGACAGCAGATTTGTCCTCTTTAATAGGTTGGGAATTGGGAATTGTTGAATCGCTTAAATTGCGATTATTGGGAGAGCCTTTGTAACAGTGTGATGAAAAAATGATTCGGCCCAATATTGTAGGTGGTGGTGAGTAATCCAGATGCCAAGGGGAGAACCGAGATTCTCAATCTATATTTGCAGGACAAGCCTCTTGGGGAGGATGTTGATGTGCAAGTACTTGCTCGAGGGACACCAGGGTTTAGTGGGGCTGGTAAGCTGTCTTTTACATATCTCGGTTCTACTGGGAAGGCTATGGAGATTTTAATCTGCTGTAGACGATGGACGTGATTATTATCCTCATGTTTATGGATGGGCATTTCTGAGCTTGATGTGACATATCCTTCTTAGATGCTCATAACTGCTTTTTTCACCTGAGCAAGTTCTCCTCCAGTAGCTTGCAGTATATTCAACGCACGTGTATTATTAACCCCTATGTATCCAGTCTAATTATTCAAAGTCCACTTTGGAAGATAATATTTGATAATGGTAACTTCTAAACTGTTCAATAATGTAAGGTAAGACTTCTTTCCATTTCTTTCATTTTGTTACCTTCCTTGAAGCTTTCTAAATGATTTATTTCAACTTCTATGGATACGGAGCTGCAATTTGGGCCGTTTCAGCAATTTGGGATAAATATCGGTACTTCGATCAGAGATACTTTTAATTATCTGTCATGGTTGCTAAGTCTCTTTTGCAGGGGAATTACTTCAATGTAATTTTTGTTTGTGATTTCAGATCTTGCGAATTTGGTGAACATGGCAGCTGTTAAGGCTGCGGTGGATGGTATTGACAAGATCACGACCAAACAGTTAGAATTTGCGAAAGATAAACTGCTAATGGGCACTGAGCGCAAGTCCATGGCTTTGACTGAAGAGTCTCGCAAGGTACATCGGAGACTGTTTCTTTTAGGCTTCTGTTGTATGCATTGTGGAAATGCTATTTTTGATCGCTGTATGTTAACAGTTAGTTGGTCGCCTTCTGTACAATCTGCTGTTCAGAGTCCGACAAGAACTCTTCTGCATGTCGATAATAAGCTGGGCTGCTTTGCAATGGTATTATGAGTGGTCTGCTGTATGCCAGCCGCTTCTCCCCTGAGCTGGACATTTGTGGATGTTAAATTCCAAATGACTCAAAGTCACGAGACTCATCCACAATTTTTCTGTTGATGCAGTTGACTGCATATCATGAATCTGGACATGCTGTGGTAGCGTACAATACCCAAGGTGCAAACCCCATACACAAGGCCACCATCACTCCACGGGGCATGTCGCTGGGTATGGTGACTCAGCTTCCTGACAAGGACGAAACTTCAGTGAGCAAGAGGCAGATGTTAGCTCGGTTAGATGTTTGCATGGGTGGTCGAGTTGCAGAAGAGATGGTCTTTGGACCGGACCAAGTCACCAGTGGGGCCCGGAGTGATCTGCAGCAAGCTACTGCTCTTGCTCGCCACATGGTACCGTGAAGCTTGCTTATCTTTTTCAAGTTTCTGGACTTATGTTTCAAACTGTATTTCTCGCGGTTGCTCTCGTTGATACTTTCAATTCATTGAGAAAACTCATGCTTGTTGTAACATCCCTGTTAATCTTCACTGCAGGTGACAGAGTGTGGTATGAGTGATGCAGTGGGTCCCGTATTTGTTGACCAGAAACTTAGTGGTGATTTCCAGAAGAGTATTGATGCCGAGGTAGCACACTACACCATTGATGTGCTCTGTTATCTAGCCTGGTTTATTTCTAGCTTATCTTATCTTGCATTGATCATTGAGCAAGCCTTGGGTTTAATTCAACTTGATTTGTGCGCCAAGTTTGTCTCATATCTGACATACTGTTGTACAGGTCGTGCGACTGCTCAAGGAAGCTTACGAGCGTGTAAAGAAGTTATTAAAAATGGTATGCAGATGATCAAACCAACTGTATGCATGAATCTGGGACTCCATGTCATTGTGATGTAGTTGACCGTAATCAATCAAGAGAAGGTCATTGATACATGAATGATGAATGTAATGCTTTGTTGCAATTGGTAAATTGGATTTTCATTTATTTACACCCCATTTGTTTGGTGCTTGCAGCGTGAATCAGATCTGCACTTGTTAGCAAAAGCTCTGCTTGAACACGAAACTCTGGATTCAAAAGAAATTAAGGACATTCTGAGTCCGCTTCAGCTGGAGGACGAATTAGTAACGTCAAGAGATTTGTCATCTGTGCCTTCTGTTCGACCAGCATAAGTTCTCAGAATGTTCTTACCTCGACGGTATTGGTTCCAGAAATTCCACCTGAAAAGGTTGTCTGGAACATTTATTTTTGAGTGGCAGGGAGCAATATGTTTGTCTGGTAATTCACTTGAGCAGCTGCCATTGTGTTTTGATAGTTAAACTGCTGAAACAATTGCCGGTATATAGATTAGGTATTTTTGTGGAGCTGTATCTTACAATATATCGATAAACCCCTAAATACCGGGCGCTGTGGCTTCATTTTCCCACTCAATTTTCCTTTGGCCTCCCTATGTTCAAAATATCTTTTCTTTCTACGTTTTTTAATGATTTGACAAGTATCATAACCCATGCAGATGAGTTGTCTTTGGTTTGCACAGGTGCAGCTTGCCACGCTCCATTTGCCTGACACCTTAACCCCCAAGCGTCCAGAGTCTAGATATTGGAAAAATCATCATGAAGTACTATTTGGAAGAATATTTTGGAATTGAGATGCAAATAAAAGTTGTAGAGTTTGAATTTTAAGTTCTATTTCATTTGGTTATATTCACAAACATTATTACCAGTCCTTTTTTTTTTGCGCACCATGTGGCTAGATTGCACTATTTCAAAAAAATGTCTTTTTTTTGCCAAATAAAAGTAATCTTCTTCTGCTAGAAAATTTTCAATTCTCTTTAAAATATGGATGAAGTTGCCAAATTTGGATGAAAAAGTGTATAAATATGACAAAAAAGTGTTTCTAATTCCAAAAGATGGATGAATGTAGAAATATAATGCTTCACCAAATTTGAAGTGATTGCCATCTTGGCACTTTCTCAAAAAGTAAAAAAAAAGGGCTAGTTATCACTAGTGTTTTTTAATATATTTTCAAAGGAAAACTTCAAACTTCAAAATTCCTTCAAAATGAAATTATAAGCAAAGTGTTGTCATTTTTTGAGTGAATTTTGTTGGAATGGATTTGAAATGAGGTTTTCTTGACATGGTGATTTTTTGGATTTTTTGTGTTCTTTAATTCTATAACCTCATTTTTGCAATTCAAAGTTTGAATTGGAGTCATTGTAATTTTGGCTTTGGTCAATTACTTGACATACTTCTACATTTGTAATTTTAGAAAAATATGTACTCTAGTAAGACCAAATCCAACCTATGAATAGAATAGAAATGAGCTCTAAAAATTAGGTTGACTTTTGACTAAGTTGTAATAAGAAAGAAATCTAATTTTTATTTTAATACATCGTCTAGAAATCAGACGTTAGAGCGCCTCAAGGTTTAGGACCATTGTTCCCTCTTGTTAAAGAATGGATTTAGTGACTTCAATTTCTTACATGATTTTCTAAGAAAAATTGTGAAGATTAAAAATTATATCATATTTATGGAACTAAAATAAAACCAAAAACACTTGAGGGATTAACTCCTAAAGGATAGTTGTTCCCTCGGGGTACAAAATGAATTTCCAAGAGGTTCCTATGACCTAATTTTTTGTGAAACTTTTTGAAACTTTCTCATAAGATAGAAAAATTGATTAGCTTTGTGCAAATCAATATATAATATTTATATCAATTGATGCTCAAGAATACCACAAAAAATCCAAAATTGAATTTGGCAAGCAACAAATCTTTTTTTGCAAAAAGATGAAGTTAAATATACAATTCTTTTTTCCTAAAATAAAGTATTTTTGTCTAAATGTGAAGCTTTGATTCATTCTATTAGGGCTAGCAATGAGAAAGTTATGGACAATACAGTTTTTTGGATAGTTTCATCATCTTTTTGAAAAAATAACTTTAATTGCTCACATCTTCCAATCAATACAGTCACAATTCATGAAATTATTTCTACATGATCTTGAACAAATTTAGTACAAGATCCTATGCTTAGATTCTTAAAAAATGTTTTTGTTTCTTAGATGAACGTAGCAAAAATGGCAATTTTGATGGAAAAATGGCATCAATCCCTTAGAGGTTATAAAAACAAAATTTCCCTTCATAAATAATATTTTGTCCTAAATAGAAAAAAAAATTGACTTATGACATTTGGATAAGTGATGTCAAAGTAGAGCTTTTTGTTTTTTGGCTATTTGAAGATGTTCAAAAATAACTTTTAGGATTCATTTTTTTATCTCATTTTTTGCAATTTAAGAAATAAAAATTCACAAGCTTCAATTTGCTCACTAGAACAATTAGACTATTAGGGATTAATGTGTATCAATTCTAACATAGAGGTACCATTGATTAAATTTTTCTTTCTATCTTGTACATATTTCTATCCAACAATGTTTGAAAATCAAGTTTTTTTTTAAGAATTCTTTTCTCTAGATTTTCAACTCAATTCTTCATCATCAAATATTCCTTAAATTTTAACTTTATAGTGCAAAAATATTAAGTTAAGAAGATTGAAAGTTTTATAAAACTTGTCACACCAAGTGCAAAAAAAATTGTTTTCCTTACTTTAAATGCAAATATCTTGCAATCTAAAGGGCTACAATTCTTATAAATTCTTCCACACATTCTCATATTGGTCTATTGTAAGATCCTATAATTAGGTATTCAAATAAGCCAACTTTCATATTTTTTTGCTCTTTGCTAAAGAATGGTAATATTTTGGGGTTTTCTTTAGAGCCCTTTCTGGTCTTTGGAGGGGCTCAGTGAAGACTATACAATAACTTGACTCTAGCGAATTATTGCAAAAAACCACCTTGACTTTCTTAACCCCTTAAGTTCTTTGGCTATATTTTCACCAAAAATACACCCAAACTACCATTTCTATTATAAGAACCACATTTTGGAAAAATAAACATTTTTAGACCCATGTAATAATAAGATCTTGTAGTACATTGACTTGAAAACATGTGGAAAAATCTCCACTACATGGATTACAAGATATTAGCATTTAAATTCACAATAATTTCTTTTTAGCCCTACAAAAAGCCAAGCAATTATACTTTATAAAGCTCACATTTGTATGAAAAAAAGTCCATATTGGTAGTGCTTCTTTGAATTTGTTTTTCAAGGCAATTTGGCTACATCCTTGAAAATTTTCAAATCATTTGGAATTATACAACATATACGAAAAAAATAGTAAGTAGAAAGAAGTAGGGGATGATTTAAAAATATATATTGTTGATAACTTTGTTGTCAAATTGGAAAAATTCCAATACTAATGGTTAAAATGTTGTAATGAACAATCTACTTCCTATGAATTTGTTTTTTCCAAAAAAATTGAAAATTGAGTTCAATAAAGGACTTCAAAGTTTGTTTTAGAGTAGCTAATGCATAACTGCTCACAAACAAAAACTCCTCATAACTTTGACTCTCATTGATGAAAATGGAATGATTGAAAGCTTTTTACGCATGTGTAAATTTAGAAAATTAATTTCAAATTTTTGTTTATGAAAAAAGTGATTTTTTTTCGATCTTCCTAAAAGACTTATACTATCCATTTAAGAAAAAAGTAACATATTAGGTCATAACTTTTGACTCATATTTTCAAATGCCTTGAACTTTAGTACATATGAAAGATACTCCTTGTTTGCACCTTCTATTTGAATTGAGGTCCAAACCAAAAAAATCTCTAGTGACACTTACTTGCCCAAATTTGCTATGTTGCCAAATTTAATATGTTTGTCCTTTAGATATCAAAATTTTCTCTTCGTATTTTTTCATTTTTCCAAATATATATGAAAGAATCCTTTTTGCTAAGTTTTTGAAAAGTATTTTGAATAACATAAAAACCTCAAATTTATTTTGAGAAAATTTGAAATCACTATTCATTTTTGAATAGATAGTGGAAAAAAGCCATATCAAATACAAAATATGCTTTAAATATTCAAAGATTTGCCACAAGTATTCATTATATTGTATGACATTCTAGTGCAATTATTTTCATGTGCCATTCTGAATTTATCAATTAAGGCTCAGCTCATGATATAGGTCCAAAATGAAAATGAAAATGAAAATGAAAATATTCAATTTTAGAAATTTTATTAGACTTCAAATTGTAATACAAACCACACTTTGCAAGCTTCATGTTACTAGTTGGTCTCATGTTAAAAAAATATAGATTTTATGGAGAACATTCATATCTAGATAAACGACTAGAAAATGTCATAATACATTGTGGTGATCTATGTATTTTCCATTTTCTTATGTAGGGTGATTGTAAAAAACACTTGTACTATTTTTCATCACACGTTGCATGTTGACCTATTTTTTGGCCATAACTTTCTTTTTGGCTCCAAATGACTCAAGATTTATAAAAAAGGTACTCATGACTATCATACACCTCACTGAATTTTTTCATAATGTTCAAAAATAGTATACTATCCAAAAATAGACCCCAATTGAATGTCACAATTGCTAATTTGGAGGGTTTTTTTAAGTACTATTTAGTATCTAAAAAAACAAATTTTGAGGTGAAATTTGGATGACATGGTCTTCTAGTAGATTTATAGCTAATGGATGAAGGAATTTTTAAAATAATTAATTTTATGTGGTGTGAAAGTCGTCAAAGTGAGCTTCTTTCTGTTTGTATTTTGAAACATATAAAATGTATTTTGGTAGGTTTTTTGGTGAATGACTATTTCTACAAAGTTGTTACAAATGGCAAGTTTTATTTTTATATTAACTTATTTTTACTAATTTAAACATTAAAATACCTATTTTCTTGAGGTTTAGTACTTTTCAAGTTCTCCTACTTAGAAAATATTTCTATCCATTTCCTTCACTAGGTACCTTCATCTTAAAGGTGTATAAATGAGTCATGTTTTTAAAAAATTTTAAAACTTAATTTTTGAATTTTAAAGTACTCTAGAAAAAGTCAAGAGTATTATTGAAAAATGCGACAAATAGTACAAGTATTTCTTACAATCACCCTGTAGGAAGTTAAAAAAATACCACAAAGAGAAAGTATTTCCTATATGATCATTAGATTCAAATATGAATTAATTATTTTGAAATTTTTTAAGCTCCAATATATTAAAATTGAAATGCCCAAAATATTGCAAAAAAATTCTTCTATATTATCTATTTTTAGAATTAGTTTATTATTTTTATACAATATTTTATTATAGAATACATTTCAAAATTTATAATTCAAAAAAAAAAATTTAGATAACATTGTATATATATTATATATTAACTGTCGAAAAGATTAAGACTAAGTTATTGATTTTACATTCATATTTGCCTTATCCAAGAATGATTGTTTTGTTCTCTACATGGATATAAACACAAAGAGTTCATCAAATAATGAGAGTGATGAAAATGGTTAACAATTAATGCTTTGTCAAATTCTCAATATTTCTTTGTGATAGTTTTACAATTTGTACATAAATACATGAAATTATAGGTTTGGATCAGATTTTGCATTTAGGTCAATTAATATTTAATTATGAATATTTGTTTTGCTCCTTATGACAATGACAATGACCTTATGAAATGCTATAAGAAATTTTCTTTAAAAACTTTTGTAATAATTATTTTTATTAGAAAAATTATTTCTACCTAAGTTTTTCTTAATTAGAATATGTATGTCCTTTAAAATAAATGTAATTGATAGGATATTCTCTAAGATGTTTAGATTACTAAAATGCCACTAGTAATAAGTATGTTCACCTTTTAAAATGACATTTTAATTCATCAACTTGCACAAGAGATTGCTCAAGGAGACTTAGTTTGTCTAGGTCAAGTGTAAATTTATGTGTGTTGGAATCAATATTGATTTGTAAGAAATTGGTTGATCACTTTCTCTATCTAATGTCAATAGAGCACTAGTACCAAAATGCATAAGGTGCAACCTTAACAACTCATGGTAGACCAGTGTAGAAATCCATTCTTCAATATTAATCTTCCAACATGAATTTAACTCCTAAAGTTTCAAGGCCCTTATTTTGTCAAAAATCACTCAAATTTGTCATTACTAGTACAAAGAGCTAAAAAAATGATATGGTATTTTTTGCATATATACCATAGGATCTTGTAGTAGACTAGTATGAAAATTTTAGAAATTTTTTTAAACACTAACCACATATTACAAGAAAATTGTATTTAAATCATAGAAATCATTTTTTCTAGCAGTTTGGCAAACTAGTTTATGAGATTTCAAATCTTCTTCCTAATTTTCAAAAAAATTATTTCAGATTTTGAACTAAAAGAAATTATTCTAAGGAATTGAAATGTTGATGTAGAGAAAAGAAGAATTAAGAAAGTAACATGATTTCAATCTTAAAAAAATTATTGAACAAAGAAGATATGTGAAAGAGGAAAAAATAAATTATTGATAGGTCTAAGATGGAATTGAAATACTCTAATTAATTTTGTGAGATTTTCATAGCAAGAAAATATAACCACGAAAAGCAAATCTTGTACATTATTTTTTCAAAAACATGCTCCAATTGCTTTCAAAATAAGATGCTCCATAATTTTTATATGACAAATCCAAATGGAATGAATAAAAGCTTTCTATATAGACATTGACCTAGCCACTCAACAATAGAGGGCCCCCTTCATTGGAATAGAACTTTAGATTCAAGAGAACCTAGTCTTCAAATCTAATATGAATATGAACATATGGTCTACTAGATGATTCAAAATTTATTGAGCAAAATCAATAGAAAGGCAATGGCATAATATTGGCAAGGAAAAATGTGAGGACAAGATAATGGCAATGATGAATGAGGGCCAATACAAAGTAAGATGGTAAAGAATTTTCTTCTACCTTCTATCCGAGTCCTCTCCCCCCTAAATCTTTTGGTGCATCATTTCTAAGACATTTGGGTGGTCAAGCTCTAAAAGATAGCAAAGCCAATTTATAATAACAATGAAGATGCCTTTTGTATCAAGGAAAATGGGCATGTCAACCATTAAGTAAAGATGGAATAAAACAAAAAAAATACTACCATGAAACCTACAATTATCTAATTATAGACTTCTTGCAACACTATGGGCATTATTTGTAATTGAGAATGTATCAATTGGCATTTGATACATGTCTATTTTTTGTTAATTTAAAAAAAAATCCAAAATGACAATTTTGATTTGTTTTGTAACTCCAAAGTCTCCATTTGGACTATATATTATACTACTAAATTTCTATCCACTAAAACTAAACTATAATTGATTTATATAGTGTGAATGCAATTCTAGATAGAATTTGGAAACTTAGATGATTTAGAATGTAAGAACCAATTCCATAACTTAGTCTTTGTCCAAAAGAGAAAATCAATAAATAAGTTCAAGGTTTTTGAAAATGGTAAAGGCTATTACAATAGAATGAAATATTTTTCCTTTGCCCTTGCGGACTAAACTTAAAACAAAGTAAGTGAAGGCCAGCCATGGAAATATGATTATGGACATTAGACACATGATTTTGCAAACTAAAGGCCTTATAGGTGGCATGACTACCTTGTAGGCATCGGTAGATAAATAGTTCATGTTTCCATATAATTAGTTGCTTTTGTTGAACAATAATCCCTAATGCGTATTGGAACTTGACATATATAGACCAAACAAACATGATGTAAAAATATAAGTGATATTTAGGGTAGTATAGAGTGTCATGTAGGGCCAACTTGTTTTTTTGGTAGCCTAGCAAGAACAATAGGGAAGCATGTTGTGAAATGTGCATAATTTTATAATAAGAGAAGAGTTTTGAAACATTTTCTTGTATGTATCCTTGTAAAGAGGGAATACAAGAAGAATATACCACATTGTAATTCTTAACTGCATTTGGAGTTAATACAAGGCAAAATCAAAGAAACATAACTAATATGTTGAAGGGGAACTAAATGTTTAGTAACTTAGCAGATGTAATTTATGTAATACCATTCATTTGAACTGATGTATATAGAATTAGTCAAAGTTGTAACTTAATTTTTGTGTTATTTTTTATTTATTTAAAAGCAAATGGAATCATCATGAAATAATTACTTCCTTCATCAACAATTTAATTACTAATTCAGTGATTATAGTATAAAAGGGTTCCAAATTTTATATCACTAGGATCAATGAAGAACACTACATGTGTTCATTGCAATCAAACTAAGATTGGTCACAATAACAATGAAGTCTTCATATGAGGGTGATTGCAAGAAACACCTGTCCTATTTGTTGCGTTTGGCTGATTTTTTCGGGAGTACTTTAAAATTAGAAAATTAATTTTTAAAAAATTTGAAAAATATAAATAGTGTATATACCTCTAAGATGAAGGTTTTGACTGAAGGAAATGGATAGAAAAATTCTCTAAGTAGGAGAACTTGAAAAGTGCCAAACCTCCAGAAAATACATACCTTCATGTTTTAATTAGGGAAAAATAGTAAAAATAGATATTTTCAAAAAATAAAAAGTGGCCATTTGCGACAACTTTATAGAGATGGTCATTCACCAAGAAACCCACCAAAATAATATTTTATATGTTTCAAAATACAAGCAGAAGGGAGCTCACTTTGTAGACCTCCACACCTCACAAAATTAACTTTTTTTTAAAATCCTTCCCTAGATAGCTAGAAGTCTATTAGAAGACCATCTCATCCAAATTTCATGTTAAAATCATTAAAAAAAGGTATAGCTCAGGTATAGAAAATCCCTAAACTGCCAAGTGTGACATCCAATCGGGGTCTATTTATGGATAGTAAACTATTTTTGAAAATTATGAAAAAATTATGGAAGGTTTATAATAGTTATGAGCACCTTCCCTCCAAATCTTGAGTCAATAGGAGCTAAAACACAAAAGTTATGGCCAAAAAACAAATCAGAATGCGACGTGTGACACAAAATAGGACAGGTGTTTCTTGCAATCACCCATGACTTCATTCAAAACAATCTTAAGAAAATATGACATTCAAAGTGGATAATTATTTTAGGATGGGGGGAGTATGATACTTTAAAGAAGTTTTGTAGTTTATGAGTGAGGTTTTGAAGTTAAGACTTGATTGAGTGTTAATATGTCATATATAGGTGTGTCTTTGAATTTTCTTTAAGAGATCAAAAGCATTTATTGAAAGCTCTCTTTCCACTACAAAAAACAAGTGTCCACAATAACTGTAACTTAACAATGACTACAAAATGACTATCTTGTCATCATTGTGGACAAGAAATGACTTCTACAGTCATTGTGAATATTAAGTCATTTTTACATTGTAAAAGGTCCTTATGTAAAATAATTAGAGAAGGAATAATCTTAGGTCATTTTAATTTAAGGCCTCTTCACACTATAGCCAAAGGTTGAGAGGCCATCGCTTTCCACCAATAGGAGGCCAAGAAATCTTAAGTTTGGCCTCTTGACCCTTCACACTATGCGCCAAAATCCAAAGTACGTTGCTTACATGGCTACCTACATAGTACAGAATTCGACAGACTCTCGACTAGAGTTTGGGTCGGCCAAATGTTGAGACCCAAATTCTAATCGAGAATCCGTTGAATTTCAAAACCCAAAATTTAAGACAATAAAATACTAATAAGATCTGAGTCGTTAGATTTGAAGAACCGTTTTGAAGAAGACAAAAAGGTGGACTTTTGACTTGGCCTTTGGAGGCTTCACACTATGGCCAGCCAAAGGCTTCAAATCCTATTTTTATTGTTTTTTATTAGCCTTTTTCTTTGGACTCTAGACAAAGTTTGAACTCTCAGTCCCTTGGCCTCTCGACTTAGACGGCCATAGTGTAAAGAGGTCTTTAGTTTGTTTGAATATGAAAAATTTTCAAGTGTACGTAACTAATTTGTAGAATTTGAAGATGATTACATTTTTCATTATGCAAGACTTTGAGTAAGACTTTAACCCTTCAATGCCCGGTTTACCACTTTTGGGTTGATTTTTGCACTTTTGGTCTAATATTATTCAAAACACATTTGATCACAAAAATCTCAAAGAGCAAAGCAATTAGAGTGTCTTCATGCGCTTCAAACAAAACCAATTTCAAGAGAATTGGAGGACTAATGCATTAGCTGTGAGGTTGCATACTCAAATGGCATGAACCTTCAAATGGGAAGTATTCAACAAAAATATGAAAAAATATCAACCAATTTGTGAGATATCTTTGTATCTTGATGTTTTGACAAGGCATAAGTGTTGCTTTGTACTCTCATGAATTCCCAAAGTAAACTTATGCATTGAAATTTATGTAGCACAAATTCTAAAGGGTCATTCAGGTCATTGGTTTTTGAGTGTTAAGCAAAACAATTTAAATTCCAACAAGTCTCTAAAAGAAAACACGATTTAGAGGTACATTTTGCTTTCTTCAATGTACCAAATCTGCACATTTTAGAAGGATATTGCTTTTGATGACCACAAATGACTATTTTTTGTGAATTTCAAAAATTTGTAACTAATTTCAAAAAGCTTCAAAAAATATGAAACGACTTAGGTTAGATGCATATTCTACTTGCCTCTCAAGAAAAATTTACTAAGAAATATTTAAAGATGTTCTTCCTCTCCAAAATTCAATTCTAGCCCTTAAAAGGTTGATTTATGGACCTTTTACCTTATTTATAGCAATTTGTACCGTTGGATGAGTTTGATTTTTTGTTAGGTTGA
This sequence comes from Thuidium tamariscinum, assembly GCA_947034885.2. Lineage (NCBI taxonomy): Eukaryota > Viridiplantae > Streptophyta > Bryopsida > Hypnales > Thuidiaceae > Thuidium > Thuidium tamariscinum. Next base: position 16,087,047 of record OX344756.2, read on the forward strand.
AGAATCTCCCTTATGGAAATACTTTATACGGTTTGATCTAAGATTACATCCTTAGAGTGGCCACAAAATTCACTTTCTTGAAGAACTACACTCGCCCTCCAAATCAACCACGGGCACTAAAGGGTTAATATTGCCTAATCATAAAAGTTAAACTACTTACAATGTTGAACACTCAATGTCTAGTGTCCACTAACACACATGGAAATTGCACATTTGTTGTGTACTTGATTGAACAACTTCTACAATCATGCCAAATTGTAAACAAATGCAAAGGTGTGCTTGTACTAAAAACCTATGAATTTGTCCAAGCTATCAATTGATGTCACAGAAGATTGGATGTACTTTCTTTTGGCTATAAAAATTCTACAATTAAGATATTGATAAAATATTTAGTCAAATGTTTATTGCTTGTAGAGGAATTATCATCATCTATTCATGAATGTAAAGCGGTGTGCTTTCACATATTTTTTTACATTGTTGGCATCTTTGGCATATTGGTATTGAATATTTAACTAAAGTAGAAAACTACAGCTTGACACCTCATAAGTAATCTCCTTGATTTTTTGCATACATATAAATGAGTATCTATATCCCTTTAATAGGTGGTTAGATGGATTAATTACTTGGCCTTAAAATTCAAAGGATGATGATGAACCATCAACTTAGGAGTGATGGGATTTAAGCTTTAGAAGTAATGGGCTTAAACCTTACAAGTAATGGGCTTAAAACCTCACAATCATCAACTTAGAAGTGAATGAGTGATGGATTTAAGACCGTCACAATCATTGAATTAACGGTACTTTTATCATATTCATTTGCACAAGGGGTCTAAAATCAACAATTTTCTTTTTTTCCAATGTCTCATCAAGTATTTGACTATAACTCTCAAAATAATCTTTTTAAAATTTTTTGTACTTCTTTTAGCCTATACACATAATGTCTTGAAAAGTGGTTGTACACTTGTGGTTGATTAATTAGCCCCCTTTCCTCTCAAAAAATTTACAAGCCATTGATTCTTTTTAAAAAAATGCTTACCTTTAAAATTATCGTTGATTTCCCAAAAAATCACAAGCCGTTGATCTTGTAGGATTTAATCTGATGGATACAATACCGTATATGAATACTAAATATGGATATGGGTATAGATTTGGGTATTGGATATGGATTTGAGTATGGATATGGATACAATATTAGAATAAAAATACAAATATGGATGGGATATGGATACAAATACAATATTGGAATATAGGAATGAATATGTATACAGATACAATATTGGAATATGGGTATGGATATGGAATGAATTGTCCCATATTCTTTATCACTTAGAATTGTTTCTAAAAATTACAAGAGGGGGGGAGGGGGGGAATGAAAATTTTAATTTTAAAATCTTAAATTTTTTTGGCAATTTCTACCACTTTTCAGGTTATTGGCATACAATGTCCTAAAAAGTAGCAGAAACTGCCAAATCCATTTTTGAAAAGATACACTATCCTCTGAAAAGATGCGACCCCCCTAGTTTGCATTTGCCCCCCACCTCCCCCTCCCCTTCTCCAAAAATTTATAGGCCATTGATAGTTTTAAAAAAATGGTGACCTTCGAAATCACCATCGATTTCTCAAAAAAACACAAGCCATTGATCTTGTGAGATTTAATTTCTACCATCCAAATATGGATATGGATACAAAATACAAGTATAAATACAAAATACATATATAGTACTTAATATATATACTAAATAAGGATACCGGTAAAATCCCATATGGATTGTCAATCACATTGGCTTTTGAGAATTACAAGAAGTAGGGGATGCAAATTTAAAATTTAAAATTAAACTAAATTAAATTAAAATTAAAATTAAAATTAATTTATTTGGGAGGGGAGGTGGACGGAGGGTGAGTTAATAATTTCTTTTGCGTGGGTACTGAGGCATTATGCCTCGCTATCCACTCAAAAGATAGGGTCTCTTAGAAAGATGTAGTCCTCCAATCCTCCTCCTTCTCCCTCCCTTGTCTCCTCCGGCATGGAGAAAAGACAACCATAGATTAATTTTGGAAAAAAACAAGAATCTCCTTTCCTTATCATTAATTGAAATACAATACAAATATATGGACATACAAATACTAATATTGATATGTACATACATACATATAAATACAGGTATGAACGTTGACTATGATACAATAATCACTATAGAAATACAACCACAAGTATCATAATATGATACAATTATGAAAGTACAAAAATATTAACCCATATTGTTTGGTCTAGACAATACATTTGAAAATTACATAGAGGGGGTTGAAAATTGAACAAATTTCATAAATATATCAACCAACCTCTCTGCAAATCCTCACTTTTGGATTGATAGGAACCCATGCTTCACTATCAATCCTATCCACCCAAAAGACTCCATACAAATTGAGTGAGAAAACCTTCTTGCAATAGTAAACTCTTCATTATGAAATTTGAGAAACTATGAGATTAATGGAATATTTGTTACAAATTTGGATCCAAATAAAAAATAAAAAATGGTAGAGTAAAATATTGATACAAGAGAAGACATATGTATAAAAAGAAAAAAATTTGAAAAATGATTCAAATTCAAGTGCAAGACCACGAAGAGGGAAAAAGCACAAGCCTCTACTTCACTGGCCAAGCTTCCCAATAAATGACTCTTTGACTCTTTATCTATAGACCACATATGCTTTGAAATTTTTATAAGTTCAATAATAAATCTTCTTCAATTTTAAATGACAACATGTAAGGAATTCTAATGAAAACCAATCCAAAACCAATGGCTAATTATGTTTGGAAATTCTCTCATACTTTTCTTTTCAATATTTATTGAAATATTTTTTGCTAAATCACTTTTTAATTTTTTTTCTTTGCTAATGAGAAAATAACATTATGTGCTAGAAATACTAAACTACTTGATTTATATTTATATATATATCATTTTTGAATTTCTTGCTCAAAAGTATTCACCTATGAATTTTTAAAAATACTTGCATAAGTGACCATCGATAATTTGAATCTTTAAGATAATTTTAGAATTTACAGTTTTCCATACTAAAAATTAATATACAATGACCAAATCTACAATTTTAAATTTCAATTACATCCTACTTGTATTACGAGTATTATCAATTTTATATGAAAATTTTATATTCTATTCATCTAATATGGATGCATTCTTTCATTATCTTAAAATATAATGAAATATGATAAAATAAATTTTGAGTGAAATTAATTGAAAGACAAATGTCCAAATTCTATACCAAATAAACAATTCACCTTCTTATAGAATGCCTAAGACTTATTTTGATTCCATATCATTTCTACTATTCCTTATATGTTTTGCTATATTAGTCATGAGATGATTTTTGAGGCCTTTAGAAGACTACAAGTTTCTAGATTGTGGGAACCTATGTTGGGACTTTCTATCATATAAGGAATTTGACGTCGTCAAAAGATTGCCACATTAGATAATATTTGATTAGTATTTTTTAATAAATTCCCACATTAGTTTGCGAGTAGGTATGGTTTCTAGAGACTCTATACCTACTCGCAAACTAAAATTCCTTATAACTTTCATCAATTGCCACATTTGTTTGCAAGTACATATGGTTTTTAAAGACTCTCTACATACCCACAAACTAAAACTCCTTATAACTTTCATCTCAATACATTAAACATAATAGAATGATTCAAAGCTTCCTACGTACAAATAAATCTAAAGAACCAATTTCAATTTTTCATTTAAAAAAAAGTGATTTTTAAAGTAGTTTTTTGAGTTGCCTAAGCTGCTTAAAAAGCAAAGAAAATCACATATCATGCAATAACTTTTTAACCATGTAGTCAAAAGTTATAGAAATTGTTGGGCCTTCAAACTACTTCTAGGGCACATGTTGTGTGAACATTTTAAAGAAAATTAAATAAAAACTCCATTCGTAGTGAGGAACCCAAAATTGCTATATTACCAAAAAAAAGCAATTTGGTCCTTTAGGGATTAACAAAGTAACCCTCTTCTTTCAACCTAAACAAAAAAATCTAACTGTACTACCCATATCTCTAATAGAAAAATGATCCCCTACATTTAACACTATAAAAAAACAATAAACTAAGTGCTTCTATACTTGATACTATTTGAAAATAGTCATATTTATTATTATTAAACATAATAAAAAATATTAGCTTTCCTAGGCAAGTAAAAGAAAATTCCAAATTTCTAATGCCCTTTAGTTGTATAGCTTAAACAAAATATGAATGAAATAAGAAATTTTAATATATTGATGCTGTAAAAATCAATACTAGGCTCTTTAGGAGCATCTCTATAGGGATATGCTATAATGTGACAAAAAGAGGTAGTCACTGCTTGTTTGATTAATTTTCCTACTCGCCTTCATCAGAAAAATCAATAGCCGTTGGATTTGAATTTTTAAAAATCTCACCCCCCTTTCCAAGAAAAATCAACAGCCGTCGCATACCGATATGGATATCGGATACAAAATACAAATATAGAATATGGATACAAATATTGATATTGGTACTAAATACATATACCAATGCTTAAAATTGATATGAATATGGACACTGATAGTGAATATAGATACAATATACAAATTATCATATCATTCATCCCATATCCTTTGTCTCCAAGCCCACCCTTTGAGAATTATAAGAGGGGGTGGGGTGAAGGGTGTTTTACAAGTTAAAAAACAATTTAAATTTTAAATTTTAAATTTATATTAGATCGGGAGGGGAGAAGGGGTTCAAAAGTTGAAAAAATTTAATATTTAAAATTTTTAAATGAAATCAGATTGGGAGGGGGAGAGGTGCAAAAATTTTAAAATTTAAATTTTTTTTAGTTTTAGAGCTCATTGTGACACAATTTGTCACAATGACAATGAGCAATGAGCTCAAAAGAGGCAGTCACTGCCTCATTCTCAAGTTATTGCCCCAACAAGTGGTTTATTGGTTTTAAAGCTTAGAGTGTCCCATCAATTGAAGCCTCAAGTGTTTTTTGATGTAGGCTACATGAAATTTTCATCACCACGCTTTAACTTTCATATCTTTAACTTTCCATATCTTGTACATTTGACATCTAGGTTGGTATAGACAAAAAAAATTGCTCAATCTTATTTTTATGGGGAGTGGTCATAAAGTCTAGCCTTGCATTTATTTTAATGGTGAATTGCATTGAATAACTTATGAGCTATGGATTAGGAAAATGCATGAGATTGATTACATTCCCCCGCATAAGAGGTTTTTTTAGGGTACTAGGAGATTGTTTCAGTCCCGTTCCCCAATCTCTAAACTAGTAACTCCTGATTAGATTAAAAAATAATTAAAAAAATATTAAAAAATTAAAAAACTAAAAAACTAAAAAACTAGAGAAAAGATTAATTAATTAAATATTATTATTTGTCTCTGCCACATCAGATTACCTGCTAGAATATGTTTCAATGAGTTCCAGAGTCTGAGAACTTGCAGTCTCCCAACATAGCCAAAAAACTTCTTATGTATATATTGGTGTCCCATTTTGAACCGCAACAATTAAGGGTTCACATTCCTTTCCTCAGAGGCAACCGGGACAGAAATCATCCCTTCAATGAACAGAAAACATCCACCCGCCATCAACCGAACAGAAAACATCCCCCCTAGCTGCCGTCAACCCGAACAGAAAACCAAAACTACAGTTGTAAGTTAAAACGTATAGCCCTAGCTCTCATCACTCTTACGCGTGGCGCGGACGGCGAAAGGCACTCTTGTCGAGAGAGGAGAAGACCGACTCGGTCCCGGCGCAATTGAATCCATTGCCGAAATCACTCCCCTGGCTATGGCGCTTTTCAATTCTCGCCACGACGTTTGAAGTTCTTTGGCTCCTTTTTATTAACCTCACTCCAGTCCTGCTCTTGGCAAAATATTTCTCGCCGTGAAGCATTTTATCCTCGGAGCCTCTGCTTTTATTATGCGACGGGGCCGCGCGATCGATCGGCTACGTACCCGCTTTTACCAATTTATCGATGCGTCTTGCGGTTAAAGTGTGGACTTACAAGAGGACAAGTTTTGAAGTTTGCGGATTTTGGTGCTTGTGATGTAACTCTGTTTTGGAAGGACTAGGTAGGTCTGTTTTGGACGGGACTTGGAGGGACTGATGGTGAATTCCTTCGTGAGATCGGAGTCCGCTGTTTCGAAATGGCTGCTTTGGAAGGATTTCTGATGTTTTTGTGCTTTTAGTTTCGGGGAGAGGAGGAGGAGGAGGAGGAGGAGGAGGAGGAGATAGGCGTTTAGAAACTTGGATTTTAATTCTCGAATTACGGCTGTTATCGGCCGTGGAATTTCGGTTCGGCGGTGTTGTATTAAGGATTTTCGAAGTTATTATGTACTGGAAACTGTGGAGTTTTAGAAATCTGCGGAACGGAAGGGGATTCGCTCGTCAGGTTTAAATTTTTTTCTGTACTCCTTTTGTTTTTGTTTTTGTTTTCGGGATTAGTGATGATGTAGTGGACGGGATTAGGTGTTTTCTCTTAGACTGGAAGAGTTGTGCAAGCAGCGTTTCCGATCGGTTTTGGAGTGTTAGGGAGAGCTCGTTTTATATTTTTGTTAGGACTTTTTTGTTGTCCTGATTTTTTTTATGACAGTTTATTTTGGTTTTGTTTGTTAATTAGAAGTGAGTACCTATTTCAGCAAGCAAGGCGGATCAGTAGTTCAAGTACCAGGATGAAAAATCTGCGCTCGAGTTGGAGATATTCTTCTGAAGGTGTGTTGTGACGTTCAAGGAACTCTTTATGTGATGGAATTGGAGTTGTTTTAGAGAAATTGTTGAACCAAAGCTTATCTGTCGCCGAATGAGTTCCAAGAACAGCATAGTTGTCAGCTATCTAGTCGATTCTTGGAGAGGGGCTACTCTGTGTTTTTAGTGGATGCTGTAAATTTTGTTTTCTTACAGATGATGGTAATTTGTGGCTACCCTACGTGAAGTACGCTCTCAGAGTTCGTTGGTACTGTTTTTTTCCATCAGATAGAAGAGATAGTGGTAAAGTATGGCGGATAAGAAATTCGAACCACAAGGATGAGGCATCAGGTCAACATCGACATAATGTTCTTCGAGGTAAAACTCAACTAGTTATTATCAGATTCGGCTTTTGTTTTGTGGCTGTTGCTGAACCCGACCACCCGACCTTTCTTCAAGAGACATCGAGACTAATTGCGTCATTAATGCCACCGGCTACAACTGTGAACATTTGAGCATTTGCCTCCTCTATTCTTTCTTGCCCGGTTATCTTTTGTTTAAGATCCGCCTTAGGTAACTTTGTTTATTGAGACAATATTGAGACATATTGAGAAGTCTCTGATTATCTTGGGTGTACCGTGTAGAACAAGGGCGAGAAGAACGTGTCACGGGATGGGGTGACACTGGATGGGGTGGCTCTGGATGGGGTGGCACTGATAGAGCAGATTATGGTCCATCTCCAACGGCTCCTGCATGCCGACGTGTCGACACCAAGGGTACTACTCAGCTTCTGTCTCAGAAATATGGCTAAATCAATATATGATGGATTGTGATTTCTGATTACCGGTACCCGACAGGCTCAAATAACGAACCGGCAGCATCGTTGTGTATTTATAAATATTTATGGCTATCTTTAAGCTGTGCCTTTAACCAAACTTTCAAAAAGCAACTAATTTCATCGAGAACTTCCTTTGCGCAAGAAAATGCCATCAATGCACTTGCTTGTAAAGTGGGTTATCGGGGTGTTACGTTAGCCTTCAGTCAGTGTCATTCCATGTCTTCGTCTTCATTGCTGATGAGTACCTTCCTTCGCGCTTGATGCCAGGAATTGAAACAAAAGGTGACGATGGTTGGGGTTATACTCCAGTTGAGAATAATATGTCAGAAGGTATGCCAACTGATACCTATCGTATGTTTGTTGAGAGGTTTTGATGATCTTCCTTATTTTTTCGTGGTAGCACTTGGATCATTGAGCCGTTTGAGACGAGCTGTTACCGAATTAAGAAATATATTATTTAGGAGACCTTAATGAAGACAATGAAGCAAAATGAAGCGTAGGCTAGCAGTGTTAATAAGTCGATTTTGCCTGTGGTAACATTGGCAATGATTCTAAATCAGGTCTGCAGTTGCAGCAATTGGTGTCGGTAGCCTTGGTAAGAATGTTGATAATATACAGATCATGACTAGACGAGGGAATAAGAAGCTTTAGCGTTTCTGCTAGGATCGGAGCGATTCGCTTTACTGATTGCTTGCTATCTAGTGTTTAGAGATTGACAGGGATCCCGTGGCAAGTGTTTACTTTATGGTTTTATTGTTGCCTGGACGTTACCATGATATTGTCTTTCTCCATACATCTAATTCTCCAGTTCTGATATTCCAATCGTGTGACGTGTGTTTCCTTTAGTTGGGCAGAGTCTTTCACCTTGTTGTATATTCTTAGTTGTCCTCCAGAAGATTGTTTATATCATTTTTTCAGGTTCATATTTTATGTTGTACTCAGATCTTACAAGTGCGTGGGAAGCTCTTTCCACTGCTAACCTTTCTGATTGGAGCAAGCCACCTCAAATAGATAGTGTGGAACACTGGGATGATACTGGTGCGAAGGAAACGTGGGATTTCGTTAAATCTGGGCGCTCACCTGTCAACAATCCTGATCTTTATCTTGAGAGAAATATTGATTGGAATTCGAGAATTCCAATAGACCTCCTGGCGTGTGTGGACAATAAGAATCGACATCGAAGGGCATCACCCCCAAGATCCGGAAGTCCTGTACTGTTGGGCCTGGAAACATTGGTTGACGGTTGGGAAAATAATCAACCACAGGGAAAAGTTGATGTGGAGATACCAAAGTTTATTCAGTCAAGAGATAAACTTGAGCAAGTTGGAGGGAGTGGTAGTTGGGGTGATGCTAATCAAAACGGCGTGCCAGGGCAGAGAAGGACTAAGCAGCAATATCGCGAACGTGTATCGGGCGAAAAACAAAGTAACTTGATGAGGGAGGATTACAAAGATAGAAGTCGTAAAAGGAGAGGAGGTAACTATATCTCTAGACCGGCTCTTTGTAGGGGCTGGACTCCAAACAAGTACCATTGACATTTTCTGCAAATGACGATTTTATGGACCATACCTTTCTGCGAGAATATGTGTGCAAATCCATGTATAACACGACCCTGGCAGGTGCATGTATCTGGACGTCGTGGCTCACAATTGTCTCGTGCAGACAAGGATGAATATCACAAGAAACCAAGGTTTCGAACGACACATAGGTATATACGGTTGTGCTTGCTTTAGAGTTTAGGCAGTACACTTGCCGGGCTCCTGTACTAGGGAACCGCTTCTACTTGATATACTTTTGACCCCAGTTCTTTACGTGATTTTAGATTGAGATTATCCAGAAGTTAAAAACCGGTTCTAATCATGAAGCATCGTTACTCTTAAGTCTGCGTGGTACTGGTTTTGAGTTCAAGTGGATTGGTCCTCTTTGGCGTTGAATTTCGATGGTAATGATGCATTTGGCATACAAACTGCTTACCACGTATGATGTTGCAGCAGGTATTGATTTGTTAATACGGCGGAGGATATGGTGCGAAGTGTACATTTGACACTCGATCAGAGCAAGTGAGTATTCTTTACAGTGCATATCTTTAAGGTGGTTACTGTGGTAACTGGCATGACAACTGAATCTGACTTGAAAATGATGTCTGCGTGTCCAAGCATGCATTCAAGCGCACAAGTTTTTGCTCTGCAGTGAAATTTGCACCCAATGAATAAGTCTTGCAACGTCAATTTTTCAGGATTTCTCCGAGGCACTGTTCTTGATTTCAACGTTGCCAGTGTCTTCAATCAACCATCAATCGTCAAGGAGAGAACTTGCAACCGACTACGGTGCGTAACGAATTTCTGAAAGACGTTGTATGCCTGAGGTTGGGTCAAAGCCACCCACCTGCTAGACGACTGAATTTTGTAAGACCAAAAGCTTGCTACTACGGAAATGTATGTGGGGTTTGCAAGAGTAGCTGGGGACCCGTTCATTACTTGTCCGAGTACCTAGACTTTCGTCATCCATCGGAGTTATAGCTCTCAACTTGAGAACTCTCACTTCCAGCTTCGAGGCAATTATCGTCAACGTAAATTGCTGCTTTCGGAAAATATAGTTATGCGCATTTGGGAATGTTGAAACGTCTTATGAGCAATCTATGTATTGTTGAAGTGTGGTATGTGGCATAAAGGTTACCTGAACTGTTCTTTTAAGCGTGAGTTTACTCATCTGTGGCAATGTTCAGCAGCTTGAGTGTTACTATAGTGTGAAGTGATATCTATAATATATATGTGGACCAGTTACTGCTGTTTGTGTACTCTGAACAGCGTTGCAGACTCACATCTTGCAAAGTAATCATTGTGGTTGTAGTCTTGTAGATCGGTAAGTGCAGTTTGTGATCAGACTTATGTACATTTGGAATTGATACTCTTATGGTACGTTCGTGGGAAGGTAAAGTAATCAACGAATGACGAACCCGGCATATTTGGTAGCTTGCCTGAGCTGCGTGGTAGACGCCAGTCTCGCACATGCGGCTTCGGAGTCGTCGGGAGCTGCTTCGCTGGATGAAACTCGTTGCCAGGAGCCACTTCGCTCAAAGCTTCAGTTCTGAAAACAAGGAGCCGTTCCCTGTCGTGCCAGAGCGAAGCGAGGCAGGTAAGAAACAACGGAACTGTCCACGCTTTCAGTTCACGAAACAAATCCACCCCACGTAACTCCAGGGCATAGAGAATACACTCCAGGGACTCGCAGCACTTCTACACTTATAGGGCCGGTTTCCATTGACGGACTGGACATCCAGGAACTGGAGGCCGGAGGAGAATATTGAAACGGAGTTTTCCGCACGGATAGGAGCTGCAGCACCTCTAGTGAGGAACTTTGCGAATGGGCCAATGAACAGGCTAGACTCGGGACTGGTAGCTGGGAGGCTTTTTGTTTTTTCCTTTGAATAGGCCCTCTAATCGCTTGTCCAGGCCCTCCAAGTCTACAAATCCTCTTCATAGATTGGAGGTTGGAGGGCTGACTAGAACTCCAGGCTTGAATGGCAAGCGACTTGATGGGTCCGGGCGAGGACATCTAGGCCCTAAAGGAAAATGGTTCTTAGCAATTGGTCTTCTTCTAGTATAGAGGCTTAGGGCCACCTTCCATGTGAGCCAGGCCAGTAAGAAAGCAGGAAGACGACAAGAAGCTCTTGATGATTCTTTTGCTGGCCTTGGTGAGTGGAGAAGCAAGAGTTCCAACTTCATTGATATCGGTGGACAAGGGGATTGGTGGAGATTGATTGAACTTCAAGGAAATTGTTACATGTGCTTTTCTTACTCAATATCTCCCCACCTACCGGGTTCACATAGAAGTGTCATCACTCACTTGTCACTGTAGCTCTCCCTTGCAAGTTCTATTGGCCTAGTGCATATGGAAGCTGGCCCTTAGAGCATCCCCATGGAAGCTCAAGGAAAGGTACAAACTTGGTGAATGGTCAAGCTAGGCCACCATGTATGTTCCATGGGAGGCATGGGAAGGAGGTAGGCCCACGACCAAAATAGTGAATTTATTTTGAGGCATGGTATGGCAATGAATACTATTTCCAACGTTTGACTTGTAGGTTGTGCATTGTGTGGATGAATAGAGAGCACCTTCAAATAATGAATACAAATATTGAAAAACTTTCATTGATTGCATCACCAAAGCTCGTATGATGTGTCAAATTCAATTTTTGGGGTGAAGAGCTTGTCTCTTTTGGTAAGCTGTGTTTGGTGTATAGTTGTGGGGCACAACCCACAACTAGCCCAACCAACTAAGTTGAGTGCCCTTTGCTAGGTCTCTTTTCCATGTAACATGTATGGATGCTTTTAGAGGCTATCATTGAGTGAAGTTTAGTGTTAGTTTGGAATTCCTTGTTTTACTTTTTTTTTGTGGATTTGGATTGTCAACTTGGAATACTTTGCACGCATGATGTTCGAGAGTGATGATGATGGGGTTAGTTTGTTTGAGGAGCTTGAAAGGGATAGTTTTGAGGAACTTGTTGTTGTCGTAAGCCCCAAAGCCTTGAAGTCCCAAAGTTCTCTTAAAGACCAATGAAAATTTGGGTAGGTTTGCATGATTTCAATTTTGGGTGTCATATATATATATATATATATATATATATATATATATATATATATATATATATATATATATATATATATATATATATATATATATATATATATATATATATATATATTTAAATATAGAAAAATAAATTATCAATTTAGGAATATAATTTTATTTCAATATGAAGTAGAGATCAAAAGTTATTCTACCATATTTTAAAGTAGTCAATCTTGAACAATATAAATAAATCTTAAGAATTCAAAATGATTTCTTGTTTTTTAATCTTTAGAATTTATTTTTTCTTGTTTTTATATCTTTGACTAGTTCCATTTGGATAAGTGACAAAAATTATAGAAAGTGATTTTGTTTTTCAAGCATTTAGAGTCTTTGGGAAAAATATAACATATTGGTTTTGTTTTAGAACTTAATTTTTTTTTAATTTTTCAAAAGAAAAGGATACACATTATAGAGATTTTTTGCTGGTAAATTTTTGTTGTGAGAACTTAGATAATTTAATCCCACTTCAAAATTATCAATGTTTTAATTTTCCTTTCATTCTCTAATCTACCTCTACTTTAGTTGACAATTCCTCAAAGGATAAAAATCAAGTTATTTGTTGTGAAATTTTTTTAAGACTTTTGATTGAATCAATAAAAATAAATTATTGAATTAAATCAAATTTGTGGTGCAAAAACTTTAAATTTCAAAGTGTTTAGGGTCTTATAATTTTTTGTGGCAATGTTCCTATAGAAGGTTTTTCTTCTGATTTCAATTGTTAATAACTTTGAATCTATTAATCAAGCTACAAATTTTTTTATCACACATTCTTATACAAGTTTATAGTGAGATTGTATAGTTCAATAGCCTTCTTCAAATTATTTTTCTTACCTCAATGCAATTCGAATGATAAATTTGAATGAAACTTAAGGGATTAACACAAAATGTCAAAATTGATAATCCTAAATTATTTGTAGATACAATTTTGATATCATATACATTATAGTACCTATGGTGAGCATTATTTCCATTACAACATTTGTCACATATGATTATAACTTTTACAAACTTGGAATGAAGGTCATTCTATCTGTAGCTTTTGCAACCTTTCAAAGTATTGAATACACTATGCATGTGCACCCACCCAAAAGATGCATGTCACCCCTTGTTCTTACAATCCCTCCCCTCTCTCCACTTGAAAAAACCATAGCAATTGATCCTATTACCAAAAAATGCCACACCACCCATTGTCATTGATCATACAATGAGAAGAAAAAATATAGTCATTCATTGGTTGTCAAATAGATGATCACACCACTTGATATTCAAGAATTGGTGCTAGAAGGGGAACGAAACACAATACAAAACAAAAACAAAATTCAAAGTATATATAGAAATATACAAAATATATACATATCTACACAAATTCATATGCATATATCCTGTATCAATTGCACTCCAAAAAATATGAATATGGTTTTGGGATGGATGTTCACAAACATGAATCATGAACTCATTTCACAAGTTTTTATCACAATGTATTCAACTTTTGCAATTAGTAGAAAAATTTAGATGTCTACCCTTTCAAACTTTTTGTAAAAGCTTAATAACCAATGGGAGAATGATATGTACAATAGAATCTCCTTTACTCGATAAGATTGGGACTGGTTTGACACATTGAGTAAGAGAGGTTATTGCATTAGGGAGGGACATGATCTTTGTATGTGGTTCATATTGTGAAGTCGGGACCAACAATCAATGTTTTCTGACAACAATTTATTAAGTTAGAGAGGGTTTAGTGAAGGAGGTTCTATTATATAACCTTTTTGTTTTTCATGTGTGAATTGGAGCAAAAGGCAACATGTTGAATACACTTACCTTCCCAATGACATTCCTTAAAGGACATCCACAAGTAAAACTCAAAAAAATGTGCTTTTGTGTAACAAGTATAATACACTCAACTATATCATACCAGAAATGTAGGATATTCTATAATCTCATTTGGAACATAAAGTTGGATTGAATAGATCCATGTGTAGTTCTAGAATGTCACAATCTTTATCCAAATATGCAATTTTCATAATTATGGAAAAATTAAACAAAACATCTACTAATTTTTTTTTGGCAAAAAAGTATAAAATTTGGACTCTTAGAGCATTTTGTTGGAGCAATAGCAATTTTCAATAAGGTAAAAGACCTTTGTATAGAAAAATTAGATACAAAATACTTTAAATTAAAAGAAAAAAAAGGAGGAAATAACAACATGGCATCAAACCAAGAACCATATTAGACAAGTATCTACATTGAAAAAAATTTGTTCTAGAAGTATACATTCTACCATTAGCCGCAATTGACATAAATTCTTCAACAACAGTTATTTCAACTCTCATGAATCTGCATGCTCCATTCTAGAATATAAATAGATATAGTAGAGAGACAAATAATTGATTAAATAAGTACATTTGGACATGATATAGGGTAGTGCAAGGCAAAGCATATATTTTAAGGGGTGCATTAATAGAAATGATGGGGATTACAAAAAATCTAGTAATTTTATCTTTTAAATTGGTATTATTAGGAATTTTGAAAGGCAAAAGTTGGACTTGACCTATGATCAACATCTAGAGCCATCCACTTTAAACCATTCAAGGAATACTTTCTTGCTCATTCCTTCCTACTTTCTTGTTCACTTATGTGTCATTAACTTATTAATCCAAACCTTGAAAAAGTACAAAAAAACACATTCTGAGGAGAAAATGAAAATTCATTCCAACTTTGGTTAGAAATACAATACCATATTGATTTTTGATGGGGCCCAGTTAGTAATGGATCCCATGACTATAGTCTTCATACATACCTAGGTCAGTAATATGAAGACAAATTGTTCACTGATAAATGATAATGGATATGTCTACCTTTGTCATTAAATATTGACACATTTTTATCAGCATGAACCCCCAAACAACGCTCAATCCCATTTGCACTGATTTATTCTTTTAGTGATGGGGTGCATAGTGAAAGTCCCCAACAAAAATAATTCATGTCTCTCAAAATTCTCAAAATTCTTTATCTCTGGGAAAATTGGTTACAATACAGAGATATTTCAGCTTAACCTACACTAATTTATAAACAGCGTGACTTTGGGCGCCCGAATGAGTTCTGAGAATTGTAATTTCTGTGAAAAATGATTATTATACAGATATATTTCAACCTACACTAATTCTAAAATAGTGTAACTTTGGTAGCTCTACTCTCACCACAATCTCGACGCCGGCGTGAGCAAGGTCGCGAGCGCCGCGCTCGCGGCGACGGTGACGACGCAGTCCGCGACACGCATCCGCCGCCACGATGCGACTGCGGCGTTGAGGTCGCCCCCCGTGGAGGTCGTCTCCGAGCTGGACGACCAAAGCGGGTTGCTTCCATAGAGTGCCTGTGCGCCCGCAACGTCGTCTGCACCCAACGTCCGCTTCTCCTGGAGCGTGTACACGCTGGGATACATGACCGCGGCGGTGTCATTCGTGTGGCCCAGCCCCAGCAGATGCCCGATCTCGTGAATCGCCACCGAGGTCAGGTCCATGTCGTTCGGGTGCGTCCGCTTCCGCACGTCGACCGTCCAAGTATCCCCCAAGTCGAAGTGCAACCGCCCGTCCACGGGCGCGAAGCCGTGTGCCACCACGCCGAGGGGCCCGTCGAACGGGTGCCCGTCGCCATGATTCCCCGCGGCGAAGTCCACCTTGAAGTCGGCAATCTGAAAGTTCTGAATGCGCGTGAAGGTGAGCGGAATGACGGCCGCCCAGGTTGCAAAGGCGGAGTCTATCGAGATCTGGATGTCTGTTACGGGGATGTCCGGGGTGAGAGACGATTCGTCGATGGCGTAGGTTAAGTTCTGCTTCTGCCATCGGGGGTTCCCCTCGAAGGTGGAGAAGCGGTGAACTCCTAGATGCTGGGTTCCGGTTCTGTTCGAGCCTAATCCATGTTGCAACTGCACACGGAATCGCAAATGATTTGAATGTGGGTCAGCTCTAATCGCAAATTCACGTTAGTCCATGGTTCCAAGACATTTCTTGCATTTTCTTCTGGGGTAACGGCAGGTGTGGGAGTATTCTAGATTGTGCCAAATTGTGTAAATAGTCCCAGATTGCAGGCCAATTCGGTGAAGCGATTGGAATATGCTGTGAACCAGCATAGCGTTCTGATATCAAGCAGTGTGGCGTGCGTGCTGGTGTCAAGATTTCCGACACGGAGGCAACGCAATTTCAAGATTCATCGAAGGGTCTGGAGACGAGATTATTGGCTACAGAATCACGGAGGCCTGGAATTCGAGACAAATGTCGGGCTCGCAATGAAACAAGGAACTGTGACTCCGTAATAGGAATGTAAGTAATGTCGGTAAATGAGATACGCGCCCCGAGAACAGAGGCAATGACACTACGATGAGGGTTTCCTAGATTCTGGGGAAAAGAACCGTGCAGAGCTGGATTCAGAGCCGTGAGCAATTGACAATTTCTATCGACAAAACCGTTGCGATTTCTATAATGAGGCGAATGTAGGCACTCACCATGAAAGACGTGCCGTTGATGACATCCTCCCGACCACATCGGGGGATGATCATTTGCGTGAGCGTGGCGACGTCCAAGATTCCGGTGATGGGGAGACCAAAGCTGCGCTGATACATAGTAACGGCATTCCTGGTGATATTATCGAACGTGTTCGTAAACGTCGTTCCAGCGGGCGGCGCTTGCGAGGGATCAAGGTACCCGAATTCCAGGAGGTAGTTCTTTAGACTGGCCAGTCCGTCTCGCACGTCCCCGAGCTGCACGCCCACGAGCAACTTGAGTCCATTCCACGACCCCGCCTCGTCCGTCAAGGACGCCACTGTCGACACACCTTGCAGCTCCCGTCGGTGGCCGTGATTGCGATGGAGATGGGATTCAGCAACGAAGATTCTGGAGTGGAACAGGAGAAGCAGGAGCAGAGGAGCACTAAGACCTAATCTCCAGATCGTCATAGAGTTGCCCAACAGCAGGGCAACCTAACGTGACAAGCAAAACAGGATTCCAATTCACGAGACCGAGAGACAATGGAGAAGAAGCTCCAGGACGACGAGGAGCTTGAACGAGCTTGAACGAACTTGAACGAGCTTGGAAGGTCTTGATTGCTGGATTGTTGGCGAGATAAGAGAACAGAGTGCGGTAGAGACGTGTAACTAGCTTAAAGGGGAGTGAGGCGATGGTGATGGCGCAAGTGGGTTCGAAACTTCGAACGTTGACTCACTTTTTTTTTTTCACGTTACCCACCTGCAGTTCAGTGGCGAGGAAAGCGGAGCGCGTGCGCGACGTTCGCGGACTTCAAAGGCTTCGCGTCTATTCTCAACAAATCCTGCTTCCCGGCGATTCATCAGCGCTGTTGGTGAAGAGACTGGCGCGTGAGCGACGTCCGTGGAGTCGAGGACTTCAAAGGATTCACCTCCATTCTTCGCAAATCATGCGTCCCAGTAGTTCATCAGCCGTATCGATGAAGAGACTGCGAAGCTTCCTGGTTTATCTGTGTCAGCGGGAAAATGGATTCTTATTTGAAATACGGCTTGAATTTCAAGAACAAAATAAAGTATTCCAAATTGGCAGTCACGCCGGTCTTCAAATGCCAACAGTCAACTGGAGGCATTCAGTTGTGGTCGTTGGCATTTCCAGATCGGTTTGGGCAGGTATCAATGTGTGGCAAAAAATTTTGAAACTTTTTTAACCCCTAAAGAACCAAGGCACACAATTCAGACAGAAACTGTCACTTTCTAAGGCAGTGAAAAAAAAATTCCAAAAAAAGAAGTTTTTTTTTTTCAAGATTCAACTGTACAAATTTGAACTAGCCTACTATAAAAAAGTGTGGAAAAAATTTCAGAAACTTTGACCACACGGATTAAAAGATTATAACATTCAAAGCAAGATGAAAAAGTTTTTTTTTTGACCTTGCCTGACAGAGACAGGAACCTTTAACTCCTTTTAGAATGAGATTTTTCTCCTTCTAGAATGAGAATTTAGTGTCCTTCCTTACTCTCCAAAAAACGAAAGAACTTGGTTTCCATAAGCTTGATTTAATTTTTTTTTATAAACTTGGTAGATACCCTGTCCGCATGTAAGTGCTGCCAAGTGCTCCCTTGGACCTTGGAGCTCGCCCTTCCAGCTTTGCCCACCAGTCTCACATGGCTGGAGGGCCCTAGCCCCGGTCTTCCCGAACACAATTCTCCACTCTCCTCCGTGTCTGTGGCGATGCTGCCAACCACGGCTTGTCCTTTTTTCCGTATTGCAGGTACCGTACCCCTTTGGTACAGAATTATCCACGCGTGTTTTCAGGTCCTCCGGCGTACAGTGCACTTCCTTGCAACAGTCCGCAATTGTGGATGCTTCAATTCTACAGTCAGGTGCGCGTGAAGGGGAGCGAGCGGGACGATCGACAGCCGCCCACGTTGCGTCGATCGCGATCTGGATGTTCGAGGAAGGAGAAGTTTTGAATATGACTCTCGATTCGTCGATTCGTCCGGTTTACTCCAGCGCGGGTACGTGCCCTTCGAATTGAAGGTGGGTTTCGAAGCGATGGACTCGATCCTAAATGCTGGGGGGCCGGCGTTAGGAGTCGGTACGTGTTGTAATTGCACACGGAATCGCAATGGAACTTAGAATTTGGAAGTTACCCTAATCTCAAATTCGCGTCAACTGTGGTGCCTGCCCAAGACATAGTTGCATTTTATGGCTTGTGCTACACAAGAGGAGTGTGTGGATTCTGAAAGCTGGTTTCGGACTTCGTTCCCGCGAATGGAGGCGAATTCGGTGAAGTGATCAATTCGGAAATTCAGTGACGGGCTCAGTACTATGAAACCAAAAAGTGGGAAGCGCCTCCTGGTGTCTCGATTTGCGACATGAAGAACGGAGGCAATGCGATTTCAAGGCTCTGCGAAGGGTTCGGTCTGAGACGACATTCTTGGGTTCAGAGCCACGCACGACCTGCCTGTGGTCAGAAACATGGCTAAAGGAAGCAGAGCTTTTACCCAAACTTGCTTCTTCTACAAAAAAAAATGTGAATAGCAGTGTGTTCATTTTGAATTTTAGCACATTCAGGAGAGGTTTTGGCAGCTGGATGTAATTTTGAAAATCACATTCGGGACCACTGCGCACAACTACTCTTGGGAACGAATGTGAAACTCACAACGGAAAACATTACTTGTGACACCCGTTATACCGTATAGGAATGTCAGTCATTGAGCTTCGACAGGCAACGCTCCGAGGACAAAGACAATAGGGCTACGAGGGATTTCAAGATTCTCGGGTTTAGAGCCGAGCAGAGGTGGGCTCAAACCGTGAGCATTGACTACCCCTACTGGCAGAATTATTATTGGGTTTTCTGCAGAGAAGCGTGTGCCATTGACGACATCCTCCCGACCGCAGCGGGGATTCCAATGCTCATCTGCGTGAGCGTCGCGATGTCCAACTTCCCAGTTACGGGGACACCAAAGCTCTGCTGATACATATTTACGTCATTCTTGGTGATATTATCGAACGTGACTGTCCGAGCATGTCGTTCCAGCGGGCGGCGCTTGCGTAGGATCAATGTATCCGAATTATTGCAGGAGGTAGCTTTCGACGCTGACCAGTCCAACTCTCGATCACACGTCCCCGAGCTGCGTGCGCACGAATTGAACAACTGGAATCCACTCCACGACCCCGACGCGCCAGAGACATTCTCGACACTCCACGCTTCTCACTTCGGTGGCCATGATCGATCGCGCGCCATGGATCGGAGATGGGATTCAGCGACAAAGATTCCGGACTGGAGGAGGAGAACCAAGAGCAGAGGAGCAGGAAGCCCTAATCACCAGGTCGGCACGGTGATGCCTCACAGCAGGGCAACCCAACATGGCAAGCAAAACAGGATTCACGAGAGAGACGATGGAGAAGAAGCTCCAGAACGACGACGAGGAGCTGGAAGCAGCGTGAAAGAGCTTTGAATGCTTTGATTGTTGTCAAGAGAAGAGAAGAGAGCAGGGAGCGGTAAATATATACACAAAATAGTGAAATTAGGTTACCGTAAGAATTAAGTTGCCTTAAATTAAGAAATTTACTTTACAAGCAATCAAAGTCAACAAATATTTCTAAAAGTATTTTCATTTAGAGCATCCTCAATCCTCCACATGTCAAAATGCCACTACAACAAACAAGATTGCATTCGTTGTTTCTTTTAAGTCTCTTGTCGTTGTAGGTGTCTCAATGCTACCACGGTACCTGGAACCCCAAACGCACGGCTACAGTTCCTTGCTGCTAACGCAACAACAACAAATAGAATGCAAAGGTGCATGAAGTGAGGAGGATCTGGAATCGTCATTATTCTTGGTGTTGTCAAAGAAATGCAGAGAAATGCAAAGGAGTTTGGAGGGCACAACAAATGGCCAATTTTTGACGAGTGGGAGCCTAGAAATGCCGCGGCCTTCAAAGTAACATGAGAGGTGCCGAGTGCATTGGGACAGGGTTTTGTCAAGTTGCGCAGAACTTGCTATTGCAATACATTTGTACTAGACACATTGAAGATGATCTTAGTGCCTACTGCAGTCCAAGATATGACTCAAACTGGGTATTTGGTCAGGTCAAGCAACAATGAGTACCCCATCGCACTAGCAGTAGAACAAATCAAGAAGGTAAAACTATATATCCACACCCACTGCAACTAGCAATATTGCGTGCACATCTATGTGAATCTTGCTCTGCCGAAGTGTAAAAGGCTGCACCTCTCATAGCTTTTGCATCACAAGAAAGGGTTAGCTGTTCCTTCTACTGTGGTTGTGTTTTTAGCTCTTCAAATATAGTAAACGAACTTCGAAGTAGTGTTGAGTATCCTGGAAAAAGTTGTGCCTTTTTCAATTTGGGTTTACACAGGTCGATAGCTATTAAGAGAAAATGTCATTGCCCTTCATTGGACATCTCAGAATGCCTCTCATTTTCTCTTTTCATGTGACATTTTCTCTTATATTCAGCATGCCTGGTGAGCTCACCGGTTATTGGAAGAGTCTGGACAATTCAACATTTGTTTCACGTGTTTTGGGGCTGGAGAGCTAGTTGTGTTCTCAATTGTGGCTACTACGGCATTAGCAAATCTTCTTTGAATTTTTTGAATTTTGCAGGTACAATTGTATGAGAACAGGACTACAAGAGTCTAATATTAAATCTCCTAGAATATATGTAGCAGTGGTTTTCGCAGGTAGTCTTAATTTGAACTTTTGGAGAGAGATGTCATCCAGGGACAGACCATGTTTGGGGAGAACTGGAGAACCCCCCCGTTAGTGCATTGATAGCTGGTGGAATCGGGAAAATATCTGGTTGCACTTTGAAAACACCAGAAAGAGACCAATGAAGAAAAATCTACAAATTGTCTACATGGAGTAAAAAATAGAGAAAAAACTGGACTCGGTACTTAAAAAAACGGTTTAATATGAGAATCGAAGGAAATTAGCTGGAAATTTTGTAAGAAAATACTAACAATACTTGCATTTATAATAAAGAAATCACTACTTTTGCTTAGCAAACCCCATACACCTTCAATCCAAAACTTGGAACTCAACCCTCAACCCTCGATGCTTGTAAAATATAATAACACTTGAATCCCTCTCATAAGAACACAAAAGTAAAAGCAATCTTTACAAAAACACAATAAAATAGATAATTACTTTCACTTAATACAAAAAACTAGATAAAGAAGTGTACAGAGATAAATTGACAAATGATTCAAGTTGGGTTGAGTAAACCTTATATTATACTGGGACAATTGCGTCCAATTATGAAAGAATCGGAACATACTTGTTGGTGCATTTCGATCAACCTCATCATACAGCATTTGACTCGATCCGAGAAGCAAGCCTGCCCTGGTAAGCAGAACTCAAAAAATGACATGACTTCGGAGGACCATCAATGAGAAATGAGTAACTTTGCCCAACAAAAGAACACCAGCTCCTACTAAAACTTACAGTCTCTGAATCACGTGTACATTCAGGTCGTAAACGTCCTCAGTCAAGCGACTCTATGAGATCTTTAAATGACGTTACAAACCAATCCGCACCAGCCACCACACTCGGACGAGCCACTACACCACCATAGCAGATGAAGAGATCTGCACCGCCAGGTCTTCGGGCCTGCTTGTGAAGAGTCTTGTATCAAACATACGGACAAATACAGAACGCAGCGGACCATTTGAGGTGAAACAAAAACTGGAAGGCTGCGACGTGGAAGATGTGAAGACTAGACTCTTTGATATACTCTAAATTAACGGACTACCGGTATGTGGCAAAAGTACGTGGTTCAGGTGGACGAAGGTCAAGGAAAGCACTGCAACTTCAGCTCACTTTATGAGTGGAAAGAGGAAAACCCACCTCAAGATCTGTCGCCCCATCTCCTATCATCACCAAGGTTTGATATCCACGTTCCTGTAAAGATAGAAAATGGAATGACATTCTAAAACTACGCATTGAAAGTTGAAGTTACAAATCCCATAATAAAGTATTCAAGGACATGGCCATGGACATCGACCGACATTATCTTCCTCACATTCAGCACCTCGACAGTAACTCAATTTCGCAAGAAAATCCTGGAGATAGAGGTTGAAGTGCACAGCTAAACATGCAATTCTAAGGATACTCACCATTACTTCAAAGTTCGTTTACTATATTGAAGAGCTAAAAACACAACCACAGTAGAAGGAGCAGCTGACCCTTTTAAATGATGCAGAAGCTATTAGAGGTGCAGCTTTTTACACTTCGGCAGAACAAGATTCACATAGATGTGCATGCGATATTGCTAGTTGCAGTGGGTGTGAATATATAGTTTTACCTTCTTGATTTGTTCTATTGCCAGTGCCTTGCCCCCGCTTCTTGAAGTAGGTTCAGTGACATCGAAGCCGGTGAACTCGCCATCGTCGTCGAAGAGAAGTGTGTTTGCAAACACATTGTCGCTTGGAATATGAAGCTTAGCAGCTACAGGCTATACTCACAAAAAGATGCGGATATACGTCAATAGTAAGTGCCCTTCACAGCACTTAAAATCATATATTAAAGCAGCGTCCTTTCCTGTGAACCGAAACGAATACGAGAGTAAAGGCCTACCGCAATCATCTGACGAAAGCCACCCGACACCAGATAGACATCGGTTCCCCGTGAGTGAAGCTTTGAGACCAACTCCAATATCCCTTTGCTTAGGCTGTAAAGAACAGAAATAATCCTTATTAATATCGTCAGATATTTCGTTCACAAATCAAAAGCCAAAGCATGAGTATCTGTTCCCAATCTCACGATGCTACTAGATGCTAGAAATTCTATCCTTGACAAATTTCCTTCGTTCAGTAAGTGCTATCCATAGAGATTGTTTCCTCACGCCAAAATTCTTTGACCAGGGAAAACGGGGGCCTTGTAAGCATCTAGTCATACGTCGAACTTAAGTCAAAGTATGGGAGGCAACCAGGCACACAGATAATAATGTTGAAGCGACACTGGAGGTCAATAATATGCAACAAGCAACGGTATCAATAAACTTGAACCACTGCCGATCACGGCCGGGCGCATTACCGTGGAGGCCGGATATCAAGAAATTTCGCCAGGGTTCTCACAGAGGGCCGAAACAATGCCAGCCTTGCAGCAAGTGCGTCTTCAAAAGGAACTGCTCCACCCATAGCCCTGCCATACCAGAGAACCATACAAGAGAAGCACAAGATCATTTCAGGACTGTAACTGCAAATCTGCGACAAATCATTTAATAAGGAGCTGCGAAGTATATTGACCTGGGCATAAAGTGAAAGACACTGTTCGTCAGTGAAAACATCAACTATATTCAAAGTTTTATTAGCCTCCCCAGGAAGTATGAGTTGGTTAAGGAATACAAAAAGAGCAATGTTTTGCTGAAATTCAATACTCAAAGCATGTCCATCCCAGTGTTTCTGCCATTTAAATGAAGGACTGGATGCCCCCAACTCCTAAGTGCTGCTTAAGCATATTTATTTCCCAAAGTCAATATTGATCGTGTCATATAATAGCGCCAACATTTAACATCGTCAAATCTTGACGACTTGATGATACCGAAGCAGAATATCGCCAATACTTGAAAAACTCAGATTAGCTCGACACAGTATGGGAAAGACCTTCAGACCTGGCCGTCCACGCAGCAACTGCCTCTCCCGCTCCGCAAAAGGCAGCCAGCTCATCAATTCCTTCGTCCTCACACACCGTACTGTCAACGTCAAAGCACACAGCGTGTGCATTTTGCCAAGATGCAACCACCTCTGCAAAGTCCACCGCAGAATGCACATGATGTTATCCCACAGTCGGTCAATAGACAAAATTCAATACTAGATGCATCGGGTCCCTGAATTTCACATTCTGAAATTAATAATCATATACAACAAACTCGTGAATGACAGAAAATTTCCAAATGCACTTTCCCTCACTTGAAGAAGTGGAGATTGTCTCTCCTATTGTCCGATGAGGTAAAGTCCGGGTGGTTTAGAGTATATCAATGAGTTTCACTAACGAAACGAGAGCCAACCTGTATATGTAATATTCATAAAACTTCCTTTTGGAATCCCAGCGATGTATACAAGGAGCAGAAGGAATCACATGAAACTCGCAAGAAACTTAGCGACAAAACAGATTTCTTCCATGGACTAGATCTAGATTTTTCTGGAGCATTTGCAAAATCGAACATCACTGCTAAAAAGTAGCTAATTAAGAAAAATATAAGAAAAATAATGGCATTAAAAAGAAATAGCTACGATAATACGAGAGCGTCGCACTTCATTAGAGCACGACTGCTAACGTCGTGACCTAACTTAGCCTACAAAAAACAGGACATGTCAACTAGCAGCCGCGGCCGGTCAGATGCAGCCTAAGCGCATATCTCTCTGAAGCAAACGGGAAGTGAGGAGCAACCGAATATCTGGGACAGCTGAAAATAAATCTCGAGAATAAACCAGTACTAAGAAACGAAACACCAACCTGCTGGCAAACTTGTGGACGATGTCCCATTCACTCCAGTACTTGCCTTCATCATACGCGACGATGTAACAACAGATGCAGAGCTCTTAGCAGTAAAAAACGTATAAAGCGCACAACGCGAAAATGGAGATCTTAACTTCACATTTCTCGCCGATCGCACACCAGCATCGCAATTACTTCTCGAAAAAAAATACGCAGACGATACCAGCTGCGAGCGAAGCGTTTCCATGATCTCAATAAACGTCTCCTTGCAAGCTTTTTCCAAATTTAATCTAAAATAATGTTTGCTCCTTCTCGAAACTCTTCAGCAACATTCTAATTTCCACACTCCACGCAATTCTAGGAAATGAAACCCTAGACCTTCACCATTCCGCCGATCCGCTCAGAAAACAGGGCACTCCAAGAGAAGAAGTGCAAAAAGCAACGGCACAGGAAACACTCAATTCAGTTGCAAATCAACCGAGGAAATTTTTTTTGCCAGTCGATTCCGGAGCTGAATCGCAAGCCGATCGAAATGGCCTGCCCTTGTGGATCGTGAAGGAAAGACAGGCGCCAGCGATTGATTCTGCAGCGGAGGCGAAGAGCCAAACCCCGATGACACCAGACGCCCGCAGGCACGGCGGAGCCGCGGAGGGCGGGGCGACCCCGACTCTTCGGTAAGGTACCGCACCAGTGGGTTTTTTTGGCGATTTGTCGCCAGTTTTGCATCACAGTAAGGTAAGAGGCTCAAAAAGCGATCATGTAAGCGCTGATGTGCCTTTTTCATTTATCTCCTGAGATGGAAATATTTTTAGTTTATTTTTCAGTCAAAGAGAAATAGATGAGGAATCTAACACAAGTCATTTCATATCTTTTGAAGCATTATTGAATTAGTTATGAATTTTCAAACACAATCTGGTATAGGTCTCTATTTGTGATCCGCATAGGTCCTTGGAAACCCATCCATGTATAGTTTGAAAAAAAAAGGGCTTGTTCAAAAACTAGCATTGCAACATGTATAAAGCAATAGAAATGGTTTCTAGTGAAAACTATATAATTTATTGCTATGGTTTAGCCAAATTATTATTTTTCTAGAGCAATTTGACACTAGAAAGACAAAATAAACCAAAAAAACCCCTAGCACTCCGTATTTCCTCTCCCATTTCTTCTCTCTTCTTTTTCCTTTTTCCTCCTTGCCTAATTGATTTCTTTGCATCAATTCCAGCTCTCCCTTGTCTTCATTAGAGTAGGGCAGAGGGTTTGGAATTGGAAAAAATTTCTTCAAATTCATTGACAAAAGAACAAATCAACAATTGTAAAATAAAATGAGAATAAAATAATTACACCTTAAAGAAAGATGCAATAGAAAACAATTAACTTTTTTTGCACTAGTTGTTAGCACTAGTTGATGTGCATTTAGAAATTTCTTATCCATGTTGCTAAAAATCTTGCACTATCAATTTTCACATCCAACAAACTCTTAAACTAGTAGTCTTGGAGATAATAATATGTACTTGTTTTGTGGTACTTATCTTCACATCCAATAGACCTCTAGACTAGTCATAGAGCTAGTGATAACATATAGTTGTCAACTCCAAACTCAAGTAGAATTAGTTCACTTGAATTCCATTATCTATAATATTTGAGGTTTTACTATCACTTAAGTACTAGCTCCAAGATTTCATCATCTCTCTCAAAACACTCATCTATATATCTTTATTTTTAGAACTGTTCATTTGCAAATTGTTTTGTCAATTGCAATTTTCTTTGTTAAAATTGATTGATGTAAGATGGCGATTCATGGAGGTGCAGTTGGAGGGGAAATCAAGCACTATCCTGGCCGAACAACTTTCTTTGTGATTTTGGTTTGCATACTTGCAGCTTCTGGTGGTCTCATGTTTGGGTATGACATTGGAATTTCAGGTAAAATCTTAGTATGAATTGCTTCAAATTTTGTATTTCAGTTGTTGTATGCAAATTTTCAAGGTTTTCATTTTCATTTTACACTGATCTATTTGTTGCATACAAATTTTCAATCTATACATCCTTGGTATGAGTTGCTTCAAATTTTATATTCCAATTGTTGTTTGCAAATTTTCAAGGTTTTCACTTTTATTTTATAATCTATTTTGTTGGATATAAACTTCTATATAAACATCCACTAGTTGTAATTTTATCCTTACTAATTTTTTAGATTGTTCTTATAGGTGGAGTGACATCTATGGATGAGTTCCTATTGAAGTTCTTCCCATATGTTCTTGAGAAGAAACATGAGCATGCAAGTACTGACAATGCTTATTGCAAATACAATGACCAAAAGTTGCAAGCATTTACTTCTTCTCTCTACATTACAGCACTTATTTCTACCTTTTTTAGCTCATACACAACTCAAAATTATGGTCGAAAAGCCACCATGCTCATTGCTGGTGTTTCTTTTTGTATTGGAGTTGTCTTCACTGCTGCTGCACAAAAACTTATAATGCTCATCATTGGTCGTATTTTTCTTGGATGGGGAGTGGGGTTCGCAAATCAAGCTGTGCCACTATATCTTTCTGAGATGGCACCTTCCAAATGGCGTGGTGCATTAAATATTTTGTTTCAATTGGCCGTGACTATTGGTATTTTGTTTGCAAATGTGGTTAATTTTGGAACGGAAAAGATGCATTCAGGTGGATGGCGGGTCTCTCTTGCAATTGCTAGCATCCCTGCAAGTTTGATTACAATTGAAGGAATCATATTACCTGACACGCCCAATTCTTTAGTGCAACGTGGAAAGCACAATGATGGAAGAAAAGTTTTAGAGAGAATCCGTGGTATTGAAAATGTAGACCAAGAGTTTGAAGACATTTTGAAGGCATGCAATGAGGCTGCTGCAAAGAAGAAACCATTTCGCAATGTTCTTCAACGACGTAATCGCCCACAACTCGTCATCTCAATGCTTTTACAATTTTTTCAACAATTCACAGGAATCAATGCGATTATGTTTTATGCTCCAGTATTATTCCAAACACTTGGGTTTGGAAACTCTGCTTCACTATATTCAGCAGTGATAGTAGGAGCTGTAAATGTAGTATCAACAATAGTGGCTGTAATCCTCGTGGACCGTGTTGGACGTCGATGGCTCCTCCTTGAAGCTTGTGTCCAAATGCTCCTTGCTCAGGTATTCAAATTTTGGATATATAAGATTAAAAAACTTTGTTGTATGACTCAGTTACACTTTGATGTTTAAATAGTGAAATGCTTTGTTTTTTTGGAATATAAAATAAATATAGGGCTTCAATTTGGATCTTCAATTTAAGTGTATTTTGGCTTACAATTGTATTTTGAAGTACTTTCATAACTTTCATTAGTTTACTATTTTGATTAATTCATATAGAATGATCACACCAACAATCATATTGAAGTAAACATGCAATTGATAGCCATGTCTATGAAGTTGTATTTATTTTTTGAATTTCTAGGAAATATTTATTCAATATTTCATTCTAACCATTTTATTTTAGTTTTCATCTAAAATCAAACTTGGGAATTCAAAGTATTTTAATCAAAATATCAAAGAAATATACAATACTATCTTCTTATATACAACACTATTTACTTATTTATTTGTGTAAATGCATTGAGTTAGCTAAATATCATTTGATTCTTCAGAAAACATTTTTCTTATAATTACCTATTTCTAACTTTCCAATTAAATTTTCTCTTTAGCCAACATTTAAGGTACAAATAAAAGTTTCAAGTGCTATACATGTTTTCATTTTTCTCAGTCATTATTATTATTAATCCTTCAATTTTTATGTTTGTGCAGACGGCAGTGGGAATTATTTTGGCCAAAGGATTGAAAGAAAACCACATGGCGACCTACTTAGGGTGGATAGCAATAGTTATAATTTGCATCTATGTTTCATCTTTTGCATGGTCATGGGGACCACTTGGGTGGCTCATTTCTAGTGAGATTTATCCATTAGATACACGATCCGCAGGACAAGCCATTACAGTATCTACCAACATGTTCTTCACCTTTGTCATTGCCCAAGTTTTTTTGTCATTGTTGTGTGCATTTAAGTGGGGCATTTTCCTCTTTTTTGCAGCATGGGTGGTGATAATGATGATCTTCACGTATTGGTTTATTCCAGAGACAAAGGGTATTCCCATTGAAGAAATGGAATTTGTATGGATTGAACATTGGTTCTGGAAAAGATTCCTTTCAATCCCAGATACAAAATAGATTTGTATTTTCATAAATAAAGACAAAGGGTGCTTCTAAGTACTCACTTGATTTGTCACAATGGTGAAATAGTTGAATTCTTGATTGATTGTGAATGGCTTTGCAATTGTCAATATATTTATTCACTATTTACAATCTCATATCAAAAAACATTGAAAAAATATTATGCATTTGATAATTTGCAATAAAATATTTAACATTTAATAGAAAATGTTTCATTTTCATTTAATAGAAATATGTTTTATTTTCATTTAATAGAAATATGTTTTATTTTCATTTTCTATTATTTTCTATATGTTGGTTAAGGATTATATATTTATATATTTATTGCATGAGAGACATAATGTATCTTTTTAGAAATAATTAAAGGATTTGAAATTGTATTCCTTCTAAGGGATTTTAATTTTAAAAATGAGTGCCAATAGTTAGATTGTTATGAGCCATATAATTAATGAATTAGATAACTTTCTATAGAAAATAAATAGGTTTTGACATTATTAAAAAAACATACTCAAATCATTAAACTACCAATTCTCAATATAAATTGAATATTATATCCAATTAGATGTTATAGCACATGTACTAAAGAAAAAATTGTTGCAAGTTTGACAATAACTTATATTATGCATCCAAAAATAAGATATTTCCAATCCTATAGAAAATTTTCCATTCAAACACCTTCATTGACACTCAATAAAAACATACAATCTATAGCATTGTTTTCAATTGATAAAATCTCAAAATTGGACCAAATATAGATAGCAACTGATATTGCTACAATAACTATTGTTTGTTTGTTTGTTTTTCCTATAAAGCACTCATTTCCTTAGTCCATATACAAATCATGAAATTAAAGACAATCATTAAGTGAGTATTAGATTTGTCACTAGTAGTGAAAAAATCCAATATAATTTTTGATCAATTATTGACAAAATTATGAAGTAAGATTTAGCCACACTAGCAAATGGACATTAAAAAGTGCATTATAATATATCATAAAGATATTAAAAGATCAAGAAAGTGAGAATACTATATATTGGATTTTAGGATACACATCCATTAGATTTAATTTTAAAGAATGATAACTCATGACCAAAATTGATTGAATCTATTGTAAAAATATAATTGAAGTGGATTTAAATTTTTTTCAACTAAATTAAAGAATATTAAAGTTGTTGGTACATAAATAATAAAATTAGAATAAAAAAAATCCCTACATGACATTTCAAAATGGTCATGATTTAAGACCCTTGGTTCATAAGGAGTAAATTACTCAATGGCTATTGAAGATGAACCTAAGCAATGCTATGTCTATTGTTTTCAACTTTACAATACATACCATCCTAGAGTAAAATCTATATACACAAAATACAAAAGGACCTAAATTACAAAAGCTAGAAGATGAAAATAAGAAGTATCCACTAATCATTACCTCCATGTAGTTAAAGATGTAGCACCAATTGTTGACCTCCTATTGCCTGTAAGTCACATTCATATATACACAATTATCTACAACATTATGAGTATTTTACCAAAATATTTCAAAAAACAACTTGCTAATTTTAATGAATTAAAGTCCTAAATAATTTTACATGTAAATTAATAAATTCAAGATTGCTATTTAAACATTAAATAAAATTGGCAAAAAACACTGATTGTAAATTTAAGTAATCTAATAGGATGTCATGTCAATAATTATATATTAATTTTAAGTATATTATAAATCAATGTTGTAAATATTAAGGATATTTTCACAGTTGTCAACATAGTATTATGTTACTAGAAAAGAAGCTAATTTTACACTAACATTAAATTCCAAGTACATTGAGCTATATAATCTAAATGGTACATATAGGAAAAACTTTGATTAGCCATAATTACTTTTTTATCTAAGCTCAAAATCCAAAAATCTATTGAATTGATGAGTTCTTCAAGTGTAATTCTATTTTAAGCACATATTTTGATTGGAAAAAAATTGAGTGATTGATTGCAATTTTATACAATGTATTTCAAAATACAATAAATTAAGCATATTAATATAGTATATTATTATTTTTGGATATATTATATTCTTTCTTGACACAAGCTTCTAATCTAAAAAATGGTATGTCTAAAAGTTGAATGAAAGAATTTTACACCTAGACTTCCAATTGAAATGAATTTTTATTGTTAAACAAATTTTGTGATTGATATGGGTCTTTTCTATTAGTTTTTTTGTGAATCTAAACAAAAGTAATTTTGTAAACATGTTTTTGTAACTCATTGTGTCATTCTCCGCCATCTTGTTCACCTTCCTATATTGGTTCCAATGAACAATCAAACTTTTGACCTTACAATTACAATCTACAAGTTCAAATAACCTCATTGAATTGTATATTATTTACAAGAGGAATTACAATTGCAATACCTTGAATAACATTACACTAATCTTGCAATAAAAAAATCAAACTATTAGATTGATCTCATAGTCATTTTAAACTAGCCAAGTCATAAAAGGTTAAAGAAAACACTATCAATGTTTCTATACTGGCATTAACTTAACATTGATTCAATATGACAAAAATATGAATCTCAAGCCTATTAATTTAGCATTAAAATAAAAAATCTGCAATTTGAACAAAGACTCTTTTGTAATGAAATTTATTGCTGAATATTCAAAATCTAAACAATGTTGTTCATCTTAGTCAAAATTATAAATTCTTGAGTGTTGAAAATGTGATGTCCACAGTGCTATGAAACATATACATTCAAGGATCAACTAATCAATTTGAGGTTTTATGTGAGAAACTCATTTGAATAGTTGGAAAATTTAAATGGAGATGGTTTCTCATTGGAAGCTTTACAATGGCCACCAATTTTGTGAAACTATGCCATGTATAGATAATGTCCTTATAGCATTGTTTGGTAAGTTCAAAACCTATTGCATACGCAGAACAATCCAGCTAATATTGATGACAAGATGTTAGTTCATGACATACTAGCGTGTTCAACCTCTTGGTTGGAATTTCCCAAAATTGGGGTATTTCGTTTTGGAGGTGGCTTGTCAGAAGTTCCAGCAGCTGCAGCTCCAGCAGTTTTTTGCTTGCGGTGACGCACTTGAATCCAGCCTCCTGTTGATTTACGTTCCCCTTTCACTGGTGAAGCTGTGGAGGTGCTTGAGACTGAAGTAGGAGAAACCTCGCTTTGCAACATACCTCTGCCCCAAGATGAATGCATGAAATTAAAACCAATACATCAAATTTAGGACTGCAAATAATAGGCACAAATAATCCTTCATTCCCTACAAAATCATCTACAAACACTCCCCTCTCCCAAAACGGAAGGCGGAATCTAAGTAGCATGTGAGGTTGCTTAGGACAATCTCAGAATTCTTATATTCGTTAAAATGGCAAAATTTCAAGAAATTTTGGTACTGGTCCAGTCGCCCATCTGGAACCTCAGATTTCTACTAATCCTCAAAGTTGCACTTGAATGTCACAGTTTTGGTACTTTGAGTTGGACCATACATTCGATAAATGGACACATCTTAGAGTGCCAAAAATACGACATTCACGTGCCTAGAACTTGAAAAATTTGAGATTCAACAACTGAGGTTCAACTCAAATGGTGCTTTGAATAGGACCATATCTTTGTTAAACTGAAGCATTTTAGAGTGCCAAAA
Source organism: Thuidium tamariscinum (assembly GCA_947034885.2). Classification (NCBI taxonomy): domain Eukaryota; kingdom Viridiplantae; phylum Streptophyta; class Bryopsida; order Hypnales; family Thuidiaceae; genus Thuidium; species Thuidium tamariscinum. The sequence continues at coordinate 16,120,076 of OX344756.2, forward strand.
ATACGACATTCAAGTGCCTAGAACTTGGAAAATTTGAAGTTCAACAACTGAGGTTCAACTCAAATTGTCCCAATAAATTCCTTCCTTGTACGCACGTTTACGATAGGCGTCAATTGCCTGGAATTCTGCCAATAGTATGAATACAACCATATATACAAATGCAGAATGTATTCATGTATTTGCTCTCAAGTGCAGCGTAGGGTCTTGGATAGACACCCTTATTTCACTAGAACTTGTTCTCTTTCTATAATCATATATAGGTTTGCAATTTGTGTCAAATAGACTCACTTCCGATCAAATTGGGTTTTGGAAGAGCTTGATCTCCATTTCTTGCTTTGGTCCACCTGGCTTGATTCTGAAATGTCCACTTCAGCTGAAATCCCACTATCTGAATACAAGCTGGCAGTGTCCTCCTGACAAGTACCCCTGGATTCAAAAACTAATGATTCATCTCCATAGTCCTCATCCAGGCCCACATTATTCAACAAAAACGAGGTTCTCTTACCCCCAATTCCCCCCAGGTCCTGCACATTTTGACTGGGCACAATAGCACCTCCGATAGTCTCCAGCAGGATGGTTTCAAAACTTCCATTTGCAGGCTCCTGCCTGGTAGTACCGCTGTACAGATTGGAATGCCCGGGCCTGAGGCGTGACCCACTTTGCATGTTGGAACCACCACCACCACCACCTCCACGCACCATTTCAGCGTCACTATTATTATACAGTAGAGCTCCCGCTGCTTCATAACGATCATTTTCGGTCTTCAACTGCTCATAGTCCTGAAAGGAAGACAGAGTATCATGATCTCCAGAAGGCTGAGCTGGGATCATGTTGGAAATATCTTCATCATTTTGATGACCATCATGAAGGGAGGAGGAGCCCACAAGATTGTTCCCCCACATGTTCCCCTTTCGACGACTTTTAAGGAGTTTGAGCTTCTCTGAAAACACGGTGACCGTAGTATCCCTGGCCTCACTCACCTCAAATTGAACTTTGTTTTCTGAGGGAGAATCCAATGGCGAGCATGCTGAAGAGGACTCGAAAAGCTCTGTTGAATCCTCTGGGTCACGACCGGGACTCATAGCAAGAGAAGTGGGAGTCTTCTTTCCTCCTGGATTCTTGCGCATTGATTGACGAGCCTACTCAACAAGAATTTCAGTAGTTAATGAATGAAAGAATTAGTAGAGAAAAGAAGGCAAATAATGGGACTAAGATTTTCAGTAAATTAAACCGATTCTTGAAAGGAATTTCAGTCAATAAAAAAGAAGTCTCTTTACGGTATGAAAATAAAGCTCCACAATTTGTTTGAATTGAGAAGTGTTAACATTTGACATTCTAGAGTACATGTGATTGAGGCATGCCAGAATGATGATATAATAACACCAAACAATAACTATGCTTGGCTATGGGGGTCATTTCAAATTGTATTTCATTTTTCCTGCAACATCGACTTCTATCAGAAATAAGTGAGCACAGATTGATGACCAGTGTAATGGCATGCATAGGACAATTGGACCTACTTGAGATTAAACACACCTCCACATTTGCACTTCCATTTTCTGCTGTCATCTTTCGATTCCTTTGAGGCTGAGTTTCATTCCTTGTATGCCGGCGAGGTTTGGATGAGTTTGTTGGCTTTGACTTTGACTTTGGATCAAAATTATCAGTGTTGTCTACTTTCTCAAGCTGTTCTATTGTAGTATGAAGAACGGCAATCTCAGTATCTTTCTTGGTTACAACATCCTTGAGTTGATTCACCTGAAGCATTTAGATATATGAAGAGTTGCAAGGGTGACATACATGAAGGTCCAAGATTTGAAATGAACTGAATAGTAAATCTAAAAACAGTTGATCCGATAATTTGGTTCAGGAGAGCTTGAACTTATGTATCAGCTGGGGGATTCCAATGCAGACTAACACGTCAGAAATCCAAAAAAAAATCTACTGTGTTATGTTAATATTGAAATTGCAGATGTTATTCTTGAATGATAATTTTTTTAGAATGAGGTATAATGCAGCTAAATATAAATGAAAATAGTAATTGAAAACAATTATCATGAAGTTAACTAAGAATTTGCGAAGTTATTTCCGCATTGATCGTCTGAATGTGAAATTTGTGTTAGGAGCTTGAAATGCATTTAATACAAAAAGAGAAATAATAATTGAAATCCACTAGTCAAGCCTGTGAACCTGATCTTTCAGGGTTTGAATCTCTCCACTTTCCTTGTTACTTCGAGCAGCACCAAGCTCCACAGTTGCCACTCGTTCAGCAAATTTTAGGGTGCTCATTGTCTCTCCAAACGATTCAGCATCAGGACTAATATGTACAAACATCAAGGTCTTCGCTTGGCCCCCTATCCGGATGACAACGTCACAACAAACAACGTTCAACCACAGAGAAGAGTACGAAAATCACATGCTACAATCTCTTCATAGGCTCCATGCGTGGACCTAATTTCATGAAGCAGACAGTTCATTAAGAGCGCTACCTGAAGAACTATGAGTAGGAGATATTGATCATTCATAGAGATGGGGAACGTGGGAAGGGGACGGCACACCACCGTTACTACACGTTGGTATATGGAAAACACGCCAAATTAGAAAAATCAGAAAAAATAAGGCGGCTCACAAAAAACTACGCTAGGCACTCAGTGTGGGATTTTTAACAAATGAACTCCTAATTCAAGCTAGCCCTCAAAAGGAACAGAGTATTTCTCCCCATGAAAAACATTAGTCCTTAAGTCAAATCAAGAGGACTAATGATCTTCACGGAAATTATTCTTTTCAACAGACCCCTAATGGTCGAAAATGAAATGGGAACAAAGAATCATGAGACCATAAATTCGACAAGTAAGGGCAAAACACCCATTCCCGCACCTGTTCCTTGCAGTGGACCATAGATTCACCCAAATATGTCCCTAGAGTGTAGTTAATGTGTTTGCCACATGTGTGATTGTAATTTGCTGGCACAATTGAAGGACACATAAGAAAATCTGGTTGGCTTAGTGCTGATTTTCGCAGGGTTCAGTTTTTGGGGCACCTATAGGACGGTTCCGCAAATCTAGGGAACCAACACTTTGAAAATTTGTAGAAATTACATACTGTGTCCGAAAAATCTAATTTTTTTTTGAATATTCATGATTTTCACTCGCTAATACTACAAAAATATCATTACTAGAAAACTCTGCCTCCAACTATGCTGAATTCCTTATTTGGACGGTTTTGGGTGTTTCCACTGTACCTAAAGAATCCTGGAGGAGCTGGGTGAGTTTGCTGTTCCGGTATGGCACATGACCGTTTTTCTGGGCCAAGGCAGAGATAACATCACCCAGAGCTGACAAAGATTTATTGATGTGCTGAGCTTCTTTCAATCTGTCTCCAGTCACCTCGGATTTGTCCACTCTCTCACTTCCAGCGAGATCAACAAGGTGGAGGGAGCCTCGAAAAATGTTCCCTGAATCCAACTCCGTGCCTTGGACGTGCACTGTCACCACACTGCACGCAGTAAGAGACACTAGATATTCTCAGATTTTTCACAGGTGAGTGAGTATTTTGAATGAAGAACATTCTCTACACTTCAACCTAAACTTGGACGTCAACAACGCTGAACGATTCAAAGTGCATCCAGCAAGGAGAGATAGGAATAACTTGATGTTGTAAGCATCTTCAATTTCAGGAATAATCATATTCACAGAAACATAAATTTCATGTTTCACAGCACCTAAATTGTGACACTCAAGTGCACAGAGATCTAAAGCAAGGACTGGAATAGATCTGAGGTTGCAGAGGGGTGTTTGAAAAAGTGTCGATTTCTTTAAATTTGCTATGTTAAGGAATATGTGCGATACTTGAAGATAATTTCACAGAAAAAAAGGTAACGAAAAAGAGCTCCAGACGCCAATATTAACAAAGATTGACACCTTGACAATCAAAAATGCACAACACTCAACCCTCTGAATTTCCACGAAACCATTGGCTCTCCTGAAAGCAAAAACAGTAACAAAATTTCCGAAACACAATATCTCTAAGCCTATGATACGTTGGAAGGCCTCTGGATCAATGTGACTAGAAGAGAAAACTCCTTTGGGAAATATTCTCCAAAGGATACTGTTTACAAGGTCCTGAAAACTATATTATTTGCTATACCGCACATCGGGAATGTAATTGGCTTCGAGAGAAGGCCCAGCAAAAAGCAAGATACACATCCACCAGAAAATTTATTAGGATTGGCTTTATTCATAACAAAATGGGAGTAAGAAAGCATACCTGTGGGATCTGCTACTCCGGTCGTTCAGACTTGTTGAGCCAACTGCTCTGTTCTTCTGACCTAATCTCATCAATTCTACGACATCATCTGTTGACCTCACGGGCATAATGTTTGCGTCAGGCACATTCAGCCCATTTAATTGCGAGTTATTCCGAATCTCAAGCGTTTTCAATGTCAAGGATAATTATGCATGATCCATCTAAACTCACTTCCACCAAACTCATATACAAGTAATCAAAGCAAACACTCAGAGAACTGCCAAGTAGTGGAAAAGTAGAGAGATTAAATGAGTGTCCTACACAGCTGTCAAAATGCAACATCAACTTCGCACAGATCCTGTGAGAATCTGAGCGCTGGCAGTCCCACGTCCCTGACATTTTGTGTGGGTAAGCCAGTCTATCGAGTGGTTTCACCAAATGAAAGGCAAAATGTGCACAAGTGTGGAAATCTATGTCACAGTTGTCGTTCATTGGTAAGGCCACATGCTTATGGAGTGGTTAGAATTTCCATAAAGAAATTGACACTCAAGACTTGGTTTACATTGGTTTCAACTACATACGGTGGTGTGAGCTCCAATTTACGATCTGTCACTCTGGTGAGTCTTCTCCGTGTAAATTTGTGCAATTTCCAGAGCTCTTTGTGACAATGACACGTTCTAGGATGATATCATGTCAAGGTTTCAAAATTCTGAAAAGCACGGCAGGAATCTTGTAAGAAGGATATTTCTTGTGACTTCCATCAGTAACGAGAAGATCACGAACTTGCTCATTGTATATCTCCAACACCTGCACTCCAATCTCGTACCGAAAAGCATGAACTCTACTCTGAGTTATCTGAAAGAGATCATTGAGAGCTCTGTAATTTACTCCCCAAGTCGTTGGTGTCATGTTGGTGGGACCACTCTGCAATGAAAGAACATGTACCTCAAGGTTTCAGAAAGACAAGAATATTTACCAAGGGCAACACTGAACATAAGCTGGCTAAAAAGCTCTTTCTAGGCACAATTTATATGCATCCAATAAAGTTGCAATGGCGAAGAAGTGAAAGAGATTCAAATCAGTTCAAAGAAGCTTATCATCCCAGTAATGTACAGAAGAGAAAATAGAATTTTCAGTAATGTTAAGCAGTTTCAAGAACGTTTAGAAAGCATCATTGTAATAATCTTCTCAATGATTCACGGGATGTCTCTTTATGTTCATAGTGATCGCAAAGAGGCCTCCTCATGGCAAATTGGATGAATTAAACATAGGGAGACCTCATAAATCATCTTGATGGGAAAGATTATCTTTAAAATATTGTCGAAATGTTCATGAAATTGTTTAATTTTACTCGGACCATGTTAAGACTTCAGTATATAAAACATGCAACCTGGAGTACTTCATGCACGTTACAAATACCAGCCAATTTAAGCATTCTAACTTACCATGGTGAAGGTTTTTCCAGAGCCTGTTTGTCCATACGCAAATATGCACACATTAAATCCATCTAAAACAGATCGAATCAAGGGCTGTGTGTCCAAGAATACCTCATCTGCAAAACCGCCAGAAAATCAAGTAAAAGGACAGAAGGCATTAGGAAAAAATCTATTTGTTCCCTAAAATCCATTTAGTTTTCAAGAAGTTGGCCATCCATGTGTTAGGAGTCATTCATTTAACGAGATTCAAAGTGTGCCAACAAGGCATTTCTTTGCCATGTAGTACATCTCTCATCAGGCAAACCCGTCCATCTCACCAGGGGTTGTAGTAATGTACGATAGTGAAAACAGGCAACTATGGTAAGAGCCTTGAGTGACAAATAACCATGAATTTCTTTCAAATAGAATAAATCTACAATGATGAGAGCAGTTTCAACATGGTTGTCAGAATTTGTACCTTACGAGGAAGGCAATCTCAAGTTCGCATTCAAAAAGCACTATGAGGGCCACTACTTTGGAGTACAGTTTGGGAACAAACTTGCAAATTTTGGAGCAGGAATCACAAGGTCCGACACCCCCTAATGAGATGGACGGTCTAGTTTTGCACATGCCACTTATTTTAGAGTAGAGTCTCAATTACAGCTGCAGAATCAAGAAGACAATACGTTCCAAGTTACCTTGCAATGACTTGGAATGAAAGCATCGGTTAAACGTAAAAGATCGTCTGGATTCTTTGCCTGCTGGCTTACTGGGGTTGGCGAGTACCAATTCTCCATTCTCTCCAATATATTCAACGGTCGTTTGTCTCGTGGGATCCTTCGTGAGGAAGGGTCTCACCCGGCAGTACACGCGAATGTTGCCTGAAAAATTCATGAGAAGGAAATAAAGGGGCTTTCTTTTGTTCAATTTCATTTATTGTTTGACGAACATAAAATTTCACGATACGATCAACCAAATTAGACATTTTCATAAATCCTTGGTCCTTGAGAGAATAATTATGTATCCATACATGACAAATCCACAGCACCTATTCATTGAATCCAATTACACTTTGAGATTACCTTTCAGATCCTGGACTTCATTGTAGAGCTGGCGATTCTCAGCTAACAACTTATGATATCCAGATGCTACAGCTACAAGAGTTTGAAGCTCTTCCTCTGCACCTCCAGAGCGGTTTGTAGGATGTATTTATGTAGATGACGAGAGGACAATTTGCTAATGATACGCCTTAAGCGTTTAAAATTTTACCAAATTTCTTGAGACGGTCCTTCCAATCGAACTGCATCCTCAGAATTTCTTCTTTAGTATCCAGTTGCCACCACCTGAGATCCTGCAATCATATTCGACCAGAGTATCAAAATTGGCGTGAACGACTACGCTTGATAGACATCCTCCCATTTTAATGCGTGGTTAGGATATGATTACAAAGTCTATCTGATTCAAAAAACGCATTAGAAGACATTCCAGAGTCAACTAGCTCCAAAGACTAATAGTTCCCTGTATTCAATAAAGTCTTAGTGCAAGATACCGCAGATATGTTTAATTTGAACGACTTTTCATACAACCAAATGTCTTGAGGATACCTTGAATTCTTTGAGTAGCCTATGGAGGCCTTTTTGCCATTTGTCGTCCTTTTCCCTCATCGATCCCTTCAATCTGCTCGATTGATACTCCGTCTCTTGCAACTTCTTTTTAGATTCCGTAAGCTGCGTCTGCAGCATCGACATTCTCTCTTTACATTCCATCTCCATCTCTTTCTTCGCATTCTCAAGATGGAGTAAACGATTGTCCTCCACATGCTTGATGCTGCGCTTCTCGTTGTCTAAATCCTCTTTCAACCTCTTCTCCTCCATGTTCTTTTTTCCATCATAGGAATAGAAACATTATTTTGTGAGTTAATCTTTCAAATGACAAGAAAAACTGTGCTTGAAATAGCCCCCAACAAGATGGTCCAAGGTTGTCATGAAGAGTGTGACTATTCCTCTCAACCAGTCTTCTTCTCAATGGTGGTAGATTTCACGATAATAGTGTCATTTTTTATTCTCAACGGTGATGTTTTTCATTCAAACTTTGAATAACAAATCCAAACTTAGTAACATGAGTTTTTTTTGAGTTCTAGCTTCTAAAATTAGACGTTTATTACATTTTAAAGATGCACACATACCATTAATATGTCAGATGATCAATGAATGCAACTGCACAGCTTGACACCAGTATTCACATAAATTTGTGATGGAAGAAGTGGATAGAGAAATTACTTTGAACTCTTCTAGTGTGCCAGATCCTAAGGCTTCCAGCACCATGTTCCCAGATACAAGTTTCTCTTCCCGCACCATTATATCCTTCAGAGCAGTTTTCATCTGCAAAATAAACAGCATAGAACGCAGAATTGAGATGTTAAAACAGAAGAGTATCTAACACTTCCTCATAAGTACACATAGAAAAAAAGCAACAATCACACAGGCCAGTGGTATACTTTGGCAATGAAGAATGATGGGTTGATTGCCTTCGTGACTTGATTCCTTTGATTGAGAAGGTGACGCTCGAACTCCTCCATGATCTTCCGCAGCATGAACTCCACAAGCTACAATCGGTACAACATAATTGTTGTCAAGATTACATCTTTCAAGGTTGGGCTATTACCAACTACCGTGTTTGGAATGCAACTCACATGCTCAACAAGAGGTTATATCAAGGAAGAATGAAACTTCCAACAATTTCTTTTTAGTAATACGGAGTACTACTTCTAGACATATTTTGCAAATTTTCTCCATGATTCATTAGGTCTGCCTATGATTACAATGATCATGCAAAGGCTTCCCTATGTATCGTGGGGAGGCCTCTCTATAATCAGCGCGATCACAAAGAGATCTACCCATAAATCACGGGGTAAATTCTCCTGATATTGTTTAGAAGTTCTTGAAGGAGTCTAAGATTACTGAGAACCCATTTTTCTGCACACAATTATCTTCCTGCTCACTCATTCAGGTTTCAACAACCCTTAATAAGCTTAAAATAAAATAGTTCATTCTAAAATTAAAGAGAAAAAATAGAACAAATGCCTTCAATACTACGTTGTCATTTAGATGGTCAGATTGAACATACCATGGGCACCTCTTCTGCCGGTTTGTCACCAATAATTGCACTGATAAGACTCAGGAGCGATTGAGACGGGGCATTATGCTGGACACACAAAGCATAATCGTTTACCATAAGAAACAAGTATATTCAAACCTAAAGAGGCGCATTGACAGCTGAAGGTATCCGCTAAAGACCGTGCAGCGTCTAGCATTGTGAATGAACGACAATCAGATCCACTCAAGTGAAAATGTCAAAGATAAGTCAAGCTTTTACAACGATGGCACTGATCACGTACATCAAATGTCATAGTTACTCCTCCTCCATAACCTTCTGTAGCTGGTAGAGGATCCTGAGTACTACGTTTTGCTTTCACTTGAAGAACCTCACTGAACTTGTGCCGAATGTCTTGCAGCCACGAAGATGTAGATGCTGCAGGGTGACATATTTAACCATTCTGAACTTTGCAGGCTTATTTTATGCCGAATGAATCACGTCAGACCTTGACGCAACTAAAAATTCCCAAACAGTAGTTTCACTTAGCAATCTGTTCTCGCGCAAAAGCCGATAAGCCTAGTTTTAACGCAAATTTGCAGTCAAGGAAGTCTAGCACATAACACATAATTCTAGAGAGAAGCAAGAACGACTGCTGACAGGCGCAATAGGGACATGAAATAACACTCCTCTATCGAGTACATGGAATAAGCTCGTCTAACAGTCAATGTTTCATGCTCTAATCTAAACATCTTGCAACAACAGGCTAGGATTCTAGTCTAGCCCTAGCAGAAATTCATGTATCTTGAGGATGTTAAGCCCGACCCGGAGATACATGAATTTGAAAATATTCGAAAACAAGTAATGAAATCAGATTTCTAAAAGGTCTAACCCGTCTAAAGATATACCAGAAGTGACAGGGCTCGAAGACCGCTCCTCGCGCCTTCCATCTATGCAATCTTGACCAGAGTGGTCCAGGCGCATGACATCATCAAACGATGCTCTGCTCTCCTTATGAAAACTGAGAAAATTGGCTGATTGCTCTGGTGAAGAAGACAATGATGCGCCATCCAGGGACTCTTGATCAGAAGAAAGTAACCATTTTCTTCGCGGATTGGGGTTCTTGGAATGACTCATGTATCTCGAGGATGTTACACACGACCCGGAGTCTGTAGGAGATTTTAACCTCCAGAATCCAAGTGCACCCCCTTGCTTCCAATCATGATACGACTTCAGTGCCAGAATACAGTCAACCACCTTGGCACTTGCCTTTGAAGACATGGGACCCTGCTGTGTATTGCACGGTCATAACACACAATGGTCATACTTTGTGAAGGTGGAAGATTTCAGAGTAACGACATGTACCAAATGCTGAAAACTCTGAAAACTACACGATATAATTTGGACAGTATTTACGAGATATCACAACATGTATTTTTAAATTTAGTGTGGCACTCTTGACCACCTTGGAAACTGTAAAGTAGCTGACAACCTTGTAGGACACAATTGTTGCGGGTCACAATAATTTTTCCCGTGCTGCAATTGAACATCAATAGTACATGGAGTGCTCGGTGTAGTACTATTAAGAGCCTACAGCTTTGAAGATTAGGACTTCCAAGTACTCAGACGGGATTTGAGGTGGCCAACTGAAACCTCGAGCTCTGAGGGCTTGGGCAGAAATAGAGATGAGGTGCAACTGGGGGAATTCCTCAAACTAAATCTTCATTATGCCCGCCAATTTCATGAAATTATTCATTTTAGTGAACATGCGATTGACATTCTAACTGACATACAAACTAGCAGAGAAAGCGTGCAACAGGGATGGAAATCTGGACATGAACACAGACGGCCACTAGCAGCTCCTTCCTATGGCATCAAAAGACTGCAGAGTGTCTTTACATTCTACGTGGATGGGCGATTTAGCTTTGCAGAAGAAACGCCATTTTCATACCTTTTCCAAATCAGAAGCTTCAAATGCAGGCAATCCCATGTCCTCCACCGCCACCAAAAAGTTTCTGACGTTGTCATAATAAAGGTAATTAGGTAAAGCTCCATCAATTTGGTCTGAGTTAATTGGATCTTCAACCTGGTCCATACATAAATAATGCAGTATATCTGAATGAGCTACACAATAAGGACAAAATATTACCCAGACTTGAGAACAAGGAATGTGATTTGGTGAACGGCCTTGACGGAGTCAACAGCACCACTATCGCTCAGAATCACAAAAATTGAACTAGGTAATGTGAAAGTAGAGTCTCTTTATGAGTAGTAACGCATTGAGCCATGGGAGTAGCAAGGAATGTTAGTTTCAGAACAAGGCTCTACTTTCACATTACAGGACAGTCTCAATGGTTGGATCCTTTTCAATCAACCTAAACCAGAAGTCTAAAAACGACACCAAAACTCTAGGATTATGAGATTATAACCACGTCCACCATACCGTACCCAATGTTTGGTTGACACCCCTATAGAAATGGACTCCATTAAGGCTATGGACTACATAAACTTCAAGAGTCACCAAGAGATTTTATTGAATCTTGAACACCCAAATCTATACTCAGTCTTTGGTAAATCAAAGGACTCTCGTTGTGCAGAATTTTTTTGATCAACCTTCTTCTGATCAGCCAATGAGAGAGTGACAAGATTGCCTCAAAACTGGACTAGAAATAGTTACGAAGGAATTGCATGATTCAAGTATTGTTACATTTGGTACTGAGCCAGGTTGAACTTTGCTGATGACTTTACAAAGGATAGAGCCACTTTTCAAGTACACTCTAAAGTCTTCCACTGTAGGATTGGCAGGGAGAGACTGGTTGCCAACCATGGTCTGCAGCCATTGCGCTGCTAGCTGCCTTTTAGATACTGCCCATTTCAAAACCACACAATCAGAACATCAAATCGAAAAATAACGTCAACTGTACAAAAACAATTAATCACTTCCAAAACAAGGAATATGTCAAATTGCTAACAAATTCAATTTTATCCAACACTTCTTATGAGGCAATGTTTATAGCAACGCACAACTGTCCTGCTGATTGTCGCTGTTCAATGTGTGCTTCATGTTTCTGATAGCATCGACCCGTTGTCCTGCAGTGCTTAAAATCGTTCGATTGTCATGAGGGACAAAGGGTTCGACATTCCTCTTCAAAAGTTCAGTTACAAGAAACTTTGCAGATTTGGTCCTTCAGTGCTTTACCATCAGTGTGTCAAAAGACGTACACTAACAAAGATTCAAAGGTTCAAAGATTCAAAGTTTGCGCTAGCAAGGTATTTTTTTCCTGTATAACATCTGTTCCTATGCAAAACCAAGTCTCTCTTAGGGTTGTGAAATAGTGGTGAATACAGGGACCAAGAGAAAACGCAAGATAATCAACATCAAAGCAAAACCTAAAAAGAACATACCTGCTTCCTCGGCTCTTCTTGCTGCCATTCTTGCTTCACTCAACTTCGCTCCCACACCTTCACCTCCGCTTTCCAAGACCATCAGATCAATGATGTATTCTTTCGAACCACAACTATATGGTTGGGGGCCACTTAGCATCTCAGAGTCAGGATAAAGTCCATGCTCAGTAAAGTAGACAGAGCTATTAATGTTTCCCCCACATTGAGACGACAAAAGAGACGGCATTTGGTATTTAAATTCATCGCTGGAGGAGCACGACAGCGAACCATCTTCTTCTGAACCAAGGAATGAACTCGCTGTGGAGTCATGCATGGCTCCTCCCACAACAGAGTGTGACCAATCCTAAATCATATCAACCCAATATTCGACATGGAATTCTTGTCAAAAGCATCACGTTCTTCATGTAGATCTGCCCTCCTCTTGCTTTCCTTTTCAGAATCATCGAATCTTTTCTCGCGTGAAACTGATACTATTTGACAAGGACTTCACTTAAAGATGTTCTCTGCCCTCCTCTCCTTCTTTACAATCATCAAATAAATTCTTGTATCATACATTTTGTGACACAATTTGATAAAGACTTCATGCCAGGCATCTCCGTCTTCAAGTATGTTCTCTGCCCAACATTCCTTCCATATTCACGATCATGAAACCTAAACATAACATGACATTGTTTGACAAGGACTTCATGTCAGAGGCCTTTCCCTCTTCATGCCGATATATTTTTGTCCTCCTCTGTTTTCCCCGCTCACGATCAGCAAACCCATTCCCCCAAAAAACACAATGAGAATACTGCGTAATTGCTAGTGACACCTAGCAATAGACAAGTACTGTGCAGACAAGGTTACTCTCGCAGTTGCAATCCCACGGGAGTCCAGCTCGCACGACAGCTACTACTTTGCATCGTCTGCGTCCTTCGAAACAAGAGTATCAGTTTCTTATATCTTACAGATCTCAAAAAAATGCATATCCTACATAGTCTAAAGATTTCGGAGACTCCAAGAAGAAATTACAGTGGAACAGAACAGAGCAGTGACGAGAAGACCTATTAATGCCAGCAGACATGAGCATTGTAGCGCGATCAATGCATTCTCCGACACTATGAATTGATGAAATCTGAAGTACTCATTACAATTCATACGTAGCATGCAAGATCCACAGCTCTTGAATTGCAACCTTCGGAGACACGAAATGCCAATGGCAGTAGCTAAACAATATTAGCCATCAATAGCTTAAATTGCATCACAAGTCTAAATAGGAATACCAAACCGCAATGATAGATTCTACTGAACGCTAATTTGAAACTCTGCTGTCTGTACTTCCATTGTTTCTAAACGAAAGAGAAGTAGCACTATTCCACGTAGTAAACTCGCCATGATGAATTACAGCAATTCGCAATCATACTGGCTTCAGACAATTCCTCATAAACCTCCTTAATCATCAAAACCCGCTACAATACTGACTAACACGTAAAACATTCCGAATAGTATTCCGTAATGCAACAAACAACCCTACGTCCATGCACTCTGCAATGGCGAACCGGAAGCAGGACATACCTAACGAACTCGATTGATTCAAAAGAAATTCGAAAACGCTGTAAAGGACAGAAAGTGTTGAGGATGTACTTGTGATTGTTATTGTCAATATATCGTCTCCCATTGCTTGACAGAGCAATTCCCATTGCGCTGAATCTCTGTTGTGATGAAAATAGAAAACACCAAAGAAGACGAAGGGTGGAAAGAAATGATTCTGAGTTTCGATGTAACCATGCGCGTGCTTGGAGGCAAGCAACTACGATGGAAGCATGACGATGTTCAACAGATAAAGACGGTTCGGGCGGCTGGCCAACAGAAGTGAACACCCGTCAACGGGCGCGGGTATCAATCGAGACACATCGTCGTTCGTCGTCGTCGTCGTCGTCACCCTGAATTCCTCATCGTCGTCATAAACTCTGTTTTCGAACTAAGCTTAATTTTGCTCTTGCATTTCGATAGGGCTGCGGCAGTGAGTGGGAATCGGTTCCCCTTATTTGCCTTTTTCCTCTGCAGCTTCTGCTCTACATGACCAAGTCTTGCGAAACTGGCTGATCATTCCGGAGATATTATTTTGCATTCCGGAAGGGATTTATCAAGCATTTTCAAGGTGAGAGGGTTTTGCATTTGAAGCATTTTTGCATTTGTTATGGTTTTGATTTCTCCAGCTTCTTGGGAATTAAGGTTACTGCTCCGAATTTTGTTGTGATTTCTCTCGCCACTTATTGCGAAACCCTAATTCTGTTGTGCGTCAATCTGGGGTTGTTCTCGTATTTCCTGCTATACGACAGCTTGAATTTTTATCATAGTGAAGCCTGGTTTCAACTCCTTCTGCTACGGAAATATCTGAATTTGTATGCGAATTTTGGAGAGTTGCAGGTGCTTATTGATTTTTTTAGCTCGCAATGGCGATCTTGACCAAGATGGCGTCCGCACGGCGCTTGCTGCGGGTCCCCGCGTCTTCCACAGCTGCGGTCTCGTTGCAATTCGTTCGCTCATTGACGGGCGGAGTTGGATTCCGGGAAGAGCGTGACACCTTTGGTCCCATTCAAGTCCCGGAGGATCGGTAAGTCTGTGATTTCAGGGATCCATCGTTGTTTTTCTAGTTTTTATTTTTGGGTTGATTTAGTATGGGTCTTTGAATTGCCATTGTTGGTGGTGGAGGATCGCTCTTTCAGCTCCTCTGTCTTGTGATGCATTCTACCTTGTTTATCACTCGATTGGCGATTCTTTGAAACGTGTTGCTGTGTCCAGTTTCATCAAGCCGATTACTGTTTGCAATTCGCAACTCGCTGAAAATCATATTCGTATTTTGATTCTTCTTCCTAACCTCGGATTTCATTTCTGGAGCTTAGGGCTACTGTAGATTGAACCAACAACAAAAATTCCTCGCCTTGATTGGTGCAAATTTCGAATTTTATTTCATATACCTGTTTTTGTTCAATGTTGACTTTACACTAGTTCAAGGTAGAAGAATGAGCATGAAGAGGTTGGATTTTTTCATGACTTCGATTTGGCAATCTAAAAATATTTGAGATAACAAGGTTTTAAGCTCCCGTTTGAGGTCGATTGGACACTTGTGAACTCAACTTTGTCATAAGTTATTTAGAGCTAATTATCTGATTCCTAGTTTCACATGATGTTGGTTCGAATTTGAGCCTGTTGCCTGTAGCTGTGCAATCTAATGTGACCCTTAGTTTACTACGCACTACGGAAATAGTTAGCTGTCTTCTTTGCACATTCTCTTTCACGCTCCTTCCCAGATTGTGAGATCCGTGCTCTTAACTGCTGTGAATGTAATAATTCTTCGAAGAGGACGCTGCACGGATTAAATGTCTGGGAGTCGTTGGTCTGGATTTTGAGACCTCGTTAGGTACTGTATTGAAGTAGCTCAATGCTGAAGCTACGTTGCTAGTTTATTTCATCGCCCCTAGTACGACTCGTATGTGGGTACATAATTGCTAATGGAGAGTGTTTGTCTAATTTTGGGTTACCTTGAACTGTGGTGAGCAGATACTGGGGAGCCCAGACACAGAGATCTGTGCAGAATTTTGAAATTGGGGGTGAGACAGAGCGGATGCCGAAACAACTTGTTGAAGCATTCGGCATCCTCAAGAAGTCTGCTGCCATTGTAATGCTATCCTGTCCTGCCTTCGTTTCCTTATTCCTTTACCTTTCATAGGTAGAGGTTGCTTACTATCACATATTTCGTGCTTGCATCCCTTGAGAATCTTCTCAGTGATATTATTGAGTAATTGAATGTATTTCTCACTCAAGATGCTGGAAGTTGGATGACCTGAGGAGGAATCTTCTTTAATCTTGCACTACCTTATGGTTTTCAGTAATATTAGGACATCTTGGATAGCATCATCAAGAAGATTTTTACGAAGATATATAGGGAAATCTCCAAATTGTCACAGTAACCATAGAGAGGTTTCATGACTCATGGAGAATATTCTCTGTATGATGTTGTCCAAAAGATTCTGAAATAGTCAAATCTTATTGAAATCTTCTTCTTTTTTTCTTTTCTTTTTCAATCATTTACAAGCGCGAGTCGCTTAATAACGCTATAGTTTTATTCGTCTCATACTCACTGCAGATGCATTTTCGTGCTTGTGGCAGGTGAACATGGAGTACGGTTTGGATAAGAAGTTTGGCGACGCAATCGTAAAGGCGGCCTCAGAAGTCGCTCAAGGAAAGCTGACCGGCCACTTTCCACTTGTTGTTTGGCAAACTGGCAGCGGCACTCAAACGAACATGAATGCGAATGAGGTACTTCAACTCGTGCTCAAACTGGCTAGTGTGACTAACAGTGATTCTCGACATACCATGTATAGGCATCCGAACAATAGCTAGCGTTTTTCTTATAGTCATGGTTTCAGCTCTCATATATTTTGTTCAGGTGATCGCAAATCGTGCTGGGGAGATTATTGGCATTCCTATCGGGAGCAAGGGTGTCCATCCTAATGACCATGTCAACATGAGTCAGTCTTCAAATGATACCTTTCCCACGGTTGGTAGATTTATCCTATTTTTCCTGTTTTGTAACGTGGTTTTTGTGGATGTTCAACTTCTGCTTTTATCAGGCTGTCTCTGCTAGTTTGGTAGGCAACAGAACTTGAATAATGACTTCTTTCATTTCGTCGACATTTGTTTTATATGTGAAGCGTATTTCCTCCCCTCCTTTGCTGTTTACTTGAGTAAGTGTTCTGCTATAGAGGAATGTTTTGTCTCAAGAGATTTCAAAAGTTCTCAATGCGTGTAATTGCTTATTAATAACTCTTGTTTGGGGGATTTACTGGACTATGTGTAGGCGATGCATATTGCAGCGGCTGTTGAGGCCAACACTAAGCTTATTCCTCATTTGCATGGTTTGCATGAAGCATTGATCCAAAAGGTAACTACCTAAGACTTTCCAGGTTAGAGAATAGTTACTTCTCTGTATTCTTACGCCATAATATACACTGCAATATCAATTTTAAAGTACGTCCGGCAAAATAGTAACCTCCTGGACGATTTGTGACGTGCTTTTTGGAGACCGAATTTTTCGACTCATATTTATGGTTAGCTTTGACAGTTTGTTGCTTCGCGTGTTTCAGCAAAATGAGTTCAAAGACATCGTAAAGATTGGTCGCACGCACACTCAAGATGCAGTCCCAATCACCCTCGGACAAGTTTTTAGTGCTTATTGCACACAGGTAAAATCAACCCTGTGCAATATTTCCTTCTGTTTTTATTTTATTGATGCTTTTAGGATATGAAAGTTCAGTGGATTAACTCAGATGAAAAATGCTGATGTAGGTGCGGTATGGAATTCAAAGGATTGAAGATACTCTTCCTCGCCTGTATCAGGTTCGACACCCGTATTCGGTTGCATTTGAATATGACATTGATTTTGTGCAGATATTTCAATAAGATTAGGTCATTATTAGTTCGCTATGCTGAATTTTGATACTTCTCTGTTTTCGGCTTCTTTTTTATTTGGTATTGTTTCGCATCTTTTGATGCTCTCGTAGAAATACTTTTGGTATTGATCTGGAAACTGAGTTGAGATTGGTTGTGACTCTTTCAGCTGGCGCAAGGAGGGACTGCTGTTGGAACGGGTCTCAATACCAAGAAGGGGTATGACATCAGTCATAATTTCCTCCAGCACATTAGAAGCTCGTTTTGCGTTTTAATTTTGAACCAGTAACTGCATTTGTGAGAAAATCACTGTTTTTGCTGCTGACACTGCCAAAAAGTAGGCTTGAGAGACTTTTTAACATTACACAGTGAAGCTGAACTAACTATGGTCTTGTAGGTTTGATAAGAAGATTGCAGCGCAAGTATCAAAAGAGACGGGATTGCCATTTACAACGGCACCTAACAAGTTTGAGGCATTGGTACGTGCACTTCTCTGATGTGTTCATTTCTAGCGTAAGCCTCAGTTTTTTGAAGCAGTGTTGTGTAAAGTGTCAGCTTCATCTTTGGTGATGCTCGTTTTTGCAGGCAGCTCATGACGCTCTTGTAGAATGCAGTGGTGCACTCAACACTGTTGCTGTTTCTCTTATGAAGATTGCCAATGACATTCGTTTGCTGGGAAGGTATGATCTTGCTCAGCTCTGTTGATAGAACTTTTAGGTTTGTGTTCTTCCTATACGATTCAGATGGATGATATGCAGATTCTTTCTTGATATCGGCTCCTGTTCAATGTACGTCTCCTGTTTTCTCTCAAGTGATTGTATGCTCGTAATGTCTAGAGAGAGTACTCGAAGGTATTGGCATGTGCAATAGGCTTGTCCAAAGTGATCGGGTTCAGGATCTGTGTAGTGATATTGGCCAGACTCATGTTGTTACAATTAATCTTTTTGTTAGCTGCATTTTAAGTCGCTCCAGTTTGAGCCTCTCGTCTGGTCTTATTTTAATGTGTTGGCTTCTCTCGTGGATACAGATATTGAGATCAGATATTAACATGAGATTCTTGCTTGTTACTCTGCAGTGGACCTCGATGCGGACTGCACGAGCTTATCCTTCCCGAAAACGAGCCTGGCAGCAGTATTATGCCTGTACTATCCTATGTTTCCGACCTATTGTCCTGTCAATGATACGTCTCTCTTTCTGTTAATGATCGGTTATTTTATCACCTATGTGTTGTGTATATGCTGTCGATCTTTGGTCTTTCACAGTTGGGCAAACTTTCCTTTCTTTTACCGGTAAAGTAATTTGTTTATTCAGTTGGAATTGACAAGAGTTTTTGGAGTTTTTGCAGGGAAAGGTCAACCCCACACAGTGTGAAGCACTGACAATGGTTTGCTGTCAGGTATTTATTTCTCTGCTCCAAGGGAAGAGACTAAGCAATTGTTTCAAAATGTAGAAAGTTCTATTGGCCAATGCAAATGAGACCTGTGAAAAAGCAATAGCAGCATGCTGTGACCCATTATTCCAATGAAAGGATTTCTCATCTTGTTGAGTTGTGACGTGGCTTTTGACATAGATTGTCTCCTTAATGCATTTTTTTTTCGAGAGCAAGCATGGCATTCATTTCAACATAAAAAAGATTTACAAGAAAATTGTACAATTCTATTTGGGATACAGACACTTGCATTCAGTCAATTGTTTGCTATATTAATTGAGAATAACTTTGGTGCCAATGGGTAAATGCGTGCGTCTCGAGGGACGGAGCACTCACGCAATTGATCAAACCTGAAAAATTGACTGCTCTCTTTATGTCTAGTATTCAATCATCTCTTTAGGTATTGTAGCTGTTTTACTTATACTTGGGATTTAATGCAGGTGATGGGTAATCACACAACCGTCACAGTGGCAGGCTCTAATGGACATTTTGAACTGAATGTATACAAGCCAGTCATGATTAACGCTTTGCTTCAGGTATTTATATATGCTGGATTATTCAGATCATTAGTGCAGCAATATTTCCGTACTTGTATTTTCCATAGGCATACCTAACTCTAGTTGTACACACGAGTTGTACTGCTTGAGAAGTGTAGTACTTTCACTGATTCAGCTCTACGTTTCCTTCGGCAGTCAATGATTTTGCTTGGAGACGCAGCAGAGTCCTTCAGAAAGAACTGTGTTGTGGGCATTGAAGCTAATCGTAACCACATTGACGATTTGATGCGAAGGGTATGTCTTTTCCGACTGAGTTTCAACTTTTGGCTCTCTCTTAATCGTTTGTTGTCTTTGAAAGCTATAGCATGAATTTCTTTTGATTTGTAGAATTGTGACTTGTGTTTATTGGAATAGTAGCATTCCAAGGTTTTTGAATAGGCTTCTTGAGTTTTTCAAATCAGTTGGATAATAACATTTGGTAATTTGACATTTCTATTTCGAGTAGCAACACTTGCAATTAGCTGCTTGATATTTTGGCTTTTATGAAACAGGTTGGTCATTCTCAGATGCTGGGCCTTGATATGTTTTCCTTTGTTTGAGATCAATTTTGCCCTGATCAATTTCTTCCGGTTTGTGTAACGTGATATTGCAGTCGCTGATGCTCGTGACTGCGCTGAACCCTGTAAGTAAAAAATTTAGATTTTTTACCTTTTCTTTGCACTATATATGCTCAGTTAATCAATTTTACTCGTCCAGAATACTGTTGCACGATGGTATTCTGAACAGGGTAAATATGGTCTGTATTTGACATCGTTCATATTGTAACTTTTGGCAGAAAATCGGATATGACAAGGCCGCAGCATGCGCCAAGAAAGCTCACAAAGAAGGCACCACTCTTAAGGCAAGCACTTCCCTTTGTGTTCTGCATTACTTCTGCAATTGCGAGAGTAGCTATTATGTAGCTCTTTTCGCGTAGCGATTATCTATATAGTGATATTTGTTTCGAAGAACCGCAAATCTTCCGTACTCAGAAAACCTGTTTTTCACCCACGTATTCCGCATGACAGGACCACTATAATCCGGAGATTAGCTGTGGTCCTACAAATATTCCTGATACATCTATTTTGGATTCTTTTTTTTGCATAGGAATGAGCTTCCAAGTTGAAGTAATATTGCGTACTGTCCAATGTTTATTGAAAGTATATCTTTGTGATACAGGAAGCTGCCATGACTCTCGGCTACCTCACATCGGAGGAATTTGATGAATGGGTTGACCCAAAGAAAATGCTGGGACCATCGTAGGCATACTAGTGCTGCAAATTGCAACGCAGGGGGGTCCCTTCCACTGTAGTTCTTTCTTGAGTGGTCACAGGTATTTTTTTTTTTAAATCTTGCACATGGCAGGGCTCTTTGAAATTGAATCCGAGACTACCGAAAATCATCTGGATTGTGAGGCAATGGACTCCTTTTATATAATTTTGAATCGACTACTTGATCAATTGAAGTACTTGAAACTGAGTTGTATCCTTTTCTAAGCTTGAGCTTAGATGTGTGCCGGTTTTGTTTTTCTGAAGTACTTTTCTGATTGAATCTGTCATTGTACCATAATGATGGCCCTGTGCCGTTGCTACTGTATAATAATAAAATAAAATTAGAAGTAATTTTCTGATTTTTTTTTAATTCAAGAAAACTTTGAAATTTCATAACTTTCACACAGGTCCAAGTGCCACAAAACAAAGCATGTACACTACCAACAATGCAATCTAAGAATGCATAGTTTCAGAGATCTCACTATAACAAACAAAGCAAATATTAACAAACCTATAGCCTCATTTAAGGTATAGAGGTGGGTTGTAGGGAGTAAAAATCATTTTAACTTCTAAAGTGGTGTTGTTGATGTATATGAGATCTACTTTTCAAGTCTTGAATGCAACAATGATGAATGCCAAAGTCTTGCTTCCAAAGTTGAAGCATCTCAGGAATACCATTCAAAGCTTTTAATATGTTCTTAATATATTATTGGTTCTAATTGGATATTAGTCCATGTTATAGAGTATATGTTGAAGGAAGTACCAAGGGTAGCTCTTTCTATTTTCATCTATGTAGTACATTTATTGAATCATGGCATTCTTTATTTTATTGTAAAATTCCTTGTTTATAAGAGGGGTATTGGTATTTCATTAGTAGATAGAGATTCATAAATTTTGTGCATTACGAAATGATAAAGTTTAAAGTAAGATTGTCAATAAAGTTTGAAAGTACTTATTGGCTTTGGATTGAAGGACAAGGCGCATTGCATTGAGAGAAGCTGTAAGGTGAGGAAATTTGAGAAGCAAGCTACTTTTTGAACAAAAAAATAGAAAAGTAAACCAAATTTCTTTGAATTTCAATTTGCATTCCTGAGGGCATGTTTATTTGTGTGGTTTGGTGGTAGTTTTATGCCCCTTGTTTGTAGTGCATTCATTTTCTACCATGATTGTCGTTACTATTAGCTTGGCTATTCTCCACCCCTCTTCCTACTGATCATTTATAATCTTTACGTACAAAAAGAGACTAAACAATAGTCTACTATAGTTTAAAGTTCAAAAGCTATAAAGACACATGAAAAGAGGACATTTATTAAAAGCAATTATATTGAATGTTGATAGGCATATTAACCCCTAAAGGACCAAACTACGTTTTTTGGCAACATAGCGATTTCGGGCAGCTCACTATAAATGGAGTTTTTATTCTTTTTCTTTGAAATTTCACACAATATGCGCCCGAAGAGTAGCTTTAAGGTCCAAGAAGTTTCATAACATTTGGCTTCATAGTCAAAAAGTTATTGTATGATATGTGATTTCCTTTGACCTCTAGGCAGCCTAGGCAAATAAAAAAACTTCTTTAAAAAATAATTTTTTGAAAAAATGAAAAATTGAAATATTTTATTTAGAATTTTGTGAATGCAAGAATCTTTGAATCATTCCATTTGGATTAGTGAGTCAAAAGTTATGAGGAGGTTTAGTTTGAGGTAGTTTGTGGCTAGTTACAAAATTCCTACACTACAAAAAAAGTTTGAAATCCTTTATTTAATTCAATTTTTAATATTTTTGGATAAAAATAACTTCAATAGGTGAAGATTGTTTATTAAAACATTTTAACCATTGGGATCAGAATTTTTCAATTCCATAAATAAATTGTTTACAATTTAGTGTTTTGGCTCATTTTCTACTTCTTTGTACTTTTTATTTTTTTCCTCTATGTTTTACAACTCCAAATGATTTGAAATTTTTTTTTCATATATCCAACTTTCATTTAAGAATGAATCCAAAGAGTAACCACCAATTTGAACTTTTTTTCATACAAATGTAACCTTGTGAAGTGCAGCTGCCCGGATTTCCACAGTGGTAAAAAAGGGATTTTTGTCACTTCAAACACTAATATCTTGCAATCTACACGGCGGAAATTGCTGAAATAGTTGTTTCACATCTTTTTAAACTTGTGCTCTAAAAGATCCAACGGTTACTTTTGTCAAAAAAATATTTTTTTCTTAAAATTTGGTAGTTGTCTAAAAAATGACAGTTTTGAAGCAGTTTTGGTGAAAACAAAGTCAAAAACCTTTAGGGGTTAAGGCCCATCATTCAAAAAATCTACTTCTTAATTCAATCTAAAATGAATGTAATAATGTTGTTGTAGGATTAGTAACATGCAAATCAAAATGTTAGAAGGGAAGATGAAAATGTAAGATAAAATAAATCAACACTAGCATCTTGAAGCCCAATCTATTATTTTTTGGATTGATACCTTCTTCCTAGTAGATTTATTACTAAGTTCTAGATGTTAAATAGTTTTTTATTTATTTTTCTAAAAATAAATATTAATACATTGTTATAAAATATAAAATAATATTTTATTTATTTTCAATTTGGATAGAAATATTTGTTGTTAGCCACATTATAACATTTTGTAGTTGTAGGATTTAAACCATTGGCTCAAAAAATCAAAAACCAATATGCATCAATAACTTGTTAGAACTAGAAAAAAAATTTATACACAAAAAAGAAATTCAAAAAAAATAAATATCCTAAAGATTTGCATCTATTTTTATAGGTATTTTAGATGATCCTAATTCAAAAATTCTAGGTATCAATGGTATTAATAAAAGGTGAGTTCTACCATTGCCGCTTCATCCCTCAAGAATTTAGAGCATCTTCAATGTAAAGATAAAAATGTACACAATATCCAAATTTTGAAGTAGAGATAGATGAACCTCATTTTGTTTCAACAACTTTTGAAAAAGAAAATGCCCTAATATTCTACATTATATAAATATATTTCATACAAGAAGGGGAGTTTTAATTTATTAGTACAAACAACAAGGTTGAAAGGATATGACAATGACAATGACTTTTGCTTTTCTATACCACGTCCTATAGTAGGCTCTTCATATTTTGACAAATTAGATAACTAGGGATGGAAAATGGTAGGGTCAAGAATAAAGAGTGACCAATGATTTTTTTTTAGTCTCCCTACCATCATGCGGTTTGCATGCTTTCTGATAGATGCATTAGAACCCTTATTGGAACTACTCTAAGATTTTTGATTTTGGCCTCTTTTTTATGAGCCAATTCAAGTAGGTTGTCTATGGATTATTTTCTTAAAATTCAAATTGGTTTTTTTAACCAACACATACAATGTTCTTCAATGATTGAAGTAAAATTCAATATGGTCTCATTTGAATTATATTTTTCACACTATGATAAATTAAATTAGCCTTTTATAATCCTTTGTCGTTTGTGGTTTACATTATTAACTAGAAAATAGCCATGTATGAGCTAGTTTGGCTAATAATTGAGTTGTTTTGTAATAGGAGAGCAACAAGAGAACCTAGCACCTCAATAACAAAATGTGATGGTTCATAGTATGGTCATTTACCATTTGTAATTGGCCAAAAATAGGAATTGAAACACTTGGCAATTAATCATTGCAATCTCAATTTTTTTTATAAGACACAAAAATGGTAGTAACATGTATGAGGAAAAGGATTGACCAAGAAGTCATAAATTTTATAAATAATATAACTTTATAGAAACATTAGGATTGCGTTATTTTTTATTATTATTTACAATGTCCCTTAAAAAATGATCCATTTGTTGTATTTTTAAAAACCTAATTTATGAAAGACCTACAATTAGTAGCAAAATATTGTAAAAAGTGACCAAAGAAATTATCAATATTTTAAATATTGAAGATGCATGAAAATATAGGATTCTTGCTATAATTTTTGTAATTTATTTTGTAGATGAAAACTGTAATTGAACAACTACAAAGTTGTAATTATTTTTTATAAGAAGTGTTCATGAAAATATTACACTCATACTTATTATATTTTCTATAATTCATAGTGTGAAGAAAATATCCAGTTAACCTAAATCTCAATTGAAAACAACCCAATTTATAAAAGACAAAATATTAGAATGTAAATGTGAAAGAAATCATCAACCCAAAAGTTGTAAATTTTGTAAATACTAAGGACTCATGATAACTTGCATTCAACTTGTATAATTCTATTCATTATTTACAACATCAATACAAAATAGTTAAATTAATTAACCATTTATTGTAATTTACAAAACCATGGACAATTTGTGAAAGATATAGAATTAGTATGTAAATATATTGAAAAATCACAATATGACTACAAAATTAATTTAAACATTTTTGTATTAATACTTTATTCATAAGAATGAGAAAATGAAAAACTTTTATAATAGTACTAAGCATTTGTGAGTACAAAATTTACCTAGTTTTAATACCTTACAATACTAATATAGGATAAAATTACAATGAGCCATTATAAAACATAGCAAATGTTTTATTTGTGTACTAGACATTAGAGTTGAAATGACGCTAAAATAAGCTTGTAAATTAAAAATTATAATACTTATCAATTACAAGTGTCATTTATAATAGGACAAAGTCAATTCAAAAATGTGCCTCCATGATGCTATGATTATGGTACTATGATGGCATGCCATTCATAATGAGACTCACTAAGTGCTTTAAGTGTTTAACCATCATGTAATGTTTAGTGTACCTTGATGGGGGGGGGCATTATTGATTTGTAGTGGTGCATTGTCCCACTTCAACTCTTCAAGCCAATTATTTATGCTTGCTATTATGTCATTGACATTCATACTTAGAGTTTCTTATCATTACTTGCTAGGAATGTTACCTGTCACCTGTCCTTTGAATGGATAGTGAGGCATGATGCCTCACTACCCACCAAAAGAAATGATTAACTCACCCCCCTCCACCCCCCTTCCAAACAAACAAACAAAATTTAAAATTTAAAATTTTTAAATTTGCATCCCCCCACCTTTTGTAATTCTCAAAAGCCAATGTGATTGATAATCCATATGGGATTTTACCCGTGTCTTTATTCAATATATGTATTCCATATTATATATATATATAAAATATTGTATACATATTCCATATTGTATACATATTCTATACTATATATGTATTCCGTACTATATATATCCAATACCATATACATTTCCTTATCTAATATTTCAATACTATATATGTATTCAGTAATTATTTGTATATGTATTTTGTATCCATATTCGTATCCATATTTGGATGGCTAAGATTAAATCTCACAAGATCAATGGCTTGTAATTTTTTGAGAAATTGATGGTGATTTCGAAGGTCATCATTTTTTTTAAACTATCAATAGCCTATAAATTTTTGGAGAAGGAGAGGCGTGGGGCAAATGCAAACCAAGGTGGGCTGCATCTTTTCAGAGGATAGTTTAGCTTCTTTTGAGTGCTTTGTTTTAAAATAAATGCATTGAAGACCTCATTTGAATTTCTAACCATTGGCTTCATTCATTCCAAAGCTAGACTACAAAAAGAAGCATGTGCCCCATTCTAGACCTATTTTTTTAATTTTTTACATGGTTCAAATACTTATAATTCTATAAAATATTGAACCTCTACTACTCATTTTATAATTTAGAATGTGAATAATAAATATGATTGACCATTTTCTATAATATAAACAATCTAATTTATAAAATATTTAGAAATAATAGCAAAATGTCTTGGAGGGGAGCATTGTGTTAAAAAAATAAGGATATAGGTGTGAACAACAACTATTTTATAATTGATAGGGGGGTAATCCTTTTTTTTAACACCCTATTACTATGTAATTTTTGACTTTGGATTATTAGAGGAGGGGCTTGCATTACTTATAATCCTAAATTGATATAAATAAATGATATGGTAATTTAGATTTTTTTATAATACTACTACAATTTTTTTCAAACAATATTTTTCTTTCCACCACTAATGACTATTTACAACTAGAACTTAATAGAAAAGTGTAGTCAATATTACTATTGCATCTTCCATAAAAATTATTAATTACAGTCATTTATTAGGAAGGTGTGATGTTATTCAATGCTATCAACTGAATTTTAGGTTTTTGTCGTTTTTACATTATCAATATGAATAATATAGAGGTTGTTTTTTAGATTTCAACTTTACTTTAACCTACATTGTTTGATTCAATGTATATATCTCCACAATATGTACAATAATATATAGGAATTGTTTTTGCACTATCATGGAAGTATGAATTTATAGTATGAAACACAACGTAAGAAGTATTTGTACACAATCATGGTAGTATGAAATAGTACTGTGAAATGGTAGTATGCAATGGTAGTATGAAATAGAATATTCTCATTGTGTTTACAAACACAATGAGTGAAACAAAATGTACATATCATGTCTAGTTATGAAGACTAGAACAAAACTAAGCTTGTACAGTTAAACTCAAACATGCACTGCTATATGGTAGTGGGCTCTAAAACCGACCCTCTTCTTTAACCCCTAAAAGACTATTGTCCCCTAGGGGGACAACTTGGAGTTCGGGTAGGTTCTGTAGACCTCAATTCTTAATGAATATTTTTGAAACTTTTTCATAAGATAGTAAAACTAATTAATTAGCTTCATAGGAATATAATTTTTATTTCAATTGGTGACCGGGAGCAAAAGTTATACCACAAAAAGCCCAAATTTTCATTCGGCGGGCAAAACTTTTTTTGCAAAAAGTCAAAATTTAATTTTAAAATTTTTTTTTCTAAAATAATATAGTTTTGCCTACATGTAAAGCTTTGATTCATTCTATTTGGACTTATAATTAGAAAGTTATAGACGATCTTGTTTTTTGGGCAATCTAAACAATTTCTTGAAAAAATAAATTATAGGATTCATTTTTTAATGCAATTTTCACAATTTTCAAAAAAAATTGTTGGATAAGGTTATATTTACTTTTTAGAACAATCTCACCATTGTGATTATTGTATTTCAATCCCATCTTAGAGTTATTAACCATTTAGTTTACTTTCAACCTTGGACCTACATCTACTTAACAATTTTTTAAAGAATGAAAATCAAGTATTTTTTGTGTGAAATTTTTTTCCTAGACTCTCAACTCAATTTTTTAAGACAAAAAATTACAAATTCAAAGTCTATAGTGCAATTTTCTTTTACAAATGCCAGTCAAAGTCATCTAAAATTACAAACCACAGTTCAAAAAAACTTGCATTTCCAACTTTGAATGCTCATATCTTCCAATTTGTACGGTCAAACTTCATGAAATTTTTACCACCTGATCTCAATCAAGTTAAGTACAAGATCCTATGTTTAGATTCTTAAAAAAATTAAAAAAATTCTTGGGTGAATGCAAAGAAATGGCAGTTTTGAGAGGTTTTTGACAGAAAAAAGGCCTTGGTCCTTTAGGGCCGGTTAAACCATCCTCTAGATGGCTCAAAAATGGACACATGATGAACTATCGATTATATCAGAGAAGAAGAGTTGGTTCTTTCTTCTCCAATGAATGGTTTGTATTTCTATAAAGGTTGGTTTAAAAGCCATGGTAGATCCATTTCTAATTAAGTAGATAGGTTTTCATTAATTTTTAAAAAAATGAGAATTGGCGGCCCAACTATTTTTTTACATATGCTAAGAGATTTAAAATAATAATTCATTCAAGCTTCCATTCAATCTTTAGTAAAGGTCACACTTAGGAACCTTCTCTATTACTTTTTGCAGGCCTAGAAATGCTTTTTTTGGTAAAGCCATATCTTTTTTCAAATCACTTAAGAGAGGGTTTTGCAAGGGCTACAAGTCACAAATAGGTCCCTATGGCAAAATTCTTTGAAAATTCATAATTAATTCTTAAAAGCTCCAAAAAAAATGAAACTATTTGCAATAGATTTCACATCAATTCTTCTTCAAGAGAAAAATAAGGAAAAAAAAAATTTAGGCATTTGAAAACCATCAAAAAGTCCCAATAGCCCTTAAAGTGTTGCTTTTAGAGCCACCTATCTTAACTCATGGGAAAATGAGAAAACAATCGATGTCTTTCTCATGAGAGGGAAATACTGCAAAATCCTACAAATTGATGTGAAGATAGCCTACAATTGGATAATACAATTTTTCTTAATTATTAATCAACAACGTAGAGTTTTTGAACCTGTTGCAAGGTATGATTAAATGATGACTAACCCCTATATGCTTAAGGGGGTCCTTGACCCCAAAACAATGAATATATGGTCATTTCCTTCCTTTAACCCCTAAAGGACTGAGGCATTTTCTAGCTTGAAACCCACTCAAAACTGCCATGTTTGCTACTTCCTCCCAAGAAAACAAAAAAAAAACAATTTTATTAGAATCTAACCGTAGGATCTTGTAAATTACTTGTCTGAGATCATATGGTAAAAATTTCATGAAGTTTGACCGTACCGATTGGAAGATATTAGCATTCAAAGTTGGAAAAAAAAGTTTTTTTGAACTCTGACTTGCAATTTCAGATGACTTTGATTGCCATTTGTTGAATTTTTTTGCACTATGGACCATGAAGTTAAAATTTATTATGTTGAAAATTTGAGTTGGGAATTAGGGAAAAAAATTTCAAAAAACTACTACTTGATTTTCATTCATTAAAAAATTGTTAAATAGAAGTAGGTCCAAGATTGAACAAAACACTAAGTTGTTAATAACTTTAAAATGGAATTGAAAAACCATGATCCCAATGGTGAGATTGTTCTTGCAAACATCCTAAACCCTACCAAAAAAGAAAATTTGAAAAATTTGAAAAATTGCATTAAAAAATGAATTCTGTAAGTTATTTTCTGAAGAAGGTGCTTAGATTGCCTGAAATTCAAGATTGTCCGTAACTTTCTCATTATTAGTCCAAATAAAATGAAACAAAGCTTCAAATGTAGAACAAAACAAAATCTTCAAGAAAAAAAAGAAAAAAGAAAAAAATAATTTTTTTTGTGGTTTTTTTTTTCTGCCCGGCGAACTGCTTTTTGGACATAGAATGGCATAACTTTTGCTTCCAAGCACCAATTGAAATAAAAATTATATTTTTGGAAAGCTAATCTGATTTCCTATCTTCAAAAAAAGTTTCAAAAAATAATATAAAAAATTCAAGTCACACAAGCCTGCCCGAAATTCCAAGTGTCCCCCGAGGGGACTTCAGTCCTTTAGGGGTTAAGCACAAACTTTAAAAACAATATTTTTGAAAGTGTAACTAGTTTATCTTATTGAAATATATGATAGAAACAAATTCTGAAATTTTCAAGGCATTTCATCATACCGATTTTCCAGAATTCATTAGGGAAGTTCCATTTCTCCTCATTTTTGCACAGTCAAACTTCAAGCGACATGTGTTTCAAGGGCTATAGCTTCTTTTTTTAAATTTCAAATGCTGGCATTTTTTGACATATGAGTTCATAATAAACTTTAGAATAAGTAAAAAAAAATTACATCAGTGTGTTAAACCTACTACTTTTTCTAGGCCTTGTAATTGCTTGCACTCTACTTTCTTAGAGCAATTGTATTTGTTTTTCAAGGCAATTACCTTATTGTATCCTTCTCAATTCCAATATTGGAACCTGTCTTCCACCCCCTTCTGTCAACCTCACATCTAGGAAAGGATCCTGACAATATGATTGTCTTCAATAAAAATTAAAATAAAAAGACAGTTATTACCTCCACTTCATCAAGAGCTTGATGAGGTGGTCCCTCCCGAATTCACTTTCCACTTTGTCCAAAGATATTAGCCTCTAAAATTGCCTACCTACTTGTATATAAAACTTTAAGTTTTTGCAGCTATTGATTGTTAATTTGAAAGGTATTTGAACCATATAGAAAGATTTGACACCTACAAGATACTATTCAAAAGGAGCTTGTCCTATGTCCTCACCAATGTCTTTAAATGAATATACCTTGACAAATATACCACTCACAAGGTAACTTCTTTACACTTTTGGCCAAAAAAAAGAATATAAAAGGGGGTATTTCAAGACTATTGTATTTTCTAATGGCACCTATTAATCCATTCCCTATAGTACTTTAAAGACGTTCAATGCCATTTTGTATACCCTATAGTACAAATAATCCATTTATAATTTTTTGCCCCCATGTTTTAAAAATACTTATCATTTGTTTGCACGTATTTTCTTACTCCGATCGCTCACTACTCCCCACCCCACCTTGAGCAAAATGCATGGAAAAAAATTGAACCAAGAAGTTGTAAATATTTTAAATATTAATATAGATTCATGGAAATATTAGACTAAATTTTTTTACTTAAATTTTTTTCTTACAACTAGTTTGAAAAAAATATTATCCATTCTAATTGTTATAGCTAGAAAAAGAAATTAATAAAATGCCTACAATTTGCAGTAAAATTTCATATCAAACAAAATGATCTAAGAAGTTGTAAATAATTATTTTAAGAATTTACAATTATTGCAATGTAAATAAAAAAATTAAATTAACTGTTCACTATAGTTTAATTTTTAGTTTTTTAGAAGTTATAGAATTTGTAGTGAAATGTATGAAACCAAATAATACAACCAATTTTAAATAAATTTTTTTTATAAAAGATTTTTTGGAACATGAAATTCATGCTATTCTTTTTATAATTGAATTTAGAGATTTGATTTGTATTCAATACATTCAATTAATATAGACAATCATGTAAAATTAGGTAGTTCATTAGACGAAAAATAGGGCTACAATTTCTTAGATAATTCAACACGTGAAAAATAAAATCAGCCAATTATTTGCTCCTATTTTCGAACAATTCCTCAAGTGATTTTTAGTTCAAGAACTAATAGATTTGGAATTTTGGATGAAGTATGAAATGGTGTTGGGGCCAAAATTAGAATGATGAAATTAGGTAGTGAATAAAAATACGTTGATTTACCTCAAACCCACACTATGCTTTAAGAAGATTTATTAAACTCTTTTAGATTGCTCTCTAGCAAGTGAATACTGTTTAGGGGCTAATACATGGTTGGAGTTTATTGGATGAGAGTTCATTCAATTGGATGAATAAATTGGAATTTCATCTAAAATCTCGGATGCAAATACCTTCATCACGCATTCACGCCACTCAAGATCCTAGGATACCTGACGGAGCTGTTCTTCCGCGCTCGTGACTTACCCAGGTTTGGAAACGCCCCCTTGATGACGCCCGACCGAATTCCCCAGCGAAGAAGGTCCCGCCTCAAATCCTCACGAGCAAGCGACTCGCCCACTCTCTCACAATTCCATCGACCTTTTACACTCGCAATGCAGATGCCTTGAAGCTCACAATCCTCAACGCAGGTACCGTTCCGAATTCTCTGTGTCGGTGTTGGGAATCTCGCCAGGGTTGGTTTGGTTTGGTTTGGTTTTGAGCATCTGCCGAGGCGCAAGGCTTTCGTGAATTGAGACGATGGATGGAGACGCAGCGCAACACGGGTTTGGTCTTGTGTCGTTTAATTTAGGATTGGCGCAACCTTTTGATGGATGTTCGGTTTGAACGATTTATGAAATGCAGCATTTGTATTTTTGGTTTCTGAATTTCTTAGTTACACTCTTGAATTGGTATGCGATTTAGGTTTTACCGACTATTGCTACAATCTAGTTTCTATTCCGTTACTGTAATTTGGTATAATTTATTTGGGTTTCTTGGTTTTATGATTTCTTGGAACGTAATGTTCTCGTTGTCATTAGGGTTATCTGGTTCAATAGGTGTGTGTGTGGGGGGGAAATGTTTACTAGTAAGGGTTCATGAAATTCAGTATTTGTGTGTGTTTGATTTGCGACTTTCTGGTTTGTTTAGGCAATGCTAGTTACAGTCTTGAATTCGTGTGCAATTTTGGTACTACTGACAATTGCTACATTCTAGTTTCTATTCTGTTATTATCATTTGATTTAGTTTTCTTGTTTTCTCCGTTTATGATTTCTTGGAAAGTAATGTTCTCGTCATTAGGATCACCTGGTATAATTTTTGTGGGATGCTAACTAGTAAGGGTTTATGAAATGCAGTGTTGTATGTATTTTCTGTTCGACTTTGAGGTCTTTGTAGGCAATGCTTAGTTACTCTCCTGAATTCATATGAAATATTTCTAATACGGAAATTTGGTACATTTTATTTTCATATTCTTTATTACTTCCTCCGTCCAGAGTTAAGTGTCCTCTGTTTTGTTTAGAACACTTTATACCAATTTCATTGATCATATTATGAAAAGCATAATTCAGAAGGGTTCCAAGTTTATGTAACCAAAACCAATGAAGAACATTGCATGAGTTCATTGCAACTTCAACTAAAATTTGACACAAGAATGCCTCCATATGACCTACTCAAACTACCTTAGAGATATGAGGTCCAAAATGGACACTTATTTTTGGACGGAGAGAGTATCATTCTCGTACTCTGTAAGGATCATCTCGTATTTTTTGGAGGGGGTCATGATTTTCTTGACAAATAATGTTCTCTCTTCTCATTAGGGTTATGTGGCTCAGACAATGGAAGCAATCGAGTTCATGGATGATTTTTTCTTGAGATCTGGCAGCAAGTATCCGACCTTCATGGAACTGCCATTTGCGAAGCATCAAATCCAATGGGGGCGATCAAAAGGCGAAAAAAATTATGTGCATGGCAAGCTCAACGGGACTCAAGAGTTGTCTTTGGAAATTGACTTGTGGGAATTGGAGCTTCCGCTGGAAGGCAAGCCCAAATTCTTGGTTCATCAAGTGACCGGTTCATGGTGAGCAGTCCATTAATCATCCTTAAACTTTATGCACAGTCGATTAGGGCTCACAACATTTGAAATCGTATCACCATGAATGCAAGCTCCGTGGTTTGATTAATTCCGTTCTACTGTTCCCACTTGCTGATCTTTGAGATAGCTAACCCCTCAGTGCCCAAATGACTACAAGTGATCCGTTCCGTATCTATAAGAGTTGAAACATATTCTGGGCTCATTAAGCTTCAAATTCTCGGCTCATGAATTGGCAAGTAAGGCAACAAAGTATACGAATTGAAAGAACATATATCCTGTGTTTTCGAAAGACAGAAAGTTGCTATACTCCACCAGTAGCTTCTACTGTCGATTTTCTATTTTTATCTTCGCACTCTCGAGCGAATTTTAGTTCAATTCAAGTGATTGTTAATTACTTTTTCTTTTGTTTGCTTCTAGGTTGAAGCTGCGTAGACCACGAGACTTCTACTTGGAGACTATGAAAGTGGTTTTGGTAGCAGCGTACTTCTTGATCTTCGCTAAGCAGAACCCCAATTCGTCTCAAGGTGCCGTCTGGCGATACTTGCGCAAGGAATGTAGGTAAGCCTTTCTATTAGGACAGATCTCATTCCGTTGTGGCATTCATTCATTATTGTTGAGGTTAATGTGTTAATGAGGAGTACGGCCTAAGCTCTTAGGGTTCTTACCGCTTTTACTCCGCAAGGTTTTTTGATGCTAGGAGTTGATTTGTTTACTCTTGTGGTTGCAGGGACTTCAAGGCTAAGCCAAACCATAAAGATCTAGTACAATCTATTCTTCT
The DNA here is from genome assembly GCA_947034885.2 of Thuidium tamariscinum. Lineage (NCBI taxonomy): Eukaryota > Viridiplantae > Streptophyta > Bryopsida > Hypnales > Thuidiaceae > Thuidium > Thuidium tamariscinum. The sequence goes on from OX344756.2 coordinate 16,154,493, forward strand.
GGTTCAATCAATTGTGCGAACTGATCCAATATTGCAGGCATCTCCTGTGAGTACCAAGTTCATACTTGTTCAGTTTGAGAGATTTCGTACCTTATAATTCTTCATGCCGTTGATATCCTGCATAACTTGATTCAGATATGAAATTTTTAGATTTGTCATTTCTGCTTCTGATTTCTCTTTACTCTTTAGATTATTATTTTTTGCTTTGTTAAGTGTATTTATTTATTTATCTATCTTGCCTACATCGACACAAACAGCAGGGTATAGGATCAAGTTGGAACGGTGTGATGGAATTTCTTGAAATGTGGTCCAAGATTAAATGGGAATACTATCAATAATGCCAAGCAATGAAGAAGTTGATTTTCATACACGATTCTCCAATCAACAGCAATGTCACAACTTAAAAGTTTATCACAAAATCTATATCATTGGTTAATTAACAGTGCGTTAGTCAATTTTTGACATTTCACTTACTTTGAGTTCGCGTTGCTGGTTACAGATTGTACCGCAGTTCTTTCCAAACCTTTTTAAGAATATGAGACAACAAATCGTTCAGGTGGGTGGAGAAATCGGTCAGAAGCCTTTGGAGACTCTTTTTGTTATTACCGCAGCGCAGATGCGTTTCTTGGGAAGTGTTCCTGAATACTGAATAACGTGAGGCTCTTTGTTGATGTCAGGGTTCTGACCACTCCAGGAAGCTGCTGCCTGTCAAACGAGAGATTTCACCTGTTCCTGAGGCCCGCACACCTGAAGGACCAAGCAGTGCCAAGAAGGCCGACACCCCCGGTGTTGAAGTGACCCCTCCAGCGGGTGATATTTCCAAAGAAATACCAAGCTTGCAGTCCACACCGAGGATGAGCAGCCCTGCCGAGTTTGCTACAGAGGGTGATATTCCCCTTTTCGTGGAGGAGAAAAACTCAAAGAAGAGAAAAGCAGAACGGCCAGCAGGTTCCATTCCACACAGGAAAGAAAATAAAAGTGATCGAGGCAGTGAGGTTGGAGATGATGACTGGGTTGATGAGCCGGATGTGTGCGCGTTTTGCGACGATGGTGTGGAGGAAGGTGAAATACTGCTTTGGTATGACTCGTTTTCCTCTGGTGGAAGCACTTGCTATTTTAATGTCTTCCCTCAAATTATTGAATTAAGGAGGATACCAAATCTCATGTACTGTACTGTACAACAATGACAATCCGATTTTGTCGCCACTGATTGTAATTCCTGTGAAATTACTAGGTTTCAAACTTTCTCTCTGTGATCATGCAGCTGTGATGGTCCATGCATGCGATCCTTTCATCCGACAATAGATTCCGGGAGGCAAAACAAATGCCGTACACTGGGTTTAGCAAAACCAGTTGCTAGTGTAAGCTCACTCACTCTTAAAACTTCTGTCACTGTTGCGAGCAGGGTATGTAAGTCCTGGAACGTGAGCCCTAAACACCGAGTCTTTAAATAGAAGAAATTTTTTCATCAATTCTTTTTATACACTGGTTGCTCCGATGTGATGTGCCCCGCTACAAAGGATATTTCCACGAGAGAGTTTGAGAGTAGTTCATCAGGTTTTATGCTTCATACACATATTGGCATGCTCTGCACAGACAATTAAGTTGAAGAATGGTCGACCTTTTCGTTTGGATTTGTAATAAAGCCCGCATTAATATATGCGTTGAAACCAAAACTCAATCGTAACCTAATCTGCTTGAGTCCTTGAGTCCCTGAGTCCTTAATCTTTGAGTCTTACCACAAGTTGAGTTTGAATGATGCTTTTGAGGCCACGTAAAGGAATGAGGCCATGAAGTGGAATGGTGATTTAAGGACCAATATGCCTGATTCGGTCAAGTCGTGATACTCAACCCTGACTTGAAGAAACTCAGCTGAATTGTGCCTACGTGCACACAAGTTGAGTTTGAAAATTCAACCGGATATCTCAACGGCGGAGCTGTTCAAAACCTTCCTATGAAGATGTCTTTTAGGTCAAAGTACTGTCTCCACATCTATCTTGATGTAATACTGATCTAAACGGAGCTTTCACTGCAGGATAAGAATTGGATGTGCCCGAATTGTGAAACTGCGCAGCACCAATGCTTTGCATGTGGGAAACTTGGAAATTCTGCGCCGTCATCAGCTCTCCAAGAGGTAACAACTTGCGAACTGTTCCCTTCGTCCTTTCTGCCAAGTCCTGGTTGAAGACCCTCATCCCAGCTTCAGGGTGCTCTATGGAATTGCTGTTAGACCGTGCTGGCTGTCTCGCTTAGGATCCAACCAAAATTTGCAAAAAAGAGGTCTCGTAGGAGTTGATCTCATTGACTTTTGTTTTTTATAAATACATTAGGGACCTTTATACTACTCCTGTCCCTCAAAGCCATTCCAACCAAAGCTAAATTCATGATTGCGTCCTGGTGTAGGTTTTTTTATGTGGGGCTAAGCAGTGTAAGAGATTCTACCATCCTGACTGCTTGGCCGAGCTCCTAGTTCCCGTCACAGCACGACATGATGTGGCATCCAACATCCGGCTGAAGTTGGATACATACATCTGTCCCCTCCACAAGTGTGCAAGCTGCCAAATGGATGAAGACAAGACAGACCCCGGTCTCTGCCTTATCAAATGCAGGCGCTGCCCTACTGCTTGGCATGAGAAGTGCCTGCCAGAGTATGCATCCTCTGTTTCATCATTTGGACCAATATTTGTGCCCATGTCAGCAGCGGTCTTTCAAATTTACACCTAGCAGCTGGAGTGGTTATTACTGATTGTGGTTTGATTCTTTGTGGATTTTTCTCAGGGCATGCCGGAATCAGTTTTGGCCTCTTGAAGGTGGCAAACATGTCATGTATTGTGGGTTAGTGTTTCATAACCTTTTCCTCTTGGCTGGATTTTGTCTACATTCTTTTGGGTTTTTTTTCATCCATAAGAATCACAATTACTGTTCAAGTCTCTGAGTTTCGAGTGTGCATGGGCAGACGACACAGACTTGACCCAAAGTTGCTCACACCCAAGCGGGACCACATCATCTTCCCTGGTCCTCAAAAGGTATGTTGTTCACGTCTCTTGCCCATTTAGATTTTGTTTTAATTTCAGAGTAATAAGTACGCCGTATAAGGTAGAGGTATAAGCAGTTTAACCGATTTGTGAGAATGTGATTTTGGGAAATCAGTGGAGAGGTTTGGAGAGTTCTTTGTGTACAAGAGTCAAATTTTCTGAGATCATGTTTTAATATCTTCGATTAAATACCTTGTGCAATTTCAAAGTGGGAGGCTGTGGACATCTTTATAGTGACTAGAACCTCCATTTCCGTTCAAAGATCAATGTCCATAGATATTTTGCTTACTCAACTTGCCAGCAAGTCCAACCCAGTGTACCAATAGATGCGTTGCTATTGGTAACGGGTCAGAATAGAAGAGGGATCAGATTCCTACGGTTTTAGTGTCGGACATTACGTGCATCTCTCAAGTTCGTGTTTATTATTTCTATCCTACAGGCGGTTAAAGGCAGGGGTCGAAAGTTGGACTTGCGTGTGGTATCAAACCGCAAGCCATCTTCAGGTAGAGGATAATTCTTACATTAGTATGCAATGCTACTTTGGATCAGATTCTCCTTGAGATTTCGGAATGACGACTAATAAGAGGTTTCATGTTGTATTTCTTGGTTGCATCTTTCAGTGAGTCCTGGCACCAGGGATGACAATTTAAGCGCATATCAGAAGTGAGCGTCGAACTCTTGGAAGCATGTCTCAGGGGGCCAATAGTGGAGATTAATGTAAATTTGCATCTTTCACTAGTGTTGTCTTATGAGATGATGCCCAGAGATGGTGCACTTGCTTGACCATCGTCTTGTAGATCCGTGTATGTAGGGTAAGAGAGATCATTTCAGAATCTTGCAAAGCTGTCACTCTTGAAACAGTGAAACAGAAATTGAGGCTTTCTCCACCGACTCGAACGCTGGCAAGTACCTCTATTAGATGCTATTATACTCGCAATACCTTGCTACAGTAGTATGTTTTTGTCTGAAAGGGGAGATCTAGATCAGCGAGTAGTTTTGTTTAGAGAATCTGCTTACTCCCGGAACGGGACATGCAGGAGCAAAGTTCGTTGTACAGAGGAAATATGAATGTATCTGGAATATGATCAAGTGCTGGCGGGACACTCAAAATGTGTTGAGGTGTGAGCAACACTCCTCACCATTAGAACTCTTCTGAGTTTCGTGTATAGTCTTTTGCAACCTCTCCTTGTGAGCCGCCAATTTTGAAACGAGATTTATTTAGGGTAACACTTAAATGCATCCGAGTAAGGGTTTGAGCGCTGTTCGTATTATTGAACTGTGAAGTTTTTTGTTGGGTCTTGTCTGTATTGAATTGTGAAGTTTTTTGTTGGGTCTTGTATGTAGTTGACAGAGGAAAGGGGACTTTGTACGAATAAATTATGAATTTTAATGTGCTAAAAAGTAACTGTATTTTAAATTGACCCTAGGTTGTCGTGTATGGAGGGTGTATATATTTTAGGCAAGAATCTAGATGGGATGATTTTGCATACATGTTAGAATTAGGTGTTGATTAGGTGGTATTACCTTACTTCAATGGATCTAAAGTGAAGTTTGACATGATTGAAGAGGGGTTCTTGCTTTCAAGTTTTGATTTCTTGACATCCCTACATCTTAATATGTAGTTAGAACCAATTACATTCATCTTCATATTCATTTGGAATGAACACCTATGTAATGTCAACTTCTATTTTTGAGTAGAAAATGATCTAGTAGTATACTCAAATTGGTGAATAGGACATCCAGGTGGATTGAAAACCATTTGTGCTAATGAATGACTTCATATATTATAGTATGGAGATGGCACCTTCATAGTGACAATTCTTTTGGTATCATTACTTTTAATTGAATCTCTATTTGAGCAATGCTTTAATACTATGAATACCTCATTTTAGTTTGCTTTAAATAATTTTTTGATTCACCTATAGTATACTTGTAGTCATCTATGACTTCTCTCTTGATTATTTACAAATACTTCACTATATGTTCCTAAAATTTCCACAACTTCTTGCATTTTGCTTCAAAGCATTTGTCAAAGCATAAAAGCTTTCATCATTTTTTCTCAAATGTCCAAAGTGCCACAAAACTTAACATTAAAAAGGACGTTGACAACACTAGCCCAAAAGTTGCCAATGGATGACTTTCAAGATTATTTTAGAAATGAAGAATACACCTAAAAGGACACTAACAATGCTAAAGCCAAAAAGTGGATAGTGGATGCCTTTAAAGATTACTATATAAATAAAGAATGTACATAAAAGGATGTTGAGGATGCTTAGGCCAAAAAGTGGCAAATGGATGACTTTCAATGTTACTCTGAAAAAGAAGAATGCACCTTTTGCTCCAAAAATCAAGTAAAACACATTGGTGATAAGTCTCATCCTTCAAGGATTCAGGCCAAGTTTGAGTGTAGTTACCTTAGTACTACCAAGAAAGAGTGATACAAAGTATGACATTATTGTAGAAAGTGAGCATTGTGTGAACCTTCAATGTGGTCACAAGAAGTTCCATAGGATTAAGGGCTGCTGTCAAATTTGAACTTACAAACTAAAGTTGGTAAACCGAGTGATCACCAGATGATCTGCAAGAAAACTGGAAATTACCTACTCAACATATCAAGTGGTCACTGTATCACTCAAAATTCAAGCCTTGCGATTCTTGCTCTGCGATTTTCAGGTTTGTTACCAAAATCGGCGCCATGGAATTCTTCTCTCTCCAAAGTAATACTTCCAGTACAGTTTTGAAGCCTTCTGCGGCAAGCTCTGTCGCCCCCTACTCAATCCGCTTTTGAACTCCCATCCCCCTTTGTACTTGCTGTCAATTTCTTCAACATGGGCAAAATCCGAGATAACAACTCCGCAATTTTCTCAGTCCTCCTTTCGTGATCATCCAAGTTCTCCCCTTCACTATCCAGGTTTCGTATTGTAGCTGATAAAGAGCTCAACGATGCGTAGCAACGAGTGAGGTTTTTATCTAAGGAAGACCCTCTTAGCCACAATTTATCTGAGGAAAGTGAACAGGCTGCCTCGAGCTGCTGAAGCACTCGTACTAATCTCTGCAAACAATACCCAAAAATCTTTAATATTTATACAATTATTTATCTGAAAAGTGAAATGAGCCAGACCAAAACGATTCAACCAAGAAACATATTCTACACCCAAACAATACTTCGTAATTCGTCCGCATCAACTCCTAACTGCCCGCACTCATATCTAAAGGAGTTGAAATTAATCATTTAGAAAGCTTCAACGAAGGCAACAAATGTGACTATCGAGGAAAGAAATCATGTCCTACGATTTTGAATGATCCAAATATGCTTTAACAACTATAATTGATTATTAGCTTCCAAAGTAGACTTTCTGTTTTTAGCTTGCGGACGTACAGTCTAAAGGATTGCTCTACTTCAGAGCATCCTAAAACATGGCTTACAAAAGCACACTTACCGTGAGTACCACTGTATTGCTTATCAATTCTTCATGGTCGGCAGCAATTTCAGAAGAGTGATTGACCTCACGATTCAGCATATCTTCTGCTTGACTGAGACACTCCGACTTATTCTGTCGATTTCCTGCTCTCAGCAATAGAGGCCATACCAAACCATGTGGCCTAGTCAAAGTATCCTCTTTCAGAAATCTGGAGTCCGATATTGCAAGCCCAAAGGAGGGCACTTCCATCAGATACTGTGAGACGTCCTTTGAGCGAACCTAACACAAAAACGACAACGGTCACAATAACTTATTCCGGTTATAACATTACATATAGAGCAGATGATGGCTTCAGAGATGACGTTGAAACCACCAACCAAACGCCAACGCACAAATTAACTAGAAACATGAATTCAAGTCATTAATTTATTCAATACATCGCTTTAAAGACATGAAGATGAACATTTCCAGTTGCTGCAAAGTAAACATTTCAGGTCCAAAGATGAAATTACGAAGTTTAAGATGAATCAAATAGTGCACTAAGAAAGTCACCAAAATATGCAGTATAAAAGCTACTGACCATTGCAAACAACAGAAACTCCCGTAAAGCTTCCATTTGTGGCTCTGTTCCTGTTTTTAAAAAGAGTTGCAAAGCCGTCCTGAGGATGCCAGTCTGCAAACAGAAATCAAGAAATTATTCCACGACCTGTTATACAACCCCAGGGAAAGCTGACAGAGGTGACAAGCAGAAGAGGCTCACAAGAACAATGCACAGGAAAATGCATAAAGAGGCTGTTCCAAGTATTGGAAAACATCCTCCAAATCACAGAATTTCGAATAGCACAAAAACTGCTTATGAGTGTCTAGCAACCATTTTCTTTTTTTATACCAGCAAGAGAGCTCTCATATTATTATGAACGAGATTCTGCTATTATTTCTAAGTTGAAATAATATTATTTGGTCACAAACAGTCAGCAACTGCAAAAAAGACCACCTTATACCTGCAAGAGAGAAGGGCCAACAGATGCATTTCCTGGCGCATGTTTCAGCCAAAAGCATAAGCTCTGAAACACCATCTCCAATTCCTCAGTTGGCACTGGACAAACGAGACAAGGAGCGCATAAGCACATGTATGTCACAAACAGAATATCCCTTCCAAGATTCTTACCAAAAAAAGCATAATACGCTGTTCTTGACCTCTAATATGAACGAAAACATTTTCACTTACACTACGCACTGTTCAAACATTTTCAATTACTTCAGGGCACATTCTAATGTCCTTTGAGAGAGGAGAAGAGAAAGGAAAAGGATAAGCTTTGCCCAGAGCATAAAATCACGAAACAAACAGGACAAAGTTGCCCCGAGTCATACCTACGGTTGAGGTTCCCACCAGAAGTCTAGTAAGCTGCTTCTCAAGAAACGGCAAATTTGAGGAAACTGTCGGCCATAACGCACGTTCATTGTAGCCAGAACCTTTCAGCTTATAGCTAAGTGTAGCCAAGACCCTTAAGGCCAAGCATTCCCAGTCTCTAGTCATATTCCTAGGAACATGTGAGTCTCCAGAATTGGAAGCCATCCTTATTATCGCTGTAACCAGCCGACCAAACTCTTGTCCCCTGGAGAAAAATAAACATGTTAGAACATAATTCTCAGATATGAGTCACCACGAATGCTACAGAAATCAAATGAACCAAAAAAGACAAAAGACTTACCGTGTTGAGGAGGTCGACCCCTCAGTAACACGATCACACATGACTCCAGCATATAGCCTGGCTAAAGGCATTACGTCCACACTCTTGGAACTCTCCAACTGTCCCAGAACCTTCAGAGCCTGCAATAACGACAAATGATATCCCCACCAAAACATCAACAAATATCTTCAGAGAATAAATACATTAGCAACCTAGGCACTCGATGCTGTATGTATGGTTCGAATCAGCAAACGCAAGAACTTTGTTCATGTAACAACCAAGCTCTCCAGGATTTAACCCCAAGATTTGAGAGTAGATCTTTAAAAGTCACATCGAAAGTATTCGAGTTACCCATACTCATGTATTAGGAGCCCTTCAAATCTTAGCCTCGCCAAAGGCGTATAAAACATATCAAGCTCATTAGATATGCCCTAAAATGCTTAAATCGTAAGTGCCCTAGAGAAAACTTGTCCACATTGCAAGGCAAAAGTTGATTATAGTAATCTTCAAAACATTGATTTCAATCATTCAAAAAAGTAGGGTATGACTTCTTTCTATCGGTACATTTTGTTACCTTCCTTGAAGCTTCCTAAAAGATTTGTTTCAACCTTTTCAGATATAGAATAGTGGACACTTTCGGCCATTCGGGCCACTAGGGTTTAACTTATCAAAAATAGTGTTGATCCAAAATGCAGATAATAAGCACAAAATTTGCTCAATAATAGAGCAAAAGATTGCAGACCTCACATTTATCAATTCCTCAGTAAGTTGTAAGTCGTCCCATACTGTTCCAATGCTGGTTACCTGCACAAAGCACAGATTCTAAATAAAGCTCCAACGCTTGGACAAAATGTGATGCATTGGCAAATGTTGCATACAGTCATGGCAATACAAACACACAAGGAGTAAGATACCTCAAAAGGAGCCGCACTTCCAAGTGCAGTCACTTTCATTACTAGTTCAGGCCACTCAGATACAGAAAGCTCTTGCATCGACACAGTTGCTGGACTCCTGATTGGTTCCACTGCACTGCTCTGCGATTCAATGGGCTCCCACTCCGTATCATCTGCCATACAAACCTCATGTTAATAAACAAGGAAAATCTAAAACAGCCCATCCAAACATGGGGTTCACTTGCAACATCGCAAAGGAAAAATGACAAAATGTCCAACCAAGAGCAAGATGATCGTCCTATCTCACCGTCATCCAGCTCGTCAGCCATTTGTTCATTTCCGACATCCAAGCTGTCACTGTCAGGGACACTTTCTGAGCAACTTTCAACTAAGGGCTGGAGATCATCCAGCTCTGCGTCTTGCAAAGTTTGAAAGGACACCAGAAGCCGGTTCAGAGTTGCCCCATCATCACGGGGAGCAGCGGCGAGTCCTCTAGCTGGTGCTTTGAAAAATACACACCCTGAGACGCGCAAGAGCTATTTGTAACATGTTCTCATGAAGTATTGTCAAAATTCGAAATAGAAAGAAATTAAAAATGACCCAAGAGTCAACCTCTTTCAGTATAAGCATTTCAGGAAGACAGAAAATTTAGGATGCCCCTGTGCGATTTCTTTAAGGCTACATATCACGACGTTTCGAAAACACAAAAACTGTCACAGTTATAGTTCCATGACTATCTTACCACAGAGGGTCACCAAGTGATTGCTTCTGGAGTCCACATCATTCTGAACTGGAGCAGACTTCCTCTGCTCAAAGTGCGTCTCCACAAGGTACCTACGTATAAGGCGGGACATTGATAGTTGTCATAAATCACATAAAGATATACGTCGACAATTTGACATGAACCTAAGATATATTTGGGAAACAAATAAGGATATCACTGAGATGATGTGACAGAAGAAATAAACGAGAAATTGCATAAGCAGAACTTACTGGAGACCCGAAACAAAACGAGAGGTAATGGGAAACTGAAGCCTGCCGTCCCCAGATAAATTTGTTCTGAGCATCCATTTGTATGGTCAGCCATATGATAACCTCAACACATCAAAGCAAGATGGCACACAAGCACAGGATAACCCCAGGATGAGCAGTTCATGACAAGTAAAGGGTTCAGATCTAAGTCCATACAAGAGCTTGAACTGGAATGAACTTCAGAAACAGTGATAAAACAACAGATACCCGCACATGTTGACAGATTCAGAAAATCCAACATGACATCAACATAAACTCCAATGAAACGGCCAAGATCAGTCACTCACTTGTAGGAAGTAGCAAGAGCCGCCAATGCAGCTGTATCGACGACCTGTTCAACCCAACCAACTATCAAAATTTTTATTCCAAATCATTTGACAGTATCCTGTAGAGTATAACAATCTGCAAAACCTGAGAAGAGCTTCCCTTCTGGAAAATAGAAGACCTCAACATAACATTGACTCCCGTTGCCTACTCCATAATATAATTTCAAGAACAACAAGAGCATATGGTGCAATGTCGGGGAAAGACTGGCACAGCAAAAGTCACACTAACAGGGAAATCGTAGCACAGGCTGTTGTAAGCTTGTTCAGCTGGAGAAACCACAGGCGCTGCGGCTCCAGCCGCATTGTAAGGCGGCATCCCAATATAATCAGTCACCTGAACCACCATCGTCATAAACTTCCATCAAACTCCTGTATTACAGCAATATGCGCTACTAGATTCAATAAACTTTGCCGAATTCAACATCACACCTGAAAAAGTTTTCAATTATGACTTCCACTAATAGACTCTTCTATGATGCTATTTGGTTAAACCAAAACCCTGATCAGTACCATCATCTACTTCTGATTCTTAAAATCCATTACCTCGCTCTTCAAACTACAACAATCACGGAATACGCAACATTGTACAGAAGCCAAAACTGAAATTTCAGACAAAAGCTCCAGATCTATAAACTCACAAAAAGTATTCACCTTACGCTTATCCCATACTCGCTATCCAAACGACTGTAAAAACATCGACTGGAACCAATACACCGCATCCAGAAATTTCTCGAATCTACAATCACCACTACAAATGCGAAGAGCAACTCCTCACACAAGAACAGGGGGATCACAGAAACCCTAATTTTGCCCCGAGACTAAATGCAGCCCAAATTCACACCTCAAATATCCTCCTGAATCACCCTACGACAAAATCAAACTAGAAAACATTCTCTGAACAATCATATCGAACGTCCATGCTACTGTTCAATTCACAACGAGGGCGACACAATCAAACACTTCGCAGCAACGTACCACGAGATCAAATTAAACGCATTTTCAAGAACAAAAACAATAAAATTAATACACTAAAACACTATAAATAAAGAAAATATTTCTAGTGTAGAATCATATCGAACCCGCTTTGAAATCGGCAGCCTTGCATTTGATCGACGGAAGAGCTTCGACCGCGGGTGTTGAGGTCGATTATGCGAACCCCAAATATGGATATGGCCAAACTTTGGATGAACGTAACGGAGTTGGATGGATGCAAAATAAGGCGGTCAGTGTAGCGAGACTGAAGGTTTACAGACTTTGGATGAGTGAAGGATGAATAAATTGTGGATGAAAAGAATACAGAGTTTGGGTTTTACCAGGCCTTCCTTCACCTATGGCGCTGTCAAGCTTTGCTTGGATCTGCGAGCTCAGAGTGGCGATGACTCGATACCGGGGGTTTCTACGTAGCAGATTGTGATGCGTTCAGCGTTGAGTGGCTCAATTTTGGGTGGAATTTGTGGTGAGAGAGAGTTGAGGAATAGCTTTTGTCGAAATTTTGGTTGAAATTTGTCTGAGTTAGGGTGGAGGCCTGAAAGGATGTGATTTCGATGTTTGGTGATGCCATTCGTTTCTCTGTGACGACATGAGAAGGAATTAGAACTTGAGCATGAAGTTACATGCAGCATATTCTCAGTGATTATTGAGGGATTCGAGCGCAGGTATTTTGTCACTGTTTTTTGGTTTCTGTGATCTGTTGGAGAATCCGAGTTGGAGTTTTAAGCTGAGACGTGCTCATTTTGAGTACTGGTACTTATCAAACCTGTCATCTCTGGTGTGATTTGGATTCTGATCGGAGATTAGGGTTTGAACCTCTTGAATCTTCCGTCACTGTAGAATTGTTGGTTTCTTAATTTTCGTGTTTCAAGAGCCCTCTCTGATTCCGTGGATACTGAAACGCCCTTTCTTTACACTTTGTGTTTACGCTTCCGTCTGTCAGTGTAGGATTGCTGGTTTCTCGACTTTTCTGATTTTCAAATCCCACTCTGACTGAGTCCACAGATTCTAATAGCCAGTATTTACACTCTATTTTTGTGAAAGTGTTTGCTGATTTGGAGTTTTCTGCATAGGTACTGGTAACGCCAGGGTTGAGGATATAATCGCCAATTTACTGGCGCTATTCTATATCGTCTGTGCCGTTATTCTAGAATAGCTTCTGATGGCAAGCGGTGGCGGTACTACCACAGATGCGGAACCGAAAGGTGGTGGTGCTCCTGAATTGGAGGAGAGTGCGGAGGATGCTGAATTGGAGGAGTCTTTCCATGCACGTGATTCGGGTTTATTCCTGAGGATGCTTCTGGGGCCTATCAATGTCAGGGCAGCACGCAAAGATAGTCGATTCAAAGTGAAAGAGGAGTACAATGCTTACAGGGTAGGTCGCACTTATACTCATCTTCCATAATGTAGAGCATACTTTGTAAGGTAGAGAATTCTCTTTGCGTCACTTTTAAGCATTTCAACCGATATGTAGGATTTTGCTTTCAATGGGAGATCACTTAATGGAAATCAATAGAACTCATCGGAGAGGTCCCTTTGGGTACAGAAGTCAAACCGTCTTGAGATCGATTTTTTCTTCCTGACTGTACGACTTTCTTATACAGTTACTCGAAGCGGGGGTTGAAGACCAGTATTGATTTTTGTGTACTGATACAATATTGTTTGTGCAGGATAGAACAGCAGTTATGTTCCTTGCATTTCCGGTCCTTTTGCTAGTATTGAAGAACAAAGTATGGAATGGATGCTTTCCGGCTTTGCCAGTCCAAGTGTATCAGGTATGCTGGGTCGCCTTTTTCTGAATCGCTGTGGGCGATATCCATATAACAGGTTGTTTATCCTAATCGTATACCTTGGTATTTGACCTAGAATTTGCCTAGATTTACTGGCCTTTTCAGAATTGGATACATGTGTATTGTTAAAGTCATCGTAGTAGCTTGATTCCGCTAAAGCTATCACAATTGAAGCAGATTAGCTTAGACTTACTGTAATTCTAGAACACAATAAAGTTCCTTAATTTACGTGAACAGAATATTTCTCCAGCTTTAACACCAGAAGAGGCCAAACTTCTCAAAGTCCTGATTCTAGGATAGAAAGTCCTGATTCTAGGATAGAAGCTAATAGTGGATTGTATTAACGTCCAAAACATTTCGAAATACAGGACCTGGTTTTTTCATTCTATTCATAAATGTATTTAACCTCCTTGAAACTTCCTAAATGATTATATCAATAGTTGTACGCAGGGAAGTCACCTTTTTTGACCACTTGGCACCTAGAGGTTGAACACAACTGTAGTAGCTGGGGCTTGATCATGATATCTGGAAATGATATAGAAACGTCTTTCTTCTAATACGGCGCTCAACGCTTCGTTTGTGTCTCTCATCTGTATATACAAAGTGACTAAATGGTACTTTTGTGGTGGTTTCAGGCATGGTTATTGTTTTTCTACACCAGTTTAGCCCTGCGGGAGAACATCTTGAGAGTTAACGGCAGTGATATACGACCATGGTACTACAATCATAGCTGCATGATGGTCTTGCTTGCTTTATTTGAGAATGTCACCAAATGACTTTTTTACTAGGGTGGATTAGCGCAATGTTTCTTATTTTTTGCCTTAAGTATGCAATTCTTCATAGTTCTAATGTGTTAGCCTTGGCCTGACAGGTGGGTGTATCATCACTACTGTGCGATGGTAATGGCACTCGTGAGTCTTACATGGGGAATTCAAGGTCATCCTCTTTGCATCCGCAAGCAGGTATATGTCTTGATCTAGTCAAATTTTGTACTTCGTCCCAAACCAAGAAGTTCAGGTAAATGATATCATAATATTTAAGATCCCTTTCGTAAAGTCCTATCTGTTACGCAATTAACGTAACTTGTTAAACGAAAATGTGGATTCTTTTCTTTTGTGGGTGAAATTTGCATCATTGTTTATGGAGCTATTCAGGGAAATTCAACAGGGCTAAGTTTGTCCTAAAGAGAATTCCAGGGGAGGAAATCCAGCAAATTACTGAGTTTCTTCTTTCAGGCCCATTACTTTGAAGATATAGACCGACACACATGAAACCCCCGATCCCATTACTGGTCCACCTTTTCTTAAGACCTGCGTGGTGCCTTCCCTGTTTGTTTAACACTTTTCTTTTGTGATCTGCAGCAAGGAGTGCGACTGTTTCTTGGATGGGCTGTGATGCAAGGTGTGGCTATGTTACTACAGAACCGGTATCAGCGTCAACGCCTCTACACACGAATAGCTCTTGGCAAGGTATGCTTATTCTCCTTTCTTCTTTGCTTATTCATCATTGGTCAAACGTTTGCGGTTTCTGTAGACGACAAACTAATTCCTCAGTTCAGAAGCTTGCTCACCTTTTGGCCATCTTCAAGATCTTAGAAACCTAAGCATATCCACAAAGACCATGGAATGCCCTGTGACTAGACCTTTTTAGGAATCGGTCTATAACCTCACTTCCATATGGATGTGCCTAGGCAACGTGTGCGGTATAGGCTCCAATTTCAGGGATTTTATGCATAGATTACTTGAGATTCCACTCCTTTTTCTGATTGAATGGTTGTTGCACAGGCTGGGAGGATGGATGTTGTATGGGGAGAGACAGCTGGTGTGAAGGGGCAACTCTGGGTTCTGTATCCTCTTCTCTTTATCT
Source organism: Thuidium tamariscinum (assembly GCA_947034885.2). Classification (NCBI taxonomy): domain Eukaryota; kingdom Viridiplantae; phylum Streptophyta; class Bryopsida; order Hypnales; family Thuidiaceae; genus Thuidium; species Thuidium tamariscinum. Next base: position 16,169,538 of record OX344756.2, read on the forward strand.
TACAGGTGCGATTGGTTTCCATTCTTTTGGAATATGCAGACAAATTTGCTGAGCTCTTGCTGTCGAAGAGAAATTTTTGTCGCTTTTTTCACATGATTGTAGCAGACAACCGATACCATTTGAAGTTTTTCAGCTTATCTTTCTTTCCTTCTTGCGGTCTGTCCACGTGTGCAGGGTTTTCAGTTTTTCATTGGAATCCTTTTATTGAAGACTGCCATATTGGAGGATGAATCTGAGTGGCAGGTAAATTGGATCACGCATTTTGGGACTTCGTTTCGTTTATTGAATCTTGCACAATCACTTCCCTCTTTAGGCATAGTGCTCAAATTTACGGTGCCTTGTTATGCTCCGAATGCAATGCGAAGGTTTGACTATTGCATGTGCTCTGTAACAGATGGTAGCTTGTGGGTTTTTGTTGATCCTGATGGCGTGTGGCAACTTCGTCAACACAGTCGCCACTTTAATTGCGAAGGCAAAAGTCAAGTCGAAGATGAAGAAGCAAGGCAAAAACGCTTGAATGCTCTCTTTATGGTATTGTAAATAGCAGGAAGCGGTAGCATTTCCAGTTTGTCTCGAGCTTGCTGTTTAAGTTTTGTTGCGGTGGTGTTTTCGTAGAGTGGTCTTGGATAAAGACAAGTAACTTATAATGTGCTGCTGGTCTCTGGGCCTTTTCCTTCCTCGTGACAACAGCCTAGTTGCTCGTGTAGGGTTTTTTTTATCTCATTTGTAATAACATATTACAATGAATCTAAAACTATACCTCCAAAAATTATACCTTCAATTGTTCGAAAGTCAGTCCTACCTCCTAAATGGGACACATTTTTTCTTTTTTGTGTACACCAACTCTAAGTCGTATGAGCATCGCTCTTACAATAGTTGTACAGTAATTTGGAAGCTATGGTCAGATGCTTTACTGAAGTCTATAATTTGGAAGCAATGTAGAATGTAATAGGAACAAATATCGCAAGTGTGAAAACATTCAGTGTCTCGTACACCTGACGTTGTGGTCAGTTTGGAACATTATCAATTCAATTTGATATTGCCTAAATTTTTTTTGATTGCCAGATGGCAGGTTGTGAAGGATTGAGAGTGTCATAAATCCCATTTTGTTACCTTGAATAATTATTGTTTTGTGGCCTTGGTATTTGAAGCTCACCTTATTATATGATATAGCAACAAATGGTAGTGAGTAGAGTGTTAGGTTCATGCTTGCAAAATAAGTATTATAAATTTTTCCTTCCTCTATTGTCAAATAATCTTATACAATTTATGGTACAATTGGATAGCAAGGCAAAGCAACAAGCGATAGTTTCATTTCTACTTTTTGTATGATGATCTTAGTTTCTCTTACAGAGTCATCTATGTGCATGCAAAGAGATGCTTGTGAAGAACATTTGAAATTTTTAACCCCTAACTACCCCAAGGCACCAGAATCTGGTGTTTGCAAAACTTTAAAGTTAAATAATACCTAACTAAGTTGCTATTTTTAGTAGTTTGTATTTTTGGAAAGTAATTCTAGAAGTTTAGTTTTAGTGCCAAAAATCTGATTTGGAAAATGAATAATAGTGATTTTTCTATACAAGATTTTGTATAAGGGTAACCCTTGTAATCTTGACATTCCATAGTGTTGAGAGCTCTTGAAAATGAGCCTCAAATACACTAGATCTTGGAGAAAAAATCACATTTAAAAATCATTTACAAAAATTGTAGAGTAGATTTCCAGGTGATATAAATTGATTGGAGTTATGCATGTTAGGGCCTTTCACCTCATATTTTTTCGGCCACCAACTTTTTAAATTTAACTTGCAAAAAGAGGATAGAAACACTGTACATCACTTTTGTAGTTTTAACACCTTCATGGTCAAACGTTATAATCTTTCACTCCATAAGTGTTATTGTTGTGTTTTCTTTTCCTATACAATTTCTAACATGTCTAGTTTGAATTTGTACGGTTACAATTCAAAAAAAATTGATACAACTTATCAAAATGTTAACACTTTGTTCAACTTAGAGCAAATTCCAAGAAGTTCAAAACAAGCCTTGGGCATTTAGGGGTTAACTAACCAATGAATAGAGCATAGTGAATGAAAATAGCTAGTGCAAAATTATATAAATAGTGGTAGGGGTTGACTTCTTTTAACCCCTAAAGTCCGAATGTCCCCTCACCTCAAGGGACAAAATGAATTTCGGGAAGGCCCTTCCAATCCCAATATTTCTCAAGATTTTTTGAAACTTTTTATAAAGATAAAAAAACATCTAAGTTTTGTAGGAATATAATTTTTATTTCAATTAGGGCCCAAGAACAAAAGTTAGGGCAAGAAGAAACTTCCTCACCCAAAAAAAAAAATTTAATTTTAAATTTTAAAATATATATATATATATATATATATATATATATATATATATATATATATATATATATATATATATTCTTGTAGATTGTAATCTTATTCACATAGGAAGCTTTAATTCATTCCATTTGGATTGGTTATGTGAAATTTATGGACAATCTTGTTTATCAGCAATTAGAGCATTTTTTTGAAAAAATAACTTATAGAATTCATTTTTTAATGCATTTTTTAGAATTTTCCAAAAAAAATTATTGGATAGGGTTAAATAAGTTTGCTAGAACAATACCACCTTTGGGATTTTAGGATTTCAATACCAACTTAGAGATATTAACGATTTAGTTTTTTGTTCAATCTTGGACGTACTGCTATTTAACAATTTTTCACTTCGTGAAATTTTCACTTGATTATTTCAAACAAGTGAAGTGTAAGATCTTTTGAGTAGATTTTGAAGGGAAAACAAATTGGTTTCTTGGACAAACACAACAAAAATGGTAGTTTTGAGTTGTTTTTGGTAGGAAAATCACTCAAGACTTTAAGGGTTAATGACGCAGACCAAGAAAAGAAAAAAAATTGAATCTAGTTCATTTATCAAAAAACATGTGCTAGTTTTTTTACTTATCTTTAACCATTATTCACACATGGTATTTAAAAACTATTACTTATTAGTGCATTGTCCTTGATGGGAATATTGAAAAACACTATTCTATTCAATCTTTCAATCATACAAATTTGTACTAGATTGACATAGGAATTGTAGAATAAAATTTAGACCATTTGACCTTATAGATTACAAAATTGAAGTTCGAAGAAAAAAATAAGAAAATTTATTGAAGTGGATCAATATAATTAAAGTTCACTTTGTGAAGAAGGTACTATCCAACTTTGAAAACTTAGACAATTGGGGTAGTAGTTACTTGCATGTCAATTTCAAAGATAATGGAAGTGTATATTATACATTGGTAAGAAAATCTTATATTGAGAGATGTTCAAGAAAAGTCAACTACATGAGCAAGGTTTCAAATTTTTTTGGGAGAATTCTTTTTTGGAAGGATTACAATCCCTATGTGCATTACAAATTTCTCCTTCTCTTAATTCCTAACTATTCATCGATCACATATAGATGATCTAAAATTTCAAGTGCATTTCTATATGGGCAATCAAGTTCTTTGACTGTTTAAAATTTTTTGAAGGTTAACTATTGAAAACTTTCATTTTTTGATGAAAAAAGTATATGTTTGGTTATTTAGAGGTCTTCAAAGGCATATGTGTACCATTAGTAGAGAATAAAAGTAGCCAATTTTACTTCATTTTGTGCTTTATACAGAGCTTGCCAGTTTCACTTAATTTGAAATTTAAGATATTGCACTTATCCATTTGCTTTGAAAATGGTCCCTATGAAAAGAGTAAATTGTTTTCATGATTTTCACCATTGAAAATTTCAACATGCAATTGTTAATTTGGAGATATTTGCAATTTCTACTTATTATTTTAAAAAAATGCATTTCAACATGTGCAAGGTGGATTGTATAATGAATTAAATAACTTTCCATGTGAAATTAAGTTTTTTAGAAGTTCATTTTAGTATGCTAGCATTCTTTGTAGTTGTTCATGTCACCTCCAATTCCAAAAAAAATTTATATGCAAATTTGTAAAACATTGTGGAAAAAGGTAATATACTAAATATAAAAATTGTGTATTTATCTTGTTATAACCTCTCAACTCCTATGCAATTTTGCACTCAAAATTGGTTAACATACTAATAAACAAGCTCTTTAAACATCTATACAATTAGACTTGGGGAGAAAAAAAAAATTTTGCTTCATTGAGGATGACTACAAGCCAATGTACTTTTTTCATGGTCAAAACACACTTAGATAGGCTTGGGAATTTAGGGGTTAATCAAGTACAAAAAAATAAATAATCAAATTAAAGAAAAAGTCTCACACATTTACACTAGAATTTGTGCAATTGTTCTAAAACTATTCTTAAATTGTCCTCTTTAGTCCATAGAGTGAAAATTGGAAAAATCATCATTTTCAACCATATAATACTTCTCTATACTACAATGGGGTTGTATAGAAGAAAATTTAGTCCATTCAGCTTCAAAGATTGCAAGATATAAGCCTTCAAAGTTTATTTAAAACTTCACAACTTGCCTCACTACTTGCCTCACTACTTATCCATTTAGAAATTTGTAGCTTTAGTAAGGGTTTCACTTTCATCTCCTCAAAATTGACTTTGTATAAATCTTTATAGACTTCTCAAACCCCATGAGAACATAAACAAAAATAATAGGAATACAAGTGGCATAGAGATGAGAACTCAAGTATGCATGGATATTGATGATTGCAAAAAACACCAATCCTATTTCCCATCACAATTGGAGTGACATTGTTCTTTTCTGCTTTAACTTTTGAATTAAAAGATTTAAGAATATGAAATAATTAGTGGACCTCTCTAACTTGATGGTTTTTACATCCCTTATTTTTCAGAAATTAAGAAAATCATTTTATATTTCATATTCATTTTTGTTGATTTGTCACAAACTGAGGTTTAGGGGATTTTACTACGTTAGGAGTCCCTAAATTTAATGATCTAAAGTTGGAATTTCCATAGTACATTTGCATAGTAGGAAAGCAAATCTCTACCTAAAAAATCTGAAAATACACTATTTTATGTCCTCCACATGCGTATAAACAACACTTCCATTTCAAGCAATTTCTGAACATTAATGATAGTACTAAGATTATTTTTTTGGTGAAATATCATTACCACCAACTCTTCCCAAATGGACAGTTTTTAGATTTAATAAATTTTTTCTTTTTTTTTTACAAATTAAAATGTAAATATGCCCATTTTCATGAGATTTTGCACTTTTCTAATTCTCCTACTTAGAGAATTTTCCCAAACTTTTCCTTCATAGGATACCTTCTTCTTTAAGGTGTATACATTGCATGTATTTTTATATTGTACTCCCAAAGAAAAAAGTGTCCAATTCCAAAACACTACAAAAAATGGACAATGTTTCTTGCAATAACCCATATGGATACAAATTAATATGTCTATATATATGTGTGTATATGTATATATATATAACAAAAAAATATGGCTTCATTTTTTATTTCATTCAGAATTTTGAATGTCCCTAAAAATACATTTGAGGAATTTGGAATTTTTTTAAAAAAATTGACCACCAATAGTTTTGTGATATATTGACATTAATATGTACATAGTCAACTTTAGATTTCTACTAATTTGATTTACAAATTAACCTTGAATTCAAGAAGTTTATCTTCTCTAAAAGAGCAATGGGCAATGAGCAATTTGGGGGACCCAAAAATGTTGTCTAAACTGCAATGTCAATTCATGTCACTATGTCAAATGACTCCATCTTCAAAGTGTAATAAACTATGATTTCATGAGATATGGTTTTAATTACCAATACTTGTAATGTTTTAAGAAAATAAATTTCATCACAAAAAGTTTTCAATGAATTTTTTAGTTGAAAATGTAAGTTTTGTCCAAGTATCTAGAATCCTCTAAAGAAAGCAGTTGGAATCTCAATTAATTTTTTTTTAATATCATTTTTGGATATGTCTTACATTTAGTGGTCTAGTCTATAAAATAATTTATTTATCAATAAAAATTTAATAAATTATGTAGTATGATGCCTACAAATTCCAAAAGTTAGTAGTTTTTCTTACTTCTATTGATAGAATAATTATTTTTAAACTCAATAGAAATACAAATCTTGATCCCATTGAAGTGTAGGAATTTTTCCATTTCAAGATCTTTTTATTTAAACAAATTAGACAAACTTTGGAGGTTCTAAACAAAAAAAAATCTAATTAGTGTGTCCAAAAAGTGATACCCCAAGTCAACAATTCCTCAAAAATGTAATTAGTTTTTTAAGGTAAATTATCCCATTTGAGTTCAAACTTCCATTCTAAACATGTAGGAAAAATCCTATTCTAGGTTGTTTACATTAGAAAATAGAAAACACAAATGAAAGAATTAATTGTTTACCATAGGGAGTTGTTTCCATGAAATGAGAACACGTTTCTAAAACAAGCAGAATCTTTACTTTAACCCCTAAATGCCCTAGGCGATAGGATAAAACACAAAAATATTATAAAATATAAGTTCTATATATAGATTTTTTGAAGTTAGTATCAAAAAAGATAATGTGAAGCATAAAATGTAGAAAGTATGTGTATGGTAAAAATTGTAAAATTATTCTTAGATTCTCTTCAAATGAATTTTGAAGATATAACTTCATAAATTCACCAAAAATACAATTTTTATATTTAGTACATGAAATTTTTTTTGATTGGTCAAAATTGCGGTTCTATTGATTTGTAAAAAAATGCAAAAGATCTAGTAATGAGAGCATCAACACTTTTCCCAAATAGTAAAATTTTCAACTCTAGGCAATTCTAAATACTTTGTGCTACTTCTCTTATAATTTTTTTTATCGTACCAATATTAGTTTTGAATATAAATATTGAAAGACAACCCAATTTTTTCAAAATTAAAAAAAATTTTGAAAAAAGTTCTTTTTCTGTCCAAAAATTCTGCCTGAAGTTAGGCAGTGACCAAAAAAATGATCATTCGAGCACTTCAGGGTTAACCACTAAAGGACTAAGTGTCTATCCAATGTACATTAAAAAATCTCATGTAGGTTCCTACAAAGTCAATTATAATTCAATGTTCACAAATTTTTGATACAAGATCTGAACATGTACCCTTTAGTGGAAGTTTTTGTTTTTTTTCAAATTGTGTGTCTAGATGAACAATTATGTTGCCTTTAATTTTTTGTACAACTAGGCAACTTGAAGACAGCATTTGCAAAACTCCTTCATTGTTTTGAAATTTGGCAAGTACTTAACTTATATGATACAAGATGCAAATGTCAAAAATGATCACCATATATAGTATAAAAATTTCACTCTAGAAAAAGTTCATTTAGGAAGATTTGAGGGCAAGGGAGGGCTATTTTAGGGTTGTTCCCTACTTACTTACAATGTTGTCTTGAAACAACAAATCAATCCACAATGGCTGAATTTTTGAATTTTTGGAAAAAAAATTCTAAAATTCTAAAATGTATTATGAAATATAAGACTGATTTTTTAAATTAAAAAAATCATTTTAAAATTTTGAAATACTACTTTTTGACTTGGCAATGTCCCAACCACATCAAACTACTAATGTAGCGCATTCCCACACTCTGGCAACTCAAGATAACTCACGGTCTTCTAGTACCGTCAAATCTCCCCAAATGAGAATTGTTGGATCTATTCGACAAGTTCAAAAGAAAAAAACTCTTTTAACTTCAAATGTTACAATCTTTCAATCCATATAGTCAAAGTTTTTGAAAGGTTTTGCACACATTTCTACAATAATCTAATTCAAATTTAACAAATGAATTTGAAAGAAAAAAAATCATTTTATTTTCATTTTGTTCTCATTTTTCACAATTTCTACTCGAAATGAGCCTCCTTATATAGGAATTAACTATCAATTTACTCCAAATCAACCTCAAATCAATCAATGCAATCAATTCATTTTGACAATAGAAGTTAGTAATTGGTACTAAGGTCATTATCTATGGATTGGATAGGGCATGGTTTACATTGGGCATGGGTTGGTAGAAGTATAGTCCGGGAAGAAATTTTAGCTTAACCAACTAAAAATCCTACATTTTTTTGGAGAATACTCTTGGCTGGGCGTTAAGAAAATAAAGAATATTCTTTTTTTTTCCTCTAAAATGATCAAGTTTTTTCTGAAATTTTGAAATTCATTCGAAAATTCTGGATTTCAACCAGCTAACTTGTATCTAAATGCCGGTACTCCTCATTCATTGGGTAGAAGCCCTACAACATCTATTTTTCACATGCTTACAAGCATGTCTACAAGTTGAAATGGGATGCCCAACGCAACACTTTCTAATGTAAGGGGCATTTCATACTATGGCCGTCCAAGTCAAGAGGCCATGGTTTTCGCAAATCTGATTGGTGAAAATCATGATTTCTCAAATCTAATTGGTGGAATTGACAGCCTCTCGGCTTGGACAACCATAGTGTGAAACACCCCTAAGTGTATAAATTCTTGGAAAAATCACTTCGTGCCTGAAATTTTTTCAATTTTTTTCAATTTTTTTTTTCCAATTGTAACATTGTTTCTGATTGCTTGTCTACGACTGGCTGAAAAAATGAGTTCCCAGATTTTCTGGATAGTGGTTGTCATACTGCAATCCTTCCTGCCTCCCCAGGAATCATGGGGGGAGATTGTGCATATGATGTTGTCGAATTTGATCATTTTTCACTCCAGAGACAACTAGGTCATAATACATTGACATCTCACTGCCAAAGGCAGTGTTGGTCTCAAATGATAACAAAAAAATTCACAAGTTATTTTAATGAGAAATACGACCTTCAAAAATTGATGAGGTTTTAACCCTTGAGCACTCTGACATTCAATTTCTGGACGATGTACAGATTGAAATCAGTGTTTTTTTCCCTACCAATTTGGTGCAAAATTGCACCAAATTTTTTGGCTTGGCACCAAGCCTATAAACAGTAAAATTTTGAATGCAATCGCCAATAAACTTCAAATTTTTTTTAAATACCAGATGAAATCGCAAAATAATGGATGAAAATAGAATGATATCTAGATATGTATTATCAATGTGCTAAAATGGTATTTTCTTTCCAATATATGGATAAATGTTGAGATTTGAAGCCCCACAATGAAATGAAGTATTGCTACTTTGGCACTTTGTAAGAAATGGAAAAAAAAACGTTGATTGAAAATTTAGGTTTCTTTCTCATTTATTTATAGCTTCAATGAAAGTCATCCTAATTTTTAAACAAAGTTGTGGTCCTATCCAAAGATTGGATTTGGTGTCACCATGTCAAAAGAACTACATTTCAGATTCTTTCTAACAAAATTTACTCAAAAAATGAAAATATTTTGCTTATAATTGAATTTAGAACAAGTTTTGAGTTTTCCTTTTCAAAATTTATAGAAAAATATTGGTGATAGCATTGGCAAATCTAACTATATAGATAGTATCTATAATTCAAACTCTACAACTTTTATTTGCATCTCAATTCTAAATAGCTTCTTTGTAACTATTTTTCCAATAGCTCTTTATAACTATTTTCTTGAAAACATCAATTTTGGAGATGAGTCTTGACGCTTCGGGGTTAAAAGCACTCAAGCTCTAAAATGGGCCACCTCCTCAACCCTAAAAGGATGGACCAATAACCATTGATTTCAAGCCTCATTACCCATCACTCAATCTATTGTCATTTTGCAATTAGATATGTATGAAAATAATTATTTATTTACTTTTCAAAGATGAAATTACATGTCTTCTTTACTTTACAAAAAAATTTAGATTTTTTGGTAGAGAATTGATTCTTTGAGAATTTTTGAAGGAAAAGTAAAGAAAATTCACATCAAATGGAAAATTATTTCAAAAAATATGAAAACTTTACCATGAGTGTATATTGAAATGACAAACACCACAATATAAACTCAATTTCCATGTCATTCTATAATTATACTTTGATTGGCATTGAAAATACATCCAAAGTTCAAATGGCAATAAAAAAAATGAAATTTTAGGAATTTTTTCAAAATTAAAATTGGAGTTGAATCTAGAGTAGATGACCTTCATTTTTTAGTTGGGATCAAATTCAAAAGTATCATTTTTGTGGAGAAATTTCAAAATTAAAAGCCAAAAGTAGCAAATTCTCTAAATACACTAAAATGGCATATTTTGTCATCTTTTTTTTTTACTAACTTCTCATTCACGTGAAGACAAACAATAGCAAGAATACAAACTCAATTAGGTACTTTTCATAACCCTCCATGAAAGGTCTACAAGAGAAAAAAGGATGAAAAAACTTTTTTTGTCTCTCTATAAACTCACTAATGCATTGTCATCTAGAACTCATACTAATTAACATACATTACACTCTATATAAATATCTACCATTGTTGCATAGTCGGGTAATATCAAAGATGAAGTTACATGTCTTCTACATTTCCCAAAAAATTTAGATTATTTAGAGGAAAATTGATTTTTATGAGAATTTTTGAAGAAAAAGTGAAGAAAAATCAAACCACATAGAAAATTATCTCAAAAAATCTGAGAATTTCACCATGTATGTACATTTTAGTAAAACATCATGGTGTAAAGTCAATTTCCATGTCATTCTATAATTACAATCCAAAAGACATTTAAAATACATCCAAAGTTCAAATTGCAATAAAATATTCAAAAATATGATTTCTTTTCCAAAATTCCAATTGGAGGAGAAATTAGAATAGATGACCTTTATCTTTTTAGTTGGACTCAAACTCAAAAAAATATCTTTTTTGTAAAGAAATTTCAGATTTAGAGCAAGAGGCAACAACTTTCCAAAATATGCCAAAAATAGCATAGTTTGTGATCCATTTTTTTTCTAATTTCTTATTCACGTGAAGAGAAACACTCACAAGACTACAAAGTGAATTAGGTACTCTTCATAATTTGTTGTAAAAGGTCAAACAAAAAGAAATGGATGAAAAATTGCTAGCAATTTCCCTAGACATTGTTGCTAAGTCATCCAAGCGCTACGAAATGGCATCTCCAACGCTGCAAGGTTAATCTAATTAGTGGAGTTCCAAAACAATCATGCCATAGTTTAAATGTGTGACAAGTATACTATATTAATGATAGTTTGGCAAAGAAAGTGTAAGATATTCCAAAATTTTAGTTCAATGCTAATAACAAAGTGGCTATTTTGCATCATTATGAATTTAGAACCTACTCAATGGAAACAAAATATAACAAATTTTCTTAGTTTTTTTGAAAGTGCAATAAAAGTGTAAGACAATATGGAACAATAATCTTTATTATTATAAAAAGATAATGGAAATAGATTAAATACATTCTATAGATTTTTTGCAAAACACTTCAAAACAAATCAAATTATTGTTCAAAATCACCATTGATCTCTTGGTAACTTAATGCAATCTTCAATGACTATATTTTTTGATTGTATGTAACTTGATAATATTAAGAATTACTAAAGATTGTTGTTGCCAATGCCAAATATAGTTTTGAATTTTTTTTAAATAGAAATATATATTGATTCCAAATCTCATATCATTGACATTGTAATATATGATAGGTATTATAAAAACTAATTTTAATAATGGAAATTCATTAACTTGATCCATTGAAAAGATTTATTTTAGTAAAAGATTAGAATCATACAAAGTATTTCATCTTGAATATTTGTCAAATATCATAATTCTAAAATAATTGGCATAAGTCTTGATAATTCTTGATTTTAATATGCTTCACAATTTTTTTTACATGAACCTTGTAACCATGTTATCAAATGGTCATTATAGTATACATAACTATATGATGGATTTTATATTATTTATAGATGGATTGATTTTTTTGTGCTTCATATTTACTTTAACTTAGATGTTGGTGAACCATTGGAATTGCTATATTTAGTCAAAAAAATTATGGAATTTTTTTATTGATTACAAAATGTGCCACAAAAAATTTTAATTTAAATTTATACAAATGTAAATTCTGAAGAGAAACATTGATTAAAGTAAAATAAATTACCATTGGTCAAAGTAAAATAAATTAACATGGAATAAGGACTATGCTAGAATTTACAAAAAAGAGACTTGGCAACATAATCAATATTAATATGGATATTGTATCATCTTTTAGGCTTGGGAAAATAGCTTGGAGATAAAGTAGGAAGTCTATGAAGTGTAAGGATCTATTCATATTATTTTGTCTTAAAATTCATTTTCATTTTTTATATGTTGTAGTAGAATTAACTTCACTAATTAATAAAGTTTTTTTTTCTTAGCTTCTAATTTCTTGTTCTTTATCATATTATAAATATGTTTTGTCATATTGAATGTATTAAGAACTTGACATCAATTCTTGAATACATATTACAATAATTAAAATGATTGTATAGTGAATGTGCAATGTATCCTCTCAAGTGCAAAACAAGTAAATGACGCTATAAACACTTTCAACTGTTGTAAAGTGTCTATTTATATTTAGGCTCAAGGTTCATAAGCTTGCATTTCTATCTTTAAATACTAAAGTAAAATGCCCCATTACCAGTAGGATGGAAACAAGTCCATTGTGGACAAAATTGTAATGAAAATGTACATTCAAATTCTCAAATGTACACCATCATTACAACTTTGTCCACAATGAGCTTGTTCCCATTTTGCAAGTAATGAAATAGTATACTTTAATATCATTCGTAATCCTTATAAATAAGGATAGGCTTTACAAAGATGAAAGACTTTCTTTGCAACCACCTTACCTTCCCCATGTGTGTAGATCTATGCAATAACAGCTTGAAAAGTTCAATGAATGTACATTTTTGTTTTTTGACCTAGTCAACTTCAAATTTTTATAGAAATGTCACTTTTAGAAAAAAAAATTAAATTTACAAAGTAGGTGATAAATTAGACTTTTTGTTGTACTTCATTTCAATAGCAAACATCATAAACAAAAGATATGATCTTCAACTCTAAAATAAGGTTTGAAACGCCATGCTAAAGGCAAGACGTTAAATCCTACCATCGAAGGTGGGTCCAACAAGGTGACTTTGGGTTTATAGAGGTAAAAGTGAAAAAAAGCCTCCTAGTTTGGTGCCAAGTTTAGGATATGTTCTAAACCTCTTTTAGACAATTCAGGGTCTCTGATTGCAAATATGGATTTAGAATTTGCAAAAATAATTATTTACAAAAAATAAAAAATTCCTGCGTTTTCACCCAAGGTAAATCCACCGTGCTGGGCCCACCTTCAATTGTAGGATTTAACATTCTCCCTGTTAAAGGGGCAAGTAATTCAGGACAAATAAATTAAAACAAAAAAATCTCAGTGGATTATGGAACAGAGGGAATATACTGCCTCGGGGTAAAATGCTCCTGGCCATTTTACTCCTGGCACTTTTACTCCTTTTCAAATGAATTTTTCCTTTCTTTTGTGCACCAAATTAAAAGAAAAAGAAAAGAAAAAGAAGGTAAAGAAAAGAAAAAGAAGAAAAAGAAAGGGATGGCCTATCATATCACTCAGATAGTGGACTGTGTTATTATAACTGACCTTAATTTTGGTAACATGGCTGGTACTTACTTGCACTCTAACTTTTACCCTTCCCCACTAAGAAGTTATGTCTTCATGATGAGCCAGGGAAACGCAACTGGTGAAAATGATGGACTGTGCAGTAAATAATGCTCTTCAGTTGATTGATCCTGTATGTGCAATTGGTGTGAAAAATGATGTCCCCTCTGTCTCAAAATAAATCCATGGTTTCAAAATATTGCTTGTCCCCAATAAAACATGATGTTCCAATGTTCATGGAAATGAAAAATTAAAGAGTTGGGCACACTTGATGGTGTTCATGATTGAACTTGGATCACCAAAGTTGATTGAAGTTGAATTATTAGAAGAAATTTGAGGGCAGTGGAGGGCCGTTTTGGGTCTATTTTCGAAACGGTTCCTGATATTGCTGACCATTATCAGGCCAGCATTAAATCAAGAAAATAAAATGAGGTCTTGAAATATGAAAAGAAAGAAAGAAAGAATACAAAATTTAATGACATGGTAGTATCTTGATCACATAGGATTCTTGTTCCCATAGCAAAAAACTATGTTCATGTAGTTCGGACACATGTAGTCTTTCAATGCCCTCAAATTTCATCTAATGTGGCAAAGTAAATCAGATAAGAATTACTAGATTTGATCTATCTTACTCCAAAAATACTAAGAAGAATTCATCGAAGTTCACTTGTAGCAGTTTATTGAAATTAACTAACACCAACTTTTCTAAAAGTTGAATCGCAAGAACTCATCAAAGTTCAATGCACAAGATGTAAATTGAATTTCACTACACTAGAGTTGTTGGTAGATTGACTGGAATTCATTGCAATAGACGTAGTTGCAAAATAAGAGAAAATTGACAATTTAGCTACATATTTTCAATATGTTCCATTTGATTTTTAATTTTAAAACATTCTCTCAATATGCTATGCTAGGGGTGATTAGAAGCTACAAGAACTATATATTCTCAAGCAAATAGAAATTCCTTTCATGTTTATCTAGCCTTTTTCAAAAAACGATGGATTTGTTTTGAGACAGAGGGGGTACCATACTATTGATTGATTTGCATACATTTTTTTGGCTAAGCCTCTAGGTTGGCATCCAAAAATCCAACACTCTTTGCCAATGTGTTTAGTTGCTATTGTTAGAATCATAAGAATTTCATATTATCTTGTTGGCAAGTAAAAAGAAGTTCCAACACACCAAAGAATGTGACATTTGGATACCATATACAAAAGTTATGAAGGATCATTGTGTTTTTGGTAGAAGTTCTAAAATTGTTTCTTCCATTTATAAACATAGTAATTTGAAGATGTAGAATAGGATACAAGTGAAAATGGCATTTTTTCATTTACAAAAGAAGAGATTTCATTGGTGCCAACTTTGGCACCCTCCTAAGGACTATAAATTTTTTTTCTATCATGAAATTTTTGGCATGCCATCATTTTTATGTTGATAATATGTGAGCTAAATTTCAAAGACAAAGGATTCACAAATGAAAAATATATTTGAAATCTACCAATATGTATAGTTGTTAGATATATTTTCACTATTGCTACCTATGACACCCCTCCCAAGGATTCAAACACAAATACTTAGAATCTACCAACATGTGTAGTTGTGAACTGAAACAATTTCACTATTGCCAACTTTGACACCTTCCCAAGGCAGCTAAAAAAATGTTAAATTAAAGTAGAACCACCCATTCTTGACCAACACTTTGTAGCCAACATGAAGATTGATGTATTTCCAACCATCGTTAAAATGGTTTTTTTTCTCCTTTTCAAAGTTGGGACTCAAAGTTCACAATACATGTCCCAAAGTAGTGTGCAAGAAAGGAGGAAACAATGAGTGGAAAAGAATTATTTGGGGATGATCAGAATTAGAAGAGTCTAAAGATTGGCTACAGGTCCAATGCACTTTCTGCCTTTCAAAATTCCTAGTAGTTTCAATCCATGCAATAAAATTACCAAAGTTTTTGCAATCCCCATCAATTCTATCATTGCACTACATCAAATCATGTTTAGAATACCTTAAATGATCGGTTATGGATGGTTCTATCTTACCATGAATTTCTTGGCTGAGGCTCGCCCTTCTCGTGACGCGGCACTTGATGAATCCGACAACTGCTTGTGTTGGAAGGTTGTGATGCCCCGCCAGGTTCCAGTGCAGAGGGTGCCATTTCAGTCAGGTGCCAGTGAGGTTTGCAGTGGCATTGGAAGATTTGGTTGGTGACATATGCTATCAAAAGCTTTTCTGGGAACCCAGCCTCCACTCATCATGAGCCTTCCAATATTTGCGTCTTGTTTTATTGTTTTTGTTTTTAAACCTGGACGGAGTTTATTCCAAGAAAGACCCATAACAAACGGCGGAAAACCTAGGGCAAAGATTTGGAGAAGAAGTCACAGAAAAGCACAGACTGAAGCCAAACAAATCTAAGGTAGCCAGCTCAAAAAGCAACCCTTTAACCCCTAAAAGCCCATTGTCTCCTCAAGGGACAATTTGGAGTTTGGGCAGGTTCCATAGACCTCAAATTTTAATGAATCTTCTTGAAACTTTCTCATAAGATAGGAAAATTAATTAGCTTTTTGGGAATATAATTTTTATTTCAATTGATGCCCATGAGCAAAAGTTATACCACAAAAGTGCGGATTTTAACTTAGTGAGCAGAAAAATAAATCCACAAAAACTTGAAATTAAATTTCTAAATTTTTTTATCTTATATATTATATTTTTGTCTACATGTGAAGCTTTGATTCATTCCATTTGGATTAGTTATGTGAAAGTTATGAACAATCTTGTTTTGGGGCATTTAAAAAAAATTGCTTGATAAGGTTTAATTTACTTGCAAGAACAATCTCACCATTGGGATTATTGTATTTCAATTTTATCTTAGAGTTGTTAATGATTTAATTTCTCTTTCAATCTTGGACCTACCTCTACTTAATAATTTTTTAAGGAATGAAAATCAAGCATTTTTTTTGTTGAAATTTTTTTCCTAGAATTTTTTTAAGAGAAAATTCAAAGTCCATAGTGTAAAAAAATTCAACAAATGGCAATGAAAGTCATCTGAAATTGCAGGACAATGTTTAAAAAAACTATGTTTTTCAACTTTGAATGCTCATATATTCCAATCTATATAGTCAAACTTCATGAAATTTTTACCACATGATTTCAAACAAACAAAGTAGAAGATCCTACAATTAGATTCTATAAAAAAAAACTTTTTTTGTTCTTTTGGATGAATGCAACAAAAATCGTAGTTTTGAGTGTTTTTTGACAAAAAAATGGCCTTGGGCCTTTAGGGGTTAAGGGATGTTGGTCCTTTTGATGGATTTCAGATGCTCAAAATTTTTTTGCAGTTATTTTTTTCTTAAAGAAGAATTGACGAGGAATCTAACCCAAGTGGTTTCATATTTTTCGGAGCATTTATGAATTACTTATGAATTTTCAAAGAATTTTGGAGTAGGTACCTATTCATGACTTGTAGGCCTTACAAAAACCATGCACATGTGGTTTGAAAAAAGATATGGCTTGACTTCAAATCAGTAGTGTCGCATCCAAAAAGTAATACATGAAGTTCCTAAATGTGATCTTATTGAAAATTCATTAGATGAAATTTGAGGGCATTGGAAGATTGCGGGTTCCCGGATTGCGGGAACGCAATTTCTACTATGTGAACAAGAATCTTACGTGGTCGAGAGAGTGCCACGTCATTAAATTGATTTTTTTTAATTTAAAAAAAAATCACATTTCAGGACCCAATTTTTTTTTAAATTTTTTTGGTAAATGTTGGCCTGACAACGACCAGTAATTATGGGAACAGTTTTGGAAACAACCTTGAAACGGCCCTTTGGAGGCCTCAAATCCCCACTAATGAAACAAATCTTACATTATTTTAACATTTGAAAGAAGTTAATTGGGCAATCAATTCTCATTCAGAAAAATTAAATAAATACACCTTGACTTTAAAATGGACCCTCTTTGGCTTTAATTCCATCCATTGGCAAAGTATGAAGCAACATATGACAAGTCTTAATTATGCACTCACATTATTGGCAATCCATTTTGAAACCATTGACTGTCCATTACACGGCTCCCTAGTAGACCATTTGAAAAACAGGGTCTCTTTTCGAGCCACCTTCTATAATTAAAGGATCTACAAGCAAGTTTTTTCAACCTCCAAGTGACATTGTTGCCCTATCTCTCACCAAAAAAAAGACCTAAACCAAGAGTTTTACTTCTTGCATTTCAAAAAAGAAAGAAAGAAATTATTTGCTTCTTCTTTTCCATTCCATCCCTCCCATAATGTACAAGTTATCTTATTATCTACTTCTTCTTGAAACAAAAATAGTGTAACCATGAGGTTCTTAGGTGAACAATGGTATTAGTTTTATTGCTAAATAATACTAAAGAAAAGAGAAATTAAACAAAATTATTTAAACAAAATAAATAGCGGACTTGACTAGATTTGTCCAGGTGACCCTCTTGGGCTAGCCAAGGGTTTGCCTAAGCAACCCCCCTCATTGAAGGAAGGATTTGCTTGGATAGCCTCCCCCTCATCAAACATGGTTCCTTCCCTTCAAACAAGCTAATGTTTATCGATGTCGTTGTGGTGCACTGTGAATAGGGTTATAGATAAGATTTGAAAACAAAGATCCAAAACCTATAGTCAATGCCATCGTCTCTATCCAAAAGGACAAAGCCAACAAATGCTCATCTACTTCTTGAACTACAAGCCAAGTACAGAAACCTTATGAATTTCTCACTTAAAGATTCAACAATTTTAGGAAGCTCAAGTGTGCTAAAAAATGAACTGATTTTGAAACCACAAATTGCACTGAAATTTTAATGAAGTTAACTTCAATTTTATTACAAGTGAAAAATGAATAATTTTGAATCATGGGTGATTGCAAGAAACACTTGTCCTATTTTTTGTCCCCTTGACCTCCAACAGGTAGTTTTTTGCTCATAACTTTTGCATCGTTTGCCCTATCAACTTGAAATTTGGAATGAAGGTGCACACAAAAGTTTTATATGTTGTGTAATTTTTTCAATTTTTAAAAAGCTAGTTTACTATTTTTAAACTGCCCCCGATTGGCTGTCTACCTTGGCCATTTTGGGGGGTTTTAGTCCTATTTTTGACCCAAAATGAAAATTTTGAGCTGAAAATTGGCATGCTTAGATCTATAGTATAGTTACACAATCCCTACAAAGAATTTTTGAAAATATTAAACTGTCCAACTTCCACATGTCGTCAAAGTGGATGACTTTGTACAAGTGTAGAGAATAGAATTTATTTTTTCCAAAGATGAAATTTGTTGGAAAAGAAAGACCTTTACTTGAAGAAAAAATTTATTTTTCATTTTCATTTTTTGAATTTTTTTACTATTTTTACCAAATTAGTGAAAAAAGAGCTATTTTCATTGTATTTTCCATTGTTTATAACATTTAGAGAAAAAATTTCTTAGGTCTGAATTTCAAGAGACATAATATTCTCATTGCTCTTCAAATTATCCATATTTTTTTCAATTTAAAATTTTTTTATTTCAAAGGGTCATAGGACTCACAGGACTCATTGATTTTGAGCCATTTTGAGCCAAAACCGGTAAGTGTTTCTTGCAATGACCCTCATACAATAATTTGGATCTCTCTACCATTTCATAAAGAACCATTGGACATTGGTCAAAGATTTTTTGCAATGAAGTGAAGAACAAGCAAGAAATCATACAAGCAATTCAAATTTTATGAGATCAAGTATCTCTAAAGCAATAGTGAAGGTTCAATTCTTGTTTGTAACATTGAATAGAAGTCATAATTTTCACAGATGTTGGCAACACTAGATAGTACATAGTATATAGAAAACATCAAACTTTTTGTATGGTTTTTAAGTACATATTTGTATTTGGAATGATGATAAAGGAGACTTTAGTGTAATTCCAATGCAATCTGCAATTTCATTCAATTTTGAATATACATGGGCCTCCCAAAGTTGACCTAATTTCACCCAGATGCAAAAATTCATAAGGTTTCTATATCCAACCTAAATAATATCAATGTACCAACATCAATGGGCAACATTGTTTACTAGAAGAAAAAAAAATGAATTCCAACCTATGTTAAAAGTTGGTGTAAATTAAGAGTTTGTTCATTTAGGACCTCACATAGAGCCTCTAGCATATTATTATCCCTTATTTTGCAAGCCTAAGCACTTCTAAGCTCTAGAGTGGGCGGGTGTAAATTTATGATTAGAATAGGAAAAATCAAAATTATACTAGTGCAATGAGAAAAAAAAACTATTTTTTAATCTATAAACTTTTGTCTTGTTTTGAATTTCAAAACTCCCTCCTAGTAGTCTTTCAAGGTAATTAAAAGAATCCAAATCAAGACTAAAATTTTCATCTTTGATTTTTCTCTGATCAATCAAATTGTAGGATTTTATAGTTTATTTGTTCAAGCATATTAGTTTCTCCTAAAATTTAGAATGGAAACTACTACCAATTGCAAGATCAACATGCCTAAAATTCAAAAGCTAAGGATGTTAAAGAAGCAACAATATATATATATATATATATATATATATATATATATATATATATATTACTATCTCCATCTCCATCCCAAAATGATCTTCTTGTTGAATAAAATGTTTTAAATTAAGACTAAAAATAATATTTTATTCTAAAAACTTTAAATTTATGAACCCCTTTCAAAGTGCAATTGTAGAGTATTGAAAAGTATTGGGGGGGGGGCATTTTCAAAGGCCACCAATAGGCATATAATCATTGAGTGTAAAGTCATCATTTTGTAGGTAGTTGATATAGGCCCAAGACTATGTGTGGAGTTCTATACCATCTACCAAAACTTCATTTCCTTCAATTAGACAACACTCAAAGAGATGTAAAAAATAAAAATGAATAGTGTTGAATGGCCCCTTTAATTATTTCATTTGTTTTTTGATTGGTGATTGCATAGACAGAAAGTAAACTATTAATTGGAGTTGTTTTGTTGATCTTAGATAGCAATCAAAATTTGAATTTGAAATTTTTTTAACATGTAATGAAGTCAATATGAAGATCATTTGAAGGCCAAAATTTGATGCCAATAAGAACATAATTTTGAGATAGAGAAAATATGGAATTTAGTTTTTTTAAATAGGAAATTTCAAAAATCAAGTTAAGAAAATTTAATATAATTTTTATACCTTCTTTGCTTGCAATTATATAAGATTATTTGTATAAATTATCATCCCACTAACTAGTATATATAGATTAAAGTTATTTTGCATTAGCATCAATTTTCCATTCAATGAAATAAAGTTTTAATATTTTTTAAATATTTTTTGTTGTTTGTTATGACATTGATATTTAGCTTGTAAGACTTAAAACTTTTGCAATACTTATTGGTATAACATGGAACAAAGCTTCATATGTTGAGTGGCATGATTAGTAGCTATTCTAAAATTTTATTCAAAAAATAACAAATGAGAAGTCAATAGAATTTGTCCAATATTTTATTAAAAATCCTAAAGTAGGCTCTTTGGTCTTTGAAGGATCAAGACATTAGTATATGTAGTGTGATAAATGACCATAAGAAGCCCGTCAAGTAGTCTATTTTGGCATAATGTTGTTGTTGTAAAGATTTGCTTGTACTGCAAGTTGGTTCCAATGTATAATTGTATATATTTTCTTGAGTATATGGGTGTACTAATCCCAATTCCTATCCATTGGTGTTGGAAGAGAGCTAATTTAACCAAAGGTATTGCTTTTTTAACCCCTAAAGGACCAAATTGCGTTTTTTGGCAACATAGCGATTTCGGGCAGCTCACTATGAATGGAGTTTTTATTCTTTTTCTTTGAATTTTTCACACAACATGTGCCCAAGGAGTAGCTTTAACGTCCATTAAGTTTCATAACATATGACTACATAGTCAAAAAGTTATTACATGATATGTGATATCCTTTGATCTCTCGGTAGCCTGGGCAGATAAAAAAACTTCTTTAAAAATAACTTTTTGAAAAAATAAAAGATTGAAATATTTTATTTAGAATATTTTGTATGTATGAATCTTTGAATCATTCCATTTGGATTAGTGAGTCAAAAGTTATGAGGAGGTTTAGTTTGAGGTAGTTTGTGGCTAGTTACAAAATTCCTACACTACAAAAAAAGTTTGAAATCCTTTATTTAATTCAATTTTTAATATTTTTGGATAAAAATAATAGAAATAGGTGGAAATTGTTTATTAGAACATTTTAACCATTGGGATCAGAATTTTTCAACTCCATAAATAAATTGTTTACAATTTAGTGTTTTGGCTCATTTTCTACTTCTTTGTACTTGTTATTTTTTTCCTCTATGTTTTACAACTCCAAATGATTTGAATTTTTTTTTGCATATATCCAACTTGCCTTTAAGAATGAATCGAGAGAGTAACCACCAATTTGAAATTTTTTTCATACAAATGTAACCTTGTGAAGTGCAGCTGCCCGGATTTCCACAGTGGTAAAAAAAGGATTTGTTTTCACTTCAAACACTAATATCTTGCAATCTACATAGCGAAAATTGCTGAAATTTTTTTCACATCTTTCTAAACTTGTGCTCTAAAATATCCTACGGTTTCTTTTGTCCAAAATATTTTTTTCTTAAAATTTGGTAGTTGTCTAAAAAATGACAGTTTTGAAGCAGTTTTGATGAAAACATAGTCAAAAACCTTTAGGGGTTAATGTGAATAACGGAAAATAATGAGGACATTGTGTATGACAACAAATTGGTGAGGAGAAATATGAGTGTGATATATTTATCAAAGAAAGAGAGACAAAGTACCAAAGGATAGATTACTCGAAAGTGAATTATAGACTATCTATTGGTTTAATTTTTGAAAATTTGTATTTCTATTGCTTTGATAGCCATATAGCTTTTGCTTCAAGCGGTTGTAGTATAGAGGCAATGCTTAAAAAATGGTTTACCGATATTGCATTTGAATGATGTTGCATGTTGCGAGAGCCATTGTAGTCTAGTTGTTGGCAACATGAGTGTATTGTGTGTTACATAAGTCGGCTTTATGTAGACCAATGTATATGAGTGGGTGATTTGTTGTGATGGCTTTGTTAGGGTTGAAATCATATAAGGTGATGTTTAATATATGCAAGAGTTTGACAGGTGGTACAAAGGAACCATCCTAGCATGAGTTTTTCTCTAGAAGTTAATTATTGGCAAGTTTATAGAGATGATCTTTTGTCATTTTTTTGTACAACATTTGAAGATGTAATAAGTGGCTAGTGAATTTCTATGCAATGTAGTGTTCATCATTTGGTCTTGTCCATTTACATTTAGTGACATGTTTGTAGTGATTTTGTTTGAGCTTATAATGTTTGTGCATTTGACATGGATAATGAAGTGTATAAAGTGAGTACTCTTTTTTTCAAAAGTGGTTCTAAAGCAATGAGGGGAGTCATAGGATATAACTAAAGTTTGTAGTATTTGATTTGTTTTGACTATGATTTGTGAGATTTTTGTGGATTGATAAAAGGAAATTGTAATTTGTAGTTAGGTTTGTCTTAACTCCTAAGTGCCTAGCATGAATCTTGAAATCAAGCCTTGGTTGCCACTCAAGTTTTCCTCGTCAATTAGAAAATAAGATGCACTAGAAGTGACCATTGATATTGCAAGAAAGTTAGGGATGGTAGCTATGGAGAAAATCGTGGAAGTTTTCATTGTATTGTTTACAATATTATAACGGTCAAAAGTGGGTTCAGAGAAGCTAGATTTGGGGCATTAGGGCATTCATGGTTTAAAATTTGGAACAATTTTAATACTTAGCAAGGACATATTGTATACTTAATCTAACTTGAATCTAAGAGAATCTAGTGTAGTATACACTTACTAGGATTTTTCAAAAGGGGTCTAAAGTTGTCAATTATTGCATACTAGCAATATTTGAAGTATAGAAGGCAATCCATTCTTGATCAATCCCCCATTGTGGTAGTGTAGGGTATTTTCTTTCTATGCAGTAAAGGTGAATAGTGATCAATTACTATATAGTTTCCTACATAATTGTGGTGAATCGTGATTGGCTACAAGTCTCTTGATATTGCAACTGGCCCTTAGTCAATTTTGCAACTAGCTCACAGTTGAAAATAGGAAGACCTATATGACTAGAGTGGGGCAAATGAAATCTCCAACTAAAAAATTCATGGTAATTTTGTTTGGAGAAATAAAATCTTTAAAAAAATGAAATCCTTTTGAAGTATGTTTCAAGACATGTGGAAATTTTTCCCTTCAACATAAGAGCACTTTAGGGCCTCTTCACACTACGGCCAAAGGTCAAGAGGTCGTTGGTTTCCACCAATAGGAGGCCAATTGAAACCTTGAGTTCGGCCTCTCGACCCTTCACACTATGTACCAAAATCCAAAGTCCATTGCTTACATGGTTGCCTACATGGCACAAAATTTGATGAACTCTTGACTAGAGTTTGGGTCGGCCAAATGTTGAGACCCAAATTCTAATCAAGAGTCCATCAAATTTCAAAACCCAAAATTTAAAAAAAAAATATTGACAAGATCTTAGCCGTTAGATTTGGAGAATTGTTTTGAAGAAAACAAAAAGGTGGATGGCCTTTGGAAGCTTTACACTATAGCCATCCAAGTTGAAAGGCCGTGGGAATCCATTGCCAAGGGTTTGGACTTTGAACTTGGCCTTTAGAGGCTTTACACTACGCCTGGCCAAAGGTTTCAAATCTTATTTTTTATTATTTTTTATTAGCCTTTTTCTTTGGACTCTCCACAAAGTTTGGACTCTCAATCCCACGGCCTCTTGACTTGGACGGCTATAGTGTGAAGAGACCCTAATTGATATGCCAAATTGCTTTTGTCGTTGGAAATGGGTTGCTTCCTTCAGATTACAAAGGACAAGACATGTCAATGTACAAGGTTGGCAAAGAGAATCCTATCCCCAATCTATCTAGAGCTAAGGTAAAGAAGGAGGTTCATAAAGTGCCCATCTAAGAGCTAAAACTAAATTTTGGAGAGTTGAAACTTCTTCAATTATTTTTCAAGAAATTTCCCTTGAAAGACTAGTGAAACCGGCATCTAACCCAAGTTGTTTCATATTTTTGGAGCTTTGTGGAATTAGTAATGAATTTTGAAGTCATAATGACATAGGGCTATAAAACCACGCACCCCCTCAAGTGTACATTGTTTGTACATTCCTGTAGAAATGAAAAAAAGAAACATGTACAAACAATGTACGTTCACTATGACAAAACATGGTGAAAAAAACTGCGCTCAACATTGAGTGTGGTTTTTTTTGCCACAATTTTGTGCGTACCCGCATAGACAACAGTTAAATTTGTTTGCAATTTCCCGCTGTATTTTTTAGAATTTTTGAGCATGCAATATCCCATCGGAATGGTATTTAAAAGACCTTCCCAATGGTATGTAACACGTTCAAAAACTCTAAAAAAATGCAGCAAGAAATTGCAAAAAACACTGATTGTTCACGTATTGGGATTGCACAAAAACGTGTAAGGTAGGTACACCCAAAATGGCACGTGACCTTAAAGCGCCCTGTACAACGTGCATACATTTTCAAAATCAGTCATGTACCCAGACTATAGATGGTGCTTTCAGAAACACAATTTGACTGTTAATAACTTTTGCATACGATATCCAAATCCACTGTTCTTTGGTGCGTTGGAACGTGCTTTCACTCACCAACAAGACTGTAAAAAAATCTGAACAATATAATAAGAGGAACTAGGCACAGTATGAAAAACTGGCACTTTTGGGTGTACCTACCTTACTACGCACAGGTTTTTTTACCATGTTTTATTATAGTGATTTGAGAAGGTGGACAATTTTTGAGCCTCTTTTTTAGGGCTAGCAAGGATCCCCTACTCACTAGTCACCATTCAGTGCTGGAGCAGTGTACACTCAGTGCCTCATCATCTCCCTTCCCTTAGCATAGAAGTGGTTGCTCCATCAAGGCCAGCAATCACCACTTCCCCATCCCAGTCCTGCTGAATGCCCCCCTTCGCTAGGCTTCAGTAGTTTCTGTGCTGGCCACGGGACTAGCCAAACTCAAGGACTTGGGGAGAGGCCAACTAATAAGGGTCCACAACCGACCCATGGGTACGCTCATGATTTAGGCTATTACAGGTAAGAGGTTCTAAAATGGAGTGGGCTCTAAAATGGAGCACCTTCTAAAATGTACCTTGTTTGTACATGTTGTTTTTTCATAGCCTTCAGTAATGTAAAAATTGTATACATTTTAGGAGGTTCTCCATTTTAGAGTCTTATGGTACCTTAACTTCAAAATTTTATAACTAATTCTACTAAGCTCCAAAAAAATATGAAATGATTTGGGTGAGATGTCAATTCCACTTGTTTTTTTGAAGAAAATTTATTGAAAAATATTTCAAGATGTTTCACCTCCACAAAATTCATTCCTAGCCTGTAGATGGGAACATGCATTCTAAGGGGAAAAAAATGGAAATTTGTTCTAGCATTGGTTGGAAATATGCTACCCTATTGATTGTTGATGGGGCATGGGTTAGTAATGGATCCCTCTACTATTCTTTAAAGACCGCAAAATTAGTGTCAACACAAAATCAACATCATACTTGGAAAAAAAAATAGTGCAATAAAGTGATACTTGAGCCCTTCATTTTGAATCTAGAAAAAAACAATTTTTTGGTATTGAATGTTTTTTAACTTATATTTTTGCACTTGTGATTTTGAATTTTTGACTCTTTAAGATGAAAGTTTGAATTGAGAAATGGAGAATTAAAAAAAAATCCCCTTCAAAGACAATTGTTGTTGTTTTTCAAAAAGATGCTAAGATTGCCCCCAAAATAGAATTTTCCATTTCTTTCCCATCAATATATCCAAAAGAAGGAATCAAAGCTTCATGTAATTTTAAAAAATATTGTCAAAAAAATTATAGATCGAAAAATTCAAATTTTTGTGACTTTTTTGTGCTACCTAGTGAATTATGTTTTGGACTTAGAATGGCATAAATTTTGTACCTGGGCATTGACTAAAATAAACACTATATTTTCAAGAAGCTAATTTGATTCTTATCTTCAAAAAAAACTTCAAAAAATGTTGTTAGAAACTAACATCACACAAATTTATCAGAAATCTAAGGAATTTGTTGCTGGGACTTTAGGACTTCCAAGTTCTAATTACAAATTTGCGCAAAGTTATAAGTTTTTGTGGAGGGGAAAATTGTAGAGTGCATTGAGGATACCACTTAGAGCATCACCAACCATTCACTAGATGCAATGTTGGCCCGGGCCAAGATGTGGCTTAAAGCATTTTTCTCCCCCACCATAGGCTAGTCGTATAATCAAAATGAACCATGCTCAATAAAAACACACTCCAAACACCATACTCTAGTCATGGTTATCTTCTTTGAATGCTATGCAACTTGCTTTTATTAGACTTCTTTCAATGTAGTCAGCTTGGTTGTTGGGCTAGATATCATTTTGTAATCTTACCTCCAATCGGCAATCCAAGTTGGTACTAAGGTAGGTACACCCAAAAGCGCCCTGTTTCTTAAACCGCCATCTACAGTGCACATACATTTTCAAAATCAGTCATGTTCGCAGGCTGTAGATGGTGGTTTCAGAAACAGACTTTGACTGTGAATAACTTTTGCATACGGTGTCCAAATCCTGCGTTCTTTGGTGCGTTGGAACATGCTTTCACTTGGCCACAAGACTGTATAAAAATCTGAACTATGGGAGGAGGTCCAGAAACCGACCATCTAAGAGCTGGAACAGAATTTTGGGCAGGTCAAACATCTTGAAATATTTTTCAGAGAATTTTCCTTGAAAGACAGCTTGAATAGTCATCTAACCCAAGTTGTTTCATATTTTTTGGAGCTCTCTAGAATTAGTTATCAAATTCTGAAGTTGAAAGGGTATAGGGCTCTAAAATGGTGCCCTAGCTAAAATCTACACTGCCAGTACACTCCTGAAGGCTATGAAAATGCAACATGTACAAGTACTATACATTTAAGATAGGGCACCATTTTAGAACCCGCTCCATTCAAGAGCCTCCTCCTATAGCTAATAACAGGAACTAGGCACAGTATGAAAAACTGGCGCTTTTGGGTGTACCTACCTTAATAGCAAGGTGGTGTCTAAGATAGGCTTTCAATTGGAGTCAATCCTTACCAAGCACAAATGGCAAGTATAAGTAGGGGTAGGCCAATCCGTTATTAAGAAGGAGCAACTAGAGTCAAGGGAGCCTGTTTGGTAAGCCCTGTTTCAAGAGAATAGATTGCAATGCTCTTAAGGCAACTACACCTAAAATCAACCAAACAAGCAATTTTACATGGTTTCTGTTATTATATTGCAATTTTTGTTGTGGGATCTTATTGATGGTCAAAAAGGCACTTTAGATTCTT
Source organism: Thuidium tamariscinum (assembly GCA_947034885.2). Classification (NCBI taxonomy): domain Eukaryota; kingdom Viridiplantae; phylum Streptophyta; class Bryopsida; order Hypnales; family Thuidiaceae; genus Thuidium; species Thuidium tamariscinum. The sequence continues at coordinate 16,197,454 of OX344756.2, forward strand.
TTGAAATGTAATTTTTGAATATAGTACAAATAAACTTTGAATATTCAGAGTGCTAAAAATTAGTGTTTCTGAAAATCAACCCTAGGCTCTCCTGAATAGTGGGAGTACATTTTAGACAAGAATCTATAAACAGTTGGTTTTGTACATGGGGTCAAAATGAGGTGTAGATACCTTAGAAGTTTTTTTGGAATGTACTTTAGATTATTGCTCTTTTTTTAGCCATCCTCAATATAATCTTTGCAATTTGCATTGATTAAGTCAGTTTGAGATAAATAATAACTTGATGATTGGTGATCATGTGTGGGATGCTGTTTGATTGAAAGAGCAGTACTAATGGAAATATTGATCATTTCCATTCAGTGGTCTGATTTGACCTCCGCACAAGGCAAATCATTCTTAATAAAATTGTTTTTGAATCTCAAGCCCCTGCCTGTCCTTCCTCAATGATCAGTTCAAAGAAAACCATAATTTGTCTGAGGTTCACAGGATTAGCCCAATGGTCGAGTCAGGGACCACTTGCCGAGTCATAAACAAAGCCTGGGTCTAGCTAAAAAAATTTGCCCCACATCAACATGGTCAATGAGAGCATCCCCACAAGCCTCAAGGAGTGACTCAGGCAGTGGGCTAACTCAGGGAATGGCCAGGCCGGGCAAATAAATTGCTCCATGGGAAACACCGCCAAGAAAAAAAGAAAGGCTGGGCCCGTCCAAATTTAACCCCTAAAGGATCAAGGACTTTTTCTGTCAAAAATCTCTCAAAACTGTCATTTTTGTTGCATTCACCCAAGAAAACAAAAAGAATAATTTTTTAAGAATCTAATCGTAGGATCTTGTACTTAACTTGATTGAGATCAGGTGATAAGAATTTCATGAAGTTTGACTATATAGATTGGAAGATATGAGCATTCAAAGTTGGAAATACAAGTTTTTTGAAGTGTGGTTTGCAATTTCAGATGACTTTGACTGGAATTTGTATTAAAAAATTGCACTATAGACTTTGAATTTATAATTTTTTGTGTTAAGAAATTGAGTTGAGAGTCTAGGAAAAAATTTCACACAAAAAAAACTTGATTTTCATTCTTTAAAAAATTATTAAGTAGATGTAGGTCCAAGATTGAAAGAAAAACTAAATGGTTAATAACTCTAAGATGGGATTGAAATACAATAATCTCAACGGTAAGATTGTTCTAGCAAGTAAACATAACCTTGTCCAACAACTTTTTTTGAAAAATTGTGAAAATTGCATTCAAAAATGAATCCTATAAGTTATTTTCTTAGGAAATTGTTTAGATTGCCCGAAAAACAAGATTGTCCATAACTTTCTCATTATAAGTCCAAATAGAATGAGTTAAAACGTCACATATAGGCAAAAGAATAGAATTTTAGAATTTTTTTTAATGAATCTTGACCTTTTGCAAAAAGAAATTCTGCCCGCTGAATGAAAATTTGGGCTTTTTGTGGTATAACTTTTGCTCCTGGTCACCAATTGAAATAAAATTACATTCCCACAAAGCTAATCAGTTTTCCTATCTTATGAGAAAGTTTCAAAAAAATTCATTAAAAATTGAGGTCTACAGAACCTACCCGAACTCCAAATTGTCCCCCAAGGGGACAATGGTCCTTTAGGGGTTAAGGATGGCATGGCCAAATGGAGAAAACTTGGCTAGGTTCGGTGTGCCTTTCTTTAAATATAATTCCTCTTTTCGAGATGCTTTACCATTGACTAACGGCTTGTAGTGCCTCGAAATCCGGAATTGATTGTTCATTGTGCTCGTTTGGCGTGTTGGGGTGGGGGAAATTCATTTGCCCGGGCCCGGCCTTCTTGAATGGCTCGGCAAGCATCCTTTGGCCGCGCCTCTCATGTGCGTAGCCAAGCGGGGAAGCAAACTATTTCGGAACTTGAATGTCACCTAGTAGATTCCCACAAGGAAAACCTTTTGTTAATCCCAAGTGTCTCGGAACTTGAAAAAATGTCAAAAATAAGACATGCTAAGTTGACTCTCCATTTGATGATTATTCTCCATTTGGCCAAGCCTTCATCAAATTTGGCCAATTCTGGCTTTCTTTTGCTTTGCCATGCGTGCTGTGGGACAATTAAAATGGATGGACTTAGCTACTTACCCAATTTACATCATATTTTGTATTAGTGTGGGGATACTCTTATAACAACGACGCTAGTTTGTGAGCCTAAAAGCATGAGCTTGTGAGCAATGAGCGTAGGTTTTGTGAGCCCAGAGAATTAACCAAAAAAAACTATGAATTTTTTAAGCCAAGAGAAAAAAAAAGTGAAGTCATTTTTTAAGAACTCTATTTATAGTAAAATTTCAGCTTTAAGACCATGGAGCTATGACCGTGGACCTATGACCATGGAAATGTGGTTAATGTATTTTAAAATTTCAAATCCAACTATCTCTAAAGGGCCTCTCAATACCTTCCAAAAAAAATTTGAATTTTTGAAATTTTTTTTGAGATTCAAAATCCAGAATCTAACAAGGGGTTTTTGAGGGTGATGGAGTCGTGAAAAAAAAGGTTTTGTTTTGTTTTTTGTTTTTTTCCGACTTTATCACCCTGAAATTGATCTCTCGGTACTGAGAGAAGGTTTTTGAGGGTGAAAAGTCGCAACAAAAATGAACAAGTAACATAGTCGGAAAAAAAAAAGTTGAAAAAAAATGAAAAAAAAAGTTTTAAGAGCTCCAAAGCCCTCTACCTCCAAATCCCTTTCAATATCAAGAGGGATTTTGGAGGGTGATGGAGTTGCAAAAGAAATTTGAAAAAAAAAGGACTGAAAAAAAAATTGAAAAAAATTGAAAATTAAAAAAATAAAATTGAAAGTCACAAATTTCAAAGCTCATGAGGGGGATACTAGATATAAAAATCCAAAATTCTTAAAGCACAGTAATAGGTCCATGCCCTAAAAATCACTAAAAATTTCACCAAAAATTTTAGGCTCACAAGCTCACAGGCTCATAGGCTTACACTCGCAGGCTCACAAAATAGCATCCCCGCTCTTATAACTAGGAAGTAAGGTAGAAGTACCCATTCTTAACTAGGGACCTATGTCTACCTTATAGGGTGCATCCATATCCAACCAAGATTGAAATATATTTCCAACTAAAACTTGGAATTCCTTTTTTCCTTTTTTCAAGGTTGAGCCCAAAAAGATCATAGCACATATCCCAAAGTAGTAAACAAGAAAGTAGTAAGTAGTAAGTGGAAAAGTACTTAGTTTATGATTAGAATTAGAAGAGTTTAGACATTGGCTATCAATTCAAACAACTTTTTGGCTTCTAAAAATCACAATAATTTCAATCTTGGGAATAAAATTCTTAAAAATTTGTACTCCCCATATTTCCTATCATCCTACATGGCAAAAATTTTACTTGCATCATACTACATAAAATCTACCTGAAAATTGCTTAACTGATCAACTATGGATGCCTCTACATTACATTACCCCGCAACAATGATTTTTCTAACCTTCCTTGTTCCAAAGTCAACTAAGGGTGGCTTTAGAATTATTTATTGTACCAATTTTCAAGCAAAATTTGAAGTTAGGGGACAAATTCATCTAGCAACAATGTTGAATTGAGAGGCAAATATCTTGCTTCAAAATCTATTTTAAGCATTGCAACAAACAAAAGTAGGCCAAAAAAATTTCCTTGGAAACTATTGTAAGTGCAAGAACTACAATATTCTCAAATCCTAAACTATAGATTTGTCTATTGAAGTCAACAATACTAAAACTTGCCAATCACAAACTACAACAATTTATCAATTGTTGTAAATAATTTATGAATACTATGACTAGCATACAAATGAAATATAAAAAATAAAATAAAATATGTGAAAAATAAAGATTAAAGAAATTTAGTGAATTTATAAACTATATTTAAGACACAACAATGGAATGGTTATTAAACAATGATATTTGAAGCCCTATAAGAAAAATTGGTGAATCCAACCTTCTCACATCAAAAACAAATTAGCACCAATAGTACAAATTCAGAAGAGAAGTAGGGAAAAGGAGCAACGCAAATGTATAAAACCTTGGCAATGAAGCATAAAAAAATGTCAAATATCCATAGAAAGTGTCACCAACTTAGGTGAAAAAAAATCTCACTTTTGCATCTCACAATGTGACGAAATGAGGCAGTCATTGTTGTTTGATTAATTTTCCTACCCCCCTCATCAGAAAAATCAGCAGCCATTGGATTTGAATTACAAAAATCCCAACCTCCCTCCAAGAAAAATCAACAACCGTCGGATACTAATATAGATACCACATACAGATATAAATACTAAATACGGAAACTAAATACTGGTACTAGTATTGAATACAAATACAAAAATTTATATTGTATATGAATACGATATATGGATATATGGATACAAAATACTGTATACTATATCATTTATTCCATATTTTTTGTCTCCAAGTCCACCCTCTGAGAATTATAAGAGGGGGTGGGCGGAAGGGGGTTTACAAGTTAAAATATTTAATATTTAATATTTAATATTTATATCAAATTGGGAGGGGAGGGGGCTTAAAATATTTAATATTTAAAATTTAATGTTTAAATCATTAAATCAGATTGGAAGGCTAAGGGGGAGGTGCTAAATTTTTAAATTTTTTTAGTTTTTGAGCTCATTGTGACACATTTTGTCACAATGACAATGACAATGACAATGAGCTCTAAAGAGGCAGTCACTGCCTCACACAAAGAGAGACTCATGTTCAATTGATAGATGGCTCTAACTATCAAATGGCCAGTGAATTTTTGGCGATAAAAAATCAAAATAATTAATTTATTTCCTATTGAATAGAGTACCCCACCTTTGGATGTCAAAAATTGGGATTTTTTTGCATGAAAAAAATCATTGCTCCACAAGGAGGTTACCCATGTTCATATATTGATTGTATAGAGATGGCCTAAAATACAAGTGGCATTTATTGTAGTAAAGAAAGTTGTATGGGGTTAATTTCTTTCAAAGCCTTACAAGAACAATGAGAGAACGTAAGGTGGGAGCATCCAAAACTACCAATTTAAGCAATTTAGCATAGTTGGAGGCATTTTTTACTAAAAATAATATTTTTGTAGTATGAACAAGTAAAAATCATGAATATTCAATTAAAAAAATTCTTAGATGTCATATATAATTTCTATGATTTTCAAAGTATTGATTGCCTAAACTATTGAAATTGTCACATAGGTGCATCCAAATTTGAACTTTACGAAGATCAATTATTAGAAAATCACAGTTGAATATGTGCCCTTTAAATGTGTCAATGAATCAATGCTTGGCATGTGGAAGACACATTCACCAAAGTCTAGGAACATAATTGGGTGAGTTTAGTGAGAAAGAATAGGAACATGTGCGGAAATGGGTGTTTCTACCTTAAAACTTGCATAAATTTTGAGGAAGCTAGATTTGAGAAAAAAAAATTCTACTCAGCCTTGCAAAAAAGGGATACAAAAACAATAGACTACATTTGTAGTTCCCACTTGAATTAGGACTTATGGTCGGTACATCCAAAGTGACTCTTCACCTTAACATTTAAAGGACAAAGTAGTGGCTATGGAAACCATTCATTGTAATAATGTGGGCATTAGCAATTTACAAAAATCTAAAAACACTCATTGGAAGCCCAAGTATTGTAGAAGATCTCCCCTTTTCATACAAAATTCTAAGGACAAATAGTTGCACTTTTTTCCTACACAAAAAAGTTCTCTATCATCCATCAAACACAAAACGTGAAGCTTGATGCTTAAAGATTAAACAACTATTAGTACATTGAGTACATTTCTAAAATCAATATGCATATATGTTGAAGAAACGGTTTTAGAACATCTATCAAAAAAAACTTTGAGCCTTTATAATTGCTGCGTACAATATCTAAAATGTTGTATTCTTCAATGTAGTAGGACCTCCTTTTACTTGCCAACAAGAAAATAGGAAAATTTGACCAATCTAATTATATTTACTAAGTGAGGTAGCAAAAGGTGGCAATTTGCAAGGTATCCACCTTGGCTTACTTTATTTATAGTACTATGTTTTGTTGATGCATGCATGTTCAAAAAATTGAATATGCATTGATCTTATCTGCATATCATTAAGGATATTTTATACTTCATTGTTCCAAATCCCAACTTTATGTTTAAGTCATGGTTCAAGGCCAAATTCTAAATTCTTTAGGTTAGAGAAGGTGAATAAAAAATATCAAATATCAAACAAGGAATTTGAGAGTTTAGAGTGTGAAGGCCAATGTCCGAGTTCTAAGTCCCAATTTTTCTCTTGCTCATTACTTTGTAGCTATTAACCCCTAATGAACCAAGGGGCATTTTTTGGCAACATACAAATTTTGGGTAGGTACAAATTAGGAATTTCTATTTTTTAGGCCCAAATTTTATTAGAAGGTGTGGACAAGTAATATTTTTAAAGCCCAACAATTCTTGTAACATTTTGACTACATGGTTAAAAAGTTATTGCATGATATGTTGTTTCTTTCTCAATTTGGGTGGGTTGGGTAGATATGAGAAAATCATTCTTTTTAAAAAAGAAATTGAAACTGTTTACTTGGATTCATATATACATGGAAATCTTTGAATCATTTCCATTTTGATAAATGACTCAAGAGTTAAGATAGAACCACCTATAATCAATCATTTAAAGTATTCTAGACATGACCTAGTGTAGTGCAAGGCAAAGCAAATATTTTCAAAGGTGAAAATATAGAAATGATGGAGATTGCAAAAAAATTGGTAATTTTATCGTATCAATTGGAATTACTATGAATTTTTAAAGGCAAAAAGTGCACCAAACCAATAGCCAATTTTTGAACTCTTGTAATTTTGATCATTTAAAAAAACGTTTTTCCACTCACAACTTCCTATTTTCTTATACACTACTTAGGAACATATGTCATGAATTTTTAGTTTCAACTTTAAAAAAGAAAAAGAAAACCATTATAACCTAGTTGGAAATACAGAAATTGTTGGTTGGCTATGGGGTGTTGGTTGGTTATAGGAGGTTCTACCTTATGAAGAATTTTAGTTTGCATATAGTTATGGATTTTTTTACTCTTAAATGAACTTTGCAATCCTTTAATTAGCTCAATTTTCAAAAAAATTGGAGAAAATCAAAAAATTTGGTGTAGATTGTTTATTAAAACATTTGAAGCATTGGGATTTACATTTTTCAATTTCATAACAAAATTCTTAACAATTTAGTATTTTGAATTATTTGCTACTTTTTTTTATATGTTATATAGTACAATTTCAAATGATCTGGAAATTTCCAAGCATATATCCAACTTTCTTTGAAGAAAGAATCCAAAGAAGCACCAATACTAAGAACAATTTTTCATATAGATGTGAGCTTGTGAAGTGTAGCTGCCCAATTTTTCACAGGGCCCAAAAAAAGATATTTGTCAATTCAAACACTAATATCTTATAATCCATATAGTAGAAATTTTTGAAATTCTTTTTCTATCTTTTCAAACCATCTTACTACAAGAACTTGCGGTTACATGTATCTAATAAAAAAAAATTCAAAAATTTGATATTTGTGTTAGAAAAGGTTGTTTTAGAGTGGGTTTTTTTTGTTGAAAACATAGTGAAGGAACTTTAGGGGTTAAGTACTCTCAAAATAGATTAAGAAGTGAAAATTTTGTTTTGGGAGGAACTTTTAGGATCATATTTGTATGGGACAAATTTAGACAAAATTTTAGCTAATGAGGGTAGTATACATGGTATCCTTCTCCTTATTTGATATTCAAAACATTAGTTGGGACTTTGAAGTGATGTAGAACTTAGGACTTGAGAAGTATTCTAAAGCCCAAAGTTCTAATTTTCAACTCTCTATAAATCCTTTAATTCCCACTTATTGTCTTTGATCAAAATTTTGTCAATTTGATTTCATATATTAATTCAAATGTTTCTATCAATTGAAATATTGTATTTTTCCTTAGAAGATTTGCACTATTGATGAATTTAGCAATTTTTTTTTATTCATTTTAGTTGCACTAACTTGTCAATGCAAGGTTCTTCTTCATTCTTGACATGTTTGTTATATTTTTGATTCCTATACCAATTTTAATTTTAAAAAACTTGACTTCATTGTTATATTGGGACATATTAGAAAACAAAACAAGTGAGATCGTTTCTATGCAAAACAATATGAATATTCTAAGTTGTAAGGCTCAAGTAACTTTAAAATTGCGCTACACACTTTCTTTTCTTACAAAATTCACAAAAGTTAATTGATTTACATCACAAATTTAAAACATTTTTTACAATAGTGCATAATATGTGACTAATAATTTAAAGGTAGTTTTACAAAACACTATAGAATACTTGAAATCAAATATCAAGACTTTCTAGATATTTATTACTTAATGAATTACAATTAGCACCTAATATTTGGGTTATAGAAATGAAATGAAATATCAAATTGAATTTAGGAAAAAATTCTATAAGCATTTCAATTTGCATTTCCTTTTAAAAATCTAAGTCGATCTTTAATTTTTTTTTCCACAAGATGAATGATTATGACAAGGTCACTTTTGTATGCAATACTTAAAATTGGCATCTTGTGCCAAATATTTAATTAAAGTTGGCATAAATGATTTGTCAAGTGTGAAAAATAGTGAGAGAAATTGATATTTCTTTTAAAGATAAAGTACAAATTTGCTATGATTTTTTGAAGTGTTCTTTCCAAAAAAGTCTCTAGACTACTCCTAAAACCAACAAAAATTGAATCCCAAATGTTCAACTTACTCACCTATAGCAGTCACAATATTTTATAAATAATGTAGAAGGCTATAAAAAGTTGTTTCCTAGGATGAATTGTAGTGAAAAAGTTGTGTGTTCCTAACAAGGTCACCAATCACTCCATTAGTGTCAAGTAAGACACTAATTGTAGCCTATATCTCACAAACTGAATCCCCTCCCGCCATAGGGTCATTTCCTAGGTGTTTGTAATGGGCAATTTGACAATGATGGGTTGTTCTACCTTTAAATAAGTTTTCAACCTTTGGGAAAAAAACTAACATTGGACTTGAACTTTGGGGGTGTCTTTAGTTTGACAACAAGACAATATTCTTGTTGAAATATAGTTTCTCCCTACAACGAGGCTAGTATGTGAGCATAGAAGAATAAGCCTATGAGCCTTAAGCTTAAGTAAATATAAATATCCTACACTCATTGAAGGTGTTTAGAATATAAATACACTATAACCATTGAAGTATCCATGATACAAACACCTGTATTATAGGTGTATAGAATTCTGGGCTCATAGGCTCACACTTTCTATGCTCACATACTAGCAACTGTGTTTCTCCCTACTCACACAGAATTGAAAGCATCACTAAACTTCGTGTTGGCAATTCCAATCCTAGAAAACTCAAAAATTATTCCCCGAACAATTCCAACACCAAATAAAAGGTAGAACGTTAAATTATACCATCGAAGGTGGGCCAAGCGGGATAAATCTCATTTTAATAGGGGTTGACAAGGGTTTGGGGTTTATATTTGTGTTGGGTTTTTTAGTATGTTTGAGGTCCCTTGAGCTAATTTGGGGTCCCTGATTCTGAATTCTGAGTTTGAAAAAAATAAAAAGTGCGAAAAATAAAAAATTTCAATATTTTTTCTTAGGTAAATCCAACCTACGGGACCCACCTTTGATGGTATGATTTAAGGTAGGTACACCCAAAAGCACCCTGTTCCTAAAAGCGCCATCTACAGTGCACATACATTTCCAAAATCAGTCATGTTCACAAGCTGTAGATGGCGCTTTCAGAAACAGACTTTGACCGTTAATAACTTCTGCATACGGTATCCAAATCATGCATTCTTTGGTGCGTTGGAACATGCTTTCACTTGCCAACAAGACTGCATAAAAATCTGAACTAGCTAATAACAAGAACTAGGCACAATATGAATAAGTGGTGCTTTTGGGTGTACCTACCTTAATGCTGCGCAAATAAAAGTTCATTTCATTTGCCTACAATTAATTCATACATGCAATGTGCACCAGGTTTTTTTTTTCTGGCGATTTGATGCAAAATTGCACCAAATTTTTTGGCCTAGCACCAAGCCTATAGGAAAAAAACAGTAAAATTTTGGATGAAATCGCCAATAAACTCCAAAAAAAATTTAAATAGTGGATGAAGTCGCCAAATAATGGATGAAAATAGAATGATAGATATGTGTTATGTGCTCATAAGATATTTTCTATCCAATATATGGATGAATGTTGAGATTTGGAGCTCCACGATAAAATGAAATATCGCCACTTTGACACTTCACAAGAAATGAAAAAAAACACCCTGATGTGCACATGGTTTCATAATTTCATAAATTACGTGCTCCAAATATCCACCCCCTCCTCGCCCCTCGATTAAGTCATGATTCCTTCCCTCCTACCCGGCGGACGGGTCCTTCCACCCTCACGTTACGCACCGCCTCAGATGCGACACGTTCCAACCAATCCCATGATGACCGAATGAGTGGTGGCCGAGTTGCACCACCACGGCCACGACGAGATGAGTTGGGTTGACAGATAGTTGTGGAGCAGCAGCAGCACACAATATCAGCACCCCGGCCATCATCAAGCTCCGACTGCAGTGTCCCGTCCACGCCGGCAACGCATACAGGGTTCAGGGTTGTTATCATACCCACCAGCCACTCTATGCAGCCTGCACTGCACTGTACAGTACAGTACAGGGCTAGCTGCTGCTCCAGTAGACAACATCAGTAAGTTAGGGACTGGTGGGTACGTTGCTCATATGATCGAGCTCCCAACTCCATGATGATTATTACTACGGAGTATTATTTATGGTTTTTCAGTGGCGGGAAGTAAGGTTGTATTTCAGTATTTGGGTTTGAGTTTCACTCCATTTTTTCCTGGTTTTTTTCTGGTTTTTTTCTGATTTTTGGTGAGGTATTTGTAATTACGGCAGCACAATTGTCAGAATTGAAATCAGCTTGTCGAGTTTCTGGCACACCCCACCCTCCTTCAAATTGGGTGGGAGCTCATGCTCTGGTGTCATGGTTGGGCATGCCAGGAGCATGAGTACCTTACCACCCTGCAAGAGGAGGGGAGGATGGAGTAACAGTACTTATTATGTTGATAAAAGAGTTTGGTAGGGAGTCTGGACTCATTGAGTCCGCAATGAGTCTTACAAACAATGTATGTAGATGGGCACTACTGAATTAGCAACTGATTTACCAACTGATTTAGGATAAGGAAGCAGCATCCGTAACCGTCAAAATAAGCAATTCAGCACAGTTAAAGGTCTCTTTTTCTAGAAAAAATATTTTAAGAGTATTAGCAACTGAAAAATCATGAATTTAAAAAAAAAAAATAGAATTTTTGGACAAGGTATCTAATTTTTATGAATTTCCAAAGTAGAACTAATTAGGGCACCCTATATTGCATTCTAATAGATCTACCTTGATTCTCACAACAAAATCTAAAAAATTTAGAGTTTACCAATCAAAATTAAAAATGGGTGATTGTTTCAAGGTACTCTTGAAGACAATTTAAGGGCCCTCTACTTGCCAGTTATGGGTGCAGTGATGGTTATGGATGCTACTACCTTAAGCTAAAACAACCCATTAGAGGGGATTTGAGGGCAACATGAGACTGCAAGAGCCATGTTCCCAAAATTGTTCCTGATACTGTCAGGTCAACAATAAAAATAAAAATAAATTTAAAAAGAAGAAGTAGAAAAGTTCGTCTTGTAATGCAAAAATAAGTCCAAATTTTTATTTATTTTTAAAATCGATGATGTGGCACACTCTTGCCCACGTCAACGGAGCCTCGTTCTGTATTTTTGCGGCAGATTTTGTGTTCATTGTATTTGGGAACTCACAGTCTCTTGTTGTCCTCAAATCCCCTCTAATGCCATTACGGACCAAATGAGGGGTTGCCCTCTTGTCACTACTGAAATCTTCTAATTTTTTCCCACATGTAGACAAGTGATAGAAATGATGAGAGCAATAGAAACTATATTTTTTCGACAAAGTGTGAATTTGTTATGATTTTTTGAAGTGTTCCATCCATCATGGTTTTTAGACTACCCCAAAACCAACTAAAATCGAAATTTTAACCACTCAAACAAGACTAGTATACACAACTTTTGTAAAAAAATAAATTTGAAACAAATATTGTATGAAGAAGAAATAAGTTGCAAAAGTTCATTGTGATCCAAAAATGTGTGCATTTTGAACTTCAAATTGCTCCCAAACATTCAAAATTGAACCTATGAATTTCAATTGGCTTTCAAAACATTTGTACATGTTGGATTGACTTGAAAACTTTACCACACAAACTGGACTAGTATGTACAACTTTTCCAACAAGTTTTATTGAAATCAAATTTTGGATGCAAAGGTTTTAGCATTTTGAATTGAACTACCAAATTGTATGAGGACACTTTTTGTACCCTCTAGCAATGAGGGGTTAAACATAAATTTTCCTTATTGGATCTAATCGGCAAATGAAAAGTATTCCAAAACAATTTAGTATAGATTATTTGGATACTAAACAAATAAATTATGAAGTTTTAAAGCATGGTAGTGTTTCTAGGTGTATCAAAAAATTGACATTAGACTCTCATAGATTATCATATTTTCATTGTATACATTTTATATCATCAAACTATATGTTTTAATATTGTTTTTTGATCCAAATGTAGGTCTTGTATTTGGGATTGAGATGATTACATATGCGCATATATTAAAGAAAAAAGAGACATAGGAATTAGAAAATGTGAACTTCTAGTCGCAAAGCTTAGCTTCAAAGCCTGGATTGAACCTACATATTGATCTCAATTGCAAATAGACATTAATCATTAATTCTAATCACAACGAGCCACCATGAATGAAGAGTCTAATAGAGTTAGTTATTTTAGCTTTGCTATAAAAGCATAGGTAGGGAATTCTACCCTTGTACCTTCTTTTGAGGTTTAGCAAAACTAGTCTAATGTACACTTCAATTATTTTCCAAAATAATCCTAAAGTTACAAGACCATTAGAGGAGAATTGAGGCCATTGGAAGATTGTGGGTTCCCGGAGTGCGGGAACGCAATTTTTGCCGCGTGAACATAGTCAAGAGAGTGCCACGTCATTAAAAAAAATTGGAAAAAAAAATTGGATTTTTTTTTTCATATTTTAGGTAACACGCCCCCCCCCCCCCACCCACCCACCCACAAAAAAAAATTATTTTTTATTTTTTTGGGTAAATGCTGGCCTAACAACGGTCAATAGTTATCAAAACAGTTTTGGGGAATAGCCCTGAAACGGCCCTTTGGAGGCCTCAAATCCCCTCTAATGCCATTTTAAAACAATTCAAAACAATTCAAAAATGACATTTCTAATACAAAGAGGATTATTTTTTTAAGTATTCTTTTCACATGTTTAATTTTAGGATCTTGCACTAAATTGATTTGAAAATGTAGCAAAGAAATTTCAAAACCTGACGCTATAGATTACAAGATATTTGAAGTAAAAGTGAAGACAATGTTTTTTTGGACCTCTTGTAACTTCATTAGTTAACTTTTAATCTTCTTGGCATTTAACACTTTCATTATCAAACATTACAATCTCTCAATCCATAAGTGATATTGTTGTGTTTTCTTTTTTCAATTGATGGTTTTGGTTTCAAAAAATTATGTTGAAAAATTGAAGTAGAAGTTTGAGAAAAATATATTCAAAAAATACATTTAATTTTCATTCATTAAAAAATTGTTAAATAGGAATAGATAAAAGACAAAAGGAAAAAAACATATCATTAATAACTCTAAGGTGGAATTGAAACATGCTAATTCCAATGGTGAGATTGTTTAGCAAAGAAAGAAAACATTGTAGAACTTCTTTTCAAAATTTTTTAATTGAAAATTGAGCTGAAAAAAGAATATAATCAAATATGTTCTCAAATCAATGTAGTGATTCATACCTCTTACTTAATTAATCCAAATGGAATGAGCCAAAGATTTATATGTTGACAAAAATATAATCTACAAGGAAAAAAAATTATTTCTTGATTGATTGCATATTGGGTTGGGTGGCTTGACTTTTTGCTAACAAGTACCAATAAAAATATGAATCACATTCTCACCAGCTAATAAGGATATCTATCTTCAAAAACAAAATTTGAAATCCATGTCAAAATCAAGTTCATACTAGCCAACCAATATCTCAAGTGTCTCTAGCTTACGGATTAATAAGATTGAATTATTTTGCAACAACTGAAATCCAATTGTATGCCAATATTGATACCAAGTACTCCAATCCAATCACCCACATTTAACCCTTAAAGGCCCAAGGCCATTTTTCTGTCAAAAACCACTCAAAACTGCCATTTTTGCTGCGTTCATCCAAAAGAACAAAAAAAAGTATTTTTATAGAATCTAACCATAGGATCTTTTACTTTGTTTGTTTGAGATCATGTGGTAAGAATTTCATAAAGTTTAACCGTATAAATGGGAAGATATGAGCATTCAAAGTTGAAAATTATAGTTTTTTTGAATACTATCTTGTAATTTTAAATGACTTTAGTTTTCATTTATTGAATTTTTTTACACTATGGCTTTAAATTTAAAAAAAATTACGTTTAAGAATTGAGCTAAAAGTCTAAGAATTTTTTTTTAAATGCTTGATTTTCATTCTTTAAAAAATTATTATGTAGAGGTAGGTCCAAGATTGAAAGAAAAATTAAATCATTAATAGCTTTAAGATGGAATTTAAACACAATAATTCCAATGGTGAGATTGTTCTAGCAAGAAAAATTTACCTTTTAAAGCAATTTTTTGAAAAAATGTGAAAATTGCATTCAGAAATGAATCCTACAAGTTATTTTTTCAAAAACTGCCTGAAAACAAGATTGTTCATAACTTTCACATAACTAATCCAAATGGAACAAATCAAAGCTTCACACATAGAAAAAAATATAATCTATAAGATTAAAAATTAAAAATTTTAATTTCAAGTTTTTTTGAATTTATTTTTTTGCCCATTGAGTTAAAATTTGGGCTTTTTGTGGTATAACTTTTGCTCCCGGGCACCAATTGAAATAAAAATTATATTCCCACAAAGCTTATCAGTTTACTTATCTTATGAGAAATTTTCAAAAAGATTCATTAAAAATTGAGGTCTACGGAACTTGCCTGAACTCCAAATTATTCCCTAAGAGGACAATGGGCTTTTAGGGGTTAATTGATGACTTTCATCTGGAAATTGGGATCAACCCAACTTGAGTTTTAGTTGTATAGACTATACTAAATATTATTTTAAGAAAAATAAATAAGAGAATATGTATTTATAAACTCATTAGAATGAATATTTGGTTTTGTAACATCAAATACTAAATTAAAAAATAGTAGAGTTTTCAGAATTCATATGAACATGAAAAATCCAGTCCTCGTAACACCAAAGCCTTATGTTAAAAGTTGTAGAAGTAATCCCATTGAATATTATACAACATTTTAAAATTTGATGTTCATAGTTTTTTACGATAAAAATGCACTTTCAATATGAAGTTCTTTATATACAATTCCTACAAAATTGTCCATATGTTTTGTTGATGTAGTCACATATCTTTGGTTAGCAAGTTTTGCAAAAATATTTCATCCGAGGTCCTTAAATTCAAATATATCTAGTAGTAGAAAATTTTTAACTCACAAAAGAGTGCCAAGCAAAGCATTGTAACTAAACAGTTAACCCTTCAAGGATCAAGTGGACACAATATGTTTTCTTCAAGTTTTCAATGGCGAATTCCTAGCAAGGTGAAAAAAATCTCAATATTTTGTAAACTAGGATCTTATAGACTAACAAATTTACATACTTGTTGCATTTTTCAATTTTCAAATTTTGAATGAAAAAAGTATTAAATTTTTTTAGGAAATGTGGTCTAATAAAAAAACAAAAAGATAATGTTTTTCCAATGAAAGTACTAGTAGAGATGGAAAAAAGCATTTTCTTGAACATTTCTAGTCTTTATTCTACACAAACAAACAAGATTTAGAGAATTTTTTTTCAAATTTTTATTTTTAGCAATTTCAAACATTAAAGATTCAATCTAGTGTAATTGAAAACTCAAAATTATACAAAATTATTTCAGAAGATGTTCTAAAAGTATAATAATGATATAAATTGTTAAATTTCAAAAATTAATGCATATAGAAATTTTTAAATTTTTTGTAGGATTGAGTTTGGTTAGTTTTGGCTTTCTACTTTTTTTTTGTTTGAAAATGGGTATAAATTTGAGAGAGCTTTTTATTTCTTAAATTTTTTAAATAAAAAAACACTACATTTGCCTTATAAATTTTTTTCTCCAAAAGCTACATCTTTTGCTTATGAGGTTGGTTATCCAAAATTGTTATAATCTAAAAATCCAATACACTACAAGAGAAAGGGGTGTTTTAAGTAGTGTCCTAGACATCACGTCTTTTAAGTAATGTCTTTTAAGTGAGGTTTTAAGTAAAATTTTACTAAAAAGACTGTCTTTTTAGTAAAATTTTACTTAAAACCTCACTTAAAAGACATCACTTAAAAGACGTGATGTCTAGGACACTACTTAAAACACCCCTTTCTCTTGTAGTGATAAGAAATTTCTACACTTAATTCTATGTATATTAGATCAAGTAATCAAATGACATGGAACGAGTTCTTTTTTGTCTTTGAAGGTACATTTATGTGAAGAAAAAATGTTTCAACCTTGTTCTCTTTGTTGTTCCCTATGTTGTTAACCAACCCATTGTTTGTTTGAATTCTTAAATGAAAAAATGAAAAAATGTTTCAAAAATAAAATAAAAAACTAAAAAAACTTGATTAAGAACAAATTAATTAGTGCTATTTGATGTGGCATTGTTTTGAAGACATCAGAATGTTATTATAGGAAATTCCTACAATTCAAGAATTTTGTGGGCTTTTTAAGCTTGCAATTCCTTTTAATGACATTTTTAAATAAAAGGAAAAAATTGAGATCTTGAAAAATCTTCTCTTAGTCAACATACGGTGAATAATACTATTTCTACATTAGATGAAATCATTAAAATCAAACAAAAAATGTAGAAATAAATACTCCCTCCACCTCTAATTGGTATTTTGGTTGCACAAAATGTTTGGGAATTTTTTCCTAAAAATAAAGTTATTTCAATTGGTTTTGAGTTGTAGGTAGAAATTAGTGCATTTTTTTTTATCATTTAGAACTTAAGCTTTGGAGCAATTTTTGAAAATATAATATTAAGCTTATTGCAATGAAAGTACTTAAGGAAAATTGGAAGATGATTTTGGCATAGATGGAGTATTTTTTCCCACCAAATAAAGGATGACAATCATTTTCTAATAGATGAAATCATCAAAGTTGAACAAGTAACAAATTTGAATGAAGAATACATGATCACATACGGTAGTTTAATCTAAAAATGACTATTTAATCCCTAAAGGACCACTTTACTCAATTTGGCATTGGACTCAAACTTTGATAGAAGGTTTAGTTGAGAAATTCTTTTTTGTACTCTAAAATTCAAGATAATTGGAAATATGAGTCAAAAGTTATAGCGTGATATGTTTTGTTTTTTTGTAAATGGGAAAGTTGGATAGACAAAAATAACATTTTTTCCAAATACAAGATTTGGTACTTGTATGGCATTTTTGGAGCATTTTTGTTGAAAACGTAGTCAAGGAATTTAAAGAATTGAGGGTTGGTTTTCCATTTTCATGTGCTTTTATACATGGGGAGATTTGTAGCTCAATTTCTAAACAAAGAAAAATAGATGTAACATGTAATACAAGTAATTTCATATTTTTTAAAGCATTCTTGAGTTACCTATGATTTTTCAAAGATTTATATTATAGGCACCTTCATGTGATTGTGTGTCTTCCCAAATATGTTTCTTTGCAACTTTTTAAGAGATATAGGAAAAACAAGGAGAACGATTGGCTCTTACAATTAACTTTGCTTTATCTTCGATCCAATGAATGGCTAATTAAAGAGGTCAATTTAAGGACCACCTCATTTTTATTCTAAAGCTAATTATAGTCTCAATTTAAAGAACAAGATTACTTTTAGAGTACACTACCTCAAGGTAAGAGGCTTGAACTCCAACTGGGCATTAAAAGCAAATATGACTCAGAGGTGCATTTTTCTTTCTTCAATGTACCGAATTTGCACATTTCAGAAGGTGGTCGCTTTTGATGACCACAAATGATGACTTTTTTTTCAACTTCAAAAATTTGTAACTAATTCCACAAAGCTCCAAAAAATATGAAACAACTTGGGTTAGATGTCTATTCCACTTGTCTTTCAAGGAAAATTTATTGAAAAATACTTCAAGATGTTTTACCTCTCCAAAATTGAACCCGTAGATGGTCGGTTTATGGACCTCCTACCTTACACACTAAAAAGATGTCTATCCCAAAGTACTCCACAATGGATTTCCTTGTCACCACATGATGAGAAAAAATTTAAAAAATGGATGATCTACACTACATGCCACAACCACTTGAATCGATCCACATGTTGGCACACAGCAGGTGAATGAGGGTGGACAGGATCAAGCAAAGTACCCCAAACACCAAAAGCATGGCAAAGTCAGCCAACTGTTGTAAGCTTCACAGTACCTGGCCGTCAAGTGCATGTAAGGTAGGAGGTCCTAAAACAGCACAGGCTCTAGAATGGAACAAGCTCTAGAGGTACATTTTACACTCTTCAATGTACAAGCAGTCTACATTTGACAAGGTGGTCCATTTTAGAGCCCACTGAAATGAACTTTTCTACAACTTCAAAAATTTGTAACTAAGGTAGAAGGTTCTTAAATGGAGCGGGTTCTAAAATGGTGCTCTATCTTAAATGTACAATATCTGTACATGTTGCTTTTTCATAGCCTTCAGCAATGTACTGACAGTGTACATTTTAGTTAGGGCACCATTTTAGAGCCCTATGTCCTTTCAACTTCAAATTTTGATAACTACTTCAAAAAAGCTCAGAAAAATATGAAACAACTTGGGTAAGATGTCAATTCTACTTGTCTTTCAAGGAAAATTTACTGAAAAAATATTTCTAGAAGTTTTACCTCCCTGAAATTCTGTTTCAGCCCTTAGATGATCCATTATAGGACCTCTTACCTTAATTCCTCAAAGGTCCAAAAAATATGAAACAACTTGCATTAGATGTCAATTTCCAAAAAATTTGGGGAAAATTTGGGGAAAAATACTTCAAGGAGTTTTAGCTTCCCAGAATTGAAAACCAGCTGTTAAGTGGTCCATTTTAGGACCTCCTACCTTACTACCATAGTAGAGAGCCAAACCACTCAAATCCTTCAGTCAGTTGGTATTGCCTCAAAATCCATGAAGTACTTCATATGTGTTACCCCACCCTTCAAAAAAACCCAAAAAAACCCATGAGGTACACTCTCACCCTACAGATCTGCTTCACCACACATAACTCTTTACCCTAAGCAACACCCATCAATTTTTTATCATTACATTTAGTCCATTAGCTTACAACCCCATTATCCCTTGATCAATGCTCTTGTTGTGCCCAAGAAAAGTAAGAAAACCCACATAGCATTGAGTAGCATTGGTTGGCACTGTCTTTGGAGGGTGTGGAACATTCGACATCCCAACGTTACACCCTTCGCTGTAGAAGGAAGGCAGTGCTACAACATGCTACTGAAAATTGCATCTAAAAACAAAAACAAAAAAGTCATTTCATTGGTGTAAGAAAACACGCCAAAAAACCCTAAACCAACAAAGCCGTCTGCTGACCGACTGAAGTGGGGGTCTTCAGCTTATAACTGTAGCCCCTTTGACAAGAAAATCAAGATTCAATCTTTGACTCGGACTCCAGTCCAACCAACTGACCAACTGAAACATTGAAGTCTCGGAAGCCCCGGCCAGCTTCTTCTTGGTCTTACAGTTCGCAGTTCAACTATTGACGCAAGTTCAACTGTGTAATTCAATTCATTTGGCAGTGGCTTCGCCTCGATATAAGCTCTTCCGTGGAACTTCTTCGCATGGGAAACTGGGAATGGGCCAATGTGGAGTCTGTCCTGATGAGTGGTCTTGGGTCCAATGAAAGGACTTTAATTTCAATTGTGTCAAAAACTCACACGAAAGAAACATACTTAACCCCTAAACGACGGACCTATGACCACTGGTTTGATGCCTTCCAGCCCATCACTCAGTTTCTTACCATTTTGGACCCAGATTCAAGTAAAAAAATTGATTTCTATTTTTCAGACATGAAAGTAAAGGTCTTCTATACTTCACAGAAATTTCATTTTTTTTTTTGAGGAAAATTGATTTTCAGAGAATTTTTGAATGGAAAATGAGAAAAAATCATATCAAATTGAAAATTCTCTTAAAAAAACTGAAATTCTCACCATGTGTGTACATTATAGTGACAAACATCATGGTGAACTTACTTCTGTGTACACCTATTTCTAGGCTACAATGGACATTAAAAATGACGTCAAACTTCAAATTGCAATAAAATATTCAATTTTATGATTTTTTCAAAAATTCCAATTAGAGTATGAACTAGAGTTGAAGAACTTCATTTTGTTAGTTGGGCTCAAACTCAAAAAATGTCATTTTTAAGGAGAAATTTCAGATTTACTCAATTTCTCAAAATACGCTAAAATGGCAAATTTTGCCATCCGTTTTCCATAATTATTTCTCAATTACATGAAAACAAACATTAGTAATATTAAAAACACAATTGGAAACTCTTTGTAACTCAATATGAAAGGTCATTAAAAAAAAGAGGTTGAAAAAACTACTATTCACCTATTGTTTTCCCCCTCCAAAGTCTGGTGAACGCCACAAAATGGTGTCATCGGCGGTGAGGGGTTAAGACTACAAATCATTAATGGAGGCCGGGGTGAACTGACCCCCTTGCTTGACTTCTTGGGAAAACATTGAAATTTTTTTTTTGCAAATAGTTTTTTTTTGCAATTTTGAATTCATATTTGCAATTAGAGGCCCCAAATTAGCGAGCAGGAATATGTAAGGTAAATTAGTTGAGCACAAAATAGGGGGCTTTTTGTTTTACTTGCACCCCTGGAATTACTTGAAGTGGTTAACCCCTAAAGGTTTTTGACTATGTTTTCACAAAACCGCTTCAAAACTGTCATTTTTTAGACAACTACCAAATTTTAAGAATTTTTTTTGGGACAAAAGTAACCATAGGATCTTTTAGAATACAAGTTTAAAAAGATGTAGAAAAAATTTCAGCAATTTCCGCTGTGTAGATTGCAAGATATTAGTGTTTGAAGTTACAAAAATCCCTTTTTTACCACTGTGGAAATCCGGGCAGCTGCACTTCACAAGGTTACAATTGTATGAAAAAAAGTTCAAATTGGTGGTTACTCTCTGTATTCATTCTTAAAGGCAAGTTGGCTATATGCAAAAAAAATTTCAAATCATTTGGAGTTGTAAAACATAGTGGAAAAAAATAACAAGTACAAAGAAGTAGAAAATGAGCCAAAACACTAAATTGTAAACAATTTTTTTATGGAATTGAAAGTTTTTTATCCCAATGGTTAAAATGTTTTAATAAACAATCTTCACCTATTGAAATTATTTTTATCCAAAAATATTAAAAATTGAATTAAATAAAGGATTTCAAACTTTTTTTGTAGTGTAGGAATTTTGTAACTAGCCACAAACTACCTCAAACTAAACCTCCTCATAACTTTTGACTCACTAATCCAAATGGAATTGATTCAAAGATTCCTGCATACACAAAATTCTAAATAAAATTTTTTCATTTTTCATTTTTTCAAAAAATTATTTTTAAAGAAGTTTTTTTTTATCTGCCCAGGCTGCCCAGAGATCAAAAGAAATCACATATCATGCAATAACATTTTGACTATGCAGTCAAATGTTATGAAACTTGTTGGACCTTAAAGCTACTCCTTGGGCGCATGTTGTGTGAAAATTTTAAAGAAAAAGAATAAAAACTCCATTCGTAGTGAGCTGCCCAAAATCGCTATGTTGCCAAAAAACGCAGTTTGGTCCTTTAGGGGTTAAGTGAGGGGGCCAATTCACCCCGACCCCACTAAACCTGTCTCACAAAATGGGACCAGTGGGCTAGATTTACCCCAGGGGTAAACACTGAATTTTTTAAAGAAAAATTAGAAATTTTTTTTTTTGCAAATTCTGAATTCATATTTGCATTCTAGGACCCTTCATTGAATGGATGGATAAGAGAGGTTGAGAACATACCCCCAAACATGGCAACAAATAGTCTTTTTTACTTTTATCCCCATGTAACTTAACTCGAGTTTTACCCTGCTGGACCCACTTTGTGGGATGGATTTCGCGTCCTGCATCATTAATTAGCACCCCTGCTTTGGCTTTCATCATAAATCAACTGTCACACATCATTAATTAAGAACGAAGCCACATTGATTAGCGTTCAGGAAGAACCTTAATCAGGAACGGATCCATGAGTAGAGCTAAGCTAATTCTGTTTCATTTGTTTCCAAAAAAGAAATGATTGTTTCATTTGTTTGAAAAAGGAAAGAAAATGTAACTTACTGTAAGGGAGGAGGCTCATAAACCGTTCATCTAAGGGCTGGTCCGCCTTTTTCATGTATTTGTTTGGATGGTAATATTTTTCACGTATTTTTCAGTGAAAGAGAAATAAACGAGGAATCTAACACAAGTCGTTTCATATTTTTTGAAGCATTATTGAATTAGTTATGAATTTTCAAACAGAGTCTGGCATAGGGCCCTATCTGTGATCAGTAGGCCTTGCAAACACATACATGTGCAGTTTGAAAAAAATCTGGCTTGCTTCAAAAACTAGCACTGCAACATGTAAAAAGTAATCAAATTTGTTTCTAAATGCGTTCCTTTCTAAAACTGAAATGAATTCTTGAATAAATCATATTTCAGATTTTTGAACACTTGAAAGAAGGTAGTTCAACAACTGATTCTTATTTTAAATATAATCAAGAGACACCTAACCACTTAGTTGAGAATGAAGCAATTGAGACTCTGAAACCATCCATTCAATTAGTGAAAACAAAGTCTTAGCATGCTTCAATATTTTCCACAATCCATTTTCTCACAGTAAATGATCCATTTCAGAGCCTCCTAGTGGGCAGGTGCTAAAGCCTGAGCGGTTTATGAGCCCTCTCCTATATTCCCTTTCAATGGAATTTGGTCCATTTGTTTCAAAAGAATTTAAAATTTATAAAAAAATTAATAAAATGATTAGAGCTTATGAGTAATGACACCTAAAGTTAGCAGTCAGTTGGTGTTTGATTTCCATGTTCAGTTTCTTCTAGTGGTGTTCAATTTTCTGGAATTTTCGTTTACTGTGGAGGTCTGCAGTGTCATAAGCTGGCATGTGATTATATGGAGTCATGCAATAGATCCTGTTGCATGTGAAAGTGATAATGTAGGGTTTTTTACATAAATGAAGAAGGTGGTATGAATTGTTCTCCACACTGATCACACTCCTTTTAAAAAAATTATATTTCAAATGAACTCCCTGTGATGCAACAAAAAATGAAATTAATGGACGTTCAAAGGCAAATTTGAAAGAGCTTGGTGAGAGAACAAAGGCTGTGCAAAAATAAACTCTTACTGGTTGAACTGCCTCAAGAAAATCAAGGGATTCTCAATGCATTGCTATGTTCCAAGTCAGTGAGGGAGGCCTCAAAGAAAGTGAGAAGGTTACCATGAATAAATGATATAAATATAAGAGTCTCTTCCTTAGTTTTTGGAACATAACTTCGAAGGTGGGTCCAGCAGGGGGATTAACCCCTAAGCATCACAATCCAAACAACTCTCAAGATGGGACCATTTTATAAAAAGGAACATAACTTGAATTTGAATTGATTATTGCATTCTTCACCATACAGATCAATAGCCAACAACCTCATCAACTTAAACTCATTTCTTTTAGGAAAATCCACCATTAGGATGCAAACATTATAAGGTTTGATGAACCTAGTCTCTGAGAATCAAAAATCTGAAAAACATCCCTTGTGACGTTTAAGGGTTAAACTCGGCTGAAAATGCAGGAATTTCTTAATTTTTTGCAAATAATTAATTTTTGCAAATTCTAGATTCGTATTTGCAATCAGAGACCCCTAATTAGCCACAATGGGTCTAGAACATACGCTAGACACTGTACCAAATTGGGGACTTTTTTCACTTTTATCCTAAAGAACCCAAAATTTACCTTACTAGATTTACCTTTGAAGGCTGGATTTAATGACTGGGGTGAATTGACCCCTTGCTTGGCCACTTGAGAAAACACTGTTTTTTTTAATTATTTTGACAAATAATATTTTTTGCAAATTCTGAATTCATATTTGCAATCAGAGGTCCAACATTAGTTTGGAGGAATGTACAAAGTAAATTAGTTAAGCACAAAATAGGAGACTTTTTCTTTTACTTGCCACCTGGAATTACTTGGAGGGGTCAGTTCACCCCGACTGATTTAACGTCCTGCACTCCAAAAAGGCAACGTGCAATTAGAGAGGGACGACAACATTAGAGCAGGTGATATTACAGAGGCCGCCAGCGATTAGTTAGATCTTCTCATACAACCCGTCATAATGGTTCCTCCGTCTGTACGAGCACACAAGACTACCTTATTAACCTTAATGCCAAATCCCACACAAGACCAAAAGGGATTGCCAATCCCAAAGACCCCATAACAGCCCCCTGTTTGCTCAACAGCCTCTTGCCGTCCCAGACATTAACCAAAAAACATTAACCCTAATCTCCTCTTCCCAGCACCCATGCAATCTCTCTACTAGAAATCCATGAGCTACCCAACCTGCAGGCAATGCAAGATTGGGAAGCTATCTGCATGCTAGCTATGGAGCGCTGCAGCTGTTGGCTGTCTGTCTGTGTCGGCTTTTGATCGAGTATGGCAATCATCTCCTCCTTCTGCGCCTACAGGAGGAGTGAGTGTGTATATTAAGGTCAGTGCTCTGTTGCTGCAGATGGGCATGCGTGCATGTAAGAACCGAAGTACGTGCAGGATGATCGATCGATCTTCGGTAGAGTCAGAAACGGTTCTTGATTTTGGAGATAGTCGGGCAGTTGGAAGTGCCTGGGTGGTGTATTCATCTCACTGGCGTGGCAGAGATTGACAGGAATGAGGTTTTTGTTGTCGCGCGGAGTAAGGTGAAGCATGCACAGATCTGTTGGGGAGTGCACTGCTTTAGTACATTCAGCTTTCCACGGTTGGTCCGCGCGCGAAGTTCTCTCGACTTGGGAATGTTCGAGAACTGGTTGTCGTTGAGGGTCTGTAATCGGTTTTCTGCGAATTTTGTGAAAGTAGGAAGGTGTCGGAATGTGAGTTTGAAACAATGCATTTGAGTGGCATTTGGAGTCAGATTGGTTTGTCCCTGGCGCACGGGAAACTGATTCGTTCATTGAAATGGCGAAATTTCACGAAATCAGCACTTTCCAGAGCCATTTAGATCAGTTTTTTAGAGCTTTGAGAGTTTGAATGTCACAAATATGACCATCTGGGTAGTGGGGTTGTGGGTTTAGGTGTCGTGATTAAGCACACGAAACTCCGCTAGCAGGGGAAATAGTTCGAGATCGAACTGTGAGTTGCAGTGGTTTGTGTAAATGCTGATTCCGTTCTGGTTCCAAGTTTGAAGTCAATTACCGTCCTCGATCGGCATTCTCGTTCAATTGCATGTAATTTGAGGGTTCGGACTAGGACGAGGAATTCTTTCTCTCGCGAAAAGTTGCTTGATTAATTTTAACCGACTCCACCTTTTCTAGTTTCACCTTCTGAAGAGAAAACTAGTCTGGTAAGTTGGAGCATATCGAAATGGAGCAGCAGCCCCTCATCAAAGACAAGATTCTTACCATTGCAACTTGCTAGCGCTCCCAACTGCCGTGGCTTGATCGAGTGTGGATCAATCAGATCGCGGAATGAAAGTGCTTGCAGCTTGCTGAGCTTTGATTTTCATGACAATGCCTGTCTCATAGTTAAAGCGTTAAAGCAACTTCGACAAGCTTGAACAGGAAACATGGGAAGCGCGAGGTTTAGGGAAGGGGTGAAGCCCTGCAAGTGTTTGCGCTTCATAGTGGCGATTCTCCTCCTTTCACTTTGCTGCGAGAAGGTGGTGGACGCCCAAGAAGCAGCAACAACAACAATAGCTACCAACCCCACCGACCTGCAAGCTCTCCACGAACTCATGACCTCCCTCAACTACGACGAAGACTGGCTGACCTTGACCCCCGACCCTTGCGTCTCCGGCCCGCAAGGCATCTTCTGCGAGCCCGACCCCCTCACCGGCGTCCTCTTCGTCACCACTCTGCAGTTCGGCTTCTTGTCCGCCATCGCCAACATCATCCCGTGCAGCCCCAACGCCACCATCCCTTCATCCATCGCCAACTTCACCAAGCTCACCACGCTCTCCTTCACCTCCTGCTTTACCAACAAGCAGAAGCCCACCTCTTTCCCCCCTTCTCTCCCAGTCACGCTCCGTCTCCTCACCTTCTCCTCTAACTCTGCCTTGACTGGTCAAATCCCACCCACTCTCGGCTCTTTGCAAAACCTCCAACGCCTGGTGCTGTCCCAAAACGGGTTACAAGGCCAGATTCCGTCCGAGCTTGGTAGGCTGCGAGCTCTCCTCCAGCTGGATCTCAGCCACAACGAACTCTCGGGCTCCATACCTGAGTCTCTGGGCGCCATCGAGGGACTGGTGAACCTGGACTTGCGATGGAACAAGCTTCAAGGGGTGGTGCCTGTAGCCATGAGCCAAGGTTTGACTCAACTGCAGCGGCTGGCGCTCAGCAACAACCGAATTGAGTCCGTCATGTTGCCACCGAACTCGTCGTTCCGGGCATTGACGTTTTTGGACTTGAGCTGGAATGAGCTGAGTGGAGAGTTGCCTGCTGCCATCGGAAGTTTAAGTCGCTTGGAGGATCTGTTTCTGAACTCCAATCGGGGGTTGAATGGGACCATTCCAAGTGCAATTGGGAAGCTGACGGGCTTGGTGAGGCTGGATCTATCGAATTGTGGGTTGGAGGGAGCCATTCCGGAGGAAGTAGGGGAGTTGCAGGAGCTGAGATTCTTTTCGGTGAGTCGGAATAAGCTCTCTGGTGGCATTCCTGAATCATTGGCTTCGTTGCCGGTGATCTTCACGATGAATTTGGAGGGGAACCAGTTGAGTGGCGCTGTGCCCTTCTCCGCCAGTTTCATGCAGAAAATGGGGCCGCGGAATTTGGTGATGAAGCCGGAGAATGCAGGCTTGTGTTCTCATGTGGAGACCCCGCAACGTGGACTCTTGGGCTTGAAGCCATGTCCGGAGAATGGGACCGGGGCGTCTGGATCTGCAGCGAGGGCTTCACCGTCGCCATCCCCCAATAGAGGGAACTCTTTGCGGGCATCAACAACAGCAGGTTCCAGTGCTTTCGTTGTGAGTAGCGTCTTGGCGCTGATGACTTGCTGTTTTTCGATGATCATGTAGCTGAAATTACATAATTTGTCGCTTCGATGGAGAGTTCACAATAGGCGTTTTTTTCAGTGAATAGCTTATTCTGTGGCTCAAGTGCGGTGCATTTCAAGATGCATGTGGGCTCTAGCTATGGCTCACAGATTGACTCACCCTCCCAGCCTTTGGGGGTGACTGTTGATAATTTTTAGTTTGCTAGCTTTAGAGAGTGTGTACATGTGGAGAAATATGATTTTTCTGAATCCAATATAGGCTGGCAACTCGATTGCTCACTGTTGTAGTAGCTAATGCTATTGTGGCCATGATTCATTGACTGCCATTCGAATTGAAGTACTGCATGAATCGATGTGTGCGTGTCGATCGCAGTTTATCCCGAATGGAACGAGTTGAGCCTCGTCCCGCATTTGCCGACACGAAGTTTAATCCATGGTGCTCAGGGGTCTGTAGCTGCAATTGATTGTGTTCAAATTTCATAGCGTGGGGAGAATCACCACCTATTGCAGTAGTCATTTTGCTATTTCGGAAGTGCGAATAGCAAACCAAAAGTGGTTTTCCCACGGATTCACTGTATGAGAACCCTTCATCGCCAGTTACTGCAATTAAACATATTCATGTAGTGAAGTTGGAATGTGGATTCAATCTGGAATGTTGTATGTTTCGTTGCCAGTAGAAAACAAGGCTCGTGGAAGTGGAAGTAGCGCACTCTGACTCCAAAAACAGAGTGACAGATTCACCTCTCAAGAAATTATTTTGAGGAGAGCACCGGTGAGTTGAGAGTAGGATCTCTCGATCGGAAAGCAAGCACAACAGTTTTTTTCAAAGAAATCCAATAAGATTCAAAACGGTGGAATCTCTGAAGCCAAATGAATACCTGTTTTGGGCAAGTATGGTCGTTTTTACTTGTCAATGTGTACGTAGACCGTGTTCGGAGATAATGGGTGCTCTACCTTGGTGAAAGAAAGAAAATCGATCTTGATGAGAGCCATAATAACCACCCCTAAACCAAACTCCAGCCCAAGTGGGACAACCGATTTGTCTATAACGAGGCATCAGAAAATGCAACACCAACATCCAAGTGCTTGAAATGGACAACCTAATAAAGCGATATTGAATCAGAACATCCGTAGGACAAGATTGATTTGAACAACTGAAATTTCAATTTTATTTTTCCTCCTTGACAAATTATCGGAAATGAGAAGTCACAACTGGCTGACACATGCATCTACTGGAGGATGTTGTCAAGTCGGAGGAAAAGGGTTCCGTCACTGAGCACAGCAATCGTCAAATCTTTGTTTTGCATTCAAAACAAAGCACCAAAATTTGAGCATTAGGAGTGAGGGCCGAGTGAGGGCCTCTTGTCATGTGAGATTGGTGGGCAATAAAAGCATTAGAAGACAAGAAACCACTTATTGCCTTGCTAGTCTTGGTGAGTGGAGAAGGAGGATTTCAAGGTTCACTGAAATTGGTGCACAAGCCTATTGGTGGAGGTTGGTCAATCACAGTTACTAGTATGTGAGCATAGAAGTGTGAGCTTATGAGCCTCAAAGATGATGCATTTATTGTATAGGTGCTTATACTATAGAAACC
Source organism: Thuidium tamariscinum (assembly GCA_947034885.2). NCBI lineage: Eukaryota > Viridiplantae > Streptophyta > Bryopsida > Hypnales > Thuidiaceae > Thuidium > Thuidium tamariscinum. Next base: position 16,226,496 of record OX344756.2, read on the forward strand.
TTCTATGATAAAAATATATTTATACTATAGGTACCTATATTATAGGTATTTTAACTATAAACACCTTTAAAAGTGGTAGTATATCTACTTATATACATATTAGAAGCTCACATGCTCGCATGTTCATGCTCACACACTAGCATCGTTGGTTGGTCAATCTAGAAGGGAATCACTATGTGTGGAATTTTTACTCAATCTCTTCGTACCTACTGGATCCACATCATGCCACTACAATTGTTCACTTGACCTTGTAGCTCTACTTGCAAACTCTGTCCATTTACCACATATGGTAGGGGCCTTAAGAAAGAAGTTGAAATGCAAGATTGACCTTGGAATGTAATTTTGTTTCATTTATGTTAAAAGAAGAATGTAAGAGGGAACAAAAGCTAACCCTAAAAGACATTATCCTTTACTAAGATGGAGGTTGCATAGCTACACTAGATCCCTACTGGCTCAAGTGCTTGTTTTATCTTTCAACCATTGTGAGGTTTCTTAGTTTGATAGGGAGTCTTTGCCTCTTAGTTTTCTTGTTCTGTATTATGCCCTTGTAATAAAATTCCATTTCATTTGTGTCAAAAAACAATTTGTTTATGTGATTGATCTACCACTCAAACTTATCCTCCACTACTAATGGTGGTTTTCAATAAATGAATTATGCACTACATATAATGTTCAAATCTAGACCAATATAAGAATGTTCAAAACTTGCATGTGTGGACAATATGCAAGAACAAAAGATAAGTACCTAATTCTTTAACATTGAGATGGATGAAATGGCCTTTGGTTTATATTCTAGTTGCATTTGCGTAATACAAATGGAATCAATGTAAAATGTGTGAAACTATAAAGTTGGCGGCTAGAGTAAGTTGAAAATTTAGTAATTTGTTATGGAAAAACTCAGCAAAATTGTAGATTATGTGCCTATCCAAAGCCCACATTCAATTAGAAGGATAAAATATAAGAATTTAGACATATATTGGAGTGTTGGGGAATGCTTGTTAAGAGCCATAGAGGCTACAGAGAGGGTAACCAATGTAGCTGGTATGTAGCAATTAAAGAGAGGGGGTGGTGCATTTGTAAGCAAACATGAATTAAATTTCCAAGGTGGAGTGGATTTTAGGAAGTGGGTTGTTCTAGTGGATTTTTTGTAATTGGTGAAAGCCCTCTAAGAGTGATCATTTGGAGGCATGTTGTTTTGATAGAGCTTTTGCAACAAGTGGAAGTCTTTGAAGAATAATCTTTCACAAGGACATTGCTCTAGTGGGTTTTTTGCAATTGGTGGAAGCCCTCTAAAGAGTAGTCCTTTGAAGGTACACAATTTTGGTTGGGAATTTGCAATTGGGATTTGATACTCTTTTGTGTAAATGGGAGAAAAATTGAAAATGGAAGACAAAGTAATAACAAGATAATGGAATACAATGTGGCTACATTGGTGCTCCAAAATCATTTTAAACAACCAATGCCTAATTTATACAAGTTTAGCATCAATTATTTAGACTTAGAGTCACACCTAGAATCATACCTCTTAGTTTAATGAACGGTCACAGTTGTTCCCCAACTATTTAACTTCTTGTACCTTTTCTTTTGGCATAATATATGGAACGTGTTTTTTCCTTGATATGCTTGCTTTTCGTTCTACATGGTATCAGAGCACCATGTGCTATCTTCCAACTCCTCTTACTGAAAATTCAAGTGAAAATGTCTACGATGTTTTAGTTTTTGAAACTGAGAGAGAAGTAGTGGAAGAAATACTTTAAATTGCAAATAGAACCTTTGTAGATGCATTCTTCCAGATGCCGTTAGATCTTAATCCAATTCAAGAGTGAGAACAAGAACAAGAGCTTTTAGAATTTGCTCTTGAATTTGAACGAACTAAATATGGAATTTATAACGTACCTATTAGTTATCTCACTGTTTTAGCAAACTACAAAAGTGTCTTCGATGAGTTAAACCTACAATATTTTGTGGATGATTATTTAATAACAATGACTTCATATGTTAATCAAAAACTTAAAAATAATGGCTTTTCTTGTTGTAAGCTTACCTCCTTGAGTTTATTCCATATCAACTTTCATCGTAGGGAATTATGCCATATGGAGTATCAAACTTGAGATGCTTTTAATCCACTTTGAATTATAGAGCATTGTAGATGGAACTGAAGTTACCCAAACTTCTAGCAATCCTATAAGTTAACAACCTAGAAATTAAAGGATTCTAAGGCTCAATTGAATATTTTGCTTCACTACGGTGAAAAGCAATTAATCATTCTTTACCGACTCACTACTTCTAAAGTTGTTTGGAATCGACTCAAGCAATTATATGAAAAATCCAATAAAGGAAGCCAAATTAACTTACATAAACAATTATGCCACCATCAAATGTCCAAATCTGACAATATTGTCAAATTCCTAGAAACTTGGCAATTTTACTACAAGAAGTAGCTACTATTGGGTATACCTTCACAAATTCACAACAAGTTAATTTATTGTTGGAAGCACCTCTAGACTCTTGGAGGGCTTTTATTACTATCCAAGGTGGTCTTTCAAATCTTACATTTCTAAATCTGCTATCCAATATCTTACAACAACATGCAATTAATTCCTCAAAAATTGTTTATTCAAAGACTAGTGCATTTTATGCCAAAGGAAAGTTTCATAAACCTCCTTATAGTAAGAAATCAACATCTCATTTTTAAAAATCAAGTTCTAAGACTCCCACAACTTGTATTCAATCTAGAACCAATCAACCTTCCATCATTTGTCATTATTGTGGCATCCCTGGACATAAAAGCCTTGAATGTCACAAAAAGAAACGAGACCTCGAAAATAACAAAGGAAATAAATCTCATGTGAATTTGTCACTACCAATGATCCTGGCCACTTATTTTTTGCTATTAATGAACGTGACAACTTTGTGTGAACATTGGTATTTGGACTCTAGAGCTAGCCAACATATGTCACCGCTACAACATCTCTTTAGAGATTATCAAGAATTGGATACTCCCAAGACAATTCTACTTAGTAATAATAGCTTACACAAAGCTTTAGGATTTGGTTCCATTTTACTCAAATTATAGAATGGATAAACATCACTTGTTCCAAATATCCTCTTTGTTCCAGGCTTGGCAAAGAATTTACTCTCAATAACACAAATTACAGATACTAGAAACACAATCATAACTTTCACCAAAAATACTTGTATTATCAAGACAATGGATCCAAATACTCATCACAAGATGAACTTTCATATCTCCAAATCCAATAACCTATTCTCTTTGGGAATTGGCTCATTAATCCTATCATTGAAAGTAATGCGGTAACAACACCTATTGCAACATCACTTAAAATTGACTTGCTCACTTTAAAGTGGCATTGTTGTCTTGGACATCTCAATATTTGTTCTTTGAATGTCATGCAAACTAAAGATTTAGTCATAGGTCTACCTCCTCTCAAATCCCAACTCTTGTTGTGTGTTGATTGTACTTTAGATAAACAACATCGAGCACCCTTAATTTCTGAACCATTCACTAGAGCCACAATGTTGCTCCCTTTTGTTCATATCAATTTATGTGACCCCATGTAAATTCCCTCTTTGGGAGGAGTCCAATATTTCCTTATATTTGTAGTCTGTAGACGATTATTCACAATACATTTATATTTACTTCCTCCAAACAAAATCAACTACCTTCCAATACTTTATGGAATATAAAGCACACATAAAAAACCAAACCGATCAAAAAAAATTGACCTTATACTTAGACAATGGAGGCAAATTCACTTCTAATAAATTTATTAACTTTTGTTTAGAGAATGGAATTCAATGTCACTTCACCAATCCTTATACTCCTTCCCAAATGGTATTGTTGAACATAAGAATCGCATACTTGTTGAATCTATGAGGAGTATGCTTCGAGCCATTCACTTACCTACAAAATTGTTCTTACACTTACACGTTAAATCAATCTACACCTTATGAACTTTGGATAGGCACCAAGCCACATATCAGTCACTTGAGAATCTTTTGTTGTTCTGCATATATTCATATCCCTAATGAAAAAAGGAAAAAGCTTGATTCTAAATCTAAACCTTGCATTTTTGTGGGATATGGTGACCCTATTGATGTTAAAGGCTATCACTTATATGAGTCTTCAACTCAACCACTTTTCACTAGCCATGATGTAATATTTTCTAAAGATTCTTTGCTTACTACAAATGATGTTCATGATTCCACTCAAAATTTTCTTCCAACTCCTACTTTCTATTAAGTACTTGATTCCTCTACAACTCAATGGTCACCACCTAAACCTCCGACGGACATATTAGTCGTACAAACACCTAGTCTACGTAAATCTTCAAAACTTGTCACCCCCCATATTTCCCCACATTGTCGTCCTTATGGTGTTAGCACACCATCCAATCATTGTCATTCCCCTCCTCTACGGAGTTCTAGTTGCTCCAATAAAGGACAGTGACAATCTTCTAAATTTCACAATGAAAGCCTATTTGCTTATGCTTTTTCAACTCAAGTTCCTGAGCCTACTTCTGTTCCACCTTCCCTCTTTGGACTTGAAGCTATTCATTGGCGTGAAGCCATGCAGAAAGAATATGATTCTCTAGTGACCAATAAAACTTGGACATTGGTTGATCAACCTCCCAATTGCTCAATAGTAAGTTCCAAGTGGTTGTTTTGCCGCAAGTATCATGTTGATGTCACCCTAGTTTGCTACAAAGCATGCTTTGTGGTACATGGCTTCTTTCAAAAAGAAGGTATTGATTGTAGAGAAACCTTCTTTCCAGTCATAAAAATTACTTCTTTACAACTACTCTTTGTCCTTATAGCACTCCATGACTTGTATGCTCACCAAATGGATGTTACAATGGCCATCCTCAATGGTATTTTAAAAGAATAAATTTATATTTCCTAATCCAAAGGATTTATAATTTTATAGCCCTTGATTGTGAAGCCATCTAAATCATGTACACCACTTGATTTGGTGTGTGAATGACAAATGGCCATCAATTTCTTTAGAGTGACCTTTTTTCAAGTATATTTGATTTTGTCTTTATAGTCACGTCTCACCATCCAATGATATAGATTTATTCCATTCTTTATTGACAACTTGTTTTAGAACCACCCAACACTTCCCAATTTTTCATAATTGGTACAATTTTCTTAGTTGTTTTGACATTTGGGTGATGTACTTTATTTGCCTTGAATCTACTCTTTCTTTGTGGATCTAAAGCCTATTGAATACACTCTTCATTGAAAATACAATGAAGTAGATGGTGAGTCTTTCCTAATCCGTAGGCGTTAAAGGATTAAAGTAGGTATGGGTGATTGCAAGAAACACTTGTACTATTTTGCATCACATGGTGTATGTTGATTTGTTTTTTGTTCATAATTTTGGTGTTTTGGCTTCAAATGACTCAAGAAAAAAGATACTCATAACTATCATAAAACTTTTTTTAATTTTTTCCTAATTTTCATAAATACTTTACTATCCAAAAATAGCCCCCCATTCAATGTTGCAATTGCCAACTTGGAGTTTTTAAGTACTATTTAGTACCCAAAAAATTTAATTATGAGTTGAAATTTGGATGAGATGGTCATTTTGTAGACTTATAGCTAATGGCCAAGGGAATTTTAAAAATAATTAATTGTGTGGTATAGAAGTCTAGAAAGTGAGCTTCTTTCTGCTTGTATTTTGAAACATATAGAATATTATTTTGGTGGTTTTCTTGGTGATTGACCATCTCCATAAAGTTATTACAAATGGACAATTCTTATTTTTTGTATTTTTTCCTAATTTTTACTATTTTCTGCTAATTAAAACATCAAGATATATATATTCTTGAAGTTTGGCACTTTTCAAGTTCTCCTACTTAGAAAAAATTTCTATGCAATTCTTTCCTGAGGTACCTTCACCTTAAAGGTGTAATTATTAGTCATATTTTTTAAATTTATTAAAAAATAATTTTCTAATTTTAAAGTACTCCCCAAAAAATCTTGAGAATGCAACAAATAATATAGGTGTTTTTTGCAATCACCCATATATCTAAAATCTCTCACTACCTAAAATACTATCATCACTTTATATACACCTCAAAAATCAAAATGTATATATAGAGAAGAAACAATTTTAAAACCTCTACAAAAGAACTTTGACCTTTCATAGTTTTTGCATATGGTTTCCAAAAACATTGCATTCTTTAGTCAATTGGAAGCTCTTTATTCACTTGCTAATAAGGAAATATGAAATTTTGACTAGTCTAATAATAAAAACTAGGCATACTAGCAAAAAGTGTTGGTTTGGGGAGGTACCTTCCTTAAGTAGAAAACTTTTGAACATGCCACTAATTGTTTTTTCCATTAAACTTTTTTTGCCTTTTGTGAGCGTGCACAATTAGGTTTTTTCTTTATATTGGATTTTTAAGCTATTGGGTGCTTAGGTGTTGGTCTATTGTACCTATAAAGCAATGAATTTTTTTGATGGTGCCTAAGTATATTCAAATGTGTTAAAAAACAATCCAAAATACAAATTTAAATGCAAATAGTAAGGTAATTAACTAAATGAACTAAGTCCCTGTATTTTTTTTTTCAAAATAGGTTAGACAAAAACTAATAACACCAACTTAGAAAAAAATTCTTTCTAAAATTGTAAAATTTGTTTCTATCTTACTTTCCTAGCTAAAGTTATAGGTGGATGAAGTTTAACCACTACTTGGTTCATCAAACTTTACCTTAATTTCCTAATTTGAAATGACTTGAGACTTTGCAACTATAATAACAATCTAGATTTCTACCTAAGCCCAAATTTAACTTCACCTGAGTACTTCCCCTAAGTTTTCACCCAGGACTTAGGACTTCATCCTTCTATATATTCTTAGTCTTTTATTAATCGTAAGGTACTTATGAATTCTACTTAACTTATTATATAAGTCTATGGTACAAAATTTTCTTTTCAATCTAACTTCCAAGTTCTAAATGAAAACTTCTTGATTATTAAGTCTCAAGACAATTTTTCTTAGATTACTATTTTTAATAGTTTCATATTTTTTTTCTTGTAGACATTGATTCTAGCTTTTTCAATTTCTAAAGCATTTATTATTTGAACTTTGCTTTGAGGAATTATTGATGGATGAAGTTTGATCATTAATTGGTTCATCAAACTTTATTTGCTAATGGAACTTTTTTTTCATTTATAAACTCTAATAGATGATTTCTTTTCTATTCTCTTAACTTGTTTCAAATTGTAAATTTAACTAGAATTCATCTGATTTTAGTCCTAAATTTCATCCACTAATATCTTCCTTGTTTTAAGTCTATATTCTAAATGTGATATATTTTTGGAAAACTTTGAACCCAAAATAAAACCTTGTAAGCCTAAATCTTGAAACAAAACTAATCTAAATGCTCTTACTTGAGCTTGAAATTCAACTAATTGTTTTTAACATCTAACTTTGAAACTAAAAGAAAGGAAAGTAATTAACAACTTACCTTGAGAGGGACATCATCTTGAAGGTTATTCATTATGCCTTTTTATTCCAACGCATTTGAGATGATTGAATACTTTGAGAATTTTTTGTCATTGTTTGAAATTGAGGTTTTAATACACGTTTGAATTTGACTTCTACCACTTTTTTTTTTTTCTTCTTCTTCTTTCCCTTTCAGACTATTTCCATTATTGTATTCCAAAGGTTGATTTTGAATATTGTACAAAAACTATTTCAAAATAATAATTGACTTTTGACAACCTACTACATCTTTTTCAAGTCAATTATTATTCTATCCAAATTGTAATGGTTCTAATTCTTTCTCAATGATTCTATTAATCCTATTAGCTTTCCAATCTTCCTTTCAAATTCCAATTAGCTTCTTCATCCATTCTATTTGGAGAGTGAATTGTGAAAGTTCTAGTCTTAAATTGTAAGACATAATGTAAGTTTCTTCCTTGCTTGATATCCCTAACTTCTTTTAAAGTGTGAATTTTGGCAATGAGAGGATGTTGAGTGAGGACTATTCTAATCTACTTTCCCTTCCAGCTCTTCCCATATTAATCTATTGCCAATTTTACTCTAAGACATGATCCTTTGAAGCACCCTACAATTATCTGTCTAAATTTTAGATTTTTGAGTCAAGATTCACTAAAAGAAAAGTATGTTGTAGTAAACAAAAAAACATTAGTTGGATTTTGTTCACTACACTACTGAAACATAAAGCAATGAACAAAATCCAACTAATGTTTTTTTGTTCACTACAACATACTTTTCTTCTAGTAATTGAACTTCAAACTAATAGACTAGAAAGTAATTTTTGGCTAAGTAATCAACTAGTGTATAGTCTACTACTAAGTCACAAGCAATCCAATCAATCGCATCAATCCATCAATTTTAGTAGTTTTACAAACTTGGTTGGCTTGTGCTATGTGGGAGGCTATGACTGGGTGAGATCTCATTGCAAGAAGGTGATTCGGTGATTTGGTAGTGGTCTAGATGGCACTTGGCTACTAGCCCCACCTAATTCAGCAGCTCATACTTGACTTGAAGGCTCTTGGTGTTGTATTATATTGTATATGCATATACTATATACAAATATAAATTTGTTGTTGATGTAGAGAGTTTTTTTGAAAACCTAATCCATTCAATTCATATGGAATGGGCTCTAAGTTTTTTTTTACCTCTTTTAGACAACTATTTGGCATTACTTTGATTATTTGTATACTTAACCCCTAAACACCCAAACTGTGTTTTTTGGCAACATAGCAATTTTGGGCAGCTCACTACAAATGGATTTTTTATTTTCTTTCTTTGAAATTTTTACACAACGTGTGTCCAAGGAGTAGCTTTAAGGCCCAATAATTTTCATAACTTTTGACAACATGAATAAAAAGTTATTGCATGATATGTGATTTCTTTTGCTCGGCGGGCAATCCGGGCAGCTGAAAAAACTTCTTCAAAAATCACTTTCTCTAAAATTTGAAATTTGAAATTCGTTCTTTAGATTTTTATCTACTTGTAAAGCTTTCAATTATTCCATTTTGATTTGTGAAATGAAAGTTATGGGAGTTTTAGTTTGAAGGTAGTTTGTGGGAAGTTATGGAATCTCTACTCCAAAATAAACTTTGAAGTCCATTATTTTACTCAATTTTTAATATTTTTGAAAAAAAATAAACACATTAGGTGAAGATTGTCTATTGCAACATTACAACCATTGGATTGGAAATTTTCAATTTCAAAAATTAATTATTACTATTTTAATACTTTGATTCATTTTCTACCTCTTTCTACTTACTAATTGTTTTCTACATGTTGTACAACTCCAAATGATTTGAAATTTTTTAGGCATGTAGCTAACTTGACTAAAAGAATGAATCAAAAGAGTAACAACCATTTTGGACTTTTTTTCATACAAGAGTGAGCTACTGAAGTGCAGCTGCCCGGATTTTTGTAGGGACAAAAAAAGCATTTTTGACAATTCAAACACTATTATCTTGCAATCTGTACGGTGGAAATTTCTGAAATTTTTTTCACATATTCTCAAACTAGTTTAATGTAAGATCCTACGGTTACATTTGTCTTAAGGTGTTTTTAAAAAAAGATTTTGGTGTTGTACTAGAAGTGGCAGTTTTGGAGTGTTTTTGGCAAAACATAGTCAAATACATTTAGGGGTTAAAGATATTTTGTATTTGAAGTTGTTTAAACAAAAGGTAGAGTTTGTTTTATCTTTCTTTTGGATATTTAGGGATTAGAAGTCTACATAAGGGATAAGGATAGGGCTATGGGGAAAAGGAGAAGGCCAATGGATGAATTTAAGTCCATGTGGCAATCTAAGGGTTAAAATTCATTTGCTTAAGTGGATGGTATGGAAGATGAGGTGGAAGGTCTTCTTCCTCCTTTTCATGGTTAGCTTAAAAGGACCGTTACTTTGGAGAGACATTGTACATTTTACATTGAGAATTTTGTGATGAAATTTTTAGAGGTTGTTCATCTCGTTTTGGTGATTCCAAAACCCTATTACCCATTCAATTTGGAGTTTTGATGCAAAAGTTATGCTTAAGGAAGTGAGAGAAGGATGGTTGTCATAGAGAGTGAGGGCAAAACTTTTGAGGACTCATAACTATGTGGTGCGGAGTTATTTTCTTATAAGATTTGAGGTTATGTATTGATATTTTAGGTTTTCAAAGAGTTATCATTCATTTAATTTGGAGTCAAAAAGCTATGAAAGTTGGATAATATTTTTATTTTGGTTGAAATTTGAGGGGGTTTATATATATATATATATATTTGTGTTCACTTTCTAAATTGACATCATACAACAAATTTGGAATATATTATTTTGTGAGAGTTATAGGCTTAAAAATAGAGTAGTGATGAGTTGCTCTTGAGTTGAAAAAAGAGAACTTTGAACGGCTATAAAAGTTGGAAAGTATCTTAATCTAAATTAGAATTGAGAGGTTTGTAGATATTTGTATTAGATTTTAGAAGAGATATTACACTCTCAATTTGGAGTCTTAAAGCAGTTGTGGTAGTGATATTAATATTGGATACTTCTTCAAAGGGAGTTTATGGGGTTTATGAATACTTCTACAACCATGGTATATACATGTGATACTTTAATATTTGTTTTTTTATAGCACATTAGGGGGATTATATGAGCGTGTGATATTCTATTTGGCCTATATGACATTATATGGAGGTTTTATGAGCACATATGTGTATGAGAGTATTTGACCATGGGATCCTTCATTTTTTAGGCCAAATCTAGTTGCAACAGCTGAAGATTCTCTACATTTTTCCAAGGCAAGGCCCTCTCTACTTGACAGTGTGGAGCCAACAACATGAGAGAATGTGAAATTAGAGTCTCCAAACTTCTTGGCTCCAAGATGTCTCCTTTAAAGCCCTACATGAAGTGACTTATAGCTAGAATTGCTTGATGGAGCCATTGACGAACACTAATGCCCAGTGGAAAATAAAACAATAGTAAAACCAATAAGTAAGAGTAGTAAAAGCTAATAGATAAATAAACCCTTGAAAGCTAGCAAGACTATATTACTGTAAGACTAAATGAAGTCTATAGTGAAATAATGAAGGATAATAATGTGATTGGTACAATAGAATACTATGCACATAGTATTTAAATTTTCTAGAAAGTATCTGCCTAGTTGGCTATTTGTTGGGAAAAAAAGATAATGAATCCATAATTTTCCTACATACTTCAAAGGCAGTTGACAAAAAATCCTAGATTTCAGTTTCTTGATGAGTTCATTTCCAGAAATGTTTTTTTTTTTTTTTTTTTTTTTCCAGTTAGTGTGAGACTGTGAGCTTGTATTGAGCAAAGGATTGAGAGTTGTGAGCTTTGAGTTATCAGCAATTTGCACTGCTTACTACCAACATTCCCACAGTGCTATTTTCTTTGGTGGTTCTGCTGACTGTCATGGCTTCTTCCCAAAATGCTACACAGGTGAGGCCCCAAATCTCTTGGAGAATATTCCAGCACAAATCACTTACTATCTTCTTCAAAAACATGTCACATTTTGTCCACTTGTTCCAGTTATTTTTGCAATGAAATACCTTTGTGATTATTTCTATTACATGAGGAAGTCCTAAAATGAAGACTATAGTCTTCTATGTGCTTAGAAACTTTGAATGATTTCTTCTTATATTATGAGACTATAGTATTGACATGTCTCTTGTAGCTTGTACTAAATAGACAAGCTTGATGTAGAAATATGTACACTTTATTTTTGTCTACACAAAAGAGACATTGGATATGATTGCTTCCACCATATAGACAAGTTCATGAAAATATCTTTTACCATATCTATACTTTGCATATTTTGGAGCAAGAGAGGTTGGTAAATTTTACAAGAGAGATGCTAAGAATGCTGTAAACTATCTAATCAGCTCATTTGCAAGATTTGATTTAGCTGTAGAAGTGATTTGATAAGCGCCCAGTTGTCTGGGATGTACCAGAACAAGGCTTTTTTTCCCTTCATTCTGGACCTCTACCTAAACTTTTCTATGTCATTCAGAAATTCTCAAAATCAACGAGCTAGGTCGTAACTAAATGCCGGCACTCCCCGGTCATTGGTGTGGCACTATAGCTGCTTGTGTCACAATCTCAGTTGTTGCCATCGACACTTTTAACCCCTAAACGCCGGCGGAGCCATTCTGTGGCTTACGGATGACTTCTTTGAGCCAGCAAAAAGCCTAAACAGTAGTTTTTTCATCCATTTTTTTTCCAGTGACCTTTCATGTTGAGTTGCAAAGAGTGTCCAACTGAAATCTTAGTGTAATTGATGGGTTTTTTCATGTAGTTGAGAAGTAATTCAGAAAAACGGATGGCAGAATTTGTCATTTTAGTGTATTTTGAGAAATTGAGTGAATCTGAAATTTCTCCTTGAAAATGACATTTTTTGAATTTGAGCCCAACTAATGAAATGGAAGTCCTGTACTCTAGTTTCTTCTCCAATTGAAATTTTAGAAAAATTCGTAAAATTGAATATTTTATTGTAGTTTGAACTATTATTGTATTTTTAATGCCCATTGCATTCTAATTTTAGATTTACACGGTAAATTAGTTTACACCATGATGATTTACACTGTATTTTTCACACATGGTGAAAATTTCAGATTTTTTGAGATTATTTTCTATTTTATATGAATTTTTCTTCAGTTTTTCTTCAAAAAATTTCAGAAAATACGATTTTCCTCAAAAAAATCTGAAATTTCTGTCAAGTACAGAGGACATGCACTTTCATCTCTGAAAAATAAAAATAAAAATTTACATACACATCTGGTTACAAAATGGCAACAAACTGAGTGACAGCAGGGGCACCTGAAACCAGTGGTCACAGGCCCGGCGTTTCAGGGTTAATCAATTGAGAGAGTCGTTCTTTGCAGTTTGATTGTGTTGAAATTTCAAAGTGGGGAGCTCCTCCATCTGTTGCAGTAGACATTTTTTTATTGCTATTTGAAAGTGAGCCGAATATGACCCCTAGAAATGTCATAATGACTCACTGATGAGAACCCATCAGCCCCTTTTTTTTACTTTTTGAGAAAGTGCCGAGATGGCAATTACTTCAAATTTGGTGAAGCATTGTATTTCGACATTCATCCATCTTTTGGGCTTAAAAACACTTTTCCATCATATTCATATACTTTTTCATCCAAATTTGGCAACTTCATCCATATTTTAAAGAGATTTGGAAATTTTTTGGCGAAAACAAGACATTTACTTGAAATGGTGCAATCTGGCCACATAGTGCCAAAAAAAGAAGGCTGGAACCCATTATCGCCACTATTGAGGTAAGTAAGAATTGAAAACTTGGAACTTGGATTGTGAAATGATGTGTGGTTATCGGCCAAAAGAAAAAAAGGAGAGCACTAAGGTAGAACCACCTATAACTAACCGGTTAAGGTATTCTAGTCATGATTTAGTGTAGTACAGGGCAAAGCAAATATTTTTGGAGGTGCAATGATAGAAATGATGGGGATCGCAAAAATTTTGTAATTTTATTGCATGAATTTAAATTTAAATTACTATGAATTTTGAATGGCAAAAAGTGTTGTGGACCTATTGCCACTTTGTAAACTCTTTCAATTACGATCATTGAAGAACTCCTTTCTTATTTATTACTTCCTACTTTCTTACTCACTAGTTTGGGATATGTGTTATGAACTTATTAGCCCCAACCTTGAAAAAGAAAATATACACATTCCAAGTTCTAGTTGGAAATATGTTCCAGCCTCTCCTTTCTTATTTATTACTTCCTACTTTCTGACTCACTAGTTTGGGATATGTGTTATGAACTTATTAGCCCTAACCTTGAAAAAGAAAATATACACATTCCAAGCTCTAGTTGGAAATGTGTTCTAGCCTTATTGGAAATAAATGTAGCTTCTAGGTTGGGGATGGATCCCCGGTTGGCAATGGGCGGCCCTACCTTAGAAAGGTAGAGGTATTGACAATCGATTACTTAAACAATTTTCAAGTAGATCATGAGCAATATGAGGCAAGTAAAATTTTTGCAAAGTAGAAAGATAGGAAATATGAGGATTACAAAGCTTTCAAAATTTTATTCCCAAAATTGAAATTACTTTGATTTTTGGGAGCCAAAAAGTTATTCAAACTAATAGCCAATGTCTAGACTCTTCCAATTCTGATTATAGGCTAGGTACTTTCCCACTTACTACTTTCTACTTTCTTGCTCACTACTTTGGGACATGTGTCATGATCTTATTGGATCCAACCTTGAAATGAAGACTAGGTACTTTCCCACTTACTACTTTCTTGCTCACTAGTTTGGAACATGTGTCATGATCTTATTGGGCCCAACCTTGAAGTGGAGGAAGAAACACAATTTAAACTATGATTGGAAATATACTCTATCCTTGGTTCTAGCCTTGGTTGGAAATAGCTACACCGTACAGGTTGGGCTTTGGTCCCTGACCTTCCCAGGTCAGGAATAGATTCCTGTACTTGAAGTGATAAGGAAAAAGATTACTTGTGAATGAAGCAAAACACATTGGAAAGAATTCAATGAGATCAAAATGGAGGAGTCTCAAAGTCCACATGGATACCTTTCATGGTCGACTTTAGATGACAATTGAGCATTCATGGTCAACTTTTGACCATCTTCATAGATAATGGGTACCCAAAGAGTGAAAGAGATCATCGACCTTGAAGGAATTCATAAATACCACACCTCCTGCTGACCTTTTCATGTTATCAAAATCCTAAAAACCCCTTAACCAGCCCAATCGAGCAAGCTACCTCTGATGACGCATCAAATATGTACCATTCAGTGCTTTCATACTGACAACCATTTACTGCTTGAAACATCAAACCTAAAGTAATATTGAACCACTAGATCTTGAAAACTAGGCTGATTTGAACGTTGAGAATAATTAAGCGTTTGCTGGTAAAAATAATACTTCAGAAAAGCATCTACAACATTGTCACGCAGGGGGGAAAAGGGTTTAGCTCCCATAGACCAGCTGCACAATATACTTGTCTTTATGCAAGACCACTCTATATGAAAACCCTACTGTACCAAAACGTACTGCCTATTTCAGCAGTACTTCTCTTTCTACACACAGTATTCTAGGCAAACATTCCTGTCCCAAACTTGCTGTTGAGTGAAAGAAGACGATCAAAACAATAACTCCTCGTTGCAGGGGGCTATAGCCGCCACGTGAATTTCTAGTACTTTGTAAACCAGAATTCACGCACTATTTTCCAGCAGTAACACAAGCTCCAATTGGAAGTGCTCATATTTTCTGCTATTTACAATACCATAAAGAGTGTATTCAAGCGGTTTTGCCTTGCTTCTTCATCTTCGACTTCACTTTTGCCTTTGCAATTAAAGTGGCGACTGTGTTGGCGAAGTTGCCACACGCCATCAGGATCAACAAGAAACCACAAGCTACCATCTGTTACAGAGCACATTCATCGTCAAACCTTCGTTTATTTTTCGAAACAAAGCACTGAGAATTTGAGCACCATGCCTAAGAAAGAATCAGTGCAAGAGTGACTTAAACGAAGCCCTAAAAGTGATGTCTGATTTTACCTGCCACTCGGATTCATCCTCCAATATGGAAGTCTTCAATAAAAGAATTCCAATAAAAAACTGAAAACCCTGCACAAGTGGACAACCCGCCAGAAACGAAAGATAAGTAGAAAAATTGAAGTGCTACCATTTGTCTGCTAGAGTCATGGGAAAAAGAAACAAAATTCTCTTTGAGCAAATTCGTCAGCATATCCCACAAGACACTGCTTGTGTGGAAACAAACCTCACCTGTAAAACAAAGAGAATAGGATACAGAATCCAAAGTTGACCCGTCACACCAGCTGTCTCACCCCATACAACATCCATCCTCCCTGCCTGTAAAACAACCGTTCAATCAGAAAAGGAGTGGACTCTCAAGTAATCTATGCACAAAAACCCTAAAAGTGGAACCGACATACGTACCTAGTCAGCTGACTAGGCTCATCTACATGCAAGTGAGGTTACGGACCAAGTACCAAAGAAGCCTAGTCACAGTGCATTCTATGCTCTTTGTGAATATGTTCACGTTTCTAAGAGATTAAAACGGCTGAAAGGTGTGCATGCTTTTGAACTAAGGAACTGGTTTTGTATTCTACAGAGCCTGCTTACTCCTGTGATCAACAATGGATGCTTAGAGAACAAGTGAGTATAATCAAACCTTGCCAAGAGCTATTCGGGTGTAAAGGCGTTGACGCTGATACCGGTTCTGTAGTAACATAGCCACACCTTGCATCACAGCCCATCCAAGAAACAGTCGCACTCCTTGCTGTAGATCACAAAAGAAAAGTGTCAACAAACAGGGAAGGCACCAGGCAAGTGTTAACAAAAGAGCTCCATTAGAGAGTCTGATTAATTCACTCTTTGCACCGAGCAGGACATGAACACATGAAACTGTCAATCAGGCTCTACAAAACCGCATGCTCAGATCTCAAGGGGAACAAAAGTCAAATTTCGTGCAAACATCAATTTCACGAAATTGATAATTCTTTGTAGAATGGAACACTAGAATAGAGGATCCACAGTGCAGACCCGGCCTTCGGTAGTGCATCGAAGACTAGACAAAGACAAAGAACAGTCTGAAGTATAGAGGGTCCTAGTATATTTATAAAAACCAAAGGGCATTGAGATATTCCCTAGGGGACCATTTTTCGTAAACCGAACCTAAAACCTAAACGGGACAGCTTGCGCGACTAAGTAGCCGCTTCAACCTTATCACAAGCCTGCTCGCTTTGCTCTGTAGGAATTTGTGATTTGGGAGACTGACGTGAATCCGGGATCACGAGTCTCCATGCGGAGGCTGGGAAATCATCTTCAAAGCATTGGGCCTGGATGAAGAAACCCGACAATATGCTGGATTTCCTCATCCAGGTCCTCTGCAGAACAATCTAGCCCTCTAGAAATTCCTAAATATCTCTAATACATCGATTCAACCACAAAATTAAACCATTTCACAAGTTATCTTGTCTGATTAAAGGGGTAGGACTTTACAACAGGTTTTCAAATGTTATGATATCACTTGCTTGAACTTCCTGGGTTGGGATAGAGTAAGCAAAGATTGATTGGACCAAGACATACCTGTTTGCGTACGCAAAGAGGATGACCTTGGATTCCCCACGTAAGACTCACGAGTGCCATTACCATCGCACAGTAGTGATGATACACCCACCTGTTAGACCAATGTCAACACATTATTGTTTAAGAATATATATCACTTGAGCCAACAAATAAGAAACTTTATGGTAATCCATCCAAGAAAAAATACTTAGGTGACATTCGCAAATGAAGCAAATAAGTCCATCATGCAGCTATGATTAAAGTACCATGGCCGTATATCACTGCCGTTAACTCTCAAGATGTTCTCCCGCAGGGCTAAACTGGTATAGAAAAACAATAACCACGCCTGAAACCACCACAAAGGTAACATTTAGTCATCCCGTATATACAGATGAGAGACACAAACGAAGTATTTATTACGCAATCCTGAAGTACACAATGCAGATGCAATTGAGCGCCATATGAGAAAAAAACGATTTCTACATTCTTTCCTTTATGATCAATCCTCAGCTATTAGAATAATATTCAACCTCTAAGTGCCCCAATGATCAAAAGCGTCGACTTCCCTAGCTTTAGGAACTTTCAAGAAGGTTAACAAAACGTCTCAATAGAAAGAAGAAATCAGGTTCTATATTTCGAAACATAGAAACATGTTATGGACGTTAATATAATCCACTATTAGCTTCAAAAGTGGGCTTTCTATTTTAGTTTCAGAACTTGAGAAGTTAATAAGTTTGGCCTCTGCTGATGTTAAAACTGCAAAAATTCCTGTTCAAAAAAATTCAAGGTACTTATTGTGTTCCAGAATTTCAGTAAGACTACGCTAATTTCCTTCAAGTTGGACGGCTTCCGAGCAATCAAGCTACTACTATGATTCCAAACCATAAATGTATCCAACGCTGTAAAGGAGAGTTCACTCTAGGTAGAATACCAAAGAGTATGATTTCGGAGACAAGGGCAAACAACCTGGTAAAGCGAAATCATTCTAAAAAAAGTGACCCAGCGTACCTGATACACTTGGACTGGCAAAGCCGGAAAGCATCCATTCCATATTTGGTACTTCAAAGCTAGCAAAAGGACCGGAAACGCAAGAAACATAACAGCTGTTCTATCCTGCACAAACAATATTATATTAGTACACGTGATTCAAACTTAAGAATGTGATTTCCTATCAGGTTAGATAGTGCATCGTTCTCTTGCCATAGCGGAGAGCATCTAAAACTCACCCCTAATACATGAGGTAGAAAATACTAAAACCGTTATGAATCTGATACCGTCACGTATACAGACGACTATAATGAACAGAAACTCGTCTCTTCCAATACACTCGGTTCGCCTTCAAGTAGGAAATTGGGTGCAAGTATGGCTTGGCTACATGTTTATGACCGATGACCGTTGAATGGAAAAGGGGTTGTCTACTGTCCCTTCAATAGTGGTCTAATACCTCCCACTTAGAATAATTGCATAAAAAAAGTCATACATTCAGTGAGAAAAAATTGATCTCAAGACAACTTGGCTTCCGCACTTAAAAGAATTTCTCCAGTGAATTCTATTAAGTGATCTCCATTGAAAGCAAAATCCTACGGATCGATTAAGAGAAATATTGTGACGGAAAGCGAATGCTCTACATTATGGAAGATGAGTATAAGTGCAACCTACCCTGTAAGTATTGTACTCCTCTTTCACTTTGAATCGACCATCTTTGCGTGCTGCCCTGACATTGATAGGTCCCAGAAGCATCCTCAGGAATAAACCCGAATCACGTGCATGGAAAGACTCCTCCAATTCAGTTTCCTCAGCGTTCTCCTCCAATTCAGCAGTACCACCACCTTTCGGTTCGGCATCTGCGGTAGTACCGCCACCGCTTGCCATCAGAAGCTATCCTAGAATAACGTCACAAACGATATAGAACAGCGCCAGTATATTGGCGATTGTATTCTCAACTCTGACGATACCAGTACCTACGCAGGAAACTCAAAATTAGCGAACAGTCTCACAAACAAAAAGCGTAAATACTGGCTTCTGTGTATCCTGTGTACGTATTCAGAGAATATTAACGAATCACAGAAGTTGAGAATCCAGTAATCCTCCAATGGCGGAAGAAAGTGTAAACAGAAAGTGTAAAAAACAGCTTTAACATATCCATTGAATCCAAAAGGGCTCTGGAATCACAACAGGTGAGAAACCAGCAGCAATTCCACGGTGACGGAAGTTTCAAGAGGTTCAAACCCTAATCTCCGATCTGAATCCAAATCACACTTGAGATCCGAGGCTAGATCAGTACCTATACTCGAAATGAGCACGTCTCAGCTTAAATCTCCACCTCAGACTCTCCGCCAGATCGCAGAAACTCAAAAACAGAGACGCAATACCCGCGTTCGAATCCCTCAAAAATCACTGAGAATGTGCTGCATGTGCTTCACTTAATGCTCAAGTTCTAATTCCTTCTCGTATCTTCATAGAGAAAAGAATGTTACAACCGCAAAATAGCATCACCAAACATCAGAATCGCATCGTTTTCCGCCCCCCTCCACCCTAACTTTGACGGAATTCAACCAAAAATTCAACAAGCAATTCAACGAAAATTTCAAAAAAACTATTGCTCTCTCGACACGGACAAATTCAAATAGTAATAATGGATCCACTCTGACTGAACGCATCACAATTTGCTGCGTAGAAGACCCGAGAATCGAGTTATCGCCACTCTGAGCTCGCAGATCCACGCACAGCATGACAGCGTCATAAGAGGCGGCCTCGTAAAACCCAAACTCTGTATCCTTTTCATCCATAAATCATTCTTCATTCATTCATCCAAAGTCTGTTGGCCTTTCAGTTCTTCAGTTTTATTGTACATTATTTGCACATTATTGTGGGCTTTTTTTTTTTGGAACAAATGGGAAGACATTATTGTGGTTTCACAACCCTTCAAAGCTTGCACATGTACAATATCATATTTTACTATTGCATTTTGCATCCATCCCACATTATCTATCCATTGAACACATTATTGTGGTTTGACAACCCTTCAAGGCTTGCACATATACAATATTGTATTTGACTCCTAGAATATGAATTATATACTAAAAATATGGCAAGATACAACTAAATTGATAGTTCAGTAGTTAATATCTTTTATTTGAATGTCACTTTAACCCAAAATTCTTTCATGTTTAGAGGCCGAAAATTATTACAAAATATTTGTCTCTAAAGCAAGGCTCAAATTTTCATTAAATTTTTTTAACAAATTCAACTATAGGATTCTTATGTTAAATTGTTCAAGAAATTCCCCCCAAAGTTTTTGAGTGAATCCCCCCATTGATTGCAAGTTCAATGTACCTTTGACGACATTGGAAGCTTGCAAGTTTTATTGAGTTCCCAAACTACGTAAACATGTTGAGAACGTGACACATCAATAGTCTGACATGGCCAAAAAAGTGCCACATTAGAAAATTTTAATTTCTAAAAATTTCTAAAAATTTCTTTAAGAAATAATTTTTTAATTCTATTTTAGGGTTTTTAATACTTTTTAGAATTTTTGAAAAAAAAATTAATTTTTTTTCTCTTAGAAATCCAAAAAATTCAACTAATAGGGCTAATATGTAGTTTTGGGATAGCGCAAGGAATAAACTAGGGAACAACCCTAAAATAGGCTTTCATTGCACTCAAAACCCTTCTAATGTGATATTGAATGAAAGATAAAACAAAATTGTTAACAACTTTAATAAGAAACTTAGAATTGTTAATTCCTATGATGAAAATATTCGAATGAGCAATTGACATTATTTATTTTTAATCTAAAAAATTTCGAAATTGAGTACAAAAGACAACTTTATTCATTTTTTTTCTTGACCTCATTGTTCACAAAATAAAACTATTTGTAACTTTCACCTCTTGATTTGGAATTAAATAGTTCAAATGCTTTTAACCCTTAAAGGATCAAACTGCACTTTTTGGCAATATAGCAATTTTAGGCAACTCATTATGAATGGATTTTTTTTCTTTGAAATTTTTACACAACATGTGTCTAAGGATTACCTTTATGACCCCAACAATTTTCATATCTTTTAATTACATGGTTAAAAAGCTATTGCATGATATGTGATTTTTTTAAATCTTTGGATAGCGCAAGCAACTCTAAATACTTCTTCAAAAAAATATTTTAAGAAATTAAAATTTGAAATTGATTTATTAGATTTTTATTTAAGTAGAAAGATTTGAATCATTACATTCTAATCAATGAGCCAAAAGTTATGAAGAGCTTTAGTTTGGAGTAGTTTGCGGGTAGTTATAGAATCTCTACTTTAGAAAAAAGTTTGAAACTCTTTATTTAATTCAATTTTTTAATATTTTTGAAAAAAAATTGAAACATTGGGTGAAGATAGTTTATTAAAATATAACAACCATCAGGATTGGCATTTTTCATTTGCATAAATAAATTGTTCACAATTTAGTATTTTGAAGCATTTCTATTTTTTTCCTATATGTTGTACAATGGGGTACCAATCAAAATGTTGTTTTCGCATCTGCAGTGAGAAAATTTTCGGTACTGCCAACTTTGGAAGCCTTCCGCGAGCTCAAAAATTGGTATTTTACCACGAAATTTTTACCACAAAATCATCTGTAAGTTAACTATATGTATGCCAAATTTCAAGGCCAAAAGATTCACCAAAAAAAAGTTATTCAAAATCTACCAACATGGATAGTGGTGAGAAACATTTCACTACTTTCAACTTTGACACCTTCCTAAGGATTGAGTTTTTTTTTTTTGCCATGAAATTTTTGTCATGAAACAATCTCTATGTTTTTAATATGTATAAAAAATTTCAAGGTAAAAGAATTTTTTTTAAGAAGATATTTGAAATCTCCCAATAAGTGTAGTTTTGAGAAAATTTTCACAATTTCCTACTTTGACACCCTCCCAAGGGCTAAAAAATTGGTTTCTGACAATGAATTTTTTTTTGTGAGGTCACATCTATGTTGATAATATGTTCTCCAAATTTCAAGTTCAAATGAATTACCAAAAAAAGATATACAAAGTCTCCCAACATGTGTAGTTGTAAGGAGGAGTTTTTGAGCCCTTAGTATAGTGTTATTTTGTGGAGCAAAGTTCGACACGAATGTAAAAACTCAGCCTCACAACTACACATGTTGAGAGATTTTGAATATCTTTTTTTGGGTAAATGTTTTGAACTTGAAATTTGGAACATATATTATCAACATAAACTTGATCTTATTCAAAAAAATTCATGTTAAATAGACAAATTTTCAGCCCTTGGGAGGGTGTCAAAGTCAGCAATAGTGAAAATTTTCTCACAACTACACATGTTGGGAGATTTTGTATATCTTTTTTTTGGTAATTCATTTGAACTTGAAATTTGGAGAACATATTATCAACATAGATGTAACCTCACAAAAAAAAATTCATTGTCAGAAACCAATTTTTTAGCCCTTGGGAGGGTGTCAAAGTAGGAAATTGTGAAAATTTTCTCAAAACTACACTTATTGGGAGATTTCAAATATCTTCTTAAAAAAAATTCTTTTACCTTGAAATTTTTTATACATATTAAAAACATAGAGATTGTTTCATGACAAAAATTTCATGGCAAAAAAAAAAAACTCAATCCTTAGGAAGGTGTCAAAGTTGAAAGTAGTGAAATGTTTCTCACCACTATCCATGTTGGTAGATTTTGAATAACTTTTTTTTGTGAATCTTTTGGCCTTGAAATTTGGCATACATATAGTTAACTTACAGATGATTTTGTGGTAAAAATTTCGTGGTAAAATACCAATTTTTGAGCTCGCGGAAGGCTTCCAAAGTTGGCAGTACCGAAAATTTTCTCACTGCAGATGCGAAAACAACATTTTGATTGGTACCCCACTGTACAATTCCAAATGATTTGAAATTTTTTGAGCATATAACTAACTTGCATTGAAAAATGAATCCAAAGAGTAACCACCATTTTGAACATTTGTTCATAAAAATGTGACCTTCTAAAGTGCATCAGTCTAGGGTTTTTGTAGGGATAAAAAAAGGTTTTTGGTAGTTCAAATGTTAATATCTTGCAATCTAGACGGTGGAAAATTTTGAAATTTTTTCCACATCTTTTCAAACCACCTTACTACAAGACCCTATGGTTATATGTGTCAAAAGATGTTTTTTTTCTAAAATTTTGCACTTGTATTAAAAATTGCAGTTTTTGAGTGTTTATGATGAAAACATAGTCAAAAACCTTTAGGAGTTAAATAGGTATCCATCTACAATATACATCAAAATTAATTATCATCTCTTTAGAATGAATTTTTTTTTATAAAATTTAATATTGAAATCCTCTAAACTCTTTTAGCTTTTGCAATATTTATTAAAATTGAGTGAAATAAAACTTCACCTATAGGTTAGGATGATTAGAATCTGCTTAAGAAACTTATACAAAAATTCAAAATTCTCAAGTCAATAGAATGTGCTCAAGTTCTCAAAAATCCAAAATAGACTCCTTTATCCTCTTGAGATAAACATCTAAATCTTATCATGCTCAAATAATTATGGCATCATAATTGTCAACATTTTGTAGCTTAAGAGGTATATAGAATGTACAATAATGATGCAAATTGGAAATACTATAAGTCATTGTATTGAAATCAATATAAATAAACTTTTGTCACAATTGTATACCTTGGTGTCTATTTCAAATATGAAAAATACTATGTTGCATACAAATTTGGGCTTAACATTCCAAGGACATAATTAACATGGGCACTTAAATGAAAGTGATAAAGTCCAAGAAAGTGTACACAAAAGTAGTAGTGTGTGATATACTCCAGGTTACCATGGAAGTTTGAAGAAAAAATGAATTGTGATTTGAAAGAAAATTAGTTTCAAAATTAGCCATGTCTAAAACTTGGTTTCGATCACCACCTAGATCACCATGATTTGGAATTATTTTATTTTTTTCAAATTCTCTTAAAAACCCCAAAATACTTTTTTTGCCTTAGCATGCTAGTATACATTATTCTAAATTATTGTACTCAAAATTTAAAGGAAATATATATTTATAGAATTTAAAATATTTACGATTGGAGAAACATACAAATGATGTCAGTTTTCACAACATTTGAATTTTTTTAGAATTGAGAGCATGGGATTGCATGAGCCATTGTAGAGAGAGTATGGGTTGCAACATTGACCATTGTTATATCTTAGTACCTCTTGCATTTGAACTATTTGTTGAATTAGGCAATGTGTTGACTTTATAATATAAAACCATATAATGCTTTTTTAGGTTCAACTTCTTTGTACAAACATTATATGTAATTTTACATATGATTCATCAAACAAATCCAGAAGATTTAAACCATCTTCAAAAATATCATTAAAAACCTAAAAATTGCAAATTGTCAATGCATTTGACAAAAAAATAAAATAATTCCAAATCACGGTGATCTAGGTGGTGATCAAGATCAAGTTTTAGACAAGGCTAACTTTGAAACTAGTTTTCTTCCAAATCAAAACTCATTTTTTCTTCAAACTTTCATACTAATGTGGAATATGTCAAATTCTACAACTTTTGTGTATACATTTTTGGACTTTGTTCATTGATGCTCATGGTATGGTTGTTTGAATGAAAACATTTCAATTTTATATTCAATTTTGGCAATCAATGTATATGCAAAAGTTACAAAGGATCAAAAATTTTCTTGATAGATGTTATAAAATTGTTTCTTTCATACACATATTGATTCTGAAGATGTACACAAAGTAATGATGGTAGTTTTGGATTGATGGTGGTTTGGGATAAATGGTGCCTTTGGGATACCTACCTTTTTCTAGAAGTTATTCCAATTAAAATAAATAATAAATACCAATTGAAAAGTATATTTTTAAAAACATTTTTCAAGATTTGTAACTATAGGATCTTGTAGTAAATTAATTTGAGAAGATGTGCAAAACTTTTTAGAAATTTTCACCATGTAGATTGCAGTATATTAGCATTTGAATGCTCAAATTTTTTTTTCACCATGCAGAAAATAAGGCAGATCATTTTTCATGTGATTGTCACCATCTACCTCCAAATGAAAAAACCTCATAACTTTTGACTCATTGATCAAAATGGAATAATTCAAAGCTTTCTGTGAATATAGAAATGAAGAATACTAACTTCAAATTAGTGTTTTCAAAAAAAAAGATTTTTTTCAATCTGCCCAACCTGCCCACTTATGAAAAAAAGTAACATATTAGACAATACATTTCCAAACGTCCTGATTTTCTGTACATGTGAAAGATACTCCTTGTCCCACCATCTATTAAAATTTGGACCCAAAAAATGGATATCTCCAATCTCACATACCTGCCCATAATTGCTATGTTGCCAAATTTAGCAAAATAGTCCGTTAGGGGTTAATAGTTTGGGTCTCCTTAAAACCCAATCAGAGTAGAAACCCATTCCACTTACCAACAAGACTCACAAAAAATATTTGCAATTCAATAAGGGGATTTATGCTCCAACCCTTACTCAGATGATATTACATGTAGTTACCTTCACCTGTAAGGGCTATAGATGAAAAAGACCTACGGATGACTTCACTGTTACCTGAAGAAACAAAGAATGCACCTAAGTAGTGGTTCAATAATTGGGGTATTTTGGTGACGGCGTTGGTCATGGCGGGCTGCGTCTTTCTAGGGCCAAACCAAAAACCAAAAAAACACTATTGTCTGCCCTTCATCGAAAATACAATTGTGGTATGATGAAACATCATTTCGACCATTACAGTCAGTGATGCTCTGACATGCGAAATTCTGATCTGAAACCCAAATGGTGGGATTCCAAGACTACGGTACTAGCCTGCAAGTTGCAGTGTTCATCATCTATCCACAGCGCTACTTCCACTTGATGACCATGCATTCCCCAGCAGCTCTGCCAGCTCTGCAATTTTGGCACCCATCCAGCTCTGTGCATACTCCACACTCGTGGCCTCTTGCAGAGCGAAGACGAGCTCCTTTCTCGTGTCTACCATCAGTCCAAGCGCATCGGGACCATTACTTGCGACCAGATCTGACACCTGTGCAAAGCATTAAAACCGTTATCAGAAAACAGTGACACACTAATGTGGAATACGGGTATCTGAGAAACTACCGGTATATCCGGGACAGTCTCGGTTACGTTTCTATACGAAACCTGATGAGAAAAACTAACAGACAAAATAGCCGCGATCTTTCCAATTATGGACCCTCTTCTAATTCCGTGCCTATCTACATCAGATATATTTGGCGGCTGAAAAGATACCCAGCTCAAGTAGCCGAAATTACATATAGCCAAATGATGCTATGGATTCCTTAAGTTTCGGTTTTCATGTACCCACTGCAGCTGCATGCACCGAAAAGATGTTGAAAATGTATATTTTAAAACCAAAACAAGAAACTGATCAATTTCTGAAGATCCTGTCAACGAACACGCTTCAAAGACAATATCGTTGATTAGTCCTTCCGTCAACATGAATCATGAAACCATGATTAGATGGCGATGGGGACATGATTTTCTGGCAGAAAAAGATGGATACCTGCTGAATCCAAGGAATTATGCAATCCAAGAAGCTCTGCTGCTGAAGAAATTGTTTGATGCCGCCCATAAGCTGAGACACGGTCCCAGCACTGAGTTGTTCTAAGACAGGGCCAGTGCGGCCCATCAAGCGCACCAATAAGAGCTCATCACTGCTCCCAAGAATTTCGACGTAAGCACCATTTAGGTCACCTGCGCGCACACTCTCCATGGCTCGGCTCCAGAGCATCCAGAAGGGTCCGCCGACCACTCTATTGGGCTTCTGATCAGCGTTAAAATCCCGACCGGAGAGCTTCCGATGCAAATGAGGTCTACTTGGGATCGCAGCACCACGAATGGCCGCTATGGCTTCGTCTTTCGATGCATGCCAAACACTCCGAGCAGAAGGACCTTCCCCTTGTGGAAGAAGTCCTGCACTCCGATCACACACTCTCCGGGTTCCCAAATGCTCAAGCTCTACATCATCTCTATTATTGCCTTTCTGCAATGGACTTGCACCAAGCACACTTGGGCGCCTCAACGCTTCTGCTGCTGGCATCTGATGGCCGGCGCCGAAGCTAAATTCGTCTAGTTCTTCAGATGTTGACTCTACCATCTTCTCCATGGAGTCCTGACTTCTCGCACTTGATGGCGCTGTGTTATCCTCGGTCGCTAAACCAGCTTTGAAGTTTAGGTAACCATTACCAGAATGGTATTTTCCAAGTGGATGACCACCTTGAAATCGAGGCGACTCACCAACCGGAGTCCTCCCTTCTGCATTGCCGGAAATACTGTGAGCCATATTCTCCACAACCTGCTCCAGCCTAGAAACCCGCCCTTCTAAATCTTGCATGCTCTCATGCACGCGCGCCATAGAGTCCTGCCCATCCCACGTCGATCTTTGTCATTCAAAGATGTGATAGGCCTCCAGCATATCAAGCTACATCAGAAACAAACCAACTAAACAGTTGCAACACAGAGGAGCTTAGAAATTGACCTGGAGCATCTCCATCATCGAAAGTTGCTGGCGTTCCAAGCTATGAAAGTGCCGGTGCACAGATCCCATGTCCGCAGTCGCCTTCTCATTGCCGGCCAGACTAGAGATATTGGCATCCCAGGAAGAATTACGTTGGTGACCATTTCGATGATCTATCTCCCCATTTTCTGGTGGCTGATTACGTGGCTCGACTTCTTCCTGATCATTGCTCTCCTCAGATATCAACATTCCGCCCGCAGTATATCCACTAGCAGATCCTGGAAATGCTTCAGTACGGTTTCCTTGATAAACAATATGCTCACTACTAGCAACCCGAGGTCTTGGACTCCCTTCCTGCGGTGGATCACGTGGAACAGCGACTTCGATTTGACAATCGGCTGAATCCCTCACACCTTCCAGCTTCCGAAAAAAATCAGGATTAGTCTTTCTGTCACTTAGAGACGGTGTTTTTTTTTTCAACATATTTGAGCGTCTTTCAGGCATAGTCTTGAGCCTTCCACTGGAATCAGATAGTGAGGAAGTTACAGAACCCCAAGACTTCATCAGCGAACTGTTTTTACGATCTGCCAGAGAAGGAGGAGTACTGTCTCCTTCAAGACAGCGCGGGGAGGCTGAATCGTGGCTTCCTGAAGGTGTACCACCTGCGCCACAGCACCATCCCCAAGATGCAGTTGATCCGTCAGTTTATACATTTCTTCGTTGCAGATCTGTTTCACAGGTATGGACACTCACAGATCCTTCAAGAGTTGCAAATGTGCCATATATATACACCACAAAATCCAATGTGAAGCAGTCTGAAGTCGTGTCGTATCATAAATCTCAAGGATCATAAAACTAATATCACAAAAAAGAATGAAAATTGGCACTGACTCTGAGGTGCATTTGGGTCATAGATAGCCTTCCATAGCTGCAATGCTTCACAAACAGAATCTCGAACAGGCTTCACCTGAGCGCATGAAAAGAATAAAAATTAGCACACCTCGGCATAAACTAAGCCCGTGCAATTGGACAAAAAATTCATTGCTTCATCTAACTTCTGAGGAGGATTTGGATCATAACCAAAAACTTTAGTTAAGGTGTAGAATTGGCAATCACTTACTCCACTCACCATAGCACGAAATACATCGATTCAGACCCTAACTAGCTAATGCTAAGTGAAATTCTGCGATTGTCAGAGCTAGAATCCTAATACATAATCATCTCAAGATGTACAGAAAAACGGAATCTTACTCAAGCTGATCAGGCCGGCCCTTGCAATCAAACATGCAATGGAAAACTGGAAGAAAGATTCTACGAGTCTTCAAACAAACTCACCTTATCGAATCGAACGTTCTCCAAAGAAACGAGAGCGCCTCCTCTATATGATGCCAGAGCGTCACCAGCTGCCGTGGCAAAGCAGGACATGGTATCAGCCGCTGCTTTCCGCACTGCCCACTCCGTGTTATCCAGCTCCTCTTGAACAGCGGCAAGCAGAATGGGGAGTTGAGACGTGGAAACAACTCCAGGAACCTGCACCACTGTCAATATCAAGAGCTGGAACGTTGGGGATACTAGCTGATGAACTGCCAGCATACATAGATGTGACTGATAGGATGGCGACAATGGCATCGGAACATAATAGCTACAGTAAAATATAGTATAATTTCAAAGTCATCAGAAATAAGCAATCCGGTAACAAGCAAAAGAGTCAGCTCTCAAAACTGGAACATGCAAGATTCGCGTAGAAAGTTGACTACGCAAGAATCAAACAGAAACTATGTGTATGAATACAAACGCACCACAAACTCCCATTCCTGATGTCTTCTCAAAGCTAGTTCATTCACAATTATTACTGGAAATACTGTGAATCATACTGGAAATCTGATGATTGACGTGCTGAGAAAAAAGGAGGTCAAAGGAGGTCAGAGAATCACGAAAATCACAAAATAGTTTACTACGCCGAAATGCCACTATGCTTGTCCCCGGCTCTAAAAACTTCAAAAATTTATGGAGAAGTTGCATGAAGACACCAAGAGTAAACTACCTGCACCATCACTCCTACAGCGTTGAGAAGCGACGCCTTGGCCAAAAAGTTAGGGCTCGCCAACATTTTCACCACTCTTGGACTCAAGCGTTGTAACGTCGGAGGGTGCGGGTCCTTGACACACTCGATGACGCGCGCCAGGCACATGGCTGCTCCAGTCTGCAAGGCCCGGTGCTGCTCCGCGAGCGCCTCCAACAGCGGCTTCACGAATATAGTGGCCGCGGAGCCTGCGTCAGCTGCTCCGACTTGCGACGCCACAATTCCCATCGTCTCCACACACGCATCCCGAATGTTGGAGTCCGGATCCTTGAGCCTCTTCACGATGTTCCCAACCATCTTCGGCAAGTGACAAGCCAAGGAGTCACCATGCATCGTCGCCAGCGTCCCGACGAGCCGAATACTCTCGCGCCGCACCACGCTCTTCTGCTGCGAGTCGGTGTCATACAAACACGTCAGGAAAAGCGCGATCCCTTCCGGAGACAAATTCTGCGCCGTCCGCTCGAGCTCCTCTACCGCCAGCTGCTGCGTATCCCGGTCGGAAAGCTTATGCAGCATCGCCAGAATGCGATGCTTAAGCTCGATCAACAACACAGCTTTCCCCGGCGTCGCTCCCGTCCCCCTCCTCCCCCCTCGTGAAGCCGCTCCCCCCGTCATCGCCATCGCCATAACCACAACCCCCTCTCCACCAGCCCAAAGCTCCCCGAAAAACAAACGACCTAATCCAACCAAGCTTTTCTAAAACACTGCATTCATCAGTTCCTCCTACATCGCTACAACTTTCCTGCCATCGCCATAACCTCAAAAACCTCAAACCTCAAAGCTCTTCGAACTCAAAAGGCTGGCCTCCACCTCCAGAAGCTTGAAAAGAACTGAACGGCTCCATTCAGCTCCCAGCCTCCTCCATCGCTACTACAGATTCAACCAAAGTGAAGCTCCAGTGGAAGCTGAATCGAAAGAAAGCCAAAGCTCGCATACAAAACGACGAGGAAACACGAAAGGCAGGATTGATAAGGAGCCTCGAATCATGAGAGAAAATGCGTGGAAAAGTTTGAAAAACTCTGTGTCTGTGTCATACGGTGCAGTTGAGCACATGATTGGCATCGGAGGGCCCATTTCAAATGGAACATAAGTTCTTTCGTCTTCTTTTTTTTCTATTTCTTTTTCTAATAATTGAGTCGACCTTCTTTCCTTTTCTTTATTTCATTCCAATTATTATTTACATTATTTTTCATTGTTGAAGGATGACAAAATCAAATGTGAAAAATTATAGAGAGCATCCTTCTTATAGAGAATCCAAACCGCACAAGAAATATTTTGGCCTTCAAAGCCCACAATGTAACGCTTCTTTTCAATAGAGATGAAGAAATTTGTTCTACTTGGATATTTTCTATGTGTTTAAAGATCCATGAGTGTAAAAGTTTGTGGGTGTTTAAGTGTATTTAAATAGGTCTGATTTACAAGGGCCAATTATCATGACCTCAAGCCTAGACAAACATGAGTACAAACATAGAAAAGTTTACCTCAATAGATGTGTCATTTGAGACTTTTCTAATGGTTTGGAAATTTTTGAATGATCAAAAGTATAAAGGGGGTCTTCGAGAAATTTATAAATTCACATGGCAAGAGCTAGGGCATAGTTTAGATTAAATGTCAACAAAAAAGGCCTAATATGAAGAGATATATACTTTGTGTTTTACTTTTTTTTGTTGCTTTGTTATTTCTAGAATTTGGTGGATTAATTTAATCTCTAATTTCTTTTCAACCAAATTTTGGTTTTTGAGGTTATGGTCAATTGTTGTGGTTTTAGTTGCAACTTATTAGACTTTCTTCTAGTGAAGTCAAATGACACAACAAATATTTTGGTCAAAGCCAACAATGAGAGGCTTTCTTCAATGTAGGTGAAGAAATTCATTTTATATGAGTATTATTTTTCTACATATCTTTAAGTATAATAGTTTGAAGGTTGTCCCATATTCATGGTTGCGGGTCTTTTTACCAAGGGCCAATTACCATGGTTTCAAGCCTAAACATAGAAAATACACTTGTAGAATGGTTTGATGCTTATCTAATGGTTTGAATTTTAAAAAGCTAAAGGTATAAAAGATGTCTTTAAGAGTTTTATATGGCAAGAGCTAAAGCAAGGACTAGATTGCATGTCCAATAAATACATGCCTAATATGAGAAGATAAACACTTCATGTTTTATTTTATTGGTTTCTTTGTTTTATTTCTAATTCAATGAATCACCTTAATCTTCAAATTCTTTGCTACCAAATTTTGTTTTTTGAAGTTTCAGTCAACTACTATCATGGTTTTTACTTTTGACTTGTTAGTGTTCAAAAATTTTAATTTTTAGATGTGTATTTTTGATACAAATCTAGAAATATAATTTGTATACATGTGTGATTTTGAATACATTTAAAAAAAAATCAAATTCTAAGATATTAGACCTCAAAAATTCAATTCATTTAATAAATGAAAGACTTGTGAGGAATTTCCACTTGATGGTATTTATGAAGTTTGAAGACATTCTTCTATGAGAGCAATAGCATGAAAATTACCTTATAGGCCCAAAATATTTTGCTTTAAGTCTTTTTTTCTCTCTTTCACTATTTGTTGTTATAATACAATAATCCACTATTTGAATTGTAGAAAAAAGCATTATAAATTTTTTATAAATTCATTGATGATTTGGAATGTTTTATTCTTTTCAATGAAATCATAATAATGCAAAGTGCATAAGTTTTTCACAAAGTGAATTCAAGCTTCTATACTAGGTGTGCTAGTTTCTAATTTTAGAATTTAAGAGCTTTTCAACTTGAAACTTTAGTGTGTCTTTGAAGTAGGAGTTTCGAGAAGAATTTTTAGGAATACTTCTACAAGGAGGTTTGTAGTGAAATAAAAAAACACTACTACTTTGAACTTGTACATCTCACAAATGGTAAAGAACTTGAATTCAAAACTCTCTAAATATGAACAATTGTCATTGTTCATATTTCTCAATTCTTACAAGAATTGAATTCTAAGAAGATTGATTTTGGTAGTAAATGAACTAATGACTTGACTAATTACAAGATAATAGTTAGAAACTATAAATTAAAAATATATGTCCAAAAAAATCTTTCCATTATCCAATTGGACAAATATAGCTTGTTCTAGAATATCAAAAATAATTTTAATTAATGAATGTACTAGTTATTGTATCATGTGTTGTCTACCACTTGTCATAATATTTCTAATTTTCACATATAGGTTTGATCTTAGAGACCACACTCCCACTTTAGTTGAATCACTACCACTCAAGATTCCATTAGATCCTACACTAATCTACACTTTGTCCAATAGGATATAGAATGAAATAAAGAAAACGTTAATATCTGCACAAAAGGGCACTGCAAGAGTACATGTCTCACTAAATATTTCAAAAAGTGCTCCAAAATCATCTCTATGATATAGTACACGAAAGAAAACTAATCACTTCATGTCTTGGCATCCTACTATATGGGCTCTACATAGTCATTCATTCATGATGTTAACTTTTCTGCTTGCCCCAAAGCGTATTTGAAGCTCAAAGCTGTGACCTGACTTAACCTCCTTTCTAAACCTCGTCCGAACTTTGGGA
This sequence comes from Thuidium tamariscinum, assembly GCA_947034885.2. Classification (NCBI taxonomy): domain Eukaryota; kingdom Viridiplantae; phylum Streptophyta; class Bryopsida; order Hypnales; family Thuidiaceae; genus Thuidium; species Thuidium tamariscinum. Next base: position 16,259,771 of record OX344756.2, read on the forward strand.
GGTATTCTTTATGATTTGGTGAACGTCCAGAAGCTGGTAACATGTTGCTCACGTGGGGTCCAGAGAAAAAAATAAAGAGGTTCGTGGTGGTTGCATCGTTCTCACATGAAATGACATAAAAGTTCATGAAGCTGAAAGCAAAACAGATCACCAATTAGAAAAGTTGGAAGGGATTTCATTTAACATTAGAGAGAAACACCCCAAAAAACATTGAAGAGATCAGCTTCGACAGAAGTTTTGAATAAATCTAGTCTGCCAAGAGACAAAGTCTCGATAAGTCGATATTTCTATGGTGTAAGATTGTGGATATACTGGAGCATAGGAAGAGAACATAAGAATTATTTGGCCATCCAAGAGTTGTACACTTTTCAAAATTCGAAGTATGAGCCACCAAAGTATTCTTTTCAACTCGTACATCTATCGTCATACAAAACCAAAGTTCTCCAAGGGTTGGGTTGGACAATATGGACACATGGAACTCAGCGTCTTGGGGACCACATGACTTAGGAATTCTTCAAATGTTCTAGAAAGTACGGTACGCTTTGAGTGAACCAGACGTCTCTTATTTTGGTTGAAGCAGGAATACATAGCTCTGGTTATAGATCCAAATTGTAAGCACCAACTGGCATACAATTCATGCTGTGGGGCTACTTACCTCCAGTCAATTTGGCTTTGGAAGCAGGTGCATTTGACAGCTCCTCCACTGAAGTAGGCGTGATGTCTGTGGAGGTAGAAACGAATCCTTTGACCTAGAATTTACACTGCAGGTTTCAGGGATAAATTGCCATCCAAGGAGACGGCTTGCTAGCTAGAGAATTAGTGCTCATCAAGTTTCCGAGATTCTTCACTAATGTGGGAAGTAATTGATGAAAGAGACCAGCCTATCAGATTGACTTATAGTGACTCGCGAGTAATGCCCACTGATGATAGCAAGCGGAGCTAAAAGCACACTAAGTTCTGAATTGCATATTGAATCCAGAGATGTCCTAACCTTCCATCTGTTGTATAAGATGTACTGAAGGAACAGAAAACACCAAAAGAAAAAGTCAAAATTAAAATCTAAGACAGCGATGAGCCTAATCCAAGCTAAACCCCTCCAGTTTGCCAAGTTTCGTGGCATTTGCAACTCAACCCCCTTGGTTCGATGAAAAATAGTAATAGAGATCAAGGCGTTCGAAATCCTGCCGCCGAATCTTGCCGCCGCAAAGGAATTTCTTCACTTTCAATATCCTCCGGACGCTTAGAGTTGCCCCCGCCCATAGACAAGCGATGCGACAAATTCGCAACTGGACCCCAGTGTGTACCTACACAGCGTTCCAAAACCACTCAATTCCAGACGACCAATCAGCTAAAACAGGTCATCTTACGCTCTATAGACAACGAGCGACAGAGCAACTGGCAAATCACAAACATCACTCACAAAAAGAAACTACGATCAAACCTCGAGGGTTCAACGTCAAAAACCTAAGTGCATATTCCCGAAGATTGAGTTACTGTATGATGAATAGGTGGTGAATGTTTGCCAGGTGTGGTATACGAACTTAATCCAGCGGTTGAGTCACTCATGTCCTTGGTTGCATGGAGCAAAAACGTGCCAGCTAGAATAGTAACAAAGCCACAAAGCTCTGTTATGATTTGAGGAGTGCTTTGCTGGTCCCAGTCCTGAACCAACCAATACTCACATATCAGTCTTTTGGTTGCCTGTCCGGCTTTTCTACCTCAATTGCACAGCAAGGCGACATAAAATCAAAGAATTGTTAATAGTTGGAAGTACGCACCTTGAACATGATAGCACTGGCCAGGATGGTCAACGAGGTGAACATGACGTAGTATATAGGAGAAACAATTGCTGTATTGAATGTGTCTAGCGCCTGCACATGTCAGTGTCAACTATCACACTCCAAGCATGTTTAAAAACGAAACATAAGATACACTCAAAACCCTTGCTGAATCGATAACCTTCTATGACATCTTAGAATGCATTACTCAGTACTGGTTCAAATATCAGGACGAAATACCTTATTGAGGTAATTCATTTGCGTCAGTACGCAAATAAGAACCACCATTGCAAACACCGATGTCTGGGGATAGACGAACTGATTTTGCCCTTGCAAAGTCAGCTTCATAGCAATGCCCAGTGCTTTCACACTCATAACCTGGACAAATCAGACCCGCTACTCATTAGAGCAGGCTCAAAATAACAAGTCTTCAAACAGAAACAAGCTCCATACATTCAGCTCGAAGACTACAAAAGAAAAATCAACCCATATCTAGAAAACTGAAGCAGACGTAGGAAGTATCAGGTCTGAGGACTGTACAGATAAAGAGCCCATTAGTGAGCAGATGGCGATGTAGACCATGACATGTGAGTGCCCAAATTGTGGAGCATAGTGGAAAATGAGAATCAGCACCAGCGTAACCACGAAACTTGCATACAGTAAAAAGGCTGTCCCAACATCCATCCCAATCCTCAATAAGTTAACAAATACAGACTCGTGGGAATGTCAACAGTAGCTCATAATAAAATCCTTGCATTGCGCCATCACAAGGCTACTGTTGCAACTTGTTTCTACTTCTGAGTTGAGATTACCAGGTTCAGTGGCAAGGACCCAGACATCCTTCACTGACACGATGGTGCGCTCTTGAGGAGCATGAAGCACAATAGTGGTCGAGCCAACTATACAAAGCATGCAACCCAGTATCCCCAGCAAATGCAATCGCTCCTTGAGAACAATGTGAGCCAAAACCGCACTGCATTCCAACAACACGTGTAAATTACGACGAATTCTTCAAACCTTGGATAAAAAAAGAGCTAAAACTATGAAAGGCCAGAGGCAAACCTGACTATTATGCTCAGAGCACCCAGGGGAGTGACCAAGACCGCCGGAGCAAACGCATAGGCCGTAAAATTGGCCACTTCTCCCACAATCACTGCCATTACACTCTTCCCACGTCAGTCACCGCAAAATCCTCGATTCCATAACAACATCCACAACTCAAGAATGTCAGCAGCACCCTTACTTGTAATCATGCCCGCCCACCATAGCGGCTCATATAGATACGAGTAACCTCCCACTCCTGCCACAGAAATCCACCAACACAGACGTCTCAAACTGAACTTGGTCTACGTAACCTCCACAATCCAGAGCCCGAAGCTCCCATTTCCCAGATACATTAACAAACTAAACCCAAAGAAACTTTCAAAAAAACTAAAAACAGAAATATAACCAAAAATTAAAACCAAGCAATCCACCTGCTCTCACCCCCGACACCCCCGCGCGCTTCAACCCCTTCTTCTTCACAATAAAGCTGGCGCCGATGAAGAGACTAGAACTAACGGCCAGAGCCAACCCTTTCTGATTGTCGGATGACATGGGGAGCGTCTTCTGCTTCTTCTCCTCCTCTCCACTCCACTCTCACCGCGAATTCCAAATTCCTTTCCCCGTCGCCTTGTTATCCCCATCGGCCTCCCCCTCCTTCTCTCATACCGACGCACCTCTCCCTTCCTCCACTCTCCGCTCTCTCCACCACCACCACATTCCCCTCCCCCCGAATTCACTTCCCAAACCCTACCTCCCAAACCCTAATTCCAATGCTCCCAAGACTCCCGAGAAAAAGTCAGATCTGGACGAAAACGGATTGAGTGAGTGATTGCGAGAAATGGCAGTTGAGTGAGCACATGATAGCCGCGGTGATAATGATGCCTGATGAGCGCCAGCCGGAGCAAGTGAGTGATGAGTGAGCTGGTTCCATCAATAGATGGAGTAAACTAATTCTACGAAAGCTTTCGTCCCTCGTCGGTGGCTACAGAAAGAGGGGACTACTGAAGAAAACATGCGAAAAGCAGAGGAATGGCTTATTACTACCAGAAGAGGTGGCGATGGTGGGAAAAAGCTACTGTAGATTACAGTGGAACGACTGCTGACGAGAGATGGGCTCCACTTGGAAGTGACGTCCTTTGGAGTTGGTCACGCGGTACGAAGGAAGAAGTTCAGGCTCATGGGCTGAGAGAGAGAATTCTTATTGGTTACTGGGACTCGGCCCTGAAGGTCGCCGGACAGAAGTTCCAAGATTCCGGGATGAATAGATGCATTCTTTGTTTTTAAAGGTTCTTAAAGGTTTTATGGTTGTCAATAGTGAGCACTTTTTGAAAATGTCAGTATTGAATTAGTTAGTGGAACGTTTTACATACGCTTGTCAACCTTGGAACGTTGAGCTAGTCACCTTGGAAGTCATCCTTTTGAATACTTTGTAAATCACTTGCCTTAAGAAAATCCAAGAGCATTCATCAAAGGTCAAATTGTTTATTGTACAAGACTTCTTCTTTTCACACAAAATTCAAAAGATGAACATTTGCACTTTTATATTGTAGAAGGATTCTCTTGGTATCCATTGGACACTTTCAGGCCATTATTACGGGAGGGGTGAAATTTGAAAATATGAGAGTTTTCAAAGTGGTAGGGATTGAAAAAATTGATCCGATCAAAAGATGAATAGGTGCATACAGAGTCTAATATTAGTGAAGATTTCCTTTAGACATTAGATTCTTCCAATACCTTTTTCACTATTCTCTTTGTCATTTAAAAAACTCTCAACAAGCTTTACATAATTACTATCTCTCAACTAATTCAATTATCTTACAAATATATCCATCATCTAAAGTGTTTAATTGAATCAAACTACTGAATTTAGTTTATAACAAGTTAAATATTGTCAAGAATCAAATATTTGAATCAAATGAGTTTAGCAACAAAGGTACTTTAGTTAATAAAGTCTTGATGAAAAATTAACCATAATGATGTTTTTATTCCATTTTTTAAATTAAAAAATTCAATGAATTATTGCAATTGAAAGATTTGTGCATTTGAATCTAAACCATGTAATATTATATGTCTTCTACTTGTACTTTTTTCTTAAAATAGGCCTGAAATTAGAAATTATTATTATTTTATTCAAACCTTCATTTTTGTAAGAAATTTTATTTTATTTTATTATAAATATTAGTTTTCAAGTCAATAAATATATTAATCCTATATACTTGAATTGAATGATAAATAAATATAAAAATAAAAGTCATATAGTTTGTGCAATGACTCTATTCATGAAAGATGAATGTGATGAAAGCAGTAGAATGTGACAAAACATATAATGTCTTGTAAATAATGGTAAAAGATTATGGAACATGCAAATTAAAAAGTACATGTACTACTCATAAAGATTGAAAGTATAGATGGTCTTTTTGAATGAATAGTCAATTAGTCATTCAAGCAAAATTCTAATCTAAACTTCTAAACCCTAAATCCCAAAATTTTCATATTTTAGAACTACTTATATTTTTCATATCATAAACCTAAAAAGAAATGTAGACTAAGCTATGTATTGGCATATCAATATCTTTTATATATTATATCAATATCTCTATAATTGATGTGGATTCAAATCATTTTTTCTAAGTTGGATTAGAAGATGTGTGTATCTTACAATGACTTTTTTCTTGGTATTTTTGCTTTTTATATATAATTTATTCTTGTTTTAATATTTTTAACTTAAGTTAGAAAGTCCAATCATTCAATTAACTATAATTTGAAAATCGAAACCACCCTCTAAATCATGTTCAATTGTTCAAATCAATTAACTCTACACAATTTACTATTATATACATCCAAAATCCATTCGCTCATGTATGTATGTAGAATGTGGTACTACTTGGTATATCCTTATTTATTTACATCAAAACAAAGGACAAGGACCAAAAACTTAAAAATACCTAAGGGTTTTATTATTAATTTAAAACTCCGCTTTTAAAGTTTTAATATTTTATGATTACCAACCCTTTTTTCTTACTTTCTTGAGAAAGTGCCAATATGGTGATCACTTCAAATTTGGTGAAGCATTGTATTTTTACATTCATTTGTCTTTTGGACTTAAAAACACTTTTCCATCATATTCATACACTTTTTCATCCAAATTTGGCAACTTCAACTAGTTCAAAGATAACTCGAAAATTTCTGGCAAAAAAAGATTACTTTTATCTGGCGAAGAAAAGACATTTATTTTGAAACGGTGCAATCTGGCCCCATGCTGCCGAAAAAAAAGGGCTGATGATTACTTTTCCCGGAAAAATCATCTTCTATGAAGCTCGCTTTCCTCTCGCCGTGAATGAATTCCCAGTCCTGGCCTGGCTTCGTCTTGCTTGTGCGAGAGCGGGAAACCTTAAATTAGCGTTCGAATTGGTGCTGACGATCCGGAACTTCAGAATTGAAATTCAAGTGTTGCAAGCATCGCCCGTCTTCGTTGATTACGTTGCTTATGCCACCAAATTAGGGTTTCCTCGTCGGAGCTGCTCGGAGCCATCGATCGATGCGAGCTCAAAGATCGCTGAGTTTTTTTCTGTTCTATTCCATGTGGTGTTGCGGTTTCGCAATTTGCGTTTGAAGACGGTGTCTGTTTCACACGCTTCTTTAATTTGTTTAATTAGGAAGGACGTGAACCTAGTTATTGCTGATGACAAGGAGGTGACGCACGAGAAAATATGGCATTTCATGTGGCTTGTCCGTTTACGTGGTGAGTTTCCGAAAATTTTGATGGACTTTGACAAGCATTTGTTTTGGTTAGGGTTTTTGCATTCTTGGATTGCTGCAATTGAGAAACAATTTCGAATTATGGTGATTGGAAACCGGAATAAAACGGTGTCCGATTACTATTTCAGTTACATTTGAGCGTTTTACAATCTTTGTTTGCGTAATTACAGCTTAAGAACAACTGAGTCTTTGAATACAGAGTTGTTTAAACCGCTGTATTCGGCGATCAGAACCGCAATTTAAAAAATGGCACAAGCGAACAAATTACTTTTTCAGTAACCCTGGATTGCTGCAATCGTGAGGTAATCGCTGAAGTCGACCGCGTATGATAATCAAGGTTACCGGAAAGCTGATTTGATCCGTTTACTCAGTTCTCCGATTTCTAGTTAAGGAATCATTGCAGCGGTTTTTTTAAGTTTTTTCAATCTTTGTGCGTGTACTTGCAGCTTAGGGACGTAGTTTTTCTAAACAGGATCGGAAAAAAATAGTCGAAGGTGACAAAAAACTCAATTTAAAAAGTGGAATAAGTCGAGAGGATTCCGTTCTGTGTAACCATGATGTCGACCTAGTATGGTTATTCAAGGCCATGAACGTTGTACTCCATCGGGAAGATATGGTTTCATTCAGCAAAGTTTAAGGATATAGTCGTTTTGGGATTTAGTGAATGGCGAATTTTAGAGGTTTGAACATCTACTTTTGTTCAGAGATGACTACTGTGCTTATGATATATGTGGCGCAAGTGTATAAAAATTAGTTTGTTTCATGAAAGTTGAAGCAGGGTGGTAGAGTAATAATATAACGTTTATTATATAACGTTTCTGCGTGTGGTTCCAGATTTGTTGAATCGAGCTGATGTATTTGTTACTTTGAGGAGATGCAACTAATCTGATTGCTGTCACCGCTGCTGGCCCAATGGTTTTCACAGTACCGTAGAAAACTAGAATTATCTATTTAGGGAAGCTCCTAATTGCTAGATGATGGGTTCGGGGACGATCAAAATGGTTTCACAGCAATGGAACAAGGGAGGACGGAAGCTGTGAATTATGCCTGTATCACTCTATCAGAAGATCGTCGATCTGATTAGACCTGCATTCAATTCCGCCTTCTTTCTGCTCTGAATGACTAACTTGTTTATGGTTTGGTGCAGTCGGAAAATATGCTTCTGTACACTTGGAATGCCTGCACCGCTACGGACACAGAGCGGTCAGAATGAATTTCTGCAGAAGACATCAGCCTTCAAGGACCTTCTCTCTAATCCACGTTTAGTACTGGGTGGAGGTCCAGAATATGTTGAAATAATGGTCCCGGTCTTGGCCAATCAAACAAAGAGGATTCCGGAGGAGCAAGCAGTTGAGATGATTGATGATAGTGGGGATGACGGTGTGACAAAGCGCGCTGGAACTCGTAGGAAGGCGACGTTTTCTATTGTTGGTCTTCCTTATGATTCAGGGAAAAGCAGTTTAAGTAAAAAACTCGAGGCTGCGAAGTACGCTGCGCGACAGGTAACTTTTCATCACAGATGCGACGCCCTGTTTAGAGGCTCATGAGTATCTTAAATCTTGTTCCCTCGCTTCCGGAATGTGCTCGCAGTTTATCCTTACACCTAGTGTGGCAGCATGCATCTAGAGAGGCATCAGCCAATGGTTGGGCGGATCGCGAACGGGCTGGAATGTCATTGCGTGGTGAGGAGGCGGGTGGGGTGGAGCATTTTGATTCGTTGGTTCTACAAATTGTCTGTGGACTTTGCGGTTGTGGTGAAGCCGTAGGCAGTGACAAGGCTGGACGCATGTTGTCATGCCAGAAGTGTAGGAAACAATATCACCGCAAATGTACCAAGCATTGGGCTGAACATAGGGGTGAGCCGTCTGCTTCATTTAGTGCCATCCTAGAGGCACATGCTACATTTCTGGTCTTTCTTTCAGTAAGAGTCGACGTATTATCCTTCTCTTGTACATCCTTTCATTGGTTTGTTCTCTTTGAGTATGGTTCTGGCAGGGAACCCCTAAATGTGACGTTTGTGTGTCTAATTGTCAGATTTATTCAATTGGGCTTCATGGACGTGTGCTTCATGTCGCTCCTGTGAGGTAACTGTGATATGTGACTGAATTCCATGGACGAGTCTTTGCATGTGCATTATAGGTTATTATTTTGTTGCTCAGATTTGATTCTCCTGTCATACTTTTGAAGACATGTAGAGTTGTTGATAGTTCCTCGTGAATATGTTTTAGAAACTCTAGGATTTCCTTGTTGTTTCTTATTAATCTCTTGCCAAGAAGGTCCTCACTTTTCATCGTCACAATTGTTTTACGAAGGTCTGTATGCGGACGGGAGATTCAAACAAGTTGATGTTCTGTAAGAGGTGTGATCAGGCACATCATTCTAATTGCCTGCAGCCTCCGCTCAAGGTGCAAACAGCTTCTTGAACTTCAATGCCGTTCTATAGTGTGCGAGAAATGGCACTCTTACTTCAATTTTGGCAGATTCTTGGGATCATAATTCAATATTATTAAGCTCAAGCTCTTATGATCGGGGAGCTACTGCTCTGTTTATGGTTATTTATGCTCCGCATTTATATTGCAGCACGTTCCGAAAGGACCCTTTGTTTGTCCCAAGCACGTCCGTTGTACGAGTTGTGGTACCACTGTACCTGGAGGCGGTATGAGTTCCAAGTGAGTTGTTGATTCTTTTGACTCAGGCTTGTTTTCTGCACTCACATTATGAATTGGCCGAAACCTCAAACTCTTCTTTTAGATTTTGCGTCTGCAAGGATTGGACTTGCTCGGCAGATTGTTTATGCTAACTCGTAGTTCCATGCAATCCTTTATTGCTGAAGAAGGGGCTTGATCTAGTATTTGATATGCTGAAAGCTCCTCATTTATCACAATGTAGGGCTCTGATCTTAGCCTCACCGGGTTGTCTTTGTGACGTTTTGCAGATGGTTCTTGTCGTATTCCTTATGCGATGCATGTGGAAGGCTTTTCACGAGGGGAAAATATTGTCCAATATGCTTAAAGGTAAGTGATTATTTGGATACGGATTGAAAAACGGCGTTGGTGTTTGATAATCAAATTTTACGTTGTGGTAAAGAGATAGTAAGCCTGTCTGGATGCGTTTGTATTTTATTTCAATCTGTGCTATATTTCTTGTGGTAATATGTGTACTGGTATTGTTTCTTGTCAAGCTGTTCTAGTGCTCTTTCTGTAAATCCTGTATGCTTATGATAGAGTCGTCGTCAGGTCCCTTGGTATGAAGGCGTATTCGTCATTTTCTAGTGTGCTAACTGCGCTAGACATTAACACGGAAGAACTGGGATTAACCGTTTCTTTTGTGTACAGTTCTCATGGATATCTTGTTCTAGAATCTGCTTTTAGGTTTATCATATATTGATTCAGAACATTGTCTCTTTCTGTGAACAGGTGTACCGAGATTCTGAACCAGCACCTATGGTCTGTTGTGATGTTTGTGAACATTGGGTTCACTGTGAATGTGATGGGATCAGGTGAACATCTATCCCTGATGCTATTGATGTTTATTACCTACTAAAGTTTAAATATAAATTTAATGTCATAAATGTGATTTTAATGAATGTGATTTTCATTTGAGAATTATAGACATCAACAGTCTTTTGGGCTTTGTTCTAAACTTTTATATTTTTTTGTTTACGACGGGCACCTGGTCAACAGACCTTGCATTTTTTGAGGATCAACATGCGGTGTGACTAGTGTCATGAATTCTTCATTGTGAAAGTGTGTGCTGACTCTAAGTAGCTGGCGTCTCTTAGGTGTTCTATGTGGTTTCCTAAAACTGCTAAAGCAATTTATTTCTTGCTTGATGACAGTGAGGAAAGATATGAGGAGTTTCAAGTGAATTCTCAACTTCGCTACACATGTGCATCCTGTCGTGACGAATGTTACAAGGTTCATCCTCTGTTACTTGGCATGTTATCCCTTATTTGAAGATGAAAGCTAAACTCCTACCATATTTAGAGCTTATGTGCGTTCAAAGTGATAGAATTCTGCCGAATGACGCCTATGGTTACTTATTGCCCTGCTGTCTCTGCTAAGAAGCGCGTGTTACTCTGACTTACTAGCGTTAGCTATTCAAGATATGGAGTTCAGCTTAGGATAGTTATGATTTTTAGACCCATCTAAATCTGACAGACACCAGTGATGACGTGTTTCTTGTCGTGGACTTATTAGGATTTCTCTCGACTAGAGTTTTCTTCTTTCTCACTTTGTGATTGCGTATTCAGGTTGTAGATTTAGATGATGCGGCATTAGAGATTTGGAGAAGGAAGGATGCCAGAGAAGCTGCACAAATTGCTGGTAATCGAGCTACTGCAGGGCTGCCTCCACAGGAAGAGATAGCAAAGGCTTACCCATCTTCTGACGAGGAGGATCGGGATCTTGAGGATAATGAAGTAGAGGAAGCTTCGAAGAAACTATCCAAGAAGAAATTAAAGAAGGTGCCCATCGGAACTGAGGGTCCCGTGAAGAACGCCAAAACGCCCAAAAAGGTAGCACTCAAAGACGGCGTAAAACCCAAGATTCCACCAAGTAAAGTGGAGGGAACGATTGGAAAATCAAATCTCATAATACCATCTGGGAAAACTACTCCAAAGAAGTCCAAGAAAGGAATGAGTAAGACCTCGATTCTTGTCCAAACCATACTGTAATGGTTTTATTTTTCGTGATTAAATTCTTTTGTCTTTTGAGTGCCAGGAGTTCTTAATTTCTTCTTGATCAGTGTGCTCACACTCGAGTGGTTGGTGCAGGTGGAGATGGACAAGAGAAATTGCTCCAAAATATGTTCAACTCTAATTCTGGGGGCAAAGATACAGAAAAGACCAAGAAAGCAGTTCTCTCCAGGAAATCGGCCCCCCTACCCGGAGTGAATACTGAAACCCCCAAGGATAAAAAAAGGAAGAGTGAAGGTTCAAAGGAGAAAGGATCCTCAACGAAAAAGAAGCGTAGTTCAATAGCGGGCCAGAAAGAAGCGTAGCTGCGTCTAATGAGCTTTCACAAGTGTTGCAAGCTCAAAAGGTAAATTTCATATAATTGCTGTTGCCGGATCGCCATAGATAAACTTATTCAGAGTTTTCTAATGAAGTTTGCTTCTCTGAACCATCCATTGTTGCCATAAGTTGGGTGTTGGTCAACACTCATCGTACACTATTTTGTTTATCCTGAGAGCAAGACCTTGCCCTTTACTCAGAGAATGGTTGGCAACCCAATGTACGAGATTTTTCGGTGAAACCTAAGCCATCGTGAGCACTGCAGCGTACCTAGAAGCTGAAGGAAGCGCTCAGATGATATCGAAGCAACAGCCAAGTCAGAGGCTTAGGTGCTGCTGGCAGTGTCAGTTGGTGCGGAATGCATTGCCTTGTTGTCGTGGATATTCCTTGATTCTACCGTATTGTAAACCAGTACTCATTGACACTTTTTTTGTATCTCTCTCTGCACCTTCCATCTCCGAGTGCTTCTTCTAGACCACCTGCTTTTTCTGTTTGAGCTGTGCCCTTGACGCTGGTAAAGGAAAGTTTTATACCGCATGTCATTGGTTTGCTCAACACGTTCGCACAATTAGAGGCACTCTCTGATTACTTTTAGGTTCCGGAAGAAGAGCTGAAGCTGATTCAAAACGGGAGCAAGTGAGGTCTACGTCTCACGAGAAGACGTATATCAGTCAAAGTGCTTTGTGGTTCCTGCGACCTCGACTTCAACCGCCGTGTGGTCAGATTGTAGTGGTAGAGACGTAGATCTGTTGTGCATACGCCCGGTCGTGACACCATTCGTGCAGGGTTTGTAGTGTTTTCTGAAAATGCGATTTGGAATGGGAGCGTAGTTTTAACAGTTTGAAGTGCTGGTAATACTATTTTGGTTTATCCTCGTGTTTTTGCAACTGAACTTTTGTCACCTAAACGTCGGGCTACATAGTTTCTCGATCTGGACTAGCAGCCAGTTCATGCGTCAATTATGTTAATGAAAAATAGGGAGATAATGGCATTGTTTGCACTGTTTAGTACAAACTACAAAGTATGCTGGTTTGATTCTCTGTAGCTTTGAATTCCAATTTGAAAACTTCATTTGCATTGAAAAGTCAAATTCTTTTCTGAGCTAGAGTGTGAAGTGCATAACATTTACGTATTGCCCTCCCCAAATGATGTGGAATATTTCACACCCAATTAATAACCAAAGGTATAGGTGTTAGAAATTGCTAGAAAAATTATTTGAACAATGAAGTGGACTTTGGGGTTAGTAGCAAAATAAGTACTTTAAATTAACTTTGAACCAAGGAAAATTATAAAATTAAGATAAAGTTCATCTCTAAAAATCCAATAGAGATTTAAAGCGTCCAATCAAAAGTTCTAGACAAATTTCAAAGAAGAGTTGAAAGGGACATTTTCTTTGAATTTTGTCCATAACTTTTCATTGGAGGCTTTAAATCTCTATTGGATTTTTGGAGGTGAAATTTAATTTGATTTATCAACTTTTTTAGTTCAAAGTTTTTTGAAAAAGGTTATACTACTATACCTAAATGAGATCTCAAATTCTTTCCTATACATAATTTTAATATTTCAACAATGAATAATCAAGCTCTCATCTTTGAAGTATCCTATATCCTTTCAAGATTCATTGTAAACTATAAATTTCAATATAAAAATGACTTCTCTACTCACCATTCATACGAATTTCAATCTTACAATCCCTTCATTTTACCATCAAAATTATCATGACAAATGGTCAAATTGCATTGGTATATTAGTCGACAAATTTTCTAAATTTTTTACAAACCACCTTTCTTTACAATTATTTGTTGATTTGAATGTTTGTTCTTAGAACTAGAAAAATAAATGGAATACACCATAAATATACTATCACTATCCTAATACCAAAACTTACATTAATGATGTGTGGATGAATTTTGTGGATGAAGATTCCAGAGAGTAAAAAATAGACTTTTGAAGGCTATTGAATGTTATATACATGTATCCACTCTTTCATGGCAACTCATCTTGAGGTTCTCATGAAAAAAATTGATGCATGAATTTTGTAAGGTCCTCAAAGGCTTATGTACTATTTGTGATTTAATGCAAGAATATAGCTTTGCCAATTTTACGTGGTTTCCTACCTTTGAGTAGAATTTGTTGATATTAACTTGATTTGAGACCTAAGAAATTTTACGTATCCATTTGCTTTGAAGATGGCCCAAATGGAAAGTGTAAACTATTTTTATAATTTTCTTTGTTGAAAATTTAGACATGCAAGTGTTGATTTGGAGTTATTTGCTATTTCTTTTCTCATAAAAAATCACAATTTAGCAATTGCAAGGTGAATTGTGTGATGAATTTAATAGCTCTTCATTTGAACTTATGCTTCTTAGAAGTGCATTTTAGCGTGTTCACTATTTCTAGTTGTTCATGTCAATGGCATCCAATGCTAGAAAACCCTTATATGTAAATTTCTCAAATAATGTAGAGGGACAATAAACTACAAATTGTATGTATGTATGTATGTATGTATATTTTAATTTTTTTTGGTCATAATCTTGCAATTTGTATGCAATTTCACACTAGAAACTTGTATGCAAAATAATAAGCAAGATCTTTAAACATCTATACAATTTGATTTTGAAAAAAAATAAAATTTATTGGAAGTAACCATAAATCTATGGATTTTTTTCATAAGAAAAATACACTTAGAAAGTCTTTTTCACTTGAGGGTTGAGGTAGTGAATCCAAAATCAACTAAGGTAGAACCCCCCATTCCCAATCACCACCCCATAACCAATCAATAAGGTACCATATTTCCAACCAAAGTTGCAACGGCTATTCATTTCCTCCTCTAGATGTTGGTCATAGGTAAAGTCCAACTTTTGCCTTTCAAAATTCATAGTAATTTCAATTCATCCGATAAAATTACCAAAGTTTTTGCAATCTACATCATTTCTATCATTATACCTCTGAAAATATTTTCTTTGCCTTGCACTATACTAAATTATGTCTAGAATACCTTAAATGATCGGTTATGGGTGGTTCTACCTTACATTTTGAATTGTGCTACCTTTTCTTTTTAATGAAAGAGGACTCCTTTTATGCATCAAAATCACAACAAGTGTATATGAGCAATGAATGGCCATTGAAGAGTTCTTTAAGGCAACCAATGAGAGTTAAAGCATTTTGTACTTCAAGGGTGGCCCAATTCAAGGAAGTCTAGTGGCATGAATAGTTATCCTTTGCTTTCAACTTTGAAAATTTGTAGAATATTGTGTGAATATCAAAAAATGTTAAACAACTTCCAAGGTCAGATTCTCCTTCACGAGGCTTATAATTTTACATCAAATTTTTAGTATTTTCACCAACAAGATATTTGAGCAATAAGGCATGTGAGATAGAAAAATTGGTGGTTTGGAATTTAGTTTCCTTCCTTAATGATTGGTTTTCAATTCTTGAATGATATTGATGCAATAATGCATGTGTTTCTAGGAATTTGCCTAAAAATCAACATACTTATGTTAAATTTTTTAGAAATTCATAATTATTGGATATTTATTATAGACTAGTTGTCTAGTTCTTGTATATTACAAAACTTATTCAAAGTGTCCTAATAACCATTCAAGTTGGGCAACTATTGCTAGAGAACCTAGAAAATAATTGTTCAATGATACAAAACCATATTACAATAGGTCTTTTTTGCTAATTAAAAAAAATCCTAACATGTCTAAGAATGTATTTTTGTGATGCAATATGAATAAGATAAGGATTTGTAAACATTCCATGAAGTATATTGTGTTCATAAATTGATAAACTCTCCAAAGTAGCAAGGGCAATTGTGCCTTATTCATTGTCATTTTGACATTCTTATTGTATCTTTTGTATACAACTAGTTCATTTAAGTGGTTTATTTATTTTTTTGCTCCAAACATGGCATTTTCATCTCTATTTTAAAATAATATAATTCAATTTTTTAAAACTTTGCCTATTTCCAACAACTTAATAAGATTGTTCAATTTTTTGTTATAAACAAACTTACTCTCTAAATCCTACATGATCAGTCAAATCTATTTACGAATTAAACCTTACAAATACATATATCTCAAAAAGTAGCATCATTTTATACTTAGGTTGAAGGACCTTAATTGATCATATAGTGTTTCAAAAATGAATGCTTAATGAATCTTCAACCTCTTTTGGATTCCCAACAAGATTCAAGAAAACTTAAACAATATAATAAAAGCCATGCTCAAATACTTGTCCAAACAATTTTATTTGTACCATAGCCTTTTATTGTCAACAACATACATCTTAGTATATTTCATAATGTTATGACCACAATAATTAAACCTTAAATTATATGTGGTATATAAAAATTTTGTACCATTTTAGTCTTTATATAACTGAATTCTTAATCTTCGTCCCCAAACTTTCAATCAAAGAATGTGCATCCATAATCATTACATTGTAAAAGGCAATACCTATTTTTACCAAAAAACAATACAAAATCTAGATATTAATGACATAAGATATATACAATTAAAAAATAAAATCCTACGAGAATCCAATATCAAATTTCGATAATTCAACTAACAATACTTTGAAATTCATTACTTATTCATATAGTCTCTTTAGTGTTATTGGAATCCTCTTTCACTTTGCTTGTAAGATCTAGTAAAATTCACTTACAATTAGTAGTAGTAAATATTACCAATTGCCATTACTATCAATTATGCAAGCACGTGCCTTGACTTTGAGTGAGACCAACATCCATATCAACAATGAAAAACAAAATTGGAGATATGAAGAGGCTTCATCTAGTTTACTACTTGGATTGGTGCACTCTTTTTTCAATGCAAGAGCATATTAGTGGGTGATATATATCAGAGATGTTGAAGAAATTTGCAAAAGCTTCAGACTCTTGTTGTGTCATTGCAACCTCTCTCCATAGGTAGTCCTATAAAATTCTTATATTTCAACGTGATAAGAGATTTGAAGATCAAGTCATCATCCATTGAAAGTATAAACATCTATAATTGAAGTATGCTATTCTTTACATTCAAGTAAAAATATTATTGAAGTTTGGATGAAAGAATAATATGCATTTCTAAGTGAATGGAATAGAAGGTATACACTTTATTAGAATTGTAGAGAGCGTTAGCTAAAATAAACCTAAGAAGAGAACCAATTAGTGACATTATCTTCATATCAAATTCAACTCATGTTCAAAAAACACTTTGAGCAAATACAATGGTCATTTCATAAAATGATGAATTGATGATGACTGCTCATTAGCTTAGTGTTTTTGTATTGTCTCTCCAAAATTAAATTATTGAATTATTACATCCTTACATTTGACCTATTTTAATTTCCTTCTTTGAGTTCTACAACTTCAAGTGAGTGATGTCCAACAATCACTTATGAATTTAATTGAATCAAAAGCTCTTTTGTTTGTAATAATAGATTATGCCAATTCTTTTTGGTTTTGATTGGAAAGAAAAAAAGGGGGGGTTTTCTTCAAATTTGTGTCATATTTTCTCTACTTATATTTTTCATAGTGAATAGAATATGTAATATGTCGTCATGCAAAACATTGAAGTAAATGTAATTATTTCATATATTCTAGGGTTGTATTCTAGGAATGTAAACTAACGCTAACAATTACAGTGAACTCATTTGTTTTGAAGTCTTTATTTTTGTTGGATTTTTGTATTATATTTTTCTCCTTGTGGGTCAAAAATTAAGTTAATTTCTTCACATTAGTATCTCCAAAATTGTAACAATTCAATATTTACTATTTAATTTTTAAAATTTTGGTACTTTTCATTTTCATTTTCTTATGAATGATAATTAAAATTACTTCCTTATTACATACCTTTGTAATATAATATTAATACAACAATTGTATGTGATGTTCGATATGAATTTCTTTTGTACATCTCATTGAAATTGTCCAAAAAGGATTGAAAGGAAATTTGATACTTAGCAATAGAAAACTTTTAATGTTCACTAGAGGATATGAAAAAATAAGAAAATTCTTCAAAAACAAAATTTTCTAACCTACACACTCTCTATTTATATTTTGCAAATATTGTCAATGATATGTGTAATGTAAATTGTAAACAATAAAGTATGTTATAATTTCAATTAAATATATAAAATTTACTCAAATCTTATTTGTTCTTATACTAGCTCTTTAAAGAAACTACTTTTTTATTTTGTGAAAGCTTAAAGTTTTCTGTGAGATTAAAAATATACAATGCCTCGCTACGAAGACCGTGATTGGGAAGAAAGGGGTTATGATAAAGGTGGACAATATCAAGGCAACGAGCCCTACCTTAGTAGCAACTTGTATAATCGGAGTGGAAGAAGTGATGTAGGGCTCGATGGTGGTGGTACACGCTTGTACATTGGACGCCTCTCAAGTCGCACAAGAAGTCAAGATCTTGAGGACCTATTTTCTAAATATGGAAGGTTTGACAATGATTCTATCTTTCAATTCAATTCAAAATATTGCAATTTTGTAACAAATGGTAGATAGCACTGGAAAAAAATCTTTGACTAATTTCTTCATGTGAAATAAATCTTCCAATATTAGTTCAAAGAGAATGATGTAAACAAATATCATATTAGTATGTATAAAGATTTTCTAAAAACAACAATGTATGAAGATTAAGGTATGAAATAGGTTTAATGAAGGTAACAAGTATTTTAAGATTTGAACTTTAGGGTTCAATAATTTGAAACTCATAAGAAAATTAATAGGTCAAAGGAATGTTTAGACCAAAAGATTGTAAAAAATGATAGTCTTTGCCATATTATTTGAAAGTATAATGTGAATTCAAATCAAGTCAAATCAAGCCAACTTTTACTTTATTAGATTAATACATATTGGAATGCTTTCATTAATCTTCATAGAAAACATATGTTTTTGGTACAAAAAAATCATAATACTATACCTATATATAGTTCATCCAATTATGGAAAAATCAAACCAATCTAATGTAGAGTGATAAATCACTATTTGTATATTGTTCCTATAGGCAAAGAAGTCATATGGAAAGATAATGCTACATAAATTATATTTAACATGAAGAGATAATATTATTATTTATATTAAAAAGAAAATTAAAAAAATACAACTTATCATTTTCAATACCTACATAGCTATTTTCATTCAACTACATGATTAGAAACCTCCATTAAATCATTTCATGTAGCTTTGTCTTTGAATTTTCAATTTACTAAAAATTACTAAATCTTACCAAGCCATTGGAGGATTTGTAATTGATAAGGACTATTTGCATGATGCTTTTGAAGGTTGATAGGCTCTAAAAGTGGCTTGGAGGGCTTTGGTGAGAGGTCTATAGAAAATTGTTTGCCTAAGATTGCAATGGTAAAGGGCATGTTGGAAAAATGTTTCATGAGCCGTGCATCTTCTTTGTGTGTATAAACCAACATACATACATGAGTGTATATGGAATGACAAGGGTGGAATGAATATGTGGTGTGATTCTTTCTTGTACAATGTTTTGAAAGTGATGCGCTACTTTTTGGCGCTCCTTGACGCAGAGTTCGAGATGTGGATATGAAGCACAATTTTGCCTTTATTGTACGTGTTTTAACCTTTGCATCTTAAACATTAAACTATTAGTAAATGTATTAGACTAGACTTAGTAACAATTTTTTAATATCTAGCTATTATAGATACTAACAATCAATGTGCTATGAGAATTATTGTTTATATTATTCTAATATATTTCTATACTTGATTTATATTGATCATAAATATTTTCTAGTCTTGAAGTATTAAGTATATAGAAACAATCTACAAATTATGCTACAAAATAGTGAATTACAATTTTAATAGCCTAGATGGGAATGGTAGAAAGATTTAGTAAATGTAGATTTTCTATTCTTTGATGTCCTAATCTTAACCAATGAAGTTCAATCACATTATCATACATAATTTTATTTAATAAAACTAATTAAAGTATTTTTTTTTCATAGTTAAAACTACCTATTTTATATAAGTCTTGAAATTTATTAAATTTTTTCAAAATCAATTATAATTAATGTGAACTTTTAAGTTGAAAATATTTAAAAAATTTTAGTAATTTACAAAATCTTCCCAAATTTTCATTTTATTTTTAATGAAATATGAAGAGTGACATGGTATTTTTCTAGTTTAATTATTTTGTAATTTCAAAAGGCAAATTTGTTGAATATAATTTTTTTGGCTTTAGTTTTTTGAAATTGAAAATGAAATAAGATTTTCAATATTTGATATTTTGGGGGGATTTGAAAAGTGAATTGAAGAATATATTTGGGGATTCTTGTTTTGCAATTGGACCTCAAAGCCAATAGAAGTTATTTCAAAGGAAAAAATGAAATGACCAAAAGAAATTTACTATGTCAATGCTTAATTTTATAGGATTGAAACATAATATTTTGTATAGGTTCATCATTATTACTTTTTTTATCCTTTACAAGTGAATTTCATAATTGTACTAAAGATGAATAATTACACTGTTGTATTTGAGATGGCTCACAAGTTTTTACTATGTATTGTCTTTTGGAAATCTTATTATCAATTACTAATCCAAAAAACCTACTTCATAGAATTACCATCATTCATAGACTATGTTTTATTCTATCTTTAACAATGAATTTCATCTCCATTTATTTAATGGTGACATGTGATATATGTGATTTACAGGAATTTCTTGATGTTCGAGATGCAGATGACGCTAGATACTATACAAATGGAAAAGATTTAGATGGAAGTCGATTGATTGTGGAATTTGCTAGGAGGGTGAGTACTATATGTTGTTTTTATTCATTTGATTTCTAAATAATTCTCTATGTTTTTTTCATTTGAAATTTGATATAATTACTAATTTTCAATGTAATTAATAAACTACTTTTCAATATAATTTCTTTACTAATCTTCAATGTAGTGTATGATGGATTAGGGACCTCGAGGTCTAAGTGGAGGACGTGAATATCTTGGTTCTGGTCCAACCCCTGGTACTGGTCGTTGTTACAATTGTGGAAATGAAGGTCATTGGGCTAGAGATTGCAAGGCGGGTGATTGGAGAGACAAGTGCTATCGTTGTGGTCAGCGTGGGCACATTGAACGTAATTGTCAAAATAGTCCTACTTATAACAACAGGTTCTTCATTCATTCCTATACTAAAATATCTAAGTAATTGAAGTCAAACATATATATATATATATACACAAAAAAAATTGTGCAATAATTAAAAGTATTACTTCATTATTACTTCATTTAAATAATAAGGATCCAATATGAAATGCATTATTTATGTATTTCATTTCTTTAGACTTTTATATCAATCGTACAATATAAACTTTCCATTGTACAGCCTTTCACGATCTCGGTCTCGATCACCTCAAGGATATGGAAAACCTCAAAAGTATTTTGCTCAAAGTCAAAGCCGTAGTTATAGGTTTGTCATTTTCATATAATTGATGTTTTTGAAGTATTCTATTATTACATGGAATGCACTTTTCTGCTCACGCATTTAGATTCAAGAGTTGAAATCATCTAGTGAATCAATTTGGACTTTGAAATTTTTGTAGAATCTTAAGAAAAATTCATCTATAATGAAAATATAGTGATTATTTATTCATACAAGTATACATTTCTCTCTCTCTCTCTCTCTATATATATATATATATATTGAGAAATAGGATAGGTGTTCTACCTATCATTAAAGTGTAAATTGAAGTATACTTAGAGATGTAATCAAGACACCATATGCTAAATAGGTGGATGTAAGATGATTTGTAAAATAAAATATACATAAATCTAGATAGACCAAAAGTATAGTTTTTTTTCAAATAAGTAGTAAAATACTTACAAAATTGGCAATTTACAATCAATCAAAATAAACATTTGCTTTAAAGAAAGGTAATTGGCTTCCCTCTCTTCATTGGGGCATTGAAAGACTTGTATAATTTCTTGTAGATTACATTTCATTATTGTAACAAATATATATCAAGCATTTATTCAATGATGTTTTTCTTGGGCAATAAAACTTAAAGCAAAAACTATCAAGCAATAGTCCATCAAAATAGATCATTATGTACCAATTCTTACTGTGAATTCTATTATTATATAATAATGCTATTTAACAATAATGATGTATTTGAAGGAAGTATTAAAAAATTAAAAATATTCTTCTCCAATGCATCAAGATGAACTTTCAAACAAATTCTACTCGTAGTTTACTTAGTTTCATTAGCTTTTAATATTATATTTGTATAGTGTCTCACAATGTATCTATATTCTTTTTATACAAAATACCTTATTTCTATTAGTAATTAATGCTATGATCACCAAATAAAGTTTTTAGGGTTTCATTCACAAGTCTCAAACATCATTCAACAATGGAATCTAGTTATCATGGTGAATTAATGCACAAAATGATAATTCAAGTTACCAATAGTTGATCATAGCATTGTATGGTTCAACCAATGATCAATTATTTTTTCTTATTTCTTCTAAATCACAATAATATTGCCAATGTCAATGTCTTCTTCATTCTTGACTTTCTTGTTGATCATAACTTGTCAACACTTGAATGAAAAAAAAACATTTTGGCTTTTGAATTTTAGTTATGAGGAACTTCCATCTTTGATATATAATATTGTATTACCATCTAATTATGACAAATTCTCAAAGTTATAGGTGCTTTAGAGATGAAATTTGATTTGAATTCTTTTGGCAACAAAACTTGGGATATTTTTTAGTTTTACCAACTATTTTCCTACAATTTCCATATTGAATTTTTCTTTTTAAGTACTAAGTTTATTTTTTTCTATTTTTAATCCAGATAGAAATTTTATAAATTTTGCATTGAGTTTTGTTTGATGTTTTTAAATTGCAACCGAAGTTTTTCTCAATTCTACCAACTACCAATGAACTAATATATAATCCTCTCTAAATATTGTTTTGGCAGTCCGTCACCTAGGAAGAAAGACCACAACCCAATTAAAAATTCACGTAAAAGATCATTGAGGAGCAAAAGCAAGAGTCTCACACCTCCATCCAAGGAGCTTCATTGTATTTCTACAAGTCCTAAGGGAGTCAAGACTAGTGAAAGTCAAAGCCCAAAGCCGCTTCAAGCTAAAGAAACCCTAATTGTGCAGGAATTGCAACGAGACTTGAGTCGAAGTATGAGTCATAGTCCTACAATGAATATGGAAAAATTGAGTCCTATTAAAGATGATTCTGATAGGAGTCGCATCTTAGAGGAAGAATAAAATGTTATAGGTTAACCATAGTTGCAAGCATGTAAATTAGGATCCTGAACCCAAGTGTCTAGGCATTTATATTATAGGTACTTCTATCATCAATACCTTTCATGGTTATTGGGTATCTAATGTTGTAAGTGCCTATCTTAATGAGGATTAACCACATCATGCTAGGAGGCACTTTAAAGTCTATATTTTGAATGATGAATAGAGTACTTCTAATCAATGTTTTGTCTAAGTATATTCTCACTCATATAAAGCTATACTTGGAATTTTTTTTCTAAACTTCTTCTATGAACAATTTGATGAAATTGACGGACATGACTAATTGTACAAAGATTAAAGCAAAAGAGTGAATAATTTTTTAGAAGGTTGGAAATTAAAGGGTTAAATATATCAAAAGTCTAGATAATATTTGGCATCTGAGTTTATTAAGCATTATTTAGAAAGTGTTAAAAATTTTCAATTATTGTTGTATATGGAGGATAGTTTTGACAAAATAAACATCAATTTTTAACTATTTAAGACTAAATGTTGGTATTACTTCTTTATTCTTTATGATTTAAAAATATATAAATAATCTCTTAAAAGACATTATTATATTTTTTGAAAAAACTAATATTCTTAAATAATCATGTAAAAAAAAAACTATAAGTATACTAATTGGGTCTATTTTTGGTTTTTGGGTGTACATTGTACAATTAGGTGTGCATTTTCTTTAGTTTGGCAAGATAGCTTTAGTTTTTATTCAAAGTGGTAATTTTGAAACTTAGTCTTAATAAATTTGGAGTGATGTTTGAGATGAGTGCTAAGTTGGAGTCTAGCGTTGGATGAGTAGGTTAGGTTAAAGTCAATTGAGTTCTAGAAAAGAGACCAATTGAAATTCAATGTTAAATTGGAGTTTGAGTTCCAAGTTAGTAATTAGTAGGTGGTTGAGTAGTTTGGCTTGGTGGGTAAGCACCAAAGGTCTGGTTTTCTATTAATTTGTCAAGTTCTATTTTATTTTTACCCACTTTGAAACGAGCTCATTGCATGTCTTGGCCCAAGTTGGCTACATGATTTTGAATATTTGTATGTGTTGGAGGTTAATTGTCTGAGATTTCAAAATGATAAATCATAATCTCTAATTGAAAATTTATAAATATATTATTGTATTTTGGGATTATCTTATCTAATTAAATAATTAAACCTGTTGCATAGAAATATCTTACTTGATCCTCTCCTTTTGAACAAATTTATTATATCAATTGGATAATTTTCAATTTAGTAAAAAGAAATTAAACAATAACTAATATTCTTTAAAATAGTTTTTAAAATATTTATTAAAATAAAGTAATAAAAATTTTGAAATGTACATGACAAGTAAGAAGATGCTTTAACCATACAATTCTAATAGGCACGTTGCCTAGCTATGGAAAATAAATTTTAATTCATCATTAAACAATGGAGTTATTTACAAGAGAGAAATCTATTCTAGTTAACTACATTAATATTACTAAAAAAATATATAAACTACATTAATAAAAATCATACAACTACAACAACAAAAAATATGACTAAACTTTCTTTTAAAATGCATATTATTTTCATTTGAATGATAAGGTCACTATTTGTGAAAAGTTTTGGTCCTAACAATTATAGAAATGAAAAATTCAATCCAAATTCAAAATGGAATATGAGCTTGAAATCTTTGATAGACTATAGGATCTTTTAAATTTTGAATTTCTACATTACTAAGATATGAAATGTTGAAATCTAAAATAGAATACAACAAACTCAAATTCATTTTTAAATTTCAATTATTTTGAGTATTTTTTAGAATATCTTTTATAATTGCATTCAATACTCAAATTAATTCAATTAGTACAAGAATTTAGAAACTAGTAGATTTCAAGTTCTATTTGGAAATTTTAATGAAAATTGTTTGAAATTGGATGGAATTTTGACAATGGTAGATGGAAATGGATGAAAGTCAAACAACAATCACACAATCCATGACACTATTTGAAATCCTATAAAACTCCTACCTTCCACATGTTATTAATTATATCAAAATTTATTTTTTTAAATCACCATATTAGTGTGCTTCACCTATTAACATAATTTTAAATTTATGCAAGTCAATATTATGATTTTGGTACATACTATTAGAATTAACTTGAAAAGTGTTTTTATTTCAAAAAGACCAAAATACCAAATGTACTTTCAAAGGACAATTGGAATTCTCATAGGTGATGATGAAGTAAAAAATTGAACAAATGTTTGTGAAAATTTGACACAATATGGAGATATTCATTTCTTTTGTAGGAATATTAAAAACTTCCAAAAGATGTTAATGTCAAAACTCTACTAGCCATATTAGATAAGTTTGAAAAAAAAACATTTGTTGGTATAACTACAATCACTTATCTTGAAATCTACAATTGTGAAATTATTGAAAAATTTCCACACATTGTCTCTAGGTTTTCAATGTTTGGATTTCAAACAAAGTATTTACTCATTAGACAAGGAACCATCAAAATATGACTAATATATTGCTTGTTTATTTGATGTTGTATAGTAGGATATTTAGAATAAATTAGAATATATATATACCTAAAGAAGATATAGTATTTGATGGTATAGAGGCTCAATTCTAGTTGAAGCAAAAAATTTACTCCAAAAGAATTCAATGCCTCTTGATAGAAACAAAGTGAAGTTATTATTTCAATTCAAACATTTTAATCTTTTAATCTAAATAGTCAAATGTATTCAAAAATTTCCTTATACATTCATAATATTATTCTAGACTTTTCTACACTTGAAGTTCATAAAAAAAAATCAATTTTGGCCAATTCCCTAAAAATTGTTTATTTTCAATGATTTTACTTTTTTCTTAAAATCTTTTAGGGGTTAACAAATTGAGCTCTTTAAAAATGCATCCCATGCAATTCCCCTAGAAATATCATTTGGCTAACTAAGTGTTGATCCCGATGTTGATAAAACTAATATTAGGCCTTTGGCTATGAATAATGAATGGAAAAGATGTAACAAATAAAGTAATTAAATAATATTTTATGACATGAAGCAAAGGCTCAAAATTATTTGTAGGTAGTAAATAAGGTACCTACACCTAATTTTAGCTTCTTGCTAAAATTAAACACTAAATATTATTGCCTAAAATATAATGTTATTATTCAAAAGAGCCCATAGTTGGTTGCCCTAAACCCTATTTTCATCCCTTTGAAAATCCATAGTTTCTTTATATGGTGCCTAAAAAATGCATTTCAAAAGAATCTAGAATGACCTTTTAATTGCCAATAAGATAAAGAATATTCTTAAATATAATAATGGAAACCATGTTGAATTTCTTATTTGTGCAATATTAGCTGTAGGTACCTTAATGACCCAAACTCCTTCATATTCCATATAATAAGTTAACCCTTAAAGGATGGACTGGTGGCCATGGAAATCATGCAATTTGATACTATACAACATCATCTACTTTGAATAAGCCAAATACATTTATTAAAAGTCAAAGTATTGTAGAAGATCTCCCCTTTCCACCTCTAATATTAAGGATGAATAGTTTCACTTTGTCCTACAGAAAAAGATTCTTTGTCATCCATTAAATACTAAACATCCACGACAACATTCAAGGCTTAAGCAGCCGCTTGCTTTCTTATAGAAACCGTAGCATACTCTTTAATAATCCTATTGTCCTCTTCTCCCTAAGAGCATCCCCACCATAGTACAAGATATGATGCAAACTAGGAATTTGGCTAGGTCAGGCAATAGTTGGTACCCCATTGCACGTAAGATAGAATTCAAGAATTGGCTGGGAGCGGCCAAATTTACTAAGCAAATGGAAAAATGCTAAGCTTTGGTCAAGGCCTAGAAGGAGAGTTGACTATACTTTTGACCCCAAAATCAAGGTACCAAATTTTTTGTTGACCATTCAATTTCAATTTTTTATAGAAATGAAATGCTTACAAGCAATTCCAGAAATTAAAACATTTGTTGTCCTAAAAAAGATGGAAAATGAAATCCATCTTGGTTTGAATTTTCAAGAAAAAGTGGTGCTTACTATATCCTCTTGAGGTGGAGGGAGGTGTCCCAATCTATATAGGACAAAAGATAAGTACAAATTTGAAGGAACTCGTTCAAATTCATACTTTCCTTTGTCCCACATGGGTTGGGACACCTCCCTCCATCTTAAGAGGATGTAGTGAACTCCACTTCTTATGGAAAATCATACCTTTCTACATTTACTTCATGTGGATGTAGGACGGAGTGTGTTTGCAATGGAATAAAGCTCCTTATATCCTTGTGGAGTGGAGGGAGGTGCCCCAACCCATGTGGGATATATGAATTCCAACTAGTTGAAACTAGAAATTCAAATTTTGAATTTTCAAAACTCAAAATTTGAATTCCTAATTTCAACTAGTTGGAATCCATATATCCCACATGGATTGGGGCACCTCCCTCCACTCCATAAGGATATAAGGAGCCTTATTCCATTGCAAGCACAAATTGTTTTGAGATCTCTTCAAGCAAGGAGAGTGAGACCTTAAAGAATTTTTAAAAACAATGTTTTTGGGTTCAAATTAATGAAAAATAAACTAGAAAACTTGATTTAAAAAATCTCTTTTAGAGGGTTGCTTGTATTGTTTAGCAATGGAGTAGATGACTAATACCGGACCTGATTAGACTTGGAGAGCCCTGCAAAGAGCTTGATTTTTATTCAAATTTTGAGCCATGCAATGGGGATGCTCTAATCTTAGCTCAAAGTGAGCCCAACTATGACCCTCTCTTTTTCTAATGTGGTGGGGGCTCCCCATTTATTTGAAAACAAAAACAAAAAAACAGAGTTCAATTTCTGACATCGAAATTGACTACAAAAAACAGTTCTATTTGGCCAACATGTAAGCTTCAATTACTGTTTAATAAATTACTGAATGTTTAGGGGTATCCATTAACCTCTAAATGCCCGAGGCCTGTTCTAAGCTTCTTGAAATTTGCTTTGAATTGAAAAAAATGCTAACATTTTGATAAGCTATATCAATTTTTTAAAATTGTAACTGTACAAATTTAAACTAGACATGTTAGAGATCACAAAGGAAAAGAAAACACAACGATATCACTTATGGAGTGAAAGATTATAATATTTGACCATGAAGATGTTAAAACTACAAAAGTGAAGTAAAGTGTTTCTACCCTCTTTTTGCAAGTCAAATCCAAAAAGTTGGTGACCAAAAAAATATGAGTTTTAAGGGCTTAACATGCATAACTCCAATCAATTTATGGCTTCTCAAAATCTACTCTACAATTTTTTTAAATGAATTTTGAATGTGATTTTTTCTCCAAGATCTAGTGTATTTGAGGCTCATTTTTAAGAGTTCTCAATACTACAAAAAGTCAAGATTGCAATGGGTACCCTTGTACAAAATCTTGAATAGAAAATCACTATCACTTATTTTCCAAATTGTATTTTTGACACTAAAACAAGACTTCAAAAAAAACTTTTCAAAAATAGAAACTACTAAAATAGAAACTTGGTTAGATTTTATTTAGCTTTAAAGTATTGCAAACACTAGATTTAGGTGCCTTGGGCATTTAAGGGTTAACCCTTAAATGTCAACATGGATGTTTGGTGTACGGTGGATGATAGAGAATTTTTGTATTTAGGACATAAGTGCAATTATTCAGCCTCAAAATTTTGAGTGAAAAGGAAAGATCTTATACGATACTTTGGCTTCCAATAAATATTTTGTGTTTTTTTGAAACAAATGATTTCTACAATATCAAAATGGAAGAATTCCTTGGGCAATAGTCCAACCTTGAAGGTTTAAGGTAGACGTAGCTCAAATGAACACTTATTTAAGATTTGCAAATCTTAAGGATAAATATATATATAAATGATGTACTTGTTAAAAAATGGTATGAGAAACCAACAAAATTGGTTTCATAATATTCTGAGCTTCTTTGAATATAATATAAATTTTTGGAAACAATTGCAAAGATCCACCTATTACAGACAATAGTAGGCAGTAGACCAACATGCAAGTGGTCATGAATGGAAACACTTGAAAGCAATGGATTAGAAGCTTCTATCACATACAAGAAATCAACCAATGCAAATTTTGCCCATGTGAATGTAACAACTTCCTACAACCCTACTTATTTGCTTTAAGTCCACCTATGCTTGGATTCAAGTTGTTTTTTAGATGTCTTAGCTCAAAATGACTCTTGCTACTTTTAGGTATATCTACTTTACAAGTTTTCCACCACTTAGATTTGAAAGCCTCGGATATGATTCACCTAAGGTAGTAATAAGCATTTGAGTCTAAAGGATATGGAAAATTCATTTAGATCTTGAATTCAATATATGAAAAAATAAGTAAAAGAAATAATGCAAAAAAATCTTTTTTCTTTAAGAATTAATATTTAATTCAAAATAAGTGTGGATTCTTCATCTAGACCCCATTCTTGTCTCATAGCTTCACCTAAAATGGCTACCTATGGAACTTCTTTCTAATTAAGTGTCAACCAATTAAGCCGATTAAGCAAATCAAATCTTTTCCAATCAATTACAAAGCCACCTATTGTTGGTTTTGAAACACATTTTTGTACTACTAGAAGGGAGGGTGCAATTTACAATTTTCCTACTATAACTTATAATCCTTACAATCCCCTAAAGGCTAGGCTTGATTTTGAAGAAAAGTTCAAAAACTAAAGTAGTATACTCTAAAAGTGTCCATGCTCTAAAACAATCATGACTCAAATACAATTTGTTTTGTTTAAAGTACAAGCACTCTACATTTCAAGAAAATGTTGCTTTTAGTAACTAGTGCATTTCAACTTCAAAAATTCAAAATTCAATCTAAGAAGGTCTAAAAAGATATGAAACAATTTGGAGTAGATAATAAATTAGTTAAATAAAAAAAGAGCTACAAGCGAATGAAGTTCCTTCTATGCCTTACAATAGGTTTTCATTTTTACATTTTTACGTTTTTTTTGTTACAGTGAGATTTCTAAAATTGTGTATTGTCCATATACATTTTTAGTATAGTTGGAAAAGCCCTGAATGAGGAGAGGTGCAAGGACCTTATTTTGTAGCATTCCAACTCACAATAAGAAAAGATATTAAAATTTAAAATTTTCATGAATTAAAATTTATTTTTATTTTTATTTAATTATACAATGACAATGACCTCTAATCTATTGCTATCCTAATTTAGGCTTTTTATTTGTTTGTATGTTCATTTTCTTTCTCATACACTGAAATCTCTCAAATTGTTCATTTCCTTGTTGTATTCTTGGTCTTGTGAGAAGCCTTTAAATAGTGAGGGAGGTGCATGGGCTTTGTTTCATGACATTGGAATGTATGGTGTGAAAGCTATAGAATTTTGAAGCTATTATGAATTCATAAATTTAGAAAATACTTATAGTTATAAATTGGTTGTGGCAATAACACAAGGCACTTTTAATTGTGGTGGCTCAACACAAGGGACACTAATATACCTTATTTAGATTTATAACACTTGAAAAGCAAAGTTGCTTTCTGACATGGTTAGGCCTTAGGTAGTGAGGGGTTAAAGCCCACTGAAATGACTTTTTTGCAACTTCAAAAATTTGTAACTAACTCTTTAACCCCAAAGTGACAAAGAAGACAAAAAGTGTCCTCACACAATTTCAAGTCTAGTTCAATGAGGATTTTTGTTTTGTTTTGTTTGTTTGTTTTGTTTGTTCAATGAGATCTCCATAAGTAAGTGTCCCATGATTATGTTCTTGGTACCATTGAAAAGCCCTCCACAAGAATAGGTGCACGCACTTTGCTTCCTAGTTTTTGGACATATTGTTCAAAAATATTGAATTTTGAATTTTATATAAATTAAAAAATTAAAAAACTACTTTTGCTTTTATTTTACTACATGTGGCAACAATTCAGGGCATAGTAGTCCACATGATAGCTTACAACTTACGGAAATTAAACCTCTTTTTTTTTCCCATAATGGTGACTCAACATTGAGGGCCCCATAAGCCCATACCCCCATGTCCCTCAAAAAAACCCATGATGCCACCGACTTATAGCTGCTCTTGGTCTAAAGTCTACCTAACACACTGTATGACGGCTTGCAAAGGACAAACTGAATCAGCCTCCACTTTTCAGTTCATCCATGGCGCAGGACGTTAAATCCATCCCATAAAGTGGGTCCAGCAGGGTAAAATTCATGTTACCTGGGATAAAAGTAAAAAAGTCCCCTATTTGTGTACTATGTTTTGGGGTATCCTCTAGACCTCCCCTCTTTAATTTGGGGTCTCCGATTGCAAATATGAATTCAGAATTTGCAAAAAAAATTAAAAAAAATTGTGCAAACAATAAAAAAATTTCAGTGTTTACCCATGGGGTAAATCCAGCCCACTAGTCCCACTTTGTGCGATGGGTTTAACGTTTGGCATCCATCGCAACTTTCAAATTACCCTACCTGAAGGTTAGATTCCACAAAAATAAAGTCCTCTTTTGTAAAAATGTGCCACATGTCATCTTGTGAATGGTGTGAGGTGACATGGCCCTTGGTAATCTAATATGAAAATTGAATTTCAACATTTGGAGTGTTGAATCACACCTTTAGGTACGGTAAGGAGTAAATGGTGTTTTCATCTTGGTATGAGAGTCAATGTCTACTTATCTTCTACAGGTTTTTGACTATGTTTTTGCCCAAAACGCTCCAAAATTGTAATATTTAATACAAATGCAATATTTTCTGAAAAAAACATTTCTTAATACATGTAAGTGTAGGACCTTGTAGTAAGGTGGTTTGAAAAGATGTGGAAATTTTTTCAGAAACTTCCACTGTGTAGCAAGATATTAGCATTTGAAATGACAAATATTATTTTTTAATCAAGTGAAAATTTGGGCAACTACACTTGACAAGGTTACATTTGTACGAAAAAATGTTCAAAATGGTAGTAACTTTTTTAACTCATTCTTCAATGCAAGTTGGCTACACACTCAAAAAATTTCAAATCATTTTGAATTGCACAACATATAGGAAAAAAATAGTGAATAGAAAGAAGTAGAAAATGATTCAAAATACTAAATTGTAAACAATTTATGTATAATGGAATTGAAAAATGCCATTCCCAATAGTTACAACATTTTAATAAAAAATCTTCACCTAATGTTTTGAGTTTTTTTTCCAAAATATTAAAAATTGAAATAAATAAAGGATTTCAAATTTTTTTTTTGTAGAATAGAGATTTTATAACTACCCACAAACTTCCTTAAACTAAAACTCCCCATAACTTTCATCTCATTATTCAAAATGGAATGATTCAAAGCTTTCTACATAGATATAAATTTAATGAACCAATTTCGTTTTTTAATCTCTTAACAAAGTAATTTTTAGAGAAGTTTTTTTAGCTACCTGGTCTACCTGCTAAGCAATGCAAACTACATATGATACCATAACTTTTTAACCATGCAGTTAAAAGTTATGAAAATTTTTGGGCCTTAAAGGTGCTAGCTTTGAAAAAATATTGTATGAAATTTTTTAAGAAAAAAACAAAAAAGACTCCATTTGAAAGAGCTACCCAAAATTGCTATGTTACTAAAAAGGTAGTCAAGGGCTTTAGGATTTCAATAGGTACTAATGCTTTTGTTGAGGATAGAAGACCAAACAAAACTATCAAATGATGAAAACCAAAGGATGCAAAAAGAAAGTTTCAATATTCAATAGAGTTGTGTGTAACTATATACCAAAAAATGAATATAAAATAATTCTCTTCTTTTACTATAGGTACAAAGGATTCTAATCCTATTCCTACTTGCCTTTATAACTATCATTAACTACATTAAATTATAGTGAATTATTCTAAAGAGTGTATTAAGATAATACATTCCTAACAATTTTCATCACTTATTCTAATTTTTCTACAATAAAAATAAAAATAAAACTTTAAGAAAAATCACTAAATTAAAAAAACTAACTTAATACCATGTTTGCTACAAGTCAAAATGCTACAAAACAAAGAATGTATACCACTCTTCATTGAGAATTTTTCCATAGTACCAAGATCATATCTGAGAGATGCACAGTTTAAGAGATCTCACTATAATAAACAAAGAAAATAAAGTAAAGCAAACAACTTACTTTAATGTATGGTGTACTAGGAGCTATTCAAGATACATGGATGAGATGGAGGAGTGAGATGGATGGATGGACAACATCGATGGATAAGATAGAGACAAGATATAAATTTCATGATGAGACGCAACTAAGTAGATGTATCCAAATATGTTGAGAATTTTTTTCGTCTATTCTTCAATATTGCAATTAGCAGGGTTACTCAATGCTCTAATGGAGTAGTGAAGCATTGTACATCCATCAATATCGATGAAATTTACAAATGTAAATAAAACACACATATTCTTCCAAAAGCATACAAATTTATCTATGATAGGATAATTTTGTCCCTAGATTTGTAATAATTGTGCAATCTCATCCATCAAAAATAAAATTTGTTATAACCAAACAATCCTTCAAAAAAATTATAGCTTTTGAACAACATATCCCCTAAAAAAACACTCTATTTAAATATGTAGTAATCACACACAAGATGAAGATGACTATAATTGGAGCTATTTTTAAATTTAATGAATTGATTTGTGATAATAAGAACAATTTGTCAAATCATTAATCTTGGGTTGGATGAAATTGGATCAATGGTGCACAAACAACCTTAAAATTTCAATATTCTAGTTGTTGACATTTGGGCCAAGTCAAATTCGGCAATAAATTGCCAAAAAGATTGACAATGCTACTAATACATTAAAGTGTCCTAAAGTACAAACACCCTTTTCCAACCAAATATCCTAAACTAATCTTGAAAATATGGTGGTTGAAAAGTGTGTCATCCTTAGTTTTCTACAATTAGTTACTTCATACTAGAAGTCAAGCATTCAAATAATGAATCAATCCAATTAGATAGGCATTCTAAAGTTAGGATTTTAAAGGAAAACATTAAATAGAGTATTGCTTTTCAAATAATTGTAGTATGATTTATAGAATTGGTCATATTAAAGTGATTAATCAAGGGTTCTAGAGACATCAATTTGTATCAAGAATTGATTACACCTACCAAGATTCATAGGATACGCAAACTAAAAAAGATGGCATAGACTATCCGACTCATTCCCCTCCCCCTATTTTCAATCTATAGACTCTTTTCTTTCCGTGAAGTTGTGGCACAAAGCTTGGAGTAGTTGTGGCACATTATGATTGGTTGTAAGGCTCTTATAAATGCAATCAACCCTTGTTAGATTTTGCAATCAGCCTACGGTTAGAAATAGAAAGGTCTATTTTACTATTACAGGTCATAGAGAATCTTTGAGTAAAAAATTCACAATAATTACATTTTGGGTGATAAAATTCTGAAAAAATATACAGCCTTTTTAAACTCTATTTCTCTATATAGGAAAAATTTTACATCCAAAAAATTTGCACTTGAAATATGTAGAATTGCTTAAGTGGTTGGAAATGGGTCGGATATTCTATTATCATTTACATTACAATTCCAAGCTTTTAAATTATTAATATCATTTACTCCCTCTATCCCACTAAAAAGCTTCCCAAATTCTTCTTGCAAAGACTGTAAATCAACTTAATTAGGAAGCTTTTAGTGGGAGAGAGGGAGTATATAATTGTCCCATATGTTGAAATGATTTATATGACTACATAATTGTTATTTGGTGGTTAGTAAATTTAAAATGCATGAGCACTCTGTAAAAATCTAAAATTAACTAATTCAAAACCTTACCCCAGAACTATGAAGATTACTTTCTGTACTGCCCCCAAATGCATGAGCACTCTGTAAAAATCTAAAAATCAACATCCACGCTTATTCATCCACCATTCATTCATCCGCTCTTCGTGGTCGAAGAGATTCAAAGATCCTCCTCTCTGGCTTCTCTTCGACGACGCTCCTCTTGTTTGCCTTGCACAGAATGCGAGAAGCAAGCGCGAGCCATTCTCGCCTTCATTCCTGTCGATTCATGTCTGCATTGCGTTGTCTTCGTGATGCGTGACAATGGATAACAGCAGCACAATTGTAGCGGAGTTTAATCCCAATGTCACAGCAGAACACTGCGCAAACCTTTTACTGAATCTCTAGTCGAAGTTTCCCAGCGGTGCATGGTGGATCTTTGTTAGCCCTTTTCTTCTTCGTAGCTCTTTTCTTCTTCTTTGCAGCTTAGATTTGAATTCATAGATTGAAATTGGATCCCAGATTGACTGTCGCGGGATTGCTTGGTTGTCAATTGAGCTGCAACGGGGACTACTTGAGGAAGACGCGACGCGGTATCTTTGTGAGTGTGCCGTGCCTTGATTTCTCCGGAGTGGCAGATTGTCGTGTGGAAATCTTGGGAAATATCTTTTCAGAGTTCTTTTATAAGCTTGAATCACGACCAGGCTTTTGAATCTTGCGGATCCCAGGGTTTATGCTTTCGCGATGTCGTATGAGCTTGTCCCGTTTCGTTGTGTCGAGGTTTTTGGTGTTGTCGTTGTGGTAGTGAGAGTACTTGTATTTTCTGCGCTTGTTACGAATACCATTTTGCATTGGCAGTTTCGAGATCTGAATTGGAACCGAATCTTCTATATCCTTCTTCGTCTTCGTGACGAGGTTTTTGCACCCTGCATCCTGCAAAGTCTAGGGAAGTGATAACCCCTACAGTACCATCAACTTTTTGTTGCAGCTTTGAGTAGGTTCTATGGGAATTTTCATTTTTCACTTCTTTTTAGTCGTAAAGATCGTTGCAATTCTTGTGCTATAGAATTTGGCCTCCTTTTCACAATGTGATCAATCGAATCGGTCATTTCAAGCCATGAATCCTTGGTCCGTCAGGGGTTAAGATCTCGTGCTGAATTCGAAATCTTGGTGATTTTCCATCTGGATGTAGGAATTCTCTATCTGGCGCCGTGAAATCGTATATGCGCGGCTCTTGACGTGAGAATGCTGATTCGTAACGTGATTCTTAATTTTGCATCCCGATTGGCAGGTTGTGGAAAGCGATGACGGGATCAAGCAGTAGCAGTGCCAACACCGCGTGCGCCGCCTGCAAGTACCAGCGTAGGAAATGCTCCCCAGACTGTCCTCTGTCTCCCTACTTTCCCCCCGACCAGCCCAAGCGCTTCGCCAACGTGCACAAGCTGTTCGGCGTCAGCAACTTGCTGCGCCTGCTCAAGCACGTGGAACCGAGCAAGCGGGAGGATACCGTGAAGTCCATCGCCTACGAGGCCGACACGCGGGAGAAGGACCCTGTCCACGGCTGCCTGGGCGTCATCACGGTGCTGCAGAACCAGGTCGCCAAGCTGAAGGATGAGCTTCACGTGGCCCGCGAGCAGCTCTTCTTCTTTGAGCAGCAGGCCATTGCAGCTGACTATGGCGATGGATCACACCACGGATTGCCAACATCCCCGTTTGAGGACGAAGAGTCGCAGTTCTTGAGACATCATGTCAGTCTCCCGGAAGATCACAAATACGACACCAAATTGGATCCCAAGTTGAACATTCTACCCTTGGATTACAGGTAACATGACCTAATCGCGGGATCCATGAAATCTTTCTGTTTGATAATCACAGAGGATCTTACGAATTGTATGAAAAATCTCTTGGCAGATATGGAGGAGACGATGCGATGAAGACCGAGCAAGTGCGGCGAGCAGGGAGCTACGGCTATTTCGGAATGCAGGAACGAGCCTTCGACGAGAGTCCCGTGAGCCACCATCAAATGCACTTGCAAGCTGCCCTGGACCAAGACCACGCGTACGGCGCTCTCCGAAGCTCTCCGACTCACAACAGCAACAACAGCTCCATTGCAACAGGATATGAATGTTCACCACAGGAACCTGCAGATATGAAACCAGGGAGCTTCGAAGGTGATTTTAATCCTAATCACGAAGAGTTTCGGCGAGCGGGTGTGTATCTCAGTTTGACGAATCAGCCGCATCCATGAGCGACTTCCAGTAATCAAGGCTATGGTGATGACATTCCTAATCCTAATTGAGCTACTGCAACCAGAAACTGCATCATTTTCAAAAACAGAGGGCCCGAGTTGAGCTCTCTGGATGTCAACAGAACCGGATGCCGGGTAACGCAACTCATGCTCTCGATTGACTGAATTTGGGTTCGTTATCATGCTCTTCCCGGACCCTAGAGAAGATTGCAATAAGATTTCTGGGCTGTGCTTCAAAGTCTCTTCATGCTTCAGCCTGCTATATAGCGAGGCTGGTGACGTATCCCTCAACAGGAGAACGTGAACTTGTTATTGGAAACACGAGTGATTTGGTCTTGTGTTCAGCAACATCGATCTATCAGGTGCAGGGCTAAACCCTAATCCTTAAACCCATACCCTAATCTGGGCTGCCATCTTTCGTCGCCCTCGTCTATGATTTCATAGCTTCCATCTTTAAGAGTTTCCAGCAACGGGTTATGTCATCTGGGACACTGAAGGGTTACGTCCTGAAACTGCATTATACCATGTTGGCAATTGTCCAAGTTTCAAGGCAATTGTGGACACTTCCTTCGTTGGCCAGCAGAAGATTATATCTCATTATCCTTCTGCTCAATGTGAGTCTTCTGCTCAATGAAAACTTGCAGATTTAGAATTTCAAGATTCAATAACTTTCTTGAGCTTATTATAGTTCATGATGTTTAGAACTTGGAACATCAATTCAAATAGAATTGCTAATCTTGATTGGGAAATAAAATAAAATGCAGAAACTGTATTTGAAATATGAATTGGTGTCATTCCGGAACAGTAAACGAGGTGTGTAAGGAGCGCTCGTTGACTACAGAGGACGGTTAAGGATATGCTGATGACTTGAAGATTGAACCAGGATTTGATTTCAGACATAACATTAGTAACCCTTGTAAATGTTGTGTGTTTGGCGAACAATTGTAGCTGAAAGGCAAATGTAGATTATTGGTCTCTATTTACATATGGATATTGAGATGGGAAAATTGTAATTACTTGACCTCTAGTCATTTACTGTAGGGAACATTTTGACTTGCTTATTATTGTGTGGGCATACACAACTAAGATTTGATTGATTTTGGGGAATTCATATTAGTGTCACAATTTTTACTATACAACAATTTTGCACTTGTGACCACTCCAATGTTCCATACAAGACAATTTGTGAAAAAACAAGATCAGTGATTGACTCATTTACTTATTAGAGGTTTAGGCATTTAGGATTTTTTCAATGCTTGGAGTTGGTGCTAAGAGAATTAAACATGGAACAATCTTGTTGGTTGAAAGCTGAATATTTGTAGTCAATGGTTTTAATCCTTCACATCCCAAGGAGCAACAAAATTGGACTTTGCAAATTCAAAACATGAAAATAATTCAGAATTTGAAAGGAAGTCGGAATGAATTAGGAAATAGAGGTTACTATTTCATTTAATACAAAATGAATTGGTGCGATTAGATCAAGAAAATACAATTGCATGCAATAGAGTTATTTACATTTATACATGGGCATGTCTTCCAATCTCCATATCATATATGAAGTATGTATGTAGAAAGAATTAATTGCGAAAAACATATCCCTTCTGAACCTCAAATAGTATTGACCAATTTCTAACAAGACAAAAGTGAATACAAAAATGGCATACGTAGATAGGCCTTTTTAGAAGGCATTTGTTGTAAAGAAATACAAAATATTATATTATGTATAGAAATGTTTTTAGTATTTTCAAGTACTATAGTCAACTATATACTTATTTTAGAATTTTTTTCTGTCTTTTCTTGTAGATGATGACTTCAATTCCCTCCATATAAGTAGGGTTTAAGTAGACAAATGGAAATCAATAAAAAAATTTAAATTAATTAATTGTTTAGAATTTTTGGGTATTTTATTGTGAAGTTTCAAAATTAACCCCTAAATGCCCAAACTCCATTTTTTGGCTAGATAGCAAATTTCAAGCAATTCACTACAAATGGAGTTTTTAGTATCTTTAAAAAAAAAATTCACACAACATTTTTCTAGGGAATACCTTTGAGATCCAATAATTTTCATAACTTTTGATTACATTTGAGTTATTCATACAGTAGGTTGAATTGGGGTTTAAACCCATCAGTTTTACAAAAAAGAAGGATGAGTCAAGAAAGTCATGCGTAGTCATAACAAAAGTCGGTGTGAAACTGAATTTGATATCAAAATGGTGCCTAAGAAAATTTGGACCCCACTTTTGAGGTCATGTGTTGCAAGCTTCTTACAAAAAAATCCTAATAGTTGAGCTGGAGATGCCTTTCCAAATTCCACTAGTTTCCAAAAAAGTTCTACCCAAACGAGAAGGGGACTTTACAAATAACTGTATTGTTAAAAAGATATTGTAAGATATGTACTTTTCATTGCTTAGTGGGCAACTTGGGCAAAAAAAACCCTTCTTCAACTTAAAAAACAACAACTTTAATTGGTATAATTTTAGATTTATATATAAGTGGAAAGCTTTGAATCATTCTATTTTGATCAATTAGTCAAAAGTTATGAGGAGTCTTAGTTCAAGGTAGTTTGTAGGTAGTTATAGAATTTCTACACTACAAGAAAGTTTGAAATCCTTTATTTAATTCAATTTTCAATATTTTGGGAAAAAAATTAATAAAATAGGTGTAAATTGTTTAGTAAAACATTTTAACCATTAGGATTGGTATTTTTCAAATCCATAAATAAATTGTTTACAAGTTAGTAATTTGAATCATTTTCTACTTCTTTCTACTTACAATTTTTTTAATATGTTGTACAATTCCAAATGATTTGAAAATTTTCAAGAATGTAGCCAACTTGCTACGAAAAATAAATCCAAAGGATAACCTCCAATTTGAATTTTTTTTCCATAAAGATGTAACCTTGTGAAGTGTTGCTGTCCGGTTTTTTGTAAGGCCCCAAAATGATTTTTGTCAATTCAAATGCTAATATTTTGCAATCTAAATGGTAAAAAATTCTAAAGTTTTTTCTTCACCTTTTCAAACCAAGGTACTATAAGATCCTATAGATACATGTGTCAAAAAAAAATTATAAGTTTTTGTACTTGTATAAAAAATGGTAATATTAGAATGTTTTTAGTGAAAACATATGGTAGAGGTACCTATTGTTGACCCCCCTTCATTAACAAAAAATAAGGTATCCTATTCAAAAGAAATTGGAATGTATTTCCGTTTTCTCCTTGGAATGTGCATCTTTGTACTTTTTAAAGGTTTGGACCAATAAGTTAATGACACATAAGTGAGTATAAATGTAGGAAGTAATTAGAAAGAAAGTATTCTTGAATGATTGAAATTGGATGATTCTAGATGTTGGTTATAGGTCAAACCCAACTTTTGCCTTCTAAAATTCATAGTAATTTCAATTCAAGAGATAAAGTTACCAAATTTTTTGCAATCTCCATTATTTCTATCAATGCTTCTCTGAAAATATTTGTTTTGCCTTGCTCCACCCTGGATTATATCCAAATGTGCTTATTTTATCAATTATGGGTACTTCTACAATAGTCAAAACCATTTAGGGGTTAAGACTTGAAGAAACTTTAGAGTATTTAATAGGTACATATTTGAAGCATCTTGAGAAAGATTGAAAACCATTCTCAAAAAACTTGTGTCTTTACAATACTAAAGTACCATTTGTAAATTAGAGCAATTCAAAGCAAATGCTTTGAGGTCCATATATATTTGTGACACTTCAATATACATCTATTTGATAGAAATGGAGGGGACAATAGCAAAATAAATACCTCACCATTTTAGCAACAAATTGTTGTGAGGCAGTGACTACTTCTTTTGAGCTCATTGCTCATTGCTCATCGCTCATCGTCATTGTCATTGTGACAAACCGTGTCACAATGAGCTTAAAAACTACAAAAATTTAAAATTTTAGCACCTCCCCCCCTCCTTATTTGATTTAATGATTTAAACATTAAATTTTAAATATTAAACTTTTTAACCCCCTCCCCTCCCAATCTGATATAAATATGAAATATGAAATTTAAATTTTTTTGAAGCTTGTAAGTCCACTCTCCCCCCACCCTGTTTTATAATTCTCAGAGGGTGGGCTTGGAGACAAAGGATATGGAATAAATGGTATGATAATCTTTATACCGTATCCATATATAGTATTAATATTTATATTTGCATAAATTTTAAGTATTGGTATATATATTTAGTACCATTACCAATATTTTGTATCTGTATTCTATATCCATATTATGTATCCATATATGTATCCGGTATCTGTATCAATATCTAATAGTTGTTGATTTTTCTTGGAAGGGGTAGGGATTTTTTTAAATTCAAATCCAACAGCTGTTGATTTTTCTAATGAGGGGGGGGGGGGGAGGAAAATTAATCAAATAGCAGCGATTGCCTCTTTTTGTTACAATACAATATAGCAATATAGGTTGAATCTCTAAATAAATCATGTGCTGATACAAAATCTGACTATTTTGGGGACAATTCCAAGAGGGACACATATTTTTCAAAGGTGTGTGCATGTTTCACAAAGCAAACCCAAGTGGAATTATAATTTTCTGATCAAAATTGTAATTTCTATG
The DNA here is from genome assembly GCA_947034885.2 of Thuidium tamariscinum. Classification (NCBI taxonomy): domain Eukaryota; kingdom Viridiplantae; phylum Streptophyta; class Bryopsida; order Hypnales; family Thuidiaceae; genus Thuidium; species Thuidium tamariscinum. Next base: position 16,301,219 of record OX344756.2, read on the forward strand.
AATTTTGAAGTGCTCAACCCTAAATTACAAAAGCACTCATCACAAGGGTCATCAATGCCCTAATAACAACCCATAAGCATCTAGGTTTTCACCAATCAACTATTGCTATGTTATCCTAAATGATATAAATGTACTAATTTTGTCAAATTTCTAGATAGAATTGACTCAATCTTGGATAAATTTGGATGGTGGAATGGATGGAAATGGGGCCAAATATAGGGTGATGGAAACGGATTGTAGATGGGATTAGGCTAATCTACCTTAGAATTCATTTTGTGTTCATTTTCTAATTATGAAGTTTTGGAGGTTAAAATTTGGCTTTTGAAAGATATTTTGCACCTCTAGTAGGCAAAAAATTTCAACAAATTTTTATGGAGGAATTTCTTAAACACTTTTGTAAGTGTTGGAAGTCCTATTATAATGGTATTGTTGACTTTTTTTTATTTAGAAAGATGCTCAATTCATGGACCACTATTTAATTGATATATTTGGGAATCCTTAAACCCCTTGTTCTTGATGTAAATATGAGACATTAAAATGATCTTTCTTTTAAATTAGATTCAACTCATGAAATGAAGATAATAAAGTTTTTTTTAGTTTCTACTACAATTAAAATTTTTGAAAATTTCTCACAACTCATTAATTTATTAAGATTTGAACCATTCAAGCCTATAACCATAGGCACTTGTTTTTCAATTATAGAAATGCACAATAATCTTTTTGATTCTATGTTATTTTAAACTATTATATATACCTATGGAGAAATAAATTTTGGATATTTTGAGCTCATTTTGAAATTTGATTTAAATTTTCTTGACTTTCTTCTTGAAAAACTTATAGATTTGTATGACTTGAAGGCAATATTTCATCTATAAAAAATAAAGATAAAAATACAAATATTCAAGAATAATTAGTGAAAATGTCGAAACATATAGAGGACAAGGATTTTGCAACTCAATTCTATAGTTATAAGCTTATATTTTCAAGGTTAAAATTTGTAACTAGAAGATTTTACTACTAATTGGTCTTAGGGTCACATATAAATTGTTTGGAGTGTGAAGGCAACATTTGCTTGAGATTAGAGCATATAAAGTGGAGCAAAATATTTTTCCAAGGTTGTATAGACTTATAGGAATGTCACACTATAGGCAATGATTATAGTGTGTGAGCATGAAAATGCAAGCATGTGAGCCTTGAACTTATACATAAGTAGATATTCCACTACTATTGAATGTGCTTTATCATAATTAAACACATATCTATAAAAAAAAGTTACACTACAATCATGTAAGGTTTCCATAGTATAAACAACTACAATATAAGTGTATAGTCTTCAAGGCTTATGGGCTCACAATTCTAAGCTCACACAATAGCAACCTCCTACTATGGGCTTTGCTCTTTGTAATTCATATTTTTCTTTGCAAATCAAGCAACTTCAAAATTTAATCTAGCAACTTTAAATTTGACTAAGGATTCAAGTTACAAAAAAGTATGAAAATACTCAAAGCTAAATGGTATTGTATACTCTCCATACCCCATATTTGAGTAGAAGACCAAAAAAAAAGATTCACATGACTTTTGTTACCAAACAATAAACCTTCATTTAATAATGAGATTCCCAAAGACTTTGTTTGAATCTATAATCTCAAATTTCAAAAAATTGTGAAAAAAATAAAAAGTCTAATATAGACTATTTTTCAGGTGCCTAAATCCTTCAAAATCCATATCAAAGAACTTTAAGTTTTAAATTAGTGAAAGTTAGAATGTCACAATATTATTTGAATTATTGTATTTTTTCTCCAATAGTTCCACTTATTTTTGCACTTTCACTCATACTACCTTCGTCCCACTAAAAAGCTCCATTTTTTTAATTTCAACCATTTAGTAAGTGTTTGTACATTGCACAACCTCGTACAGGGAAGTATAACAATCTTGGAGTGTTCCTTTGGCCTTGCAAGCTTGGTCTTGCCCATATAAGGCACTTTGTACTATTTGCTTTTGCACACAGTAGTGTTGACAATGCATTTAGTGATGACTTTGGTGCTATGAAAATTTGATCATAAAATGAGCTAGTATCTTGGAGGGGGGATATTTAGGTTAGGGAACATGTTCCTAAGATCCTATTGTTGCCAACACATTTTAAATCATCTAAAATGATAGAGCTGGTAGCATTCACAAAATGTGCTCAAACACCACACTTTCCACATGAATTTTAGGTGCCTAAACAACAAAACCTAACCTAAAGATTTTGCATGGATCTATAATGGAAACACCCAAAACCGTCCAAATAAGGAATTCAGCATAGTTGGAAGCAATGTTTTCTAAAAATGATATTTTTCTAGTATTAGCGAGTAAAAATCATGAATATTAAAAAAAAAATAGATTTTTCAGATAGAGTATGTAATTTCTACAAATTTTCAAAGTGTTGGCTCCCTAGATGTGTTGAACCGTCCTATAGGTGCCCCCAAAATTGAACCCTGTGAAAATCAGCACTCAACCAACTAAATTTTCCTATGTGTCCTTCAGTTGTGTTAGCAAATTACAATCATACATGTAGCAAACACATTAAGGGAAGTCTACTGACACATTTAGGTGAATCTACAGTCCACTATAAGGAACAAATGCAGGAATGGGTGTTTTGTCCTTAACCCCTAAAGGACCAAAGTGCTTTTTTGGCAACATAGCGATTTTGGGCAGGTATGTGTGACTAGAGATTTCTATATAATTTTGGAACCAAAATTTAATAGAAGGTGTGGACAAGGAGTATCTTTCAAGCCCAACAATTTTCATGACTTTTGACTACATGGTTGAAAAGTTATTGCATAATATGTTGTTTGTTTCTCAACTCGGGCAGTTAAGAAAAAATCACTTTTTTTGGAAACCAAAATTTGAAATTGGTTTTATAGATTTATATATAGGTGGAAAGCTTTGAATCATTCCATTTAGATTAATGAGTCAAAAGTTGTGAAGAATTTTAGTTTGCAGGTAGTTATGGATTCTCTACTCTAAAATAAACTTTGAAGTCCTTTATTTTACTCAATTTTCAATATTTTTGAAAAAAACAAAAAACATTGGGTGTAGAATGTTTATTACAACATTTGAACCATTGAGATTGTCATTTTTCAATTCAATAAATAAATTGTTAAACATTTAGTGTTTTGAATTATTCTCTACTTCTCTCTACTTACTATTTTTTTTGTACATGTTGTACAATTCGAAATGATTTGAAATTTTTTGAGCATGTAGCCAACTTGAATTGAAGAATGAATCCAAAGAGTAACAACCATTTTGAATATTTTTTCATACAAATGTGGCCTTCTAAAGTGCAGCTGCCCGGATTTCCGAAGTGATAAAAAATGGATTTTTGTAACTTCAAACACTATTATCTTACATTTTACATGGCGGAATTTTCTGAAATTTTTTGTACATGCTCTCAAACTACACTAATGATGATATTTAGTGTTGGGTTACAATTAGTGTTTTTACCACCCTACCAGCCGCAACACTAAATCTGAACTGTAGGACAATTAGTGTTGTGTTAAACTTCAATCAGAGTTGTCATATCGGACCGACTGCAAAGTTCAGAGCTCTACAACTTTTGCAAAACAAATCTGAATCGGACATATGATATGTTTTTTGGCATCTACAATTTTTGTAGATGCCAAAAAACATATCATATGTCCGATTCAGATTTGTTTTGCAAAAGTTACAGAGCTTTGAACTTTGCAGTAAAAAATTGTCCAATATGACAACTCTGACTTCAATGCACCGCCTCCACTTTCTCTTCTCTTCCCTTCCCATTAATGTGTTCTAACACTAAATGTAAACCTTTTCAGATTTCAGATTTACTATGGAGTACATTTAGTGTTTGAATTGACATTTAATGTTACTTACTTTCATAGGGTAATTGGCTTTTAGTGTATGCCTTCGTATTTAGTGTACAAGACACTAAATATCATCATTAGTGTAGTTTACTCTAAGATCCTACGGTTACATTATTCTAAAAATGTTTTTTTTTCTAAAATTTGATAGTTATCCTAAAAATGACAGTTTTGGAGCAATTTTGGTGAAAACATAGTCAAAAACCTTTAGGGGTTAAAGGATGGTTTACTTGTTCTTGAATGCATGTATTTGTGGCACTATGATTAAAATTATAGTTAATCTTTCAAGAGAAATGTTTTTGGAGCTTTTTAGTGGGATGGGAGGTAGTAGGATAAATCATTATAGTGAATGACATATAAATTCATTGGAAGCAACAATAAGGTAGAAGGCTCAGAAATGGAGCATCTAAGGGCTGATCTGCCTTTTTCATGTAATTAAACAAACGGAAATATTTCTAGCCCATTTTTTAGAGGAAGAAAAATAGATGAGGAATCTAACACAAGTGGTTTCATATTTTTTGGAGCATTTCTGAATTAGTTATGAATTTTCAAACAAAATGTGTTGTAGGTCCCTATTTATGTCTCTAGATCCTCCATGAATGGTTCACTTGCAACTTCAAAGAAAAGATAAAAAAGCAAGGAGAATGATTGGCTCTCACTATTCCCAGTGCTTCTATCTTCATTTCATTCAATGACTATAGAGGTCCATTTAAGAACCACATATTGTCCATTTCAATGCCTTTTATAGGTTCCATTCTTAATGCCAACTCTAGTTTAGAGCCTCCTTCTTATGTGATCACACCAAAAAAACACTATGAATTATCAAGTACCTCGGTAATGAGGGATCGATCCTTCTAGAAAGGTGAAAAGACAAGTTCCCACAAATAAATGCAAAACAATGTCGCCCTCAGTTGCAGCTCAGAATGTAAGTTTCTTACGTAAGTTGGTTGTTTTCCTCTGATTAGGAGCTGCTGGTGGCAGTGGAATTCACTGTTCCGTAAGCGAAGCAAGTTTCTACTGCACGCTTCATGGCAAAAGTGAAAACCTGTCCACCTTGTTGTAGGAATCAAAGCAAAGCATCAATCTTATATTCGGTCAAGACATAGGATTGTGAACATCGAGAGAAGAATCTCCTGTTCTATGACGCAGCTTCTGTGATTTCACGGTCAATTTGCAACTGTGAGCTCCTGGAAGTTTACGATTACAGCAGTAAGTCAGTTGCCGAATTCGTGGTTTCTGTTGTTGCTTCGCTTTGAAGCCCCCTTCTCTGTTGTTCTATTCCTTTACTTCTAGGGTTTAGTTCTCGTTTGCGAGCTCAATTGCCGAATTTGGAGCTGCGGGATGCAATTCGAACCCGTAGGCGTTTAAATTATTTCTTCTTGGAATCTTTTGAAATATTTCGATTGAATTAGTTTGCTTCAACTTGTGTGCTTGAATTGTATCCCTCGAATTGGATTCTTTGAATAGTTTCTTGTTGTCCGCTGTGAGGAATTCCAAGTCGCCGTGCCAGGAAACGTCGAATTGCGACCGAAAACGTTCGAATTTGACACATTTAGGGCTTTCATTAGGGTTCAAATTGTGGTACTATGCTGCACAATATCTCACTCGCTTAGAGGTTTTGTACCCCGCGAGCATGGGGCGCGTCGGCGTCTTTCTTTTCGTCGCCCTCGTGCTCCTCCCGGTGTCGTTTGCACGGCGTTCCAATGACACCGATTACGGACACCCGAAGTTCACAATTGTTGTGGAGCATGAAGAGAGTGGTTCCGAGAGTACTACCCGTGATGTTCCAGTTAGTGGCGAGGAGGACTCCGAGGTTGCAGGGATTATGGTGACGCTCTCGAACTCCGGAATCGACTACGTGAAGGAAGTGCTGGTGAATGAAATCCTGGCGGAGATTACGCCCCTGGCGTTACCCGACATCAGGGCGCACGTCGACTCGCCCATTGGTCGCCTCGACACGAAGCTCTCGCAAATTTTGTTGTCAGGCGCGAATGTCTCGTACTCCGATGTGGACATGGACAAGACGAGCATCACGATCTTTGCGGGCGACGTCCACGCGCGAATTCGTTTCCATTGGTATTACGAGTATTCGGCCTCGTATGTGCCGTGGCCTGTCAATGACGGTGGATGGGCGGACGTTGAGGTTTGGATTCCGGCTTGTTGTTTACGTTTTCCAGTTACATTTTTGAGGTCTTCAACGTCTTGAAAGGACCTGAGTATGGTGATAGGAATTCTGCTTTTTAGATGCATTTAGAGTTGTAATTAATTGACAGAGTTTGATTTTTATGCTGTTCAGTTTCAATTTGGATTCCAGTTTGTTATTTACATTTTGGAGGTTCTTTAGGACTCTTAACAGAGCCTAGACATGGTGATAAGAATTACGCCTATTGGTGCATTTAGAACATTCGACAATGAGTTGAGTTTGATATTATTTTCGCCATTTTCAGCTGGTAGTGCTCACTTTATATGGAAGATTGGATTGGATTCCATCTTGTTGGTTGTGAGTTATTTGGCTGTGACTAGGAAGTTTTTTCTCGATTCTGACATGATGGTAAATTTTGATTCTCGTGCATACCGTAATTAGAAAACTAGCAGTGTTTGGTTTTCATGTTCAGTTTCTTCTAGTAGTGTTCAATTTTCTGGAATTTTTGTTTGTTTGTTGCTGTGCAGGTGAATGGTATGCAAGCAGGTGTGACGTTTACTCTTACTACAAGGAACGGGACGCTTATTTTGACAGTCATTGAGTGTGGAACTTACATTGATGACATTGAAATTGAATTGAGTGGAGGTGGATCGTGGCTTTATCAATGGTAAGTACTGCTTCTCACCTCTTTGTTTATGTAAATTGCAAAGGTTGTGTTATATCTTCCAAGCTAGAATGTTGATTGGTGGTGTACCTGTTTGACCTGGACTGTGTATTGTAACTTTAAATTCAGAATTAGAATGATTGAGTGACTCATTACTTTGTTGATGGTCAAGAATGCTGAATGTACAGCTGCAAGTCTCTCTACCCTGTGGGAAACTTGAAAATCTTCTCGTGGAACAATTCTTTACAATTTTAGCTACAAAATTATTTGGATCTGAAAGCATACCAGCTTTGCAAGTGATTAGAATTTGGTTAGAATTCTTCTTAAAGACAGTTAGCGTTTACGAGTGTATCGCTTATGGGTGTTGTAAGCTGGTGAAAATGTTTGCTATGCCAATTACCTAATACGACCAACATTCGACCGTTGAGCTAAGAACAGTAATAGAGCATCTTGCGCAAAAACAGTTTCATGCATCTTTGAATAAAATAATCGATGTACTGGGTGATAACAAATTCTAATGGTAGAACCATAATCATAAAAACTTTACATACCAACACCAAAAATGAGCTTTCAATTGATGGAGTGGTTCATTTCTTCTTAAATGTTGATTGGGGTACGCAGACCACTGGAGTGCAACTTAGTACTAGAACAAACTTCAGATGGTCTCCAAATCAAAGTACTGGTGTACAATGCTCATTCTGCTCATTTTTTGATAGCTAGACTGGGCTATGTTTTCGACAGGTTTGTATATGCATTTGATGGGGAAATTCGTGCAGCAATTGAAGCTGCGATTTCAAAGCAAATGATCAAGAGCGTGGAGCAGCTGGATAACTACCTGCAAGCGCTTCCTCGCAATCTACCGATTGATGATGCTTCTGCTATTGATGTGACCGTTGTGGGAGATCCGCTGTTGAGCTCGTCGTTCTTCAGTGTGGGTGTGAAGGGGGAGTTCACCTCTCTTTTGAAACCCATCAATTTCACAGCCCCGGATTATGGATTGCAACCAGGACTGTTCTGCAGCGACTCTACTAAGATGGTCACCATCGCCCTCTGTGACTACGTAATTAACTCAGCGACGGCTGTGTATTATGAGGTGCGTGGATTGACGTGGTGTACCTTTCTCTGCTAGCTTTTTTTATGTTCTCCCGTAAGTGCCTGAACTACAATTAGAAAGTCCACTGCTTGATTATGATAACCTTAAAAACAATATTTCTACCGTCGAGAAATGTGGAGTGTGATTTCTTCTTTCTTTGAAGCGTCCTAATGATTTGTTCAACTCCTATAGATATAGAAGTTGCTACATTATGGACATGTACGGCATAAGTTTGAATTATATGTTGACCGTTAATGCTTGTTCTGAACAATATGTTTATTAGTTCCTAAGCAGGGTGACTTTCGCAATCTAGTAGCCTTATCACAAACCAACTCACTCCGCTCCATAGGTTTTGTGATATATGAGGGGGTTTGAAAAGCACCGTGAAGCCAGGATTGAGTTTCTCTAAGTTTGTGTGTCTTCAAAGTCGGGGGCCTAGGGGAAAAATCGTTTAGTATACTGGTTTTTCTCCTTCAGTTAAATTAGCTGGAAGAGGTTAAGAAAGTTTTCATATTTTCAGTTAGCTTGTTGCGAGAATCTCTCACCTGTTTCTTGTTATGATGGAACCCCTCGATCTTGTGGTAGAAAACGCAGGCACTATGAAGAGCTGCTAAATTTACTATAGGGATTGACGTTAGTGAGCCTACTGAGTAGGTAGGATGTTCGTTGGATTTTAGGATAGTTAGCAGACTACGTAATACCTCAATATTTCAACCCTCTCCTGTTGCTTTAATCGCTACATGGCGCATAGTACTTGGGAAAGAGGATGGTTTCGAGTCATAACTTCATGCTCTGCTGAGCTCACAGAGACTCGTCGATCTTCAAGATCTGACGGTCCTGGTTTAGTGTGGAGGAGAGGGTTATTTCTGTCGAGCTCTTGACTGGTTATCTTGTTCATAATTAACCTATGGAGCTCTTATATGCAGAATGGTTTTCTGGAGTGGCTCGTGGATGAGCTTCCGCAAGAGTCATGGTTAAATACTCACTTTTGGCGGTGGCTCATACCCCAACTGTACAAGAAATATCCAAACATGGATATGGCGTTGGACTTTGCCTGTTCAGCAGCACCCACCGTTCAGCTTCAAACCGATGGTGCCACGGTGAATGCTGCTGCTGAATTGACCTTGATGGTGAAAACGGATGGACAGAATCTGCCTGTAGCTTGCATATCTTTGGTGAGTTTCTATCTCAAGAAACTAGATTCTGTTTTTGTTAGCACCAGATGCGACTTCACATGCTCTATGCATTTCCCTGACAAGTTCGTTAGACTTGGATGTGACTTTTGAAGGTGCGCATTAAGTGTAAATTCCTATTATACTGTTTTTTGTACAGATTATCGTTAAAGTTATTGGTTAAGGGGTTGGTTTTCCGTCTAGCCCCCTCTAGCTTTAATTACCTTGTTAGATGCAAATGGACGGAATAATGAAGGTGGAATGAAATAATGGTGCACATGGCTTTTTGTACTTCAGACGAATTCGGTACTTTACTGATTTAATATTTTTAATTGAGTCTTCAAATTTGGTATTATGTGGTGTTTGAACGGTTTTAGTGTTCAGGATTCAACTGTCCATTTCCCTGACAAATGCGTTTGTGCTTGGTAGGCATTGTCCATGGATGCGATTGTGAATGTCGTGGGTAACAACATCACGGCTGAAACCACGCTTAATGACCTAACCCTGCAACTAAAATGGAGCGAAATTGGCAAATTTCCAGTCAACCTTCTGCAGGTGAGTCTGATACAGGCTGATACTTGTCATGCAGGTTTTTCCTTGTGTTACAGACTATTGCTTATTTTTCACTTCTAAACCTACTCGTCAAAACTTAAATGTGCTATAATATGTGACTTCAACAACTTTTCGCAGTTTGATGTCTGAGCAATGAAATTTAGACATGTTTGAGCTTTTGGAATTCTCAATCTTTGAAAGAGCATGAAAATCGTAATTGGACAAGTATGAAGCTAGCTTGATTTTGGTTTTGTTGGTTATAATCTCATTTTTCTAGATCCTTCCAAACAGGATGAATCCTTAGGCTAAAGATCAGGACACACATGTCGACAGCATTTAGGGATAAATTACACCAAAAGTAGTACTCCAGTAGTGAGTATTTTGGTCAGAAAGATACATATAACTAACAGATGGAAAGTCGTTTGTTTGAAGATGGATAGAATAGATCCAGTCTTTCCTTCTCTATGAAATACTCTTCGACCCATGTGCATTCAATGGTAAGGGCAGAGTGTCAAGAAGCGAAATGATTTCCGATTGGCTTTGGATCATTTTTTTGCAATTGTCATGTGTCTGGGTTTCTGACAAATGAAATTGAATGCAGCCGACATTGCGAACAGTCATCTCGAGAGTGATTCTTCCGATTTTGAACTTGAAGTTGGCACATGGTTTCCCCTTGCCTGTGCTACCAGCTGTGGACCTGGAGAATGCAGACATCCGGTATGAGGAGGGCGCCATCTTCATATGCAGCGATGTGTATTATAAGGGCGGCATCTTTAAGCCACCTCCGTCTCCTCCTGCTTCCGAATCACAGAAGTGATCTCTCTCTAACTTACTGTGCCAAGAAGGTTGTGAGGTTGGCTTGCTTGTAAACTAGAAGGTGTTTGTTTGTAGGTTTCTCAATCCGTCCTGGAAACAGTTGTTCAAGATTCATTGTTGGTGAGATCACAGTGTTGTTAGAAGGGAGAAGGTTTATGGCACAAGATGATTGACATCAAGAATAGCAGAAAAGTGAAGTTCTGTACCTCAGTGTCATTAATGCATTGTATAATAGTCTCTTTCCACTTGGTATTCTCCTAGTGGTGGACTGATGGTGTTCAGTGAAAGAAAAAAGGCCGCGCCTCGGTCTTTGCGTTTGGGAATTTGTGCTCGGTATACTAATTGATCAGGCCTGTCACAGTGAAGCCTATTTTAGGTGTTGGGATACAGTATTGACAATGTATGCTCAGGAGTCAGGATACCTCCTACCAGTTTGTGGACCCCGGGATGCAGCACTGTACTCCCCAAAAATTCAGCTTGGGGACTGGACAAGGTAGGGACTAACTTCAGCTTAATCATTTACAAAACATGATGAAATTTGGAAATTTGGATTTCATAAGTGGATCATGTAACATTCTTGAATAGAGTGGCTTGAATAGAGTGGATGGGGGGTCGGTCCTTCCAGTGTCAGTGTCACTGTAGCACGATAATTCCTTGTAAGATAGTCTGATCTTAGATTGACGTTTTAAGAGCTGATTGCATTTGGGGGAAAGCTGAACTCCTGGAAACAATTTTCAGTAAATTTTTGTAGGAAGAGAAATGGAATTGGCATTGAATCCAAGCCGTTTCATATTTTTTGGTCATTCATGAAATTAGTCATGAAATTTGGAGGTTGAAATGCAATAGTCACTATAAGTGACTACCTCTTGAAATATATATTATTAGTACATTGAAGAAAACAAAGTGTATGTGTCAATGGTCACATTTAGGGCACCCTACTTTATTGTGGCTAGTGATAGTGGGCGAGCTTGCATTTATTATTCACATTGAATAGTACCTTTATTTATGTGAAGCAAAGGATCCCTTACTTTGAAGTTCAAGCTTGTTGTGGCCAAATTAGCCTAGGTCAATTGACATGTATGAAATTAATTGACATTGGATATAAAAAAACTTACATTTATTCCCAAAGGTGAAAATTTTGGAGTTAGTAGTGTGCCTTCAAGTCCACAAATTGATATGAGCAACAAACTTAGCTAATGATGTATGTTGCAAGACTTCTTTGCATATAAGCCTATTGTAGATACATATTGTATGTTTTTATGTACATTCATAGTCTTGTCCATTTAGGTACTCTATATGCAATAAAAATGATAAATTCCATTGAAGTATTGTTTTTCTTAGATTTTTAAGCTAGTTTTCTAACATTATATAAAAAGAAGTGTACATGTCAAGAATTGTGGAAAGAAATCCTTCCTCATACCTCCACAAATTCCTCCTTGTCATGTGAAGTATTTTCCTATACTTTAATCCCTAAAGCACTAAGTAGCATTATTTGGCAATATAGCTTTTTAAGTCATCCATTTACAAATTAAATTCTTTTTCATTTTTTTCTTTTAAATTTCAGACAAGATGCAATCAAAGAGTAGCTTCAAAGGGAAATAATTTTCAAAACATTTGAGAAGATGGTTAAAATGCTAGTGTATAATATGTAGTCTCCTTTAAAATTCAAGCAACTTAGATTCATTCTATTTTGATTGACCAAATGACAGTTATGAGGATTTTTTGTTTGCAAGCAACTACAGAATTTCTACCCTAAAATAACCTTTGTAGTCCTATTTTGAATTAAATTTTCAATATTTCTGGAAAACAAAAACAAAAACATAGGATGTAAATTGGTTGGTAAGGGCAAAACATCCATTCCCGTGCATGTTCCTTGGGATGGACCATAGATTCACCCAATTCTGTAAGTAGACTTTCCTTAATGTGTTTGCCAGATGTGTAATTACAATTAGCTGACACAGTTGAATGACACATAGAAGAATCTGGTTTGTTGAATGCTCATTTTCGCAGGGTTCAGTTTTGGGGGCATCTACTGGGCGGTTTCACAGGTCTAGGGAGCCAACACTTTGAAAATTTGTAAAAATTACATACTGTATCGGAAAAATCTTTTTTTTTTTTTGAATATTCATGATTTTCACTCGCTAATACTAGAAAAATGTCATTTTCAGGAAACACTGCCTCCAACTACGCTGAATTCCTTATTTGCACGGTTTTGGGTGTTTCCACTATATAGCATTATTACCTTTGGAATTGGACATGTTCAATCCAATAACTAAAATAATTCTTAGTAATTTAGAATTTTAATAATATTGTACATCTTTCTTCCTCAAGGGGTTAATGGAACTCATATTTGGCAGCAGCTGAGTGTCCTTGCTAAGTTATAAGTTACAGTGTGTGTACTCAATTGCTCCGCATTGAAATCCAAAGACGCCGAGACTGGCTTTCCTGAACTGAAAGACTTGAAATTTCATTTCACTTGTTTCAAAAAAAGGAAAAAAAAATTGAAATGACAGTGACTTGAAATCTCATTAGATGTTTTTTCAGAGATTAGAAGACTGTTTCAGGCCCGTTCCCAATGCTGGGAACAGTCAGAATTAAAAATTTCAAAATTCGATTTTAAAATTTTAAAATTTTATTATTATAATCTGACGTGTCAGTCTCTCGGCCACGTCAGATTGCAAACATGGTAGCGTTCTCTAGTGTTCCTACAGTCGGGAACTCACAGTCTTGTTACTAGCAGAAAAAACATCTAATGTATTTCATTTGTTAAAAAAAAAGTGAAAAAAAGAGAAAGTGAAATGGCAGTGAATGATGTGTGCATTTTATCTACGTTATCTGGACCCCCCCTGTCCTGTTCTCCCTGTCGCAGGCGAGTACAACTGCGCTCAAAGTACACGTCTTCGGCGGGATTACGGTCGGCCACCATACCCCTACAAAACTCAAGTCCAGAAGCAGGCCATAACTTCCATACGATCCCGGCCCCTTGCCGATGAGTAGAATCCAAAGGTACAGATAGAAATTATTTTTATTTTACAGTCCAGGCACCCACAAAATCAGACCAATGGACATTATCACGGGGCCATCCCCGCGAATAACGTCCGGGAATATTACCTCTGTCAACCGAAATCGAGACAGATTGGGGAACATGACATGCCCCACTGCGTCATTTTTTAGGAACCCATTCAACCGCGCGACTCACATCATGCAAAGCGCACTTGAGGATGTGGGTGTGCAATGATCGTGTTGTTGTAGCCTTGTTGGGCGGACGGACCTTCGGACGGACCGCGGTGGAGTGTTGTTGGGTATCGCACCCCAAAAATGGGTTTGGCGGATTTTTACTTAGTTCTTATTTGTTGGATGTAAATTAACCCCTAAAAGAGACCAAGTGATCATTCAACGTACGCAAGAAATCTGAGGTAGTTACATACAAAGATAATTTTGGTCGGAGGTTTGCGAAATTTCGATACAAGTTATAAACCTATGCCCCCTTGGTAGGAATTTTTTTCCCCCAACTTTGGCGCCCACATCAAAAGTTATGTTGCCTTCAACTTTCGAGGTAGCTAGGGAAACCTCAGGCGCGTGGCATGTGTGAAATTCAGTGTCTCCTATATATTCTTGAAATTAGATAGGTATGTAACTAACATTATATAGGATGCAACTGTCTAAGAAAGACATGTATAGTCGACAACGTCTTGTGCTAGGAGGAACAAAAATGTTTTATAAGGCTCCTCAGCCAACTCCAATCTTTGAATTCATTGATAAATCCCTCCTAGACATCTAGCAATGCATGATACCTTTCTAGTCGTGGGAGGACCATGGCATGGTTGTACAGTGTGACATAGTGTGTTTTGACCAAAAACTACCTCAAACTGCTTGTTCCTAAAACAATATTCACATCTTTGTTAAATTCCCAATGTTTTTGGTAGATTCAACTATATGATCTATTAACCCCGAAAAGGTTCATGACTAAGTTTCACCAAAAACTATTTCACAAACTACCATTTTTAGTGCAAAGGGCTAACATGAAAGTTTAGACTTGCATGTTTAAGTATAGATACTTGTATAAGGTTTGTAGGAGAATTGAATTATTCGTAAAGTACCCTAAACCAGGGTTTAAACCCATGAGTTTTGTGAAAGAACCAGTTGAGTTAAAAAAGTTGAAATAAAAGTGGGTATGAAACCTATTTTTCCATCCAAATGGTACCTAAAAAAGTTTGGTCCCTACTTTTGAAGTCGTGTGATATAAGTATCTTGCAAAAAAGTTTGACACTTCAACTATACGGTTGCCTTCTCAACTTCAAAAAAAGTCATGCCCAAAATGAGGGGGACTTTAAGAATAATTCAAATGCCTAGAAATTTTTTTGGACACTTTCACTATGAAGATTTTGAGATATTAGTGATCAAAGTGGAAAAAAAGATTATACCTTTCTATACTACGTTTTAGACTTTGCATCCCCTTCATATAAATTTTTGGTACTACAAATCCTAAAGTTTAAATTTTCATGGTTAGAAAATGAGTTTAAAATCTTCTCAAAAACAGTATCAACTTTATAGATAATAAATTTCATTCTCAAGATATAAAATTTAAGTAGAAGTAGATATAAGATGGAATCAAAAATTCAATCTTTAACAATTCTAAAATAGAATTGAAACATGTCAATTTTAACTATGAAGTTGTTGTGGTATTCCACCTACCAAAAGAAGAGGGAGATGTTGGACTAGCTCATGTCAAGAAGACCCTACTTGCCAACTTGGGTCGTTTGGCAAGATATTTTCCACTAATGTATCAACTTCATCCCTCATAAGTAGAGACTATCAAATGATTTCAATTTGGTGGGAGATAAAAATTTGTACCCAAAACTTTATTTAAATTGCATGAAAGTGGAGTAACATCTTTTTTTCATCCTTTAACTACACATAGTCACTATCTGAAAAGAAAAAGAAAACCAAAAGACATCCAAGTTATTTCTAACAACAATAGTAATAGAAATCTGAATATAGACTAAGAGCAATAAATCCATTGCAATGATTACTAAATTATGTCTAAGCAACAACCAAAGCAACTATATATATGAGATGAATTAAGGTAAACACCTCCAAATGCACCACTATCCCAAAATTGTAATTTTCACTCTTCATACATTCCAAAATCATTTAATATGTATCTACATGGAAGTATTTGTTTTACAACTGAACTTTGTTCTTCTGTAACTCTTTCATACAATATCCAAATGTCACATTCATCACTGCATTAAAACCTCCTTTCACAACAAGAGCTAATAAGAAGATTTGAAAATTTGACCATTATAATAATAGTAACTAGGTACACACAAAAAAGATGGTAGTCTTGGAGGTACCCAACTTAATCACTAACAACCGAAGGAAAATACGTTCTCAAAATGGGCCAAAATTGCTAAAAACAAAATTAAGCAATGTGTCTGCTCATTTCTTCTTTTTAAGACTAAATAGAATGTAACTTTAAGATCTTGTAGTTCATATTAAGGATTAGCTTTGCAAAAAGTTTCATATTATTTGACCACATAGTTTAGTAAATATTTAAGTTTGAAGTTTTATTTGAGTCAATGGAAAAAAGAAGGCAGTGTACTTTGAAGGAGCACATCTTTGTGAAAACATTAAGAAATAATGACTCATTGAAAGACAAGATTCAAGAATGCTCATCAAAAATATCACAATATTCTAAAGTCAATTTGCAATTTTTGGTAAAGCTTGCCGTGCATGGGGGGCATTGAAATGAGAGCGTTGTCTGCAAGAAGAAAACAAGAATGGGCACACTTGTCTTCTCCTTGAGCTCCCTTGGATCTCCCTTTCTAATGTGGGCAACAATCACATTGGTTGGTTGATTTTTCAGGCCATGCCCAAACTAGAAATCCTTAGAAGAATGAGCCATGAACTACATGACACCACTCTCAACTTCAAAAAATTCCGCTTGGTAGAATTGAAATCAAAATTTGATGAAACTACCACTACTGAATTTATAACACGTTCTACTTCCTTATAAAAAAATTTGGGAAAAAAATGATTGGTAACAAGAAGCTCAAAAAATTAAAAGAGGCAATGTTGAGGAAATCGTCACACTTGGGGTCATGAGGGGCAAAATGATTCCCAATTACCATTGCTACTAAGGTAAGAGGTCCTATAATGGACCATCTAAGGCTGAAACTGAATTTGAGGGAGGTAATACTTCTAGAAATATTTTTCAATAAATTTTCTTTGAAAGACAAATAGAGTTGACATCTAATCCAAGTTGTTTCGTAATTTTTCTGAGGTTAGTGGACCTAGTTATAAAATTCTGAAGTTGAAGTGCACACGGCTCTAAAATGGAGCACCACCTAAAATGTACACCATTTGTACATTGCTGAAGGCTATGAAAAAAGCAACATATACAAACGGTGTACATTTAAGGAGGTGCTCCATTTTAATGCCCGCTCCATTTCAGGACCTCCCCTACCTTCGACTCCAGCCAGCCCCCCTCAAATTGAAAAAGAAACAAAGATTCCCTTTCTCATTCCCTTTTATTGCACCGAACCCAACTACCATACATCCATAGCCATAGCCATAAAAAAATACTCGGCCACCACCAAAACAAAAAAATTCTGCTAAAGCAACTGCCGTGGGAGCCCCAGCCTTCCGTCCCTCGGGATCCCCTCCCTCCCTCCCTCCGGCTGTGGGGGGCTTTGCGTTTGTATATAAAAGGGAGCTCCCCACTCATGACTTGGGCGACCAAAAGGAAGGCAACATGAGCAGCAACAGCAGCAACCAGCCGAATTCATGCCCTTGCCAGTGGATTTCCACCCACAGGAGGCCCTTTCATTGGAAGCCATATGGAAGCCCCGCTTGCGACAACGCGGCCCTTGTGAAGGCGCCCTTCATGATTGAATGGCAGCATTTCTTTTGGGAGCGCAATTTCACTCAACCTGACAGACAGACTCTGGCCTCTCTGTCACTCTCCCTCCAAATTGCAGCCTATACCACAACGCCAACAAACTGACACCCAGGCCAAAAGAAAAAGAAAAGGGAAAGGAAAAAAAAAAAAAAAAAAATCTGATCCAAAGGGGTGAACTTGATCCCTCGCTTGCAGCCCTTTTTTTTAGTTTTTGAGAAAGTGCCAAGATGGCAACCACTTCGAATTTGGTGAAGCATTGTACATATTCATCCATCCATCTTTTTGATAGAAAAAACACTTTTCAATCATATTCATGCACTTTTTCATCCAAATTTGGCAATTTCATCTATATTTTTAATAGAAATGAAGATTTTCTGGCGAAAAAAGATTACTTTTATCTGGCGAAAAGTAGACACTTATTTTGGAATGGTGCAATCTGGCACCGTATCGCCCAAAATAAAGGGCTGCTTGCTTGGCCTCTCTAAGTCATTCCAGGGGTAAAGTAGGAGGTCCTAAAATGGCACATGCTCTAGAATGGAACAAGCTCTAGAGGTGAATTTTGCACTCTTCAATGTACAAATAGTTTACATTTGACAAGGTGGTCCATTTTAGAGCCCACTAAAATGAACTTTTCTACAACTTCAAAAATTTGTAACTAATTCCTCAAAGGTTCAAAAAATATGAAACAACTTGTATTAGATGTCAATTCCATTTTTCTTTTGATGAAAATTTATTGAAAAATACTTCAAGGAGTTTTAGTTTTGTAGAATTGAAAATCAGCTATTAAGTGGTCCATTTTAGGACCTCCTACCTTACAAGTAAATTTTTTTTTAAACTCCCTATTTTGTACTTGATTCATTTACCTTGCACACCTTGCCTAGCTAATTGGGGATCTCTTTTTATTTTATTTTTGAAACACATGGACAGTTTTCATTGCAATTGGGGGTCTTTAATTGCAAATATGAATTCAAAATAATTATACAAATCTCATCATGCATGAAAAATTATAGAAAATTAGTATTATCCCAAGGGGTCGAGTGAGGGGATCAGTTTACCCTATTTAAGGGAGAAACACCCATTCCTAAACGTCCCTTGCAACAGACTGTAGACTCACCCAATTGCATCAGTAGAGTTCCCTTAATGTGTTTGCCACATGCTTGATTCTAATTGGTTGACACAGTTGAAGGACATATATAAATATTTGATTGACTCACTCTTGATTTTAGCAGGGTTTAATTTTGGGTGCACCTATTGAGCAGTTTCAATGGTCTAAGGAGCCAACACTTTGAAAAATCGGAGAAATTACATACATCCAAAAAATCTAATTTTTTTTAATATTCATGATTTTCACTCACTAATACTAGAAAAATATCATTTTTGGAAAAAGTTGCCTCCAACTATGGTGAATTCCTTAATTGCACAGTTTTGGGTGCTTCCACTGTATGGGGAATTGGGGACAGACCTTCAATTTGGGCAAGGCCACGATTGTCAGCACCAAAAAGTGGATTGTGAATGGACAACGAGCTCTTATTCATGGCAATCATGGTTCCGGATATTTTTATTGAGTTTTACCAACTAATTTCTTCCAATTTCCATATCAAATTGTTTGTGTTTTCTTTTTCTTTTTTTCTTCTCTTTAAAAGATAAAGGAAACAATACAAGGAACCAAAGGAGCAAGTCCGTGATGGAAATTTTACATTTTCAACAACAAAAAAATGACCAACCTCAGCAGAAATATAACCCACTTGAATTGATTTGTTTTTTCAAGTACAAAGTTTGATTGTTTGTTTAACCCCTAAATGCCCAAGCCTTTTCAAGTGAGTTTCGACCATGAAAAAAGTGCATGGGCTTGTGGTCATCCCTAGTGAAGCAAATTGATTTTTTTCCAAAATCTAACTGTATAGATGTTTAAAGAGCTTGTTTATTAGTAAGTATACAAACTTTGAGCACAAAACTACATTGGAGTTGTAAGATTATAATGAGAGAAAAATACAGTTTTGTTTTTTAGTATGCTGCCTTTTCCCACAATGTTTTTCAAATTTGCATATAAATTTTTGGGGGGATTTGAGGTGACATACACAACTACAAAGATTGTTAGCACACTAAAAATGCACTTCTAAAAAACTTAATTTCACATGAAAAGCTATTAATTCATTACACAGTCCACCTTGCAATTGTTGAAATGCAATTATTTTTATAAGTAGAAATTGCAAATAACTCCAAATCAATAGTTGTATGTTTAAATTTTCAATGGTGAATATCACGAAAACACTTTTTCCTTTTCATTGGAACCATTCTCAAAGCAAATGGATATGTACAATTTTTTAGATCTCAAATCAAGTGAAATTGCATAAAGTTAGGAAATGAAGTAAAATTGGCAAGCTTTACACTTCACTTATTGTACATGTATGCCTTTGAAGACCTCTCAATAATCAAATATGTACTTTTTTCCAATGGAAAATAAAAGTTTTTAATAGTTAACCCTTAAACCTGTCCAAAATAAAATTTGAAACGGCCACAGGAATTTAACTGCCCGTTCAAAAATGGACCTGAAATTTCAGCTCAACCATATATGGTGGATTGGGCAGTTAGGGGTTAATTTGTAATTTATAACGGTGTTAAAAATCTTATTAATAGAATTTTTGCCTTCTTTCAAAGACTGCTATTCTGAAGCACTATGGAACCTCTACACAAGAAAGATAAAATAGGTACACTCCTCTCAAATGTAATTTTTTCTTTTTTTTAAATTTTAAATTTAAAACTTATTTGCATAAGTGATAGTAATGTAAATTGTGTTCATGTTATCATAACATTCAGTAGCAGTGTGTCACACTGCCTCCTAGTGGATGAAATGTTGTGAAATATTTCACACCATTTAGTAACTAAAGTTGCAAACCTCAAGAAATGTAAGATGAAATTAGGTGATGGGGACTTTACAAAGGGAAAGGCAGTCCTTCTATGGGCTACTGAATGTTATGATCTAAGCTATTATTTCTAGCTTGAGGTATTGTCTCTGAAAGTACAACATACTAAAAATACACTTTCTTCCTACATATTATGGGGTAAAAAAAACTCAAAAAATATTTTTTCAAAGCTGAAATGTCTAGCCATTCTTATTTTCAGATGAAAGCAACTATGGGAACTTTTATTTAAACTTTTAATTAAACTTTTAATTAAACTTTTAATTAACCTAAAGAGTATAGGACAAAACTAAGTTTTGTTATAAAATATGGCTTACTCAACCATTTTGAAGTTTGCATGAAAATACAAGACGCTAAGCATTTACATTAGAGACATTCAAGGTCATATTCGTTATATTGAGATTTTTTGGAGATTTCAAGTCAAAATGCTAGTTGTTGGAAAATTCATTTAAAAAAATAATAATTGAGACCAGAAATAAATAATGCTCAAATAATGATTCTATAATAAAATTCTAAAAGTTGGTATTGTTATTTATTAATTAAAAAATATTACTAAAGAGATAAAGCAAGTCAATTATCTTCAAATTGAGGATGAAAATGAGAGTGCAAAAAGTCTCAATATAATGAATATGACCTATTTCTACAAAGTCAAATTTTGAAAGTATCTAATAGCTCAAAAATGCAAATGTAAATTCAATTTTGAACCTTTCCAAAGTTCTCATTATACTTTTGATATCCATCTTGAAAACAAAAGTGAAATCTTAAATAAAACATAAAAACAAATTTAATGATTTGAAAGGTCCAAAAATAAATGTACAAAATGATTTACAACATTGCAACTAGTTTAATGGGTCGTACTTTACGTCATACTTGAACGACTTCAAAAATTGTATGAGTTCATCATCAACTCACAACCTTAGTTTTTTTTTTCAATATTTTCAATATGTAAATTGATTGGAAACTTGAGTTTCATAGTTCAATTATTCTTATGGTGCGGGATGCATTGCCTTGAATATGAAATCTACTTACATATGGGAAAGGTCAAAGAAAAAACATAACGTGAAAGCCAGAGATGAATTAACCCCTAAAGGACCAAAGTGCTTTTTTGGCAACATAGCGATTTTGGGCAGGTACGTGTGACTAGAGATTTCTATATTTTGGAACCAAAATTTAATAGAAGGTGTGGACGAGGAGTATCTTTCAAGCACAACAATTTTTATGACTTTTGACTACATGGTTGAAAAGTTATTGCATAATATGTTGTTTGTTTCTCAACTCGGGCAGTTCGGGCAGATCAGAAAAAATCACTTTTTTTGGAAAACAAAATTTGAAATTGATTTTATAGATTTATATATATGTATAAATCTTTGAATCATTCCATTTGGATTAATGAGTCAAAAGTTATGCAGAATTTTAGTTTGCGGGTAGTTATGGATTCTCTACTCTAAAATAAACTTTGAAGTCCTTTATTTTACTCAATTTTCAATATTTTTGAAAAAAACAAAAAACATTGGATGTAGAATGTTTATTACAGCATTTGAACCATTGAGATTGGCATTTTTCAATTCAATAAATAAATTGTTAAACATTTAGTGTTTTGAATAATTCTCTACTTCTCTCTACTTACTATTTTTTTTGTACATGTTGTACAATTCGAAATGATTTGAAATTTTTTGAGCATTTAGCCAACTTGAATTGAAGAATGAATCCAAAGAGTAACAACCATTTTGAATATTTTTTCATACAAATGTGGCCTTCTGAAGTGCAGCTGCCCGGATTTCCGCAGTGATAAAAAAGGGATTTTTGTAACTTCAAACACTATTATCTTACAATCTACATGGCGGAATTTTCTGAAATTTTTTATACATGCTCTCAAACTAGCTTACTCTAAGATCCTACGGTTACATTATTCTAAAAATGTTCTTTTTAAAAAATTTGATAGTTATCCTAAAAATGACAGTTTTGGAGCAATTTTGGTGAAAACATAGTCAAAAACCTTTAGGGGTTAAAGGATATCTCCTTTAAGTATTGTGTTTAAGCAATCCTTATCTTTTTATTTCTAATAACTTAAATTTTGATATTCAAAATGGTATTTTCTAGTCTTTGAGCATATTGTAAAAATGAAACTTATTTCTTGAAGTTCTTGCTTAACTTGGTAATTCTATTTTTTTCCCTTTCAATTAGTAATTAGTAATTTATTGTAATTTGAAACTCATGTCCTATTTTTTAACATCTTTCAATGCATGGTGACATTGAATTCATGTTACATTGTAATATTACTTTAGAAATCAATACACATGTAGTGAAAGTTCCACAATTTTCCACTATATTTTGAGTTTGATATGATTCTTTTTTAGTTTCATTTTAAAAAATAAAAATATTTCAAATCATCACAAATAAACCAAAGAATAATCCATTAGACCTTTGTTTTAATCCCTCAGAGGGTGGAACCAATGACTTTTAAATCAAACCTCTATATTTTAAACTCTGTGTTGCTTCAATATGAAGAAGAGGCTTTGTAGACATGGGAGGATAAATCCTAAACTTTCAAATTTTGAATGATAGTGCACAAACAATTCTTTAAACCACTTCAAAATTCTTTATGTTTCTCAAAATATATTGTTTTAAAGAAACAATGCCTCTTTTAACCCCTAAAGGTTTTTGACTATGTTTTCACCAAAACCGCTTCAAAACTGTCATTTTTTAGACAACTATCAAATTTTAAGAAAAAAACATTTTTGGACAAAAGTAACCGTAGGATCTTTTAGAGCATAATTTTAAAAAGACGTGGAAAAAATTTCAGCAATTTCCGCCGTGTAGATTGCAAGATATTAGTGTTTGAAGTGACAAAAATCATTTTTTTACCACTGCGGAAATCCGGGCAGCTGCACTTCACAAGGTTACATTTGTAAGAAAAAAAGTTCAAATTGGTGGTTACTCTCTGGATTCATTCTTAAAAGAAAGTTGGCTATATGTAGAAAAAAATTCAAATCATTTGGAGTTGTAAAACATAGAGGAAAAACATAACAAGTACAAAGAAGTAGAAAATGAGCCAAAACACTAAATTGTACACAATTTATTTATGGAATTGAAATTTTTTGATCCCAATGGTTAAAATGTTGTAATAAACAATCTTCACCTATTGCAATTATTTTTATCTAAAAATATTAAAAATTGAATTAAATAAAGGATTTCAAACTTTTTTTGTAGTGTAGGAATTTTGTAACTAGCCACAAACTACCTCAAACTAAACCTCCTCATAACTTTTGACTCACTAATCCAAATGGAATGATTCAAAGATTCCTGCATAGACAAAATTCTAAATAAAATATTTCAATTTTTCATTTTTTCAAAAAATTATTTTTAAAGAAGTTTTTTTATCTGCCCAGGCTGCCCAGATATCAAAGGAAATCACATATCATGTAATAACTTTTTGACTATGTAGTCAAATGTTATGAAACTTGTTGGACCTTGAAGCTACTCTTTGGGCGCATGTTGTGTGAAAATTTCAAAGAAAAAGAATAAAAACTCCATTCGTAGTAAGCTGCCCGAAATCGCTATGTTGCCAAAAAATGCAGTTTGGTCCTTTAGGGGTTAACCCCTAAAGGACCAACTAAAGGCCATTTTTTTTTGGTCAAAAAACACTCAAGACTACTAGTTCTTTTGCATTCATCTAAGAAACAAATTTATTTTGGATCTAACCATAGGATCTTTGTAATTTACTTTTTTGAAATCATGAGGAAAAAATTTAATGAATTTTGACCATGCTGATTGGAAATTCAAAGTTAGAAAAGAGGTTTTTTAATGCTCACATGTAAGTTTTGCTAGTTGTTTGTGGAAATTTTTACATTGTACAATTTAAATTAAAAAAATTGTTTGAAAGATTTGATTAGAAAGTCCAATGATGTTAGAATGTGAGCATAGAAGTGTGAGCCTATGAGCCTTGAGCCTAAGTATAAGTAAGTATCCTGCACTCATTGAAGGTGTTTATAACATAAACACCTATAATATAGATGTTTAGAACATAAATACACTAAGTATAACCATTGAAGTGTCTATAACATAGACACCTATACTATAGGTGTATAGAATTCTAGGCTCATAGGCTCACACTTTCTATGTTCACAATTAGCAACCGTGTTAGAAAGTCTAGGGGGAAATTTCAAATATATACATTTAATTATCATTCTTTAAATCACCTGAATAGTAGAATTATTCTAATAGATAAATTTAACCTTGTCAAACAATTTTTTTTTATAAATTGTAAAAATTGCATTTAGTAATGAATCCTACAAGTTATTTTATCAAAAAATTTAAATGCTTAGATTGCCCAAATGACAAGATTGTTCATACCTTTCACATAACTAATCCAAATGGAATGAATCAAAACTTGACATGTAGACAAACATAAGATTTATAAGGAAAAAAAACATCATTTCAAGTTTTGGTGGATTTTTTTCTTGTAGATGATGTTGAAAATTATGTTCAAGATGGCATAACTTTTATTCCCAAGCATCAACTGAAATGAAAATTATATTCTTATGAAGCAAATAAAATTTCCATCTTATAAGAAAGTTTCAAGAAGTTCAGGTTATACAAATGAACTCTTGAGAGTTCCTTAAGGAGGACTCCTGATCTTTTTGAGGTTCAACCTTCAAAACTATGACCTTTTATTTTACAATTAGCAAGTCTTAATTGTAACATTTCACAATTAGCTATTCGCTATTGCAAAACTAGGAAAATGGCACTTGGTTGGATGTTTTGTCCAATGAAGTTTGTTAACAATCAAGTGGTTTACTCTTTGAAATTCAAATTATTTTTGGTATTGCCGACATCTCCTTTTCTAATACATATGATAATACAACTACTATAATGGATGATGCATGTGCCACCTTAAGGTGAACTTCTATGCGCCTAGAATTGGCCAAACTTTGATAAAAGACCCAAAAAAAATTCATAATTCTACATAAACATGTGCAATAGTCATAGAAAAAGAACTGCAATTATTGGCCAATAAAGTTGGGGGGAGGCTCTTCAAAAGCATATGAGACAAGTTTCTAGATTCCAAAAAACAGTTTATTAACATAGAACTTGAACTTTTTGATTGCTTTTAGTTTGTCAACAAGCAAAAGTCACAAGATGTTCTTGATATGCAATTTCTCCCTGCTTACATTGAAGTGAAAGTATCATGAATCTCCGTGATCCATTTTGGAATCAAAAACCCCATAGATGTAAGTTCTTAAAAGGGCAATTGATTGATTATGAGCTAGATAGTTACCACTAATGTGGATCACACTAAAATGCATAAATTCAGTTCAAGGACCCTCCCAAAACATGGACTCCCACATTCCAAAAGATAGCATTCAAAATGCAGCATCCACCATTGTTTCTTCACAAAATCCAAATATAGAGAGTTCAAAACATGTCCAAAATGCAGCATCCACCATGATTGTTTCCAGGCTTCCCTGAAGAATTATGCAGGTGTAATAATAAATCCACGACCAAGACAACCAAGCAAAGATGGAGCCCATTGTTGAACTAAGGTAGGCGGCTCTACAAGCAACCCCACTCTAAAAGTGACTTCTAACACAAAAGTACATTTTGCTTTCTTCAATGTAGAAATGGAGTGTACTGATTTCAGCAGGGGGGGCACTTTAAGAAACCACTGCATTTCAACTTCAAAAATCTGTAACTAATTTCACAAAAGTCCGAAAAATATGAAACAACTTCTGTTAGATGATGCCAATTCCATTTCTCTTCCTACGAAAATTCACTGAAAATTTACAGAGAATTGTTTCAAGGAGTTGAGCTTCCCAAAAACTGCAATCAGCTCTTGAAAGATCACTTTAAGAGCACACTACCTGATCCATTCACATGAGTCCGGGAAGGGAATGGAATGGAATGAAGAAGAAGATGGTGTGCGACGGATGGGGATGACGGAGGGACGGACGGTCGTATGATTGTGCGAGAAGGACAATGGGTCCGAAAAATAATGTCATGTGCCAACTCTCCCTCCAGCAAAATAAAAATAAAAAGGGGGACCACCGAGCCCAGCGAGCAACATCATCCACCCTGTCTACTTCCGGGCTTTTGGTCTGCCTTTAGCCCCTCATCTTTTGATGCTTGACCTTTGACCAACAACCAAACCTGCCACAAGCCCCCGGCCCCCCCTGTGACGCTGCCCCTCTTTTGCTCTTTTTGGCCTGACGGGGAGAGAGAGAGAGACGGGCCCGGGATGACACCCAGGACCCGGGGTCCGGGGAGTGCGATGGACGGACGGACTCTTGTACAAAAAGGCCTATGTGGACATGACCCCTGTTCATCTGGCTTTTTCAACAAGGAAATGGACTTGGAATATATGCTGAAAGCTATATGTGGGTTTCATTTTCATTTTTATTTTTTGGGGAATCTATTTGTGGGTTTTTTATTTTTTGGAAAGCTATTTGTGGGTTTTGAAAATCATTGCATTGGGTGCATGAAACAGTCATCAAACTCATCATGTGAGTTGAGCCCATGATTTGCACATGGACTTAGGTTTGGAAGTAGTACCTTCAGGGACTCCAAGTTAGTGTGTCAGGGGGGGTTTGGGAATGAAGACCTTCATTAGTGGTCCATGTAATAAGAAGGGTGATAGGCAAAATTAATCGCCTACTTGCCTTAAAACTCACTATCATCATCAATATGTGTAGGAATGTGTAGGAATGTGGAAGAAATCATTTTTAGAACATCTAGTATCAGGAAAAAAAAACTTGGACTAGGCTTCATAACTTTAGTATAAGGTAGGAGGTCCACGAACCGACCATCTAAGGGCTGGAACTGAATTTTCGGGAGGTAAAACATCTTGAAATATTTTTTTCAGTGAATTTTCCTTGAAAGGCAAGTAGAATAAGCATTTGACCCAAGTCGTTTCATATTTTTTGAAGTTTTTTGGAATTAGTTATGAATTTCTGAAGTCAATATGGCATAGGGCTCCAAAACCGCCCACACCCTAAAATGTACACTGTTTGTACATTCCTGTAAAGATTAAAAAATATCATATACAAATGATGTACATTTTGGAAGGTGGACGGTTTTGGAGCATGGGTGGTTTTCAAACCTCCTACCTTAGAGAACTCAAAGTTGTGTGTTCGTTGGTATGTTGGAACTTCCTTTCATTTGTCAACAAGTGAATATGAAAAATTTGACCACTCTAAATATAGTAACTAGGCATAGTGGTAAAAAGTAGGCAGTTTGGAGGTAACAACCAACACAAAATCTATCATTAAGAGTGTATGTTTACAAAAATTTAGAATCAAAGCCGATTTTGAGTTAGTGAAGGTCAATGTATTTTATTGTAACATTGATGATTTAGGTGACACTAATGTCCCCTTCTACTAATAGAACAAATTAGGTGGTTTTCCTAGCTCTAAAAAAACAAACCTAATAGATTAGATCTAATATGTGTTGAATTGATGCAACATCAAGGGATTTGACACATGAATTTTAACCTTTAAATGTTCCATAGAGAGGATATGTATATACTAGTGAGTTAAAAGGGTATTAATTGAAAACTACAATATTGTTGTTATACAATGTTCAAATCAATTTCATATGTTTGAATACCTATACAACATTAGTACCTACCTAACACAACATCCCATTAATTTACATCATTGTATTTACATATACCTCCACATAAATACATTAAAGAATCACATACATATATTGCCAAACTTCCAAATTATTTTAAATCATATTTTAAATTTTCTTCAATTCCTCAAAAAATCACAAAAACTCCACTTATAAGTAAAGATTATCATCTCTAATGTTATTTTAGATCAATCATATACAAAGTTGCCGTAACTCCCTTAAAATGTTCTTCGCAGTAGTATTGCATATTCATTTTGTAGAAGGATGTTACTGAAAAGGAATTCAAAGTTTGTTTTGTGTCAGTCTTCAGCTGATTAATTATACGCTACAAGCAAGGCTTTTACTCGCATCCTTGCAAATTTTGGGATTTTCAAATGATTTTATCCTTTCCACTATTGCTAGAATGAGTTTTCAAAGGGCAATGAGGAATGCACCTTTTGGTGCAAAAATCATATATTTTTGACAAAGTACTCACTGGTAAGGTAGGGGGTTGTAATTGCAACCCTATCTCTAAAAGCAATCTGGTAGATTTCGCCTCTAACATGTACCAGAAGTATACATTTCAAGGGGGGTGCTTTTAGAAACCATTGTGTTTTCAACTTCAAAAATTCATAACTAATTCCATGAAGGTCCAAAAAATATGAAACTACTTGGATTAGATGCCAATTCCATTTTTCTTACCACATAAATTTACTAAAAATTGTTTTAAGGAGTTTACCTTCCCCAAAATGCAAATCAGCTGGTAAAGGGTCGCTTTTACAGCCCCCTACCTTAATAGGTGTTGGTACTTTCAAGATTTTGCCTATTGAGTGAGGACTGCACCATTAGTATATTCCGTATTTGAACCATGATGCGCAATTAGATGACTTGTTCCAAAGACAAGTGGACGTGACAAAAGAGAGAACAGAATTGAAGGTCCACAGGAATGCAGCAGAGCAGGACAGGGCCGCTGATTACTGAATTAACAAGATAAATGAAGAAAGTAAGTTAAGACCCCAGAAATCAGCGCTGCAACAAAAGAGTCAACAAGGTGTAGAACAATTTCAACACTGGCAGTCTGAAACGATCAGCCCCAAAACATGAGCACGATGGAAACAAACGAACATTAAAAAATAAGATGGGAATAATAATATATGTATATATATATAAATATTTATATATAGCCTCATCCAGGTCTGGACCATAAAATAGGTGTTCACCTTGACATGAGCATTGTAAAGCCAATGACTCAAAAAGCAGTATGGACTTTGTCTCTGGCTATGGCACAGAAATCACTCTATTCGACAAGGTGTAGCCCACCACTACGTTAATCTGGAGGAATGGTCCTCGTTGTAAAGTGGATAGGCGACTGCTGGCTACAGCACATGGTCAATTCTTCGGGGTACTGGATGCCTCCTATCAATCCTTCTACGAGTCCAGTCTGGCTTCCCTTCAGCGTTGTGCCCCATTGTTTGATACTCCCAATAGACGACTTTGACGACTGCACGCTTCTTCAGGTTCTTTCTAACAGACTCAACAGCCTGCCACAGCTATATCGTCTCCCAGACATAACCATAGAGCGGCAAGGCTAGTTACAACACCAAAAAATGCTACACTACATCAGAGAGGCAGCCAAACAGAGAAGAGGCCGGCAGCAAACTGAAGAAGCAATGCAAAGCAGCATTGCAGGAAGGTTGGAATAAATAACCACAAGAAGAGTAACAACAAAATACAGTACGTGCCGCACTGCAGGGTACCTGTGCAGAGAAAATACACGTAAAAGTCATCCTCCACCTGTTATTTACTATGACCTTGTTATACCGACCAGAGGAATCAAACCCGCAAGATAAAAAGGTCAGTTACCCAGCAGAGTATTTAAGGAACCCCACGCTACAGAATGACCAGTGCGTCTGCTTTGCCCGTTCTTCCTCCACAAGTGCTAGACGACGAAAAATGGCGCACCAAACATGATGTTTTATGCTCTGCAAGGTGCTAATGGCTCGCCTGCAAGGAGGACACAAGCACCGAGAGATGTGCAAATCCTCTCCAACGATCACGAATGACACATGTCACTTCATCGGCCCCCCACTGAAGCTTGCGTTTTCATAGGGTCTGCATTTTTTGGGGCTGCAAACAAAAAAATTCAATAAAATCAGAAAGACTCAACACAAGCAAAAAACATTCAGTAACGTAGAGCAACTCATATAAAAAATACATGATTATGCGTACCAAAGTTGGGCAGCTTACCAACGTTCACCTCCTCAGATCCCTTCATGATGCGGAGCCTCTTGACAGCGTTAATGAACAACCTGTAAAGCACATCTTTAAAGTGAATCACAAGTTGAAAAACGAGTTGAGATAAAGAAAACAAATTACAAAGAGAGAACGCAATCATCTATATCACAAACGAATCTTATACAGTCGTCATATAATCTTCTGCTAGTTCAGGACTTACTCCCAAGGGACATCGCCAACAAGCATGAAGTCTCCTTCACGATCCTCATATATGAGGACATACTCCGAACCATCCAGAAAGTTCAGCTTTCGGCTGGTTGAAACAAAATGACTCTCCGCGCTGCTTGAAGTCCGGCTGCCACCTATACATCACCATCCGCCAAAAGAAATATTTCAACACAACATGATGCAAGACATTATAGAGCAGCTTCCATGACATCATCGAAAAAGTTTTAAAAGCCACATACTTGGCATGGCAGGGAAATTACTGAAGCACAACAGAGTGACCAGCGCAAAACATATGATACATACCATTGATGAACTGTTGGAACATCTCTTCTAACGCCGGGTATAGCTTCTCGTAGCTGTTGTTGGTCTTCAGGTCGACCTTTCGACCAAAAGGGACGCCATCCATATATATTTTCACAAACCAGGAATTGGTGATGGAAGATGACGCAGAACCCTTTCCTTGCACAGAAGGACAAGCTGGTGGAGGAGCTGAGGGAGGAGGCGCAGGCCTCACGGGATTGTTGTTCCTGACGAAATTTCTCACAGGGGGCCAACCCACAGTCTGATTCTGCCTGCATGTGCGAAGCATAAAACCAATCAGAAAAAAATAGTCTCAAGACAACCTATGAAAAGAACCAACTGCAAGCATGGCATAAGATTATAATAAATAACAGCCTTTGTCTTAGTCTTCGGTGGAGCAACAATAAAGAAGTCACTTACGCAGGAGATGGTGGTTGATCGTTGGGAGGTGCCACTGCTTCATTCAAACCATGCTTGCTAGCTTCATTGCCGACCTTGTTCGATGAATCACCAGCATCTTGCACATTCTTGTTCACGAGATTCCTCCGCATGTGTCCGCCTCCGCCCGTGAAGAGTTTCGTGTTGTCCAGGCTGAGATTTTGCCATGTTGAGCTCTTGTTGACAAAAGATGCAGGCCGCATCCAGGGCTTGCCCACCTGCTGCGATTTCACTTTCACATCTTGTTGCTCACTTCCGCACATGCCTTCGCCACGATTCACATCGCCATGACCTTCCCGGGCAACCCCACCAGGTCCGGACAGTCCATTATGGTTCATCCCAACAGCCTCCGTGTAGCCCCGCTTCACACCATTGTTCTTCACTCCAGGGAAGGCATTGTATGGTGCATGCAGATTAGTGGGATACTTCCCGTTCTGGCCAGCTTCATACTCCTGCGGTCTATGGTGCATGGGCCTGTTCAAGGTGGCAGGTTTCATCACCTGAGCATGTGGAGCATGCTGTGCAGCCTTCATAGCTTGAGCCTTGCGAAACTCTTGTAAGATGGCGTTATTCCGCTGAGAACCTCCGACAAGACTCTTGGCAAACTCCGGTTCTGCGACCGAGTCTCTTCCATCCTGCTGCTGCGGCTGATGGTGATACGCGGCCCTCTTTGCAGGATTCTCACTCACGTCTTGGGCAACAGGCCCATCCAACTTGCAGTCCGCAGGTGGTTCCAAGACCGGCCGGTAAGAGTCAGTCACATTGCCAAAAGCCATAGACTCCTGATCATCTGACTTCCCGGTTGGCTTAAGACCAAGACAGAGCGCAGTGGCACTCTCGTTCAAGTCCAGCGCCTCCCTGAAGCTCTTCTCCGGTTGTTGGTCATTGGAACTGTTCGCGGATGAGACCTCCGAAAGACCGATGTAATCATGCTCCTTCAGAGTAGTGCCACTGTTATTACTATTCTCATGTGGAGAACTCTCAACCGGCGAATCCGGGTAAAGAGTGTCATAGTTCATTGTCGTCTTCTCAGCAAAGTGCTGTTGCTGCGCTCCAGTCAGGGCGCTACAACCCTCGCCTCCGTTCATCGAGCAATGATGCAAACGTAAACGCTAAATAATATCCTCTAAACAGTGCGCATGCTCTAGCAATACAAGATCTTGACATTGGCCATCTAGGTCCCAGCTTCTCCTGCGATAACACAGGGCCGATACCACCAACATTAACAACAGTCGCTCTTCCCGACAAAACAG
The DNA here is from genome assembly GCA_947034885.2 of Thuidium tamariscinum. Classification (NCBI taxonomy): domain Eukaryota; kingdom Viridiplantae; phylum Streptophyta; class Bryopsida; order Hypnales; family Thuidiaceae; genus Thuidium; species Thuidium tamariscinum. The sequence continues at coordinate 16,333,427 of OX344756.2, forward strand.
CATGAGTTACTCACCGAGAGCCGCACATACCAGCAAATACAAAAACAACACCTAAATCAAACACAACACGACCTCGCACTCTAACCAAGAGCTAGAACATACTAACACGTGCTACCGAGGCCGCCTGTTCTCCTGCAGGTTCAATAACAACACTACAAACAACAGTCTGCCATGACTTCCCCAAGCAATTACACTCTCCTCAACACAAGCACACAAACACACACCAGTAAACAGGAAAAGAACAACTGCACCGAACTCAAACCACCACACCACCTCAAAGTCTCAACACAAGCTTGAACCACTACTTTACCCTCTCACTCACTCACTCCAAGCTCCAGTCGCTATCCCCGCCATTATGCACACTCACGAAGGCCTCAAAAAAGAACCGGGAGCCTCACAACACTCCACATTCCAAACACCGACACATGAACCTTCCGAGCGACTACAGAGACTCAGTCAACACGCCTTCCCGTCACCAGAACCGTGAGCTTCAAAACTCCAAACTCCGCCATAGCTCACCTTAACCGCTTCCCGCACATCCCCCGACTTCGTCCTCTTACCACCACCACCGCCGCCGCCACGTTCTCCTCCAACTCTTAAACCGCCGCAGACACCAAACTAAAACCTCTGTCACTCTATCTTCAGCTGCAGCAGCAACCGTGAGCTTTCAAGCGTTTGCGGCTGTCTCCTCTCTCAACGCGGGCTACTGGTTCACCTTCAGTAAGCTTAGTCCTCCAAGCCATCCACTCCACTCTACCCCACTCCTCTCTCTCTCTCTCATCCAAGGTAAAGCCTCTCCTCTACAGCATCTCCGGCGACTCCCTTCCGATTCCAACACTTGAACAAAGCAACTTTAGCGCAGGAGCTTCGTGGCTATGGCGAGCACACCTTTGGAACAACAAACCCTCTCTCTCTTTCTCTCTCTCTCTGTCTGTCTTCTGCCACCAACCCCTATCATCAAGGGGGCGGAGACCGACGAAGGCCACCACGTTCATCCAAGGTTCATCCAGTTGGGAGACGCGGAAGCAGGCACTCATCGTGGATTTCATCCGTTCGCATCCCCATCTCTTCGTCGCGTCTGACATCCAGACAAGACCCTGACACTGCCATCCGTCGGCTTCCGCGGGTACGGCCGTAGTTCTCGCGTACAGGTCGGGTATGGGTATGGCCGTATGGGTCGGGGTATGGGACGAGGGATACGGTCCGCAAGACATGGCCATGGATGGGGGCATACTTTAAATGTGATGCAGGGTGGACTGGTCTGGACTCTGGTCTGGACTCTCTGGCTGGATTCTGGACTGGGCCTGTGGGCCACTGCGGTGGGGGAAAGATGGCTGGTTAGATGGATGAATAAGTGCTGTTGAGAGGGTGATTGGATGGATGTGGTTAGAGTTGATGAGTGGGCCAATCCTGTGGGCCAGGGTTATAGGGCTGGTGCGCCCTGGTGGGGCTTTACGGTCGGGAGAGAGGACAATGTGGTGGGGGATGGATGGATGAATAATGGCTGCTGGTGGGATGAGATTGAGATGATTTCGTTTTCTCAGTTCTCACCTGTCCGCATGGTGAAAAAACGTGATGGGGAGCGTAACTTACGGATGTTTCTTAAAATTGGGATACATTTATTTGGGCATTCAAGGGAATTGTGAATGAATTGTATTGTGTATTTAAAGGAAATACTATATATATCATAGTTCTATCTATTTTGGTACAACAAAGAAGAAAATGATCCCAATTGAACGATGTTTTCACATCATAGTCATAGTTAAAGCAATCTTATTTGAATTTGTAATGAAATTTCATCCAAATTAAAGAAAATTATATTAAAGTTAAGGTGTACATAATAACTAAAAAGACTTGTTATTTTTTCAAGATTGAGTATTTTTGAAGTAACGTGTTTAATTTGAATGTGTATTTTTGTTGAGCTTATGAATTTAGAACGCCTATAGTATACAAAATATATAATGTTATTGTATAAGACAATTGTTGGTAGGTCTTTGACTACCAAAAAAATTCAATTTGGAAGATTTTAGGATTGTTTCAATCTCAATTTTTACATTGTGTATGGCTATGAAAATAGAAGATAAGAATGTGAATAAATTATTGTTTAAATTTGACGACTTTGTTACATAATCAATGACACTTACTTTTTTTCAATTGTAAGGGGGTTGGGGCAAAAATGTCATTCAATATGATGCAACAATTGGAAGTGCAAAATGATCTTTATCATTAAACTTCTATGTCTCTCGTTGTAGTAGTGCAATAATTGCTTGAAATTGTGAGGGTACAATTGTTACTCTACAAGAATTATATTTTCAATGTTTGATTCATTTTTCAACTATTGATGTGTCTTCGAGTTGAAAATAAAAACACGAGATGGAAAAACAAGGGATCACTTTTGAGCCAAATTCTTACTAACTTATCAATGCACAAATTTTATTTCATCCAAGATAAGGGCAAAACACCCATTCCTGTGCATGTTCCTTGCAATGGACAATAGATTGACCTAAATGGGTCAATAGAGTTCCCTTAATGTGTTCGCCACATGTGTCATTGTAATTTGCTGACACAATTGAAGGACACATAGGAAAATCTAGTTGGCTGAGTGCTGATTTTCGCAGGGTTCAATTTTGGGGCACCTATAGGATAGTTTCACAGGTCTAGGAAGCCAACACTTTGAAAATTTGTAGAAATTACATACTATAGCCAAAAAATCTAATTTTTTTTAATATTCATGATTTTCACTCACTAATACTAGAAAATTTTCATTTTTAGAAAACGCTGCCTCCAACTATGCTGAATTCCTTATTTTGACAGTTTTGGGTGTTTCCACTGTAGGTGTGTTGAATTTTTCTTCCACTACTCTTGGTGACAACAACAAAAATATATATAAGTTACTAGTAAGTTACTACCTCTTCAATTGTACTGCAGAAACATCCTCAATCCTATTACTTGAATATGCGAATTCATTGCCAAAAATGCATTGATGTCTATTTGTATCTTTTCAGAACCAAGAGAATCAATAGGGGTGGTGCTCTTGCCACTACCAACTGAAATAAAGGAATACCCAGTTGGCCATTTATATTTCCAATTCAAATCTAAAAGTGTGGTGCAGCTCAGAAATTAAAGAGCACAACATTGAGCATTTTTATTTTTTATTTTTATTTATTAAAACACATGGGCATTGAGCATTTTGAAGATGCTTGGAACAACCGGAAATTAAAGGCAGACAACATTACTCATTGGTTGGAAAAAGAAAAAGAAAACATCTGAATAACTTATCTTCAACTGAAAGGCTGCTCTTCAGTCAGTGTGCCTTGTGCCATTGCCACAGTCAAAATTGAAGGAAAAGTAATTTTCTAATTTTTGAATGCATAAAAACTTTGAAATTCAATAACCCTCATATCATAGGTCCAAACACCATGAAAAAAAATTCGAGCACCCCTCATAACCAAGGGCTTTCCAATGGTACCAAGATTGCAACCAAAATATAAGTAAAAGTAATTTTTTAATTTTTTAGAATCAAATAAAACTAAAAAAAATCATAACTTTCACACCGTAAGTCAAAACGCCACAAAACAAAGCCCGTGGACCCCTCCTCACCAAGAACTTTCTAATAGTACCAAGCACGCAATAGGAAGACACATAAGTTGGGAGATGTCAATGTGACAAACAAACAAAACAAAACAAAACAAATTACTTGCCTTAAGGTATAGATTATTATAGAATCCAACTGAGAATATTTACATTGGAAGGAGGGGGGTCCCATGACCATGGGTTTCAAAGCCTCACCATTTTGCAATTATGTATGAAGAAAGTAAAACAAATAATGTTTATTTTCCAGAGATGAAATAATATGTCTTCTGTGAGTCATAAAAATTTGAAATTGTCTTGAATTTTCCAAGGAAAAAGTGAAATTTTTTGTATAAAAACTAAATATTCCAAAAAATTCTGAAACTTTCACCACTAGTGTGTATTGTAGTGTACAACATCATGGTCTAAAACAAAGTTTCGATGTCATTCTAAAATTAAGAAATTAGCTCTCAATGGTCATATGCCCAAAGTTCAAATTACAATCAAATATTGATTTTTTCAAGTTTTAGAAAAGAAAAAAATTGGATTAAGAATCAAAAGTCATAAACCTCGTTTCATTAGTTGGGATCAAAATTTTAAGAACATCATTTTTAATGGCTCAAATTCCAAAAAAGAGCAAAGAACAAGAAGTGGCCAAGTACATTATAATGTGGGTGATCCATGGATTAAGCATCTTCTTCTTTTGAAAAGTCATCAATACCTTAATAAGGGAATATGCAAATACTAGTGACTAAAAATGCATTTGAGCATTCTCCTTCTCTCCCTAAAATAGATGAAATAATTTTTTTCCATTCCATAACCTTTTTTGAAGTCATCCAAGGACACTAATCATCTTCAATAACATTTTAGGATAAAACAAGTGGAGAGAATTTATTTGTGAAATATGAACAAGTGAAATGGAATTCGAAATCAAGATAACTACACCTTAATACATTCACATAAGTAACTTGGCATTATTTTCATTATCAAATCATCTAATTTTTTAGAAGTCTATCTCATGGGAGTCCTACTCACTACTTATTGGAGTGATTTGGAGACATCAAATGATAACAAATATACAAAATTTACCAAATCTTTATTTTTTCAAAACAAAAATTTATAATTTATATATTCAAGTTTTTGCACAAAGGGATCTGTAGAAAAACTTTGTTTCTAACATGTATAGCTTTTAGAAATGAGTCTCAAATACATTAGAACTTATAAGGGGAACCATGTGACATGTTCACTTTGATAAGTTTAAAGAAAGTTTTGAAATAGAAAAATTTGATGATTTTTATACTTGATATTTTCCTTAAACTTATAGTTTATGTGACCTTAGCTGTAGATTTTACATGTTTAACAAAACAATAGAAAGAATTTGAATAATTATCAAGTCTCATATCGACTTGTAGTTACTTTCCAAATGTTAAGTCACATTTCAAACAAAAATTGTCAAAAATTGCCACTTTTTAGGGTAGTGAGAAAAAATAAAAGATTATTTTTATACATAGTACTCCAAGCTATTTGGATTGCCTAAAAGGTTCAAGGCAACATAACATTGATTCACTAGCATAATTGAATTCCTACATTTGAATAACTGAAACGCAATTCAAAGTCAAGGTAACATTACTTTAATGGATTTGAGTAAAGCAATTGAACATTATTCTTTGTCATCAAATTATCTCATTTTTTGTTCAATCATATAGGAAGTAAAAAAAGATACCTTAGAAAATTTTCATATGCATTTTTGACTTTGTGTGATTAAACTATGTATTATCAAAGCCTCAAAAAGAGGTGTATCAAAAAGTGACGTTAGGCTCTCATGAACCAAAGCAAGGTCTTAAAGGCAAAAATAAATAAGACATTTCTTGATTCAAAGATGTTGAAAAAATAATGCGAAATGCCTCTTAGTTGAGAAATGCCTCTTAGTTTAATAATTTAATGCTCATTTTAGCCCTTTAGATCATAGACAATTTTTTTGAAAGTTGTAATTTTAGTATTTGATTACAAAATATTACACTTTACAAAAATATGGAAGTCATCATAATGAGACAAACATGGATATAAAACTATATAGTTTAAATCTTTAGAATTACATATATATATATATTCATGAATTTTTCTTAAAGTTATGATGAATTTCAAAATTGGAATACTTGATCCATGTATGATTTTAGGTGTTGATTTATATATACTCTTAGCACAAATTCATATTCTTTATGTGGTATTCAAAGGTAATCTAAACCCCTTAACTACCAATGAAAGTCAATATTTTAAAATTGCAAAAATGCATTATCAACTATAACTTAGAAAAAAATTTAATGATTTTGAGAAGAAACATAAATTATGACTGAAGAAATCATATCCATACAGTAGTAGATCTACTATCGCACTTATTAATAATTTTTGAAAAACTTGAATATTAAAAATATTAAAAATTGAATATTACGTTGAATATGCATGACTATTATGAAGTTTTTTCCATTGAACTCAAAATTTTGAAATTCAAATTATGTTTATTTCAAAAATAAAATATTTGATAATTCAAGTAATTTCTGAAGTGCCATTTCCTAAATTTAGTTTTTTTAGGCTAAAAATACAAAGAGTATAGAATTATATAGTATTTGTACATAAGTTCTTTTAATATTTATACCATAATTTATGTTAGAGAATTAACACATTTAGAATCATCAAGCATTAGTGGGTTTAGAACATATTAGGATTCATTTGTTGTTCAAAATTTGAACATCAAATTTATAAAGGATTAATAACTAAACATTAATTTTAAGATATGCCTAATATAAAACATTCTAATAATGTATGTATATAAATTGTTAATCCATATTAGTGCACATTGTATATATGAGGCAGTGATTGCCTCTTTTGAGCTCATTGTCATTGTCATTGTGACAAACTTTGTCACAATGAGCTCAAAAACTATTAAAATTTAAAAATTGATGCACCTCCCCCCTCCCAATCTGATTTAAACATTAAAATTTTAAATATTAAACTTTTTTAACCCCCCTCCCCTTCCAATTTGATATAAATATTGAATTTTAAATTAAAATTTTTTCTTGAACTTGTAAATCCACCTTCCTCCCACCCTCTTCTAATTCTGAGAGGGTGGGCTTGGAGACAAAGAATATGGGATAAATGACATATCCGTATTCAATATCAATGTTCGTATGTTGTATCCGTATATTGCATTGTATGCTGTATTGTATGCTATATTTGTATGGTGTATTTGGTATCCGTATTGGTATCCGATGGTTGTTGATTTTTCTTGGAGGGTGTGTGTGAGATTTTTTAAATTCAAATCCAATAGCTGTCGATTTTTCTGATGAGGGAGGGGGTAGGAAAATTAATCAAACACCAGTGAGTGCCACTTTTCGTCACATTGTAGGATGTTGGCATATTACTAGTATTGCATATTTGAAGTTGGAATAAAATATCATTTATTGACATTGTTTAAGATGGTCAACAAACTTTAACTCCTCCTAAAGTGGGATTTTTCATTGTGCATGGATTGTTTGCAATGGTATCATACATCATATTAATCATGTATTTGCTAAGTAGAAAAAGTAGAGATAGAGTTCTACACACATGTCAATTTATGCATCCAGTATATGTCAATTTATGCACCGTGTATATCAAATACACAAATGTTCCATATTGCAATCCAAATTGGTCCTCTCATACCTTTTAAGGTTAAAAATAAACAAGATAATGTGTTCTTTTTAAAGATTTTATCATTTGCTAGTGGATTGATGAGAATTTATTCAAGCACTAATAGGTTTTATCCCTAAAAGAGCAAGGATCCATTAGGTAGATGATGAATGTTTTTAGTGTTTATAACAAGAATTATATGGAATGGATAAACTACAATAGGGCACAATTCTAGGGCACAATAATCTCATGCTAGTTAAGGAGATTCAACAAAGAATGTATGAACTTTAAGATGCCCTTAAATGCTCAAAAATGCATTGATATTTCAATTGCAAATTGTATTGGAATTGTTGTAAAGCATATGTGACTACTGTGCAACAATTTCTAAAGAAGTGGAGGCAAACTCATAGTATGAGTAAAGTTAGTTAGACCTCCTAATTCACTGTAGAGACTGTTTATAAAATATTAAAAAAAAATTGCAATACAAAAGCATGTCAATGAGCAAGAAATGATACAAATAGGTCAAGTAGCTAGTATGGGATTAAATTTTGTACAACAACTGCAAAGGCCCATTTACGCTATACCGAATAAAATGCAATGTGTAATTTTAATGAAAGGGATGGTATCATTAAATATTGGATAGTGTATAGAAAAGATTCAAATTGTTGTATGATTTTGGATTTTACATGTAAATATTTGTTATGGTGCTCAAGTGCTTCACTACAATTCCAATGCATTTTGCAATTTGAAAGCTTGTTCATTTTTTAATATGCTAGGAATTCTTGAATTTCATGAACTCTTTCTTGAATCTATATGGGGACAAAATTTGTAAGATTACTAGACCCTAACCTATTGTATAATATCCTTCAAAAAAGAATGTTGTTCCTTGAATAGTAGGAATAAGTGAATAGGTGACAATCTTTTTGGTAGGGTACAATACATCCATCTAAGTGTTCTAAAATAACAATTTTTTTTTCTATTTTTTATTGATGAAACTTGGACTTATTCCCTTGATGCTAGGTGATTTTTTATTTCAAATTATAAATCAACTAAATAATGTCTAAATCAGAAGAAAAAGAAATCTCACATAAACAAAGATTTTATTTTGTTTAAATTCCTCTAAAGCAATCGAGTTAGATGAAACATAAGGAATTCCAATTTTCTACATGAAAGTTGACAATAGAAGTTTTCCAAAATTGAAGGTATTATTCATGCAAAAAAATCTATAGGAAGCTTGTAAAAAAGGGGGAGGCAAGTTTCTTAATTTCCAAAAAACTATTATTAACTCATTTGACTTTAAGCCTTTTGGTGCTTTGAATTTGACAAGAAGGAAAAACTTCTCCTAAAATCAGTAGTTTCTCCCTATTCACTCAAAATTACAAAAATATACCAAATTCTGCTAAAGCATTGCCAACCAGCTTTGTTTCCTGCACATCAAAGTTCACTTCCCATTTTCCTATTAGGAATTCATCCATTGTGGAATTCATTTGGACAATAATTTTTTAAAAATATGCTCAAGGCACCAAGAACAATATATAGCATTGTTGAGGCATTGGTGTGTGCTTACTACTAAGTCTACCCCAATTTTGGTGAGGGATCGAATTACCTCATTGTCATGTAGGGACCTAAGAATTTTTGGAAAAAAAGAACATGTCAATTTCTTATTGGTCAATCTCCTTCTTAATAAAGGCATCAAGGATGAAATTTGCCGTCAAAGGCTATGAGGCTTAAAAGTTGAATCATTTTCAATAGATGCTTCATTTATGCTAGTCTTTTGGGGATATGTTTAAGGTTCTTAGAGTATTGTATTGCTACTATGTGCATATTGGCAAGGTGCTTACTACCATAGTCCACCCCAACTACAATGTGGGATCAAATGAACTCTTCATCATGAAGAATGAAACATGTCAATTCTTCATAGGGTTTAGTTACTTCCTAACAGAGGTGTAAGAAAGGAATTTAGTAGCCATTAAAGTCCATGAGGCTTATCATGTGTGTAGGTCAATTTCATAAATAACTTGGAAATTTTTTGGAAGATGTTGAAATTAATTAATTTTTTGCAACTATCTCTAAAAATTTGATAAAGAAACGCATTTATGTGTGAATAGAAAGAGTCAATCCAAAATTAGGAGTGTTCTCATGAAGTGCCAAAAATGAAAAAAATTCCTATTTGCTTGCAAAATTGTCACATTGAGAAAAGTATAATATTTTGGCACGAACCTACCGAAATAGACCTAAGGGAGAAACACCCATTCCCGAATGTGTTCCTTGCAATGGACTTTAGACTCACCCAATTGCGTAAGTACAGTTCCTTTAATGTGTTCGCCACATGCTTGATTCTAATTGGCTGACGCATTTCAAGGACACATATAAATATCTTATTGGCTCACTGCTGATTTTAGCAACGTTTAGTTTTGGGTGCACCTATTGCACAATTTCAGTGGTCTCGGGAGCCAACACTTTGAAAAATCAGAGAAATTATATACAACATCCAAAAAATCTAATTTTTTTTAATATTCATGATTTTCACTTGCTAATACTAGAGAAAAAAATATCAGTTTCAGAAAAAGCTGCCTCCAACTACGCTGAATTCCTTATTCGGACGTTTTTGGGTGTTTCCACTGTGCACGTTCTGACTACCATTTCCAACATAAGTTACACTTTGTTCCCGCTGATTTTTCAGACCCAAATTTACCCCCATTTCTTCTCTCTTTCCTGCCATGTCCAAAAGTAATGAAACCATGAGTATGGTACTCAGTATTTCATGGGTATTTTTTTGAAACAAATGGACAATTTCCATTGATAAAGGAAACAGTAACTTACATGGAACCAAGCCGGCAAAGCCATTTTTTTTTTGGTTTATTTTATGGGTATTTTATGAGTATTTGATCAGTCCTTGGCCAGGAGGGGAAGTCAAACGAGTAATATTTAGACCCGCAGGAAACTGGGGGTTGGAGATCAATATGAGGGAACTCAGTTTTCCAGGACCAGGGGTGGCTCAGGAATATGGGGAGACTTTTAGGCCATGTTTGGTGAGATGTTGGGCCTTGGTCTGCTCCATTTTGGATCCGGCTTCTGCCCCCGCCCCTTGCCTGGCCCCGCGGCCCCGCCCAGTGGCCCAGGCACTCATCCTTTGCATTTAGCCTCGACAATCATGTTTTGCGTTGGGCCCCAAATTAGAAGGCGACCGTAGCTGGAGGAGTTACTTGAATGGGGGGAATAATCCTTCCATTTGTTCAAAAAGAAAAAAGAAAGAAAAGGGGGAAATGATAATAATAATAGTAATAGTAATAGTAGGGCCCTGTAGAATACTTGGCAAGTAGTAATAATAGGGCCATGGATTGGGGAACCTTCAGCCTTGGACTTGGGTTTAAATACTTTTTTTTGTAGTCTTATTTGTGGCACTAGGCTTGAATTAATTTTGACTATGGGAGAACTGGCTATAACAAGCCGAAAATGGGTGTGATTTGGGAAAAAAAAGTGTAGAAAATGGATTTTTTTTGTTTTTTTTCCTGTTTTTCAAAATTAATCTTTTTAAATTGAAAAAAAATTGAGAACAAATGGAAACCCATTGCAATAATTTCAGAAGGGCTGGGCAAACTTTTATTTATTTACTTATTTATTTATTTATTTATTTATTTACTTATTTTTGAAACAATAGAAATCCATTGCACGCAAAACGATTACAAAACAGCCAAGCTGAGGGCAGGGAGAGTTGCTCGCCTGCTCGCCTGCCCGCCCTCCTTCCTTGCCCATGTGAATAATAACAAGTAGAGCCGCTTCTTTCTCGATTTATTTTTTAATCTTGCATTCACATTTTTGGATGGAATCCTTGACCTCCAAGTAAGTTAAGTACGGATTGATTTTACCGAACTCACCCACCTGCCCCCTTTTGGATATTTCTAGCATAGGAAAAGGAGATAGATTAAGTAGAAGACACCACCAGCTACGCACATAGGGACAGGTTTTGGGGTGCAACTTTCCTTAGGGACAAGAAGGGGCTTGGGAATCAACCTATACACTCAACCTTCTACAGTGCAATACACTTTTTGACAAATACCATCAATGGAATTGGTCATTTTATAACCATGAAAATCCTGTAATCCGTGCCTAGATGACCCAATAAGGTAGGAGGCTGTAAAAGCAACCCTTTACCAGCTGATTTGCATTTTGGGGAAGCTAAACTCCTTAAAACAATTTTTAGTAAATTTTTGTGGTAAGAAAAATGGAATTGGCATCTAGTCCAAGTCATTTCATGTTTTTGGACCTTCATGGAATTAGTTATGAATTTTTGAAGTTGAAAACACAGTGGTTTCTAAAAGCAACCCCCTCCTGAAATGTACACTTCTAGTACATGTTAGAGGCAAAATCTACCAAATCGCTTTTAGAGACAAGGTTGCAATATCAGCCTTCTATCTTAGAGTTAATTGTACAGTTCACCTGTTCATCATGAGTTTCTGAAGAAGTGTGGAAGGGAATTTGGAAGAAAAAGAAAAAGTGTAGAAGGAAGGTTTAACCCATAAAGGATCAAAGTGCCTTTTTTGGCAACACAACGATTTTAGGCACATATGTGTGACTAGAGATTTCCATGTTTTGAAACCAATCTTTAATAGAAGGTGTGGACGAGGAGTATCTTCAACCCCTAAAGTTCTATGACTCTGTATTCACCAAAAACGCTCGAAAACTGCCATTTCTAGTACAACTACCAATTTTCTTGATAAAAACAATTTTGGACACATGTAACCATAGGATCTTGTAGTATAATGTCTAAAAAACATGTGGTAAAAATTTCAGAAAATTCCACCATGTGGATCAAAAGATATAAGCATTCAAATTCACCAAAACCATTTTTTCAATCCTGCAAAAAACCGGGCAGCTGCACTTCACAAGCTCACTTCTCAAGGAAAAAATGTTGAAAATGGTGGTGCCTCTTTGAATTCAGTTTCCTAAACAAGATGGAGATATGCTAAAAAAAATTCATGTCATTTGGAATTGTACAACATACAGGAAAAAAATAGTAAGTAAAAAGAAATAGAGAATGATTCATAATACTAAATTGTTAAGAATTTAATTATAGAATTAAAAAATGAGAATCCCAATGGTTGTAATGTTGTAATAATCAATCTACATCCTAGGATTTTATTTTTTTACAAAAATATTGAAAATTGAGTGAAATAAACAACTTCGAAGTTTCTTTGATAGTGGAGAATCCATTACTGCCCGCAAACAAAAAAACCTTATAACTTTTGACTCTTTGATTGAAATGGAATGATTCAAAGCTTTCCACTTATATATAAATGTAGAAAACCAGTTTAAAATTTTCATTTTTAAAAAAATTGATTTTTTTTATCTGCCCGAACTGCCCAGTTACGAAAAAAAGTAACATATTAGGCCATAACTTTTGAGTCATATCTCCAAATGTCATGAAATTTGGTACACATGAAGATATTCCTTGCCCCCACCTTCTATTAAAATTTCAGCCCAAAATATTCAAATTTCCAATCACACGTACCTGCCCAAAATTTCTATACAGCCCAAAAACGCATGTTGGTCCTTTAGGGGTTAAAGCCCAATAATTTTCATGACTTTTGACTATATGGTTGAAAAGTTATTGCATGATATATTGTTTGTTTTTCAATTTAGGCAGTTCGGGCAGATTTAAAAAAATCACTATTTTTGGAAACAAAAATTTGAAATTGATTTTTATAGATTTATATATATGTGGAAATCTTTGAATCATTCCATTTGGATTAATGAGTCAAAAGTTATGAAGAATTTCAATTTGTGGGTAGTTATGGATTCTCAACTCTAAAATAAACTTTGAAGTCCTTTATTTTTACTCAATATTTTTGAAAAAAACAACAACAACATTGGGTGTAGATTGTTTATTACAACATTTGAACAATTGGGATTGGCATTTTTCAATTCAATAAATAAATTGTTAACAATTTAGTATTTTGAATCATTTTCTATTTTTTTTTACTTACTATTTTTTTGTACATGTTGTACAATTCCAAATGATTTGAAAATTTTCAAACATGTAGTCAACTTGAATTGAAGAATGAATCCAAAGAGTACAACCATTTTGAACACTTTTTCATACAAATATGGCCTTATGAAGTACAGCTGCCCGCATTTTTGCAATGGTAAAAAAAAGAATTTTTGTAACTTCAAATGCTAATATCTTGAAATCTATACAACAAAACTTTCTAAAAAACTTTCTACATCTTTTCAAACAAGTGCACTAAGAGATCCTACAGTTACATTATTCCATGATTGTTTTTTTTTTAAATTTGGTAGTTGTCCTAGAAATGACAGTTTTGGAGTAGTTTTGATGAAAACATAGTCAAAAACCGTTAGGGGTTAACTGAAAATAGTAGAAACTTGACAACAAACTCCATGAGACCTTAGTTTTGGTGGTCTAAGGAGTTTCATCCAAGGATTCTTCTAAACTATAGTGGGGTATAGCTCATTTACGAATTTTTACATTCTCCAAGGAATGAAACTCCACTGTTACCAACTTTGCCACCATCCCAAAGATTGAAAAATATGTTTTTTGCTATGAATTTTTTTGTATAAAACACCTCTATTTTGGTAATATGTGTGCCAAATCTTAAGTTCAAAAGACTCACAAAAAAAATTGAAATCTACCAACATGTATAATTGTAAGAGCGATTTTTTCAGCCCTTGGTATAGTGTCATTTTGAGGGTCAAAGCTTGACATGGATGTAAGAAATCATTCTCCTAACTACACACTTTGGTTGGTTTCAAATATCTTTTTTTAGGTGAACCTTTTGAAGTTGAGATTTGGCATACATCTTACCAACATACCAATGATCTCATGACAAAAATTTCATGGTTACCAAACAATTTTTCATCCCCTAGAAAAGTGTCAAAGTTGGGAGTAATGAAATTGTCCCTTACAACTATACATGTTGGTAGATTAAAATTTTTGTTTGTTTGAGTCTTTTGAACTTGAGATTTGGCATACATGATATCAACATAGATGTTTTCACATTGAAAAAAATCTCATGGCAAGGAAAGTTTTTTGCAATCCTTGGGAGGGTGGCAAAGTTGGTAGTAGTGAAATTGTCCCTACCACTGCACATGTTGGGTAGATTTTGAATATCTTTTCTTGTGTAAATCTTTTGGATTTGAAATTTGGTATACATATTATCAACATAAAGATGATCTCATGACAAAAACTTTCATGGCAAAAAAATAGAACTTCAATTCTTGGCAAGGTGGCAAAGTTGGCAGTAGTAAAAATTTTCTTACATCTACACATGTTGGTAGACTTCAAATATTTTTTTTCTTGTAAATCTTTTGGCCATTAAATTTGGAATTCATATTATAAATATAAATTTTATTTTGAAAATACAAAATTCATGATTAAAATAAACAATTTTTCAACCCTCAAGAGGATATCAAAGTTGGCAGCAGTGAAACTTCTTTCACTGGAAATGCAAAAATTCGTAAATGAACTGTATCCCACTGTACAACTCCTAAAACCACTGAGGCTCCAAAACCGCTCACCTTTTGAAATGTATATTTCTGGTACATGATGCTTTTTGATCTTTACAGTAATGTGAACAAACAGTGAACATTTGAGGGGGTGGGCAGTTTTGGAGCCCTATGCCATTTTGACTTCAGAAATTCTTAACTAACTCTACAGAACTCCAAAAAATATGAAACAACTTGGGTTAGATGCCTATTCAAGCTGTCTTTCAAGAAAAATTCATTGAAAAATATTTCAAGATGCTTGACCTGCCCAAAATTCTATTCCAACCCTTAGATGGTCAGTTTATGGACCTCCTCCCTTAGTCCTCCATTCCACAGACTTTACAATTCACTCTAATATCCTCTCTAAGTGTCAAGGCTTTTTTTTCATTTTTGAAGAAATGCCATAGTGGTGATATAAAATGTTATAGTGGTGCTCCTAATTCCAACATTCATCCACCTATTGGATGTATAGTACACTTTTCATCCACAATTAGGCGATTTCATCTAATATTTTTTTAAATTTCAAAGTTGTCTAGCGATTTCATCCAAATTCTTTGGCATTTTTTATAACCTTTTTTAGCCACATTTTTTTTTTCTGATGCAATCTGGCACCAGAAAGAAAAAAAAAAGCCCTGCTTAAGTGTATCCTACGGATGTTTTCCAAAGCTTATTTATTTTTGAAAGTTTTGTGAAATGGATGGAGTGCCATCCAAGTGTGCTTAAAAAGGTGGCTTTTGTCTATTCTTCAACATTATGACTAGCTTGGTCACGACGGTAGCACTCACCATGTATGCACTCCAGGCATGGAAAACGACCTCAGTAGTTGGCCCCGAGATCAGAATTCTCGGTGATTTTCTATGTCGGTTGGTAGTGACGAGAACACCTTCAATTACACGACGTCTTCTTCATTAGACAGCGATTGCCTAGTCTTTCACTTGGGGAGTTCTCTTTGTGCTGTTACAATTGGATGACGCAGGGCTCTTGCTTTGAGAGTTTGAAACATTGTGCACATCATTCACATCATTCTGTGCATTAGATGTTTTTTTTGGGGATTAGAAGAGTGTTTCAGGCCCATTCCCAATGCTGTGAACAGTCAGAATAAAAAATATAATTAATTAATTAATTAAAATTTTTAATTAATTTTTAAAAAAAATTAATCTGACATGGCAGTCTTTCCACCACATCAGATCTCATATGTGGTAGTTCCCATAGCATTCCCACAGTTGGGAACTCGCAGTCTTCTAAATCATAGAAAAAACATCTAATGCATTAAGGCAGAGGCACCCAATGGCGTGCATGTACCCAATGGCGTGCGTTTCTACACCAGTCATTCATTCTAGAATAGAAATGTAGCGGGACTGTAGACTGCTTATTGTTTTAGGTCAAAAAAATAAGCCATGTACTGCCTACCTACATTTATAGCCTGAAATCATTGTGCGCTATAGAAACGCACGCCATTGGGTACAGGCATGCCATTAGGTGCCTCTGCCTAAGATGTTTTTTCTATAGTTTAGAAGACTGCGAGTACCCAATTGTGGGAACGCTGTCGGGAATTGCCACATCTGCGATCTGATGTGGTCGAGAGACTGCCACGTCAGATAATAATATTTTAAAATTAAAAAATTAATTTTTTTTCAAAAAATAATATTATTTTATTATTTTATTATATTTTATTATGATTGTTCACAACATTGGGAACAGGCCTGAAACAGTCTTCTAATCTCCCAAAAAACATCTAATGTATGGTAGTATGTTAACCCTAGACCGCCCAAGGGGCCAAAAAGTGGCCTCTCATAAAATTCAAAGTGTTGTAACTTTTGCATCCAATGTCCAAACTCAATGAAACTTGTTGTAAAATTTGCACCTATTATTCTAGTTCGTGTGGTAAAATTTTCAGATCAATCTAAGAGGTGATGATTGTGTGGAAGCCAATCAAAGTTCACAGAGGTTCAATGTGATTCACCAAAGTGCACTTCATGGTTGCAACTTCGGGGGCTTGTATCTCCTTCATCCAATGTTTGATTTGAATAAAATTTGTTGGGTTCTACTCCCCTTGAAGTCTAGTTATTGTGGTGAAATTTTAAAGTCAATCCAAGTTGTTTAGATTGTTTGGGAGCAATTCAAAATTCAAAATCCTGCCATTTTGCAACTTCAGTGAACTTTGGCGGCTTGTATCTTCTTCATACAGTGTCCAATTCCAATAATTTTTTTGGGAAAGTTGAGCATATTAGTCTAGTTTGTGTCGCTAAAATTTCACATCAATCCAAGAAGTTCTCAATGACTGAGGTGCATTCTAGTAGAAGGAGGTTCAGCCCTAGATGTGTTTTTTGCAACTTTTCTTACCTATTTTTTGACATTTGCAAGCCATTTTGCAAACGCATTGAGTCAATTGAATGATATTTCTTTTCACCAATGTATTTGTATGCTGATTTTGAATCACTTTGTAGTTTAAATTTTTTTCATTTGCTTAGGTTTAGAAGTCCAATTTCACCTCTAAATGAGTTTTTAGGAAAATTTCAGCATTCTTTTTCAACACTAAAACATTTTAATCTTGCAATGTATGTGGTCAAATAACTTCAAATTTGATCCATGCCACCTACAACATACTCACTACAAGATTGTATCGTTAAGATGTGTATCACTTAGTCACATTTAGATTTATAGCACTTCAAAAGCTACAACTTTTTTGAACCCAAAATGGCCATGGGCCTTCTAGGGTTAAAGCAACTCCTTCTAAGAGTAGCTCATTGCGTTTGAGGGGAAGCTAAACTTCTTGAACCTATTTCCACTAAATTTTTGTAGAAAGAAAAAATGAAATTGGCATTCATCACAAGTCATTTCATGTTTTTTGGATCATTGTGGAATGAGTTATAAATTTTTGAAGTTGAAAGATAGGAATTACTAAAAGTGGCCACCTCTTGAAATGTAAATTATTGGAACATTGAAGAAAGAAAAATGTACCTTTCTAATTAGTGGTCACTTTTAGAGCATAGTCATTTTGAGAGCACCCTACCTTATGCATCCATTAATACACTTAGTTGATGTTGAATGTTAGTATAGCATAAACAATTCGAGCAAAATTATTGGATATAGTTCACATTCTATCTTGAAAATGGCATATTGAAGAATGATGTATAAGATATAGTAGGTATCCCTTGAATCTCTACTTTTAGCTATTGAAACTAGTTGCTATAATTTAGAGTGACCAAATTTTCATATTTTCTTGTTGGTAGATGAAAAGAGGTTCCAATCATACCAAGGAATGCAACATTTTGGACCTGTGTGCAAAAGTCACATGAAAGGGTAAAGTTTTTTGGGATAGATAGTCTAAAAGCATTTCTTCAACTGACATACATATCTTCAAATGTAGGATTTTAGACACAAATCAAAAACTGAGATTTGCTAATACAATATATGAAGAGAATCAAATCATCACTATTTGAAGGAGGTTTGGTCTAAGGCAACTTCAACTAAAGCATTGAAAAAGACAATTAAGTACAATTTTGACTACTATATAAATCTTTTTGTGGGGTAGTCAAAATAAAGAAATGAAATAAGTAAAAGAATGCTTGTATCTATACTTGATGCACAAATGTAATTTTGTTTTGAAAGAACGAACCTTGTTGTAAATTCAAAAAGAAATTGATCAAACCATAATGGAACACATGTATTCAATTTGTTCTTAAATATTCTCTCTCTTTTATTGTAGTTTTATTCTATCCATTAAAACAATAAAAATATATTAGTACATGGGCTTAGAATTAAAAAAATTTAAATGAAGAACCACTTTTATTATTATTAGTCTACTATGAGAAACAAATTATAGATACATATCTTCTCCATCAAATTCTTGAAGAGTTGTTTGAATATCTTTGAAACCAACCAAAAAAATTACAATTGGAAAATATAAATTGTTTTTGTGCTCAATTTTCTATTTATACTTTATGAAGGTAGAAACTTTAGATTTGTTATATTTCCTTCTAATTCTTAGTTTACTTGGTCACTCATCTCTTAGGGATTACATGCTTGGCACTAGAACAAGTTGTTTCAAATGTAAATTGCTTTTGTATTAGTGTAGGCTAGTTCTTTGTAAAGACTTTAGTACCCATATTCCTTGTAATTCATAAGTACCCTAAGTGATCAAAAGTGTTTGCTTATAGTTTGGAAGTCCAATTCGAGGTATTAGATCTAAAATTGTAATTTCTCATGCCCCATGATAAATTGTCTATAATGTTTGCAAATCACTTTCTAGGTAGGTGTAGCATTGTTTTAAATGGTCACTTTCTATAGAGGCTAAAGTACTTAGGAGTTAAATTATAAGGGAAAGGGTGCACTATTCTAAAGTATACATTTACCATTCATCTTCTTCACTTACAAACTTCATTATTTTCCTTTATAGATATATTCCTTCTTCTCCCTTCAAGTCAATTTTTTCAAGATATCTAGGAAGATATCTCATCTATTAATTGCTTCTTTTACCTTTTATTATCCTTTAGACTTCTTATTTTTTTCAAAATACAACTTCAATTCAAAGCTTTGGTTTGTAATAGTACACAAATGTACACAATTTTTTTTAAACACATGAGGCCTAAGTAATCTTAGTGAATAACTTCTTAATATGTATTATAGAATAATAATTTTACGATTTCTTAAAATTTTGAATTAAAAAAAGATGTTTTTAGATGTTGTGGAAATAATCTATAAAGTCAAATTTAAAATATATTTATACATTCTTATCAAATCAAGTATAAAATCACTTAAATTTGAATATAGGGCCCGATATAAGGATGTTTATATGGCTTGAATTAGTATATTGGGCATTGGAGATTTAGGCATAAGAGAATTATTATTCTAAGCTTACAAACCTATATATATATATGAAGTTGAAAACATCTTTGCTTTAAACCTTTAATTTAAGAAATTACCCATTTAGATCATTACAACTAGTCAAATTGTTTTCATCCTTGAAGCAAAAAAGCTATGATCGTATTGATAATATTTTTAATCATACCAATTGAAAATATCTAATTTTTTTAAGAGGATGAATAGTTTAGAAGGAAAACATTTATGACTATGAAATAAAGATTGTTTCATGACCAAAGAGATGTGACCAAAATTAGATGGTAACTTTTAAATGTTTACTTAGATGTTTAGATTGCCTCCAACATGCCACATATTCTTATTTTCTTAAATGCATGTGGCATAGTTGCCTATACAAAAGTACCTCATGAATTTTCACCCTACTCTCAATATTCAATTGTCTTGTCTTGTTGTATTTGTATGTATTCTATATGAAGGGGAGATTAAGATCTTAAGGATACAATTGGCATTATTTACATATTTTTTCATTAAAAAATTTGATACAAAAGTGATGATTTTTTTCATTTTTTGGACTCCAAATGAAAAAAAATTGGGGGGATAAAACAAAAAAGATTTTGAGCCAAAATACATACCAAAATCAAAAACATGCTATGAGGTTCCTTGAGATACTAAATAGCCTAGAGGTTACTAACATGTGTTAAGAAAAAAATCACATAGTTTAAAAGAGATACATGAATGTTTCAAGTAGGCATATAAAGTATTTAAAGTCTTGAGAAGTTTCAATAGGTTTATATTTAATTCTTGAAAACTATCATGTAAATTTAATCAAATTCATATGGTATATGCTACTCTTAACTACTAAAATTATTTACAATAGTCTAAATTTGTATAATTTGAGTTGATATTTCACTTGAAACCATACATAGTAGCCAAAAATTATATCAAATAGATTGTAAATCCCTAAGAGATGAAGTAGTTAGGATGTATAATGTGTTTGAAGATTCTTGCTACATAAATTAAGGTTGGTATGTCTTTGGCAATCATAATAGATTTAATTACTTTAACAAGTAGAATGTATGTATTTTCATTTCAATAATAATGCTAGAAATAATTCCTTGCACCTTCTTTCGTTCATTATGTCTTTCATTGGATTAAAGTGCCATAACAAATGTAAGCTAAAGCACTTAATCACTATCCATTTGTAAAATGAACTATTACAGATTGTTGCCTAAAAATGTACCGAAACTCTATTTATAATAGCCTTGGGCCAAATTTATTTACGCAACTTTTAGTCTCTCTTAAATCTCATTATTAAGTCAAACAATGTCTAAAAGAGTATGCATACGAAATTTTTTGGCCCCCAATGAGACCAAGACAATTTAATAAAATGAACCCTTTTCAAATGCTTATTGAGACAATATTTGATATAAGGTCTTTGAACCACCTTTTTAACCTTTGAAATTCATACACTCAGTCATCCTTTCTTTTTCTTTAAAGAAATTGAGTATACTTTGTTGATTTAATAACTTGAAAATTTGAAATTTTTGCATAAAATTCTTAGAATGGATTCTATTCATCATGATCATCATCTATATGTGATACTAATTCAATAGATATTTAATGTTTACTAGAACATTTCACCATTCGGATTGATAATTCTCAATTTCTTGTAAAGATTATTGGTCGCTTAGTTTTCTCTTTCATATAGTATTATGTCTATTTTATAATTTTCTTAAAAGATGAATACACAAGTTCTTTTTTGTCAATTTTTTCATATATTTGCAACATTTTCATTATCTAAAAATACTGAATGTCAAATCTTTATCTTTAAAAAGGGTCTTAATAACCAACTTATTGAAATTAAGGCACATTGATCCAGCAATGATCCCAAACCTTTAGGAATGATTGAGATGACATCAAGAAGTTTGCCCTAAAGTAAAGCTTCACTAGTTTGTTCTATTAGTGCATGTGACACTTATATGCTAAAGTTCTATTATTTATAAAACAATTATATCAAGATAGACTAAGATATAATTGTATTGTATCCATTTTTACAAAAATCAAATTTTTTAATGATACTAATTTGGTAGGTGAAACTAGTTTCAATACCATATTCAAAGAATATACTTTCACATACAAGTGTTGAAATTGAATTTTCATGTCAAATTCTCAAGGGTGTGTGTTTCTTCACACTTTTCATATGATGATGTGTAGCACTTTTTTACAAAAAGTCTAAATTTATGCCAATGTGGCATTCAAATAGACTAGTTGTCTAAAGTAATTTTGGGAACCTTAAAAGTGAGAGGGGGGAGGGAGGGGGATAAAGGTATGAATAGTTTTTTTCTTTCCCTTAGGGATAGCTCTCAAAGTCTACTCCCTAAATATATGTTCTAATTTCCAAAATTTGATTATCAATAGTGATTAATACAATTTTGCATTTTACATGAGGTAGAAAATTAGACTAGAGCTTCAAAGGAAGAGTTGCTATTATGTAAGCCTAGAAGACTATACACCTATGTTACAAAATGTTTATATTTTGAAAACCTTCCATAATTATAGTGTGACTATGTTACAAATACATATAATACAAGTGTTTATATTATAAACACCTTTGATGGTTGTAAGATATTTTCTTATACATATCCTCTAGGCTCACAAGCTTGTATTTTCATGCTCACACATCAACATCAACCTTTTTTTTTCCGGCACTGTATGGCTAGATTGCACCATTTCAAAATAAATGTCTTTTTTTCGCCAAATATTTTCTAGTTTCTTTAAAATATTGATGAAGTTGCCAAATTTGGATGAAAAAGTGTATGAATATGACAAAAAGTGTTTTTAAGTTCAAAAGATGGAGGAATGTAAAAATACAATGCTTCACCAAATTTGAAGTGATCACCATCTTGGCACTTTATCAAAAAGTAAGAAAAAAGGGCTGATCAGCATTGTAAGCTTCTTACCCTCCAAAAGAGCATGGAAAGTGTGATTCTCAAAAAAGGATCCCTAATTTTAATTTTGCACCTCACTAATAGGACAAATATCAGTGTACTGAGTAGCCCACAAATTGAATTGCCAAAGCGAAAAAAATCTTGAAACATGCTGAACAGTGGCCAGCACCAGCAGCAGGCGCTTGCACTGTGCACTTCCCTCCCTCCCTTTGAAGCACCTCTGAGCACCGATAGGCCGAATCCGACCTTTCTGAAGATTGTTTGGCTTTTTGGCGGAAGCCACAGGAAGCCTAAACTGCGTCCACCAGCCTAACTTAGGTGTCCGTCTTGTAGCCCCAAATGGTCCAAATAATAGAATAGAGATAATAAAAAAAGACTAAGAAAACAAAAGCAAATACTAATACCCCCACTGTCTGTCTGACACATGGCTTAGCTTCCAGGCTCTCACATTGAAGACAAAGCCCAGGAGTAGCATGACAATAAGAGTCTGCTGCCAGAAAAAGCTGCCTGATGAAGTCCATGTCTACAAAGCTGCATTCACACTTAAGCCAGCTGCTAGTCCCCTGTTTTAGAGGACTAAAATTAGAAGACCAAAAAAAAGGGCGACAAAGAAAATTCACTCACGCTCCTCATGAGGCGGGGTCCTGCATTTATAAAAACATAGAATAGTCATTTATTAATTGGCCACTCCTGCATTCAATGACGCATCCATCACTTGGTGAAACTTTTTCTTCCTTTTCCTTCTTACACCCACACCGTGAGCACATGTGCTGTTGCTTGTCCTGTGGATCCAAAAATACTTTGCGGGATAACTGAAACAAACCGCCACTTGCAGGAGTTTTAAAATGTTTTCCTTAAAAAAACTTTTAAACTCTTACTTGGGGCATAAATGGAAAGGTTCAATTGCAAAACAGATGCTGTACAGTTGGGTGGGTTAGAGAAGCAGACTTCGCTTTGTAGTGAGAAAAAAAGGAAGTGCTCGACAAATTGGCTCGAGACTTGACCCACCTTGCAAGGCTTTTTCGTCCATGATTCTGCAACGCATACCACAAGGGAGGATGGCAGCAATGAATATGAGACTACAGATTCTCAGCTTAATATGTAATCTATTCAAAATAAGCCTGATAGTCTAATAAGTGGTGAGAACTGAGAACCCTCTGACAGGAATCGCAAGATACTAAATCTTTGCCCAAATGCAAAGCATTTAGCCCTGGGTGGGTTTACCCCTGGGTGCATTTTCGACCCATGATTTCAAAGCTCTGACATGCAGAGCGTAAACTCGAGAATGCAGAGTGAACGAGACAGAAAAATTTACCACAGTTAAAAAGAGCACGCAGTTGATTGTTCAATTGTAGGGTTCATCCGCAATTTGTTCCACATCCCATTCCTATCACTCTTCTCCTGTGACTTCGCCGTTCAACTGTCTGTCAGTGAGCCACAACTCTACCCATGCCACAAACCTGATCATGTGCAAAATATTAACTTAGAAAGAAAAAGCCATTCGCATTCAGCAACCACGACAGTGCCTCTGTTCAAGTTGACAACTACAGCATTCAAGAGCCAGAGTCATCAATATTAGATTGTACCTGGGAGGCCTTGATTCACATATATTTACACCACAAGATCGAAACCAAAAGAATTAAGAAAGAAAGTCGTATAGATGAAACATTCAGATCCATGAGGTGTAATGAATTGCACCATTCCAAAAAATTGTCGTGTAAAATCTTGAAAAATTGAAGGGCCTACCCAACTGGGAGGACTGACAGCCACATTAATAGGAATGAAATGCACCAACTATTACAAGGGCGGAAGGAAAGAACTATGCTATGCCATGTTTTGTTTGCTTTACTTTGCACGAGGTTGAGAAGCAATATACTCAATGGCGTCGGCACAGGAAAAGATCTTGTCAGCGTCTGCATCCGGTATCTCGAGGGCGAACTCTTCCTCGAAGGCCATGACGACCTCCACAGTGTCCAAGCTGTCCAGGCCCAAATCGTTTTGGAAGTGCGCGGTTGGAGTGACCTGTGGAACTCGTACGCATTAGAAAATACTCACTATAACTCCTCTGAACCAAAAAGAACTGTACTTTATATAATGAATATCACATTAACTTACACATTGCACTGAACCCTACAGGACAATGAATTTATGGGTTAAAAAAATGGCCACTTCGACTGATCATCTTGATAAAATAATAAAATTCAGACAGGGTCAAATCTTGTATCGGTGAAGAACACTGTATTGTGAAGAACTGCATGTGCATGCGTTAGATATAATTGTACTAATGACGGTTCCCACATGGCCTACTGAAAAAAGCATCTGGACGAAATTGGGCATCTTGGCTCTTTAAGGGCAGTGACATCGTCACTGTATCTTGATTTGAAATTGAACCAAGATGTTTCAGTTGTCTATGAGGAAGTACAAAGCTTCCAAAACACCCCAGAACCTAAACAAACCCCATCCCCAGGAGGTATCTCTAGATAACCTAGCTATGCCAATTGTAAGGCCATCTTAAAAGGTTGCCAATTATAACATAAAACCTTGCCAATTACTACGTATAATGAGGCTAGGTTTTCGAGAATACCTCGAGAGGAAAGTTCTCGACAAATAAAGGAAAACTGATCATTTATTCAAATTTCTTCGTTCTAGCTTAGTTTTTGGTTCGCAGGAGTAGGTAGTCACATAAATTCTAGTTGAGAATAGTTCCATAAGAATAACCTAAAGACCGCATACGTATCACATCATTGATATATGACCACGCAGAATTTTTTCAGGTACACTCACCGATTTGCTACCGAGAATCACAACAACACAATTGATTGACTGAACTGGCATGCATATCACATTGAATCAAGAAGAAGGATTCACCGTTTGTCGGTTGCATTTGTCGCATATCCTCAAACGTCAACACGACCAAAAGAAAGACATCAACAGACCGTGAATTAATGTGTCAATGAATGGAATTCACGTGCTGATCCTGGGACAATCAATACCTTAGCGCCATCCACTTTCTGCATCTTCTTGACCACACTCAAGACGCGGTCAGTGACGACGTGCTTGTCCAAGTACGTCCCCTGCGACTCCGCGGAAAAGAGCCGGAAGCCGTTGGTGAAGACGGGAGCTTGCACCCACGGGGCACTCACGCCCACTCGCATCCGCTTCAGCACGGCACCTCGCACAGCCTGCATTTTGATCTGCTGCCTTCCACACAAGATCCAGCTCCTCGAATTCTATACAATTACAAACTGAAATTAACCATCACATTTTCAGGCAGGAGAAAACAAAATCAACATTTCCTATCTCGGATAGTTTAAGACACAACATAGGAACTTTTCAGAGATCGAATTGCAGAAACCCTAAAATTTCATTCGACAAAACGAGCTCTTCAGTCTCTCAATCAATCAACCCCAAACTCATTAATAAAGCACGATCGACTGAAAAAACCTAAGAGAGTCTTCCGTCGCAATGTCAAGCATTACATGCAAACTCCCCTCGCGCATGATTCTCCCGCTCAAGAACCCAAAATTTCAAACAAATGCTCGAAAATGGTCGAAAACAGAACCCATGCCAAACTCGAGCAGATGGCATTTCAGGTCTCAGGTCTCATTATAGCAAACATTCTAACGATCTAATTGCACCGACAAATAGCAAACCCTAAACCCATGATCGACATCAAACAACAACCTTTTCTCTCTCGCTCAGTCAACCTCAAACTCCCTGATCAAGCGACCAAATGGAGACCCTAAGAAGAATCTACGGCAAACGTCAAGCATTACAAATTGCCCTCACGCCTAATTTTCTCCCACTTGAGGACCCAAACTTTCAATCTAATGCTCGAAACGCTCGAAAATGCTCGAAAAAAGATCCCATTCCCAGATATCAGGCTAGGTCTCAACATAGCAACATTTTAGCGATCAAAATGTACCGAAAGTAACAAACCCTAAAACCCAGATTCGATACAACAACCACTTCTCTAACACTCACGCAACCCCAAACTCAGTAATCAAGCACGACCGAATGGTGAACCAAAGAACCTTTCGGTCGAAACGACAAAACGTCAAGCATTTCTTGCAAATTCCTCTCACGAATGATTTTCTTTCTCTTAAGGACCTAAAATGTCAAACATGTGCTCGAAATGCTTTAAATTGCTCAAAAATGCAGCTCAGAATGCAGCGAATGACGTAGAAAAACTAGGCAGAAATCGATACCAAGCACAGCAGAGCACCGATCCGAGGCGGAAACGGAATTTGCAAACTGGAGTGAGAGCCAGAATGTTGGCAAACCCTAAACCCTTGTCATCGAAACTGAGAAGAGCTGGAGTGAAGCTCTCCTAGCCATCCGATCATCCTTGACAAACGCAGACCGTCGATCGGACCCTAAACCCCTGACCCCTAATTCCAGACCCCATAATCGAAAACAACAATTTTTTTGGATATTGACACACCAAAATTCATTCTTTTATATTGAAAGCATAGCGTTACATTTTTGCTGAAATTATATCGTCAAAATCAAGATTTTCAATATTTGAGGAGATTTGTAGAACTTTAATTTCCAAATTCCTTTATTCAACTATACAAATTATGTATGATAAATGAACACAAACATGTCTAAAGTGCAGATATCCTCGATATTTTTACTATTTAATTATTATAAGGCAACTTTCTAGCATTCTTTCCTATCTATCTATACTAAAATCAACAGATCCCAATGCAAAATTTGCAACACCAATGTTGCACAAATATGTTCATTCTTTCAACACTCCAAATACACTGATTAGATGATAACTTTACCATTGATGTAATAGATGAAATTACAACTTCATAACAATATGCATAGACTAAAGTAGTGTGAAGTGCATTGGAAAGTAACAACACATAAAAAGATTTATCAAGCCGCAAGGTTTTATAGAAATGATGTTTAGATGTCAGTAGGGGTTAGCAAGGACAAATGAATGAAAATTTGCATTGATGAGAATGTGATGGATGAAATCACAATATACTTTGCATGTAATGTAAGAGATGTATTCAACTTTTATTTATATTGTGATGGTATAAATCTAAGTTGAAAACAAGTTTTCTATATGAATTAAATTACATAATTAGTAAATGTTTCAATCCAAATTAATGGAATCTTTGTGTTAGTTTGGACTTGATTAAAATGCTCCAAAATCTCTTCACACTAGCTAGTAAGAAATCTCATTATAAAATAAAACCTACTTTAATGTAAAATGTATTTGGGAAAGTATCCCACTAGAACAAAACAAAAAGTCATTCAAATATCATTTAAGTTAATATGGTTTAACATAAAAATTTGAACATTACAAAGAATATTTTGTATATTAAAGCAAATATGAGCAAGGGGTGTCTAAATTTCCTATGTAGATTTTTATTTATAACATTGCATGTAATAGTTGAAACAATATGGATTCAAAGTCTTTTGACATGTACATGTTACATCCAACATGATGCCATTGCAATCTTTGTTAATACCACTACAAAAATGTATTATATGTTATAAATGATTCCAGTATTGTTAAGAGGTTAAATAGTTATTCTCATTCTAATTGATGTCTAAAATATAGAAAGAAGGCAAACACCTTATACATGTAGGGGGTAGGAGATACAACAATCCACATGGGATATGTCAAAAATAAAATGGTTGTGAATTTAGTAGAACTATAAACCTCATTTAAGCATGGTAAACCAATTTTTCTTAAACTTTGTCCAATTGTGAATATGTGACAAATAAAGTTATCTTTCAACCCAAAATTCCATTTATAATTTGAACCTCCAATGAAAAGTTAAGAACAAAGTTAAAAGAGTGGAGATGAAAATGTATTTACTTTATATTGTTCTTTGAACTTTGTATATGAATTTTTCTGAGAATCTTGAATTACAAAATTATTTTTGGCACTCATAGATAATTTAATTTATCACATATTCTAAGTGAGACAAAGTTTAAGAAAAGTTGATTTACCATGTTTAATTCAGATATAAAGTTTAGCTAAAAGCAAATGACTTCAACTTTCGAGGTTCATTTCCGCTAGGACTCACTAAAAGATTGAGGTCATGGATGTGGTGTGGTGCCAAAAAAAAGGCAAAATTTCACTAGCACATCTTTCAACAAATGTCAAACAAGTGGACACCTCTGATCCATTGCCGTGATCCAGCCATCTATTGTGATTTTACAACAAATGGTTAATTAAGCTTCTACCTTATTTTTTTATCTCATATCTTTTGAAAGCTTGTGATGCATGTTATTGAAGACATTGCACTATTTCCCTTATGCATAACAAAATGATGTTGTGTTGAAGAGTATGATTGTTAAAGTCTTATATGCCTTGACATATATTATGTTTGTTGGAATGTAAGGGTGCAAAAAATTAAGGCAAACATATTCATATAATCATGTTAAATTGGCCTATAATATAGACAATTTAGAAAAATATGTTTTGTACAATGCTACGTTCTACTAGTGACAACAATCTATTTATTTCATTTATTTTGAGTAGCAAAAAGAATTGATTTTTATGGAACTATGAAACTATTTACATTCAACAATGGTAATAAAATGTGAAAATCATGGAAGAAAATCCATTGATTTATACAAGATTGTAAACATTTATCTAAAGCAAGATTATAGAGAATCTTCAACTACACCATCTTCAAATTTGTAGTCAATTTTCATCAATTGACTATATTAATAATGAATGAAATCCTAATCCTAGAAGTGCTTTGAACTTGATCCAAAGTCTTTAAAGAATGAATTGATATATGGAATATAATAGTAAACAAAAATCAAATGTAAATGATAGATACGGATGCAAAGCTAATGGTTACTTAAAATATTATTGAGTAATCAACCTCAAGAGATTGATAACAACTCAAGGAGACTTAACTTATTCATTAAGCTAATTCAATTAGTACAAGTCACATTGTTCATTTATTTAATTATAATTTTTTTAATGGAAAAAAAATCACTCCTTGTTTGAAAGCAAAAATACATTTTAGATGTAAATGCCCAACAACTAAGTTTTTTTTCCTTTTTTCTTTAATGACTATAGGAAAAATAAAGAATATCCTCTTACCTTGAAATTATCAAAACTGTAGAGTTAAAATTTTGATCAAGAAAAACAATGCAATCCAAATTAACTAATTTGTCTTGTACTAATTGAATTAACTTGTGTACCAATTAAAGAATTAGGTACACTCACCATAGTTATTGCTCACTAAATCACCAAAATAATCTAGGCCAAGTAGTAACAAAATCCTCATTATCATACTATCCCCTAAAAAAGACTTATGCAAATATTATCAATTAATTAAATATTTAACTATCCAAACAAATAAAAAATAAACAAATGAAACTTTTGAATTGTCCACCTATTTTCTAAATCAAAATGTTAAAAAGAAGTTAGATATGGGTACAATATATTGAATAGAGAGAGAGAATATGAATGCTATATGTAATATCAATATGGTGTGATATATAATTACATATAGAAGAGATGTGATTAAAGAGGTCATTGCTAGAATTGCATTTGATGCATTGTTGTCTAGGCAATGCTGTAATAAAGGGAAATCCATGTGTGTAGCTTATTTGAAAATGAAGAAAATGGTAAAACAAATGTTTTCATACTAAATGTTTTAGGCTGTGAATATAGTTTTCATTTTTTGCATTAAAAAATCAAGCAAAAATTGGATGAAAAACAAGAACACTAGTGAACATTGCTTGATTTAAAATTTTGAATTATAACATTATAGGGCTTTCTTCTATATGCAAATAGGGTTGGTGAAGCTGACCAATCAATGGTAGAACAGGGATTCGAAAAAAAAAGACTTCCTATTCTACTATTGATAAGTGGTTTTCACTAGCTCAAACTCCATATAGAAGCCAACCCTTGGTGTCTAAGAAAGTCAATGTTAAGAGGATCACAAAATCTTGTATACTAAAATTTGTCATTGAACAATATACAAATACTATATGTGAGAAATTCATGAAGTGTGACAAATGTCATAAATCATTCCTTTAAAAATACTTATTTCATCAATAACAATCATGGATATTTCTAAAAAAATGTCATTTATACACAGAAGGATAAAAAAAACAAGGTTGGTTTATGAATCTCTTGCCTTATCAAGACCATCATTGTAGTGCTCATTCACTTTGCGTAATTTTAAAAATTATATGGTGTTAAAAGTGGAAACACCCAAAATTCTTAGTGTATCCATTTATGATTAATAAACTTCAATTGAATGTGACTCCAAAAGTGTAATTAAACTGTTCCCATATTTTATTGTGATTAGTGGATTATTGATTATCTAGATTTCAATTTTAAGACCAAGCTATGTGATGGTTTCAATGGCCTAGGGAGCTTCCACTTAGAAAGTTCAAAGCCCATACATATCCTATCAAAAAATTCTAATTATTTCTACAAAAAGTCATGATTTTCAATTGCTAATACTACAAAAATGTTTCTTTTCCTTCAGAAAGGTGCCTCAGACTATGCTGAATTTCTAAATTTGCTTGTCACTAATGACTAGTTTGTAGCCAAGTGATTCCCTAGTTGGTAGAAGGCAATTCCAAGATTTCCACTAGACCTAGTGGCAAAATTCAATTTTTTTTTCTGATGTGCAAATCTTATATCCACAAATAATTTTGAGTATACACATAAAGTAAAATAGCCCATTGTGGTCAAAATTTGGAATCTTCCCTCATGCCATTGTTGAATTTAAAAAAAATTCCCCGCATAACTGAGACAAGTGTGAAAAATAGTGAAAGCAATTGAAATTATATTTTTTAGGCAAAGTATGAATTCATTTTGAATTTTTGAATTGATCTACACCAAAGTGTTAGTAGGCTACCCCATAACAAAGAGAAATTGTATCCAATATGCTCATTTTAGTCACCTAGAGTGGTCACAATAATTTCTAATGTGGAGGGCTACAAAAAGTCACTTGCTACAATTATTTATACTAAAAAAATTAGGGTATTCTTAATGAAATCACTAATCACTTCATTGGTATCAAGTTAGACATTAATTGTGGCCTAAAACCATCATAGAGTCATTAGGTATCTACTATAGGTCATTAGACCACAATGGACTATTTTACCTTAGTTCTTTATATCTTACACTGTCTTTTTAGTAAAATTTTATTAAAAACTTTAGTTAACCCCTAAAGCCATGAACAACATTTTTTGAGATTATAAATTTTTTGGGCAACTCACTACGGATGGAGTTTTTATTTTTTTTCTTTGAAATTTTGATACAATGTGTGCCCAAGGAGTAGCTTTAAGGCCCAACAATTTTCATAACTTTTGACTTCACGGTTAAAAAGTTATGGCAGGATATGTTGTTTTCTTTACTCGGCGGGCAGCCTGGGCAGCTGAAAAAACTTCTTCAAAAAAACTTTTTTTTTAAAAGTGAAATTTCAAATTGGTTCTTTAGGTTTACACAGACATGGGAAGCTTTGAACCAATCCATTCCGATCAATGAGTCAAAAGTTATGAAGATTTTGAATTTGGTGTAGTTTGCGGCCAGTTACAAAATCTCTACAGTACAAAAAAAGTTTGAAATTCTTCATAATTTTGGAAAAAAATAAAAACAAAAGGTGTAGATTGTTTATCACAACATTTTAACCATTGGGATTGAAAATTTTCAATTCCATGAATAAAATGTTCACAATTTAGTATTTTGGCTCATTTTTTACTTCTTTCTACTTATTTTTTCCTATATGTTGTACAATTCCAAATGGTTTGAAATTTTTTGAGAATGTAGCCAACTTGCATTGAAGTATGAATTCAAAGAGTAACCACGATTTTGAATTTTTTTTCACACAAATGTGACCTTGTGAAGTGCAGCTGCCCGGATTTTTGCAGGGATAAAAAAACAATTTTTGTCAATTCAAATGCTTATATCTTGCAATCTACACGGTGGAAATTTCTGAAATTTTTTCCACATGTTTACAAACCACCTTACTACAAGATCCTACGGTTACATGAGTCAAAATTGTGTTTAAAAAAAATTGCACTTGTATTAGAAATGGCAGTTTTGGAGCATTTTTGGTGAAAACATAGTCAAAAACCTTTAGGGGTTAAAGGTCATTACTTAAAAGACTATACTATTAAGGTAATAGGTCCTATAATGGACCATCTAAGGGCTGAAATAGAATTTCAGGGAGGTAAAACCTCTTGAAATATTTTTCAATAAATTTTCCTTAAAAAACAAGTAGAATTGATATTTAATCCAAGTCGTTTCATATGTTTCATATTTTTCTGAGCTTTTTTGAATTAGTTATCAAATTTTGAAGTTGAAAGGGCATATGGCTGTAAAATGGTGCCCTAGCTACAATGTACATTGTCGGTACACTGCTGAAGGCTATGAAAAAGCAACATGTACAACTACTCTACATTTAAAATAGGGCACCATTTTAGAGCCCGTTCCATTTAAGAGCCTTCTACCTTAGGACTATATTTAAAACACCCCTTTCTCTTGTAGTGATAATTGTCACCACTTTATTGAGCTTTTATAGGTTGGTTGTATTTCACAAATAAGAGCTTGTAATGGTTCCTTTTTCATTGTAGACATTACAAAGAATATAAAGATAAGTACTTAAAGAACACTATTTGGTCTATGAAACTTACAATTGGATACTCCTTAGGAATCACACCTATTTATGCATTGAGCTTTTGTTTTTGTTGACTATTGATATTATTCACAAACCAGGTAGAAAAGAAAGTGAAAAATAGGTAGAAATTGGATGATATTTGGTCTTTGAGACTCAGAATCATACACATGTTGTGAGTCCTACTTCTCGACAGTAGTCTTGCAATGCTTTTTTGCACAGGATTCTTTGTTGTGCTTTTGAAACTGAAGCATCTTCTTGTCTGCAATGATTTGTGTGCTTCTTTCCATTGACATTTTTGTCCATTGTCATGGATTTTTTTAATTAGTATGGTGTGGGTTGGTGGGCATTACGGTTCTGTAGTCAATTTTCAACTTGTTTTTGGTAAATTGTTAGAATCATCTTCAAACATTTGAGTTATTCCTAAAGTATCCTAAACTGGGGTTTAAACCCATGAGTTTTGTGAAAAAGACGGTTGAGTTAAAGAAGTCAAAGTCAAAGTGGGTATGAAACTTATTTTTCCATCAAAATGGTGCCTAAAAAAGTTTAGTCCCCACTTTTGAAGTCATGTGACATAAGTATCTTGCAAAAAAGTTTGACGCTTCAACTATAGCTGCCTTCTCAACTTCAAAAAAAGTCTTGCCCAAAGTGGGTGGGACTTTACAAATAACTCAATTGACTTGTCAACATGATGCCTCGCAAGATCAAAGTACCAATGGACTTGCAATTGTCGTTCATGTTTTTTTTCTCCAGTCTTGGTTTTCTCCATATCTTGACTTCTGCTCCCTCCATCACCATTATACTAGCCTCTTTTGTTTTTTTCATTTGTCTCCAATCATTTGTCCTCTTTAGCAAATGTTGAACCTCATTTTAGGATTGAAAATCATTTTTTTTCGTACTTGATGTTAACTAATGAAACAAAGTACAAGAAGTGAAGTTTATTATCCACTTTGCTAATTAAAAGAGTAAAAATTAAAAATTGAATTTTTTTTAACAGGAATATGAAGTTCAATGTATCAAAGTCCAAAAAGACATTGCACTTTGCATTGAACTCATTGTAGTCCAAACTATTCTTCTGCAAATCCAAACACATAGAGAAGACAAGGTCATTGTAGAGGAAGTCTTCCTTCCCTAAAAAGTCTATCCTTGTTTATAAGCGGCACTTTGTATCTTTTTGCAACCTCCTATTTTTAAATTTTTTTATCACTTCTTAATTGCAATTATATAGCCACCTACACTTGGGTTTTTCAGAAAGAACAATATACAATAAAATAAAATAGAAGAAAAACAATAAGCTTGGGCGGCAAATCAAGACACCTCCACTTGTTTTGTACTCACTTCGACACATTACCATTACACCTTCACTATAGAACCATCTAATCGTACCCACCATTAAAAAATAGTTGCTACATCCTCAATACTTTCATTACTATTAAAAAAAGGGACTAGTAGTATCGTGTGTCGACGGATGGAGTATTAATTCAACCACATAAAGGTACGGTATCAATTTGCTTCCGACCGGACTGTTTTTTTTCCCCTCTTGTTGTGCATTTGTCAAGCTGCAAGGACAGAGTGAGCGTAGGCCGTGTAGGGGGTCAGTGAGGAGCTCGGTCAAGTTTCTTGGGAAACTCCCAATTTGACTAACACAGAGAAGTACCCATTTGTCTTTGTTGTACCTTTTAGGCGTTAAGTTCTGGTTGGAATTTCGAGACAAGGTGTTGATGTTGTAAGCTTATGTGTGCTCAAACATGTGTTGTTCACCTTCCTTACATGACACTGGGAGCAAAGATGTACTGTACATATTGTTAGGTTCATTAGGGTTCCATTAGGGTTTAGGGTTTGGGATTCCAGTAGGGTTCCAATAGGGTTTGGTTATCAAACCTCAGGTATGTGCTCACCAGCATGCAGATTCTGTCTTTGAAACCTCAGGAGTAGTATGCCTGGGGGGAATGTCCAAAAGTCAAGATTGGAGATCACAATTGAAATTTTTATTACCTTTCCGGTGGAGCAGGTTGTGAAAATCATCATGTGTTTGCAATTGGCTGTTGCATTTGGAATTTTGGAATACTTTTTGGTGTTTGCTAAAATGGGACTGTAGAATCCTGAGCAGCAATTCAACTCTTTTTAAATTTTTTTTAATGAAGTTATCACCCCAAAAGCTTATCTGCGAAAGGAGTTTGATAACCCTATTGCTGACACTGTTTTAACTGGAAGTGTGTACCTACGCACACAAAACGTGATGCTTGTGTTTCTGTACGTCTGCTAAGTACCTTATGCTAAGTTAGACTACTGTACTGGAAGCTCATGTGGTGTTGGTCTAAGATTGATCTTTTGTTTCCACTCCTTGAGATCAGTCAGACGTAGGACAACAATCATATATGATGTATTCTCATTTATATATGAACAGGAGGGAGAATCTCGGGTTAGATTGTTTGTACGAGATTAACCGAAACATTTGTTCCCCAAGAGGAATATAGGCTTAAGGTAAATCTGCCTACAACAGTTACTCCAAATGAGTGGGAGCCAATCCATCATAGAGAGAATTATTCTAGTGGTGCACATTTCAAAACGGGAATGTCCACTTTTAGTGTAAATGTGACTGTTAACAATGGGCTGGCTCTCATTTGGCCTGTCATATGTTGAATTACTTTAACCCCTAACTGCCCCATCGACCATATATGGTCGATCTGAAATTTCAGGCTCATTTCTGAATGGGCAGTTAAATTCCTATGCCTGTTTTAAAAAAAATTTCGGGCAGTTTTAAGGGTTAACTATTGAAAACTTTCATTTTTCACTGAAAAAAGTACATATTTGATTATTGAGAGGTCTTCAAAGGCATACATGTACTAAAAGTGAAGTGTAAAGCTTGCCAATTTTACTTAATTTCTTAGCTTTATGCAATTTCACTTAATTTGAGATCTAAAAAATTGTACATATCCATTTGCTTTGAAAATGGTCCCAATGGAAAGAGGAAAGTATTTTCATGATATTCACCATTGAAAATTTAAACATATAACTATTGATTTGGAGTTTTTTTCAATTTCTACTTATGAAAATAATTGCATTTCAACAATTGCAAGGTGGATTGTGTGATGAATTTAATAGCTTTTCATGTGAAATTAAGTTTTTTAGAAGTGCATTTTAGTGTGCTAACACTTTTTGTAGTTGTTCATGTCACCTCAAATCCCCCCAAAAATTTATATGCAAATTTGAGAAACATTGTGGGAAAAGGCAGCATACTAAATATAGAAAATGCACTCTTCTCTCGTTATAATCTCACAACTCCAATGCAATTTTGTACTCAAAATTTGTGTACTTACTAATAAACAAGCTCTTTAAACATCTATGCGGTTAGATTTTGAAAAAATATCAATTTGCTTCACTAGGGATGACTACAAGTCCATGCACTTTATTCATAGTCAAAACACACTTGAAAAGGCTTGGGCATTTAGGGGTTAAGGTAGGTACACCCAAAAGCACCAGTTTTTCATATTGTGCCTAGTTCCTGTTATTAGCTAGTTCAAATTTTTATGCAGTCTTGTGGGAAAGTGAAAGCATGTTCCAACACACCAAAGAACTTAGGATTTGGATATTGTATGCAAAAGTTATTAACGGTCAAAGTTTGTTTTTAAAAGCGCCATCTACAGTCTTCAAACATGACTGATTTTGGAAATGTATGTGCACTGTAGATGGCGCTTTTAGGA
Organism: Thuidium tamariscinum; assembly: GCA_947034885.2. Classification (NCBI taxonomy): domain Eukaryota; kingdom Viridiplantae; phylum Streptophyta; class Bryopsida; order Hypnales; family Thuidiaceae; genus Thuidium; species Thuidium tamariscinum. Next base: position 16,370,264 of record OX344756.2, read on the forward strand.
ACATGGTGCTTTTGGGTGTACCTACCTTAGATCAAATTCTGTTGATACATTTGTCCATGATTGTGGGTTTCATCTTTGGTTGATTTGTGTGGCATCAATGTCAAATGATCTCTGGTTAGATTTTTTGTACGAGATTAACCAAAACATTTGTCCCCCAAGAAGCATATAGGCTTAAGGTAAATCAGCCTACAACAGTCCAGATGAGTGGGAGCCAATCCATCAATCATAGAGAGAATTATTCTAGTGGTGCACATTTCAGCAGTCGAATGTCCACACTGTAAGTGGAAATGTGAATGTTAACCCCTAAATGCCCAAGCCCTGTTTTGAGCTTCTTGGAATTTGCTGTAATTGAACAAAAATCCAACATTTAGGGGTTAACAATGGGCTGGCTCCCATTTGGCCTGTCGTATGCTGAATTACAATATGTGTTTAGATCAAATCCTGGTGATACAGTTGTCCATGATTGTGGGTTTCATGTTTGGTTGATTTGTGTGGCATCAATGTCAAAATGAAATTGACAAACAATTGAATCTGCATTTGGAGATGATGTGGATTCAGCTAAGTTTACAACTGTGATGGAATGATGTTAAGTGTTTGAATGTTTAGTTTGTTCTTCCATGAAACCTCCCAACCACAATGGACTCTAAAACCCAGAGAGACAGACCGTCCAGTTATGTAAATAAACTCTACTGAAAACAGCTGGAGTTTTCAAAGTATTGTCGGTATCTAATAATTTTTTCAAAGTAATACTCTATTTCTTGAACTCAGAATTCCCCCATTCTTGCAAACTCCAGTTAGACTTTGGTGCTCAAATAAGAGAATCAAAGTGAAGGTACACACAAAGACTAAGGTAGAACCACCCGTAACCGATCATTTAAGGTATTTTAGGTATGATCTAGTGTAGTGCAAAGTAAAACAAATATTTTCAAAGGAGTAAAGATAAAAATAATGGGGATTGCAAAAACTTTGGTAATTTTATCACATGAATTGAAATTACTATGAATTTTGGAAGGTATAAAGTGTGCTTGACCAAATGCCAATCTATGGAGTCTTCTAATTTTGATCACGTAAAAAACTACATTTTTATTCACTCTTTTCTACTTTTTTGCACACTACTTTGGAACATGTACCATGAACTTTTAGTCCCAATTTTAAAAATGAGAAAAAAACTCATTCTAACCTGGTTTGGTTGGAAATACGTCCATCATTAGGTTGGCTATGGGGGGGCCGATTGGTTATAGGTGGTTCTACCTTATTGACTTTTTCCAATGCAACAATTATCAAGTGAGTTATAGCCGTCCAAATTCTTCAAAAAGAATAGTTCTTCATCACTCTACTTCTTGTGTTTGTCTTTAACTTCTAGCTCATAGTTAAGCTTTTTCTACGCCTTATCATTCAAGATCTCACATCTCTTTAATTTTATAACAATGTGTAGAATGCCCTACTTGGGCAAGGGAATTCTCCTACAACCCCCTCTTCTACATCCCACATTTTGAATTTGTAGCCTAGACACCGTCAACTTTCATTCGAAGAAATTTCAGGGCTGAATAAGCCTACAAGTTATCTTAAATTAGTTCCCACAAATTCTCGGAGTCTTCTTGAACTGTGAGAACTTGCCACATTAATAAATTGATGTAGTCAAGACCATGCCACATCAAATAGTTAATTATTTAAATATTTATCTAATTGTTCAATATTCTTTCAAATTTTTAGGTAAAAAGCAATTTAAAATTTTATTTTTCAAATTTTTAATACATTTTGAAAATTTTGAAGAATTTTTTTTCCTTTCAAAAACTAAAAATTTCAAGTAACAATAGTTGGTTCATTGTGACTTCACACATTTGGTACAAAATAGAAGACAAAGCATTTAGGAAAGAGTTGGAGAACAAATTTGAGAGAAGCACATTGAAATAGAAGTTGAATAATGTGCTTGAGTAGCACTTAACCTTTAGAAAACTAAGGGGTTTTTTTTTGCAAAAAACACACTTAAAACAGCCATTTCTAGAGCAAAGAATAAAAAAATTGAAAATTGTTTTTTTTAACATTTAGCCATAGGATCTTACACCTAATAAGTATGAAAACATGTGGAATTTAAAAAAAAAAATTTAGACTTCAGAGATTGTAAGATATATGTCTTTAAAGTGAAAATAACATGTTTTTTTAGTACATTGTGGAACCAAATTATTTGACTTTGAACCTTCTTAACTTTAGTTTTTCGCACTATAGAGTTTTGAGCTTTAAATATTTGAGGTGGAAAGTTGAGTTGATGGTTTAGGAGAAAAAAACTTAATTTTCATCCTTAATAAAATTGTTAAGTAAAAGTAGGTATGAGATAGGATTAAATTCTAAAGTCTAAATATTTGTAAGATGAAATTAAAATGTACTAATCCCAATGGTGAGATTGTTCTAAAAAGAAAACTTAACCACATTTTTTTTGAAATTATTAAAATTGCATTTAGAAAACTTAACCACATTTTTTTTTGAAATTATTAAAATTGCATTTAGAAATCAATCCTTCAAGTTATTTTCTCAAAAAGATGCTTAGATTGACCAAAAAACAAGACCGTCTATGACTTTCACATGACTTATTCAAATGAAATAAATAAAATCTTTCCATGTAGAAAAAAATATAACCTATGGGAAAAAGACATTTCAAAATTTTTCCCTATTTTGAGTTTATTTGGGGCATAATTTTTGTTCCCACGTACCAATTAGGAAAAAAGAAATATTCCTATGGAGCTAATTAATTTTTCTATCTTCAAAAGAAGTTTAAAAAAATCATGACATAAACTTAGACCATAGGTACTAGCCCAAAATTTCATTTGTCCACTAAACATGCAGACAATGGTCTTTTAGGTAATAAACAAATAATCCCACAAATTGACAACCGCTAAAGGATCAAGTTGTGTTTTTTAGCAACATAGAAAATTGTCACAACTTGCTATGAATAGAGTTTTCTTTTTTTTCTTTTGAAATTTTATTACAATATAGGGACAAAGAATATCTTTACTTAAGGCCCAACAATTTTCATAGTTAACTTTTGACTACCTGGTTAAGAAATTATAGTATGATATATAGTTTTTTTTATTGGTTGGCAATCCAGGCAAATTAAAAAAATCACTTTTTTTACAATTTTTTTTGGTTTTCTATATTTGTATATTTGTGAAAAGCTTTGAATCATTCCATTTCAATTCATTAGATGAAAGTTATGAGAAAGTTTAATTGGAGGCAATTATGGATTACCTATTCTAAAATAAACTATAAAGTCCTTTATTTAGCTCAATTTTCAGACTTTCAGTATCTTGTAGGACAAAAAAGAATTGTAGAATTCAAATTTTTTTTTTAACATTACAACCATTGCACTTGGCATCTTTTAATTCTATAACTACATTATCAACAATTTAGTATTTTGAATCATCCCCTACTATTTTCTACTTACTTTTATTTTTTCTATAAGTTGTACTCAATTCCAAATATAGTAAAAATTTTCAAACATATAGCGACCTTGCACTCAAAAAAGAATTTGATGAAGCACCACTAAATGAATGTGGACATTGTTCTAGGGGAGGACACTTCCCGTTTTTTAATAACCTACGTGCGGCGGAATATAGGGTACATTTAAATAATCTTAGATAAAATTTATAAGAAATTTACATATAAAATAGGGGACATAAAAAGGCAAAGTGTTTTAAAAATAAAATAGGGATGATAATATGGCTGATTTTTCCACTTTATGGTAAAATAGGGGCTCTTTTAATGTTGCCAAGTAATGATTACAAGTAATTGATAGCCCCCCTAAAAATACCCCACTGCCGCACATGGGGCCCCCAAATATACAAGAAGTGTCCTCCCCGGGACATTGTTTCATGCCAATATGACCTTGTGAAGTGCAACTACCTTGTTTTTGTAGGTTCAAAAAAATATTCTTGTCAATTCAAACACTAATATCTTACAATCCACACAACGTAAATTTCTGAATTTTTTTTCACATCCTCACAAATGAGCATACTACAAGATCTTATGATTAAATATGTCTAAAAATGATTTTTTCCCAAAATAAGTTACTTGTATTAGAAATGGCAATTTTAAAGCATTTTTGGAAAAAACATAGTTAAAGAACTTAATGGATTAAATTACTCCAAATTTGAAATGATATGTACTTGAGAGTACCAATGTAAATACTATAGGATGTTGAGGGAGATTTGATAGAATAGAAAGTGGAAGAAGTGCCTCTCTTTGAATGCAAAAATAAAACTCTAGTACTTGTTATATCTAAACAACACTCATGGTTGTATATGCATAAATCGCTATGAAATACAATACTTATAGCCATGTCCCACAATCTTGTAGTACTAAGCAATAACATTCAATTAAGAGATTGATGTGCCTGACAATCTTGCTCACAATACTTTATCACCTTATGACTTCACAAGATCCATTTTTATATATTGCATAAATGATATAGTGATATATTCATTGCGATAGAGCATGTAGAAATGATTCTAGTGTCCTAGAGTCAAAACAGTGTCACAAATATAGGATTGGAACACTCATGGGAAAAAAATAGGACTTTAAGAGGTCCACTAGATTTCAAACTAGTTTTCTAATGTGGCTAAAAAGAACATTAAAGAATTGCAATGAGGTGCCACATTAGATTATGGTTATTCTTAAAAATTCCATTTTCATTCATTCACCCAAGTCAAATTGGTAGTTTATAGTCTAATAGACCTCTTAGCCCCTCATTGCCAAAAGTCCAATTGTGCCTAAAAGTTGCTTGCTTTTCAAGATTTATAAGTCTATATTCCACTAAGCTATAAAAATCTTAACCGTACAATCTTATAGTGTGCATATTGTAAATGTTGTGAATCAAATTTGGAGTCATTTGTCCGCATGGATTGAAAGATTTTAACGTTTTAGTGTTGAAAAAGATGCTGAAATTTTCCTATAAACACATTTGGAGGTCAATTTTGATTTCTAAATCTACTCAAATGCAAAAACTTTAAACTCGGAAGTGCTTTAAAATCAACACACACACACACACACACACACACACACACACACACATTGGTGGAATTTTGTTTTATTCAATTGCTTCATTCTGTTTGCAAAATGACTTTGAAAGCAAAAAAGGGTGCAAAAAATAAATTAGTAGCTAAACCTCCTTATACTAAAATGCCTCTTAGTCACTCATAAGTTCTTAGGATGATATGAAATTTGAGCCATACAAACTAGACTAGAATGCACAACTTTTCCAAAACAAAAATTAGAAATAGACACCATATGAAGAAGAAACAAGCCTCCAAAGTTCACTATAATCCAAAATGTTTGTATTTTGAACTTTGAATTGCTCCCAAACATTCCAAACAACTTGGATTTCTATGAAAATTTGATTACAATAAGAAGACTTCTATATAAATATAAGCCAACAAATTTGATCAAGAACAAACATTGGATGAAGGAGATACCCCCCCCCTCCAAGTTGCACCCGTCAACTACAGAATGGTGTATTCAAATTGAACTTATGAACTTTGATTGGCTCCAAAAGAATTTGTACATCTTGGATTGATTTGAAAACTTTAGCATAAAAACTAGACTAAGGTGGATACACCCAAAAGTGCCAATTATTCATATTGTGCTTAGTTATTGTTATTAGCTTGTTCAAATTTTCATATAATCTTGTTGGCAAGTAAAAGCGTGTTCCAACACACTAAAGAACATAGGATTTGGATACCATATGTAAAAGTTATTAATGGTCAAAATCAATTTCTAAAAGCACCATCTACAATTTGTGAACATGATTGATATTGGAAATGTATGTGCATTGTAGATGGCGCTTTTAGGCAAGGATAGATCACTTCCCACATTTTAAAAACCACGTGCAGCTTAATATAGCATGGATTTTATTGTTTCAAGATAAAATTTATAAAGGATTTACAAATTAAGTAGGAAAGTTTCAAAATCAAAGATGCATTATAAGTAAAATAGGTAGCTAAAAAATCTCAAGTATTAAATTTTTTATATATAATTTAGAGACTAGAGATTAGGATCTTGGAAATTGTATTTAGTAGAGTCGATTTTATTTAGAGCTTGTTTAAGGTCTAAGATTTAGGATTTTAGATTTTAGGATTTAAGTTCTATGGCATGTGAAAGATAGTGCCTTTTCTTCTTTTGAGTGGTGTGCTCAAAATTGATTCTTGTTTAGAACCTAGGAATGACATTTCGTCATTTTTCAAAGCATTGCAATTTCTCTAAACCATGATTCTATTGTTTTCCTTTCATACATTGTCAAACTATGTTTTTCATGCATTGCAAAAGTTCTTGTACATTCAATTTTTGGATTTTTGTGTATTGCAAGTGGTAAAATTGTCATACAAGTTTATTTGATTCAATTCTATATACAAAAAGGGTATAACAATGGAAAAGAATATTGAGTCAAGTAAACATCCCAACTTTTCATGCAAATTTCTTTAATCTTCTCTCTAACCTTCTTGCTTTTAACTTTTTCTTTAATTCACTTTTTTTCCTTATAAATAAAAATACCCTAGAAAAATACTTTCACCTACATAATATAAGTAAGTATAGGGTGTTATAATATAGGACATTTTTGCAAATTATGTAATTATAGGGAACCATTTATTCAAGGCTTTGAGGTAAATAGCCCCCCCAAAAATACCCCCTCGATGCATGGGAAATATGAAACATACAAAGAGTGATCTTTCCAGGCTTTTAGGAACGTGGTGCTTTTGGGTGTACCTACTTTAGTATGCGCAAAATTTTTCAATAAGTTTTATTGAATTCAAACATCATATGCAAAAGTTACAAAAGTTTGAATCGGATTGCAAGATTGTAAGGACACTTTTCATCCCCTTCTGTGATGAGGGGTTAAGGCCCCATTTTTTTTCTATTGGCACTAAAATATTGAAATTTTATCATTAAACAACTGAAATAAACTCACTAAGGTAGTGAACTTGCTCACATAATGATAGGTAGCAATAGTAACCACATTCAAGACTAATGTGAGGTTTAGAGAGAAATCCATCTAAACCAATGCAAATGCATTGTTCAAAATTGGTCTTTAAATTGTTTCAAAATTGATCTTTAAATTGGCAATTTTCTTTAGTTTCTTATTCTAGTTAATAGTTGTTATTGAATACAAACTATAAAAGGGAGAGAAAAAAATTCATGAAATTGCCAAAACTATTTTTTCTACAACTTGAATTTGTCAAATGTTCGATAAATTTCACTCAATGATAGGATATTTTATTGATGAAAGTATAGAAACGATGGATGTATGAACAAAAGTGGATGTCTTTTTTGACTAGTCTCCACTACAAGGTGCATGTTTGCGCTACCGAGGACAAACATCTAAAGGGGAAAGTGAATGAAAAATAACCAAAATCATCTCCAGAATCCTTGAAGTTAGCCAAACTTTGGACGAATTTTACAGATAATAGTTTATTTTGTTGAGAATGCAATTCAGTTACACACAAGTGATGGATGTATAAACAAAAGTGGACGATTTTTTCTGCTTGGCCCAAATGCCCAATGACAAACCACAAAGAAAAATGAGTAATTTACAGTCAATGCAGTGGCGGCGGCAACGCTGCACTAGGTCCCGTCACGACGTTACTCTCGCGCGCCTCGTCCTCCTCGATTCCCTTCTTCGCCACAGGAATCTCCTGCGCGGCATCATAGCTCGCATGCAAGCCGAAGAAGAAGTAATACACCAACATGGCCCCCGTCCACACGCCAAATCTCACAAAGCTATCCTTTTCCAGCGTCCCCAACAGAAAAATGTTGAAAGCAATCGAGAGCGACGGCAACCACGGCACTAACGGCACGCCCCACGTCTTGGGCTGCCGCAATGGCTTCAACGTCACGGCCATCGCGACCGTCGTCAGAAACCATATGGGACCGCAAACCATGTACACCACGTACCCAGAAGTATTCAACCCCCACTTCGCCGCAATCGCAATCGAGGACGCGATTATCACCACCATGTACACTGTGAACAGAGTCCCATGACGGAAGCTTGTTTCGTTCGGGACGTAGTATCGCCGCACGAGAAGCGCGACGGCGACCAGGAAGAAGATGAAGAGCGAGCTCAAGGACAACAAATTGCCTAGGATTGGTAAGTCTGTGAAAAAACCAACAAGGCTTGAAGCCACGACCATGGTGACGGTTGCGTTGACTGGAGTTTGGGTATACTTGTTCACGCGCGCGAACCAGGGTGGAATCAGATGCACCCTTGCGATGTGCGTGAGGTATCGCGCTTGCCCTACTGCTCCGACCAATAAAACCGTCGTGATTCCTTTCAATGCTCCTAATGCGACGATGTACTTCGCCCAGGTCCATCCGACAGAAGCAAAAGCGGCGGAGAAAGGCGCATTGGCGTCCACGGCGTAGTAGGGCACCATGAGAGAGAGCGTGAGCGCCATCATGATGTAGATAAAGGTGCAGATGAGCATGGAGCCGACGAGGCCGATGGGGATGTCGCGAGAGGGCTTCTTCGTTTCTTCCGCGAGAGTGGAGACGGCGTCGAAGCCGAGATAGGCGAAGAAGAGGACGGAGGAGGCGGAGAAGATGCCACGGACGCCGAAGGGGAGGAAATCGGAGGTGAAGTTGGAGGCTTTTGCGTGAGCTAGACCCGCGATGATGACGAAGGCAATGATGAACATGTTGGCGAGAGAAAAGATCCAGTTCACGTAGGAAGAGCCTTTGGTGCTCCAGGTTGCGAGGAGGCCGACGAGGATGAGGATGCCCACCGCTATGGGGTCCAGCTTGTTGTACCTGGAATGCAGCACATAGGTTGAATGAGTTGAAGCAATTCAAGCGCTATACACGCATAAGTATCATCTCTCTACTTGCTTACTGCTCATCTAATCTACGCGGAAGTTTAAACGGTTGCGCCAGACCAAAGACTAAGGTAGGGTACGGTGCATGCGTGATTCACCATCGAGCAAACTTCGCCGACAGCCATGACAGTGGTAGCGAGGTCTGATTATTGTAGGTGATCACACATCAATTCTTTACATTCTTGGGGCTAACTTAATCCGACGGAGACTTTCAGGCAGCGGTTTCACCAGATCAAAAGACAGAAATGAACTAAGCTAAGGTACGTAATCTATCATCGAACAAATTTCACAGACAGCCAAGACCGTGTTAGCGAGGTCTGCTTTTTCATGTTAAACACACATAAATTGTATCAACTGAGGTATGATGATCTATTATCGAGCAAATTTCACAGACAGGTCTGGTGTTTTAGGAAAAATCGTGGCAAAATTTTGGTTATGTGAAGATTGATATTACTCTAAAACTTGTTCGGCGGCTCAACGCGACCCAACCATAAGTCACCACAGCACAATGTACGACGGTCAATATACAATCTGTATCATAGTCAACTCTGCTGGAGGAACATAAATGAGACATCCTCGTTGCTTCGGACTCAACGAAGACAACCTGCAGCTAGCGCATTGATTCACAGCTGTTGCCACTTGTTGCCATTTTGTCGGTGGCTAAGCTAGATGAGTGCTACACGCGGTGCATGTCACCTCATATCTCTGTGTAAGTTGCACTCGAGACAAGTCACAACAACCTGCAGCGCATTGATTCACACTGTTGCCAATTGTTGCCATTTTCATCGGTGCTATGTACATGAGTATTACACGTCCTATCTCAGTGTGACATTCACTCGCAACAAGTTGCAGCAAACTGCATGCCGCACTCACTCTTAACCATTGTATGTGCAAGATTTTGGACTGTTGCACTTAGGTCGTTGTAGTAGATCGGGTGTTGTAACCTCAAATAGAATTTTTTTTTTAAAAAGACATTGTGGAAGGATCAAGGACGTGCTAGAGTATACATACCCATCCGCGAGGTTAGTCGTGATGCGCAGTTTGTCGCTCACATTAGTCCCCGAGAGAATCAGTGATGCGAAATAGCTCGTCCATCCCCTGGCCACCGCCGCTCCCCCAATGACATACTCCAGCACAATGTTCCCCGCCCCCACAAACGCCACAAACTCCCCCAACTCCACTCTCAAGTACGCAAACGACCCTCCCGCAACCGGAATTTCCACCGCGAACTCCGTGTAACAAAAGACACTCAACATCGCCGACACTCCGGCGATCGCGTAGCTTATCACGATCGCAGGCCCCGCTTTCTCCTTCGCCTCCACCCCTGTGATCACGAAGATCCCGGCGCCCACCACAGCCCCGACGCCGAACCACAGAAGGTCCCACCAGGTGAGCGTGCGCTTCAGGTCGACGGTGCTGCGGTGTTTAATTTCGGTGAGCTCGGAGGAGACGAGCGAGCGGGAGAAGAATCGGTTTTTTAGACGCGCGGGCGTCGCGAGGAGCGCGTGACGGTAGTTGCGCCAGCTCTGAAATGACTCCTCGGGGAGCCAGGAGGAGGTCGACGAGGTCGCCATGGCCACGGTCGGGGGACTATGAGTTCAAGTCTTCCTCGCAACACCGCAGCAGATTAGGTGATCACCGCAACATTCAATCTCTATTCACTTCCGGGGTGCAACGATTTGAGCAATCTGTAACAGGAAAACAAAAGGGTTACATTTGCGACTGGAGAGTGCAGAATTCTGTACACATTTGTCATTACCACCTCTGGACCTAGAACCCAGATGCACTCTTTTCTTTTTGTGATCTTCAGGTTTCGACAAAAGAAATTGAGTCCAACCACAAGTCAATTAGAAAATTCAAGGAGGAAAATCAATGCAATGAACCAACCAAATTTGTTGTAAGTGGCTTGCAACTGCGTTGTGGTTACCCAAATGATGAAAACGGTATGCAAAAATCGCCATACTTGGTAGCCTACTCTAGAAAGCGAAAAAATGAGCAAAAAATGTTGTCCGTGCACACATCCATACATGTTGCTTGCAACGGATCAAGGTTACAGTGCAAGGCATTCAAGATAACCAACACCCCCCCTCCGGCAAGGCTTTAGACGCGATGTTGTGGAGCTACTATCACTTCAGTTGATTCTAGAGAGCGCAGAATTCACCAAACGGCAGCGACGAAGGTTCGATCAAACTACAGCACTTGAAGCAAGCAAGGAGACAGAAAATTGGAACCCTAAACCCATTATTTCCCACAAAAGTGATCCCCCCCCCCCTGGATTCTATGCTTCGCGCGGTCCGCTCACAGAACACTCAAGTGGAAGATTTCCGGGTTCGCTACTCATTCTGCGTTACGCCACGTATCTTTCGTAGGTGGGATTCGCGACAGAGACATCAAGAGGACCAGAGTGCAGCGAATTGTTTGTGTCAAGGCTATCGATTTGATGTCCTGGATTTCCGCTGCAGGCTGGGGATACTACGAATATTCATAAATTAAGCACAAATTATCACATGGACAATTAATTGCAACACCGTACCGATACCCTCTGACTTCAAGAATTAGCATGATTACTACTGTAGCCTGGGGTCCTGTGCTGCAATCGAAGGATTGTTGACAGACACGAAAATTTTGTCCCTGCGAGACTACGATGCGACACAAAGAACATCTCAATGCAATCAATAAGAAAAAATTCTCTGTAAATACTTGTAGTGACTAGCTACAGGGACAAAGTCACAAAACCTCCGCGCGCATTCCAAGTCTATTTGCGTACACAAGATTATGTAGTTAATACAGGGATACTAAAACACAAAGACTTCCTGAATGCCATTTAATTTTCTGGGTTTCTACTAACTGCGGAGGCAAAAACTCTCTGCTTTTAAAGAGTTGTTTCCTCGACTCTGTCCTCTGCTACATAGGATACCAACACAAAGAATTAATTTCTAAATGCAGTCAAAAAGAATTTCAAATTCCCTGGACATGTTTCCTTCAATTCCTTTTCTACTGACGGCTGTATGTTAAATTCTTTGATAAATCAAACCGGCCTCTGCAGTGTGTCGATCGCAACTGAAGAATGGTTGACAGATTCGGCCGTACCTGCAGGGCTATCTACCAATTGATCTATTCACAGACTTTAATTTCTAAATGCAAATGCATGCAATACGACATTCAATTCGAACCTGCTTGGCCGGGCGCGTCGTGAAAATTACGCCAAGCGCGCGCGCGCGCCTTGAGATCGAGATGCGACGAGTAACTTCAAATTCGAAGTGGCAAGCTGATGGTCGAAGATGCGGCGAAGGAAGACCCTCGCCCGGCCTTTCTAGTTGGAGAATCTGTGGAGAGGATTTACTTTTGGGTGATCATGCCATGCAATGTACTTGCAACTTTCAAAGATCAGTTTGCTGGCCTTCGGAGAATTCTGCTTGTGGGCTTGTAAAGTCCACTCAGTGGGGAAAAAGCACCCCGCTCCCAGGATGCTGGGGCTTGCACCGCTCCCCGGTCAAAGGGGACGGAGAGGACGTAAGCCCAAGCTTTTCCCTGCAGATTTTCTATAGCGTCGCCCCTTTAGGAGGTTCGGTACAGCTCATCTGGACGATATTCTATTTGCTTTTGCCCAAGTTTCCGTGTATATAACATTGTTTAACTTCCTTCTTGAGGTTTTGGTGTGAGAAGATTTTTCTTTTTACAATAAAACGTGGCAACAGTTGATTAGCAATACAGAATTTTCACCATTTTGGGGGGGAGGGATTCTGGGTTCTTGGAAAATAGATATTATATTGAGAAATTGTTGTGGTTGGCAATATTTTTGACATTGAAACTTGGCTTACAACACAACATGGCTCACAACATGGCTTACAACATGGCTTATAACATTCATCATGGCTTATAACATTCAACATGGCTTATAAGTTGAATTTTTTAGTTTTTAATTTTGTTTCTTTCACTAATGCCTTAGCATAGTTAAATTTGACATGAGCTAATTCAGGAAGTATTGATGATAATTTTTGATGATTATAAATTTGAGACCCCTTAACACTAATGCCTTAGCATAGTTAAATTTGAAATGGGCTAATTTAGGAAGTATTGATGATAATTCTTGATGATCAGAAATTTGTGACCCCTGAATACTAATGCCTTAGTATAGTTAAATTTGACATGGGCTAATTTAGGAAGTATTGATGATAATTCTTGATGATCAGAAATTTGTGACCCCTTAACACTAATGCCTTAGCATAGTTAAATTTGACATGGGCTAATTTAGGAAGTATTGATGATAATTCTTGATGACTAGAAATTTGTGACCCTTTAAGAGCACATACATGAACTAGGCCTTGGCCAATATACGTCAAATATTCACTTGTAGGAATAATTTTTGTCTCGTTCCTCAATTAATTTTTTTCTTTCAATAGTAATTTAGTTTTGATCTTTGTAGATATAGTTGTAGAATCAAAATTTTATAAATATGTAGTCTAGGAACCTTAAAATTGGATTGTATTCCAAACACTAGGTCGATTTGGCTTGGACAATTCTTCCAAGGTTAATTGAGGTGGTTTGGTTTGGATTAGTTATTTGTTACAATGCAATCTTTAGAACTATGCATTCCCTAGTTATGTTCTTGGTACCTTTGAAAATCTCTCTACAAGGATGGTTACATGAACTTTGTGTTGTGGTATTTTGACCAAAGGATAAAAAGATATTGAATTTCATAATTTCAAGAGTTAAAAAAAAATTAGAAATTATTTTTACTTCTATTTTATTATATTGTGGAAAATGGCACAAGATACACTAGTCATTATTTTTGTTAGACTTACCAAATTCTAATATTTCTTTCTTGGTGATTGAAAGAAAATTACAATGTATCCAAAAATGATTCATTATTTTGAATATTTCATGAAAAAATTATATAGTGTCAAATTTGGAGGAGATTTCAAATATTCACCTGGATATTTTTTTAGTAGAGGTAGATATTGGATAATTGAATGTACATATGATGAAGATGGCACTATTTGATTTGTAGTGTACTTTGAAATCCCTACTTTACTTGGGATACAAAATGTGATGCCATTAACTTTGGAAGGGTTTGTTTATTAGAGGTCAAAACTATGGTGGAGTGTCAAAACATAATGATACCATTTTATAAATGTCCTGATAAATATTAAATTATTTATGAGAATAAATTCCAAATTTTTATCATGTTTCAATCAATGTTGTATTAACCCCTAAAGGTTTTTGACAACATTTTCACCAAAAACACTGGAAAATTGCAATTTCTAATATAAGTGTAGAATTTTAGAAAACCCTTTTTTTATAGATGTAACTATAGGACATTGTAGTAAGGTGGTTAAAAAAGACGTGGAAAAATTTTCAGAATTTTTCATCATGTAGACAAAAATTCTTTTTAAATCCTTGCAAAAACTTAGGCAATTGCACTTCACACAATATCACGTTTATATGAAAAATGTTCCAAATGGTAGTTACTCTTTGAATTCACTCTTCAATGCAAGTTGGCTATACGTTTAAAAATTTTCAAATTATTTGGAATTGTACAACATAGAGGTAAAAAACTAGAAACTGATTCAAAATACTAAATTGTGTACAATTTCTTTATGAAAATGAAAAATACCAATCCAAATGGTTGTAATATTGTAATAATCAATCTTCATCCAATGTTTTAATTTTTTTCAAGATATTGAAAATTGAATTAAATAAAGAATTTCAAACTTTTTTTTTGTAGAATAGAGATTCTATAACTATGCACAAACTACTCCAGACTAAAACTCCCCATAACTTTCATCTCATAAATCAAAATTGAATGATTCAAGGCTTTCCACATAGATAAAAATATAATAAACTAATTTCAAATTTTCTTAAAAAAATAATTTTTAAAGAAGTTATTTTAATTGCTTGGGCTACACGCTGAGTAAAGAAAAAGATAGATTGTGCCATAACTTTTTGACCATGTAGTCAAAAGTTATGAAAATTGTTGGGCCTTCAAGCTACTCTTTAGGGGATTTTTTTCAAAAATTTCAAAGAAAAACAAAAGCTCCATTCATAATGAGCTATCCAAAATTACTATGTTGTTGCAAAAAAATGCAATTTAGGGCTTTAGAGGTTAAAAATATTGGATTTTTTTATATCATATATAATAAAGAATACACTATGAATTTTCAAAATTTCAAAAATATACCTTTGTGACTACAAAATCATTATAGTGTAGCTTGAATACACCTAGCTCAATCACTAAAGTAGTGAATTCAAAATTATGAAATTCAAAGATGAACAAGTGCATTCCTTATTCCTACAATTTTCTTAAAAATAATTGATTGAACACTTCTAATCCTCAACAATGTTTAATTTTAGAGTTAAATTTTTACAAATCTACAAAGCCCAATTGTGGTTACATTTAAGAAAAATATTGTATATGGCATAGGTGGTGCATAAATTGAGGCATATGGTAATGACAAAAGTATACCAACTCAACCTTACTAGCATGTAATAATGGGTGTCAGGAAAATTTCTTCAGAAATATTCCTTTTGTTTCCAAAAAATATTTATGTTTCCTGACTATATTATACAAAAAACACAAATCTCTTAAAAATAAATATTCTAAGGTAGTCATCTCATCTAAGACCAAGTTTAGACTAGAATCCAAAATTGGGGTCAAAAAAACCACATGACCAATAGAATTGCTCTCAATCAATGGAGTCCACATCGTCAACCAATAAGATTGTTAAATTCCCAAAGTTTCTTGGTCCTAGACCAAAGTCTAAACTTGACTTAATTTTGAGTACAATTTATCAAACATCCCCATCATTGTTGTTGTTTTTTCTTTTTGGTGCCAAATTGCACCAGAAAAAAATCTGGCTAAAAAAGGTTATAAAAATTGCCAGAAAAATTGGATGAAATCGCCAGACAACTTTGAAATTTAAAAAAATATTAGATGAAATCACCTAATTGTTGATGAAAACCATACTATACATCCAATAAGTGGATGAACATTGCAATTTGGAGCACCACTATAACATTTTAAATTGCCACTATGGCACTTCTTCACAAATGAAAAAGAAAACCCTGATTCTCATTAAGGTAGAAGGCTCTTAAATGGAGTGGATTCTAAAATGGTGCCCTATCTTAAATATACAGTAGTTGTACATGTTGCTTTTTCATAGCCTTCAACAGTGTACATTGTAGCTAGGGCACCATTTTACAGCCCTATGCCCTTTCAACTTCAAAATGTGATAACTAATTCAAAAAAGTTCAAAAAAATATGAAACAACTTGGGTTAGATGTCAATTCTACTTGTTTTTCAAGGAAAATTTACTGAAAAATATTTCTAGAGGTTTTACCTCCCTGAAATTCTGTTTCAGCCCTTAGATGGTCCATTATAGGACCTCTTACCTTAGCTAGGTTGCTCCTCACATTATTTCACATTAATTTATATAATTAAGAAAATGATGTATAAGATTCCTCTGAGTTTTTATTATTTATACCCAAGTTGCAGGTTTCCAAAACGAATTTTCCATCATGTACCTATGCATTAGATTGGGCAACCTGATGAGAATATTCAGTGTACAGTACTGTAGCGGACTTGTAACAGTTGTAAGGGAAACTTAGATCCGGGTCTTTGTTCCTCCAGGCCACTTGTGGCTGGGGTCTTGTATTTGCTCCTTTTGCAATGAAATTCCGTTTCATTTGTGTAAAAAAAAAAGAAAAAAAAGGAATCTTAGATATTCCTCTTTTTGCTACTGTGCTTGGTTACTATGGAGTATGATTTTGGATTGGTCGAATTTTCATATTTTATTGTTGGCAAGGGAAAGGAGGTTCTAATGCATCAAAGAAGGTGCATCTAAATACAGTATGCAAAAGTTATGCAAGGGTGGAGTCTTAGGGTTTTTTTGGTTAAAGATTCTAAAATTGTTCTTTCAACATGTATAAATCTTGATTTTGGAGATGTACACAAAGTGATGTTGATGGCAGTTTTCAACAAGGTGTGATTTTGGAAGTACCTACCTTCAACTTGAGTTGTCATTGTTTGAATTGTTGGGACAAGTGTAGACTTTCTGCAATTGTTTCTTCAACATATGTTCAAATTGATTTTGGAGATGTTTATAGAGTAATGATGATGGTGGTTTATGGCATGGTGCAATTTGAAGGTTATTCAAGTGCTTTTAGGTGAAAACACCCAATTAGCACATGTATTCCAATTCTTGCATATCCTAGATTACACCTAATTGTATCCTTAAACTTTGGTTAATGTGTCCTCTACATACTTAGCTTTGGTCCCTAACACATTCGAAGGACACGTACCTAATTTTGATTAGCTTAAAGGGGATTTTTTTTGGTAGATTTTAGATCTGAGTCTATCTATTATATGTGACAATTTTAGTGGTCTAAGGAGCTGACACTTTGAAAAATCATAGAAATTACACATGACATCAAAAAAACCTACAGTCTTTTAGAATATTCATGGTTACCACTTGCTAGTACTACCAAAAAATTATTTTTTGGAAAAGGTGCCTCCAACTATGTTGAATTGTTTATATTGATGTTTTTTGATGCTTTGACTTTAAGTCACGGGTTTTTGGATTGTTGAAACAAGTATACATTTTGAAAACTATACCATGAGTACAAAACCATACTGAGATACTAGCTGCATTTACAAAAGTGTTCAATGTATTCAAACTTAGTTACCATACCTCTAAGTCAAATTCAACAACTTGTTGTTGAAATATTTTAATTTTAGAATTTGGACCGAGTTTGGCAACTTGCTTTCTATTCTTGGACTTTGGTGCTTTGTTCTTACCACTTTTTTGACACTTCCAATTTGGACTAATTTTTTCTATTTAAGTTTAAATGCATTACTTTTTCTAAATTTTCTCAAGAATAATTTTTGGATATTCAAAATTGACAACAATTAAAGTTTTCAGATTTTCAGAAAGAGACAGCTCTACAATCTTTTAAATTTTGGACATGATGCAAATTTCCTCTAGTTTTTTCTGAAGTTGACCTAAGTTATATGGACAGTAAGTTTAGTTCAGATGGAATTATATTGTATCCTCCTTCAGTTGAGTAAATGCAAGATGATGGCATGCAATGCTTTTCATTGATTAACTTCATTGACTAACTTCCTCTGGTCCCTTTCTTGAGGCGGTGACTGGCTTGAATGAAGTCAGTGTCTGTTTGTTGAAGATTCTACACCACATCAAAGGCAAGTATTTTACACACAATATTATTCACTAACTTATTTGACTGATTGTTCTCAAGAAGTCAAGAACAATGGACAAGGAAGAATGTTATGTCTTTGTCAATGTTGTTGAAAATCTAACAAATTTAGGGTCATGAAGTAAGTGAAATGGATTCATATAGACCATTTGAATTTCCAAGACTATGGTATTTTGGTCTAAAAGTGACTGTGCTCTAAAAGTGATCATGACATTGAGATAAGGTAGAACTGCCCATAATCATAAGAGGATTTTTCATGGCTCTGAGAGACCATTTCAGCCATGTTCCCTAGTCTGTGAACCCGTCAGATAAAATAATAATAATAAAAACAAATAAATAAATAAATATTATTAAAAAAATATTTTAAAAAAAATATTTTAATAATTAAAAAAATATTAATTAAATATTAATATCTGATGTGATAGTCTCTTGGCTACATCAGATTGCCTCTGTAGCAGCTTTTAGCAAATTCCCACAGTCCGGAAACTCACGGTCTTCTACAGAAGTTGAAAAAACTCTTATGCAACCATCACCCCATAGCCAACATTGTAGATTGATGTATTTCCAACCAAGGCTAGAATATGTTTTTTTCTCCATCTCAAAGTTGGGACTAAAAGTTTGTGACACATGTTCCAAAGTAGTGTGCAAAAAAGTTGGAAGCACTAAATGGAAAAGTAATTTGTTGAATGATCGCAATTAGAAGGGTTTGGAGATTGGCAATGGGTCTAGAGTACTTCCTACCTTTCAAAATTCATTGTAATTTTAGTTCATGTGATAAAATTACAAAAGTCTTTGTAATCTCCATCATTTCTATCATTGTACTTCTAAAAATATTTGCTTTAGCTTGCACTATACCATATCATGTTTAGAATATCTTCAATGATTGGTTATAGGTGGTTCTACCTTACACTTTGTTTCCTTCAGTGTACTAAGGGTGTACATTTAAGAAGGTGGTTGCTTATTGTGATCATTGGGTTTCAACTTCAAAAATTTGTATTTAATTCAATGAAGGTTCAAAAAATATGAAATGAGTTAGGATTAGATTCCATCCCATTTTTCTTTCTACAAAAAAATTATAAAGAATTGTTTCAAGAATTTCGCTTCTCTGAAAAGGCAAAACTAAACTCTTATATAGTTGCTTTAGGAGGTCCCTACAATATGTTGGAAAGATATTAGAAACAAATAGGAAGATGTTGCATGGTGTTTTGGTACATGTGAGATCATCAAAATTAATGAGAAGCAATAGTGTCAAAGTTGAAAGTAAAAATTCACCTTTTCCCTTTTTTTTCAATTCATAGTTTAAGTCAACTTGGCTATTAGAGCTCACTAGAAAGTAGCTTGGTGTATAGTTTCAAGACATCGAACAAAATTTTGATAACTAAATGTGCATAAACTTTTTTTGTAAAAATTGGAAAGTCATCCATTAACAATGCAAGTATCATCAAAGCATGTGACTTGTACAAATTGAATCATTCCTCTTGGCAAAACTTTCAAAACTATGAAAGTACGAAGTTCATTTTCAAATGGTTGAAAAGTCATCCATTAACAATGTAAGAGTCATTCAAACATATGACTTGTAAGAATTGAACACTCCTCTACTCCATCACAATCAATGGTTGAATAAAAAAATTAATAGATGCAATACTCGTAGCTACTTCAAACTACAACAATCTATAACTTATCCACATGGTATCCAAATAATATATATTTGAGGTCATTACAATTTCTTAAAAATTTGCAAAATAATTTCATTCCAATATTGGAAATTACTCAACGCAACAAACGTGAATTCACTACTTTACAATAAATGGTGTAGTAATTGATTAAGGTGGGTACATCTAAAAGTGCAACTAACCTTAAAATGCCATCTACAATTTGTATACATTTCTAAAATCAATTATGTACAAAAACCATAAATGGTACTTTCAAAAGCAAACTTTGAAACTTAATAACTTTTGTATACTACATCCAAATGCTACGTGCTTTCACTTGCCAACAAGACTAACATGGTGTCAAATCCTACCATTGAAGGTGGGCCCAACAAGGCAAGTTTTACAGTTCTCCAGGTAAAAGTGAAAAAAAACCCTCAAGGTATGTTGTAGACCTTGCCTAGTTAATTCAAGATCTTCAATTGCAAATATGTATTCAGAATTTGAAATTTTTCTTTTTTTGCAAAAAATAAAAAATTCCTGCATTTTTCCTGAGGTAAATCCAACTGGTGGGCCCACCTTCCATGGTATGATTTAACGTCCTGCACAAGACTATATGAAAATCTGAACAGCCTAATAATAGTAACTAGGCACAGTACCAATTTGAGGCGCTTTTGGGTGTACCCACCTTACAGTCTCCACTCTCCAACTGCGTGCAGCAAAGAAACTAAGATATAAAGTCACACAAGGAAATAATCTCTGTTGATTGAAGTACTCGTCATATATAAATACTTTGATCTAAAAGCTGCTGCTGGAATTTAAAAGCAGAGACATAAGCTTTGTGTATCTGAACCATTCATCAAGGACAGTGCCAAAATTGTCAACACAAGGAAGTTGTTGTACAATTGTTCAGAAGGAAAGGAATCCTTGAAAACAAAAGAGATCCGCCCAATCATAAGTAATAGAGATTGCTTCAAAATACAAAAAACACCATTCAAGGAGAACAAAGGACTGGACTAACTAAAGCCCTGCTTGTCCACACTATGGGTAGAAAAGTCTCGAATTCTATCACCGTACCATCTTTTTTGGTCCTCCCAAAAGGAAAGCCAGAGCAGGAAAAAAACACTGTAGCTTTTCTATACTGACTCAACGAGAACAAGGGCACTCCTGCACAACTCCCCCACCCAGCAACGATACCTGGCCTGCAGCTGCTCGCATGTTGAATCTCGGTGGTCATCTGACATGTCTGCAAAGGCTGCACTGAACCTGATCAAGTTGCTGAAGCACGTATCCCCAGTTCAACTCATCACTAAATTAAAGGTCTATGCCAACAGATCCTCAAAATCTACGTTACTGACCCGAAAGAGTGACCAAGGAAAATCACCCTACTTGTTCCACAATTCGGTTGTGGTCTACTTTCCAGCAGTGCACATTTTCAAACTTTGAAACGTAAAATACAGATACATCGTGGCCATAAAATGGCACAAATATTCTCATGGCACAAATAGGGTGGCTTACCTTAATCCTTGAAAATATCTACAAGTTAAGTAGAAAAGTTTTAAACTATGTTTTCCTCTTCTTCCGTGGCTTCTCTGGACTGCTGGCACTGACCTCACTGTCACTCTCGCTATCACTATCACTACTTGAATCTGAGTCACTGCTGCTGTCGGAACTGCCACCCCCTGAAGTGTCTGAGCCTGAGTCCGCGGCCTCGCTGTCGCTTGCCACAGGAACGTGCTGGTTCATGATCATGCGGGGCATGTTTTTGAGGTACTCGCGCAGACTGTCCGTCAGACCACCCAGACCGATGGAGGTGAAAAAGTTGATGGCAAACCGCGTGTTCTTGGGGTTGTCTTTCGGAAAGATTCCATCGAACGATTCCTGCATCAAGGGGTCACTCAAACGCTCGTTCAATTTCCGTAGCCCCAAGTGTTCGGAAAGCTCTTGGAACAGAATCTTGATGAAGATACGTGAGGAGGAAGTTGTGTCCTCCTCTGTGAGCCTGATGTAGGCCAGCGCTTGCCAAGGAAGCGCATCCGTGCCCAACAGATGCGCAAAGAACTTCGCCACGTTACGAAGCTTGTTCGTTTCCAGACGATGAATCATAGAGTACTGTTTCACAAAACATTCATCGAAATTCTCCTGGTACACGCGATTGATCATGCAGAACCGCTGACCGAGGAGACCGTAATATCGGAGGTAAGTCCGCTCTTGACTGCAGCACTCCAGAAGCATCACACAAAGCTCCATCTGCGCAAAAAGAATTTAACAGGAAGAAAAACATTATAAATCTATATTATCACGTTGCAGAGAATATCTTGACAGCAAGTGAACATTTCCCAAGAAAGTGCTTCAGACGAACAGAAATGGAAGCTTAGAGAAAGAAGCTGAGGACTTACCTCTTGTCCAGCTTCCAACTTGATTTTCAGAAGCTTGTGTCCAGCCTCCTCGAAGTCTACACTCGACATAATAGTGAGGTAGATGGTACGCCGCAAATTCACAAGATTCGTCTCTGTTTCGTCTTGGATGATCATGCGTGCCTCCCTTTCTTCTTCATCTTCTTCATCCTCAGACTCGTCTTCCTCATCCTCATCACCAGAATCTTTGTCTCCATCTTCAACTTCACCAGCAGAGTCATCTCCCAATATCTCCTTCTTCACCGCCTCGTACTTCTTCTCATTTTCTACGAAGTCAGGATCTACCTTAAAAATGTCAAGGCTGGTCTCTTGATCCAACTCATCATCTAGGGAAAGCTCGTGCGTGATCTGGTCCTCTTGATCAACGAGGTCCAACTCGGGCAACACTGCTGGGAAGCCCTGGAACTGCGCCTTGCGAATTGCAAAAAGGCCTTCAATCATAAACTGCACACGCTTATCAATCTCTCCTTCATGTAAAATTCCACGAAACCTCTCAAAGATGCCGTGCAGTCCTTGAGGGGAAACGTCCTGTAGGAGGGATCCACATTCCTTAATGAAACCAACAGCCACTTCAACGCTATCATCTGTGGGTTTCTCCAGGAGAAGCGTCAGAAGCTCAAGTGCGAGAATCTCATGTGCCACTTGTTGGTTCACAAGATGAGCGATGAATTTCGCAGCCGCTAGCAACACCGGCTTGTCATTCCGCTTGAAAGCTCGTTTCAATTGCAAGATGATCCTCTTCAGTAGTAATTCACCCAGCTCCGGAAACTTTGTGTTGACCACGGCCACCAGGCCCGCAAAAACGTGGGTGAAAGTGGGAGAGGCCATCTGCGATTTCATGCAAGACCTTGCAAATAGACCCCTTCCTCTGATCAAATTCTCTCCGAACAGCTCCGGTATGATATTTTTCACATTTGACGCATTGACCTGAAATGATAAAAGAGCAAACCAGGCATTAGTGAGAATAAATCAGTTAAAAATAAATCGTCTGATTACCACAAAAAATTACTTCGAGATGATCAAATATTGGTCGAAGCCGGGAAAAAACCAGAGTTCATGCTTGCATAAAACGAATTGTCTAGGTAGACGTCATCTCTGATGTCCAACAGAAATCCCTTGAGGATAATCAAAATTACGTCAGAGACTGCCAAAACCAACAGTTCATGCTTCCAGCGAATGAATTATCCAAGTATGTATCTCTCTGAGTCCAAGAGAAATCCCTCAAATTTACGTCAGAGCCTTAACGAAAACCAGAGTTCATGCTTATAGCGAACGAATTACATATCCTGTGGAATAAACCCTAAAAGTGTCGTGCACCAAAAACAAAGTTCGAGCACCGATCAGTCTCAGGAACAAAGGTCAGATTCACGAACCCTAAAACTAATAAATAACATCTATCCCTGCAGCAATTGCGTACCTTGTTCACAAGACCATTGATACTCTTCCGCAACGCATCCCATGTCATCCTCTGGTACTGCAGCGAGCTTTTGTCGTCCACATCTTTCATCATCTGCGCCAATTTGAACGGCGGAATGTACACACCACCACTCCGTCCAGGGGGAATGGCAGGAGCCGTGGGTTTTTCCAAAGCCTCCTCATCTTTCCTTTCCGAAAACTCCTCCTGCTCCCTCCTCCGGTCTTCTCTACCCCAGCCATCATCTCTCCTATTTTCATCTCCTCTGTACCTCTCTTCCCTCTCCCTGTAGTTCCTCTCTACTCTAAATTTTTCATCTCCATCGTTGCGTCGTTCCCTCCCTCGGAACTCGTCGCGCTCCCGCCCGCGAAACCTGTCGTCGCGACGATCCCTGCCGCGATACTCTTCCCGAGCAGAAGCGTCTTCGCCAGCTCCCCAGCGCTCTTCCCGTCGGACGCCCGTTGCGGTAGCCATAACTCTAGAAACGAGACAAGAACAAACTGCGCAAACGAGGATGAAGGGAGGGGAGAGAGCTCCAAACACCAAAACCTAAAAGTAAAAGGTAACTTTTATTTCTTAAGTTGCTGAGCCTTTTCCAGGTGCGACTTTTCGTACTCAATACGCCTGACAGGAATGGCATTCAAATTCCTGAGCGGGACGCAAACTCGTGTGTCCTCGCGTCAGCCGCGGATCGTATGTTGTGTACCTTACTCCACTCTGCCAAATGCCAACGGCAAATTTTCTTCTTCTTTGCAGTTCCACTCCCCCATTTGCAAGTTTCTGGCATTCTTTTGCTTTACTTTCCCACTTTCTGGAACTTTGTTGGGAGCTTTCTGTCCTCTAAG
Source organism: Thuidium tamariscinum (assembly GCA_947034885.2). Taxonomy (NCBI): domain Eukaryota; kingdom Viridiplantae; phylum Streptophyta; class Bryopsida; order Hypnales; family Thuidiaceae; genus Thuidium; species Thuidium tamariscinum. The sequence goes on from OX344756.2 coordinate 16,394,660, forward strand.
CATTAGACGCTACGCATTGGGGTCTTCTAGTGTGGAGTCTGGCAAGATCCAGTACCTGTTCAAGTGGTGGGGTGGGAAGGGGATAGTGGAGAAGTATGAATACTAGGGTTTAGGCGATGCGGAGTGTTTATACCAGTTTTTGGAAGCTGCAATGAACGGGAACGATACTTAGCGAGTCTGTCTTTTGAATAAGGTGAGACACTTCTCAAACCCGGTTTAATGTGAAGGATTTAGGATGTTGTGGCGTGGAGGCTCTGGAAGGAATACTGGATTCTTGCTAGGAAAACTTAGATTCCAGTACAAGATTCTGGTAGCATTTCTTCACAAAATCAATGCCGGTGGTGCTTGAAAAATTTGGAGGATTTGCAAGTTCTTCATCACTTTCGAATTCTATTTAATGGGAAATCATTACTTCGATTGTACCACTCTACATGTTTCGTCATAGGCTGTGCTTTGAAGAGTTTATTGAAGGGTCTATTGAAGGGTTTATTGGAGGGTTTTTTCTTTTTTTAGTACATTGATCATTGGGCGTGCTTTGTCACATCTTCGAATTCATTTTGAAGGATTGGCCATTGTACTTACTGCAATTTCTGTCTGTATTGGTGGTCAAGGGTTTGGATTGGTTTCGTCTGTTTTTTTTCAAATCGACTACAATCTTATGCAAATTCCGTAGTTTTCTGCTGTCTGGATGGATTCAATCATTAGAATGGAATACCAGTTTTGTGTGGGTCATATCCCTATTTTCGAGTGAGTTTCATAGCATTAAAGAGCGGTTTGTATTATTTGGGTACTGTATGAATCAGGTATGAAATGTTGAAGTTTGAAGTAGTCGTTTCACCGTGGGTTCTTTTGCATCTTTGAAATCATTACAAGGATTGGCTGTTGCACTTTCCGTTTCAAAGGAGGACAAGCTTTTGAATAGCCTTAATTGCTCTCTTTCTTCAAATCATGAGGTGCTTCAGTCTTGAGCAAAGCAGGAACCCATTTTGATGGTTTTCAGTGGATTTGAATGGGATTCTTTCTCTGCTGATCTTGTCCTTATTTCGACAGGATTGCAACGCACTGATGTATGTATTATTTGAATACATGCCGTCTGATAAAATTATGAACTTTTGAAGCTTAGAACTGTACAGCAGTACCAGAGAGGGACAATTTGCTGACAAGTATTTTGTTGAATTTTAAGCTGACAAATGTCCGTGTTCTAAAGTTATATCTTTTGGGGACAACAGGGCGAACTCGGATCACATCTGCTGCAAGTGAGCAGTGGAGAGGACATGGAGCCTTTTATGGAGGACTACCTTAATTGGTAATTTAAAGGTATGCTGATTCTAGTGATCATTCGGAAGCTGATCTTTGCCTTGCATATAGACTTAATGAATTAATCTTTGTAATTGACGATTCTCGTCGTATGCTTCCTGTTTGCATTCACTATTGCAGGAAAGTTTTGTGCAAGTGTGCTCCTGAAAAAAATCCGAACGTATACGAAGGAGAGGAGAGTAACATGGGAGGTTTCGCATGTACAAGCCCAACCCGGAGACTGCCGCACGGGAAGTGTGTTTGTTCAGCTATTTCGGTGGCAACGGTCGTGGTAATACTGTTGCTCGTGAATCTCGTTGCTTTGTCAAGACCTTTGCCTATAAATCGCAGTATATCCAACCGCTTTGAAGCTATATCCAACCCACGGCTCCTTTTGAAGGAGTTCCCGAACGCGTTCTCCCCAAGACATAGACCAATTGGGGTGAGACTGCTGAAGGAGAAGAATGGCGTCAACAACAAGGTCGACTTTACGGATGCGCAGTTTATTGAGACGGTGGAGCAGCAGTACAACAAGATCATTTCTTCGCAGAAGTGGCTGCGACAGAGAGTAGTCTGGGAAGAGCACGGATTGCAGAAGGCCCCTGAAATCAAGTTTGAGACCAGCTCTAAAGATCTCACGGTCACGCTCTTCAGTGCTCCGCGAGCGTTCTCAGGGAGCGAGAAGGACCGGAATCGCCAAGCTTTACTGTCTTGGTTGCACTTAAGTCCGCGTCCCCATGTGGTTCTCCTTGGGAACCACTCCTCGCTGCATGCCATGGCGGAGGAATTCGCAGGGCTGGTGAGCGTGGAGCCCAACGTTGATTACAGCTTCACTGGTGTGCCGTTGTTTCATTCCATGGTAGCTCGAGCCAATGCCGTGGACACGAACGTCACGGTTTTAGTCCATCCCACCGCCGTGTTGTTGCAGGACTTCATGCCTGGGCTTCGCAAACTCGCAGGCACGTTCACGGAGTGGGCTTTGGTTTCCCAACGCCTGGAGACGTCAGATCTTCCGTTTCGGTTTGTGCACAAGGGAGGGGGGATTGTGTTTCTGGAGCACGAAGTGTCCGGGGACTCCATGATTGATCGTGAACTGGCAAGCTTTGTGCGCTCATCCGGGAAGCTGGAGTTAATAGAAGGGGTGAGCGTGTGGGCGTGGACTGTTTCTAAGGATGAACCCCTCTTTGCACCGCCGATGCCGTCCTTCACTTATGGTGCTGGGTACCATGATCAATGGATGGCTCGGGGGCTTGCAAAAGGTGCACGGACTGTTGTGGATGCCACAGATGCCCTTGTGGGCTTTCATGTTCGTGACGTGCATGCTGGCATTTCCAAGGCGACGGATCGAGGTGACGAATTGTCGAAGACGACGACGACGACAGAGACACTGACTTGGAGCATGGCTAGTCAACAGTGGCAAAACATTGCCAACTTGTACTTGTACCGAAAACATCGCAACATCTCAGCAGAGGAAAAAGATCTCCTGTCCGGTGGATGGAAACTTATAGGCTGCCCCGAACCGTTCATGATAAAGCTCTGCATCAGCGAGACGCACTCCGCTGCCAACCCCTGCCGCTGTGCAAACATCTTCTCACGACCTGTGTCCGGGACTCGGTATGCGGAAACCTTTCTCGAGAAGGAGGCCAGACTCCGACTCGAAGTCATCGAAATTCCAGCTCTCACGACGCCATCGACGCCGCAGCAATCTTCGTTTCACACCCTAAACCAGCTCCTGCCACAAATGGCGGATGCGCACAAGAATGTGGTGCTCGTGGGGATCACGTGCGTAGACCAGGACTTGCTCTGGAGCTTTATGTGCCGTGCTAAGGCATTGGGTGTGACGAACGTCCTCGTTGCAGCATTCGACAAATCCGTCTACAAATCTGCTCTTGTTCGAGGTCTGCCTGTGTTCTACGCAGGCCCTACGCCATCCGAGGTCGCCCAGTATGCCTCTCCGCCTGCAGATGCTACCACCGAGTCGTCAACCAAGTGCGCACAGGAAGGACAACCATCAACGAAGTGGAAAGTGCATGTGGTTTTGCAGGTCTTGCAAAAGGGCTTTCACGTGTTATGGAGCGACGCGGATGTGATTTGGTTCCAGAATCCTCTCCCACACTTAACCTCCACACACAAAACCGGCACCTTGGTTGTCGAGAGTGACGAGCGTGATGTGAACCTGCCAGCCAACAATGGCGGGCGTGTGAATGCTGGATTCTTCTACGCAAGGGCTGAGAAAGCCACAATCAAGACGTTCAAGGAGCTGAAGAGGGGGTCCGCTGCTGATCAACCAGAGCAGCTCTTGTTCAGCCAGATTCTGTGTGGGAAGCGAGTGGGCGTGACGGAGTGCACAGCGCCGTCCACGGGGCTGCGCACTCGTTTTCTAGACCGTCGGACCTTTGCTAATGGCGTTGTGAATGGCTACTGGTGGCACCAGAATGTAACTCAGGTGGCGTTGAGCAACGGCGTGTATGCGCTGCACAACAACCGGCTTCATGGCGCAGACGAAAAGGTGAGTCGCCAGAAAGCTACTCTGGTCTGGTTCTACAATGACTCGGAGAGTATGTGCGTACATCCTTGGCAACGCCGCCACAACGAGTCTTCGCAAGCTGGGGATGCCGCTCTTGCTGACACAGAGTTAGTTTAAGTAAGTTCACTGCTTCGTTGTGTAAATGAGTGCGCACTTCTGCAAAGTAAGAAGAGTTTATGTTTGTAGACCCCTCTGCATTGATGAATTCCCTCTGCGGTCATTAATTTGCACTGCTCTGATGAATTTCTAGTGCACTGGTGATTATTTTGCATAAGTTTTTGTGGAAAATGGTCAGTTAGTGTCATGCACTACTGGGATAATTCAGTCAGTGTAGGCATTCCCTACGCATTGTACCATTAGACCTTGCTGACTGTGGGGAGCACGATTTCCTGACCAGGAAATTGTGGTGAATCCTTTTCCTCCTAGGACACTGAAATTATGGCAAGACTTTGACTGAACAATGAGTTCATGTCACTCTTTTAATTTGAGAGTGGCATCGTCGTCTTCAGGATTATTAAGACTAAGGTTCGAGATTGAATATCACATGTTGAGTAACGGCCGCACCAAGTTTTTTGTAGAATACTTCTTATGACGACGGTTGTAATAATGAGTGACGTCTTACCGGCAAGAAATTGGTTGATAGACCTTTCATCTCGACCCTCTGTTTCGTGAAAGGAATTGTCACATTGGGCTTACCTCGACTACACCCTTTTGCTCCTGCCCAAGATGCCAGGATTATTGGACGAGGGCTGGTAATGCAGATTTGTGAGAATGCCTGCCGTTTCTGGGGCAGTTTTCATCTGCAACCATAAAGGTTTCACCATCAAGTCGACTAATAGACAAAAACTTGCTTTTAATTATAAGCATATTTTAATGGAAATAGATTCTCTAAGGTGTCCAACTGAGTGAGATAATGCACAAGAACAGATAACAAAGAGCTTGTAAGAATAAGCCTGGGCCCACTTTAACTTCACTCAGTTGGATACTAAGTTCGAATCCTGGAAGCAGCGGAGAGCGGTCATTAGGTCTAAACTGCCTAACTAATGCTTCACACCTTTAAGAATTTCAGAGGGAATCTTTCACAGAGTCAGTGCGGAATTTGTTGAGTATGTTTCATACTTTGAAAATCATCACCATCAATTAGAGCATCTGTTTCCAGAAAGGCACAAATATGATAAGCTATCACTCGGGTTTGAGGTCTACTTGTTTTAACAAATGTATTCAACACTTTGGGAAACAACGAGTGCAGGTACCTGAAAATTTCCAATAAATTCCTTGATTTTTAAATGTCCGGCCTATTCGTCATATTAATTCTTTAAATTGTTTTGGTGAAGATAGAATTCTAAATTAGAGGTGACCTTGAACAAACTCTAGCTTTTAGCAACATCTATGGTTCTAGCTTCTTTAAAATCAAATGTTTGTATTGGTGGAACTTTTAAGTAATTACAAGACAAGTTACCCATTTTCCAAAAAAAACATTTTTGGATAAGAATTTTGAGTTGTGGTTGAATAAGGCATGTGCATCACTATCCATTTTTCATCGTTTTTTTTGGTTCTCATGAAATACTTAATGATCTATTCAACTAGTACATCTAATAATATGAGATTTTGATTAAATATTTACAGTATGTATAGAATTTGAGGCAAGGTTGGAGGAGGTATTCAAGGATGAATTTGAAAAGGTGCAAGAAGAAGATGGTATTAAGGTTGAAGTGAATTCCAATAATCTACCACTATTTCTAACTAAATTTTTAGAATATTTGCATATTTGCATTTGGATCCATGGTTTTTGATTTTTAATCAAGGAAAAAGATGCACATCAATTATGGACTAAAGCATTTGGTTCCTACACTTACACCTCTTGCATTTTGAGACGGGTGCTTTACAAATACTATAGATTATTTGCATTTTGTAAATCTACAAAGTTTTTAATTCTATTTTCTTTAGTTTTAAATGGGTTTGAAGTTTATAAGTATTTTATTGGACTTGCCATTGTCTATTTTTTTCCTAATATTTTAATAATGTTTCTTTGGTAAATTTAGGGATATAAAAAGAGAGTTTTTAAAGGTACTAGCTTTTAGTTTTGAACAATTTTTGCTATAGTTTTAGACATCCTAAAGGAGCTATTTGTGATAGGTGTGTTTGTTATTCCATTTGTTATCCTACCTTTGGGTGATTGCAAGAAACGCCTATCAATTTTGTTTTGTTTTCAAAAATGTATACACTTGTAAGACAAAGGTAACCACTAAAGGAAGTTTATAGAAAAATTCTCTAAGTAGGAGAACTAGAAAAGTGCCAAATCTCAAGAAAATAGGTATTTGCATGTTTAAATTATTTACAAAAAAATAAAAAAATAAAAAAATGCCCATTTGTAACAACTCTATGGAAATGGTCATGCACCAAAAAACCATCAAAATCATATTTTGTATGTTTCAAAATACAAACAAAAAGAAGCTCACTTTGTAGACTTCTGGGGTGATTGCAAGAAAGGGCCGTCCTTTTTGGCGTCACAATGGAAGTGACATTTGTGCCATTGGTTATAACTTTTGGGATATTAATCCAATGTACTTGAAATTTTTATTGAAGATGGCCAACTTGATAGTAAAGAAATTCCTTATTTTTCATAAATTTCCAAAATTCATTTTCTAATTAAATTTTAATTTACCTAATTTGTCACACTTTGTAATTTAGGGGTTTTTAGTACTGTGGAGTATCCAAAATTAATGATGTAGACTTGAAATTTGTATGATATATTTATACAATAAAGATTTATGAGTTGACGAAATTTTTTAAAAAAAAACATTATTTTATGTCCTCTACATTGATGCAAACAGGGGCCCCTTGTGCATACAATTCTGAACATCAAAAATGGTTTCAAAATAATTCTTTTGGTGAAATCTCATCATCATCAATCCTTTCCAAATTGCCAATTTTTAGTTTTCTTAAAAATTTCTTTTCCTATTTTTTACAAATTAAAATGTGAAAGTACTCATTTTCATGAGATTTTGCACTTTTCTAGTTCTCCTAGTTAGAGAATTTTCCTGAACTTTTCCTTCTTAGGGTACCTTCTTCTTGAAGGTATATTCATGAAAATTATTTTTCACATTTTTAAAAAATTGTTTTTCTAATTAAATAGTACTCCTGAAAAAATTATGAGTACTATTCAAAACGAGACAAAAAATGGGAGGCCTTTCTTGCAATCACCCTCCACACTACACAAAATTAATTATTTTCAAAATTTCTTTAGCCATCAGCTACAAATATACTAGAAGACAATCTCATCCAAATTTCACCTCAAAATTAATTTTTTTGGGTACTAAATAGTACTAAAAAACTCTAAATTGGCAAGTGTGACATTCAATTGGGGTCTATTTTTGGATCGTAAACTATTTTTAAAATTTTAAAAAAAAATAAAGAAGGAGTATGATAGTCATAAGTAACTTCTCTGTAAATCTTGAGTCATTTGCAGCGAAAGCACAAAAGTTATGGCCAAAAACAAATCAACATGCAATGTGTGATATAGAATAGTGCAAATGTTTCTTGCAATCACCCCTTCAAACAACATTCATTTGGAATTTCTTAAGTCAATTTTTGATTTTGCAAGTACACACCTATACAATGATAGAGTTTTATTTATTTATTTTTGACTTTGATGCAACTGAAGTGAAACAAAATTTAAAGGGTTTTTGCCAAGCATTTTACTTTCAAGTGGATTGGTGTCAATTGTCTCCATTGACAAAACCCTTGAGACTTATTGAAGATGATATTGTAAACGTATTCTTTGGTGACAAATTCATTTTGTAATTTTTTATAATTTGAATTCAAATTTTCTTCGGAGCCATTATTCATTTTAGTAAGATTATTCAATGTAGACACTTTTCTTTGGCATTCAATTGCTAGTAAAAAAACCTTCCAAATATTCTACTTCCTATTTCAAGGTGCAATTCATATAGAATTTAGATGTTGTTGGAATTCATGTTGACTTAGATGATGTGCTTCACAACATTGTAACTAAAGAGTCACAACTAATGAATGACAATGTTTTTTGGCAAGGTCTACAAGAAAAAATTTCAGTCTTATGTAAAGTCTCATTGAATCCTTTTCTCTACTAGCAAAGTGATGTTTGGAATAGGTATATATCTTAGTTAGAAGTGTATTTCTAGTAAATTTTTGCTAAAAATCACCTTAAAGTCATTACTTATATTTTTAGTCATTTATATTTTTGGAAACTTTTTTATAAAGCCTAGTTTAAGCATCAAAAATTCAATCCTGAAAATGTTTTGTAGCTATATAATATTTCATTTTATAAAATATGAATCTTATGTTTGATTCATATATTAAGAGGTCTTTTATTTCATGATTTTATTTTATTTTAATATTCTTTTGTTACAAGTTGTACCATCCATATTTGTTAGAGGTGTGGTTGTCATATAAAGGCTCTTAAAGAAGATGCATTGATTTTCAATGCGGCTCTTCTATAGTCACTTATCATTGAGAAAGAAGACCCAATTTCAAAGAAGCTACATGTTGATGAAGAAAGTAGTAGTTTAGACCATTATAATGATTCAAATTTAGTATAAAAAAATTCAAGCAACCAATTTATTCTATAAGTAAGTTCTTGAATTCACTTTGTGACATTTGAATTGTAAACGTTCTCTTTTTTTTCTTCTTAAATTTTTAATGTCCTTAAACTAATAGTCTAATACTCTTTATAATTTAGTACTATGTAGCACAAAGGTGACTAAATCTCCTACAAGGACCTCTATTCATCAACCTACATAGAAGAAAATTACGAGGAGTTCTCCTAATCCTTTTCTATTACCAATTTATTCTCACAATTTATGAGAAGAGTTGGTTATAGCACCTCTTGCTACATCTAGGTTTGGTTATTTTTGTGGAGATCAAAGAATTCTTCACTTTGTAGATGATGCAATAGATTGAGACAGTGATGCACCTAGTACTCACTTTTTGGTTGACTATGAATAGTATAGAGATTGTGGTCTCTACTACATGCTTTATATGTTTCAATGTACACTTTTTTTAAACTTTGATTTCATTAGTGAGACTTAAAGGACCACTAACTATTATGTTTTTATTTGTCTTCATGTTCAAATAAGGGCAATTGTATTTTGAATACTAGGTATTTTTAATATGCTAAAAATGTTGTCCATTATTTAAACCCTATCATGTTGTCATTATTAGAATCTTAAAATGTTGTTCACTATTAGATCACTTCAATGTTGTCCTTTATTAGAATTTTAAATGCAAAAATGTCACCCTCATATTGCATGGAATTTTTTTTAAATCTAGCAAAACTATGGAAATAATTTGATGTTTTCAAAATTTGAGAGTTGATTTACCAAAAAAACTTCAAAAATTACATGAAGAACAATTATTCTTCACTATCAAAGTATAACATCTATTAGTGAAAATAAATATTAGAATATACGTTTCAACTCTTTAAACTCTTATTTCTTAAGGAGATTTAGGCTCTCCAAAAACAATTTGAAGCTCTCATTTACAATTAAAGAATTTTAATACAATTTCCTTTAAATGGTTTAATAATTACACTATAGAGAAAATTAACACCCATATGTCAATAATTATCATTATGTCTACTAAATGTGAAAAACAAGAACTACACTCACAATTTGTATCATTTAATTTAGTTTTGTTCACATGCAATCGGTTTTCTAAATTTCTAGATTTTTTTTAATAGGAATTATTGTAAATTCCAAGGTCTATGCTCCATGCTCATGTGATAGCATTTCCTTTAAATGCAAGAGACTCTAAATGAAGGGCTACTACCCTTCCAATCAACAAAATTGACAAGAAAGAAATGCAATGGATTTATAAAATCATGGGTTCCAATTTCCTAGGGTGATATCTTTCTAAGGTGAAAATCTAGCAGAATTTGATAAGGCAAAATTCTATCTTCTTGAACCATTAGATCCAAAAGTCAAGTATTCTCCAATTGAAATAAATATTTAAATTTGATCATTTTTTTTTCTTGCACCTAGAAAAATAAACTCTATAGTCTTAGAAATTTGGAAAAACATGTCAATTACTACAAATAGTGCCAAACTCATTTAACCACTGCAATGTATACTAATATCCCATACTTGCAAACCCATTCAAATTTGCACTTGAAAATCGTGTAATTTCTATTTCTAATGCCTTCTATAACATTGTTCATAACAATTTGTTGACAATCCTTGAATACAACATCAATTGTCCTATTCTAAGTCAAATTGTGGAGCTCATTAAATTATTGTTGTTTACTATCCATGCAAATTTATCCAATTACAATGATGTTAGAAATATTGATAATTATTATACTAGAAAAGTTCATAGGCAACTAATTAGTCTAATTTCTATGGTACTTGAAAAGGTTGTGATGTTGAAAAAGTATTGGTGTCATGTTCCTAACTCTCCATCCTATAATACTTGTCCCCTAAACCAAGTAGGAGAAGGTACAACTAAAGTGCTTGAGACAAACTATGTGAAAATTCCATTGAATTGTAAAGTCCCAATGGCTTAATAGTTGGCAATGATGGCATGGGTATTGTTCCAATGGAAGATACATCCCCTATGTCTCGGATTTGATGTAGAAGTTGATTGACTTCTCGCATTGAAGGTCGAGCTTTGGGATTGGGAAGGCAACAAAAGAGTCCCAATTGAAGCAAACTAACAACCATTGCTATTTGGATTTCTAAGTTCACATCCACATCTATTGATGTAGGTGTGGTGTTACAATTCAAATTGTAAGAGCTTGATGGTAAGGAAGGAACTTGTGTTGCATATGTGGTTTCATTAGAAAAAAATAGAGAATTGCATGATGGTTGAAAAGCCTTAGCTATCATTCTTGGATCCACCAATTGAAAAAGTGATCCACTTTCATGAGCTCGCCAAACTATGAACAACAATGCAAGATCTTCAGGTTCGACTACTTGCAAATCCAAGGGACGCCTTCCGCACACCACTTCCAACACCAAGATGCCAAAACTATAAACATCAGATTCTTTTGTAGCTTTGCCTGTATATGGCAATTCAGGAGCCATGTAGCCAAATGTACCTGCTGCCACAGTGGTCTTGTCCAACTTGTGGTGATCTATCAAACGAGCAAGTCCAAAGTCTCCCACATAGGCTTTGAAATCTGCATCTAGCAATACATTACTTGACTTGATGTCTCGATGCAAAATACAACTTGAACAATCCTCATGCAAGTATTCTAAGGCTGCACCCACCCCTTCAAGAATGGAATGCCGCATTTTCAATGATAGTACTTGTTGGTTGCCATTTTCATGAAGCCAATGATGGAGAGTTCCATTGGTCATGTATTCATACACCAACAACAATTTTCCTTTTTCTTGACACCATCCATGCAACCGCACTACATTTCGGTGTCGAATTTGGCCAAGACTTGTCACTTCGGCATGAAAGAGAGATTTTGCTTGCTTGGATTCTGCCATATAGATTTGCTTCACAGCAACCAGAACACCACCTGTGTTAAGCAAGGATTCCACAAGTCAAACTCTCTTTTGCAAAGCATTGAAACAACTTGGGATTTAGGATGTGAGGTTATAGCTAGAGAGGTTAGATATTTTTCGGAGAGATTGCATTGAAGAACAACCCTACTATATATAAACCTATACAGAACTGAAGGAGCTTTTGTGCCCAATCATATAATTTTCTTGAATCACAAGTCTTCCAACGTTTTCAAAGAGACGGAAGGAGTGCCTGTACGATTGATCCCATAAAATGGATCACTGATAGGAAGTGTGATTTTGCTGACGCTCTTGCTCTCACCTTCCAAGCAGCCTTTGTAAACCAGTCCTGATCCACCACGTCCGAGCAGATTTCTCTCACCGAAGTTCTCGGTTGCTTTGCGGAGCTCCTTGAACGAGAACAAGTGTGGTCCTGCGGAGTAGCCTAATGCACTGTGACTGGTGGACGGCGTTGCAAAGGAATAGATGGACCAGAGAATCACCAAAGCCGCCATCGTTCCGACTACAACTCCTCCTGTAGTTATACCAACCCCTGTTCTCGACTTCCAATAGTGCAGCATCGTTTGGAGCTTCGACTTCGATGTTTCGGTGTTGAAGAAGCTCCAAGACAAGAGCTCATGCTCTTCCCTGTGGTTGACATCGGAGCTTCCCCAGAACGCGCCCAACACCTCATCTCCGATGGATTTGGGAAATTCGTAATTGGAAATTCGCAGTAGAGGTTGCAGGGGTTTGGCACTAGATCCGTTGGTCATCCTCACTTCTAGTATTTGGGAAGAGCTCGTGAAATCAATCCAAGCCGTAAAAGTTCTCCCATTGGAGAAATACGTGCAATGCGTGTCATTGCCACAAAGGTTGTGCGTGTAGTGGTCGACATCATATTCATCTGGAATGTTTCTAGTACCCACCCTGATGAAGTTGTTGCTGGGATCCCTGGCGTAAATCGGACTATAGTCTGTGTCAAAACGGACATGAAATCCTGGATAAGAGAATGCATAGGGATCAGGCGTCGAACAAGCCCCAAACGCTCCCACTTCGGAGATCATCTTATGTATGTTAGTCATGGGTACGTTGTGGAGGAAGGCAATGCCGAACACACTCCCTGACAAGGCATTTATATGATTATCCCAAGGCAAGCCGTGTGTCGTGAACGTGAAGGAGAACGAGGTGCTGAAGGAAGCCACGCTCCCAGTTGCTGCATTCAGAATGCGGACCGGTTTCCCATAAACCACCAATCCACAAGACCCTTTGGCAGCAGGCTTCCTGGCCCCTTCGTTGAGGATGTAGGAACGATTGGCGAGATCGTACGCGGCATCTCCAACTGTGAAGAAATCGTCATTTGATTCAGGCGAGAATAAGGGGAACGTGATTTGCGTGTCTGCAGTTGCAGACGAGAGAAGAAACGCAAACAGGAACGAGAGACGTAGAATTGACTGTGGAGATATCACTGATTCAGAATCAGTCATTGCTGCAGATTTACGGTTTACGACCTGAATATGATCCTGATGTCAATTGCCCGCACGACAAGTGTAGTATTTCCAAGCTGCCTAGCTCCACGGATTCCCAGGCAGCTACCGCAGGCTGGTTCAGAACACAGTCACACAGGCTGGGCCAGAACACAGTCACACTTAGTTGCTCTATCGCTGTTCCCAACCGAATTGAAGGTAGCTCACCCCTGCGCAACGTCCCCCAATACTCAATCCTTAATAGCAGTTTCCCCCAGTCGCACCTCTTAGACGCACAAACCCAGTTACCGATGTTCCCGATTGAAGGCGAAGAGGGGGACTAGCTGGTCTTGCGAATGCCTCTTGGAGTTAATTCCCCTCGTCGTTGGCTGCTTCGTTGTTGCCCTCAGCAGCATTCGGAATGACAACCTGTTCTATCTGTGCGTCGCATGAACTAGATCCCTCGAACCCCACTTGCATTCGGATTCATGTCTCACCAGAAATCAATGAAGTAACCTTTCTAGGGTGGAAACTTCATGGCCAAGGTGGTGAACTGCGGCTTCCCAAAGTTGACCTTTTCACGAGCACATGGGAAGAAATATATACATGCCACGTTGTTGGAGCCGGCAAATTGGACAGTATTACCACAATCGTAGGGTCAATTGAAAAGAATATTTTCTTTTTAGGGCACCATAGCTAGCAACACGGAACGTCAATTTCTTTAAATGGTCAGTATTCCAATACTGTGGCACCTTTCAACACGTTGTGAGACATGAAATCATGCATATCCGACATTTGAGAATTGTGTGTACAAATATGTAACAATTTTTGGCTTGCCAGTTGAAGTAATTTGACCATATGCGGGATAAGATGCAATTTTCAATGTAGACCTGTACTGATAGAGTTTGTTGCCTATGAGTACTTTCATCATCAAAACGTCACTTAAGGTACAAACTGTCCTCGGAACTCTTACATTGGTTTATTCATGGGGAATATTGTCAATTCTGTTTTTTCATTTAGATTGGCCAATTTAGATCTCCTGGATGAGGTGGAAATTTTTGTAGGATTAGGTTTGGAGTTTTTTTTTGACGCCCTTGTGCCGATTTTTGGCACTCAGTGCTTTGTTGCTGTTTGTTGTTTGTTGAAGTTTTAATGTAAAGGTGTAAATCAGGTGTTGTGACGTTGTGACCCTCTGTTCAAATTTTGTGCCACGTGAATGTTGTAAGAGTCCGGGGAAGGATATCAAATCAGTTCCCTATTTCCGTCACGAAAAAGTGAGTCACCAATATGTTGGATTGTGCTTAAGAACGTTGGGATCTCACTCAGTATTGAGAGCTCACTGGAGGGATCACTTTGGATACTTCATGAGCCAAACTCCTTTCAGATCAGAATTTTTAACGGGGGCCAGCATTTTTTAGAGATCGAATCAGGTGCCTAGCGGTTATCTACCTTCCAGAGGTTCCTTATTTGGTTCGTGGGTTGAAAGTCGACCTTGCTTTAAACTCCCTCCATGTCGAACTTGTGCAGATTGTTGCCATCGTATCGCTTCAAACACTTAACAGCAACCCTCCTGACAAAGTGGCCAATTGTGATACCGGTACAGTAGCCTACTTTTTCGGAGCTTTTTCGACCCACAATTTATTTCTTGCTATTCATGAGCTAAGTCATAACCTGGCCTTGTCGACCATTGTTTTGTAATCGGTTGCTTGGCATATTTGCAAACCTGCCAGTCAGTATCCCCATGACTGTCGGTCACCTTTCAGAAGTACCATCTCAAGCATCACAAATGCCAAGGAGTGCAAGGCATGGATATGGATATCCCAGTTACATGGAAGGTATCGTGGTCCATGACGAATGTGTTGACGAAGATGGTCTGGGTTTTGTGCCAGCTGCTTTTCTATGCGCTCAGGCCTGTATTCTTACTACGGTCCTTTGAATCTGCTCACCTGGAATGTTGGCTACCATGTGGAGCACCACAACTTTTCCCGAATACCTGGTTGTTAGCTCTTCAAGGCAAGTTTCAAATTACATAACCTTTAGACTTTGCTGAGCCTCCATTTCCTTGTTTTAACTAGAGTCTGTTTGCTCAGCTGATCGAGTGGTTAAGCTCTTCTAGGAAGTCTCCCTTTTTTTCCAGGGAGAGATGTCAAGTTAGAAATAGGTTGAACTGGGAATTACAGTTTCGTCCGTCCATCCAAATTCATACTTCATGGATTTGCTGGCTTGTGCTTTCCGTTCAGAGATCCGCCTTCGTTGGGGTTCGTTGTGACAAATCCCCAGTCAAGCATTCCTCTAGTCGTAGCTTTGCACTGGAGTCCGTGATATTTGTTGACAACTTTTCCATGTGCTGATGGGTATACTCTGGAGCGGCCTAATGACTTTCTTGTTTGTGAACAGGTCAGACAAATTGCTCCTGAGTTTTATGAAGACTTCACTTGGGGCACCACCCATGGTGGTCGATCATACATACGTGATATACAAACCCAGTTACTGATGTTCCCCATTGAAGGCGAAGCGGAGGACTGGTCATGCGAATTCCTCTTGGAGTATAGTTCCCCTCCTCGTTGCCCTCGGCTCGAACCTGCTTGCATTCGGATTCATATCTCACCAGAATGAAAGAACTTGCGAGGGTGACAACCTCATGACCAGGGTGGTGAACTGCGGCCTGGGCTACCCAGAGTTGGCCTTTTCAAGAGCGCTTGAGAATATATATATATATATATATATATATATATATATATATATATATATATATATATATATATATAAAACGTTGGTTGAGTCAACAACTTGGACAGGGCTACCACATGTTTAGGGTCAATTGAATGGGGCACCATAGCAAGCAACATGGAACGTCAACTTTGTGAAATTGGCGGTATTACAATACGTTGCTTACACTGAGTGATATCCAAGCCGCTTGAGCAGTTGCAAATTCAGTTGCAAATTCAGTTGTAGGACGTTTTCCACACAACCAAATTTTCATTTTGCATTAAGGTAGAACCACCCATAACTGATCATTTAAGGTATTCTAGGCATGATTTGGTGTAGTGCAAAGCAAAGCAAATCTTTTCAAAAGGTGCAATGATAGAAATGATGGGGATTGCAAAAACTTTGGTAGTTTTATTGCATGAATTTAAATTACTAAGAATTTTGAAAGGCACAAAGAGCACAAGACTCATAGCCAATCTGTGGACTAGTCTAATTCTGATCACTCAAAAAACTATTTTTTAATTCATTCCTTCCTACTTTCTTGCACATTAAGTTACTTTGGGACATGTGCCATGAACTTTTAGTCCCAACTTTGAAAGGGAGAAAAAAAAACATTTTAGCCTTGGTTGGAAACACGTCCATCACCAAGTTGGCTATGGGGTGGTGGTTGGTTATGGGTGGTTCTACCTTAGCACAGTGATGTAATCCTGGTTGAGGGCTTGAGAGGGAGGAATTTTCTGGTAGAATCTTCAGTTGCCTGCACTACTCGTTCTTTTCCAAAATGTTGACTACATTTTTTGAAATGCGTTTTTAAGACCTCAAACTTCAAACAGACTTCAAACTTCAGTGATAGCTTATCATGTTTCTGGATGCAGATGCTCTAATTGATGAATTCGATTCTCAAAGTACGAGGAAATGCTCTTGAATTTCGCACCCAGTTGGAGAAGAGTTGCGATATTAAGCTTACGTACTAAGATAATATCCAGGCAAGGGAGGGCGGTCATCAGGCCTAACTAGTGCTTCACACATTTTGAAAACCCTCACTTTCAATTAGAGCATTTCCTTGTACTTTGGAAATTATCATCACCATCAATTAGATCACCTGTATAAATGTCCAGAAAGGCAGAAACATGATAAGCTATCACTGGGGGTTGAAGTTTGCCAGGTCTTCAACAGGCATTTCAAGAAATGAATTTAACACTTTGGAAAACAATGAGGGGTGCAGGCAACTGAAAATTTTTACTTAACTCCTCCAATTTAAAGCCTTACACCTCGTCACCAGGGCACAGATACATCACTGTTGCTCATACACAAACGAAAATTTGGCTGTGAGTCTGAATCAGTGAGTTACGCATGGAAATTTTGGAATTGGCGCTGTGTCGTTGTGATGTCTGTTTGTGAAGACCTCGTTCTGAAGCAGCTAACATGAATTCGCAAGTTTAAAGGAAAATTGGTACCTTGAGCTTGTGATTCCACCACCAAAACCTGTAATATATTTGTATAGTACCCACAAACAAGTTAACGTTCAATTTACTGCCACTGAAAATGAAGTGCAACTTTGATTGATCATATCTCTCACTTTGGACCTCCAAACTTCATGAAATTGCCACCAGTATGTTGATAAACGAGTTCACTTTATTTTAGGTGTCATTTAGATGCTAATGCAAGCCATTTGTCTAAAAAAATCAAATTGCATTGATTGCACTTCAAGTTGTTTGCAACTTGTACACTGTGAAGGCAACATCAATGCTTCTTGTGCCAATACATTTCAGATTTTTGTCAATTAGAGCTTCATACATCAAGCTCCAACCACCTCTCAATGCAAAAAATGCTTGGGCAAAGCAATGTGGTTGCTTGTGGATATATTGTATGTGTGTTTTAGTGACAATAGGTGCATTTCTAGAGATAGAAACGAATTGTGTGAGTTTGTAGGTGTTTTTGATTGTCACAAGCAACTTTAGTGGTGGTGTAAGGTGTACCTTAGAGCTACAAAAACTAGCATTGGACAACATCTCATTTGAAGAATGTGATAAAGACAAACAAATCAAAAAAAGATCAAGGTAAGTGAAGGCATGGCAAAAGTCAAAGGATTGTTTTTCTTTGGATTGTTTAGCACTTTCATTTAAATCTAACTGTTCATTAGTGATGGTATCGATTGTGTTCACCAATTTTGGTAAATGTCTTCACATTACAAGGCCACCTAATAAACCCAGAAGTAGAGACTTTGTTGATGTAGTCTATAAAAGCTAATTAAGTGGCTTCAACTTTCTCCATGATCACCTTGAAATACTTATCCTCATGGAAGATGATCAATGTGCTAGTGTCTCATAGCAAGGAATCAAAAGATTGGAGGCAAGTGTTTGGTATTTAAAAGCTTTCATGGCCTACAAACTCTCCTTACTTAAAGCCCATAAAAAACTTATGGTATATTATGAGAATCATTGTCTAAAATGTGAATCCATTGCAAAACTAAGAAGAATTAGTCAAACCATTCAAAAGGCATGGAAAGAAGTACTTTTAGAGATGATTGAAGTTTTCCTTGCTAGCATGCCTAATTGTATAAAGGCCATAATCAAAACTAATGGTGGTAACACTAAATGGTAGATAAATTGTCAAAAAAGGCTATATGGGTGATTGCAAGAAACACTTGTCCTATTTGGTGTTGTACGGTGTGTACTAATTTGGTTTTCGGCCATAACTTATGTGTTTTGGCTTCAAAAGACTCAAGATTTATAGGAAAGGTGCTCATGACTATTATACAAGTTCTCTAATTTTTTTCATAATTTTCATAAATAATTTACAGTCTAAAAATAGACCCTGATTGAATGTCAAACTTTATAGTTTATAGTTTTTTATTACTAAGGAGTACCTTTCTTTTAATGATTTTGAAATGAAATTTGGATGAAATACTTTTTTAGTAGACTTCTAGGTCTTCATGGAAGAATTTTTCTAAATAGTAAATTTTATGTGGTGTAGAAGTCTACAAAGTGAGCTTCTTTCTGCTTGTATGTTGAAACATATAAAATATTATTTTAAAGGTTTTTTCAGTGAGTCACCATCTCCATAGAGTTGTTGCAAATGTCCACTTTTCTATGCAATTCCGTCCCCCTTGAGTAATTTTATCTTAAAGGTGTAACTATACATTAATCATATTTTTTAAATTAAAATAATAATAATTTTCTAATTTTGAAGTACTTTAGAAAAATTCATGAGTATTGTAAGTTGCAAAATGCAACAGATAGTATATAAGTTTCTTGCAATCACTCATACTTATATATAAAGTTATAGTTTCCCTTGTAAATGCTTAAGACATCAATAAAATAGACATCATCAAATTTGGAACATATTTTGCAGTTTATTATTTGAATTATTTTTTAGCATGTAGTGGCAATTCGAAATTTGAGAAATGTTCATTGTTTCTATAAATTGACTGCAGTGAGTGTTTACATATTAGTGGATAAGTGTGTATAGTACCCTAATAGAAACTTTTGCATAGGTGGTTCAAGGTAGGTGAGAATATAACTACAAAAATTTATAGTATGGCACTATAGATGAAAGTATCAAATCCCCGACATACATGATTTTTGTCTCACAACGTGTTGAAAGGTGCCAAAATATTGGTCAATACCAATACTATATATAAAAGTCTCAAATCCACCATGCATGATTTTTGTCACACAATGTGTGGAAAGGTGCCAAAATATCATTGGTCAATACTACCATTGGACCCCAAGAAGGATAGGTTGGTCTCTAAGAAAATCATCCTTTTTGAAAGAATGTGAATTTTCCATTGTAAAAAATTCAAAATTATGCATTGGAGACCAAACTACTCTTTATGACCTTCCCTTTTTGTGCACACAAAATTCTAAGGATGAACAATTGCACTTCTGTCTTACATGCAAGAATCCTCTGCTACCCATGTGATGTTTAGGGCCAGCTTCCATGTGAGCCGGGCCAATCGAACTTGCAAGGGAGAGCTACAATGAGAAGTGAGTGATGACACTTCTATGTAGACCTAGTGGGTAGAGAGATATCAAGTAAGAAAAACACACGTAATGATTCCCTCCACCAATCGCCTCGTCTACCGATATTGATGAAACTTGAGCTCCTGCTTCTCCGCTCACTGAGGCCGGCAACACAATCAGTGTGAGCTGCTGGTCTTGTAGCACTTTTGCTACTGGCCCGACTCACATGGAAGCTAGGCCTTAGTGTCAGTACCGGTGATGTAGGGTTAACAAAATTCATTTGCTAAGGTGCCTTGTACGGTTGTACCCCATTCAATTGACCTGAAAATTAATTGTGGTACTGTAGTGCTGTCCAAGTTGCCGGCTCAAACATCGTGGCATGTGCTGTGTCTGTACTATCGCACGCACTCTTGAAAAGGCCGACTAAGTTATGGATAGCCCTGGCCGCAGTTCACCACCTGGGTCATGAAGTTTCCACCCTCGAAAGGTTACCTCATTGATTTCTGGTGAGACATGAATCCGAATGCAAGTGGGTTCGAGGGATCTACTTCATGCCACGTATAGATAGAACAGGTTGTCATTCCGAATGCTGCTGAGGGCATCAACGAAGCGGCCAACGAGGAGGGGAATTCACTCCAAGAGGCATTCGCAAGACCAGCTAGTCCCCCTCTTCGCCTTCAATCGGGAACATCGGTAACTGGGTTTGTGCGTCTAAGAGGTGCGAAGATTGGGGGAATTTTGCCTGCTATTGGGGATGAGTATTGAGCTTACCTCAATTCAGTTGGGAACAGCGATAGAGCAAACGACTGTGATTGTGTTCTGGCCTGAACCGGACCGGCCTGCGGTAGCTAGCTAGTCCGTGGAGCTACGCAGCTCGGAGATGCTACACTTGTCGTGCGAGCAATCAGCATCGGGATCATATATATCAAGGTCTTGAGCCCCACCTGCAGCAATGACTGATTCTGAATCAGTGATCTCTCCAAAGTCAATTCTACGCCTCTCCTCCCTGTTTGCGTTTCTTCTCTCGTCTGCAACTGCAGACACGCAAATCACGTTCCCCTCATTCTCGCCTGAATCAAATGGCGAGTTCTTCACATTTGGAGATGCCGCGTACGATCTCGCCAATCGTTCCTACATCATCAACGAAGGGGCCAGGAAGCCTGCTTCCAAAGGGTCTTGTGGAGCGGTGGTTTATGGGAAACCGGTCCGCATTCAGAATGCAGCAACTGGGAGCGTGGCTTCCTTCAGCACCTCGTTCTCCTTCACGTTCACGACACACGGCTTACCCTGGGAGAACAGGGACAACCCCTTGGACGGGAGTGCGTTCGCCTTTGCGTTTCACCAAAACGTACCCATGACGACCATGCGTGACGTAGTCTCCCAAGAGGGAACGTTCGGGGGCTGCACGTCGTCTCTATCTAAACCCTATGCATTGAATCCTCCAGGATTGGATGTCCGATTTGACACAGACTATAGTCCGATTCACTACAAGGATCCCAGCAACAACTTCATCAGAGTGGCCAGAAACCTTCCCTACGAATATGATATCGAAGCATACACGCACAACCTTTGTGGCAATGACACGCATTGCACGTATTTCTCCGATGGCAGAACTTTCACGGTTTGGATTGATTTCACGAGCCCCTCTCAGACACTGGAAGTTAGGATGGCAAACGGATCCAATGCGAAACCCCTGCAACCTCTGCTGCGAATTTCCAATTACGAATTTCCCAAATCCATCGGAGGTGAAGTGTTAGTCGCGTTCTGGGGAAGCTCCGATGTCAACCACAGAGAAGAGCATGAGCTCTTGTCTTGGAGCTTCTTCAGCAACGACACATCAGAGTCGAAGCTCGACATGATGCTGCTCTATTGGAAGTCGAGAACAGGGGTTGGGGTTCTCGTCGGAACGATAGTCGGAACGATGGCGGCGTTGGTGATTCTCTGGTACATCTATTCCTTTGCAACGCCGTCCACCAGTTTCAATGCATTAGGGGACTCCATAGGACCACACGTGTTCTCGTACAATGAGCTCCGCAAGGCAACTGAGAACTTTGGTGAGAATAATCTGCTCGGACGAGGTGGATCAGGACTGGTTTACAAAGGCTGTTTGAAAGGTGAGAGCTGCTGGAGTTTCAGTGAAATTACACAAAATTAAAATGATCCATTTCCATTTGAGTAAGGTAGGTACACCCAAAAGCGACACTTATTCGTACTGAGCCTAGTTCCTGCTATTAATTAGTTCAAATTTTTATGTAGTCTTGTTGGCAAGTGAAAGCATGTTCCAACGCACCAAAGAACGTAGGATTTGGATACCATATGCAAAAGTTATTAACAGTCAAAGTCTGTTTCTGAAAGCGCCATCTACAGTCTGTGAACATGACTGATTTCGGAAATGTATGTGCACTGTAGATGGCGCTTTTAGGAACAGGGCGCTTCTGGGTGTATCCACCTTATAAGGCAGACAAGCTTATTTCCCCCCTAATTTGGAATCTGACTATGTTGGGGTTGATAAATTTTTTTCAAAGTTGTGCACTTGCTTCAAGAGTCAAAGGTGAGGGAAATTATAGTTTTCCAATCAAAATTGTAATTTTTAAGAATTTTTTAAGATGTCTATTTAGAAGTTACTAAACCACCCATAGACTAGAATCGCAAACAAACCTATAACTATCAACTCAAGTACTAAATTGGACTCACACATTACCCCCTGCTGTCATAAAATCCTTGATTCTAATATACAATGAATGGAAATAGAATCCTTATTTTTGTTATACAACAAATAGAATTAAAATCCTTAATTTTATTATACAATGAATGGAATTAGAATCCTTAATTTTGTTACACAACAAATAGAATTAAAATCCTTAATTTTATTATACAATGAATGGAATTAGAATCCTTAATTTTGTTATACAAAGAATGGAATAAGAAGGGGCTCAAATTGGGACCAAAAGGAGGTGACAAAATTGGGCTAGTCTATTGATGGAATTGGGCTACAAACAATATTGAGCTAGTCTACTTTATTTGTTGAGGAATAAGAAACATATAGAAGTTAAATAATCATGCATATGGTAACTACACCTTTAATTGTATGAAAAAGCAATGTGGCATGAAAATGAACAATATTTTTTGCACATTCATGAAGGACTATGAATCAAAATGCAAGTGGTTCCATAATTTTTGGGTGCATTGTAAATTAGTACAAATTTTAAAAGATGTAAAGAGCACAATACTAAAATTTCATGTAGGTGATGCCAAAGTCTATTTGATGACCATCAATTAATCACACTAATAATATTGAAACATCTCATAGGAAAAAAGTTAAAACAATAAGAGGTCTATACTAAATTGACTACTTGTAAGGTTGCCACCCCTACAATATTATGAATAGAGTTGCATACTATTTCAAATGGCCCTTAACTCCAACTTATTCTTGTCCTTGTAATGCATACCATTTTGTGTATCCTCCCTATTCACCTTCTTTTTTAAAATAGGGGTCAATTTTAAAGAGTGCTCCATAATTTTAGGTGTAGTTACCTTATGTGCACTTTGTTTTTATGACAACATTCAAATACTTGTGATTAAAAAAATATCTAAAGACAAAAGCTCCTTCTAAATAGGTTAAAATAGATCTCTTCCTCAAATACATTTTGACATCATAGTTGTCTTACCTCTTCATAAGCAATCATCTTTAGTTGATTCAATTCTTTGTAAACAAATTTGACTTTTTGAATCTATATTTGAACCAGGTGGTGGTGTTTTGGTTGCTGTGAAGCAAATCAATATGGCAGAATTAAAGCAAGCAAAATCTCTTTTTTATGCTGAAGTGACAAGCCTTGGCCAAATTCGACACCGAAATATAGTGCGGTTGCATGGATGGTGTCAAGAAAAAGGAAAATTGTTGTTGGTGTATGAATACATGTCCAATGGAACTCTCCATCATTGGCTTCATGAAAATGGCAACCAACAAGTACCATCATTGAAAATGCGGCATTCCATTCTTGAAGGGGTGGCTGCAGCCCTAGAATACTTACATGAGGACTGTTCAAGTTGTATTTTACACCGAGACATCAAGTCTAGCAATGTGTTATTGGATGCAAATTTCAAAGCCTATGTGGGAGACTTTGGACTTGCTCGATTGATGGATCATCACAAGTTGGATAAAACCACTTTAGCAGCGGGTACATTTGGCTACATGGCTCCTGAATTGCCATACACAGGTAAAGCTACAAAAGAATCGGATGTTTATAGTTTTGGCATCTTGGTATTGGAAGTGGTGTGTGGAAGGCGTCCCTTGGATTTGCAAACAGTAGAACCCGAAGATCTTGTATTGTTGTTCATGGTTTGGCGAGCTCATGAAAGTGGATTACTTTTTAGATTGGCAGATCCAAGAATGATTGCTACGGCTTTTCAACCATCAAGTGTCTCTAATCTTCTTTTTGATGAATCTACATATAGAATACATATGCCTTCTTTACCATCAAACTCTTATAATTTGAATTATAGTACTACACCTACACTAGTAGATGTGGATGTCGACTTGGAAATCCAAATGGCAATGATTGTTAGTTTGCTTCAATTGGGACTCTTTTGTTGCCTTCCCAATCCTAAGGCTCGACCTGCTATAAAAGAAGTAAATAGTTTATTGCGGCAAATTCAAGACATAGGGGATGTGTCTCCAATCATGACAATACCCATGCCATCATTGCCAACCACCAAGCCAATGGGAGTATATCATTCATTGGAATTTTCACATAGCAATGTCTTAAGCAAATAAGTTGTATCTTCTCCCAGTTTCTTAATCTAAGTTTTATTTGAATGATCAAACTAGATCTAGAGTCTCTAGACTATGATAAATTGGTTATTGGTACCAACTAGTTTTCTTTTTATAAGGGCATAGTTGATTGCCTTCTTAGAATAAATGTTTAGATCTTAGCTTGATCTTGAGTTGGTCCAACTTTGTAATTCATTGTAATATGTCAATTGCATGATTTTGGTTTTTTCAATGTGATGTATCGTAGCTTCTAAATTATTTTCACATATTCAAACCTTAAAAAATCTTTCACTCTATTTGCTCTATTGTGCCTATAAGTAGAAGGTACTACTATGTAAGCCTAGGAGCATGAAGCCATGAACCTAAAAGACTATACACCAATGTTATAGGTGTCTATATTATAGATACCTTCAACATTTGATTATAATATAAGTACGTTATAGATAGTTACATTATAGGTGATTAATTATATAATATACACCTTCAAAAGGTGTTAGGACATCTACTTATACACATATTCGAGGCTCACATGCTTGCATTTTCATGCTCACATACTAGCATCTTTGCATATTATTTTTAATGATTTTTTTTTCTCTCCATGGAAATGAAGTTATATGTCTTCTTTGAATCAGAGAGTTTTCAAATCTTTTTCATATATAGAACCAAAATGTCTTTTCATTTTTGAAGATAAGGTGGAGAAAAATCATTCCATCTACTAAATACACATAGAAATAACTATAGATGAAGAATATTACAAGGTCAAATGAAATGGTTTAAAATTTGTATCATTAAATTATTTATGGAAATTTGATTACAAACACTAGACTATCCTCTTAGAATTCATAAGAGAATTTTTGGGCCTTTGGGAGATTGTTTCAAGGCCGTTCCTTGAAATTGTTCCTACTACAGTAATACAAACTAGACCCTATTGATCTGAGTTTCTGAAATTTTTTTTAAAGATTAAAAAAAATATTTTTTCCAAAAATTTCAAAATGTATTAAAAAAATGATTCAAAATAATATTTTTAAAATATTTAATATTTAATTAAAATATTTAATTAATTGATATTATCTAACGTCAGCTTACTAATGTGGCAATGTTCCTAGTGTTCCCAACATTTGGGAACTTGCAATCTTCTAAAACAACCAAAAATCCTCTTATGAGATGGCATGTAGTAGTACCATTGGATTTTTTCAATTAACAATCCCTATGTTTTGTAAGAAGTCCAAAGCCGTTGATATTTTTTTAAAACAAAACAAATTCTTGATCATCGTTGATCTAATTTAATTCAAAATGAAAATACAAATATAGAATACAAATATGAAATACAAATGTGAATATTAGAATCAGAAGTCAAATTTGGATATGGATACAAATATAGAATATGGATACAAATACAAATATGAAATATTGTAGAATGATAAAACTATTGATATGAATACAAATTCAATAATATATCCCATATTGTTTGCATGTGAGGGCTCCCCTAAAAATTACAAATTGGAAGGGTAGTTTTTAAAATCAAACAATGTTGTTAATATCAAAATCAAACAAATTGTACATAGTCTTCTCAATATCCTCTTGGAAGATGGCTTATAGAACTCACAAACTGATAATGTTATTTTGTGTTTTGTAACATTTTGTATTACTAACCCTATTAGCTTACAAATAATGTTTTTATTTGTAATTTATCTTAAAGTACTAAAAATGTTATTAACATCATTTTAGAGTTAGAGTTTGTAAGTAATCTTGCTAACACTAAATATCCTTAGTAGTGTAGCTCCATTCCCATAGCTAAAGGTCAAATATCATTATAAACTTCATTTAGACTATTAAATTAAATTTGAGTTTCAATCCTATATTCTAGCTACGAGAAACTATTGATTGTCAATCTATATGAAAATTTCTTTTGGTTTGATGAAAACTTGTCATGATTATAATGTTTATGGCAAAAATTGGAGATGAAATCCTAAAATGTATTGAAATCATCATTTTCTTTTGCTTTCTTTTGTCTTTTTTAATACATTTCTTGAAAGTTCTTCTTAAAACTTAGCTAATCCACAGGTAGTTACTTTAGAAACAACCCAAGGTCTACTATGAGATACATTTTAATTAAGTGTTGGAGCTAATAATTGAAGAAATGTTAAAACTACTATGATATTACTTTTTTGAAGCATATTGTATTACAACTACTATATAGTTTACATAGTATTGATCCATAGTACATAATTTGTAAATGTATATATTATATAAGGACTAGTCTAAAAAAGAGGGGAAAATTCCATACAAGAAGCTCCCATATTTCATTGTAAATAAACAAATTAATGATCAACATCTCATTTTGAATTTGTATTTGTTTGTTTACTCAAATTCAAATTCAAATCTAAAGAAAGTAGTCTTAAGGATGTATTGCATACATTAGGCTTGGCCAATATAATACTACATGTGGGATTTTCAATTTTTGTGATTTTTTCTCCTATTTTACATATATGATTCATTTGTATGAATTGTTTGATACATGATGTTTGTATATGTACTATTTGTGTAGGTTGTGTTCAATAGGAGTCAAAGTGTACATGTTGTTCTAATCATCCCCAAAATTACATATAAATTTTTGAATCACAATAGAGACATGTTTAAGTGCCTAATATTTTGATTTTAACTACTTTAGAGAGTACAAAAATGGGCAAAAAATAAAAGTACAAAAAAATAGGGGCATATCTCTTGTGAAGTAATAGCTAAACAAACCTCCAAATAAAGAATTTTCTCTCAAACATATATGGACTACAAGGTAAAGCGAAGGAGCTAGGTTTTTAAAACTTAATGATCTTCAAACTCCAATGATAGTTTATTTGGTTTCAGAACATGGTAGAATATTTGAAACATATTCTTGCATTTAATTTTTTATTTGTATTGCTGACTAGCATGGAATAAAAATGATTTTTTTCCTTACCAAAATACAATGAGTAAATAAAAAAAATAAAAGCAAGGGTTTTAAGAACCTTGAAGTCTTGAAAATCTGTAAAATGCAATATTAGCTCTGAAATATATGATTGCAAAGCCCATATTGGGCTTTTTTTATTTTTTGGAGAGGGCATTATAAATGTAGAAAAATATTTTTAAAATGAAACTTATATTATAGTAATAGCTTTTAGTGCACTACATTTTTCCCAATTTCAATAGGTAGTTGAAGAATTATGGGGTCAAATGTGTTTCCAATCTCAACTTATATAATTTTAATAATATTTATTTCTTAAAACTCATTTTCTCCAATCACAGAACTATATAGCTATCTCATTCAAGTTTATTGTGTCAAAATTTCAAATTGAATGAACTTAGTAATTTTAAGATATTTACCTTGAAACTTTAAGAAAAAGTTTTATTTCATGACCACAATTATGACAATGTAATAAGGTTGGAAATCTCGATGCCTATATTTATGATGACACTACCATCTAATTTTAACTTTGTAAGGGTAATTGATGAACTCAATTCTTCCAATACTTGGGCAACCTACTCAAAGATTCAAGTGAGATGTCTATCACTAGGATCAATAGTAGTTATGCCATGTCACCCTAACTTTTACATTGTCTACTCATTCTACCCATTTCTTCTTAGACTACAACATGTTCGAAATCCTAGTTGTTATTATAGGATATTCTCATTTTCATAAATCATGGCTCTTTGATTTAATTTAGCCACTTAAAATAATGAAATAGAATTTGCAAAAATGCCATCATGGGTTTATTGTATTAAAAGTTTTTAAAATATGTTTTTAATTACAATAGATGAATTAAGTGCTGAAATTTTGTATCAAAGTTTGAAAGTATTTGAGTTATTTGTAAAGTCCCCCCCCCCACTTTGGGCATGACTTTTTTTGAAGTTGAAAAGGCAACCATAGTTGAAGCGTCAAACTTTTTTCCAAGATACTTATGTCACAGAACTTCAAAAGTAGGGACCAAACTTTTTTAGGCACCATTTTGATGGAAAAATAAATTTCATACCCACTTTTATTTTGACTTTCTTAACTCAACCGGCTTTTTCACAAAACTCATAGGTTTAAACCCGGGTTTAGTGTACTCTACAAATAACTCAATTATGTGATAATTTTTTTAATACAATCCACAATTATAGGAGACACAGTCGTAAATCACAAAATTTACTACATATAGTAAGTTTTTTTATATTTTTGGAATATTTTTGGCAAACAAATTTTTTTAGAAAAATATTCAAAAGAAAGAAAATTTGAATGCTTTAGGCTCACAAGCTCCAAGCTCACATGCTAGCGTTGTTGCCACCATTTAATATGTGTTTTTTGGATAGAATGATGTTCCTTCATTTTTTATTCAAGAATTAAAGATGTTTTTTTCAATTCTATACAAACGATTTGGAAATTCTCTTACTCATACATGATGTGTACTTTAATTTATGAGCATGGTTGTTCTTTTGGATAGCACAACAAATAGATGTCATGCGACATCTAGTAGAGCCCACAAGATGTCTAGTTTACTAGACTTCTAGTTGACTTTTAAAAAAATCATCAAAAATTTATGATTTTGATGTATTAAAGAGTTTAATTTCATTAAAGTCTTTCAATTTATTGACAGGTCGAGATGGAATATAGACACATTGTCTAGTACAACATGCAATGTTGGACATCCTACACAATACCAAAACCCAAAAATATATTTGACAAGACAACTTTGTTTAGGAGGGAAATATATCATCAATATTCATAATCACAATAAACCATATACAATGCTAGTTTTGAGGTCTAATTATATAAAAAAAATTTAGAAGCCACAATACACCACATTGACAAAAAATAAGATCATACAAATAATACACCACATTGAGTTATAAAATTGGAGCAACTCAAAAACAAGCTAAGATCTAGTGCAAACACTAATGCACTATGCCGTTGAAGTAAAAAATAAAGTTTCTGTCAATCACCAATTTACCATGGCATGCACATAGTAGCGGATCATTCAAAGGAAAATTACACCAAGGAAGTAGGAGAAGGTGCAACTAAAGTACTTGAGACAACACTATGTGAGAATTCCAATGAATGATAAATTCCTAGTGGTTTGGTGGCTGGTAATGATGGTATGGGTATTGTCTCAATGGTAGATGCATCTCCTATATCTCCAACTTGTTTTAATAGCTGATTCACTTCTTCTATAGAAGGTCGGGCTTTGGGGTTAGGAAGGCAACAAAAGAGTCCTAATTGGAGCAAACTAACAACCATTGCCATTTGGATTTCCAAATTCACATCCACATCTAATGATCTAGGTGTAGTTCTACAATTCAAATTGTAAGAGTTTGATGGTGAGGAAGGCACTTGTGTTGTACATGTGGTTTCATCATGAAGAAATGCAAATCCACTTAACGGATGCGAAGCCTCAACAATCATTCTTGGATCTGCCAATTTGAAAAGTGATCCACCTTCATGAGCTTGCCAAACCGTGAACAATAACACTAGATCTTCAGGTTCTATTGTCCGCAAATCCAAGGGTCGCCTTCCACATACCACTTCCAACACTAAGATACCAAAACTATAAACATCAGATTCTTTTGTAGCTTTGCCTGTATATGGCAATTCAGGAGCCATGTAGCCAAATGTACCTGCTGCCACAGTGGTCTTGTCCAACTTGTGGTGATCTATCAAACGAGCAAGTCCAAAATCTCCCATATAGGCTTTGAAATCTGCATCTAGCAACACATTACTTGACTTGATGTCTCGATGCAAAATACAATTAGAGCAATCTTCATGCAAGTATTCTAAGGCTGCACCCACCCCTTCAAGAATGGAATGTCGCATTTTCAACGATAGTACTTGTTGGCGACCATTTTCATGAAGCCAATGATGGAGAGTTCCATTGGCCATGTATTCATAGACCAATAGCAATTTTCCTTTTTCTTGACACCATCCATGTAAGCGCACTACATTTCGGTGTCGAATTTGGCTAAGACTTGTTACTTCAGCCTGAAAGAGGGATTCCGCTTGCTTGGATTCAGACATATTGATTTGCTTCACAGCAATCAAAACACCACCTGGGTCAAATGTGAATTCAACAAGTCAAATTTTTTTTTAACAAATTGAATCGTGACTTATGAAAATTATTCTTGAAGAAAAAAGATAGCCAATTGAGAATTCATTTGAAGCACAATGACCTTCTTTAAGCTATTTAGAACTGAAGGAACTTTTATGCCCATTTAATTTTTTTGAATTACAAGTCTTCCAATATTTCTAATGAGATGGAGTGCTTGCTTAATAATAAGACCTAAAATGGATCACTCATCAAAATGGATCATTCATCAAAATGGATCCCTATTTTTGAAGGAAAGATAAATAGGAAAAATACTCAAAATAGTATACATTTATAAGGACAAGTGTAAAGTGGAGTTGGGGGCCATTTTGAATAGTGTGTAATTCTATTTATAATACTCTAGAAGTGACAACCTTACAAGTTGTAAATTTTTAGTATACTTTTTGTTGTTTTAACTACTTTTCTAAAATACATTTTGATTCTATTAGTGTTGTTGCTTCATAAGCATCAAATGCATTTTGGTGTCACCTACATGACACTTTTAGCACCCTACACCTTGGATATTTGAAAATTTGTAACTAATTTGCAATGTACCCAAAATTATGAAAATACTTGCATTTTGATTCATGGTCCTTTACCAAGGTGCAAAAATTTTGGTCATTTTCTACAACATATTGATTTTGCCTTAGAACTTATTTGTACTATTTTAGGTGCAATTACATGTGATTGCAAGAAACATTTGTATTCTTTGTTGCATTTTTGGATTTTCAACATTTTATTACTTCTTGTACTATTAGTCAGCTTCAATACTATTAGAGATATAGAACATATATGAAGTCTTTCTAGATGCTCACTTGAATTTCAAATTTACTATTTTGACAACTTATAATGTTCATCATTAGATGGCAAGGATGGATTGCACTATAATGGCAATCCGTAATTTACTATAAAAAAAATAGTTGACATTGATAAATTAGAAGCACTATGGGCCACCAATAGTACTATTGAGTCTTTTTGTATGCCCTCAAATACTTTTATGAGCCACATACCAAATTTTACTCTAAAAATGAGGATTCCTCATTTCTGTTTTTTTAAATTAGAATATATATTGAAATTTTTATATTTTAAAAGTAGCCATACTTGTTGACTAAGAGCAAAGTAAAAAAATCAAAGCTAGAACTTAGAAATCATTTCTATTTCAACATGAATTCAACTTGAATATAGCACACTTTGGGCCAATGTAAAACTCAAACACTTGCAATATGTTATTGAAATCCCTCTTTTGAAAAGTTGTATTTATATGATAATTTAGAATAGCTAGCATACCAAATCTAATAATGTAACTTTTCAAAATAGAAATTCAATAGTATTAACCCCTAAAAGACCAAGGCCATTTTTTTGCCAAAGAAATCTCAAAATTGCCATTTCTATTGCATTCACCCAAGAAAACAAAAAATACATTTTTTTAAGAATCTAATTGTTGGATCTTGTACTTAACTTGACTGAAATCATGTGGTAAAAACATCATGAAGCTTTACCGCATAGATTGGAAGATATGAGCATTCAAAGTTGGAAATACAAATTTGAAATGTGATCTGCATTTTCAGATGACTTTGACCACCATTTGTAAAAACAAATTGCACTATAAAACTTGAATTTATAATTTTTTGTGTTGAAAAATTGAGTTGAGAGTCTAGGAAAAAAATTTCCATTCTTTAAAAGATTGTTACGTAGATGTAGGTCCAAGATTGAAAGAAAAACTAAATCATTAATAACTCTAAGATGGGATTGAAATACAATAATTACAATGGTTAGATTGTTCTAGCAAGTAAACATAACCTTGTCCAACAATTTCTTTTGAAAAATTCGAAAAATTGCATTCAGAAATGAATCCTATAAGTTATTTTTTCAAGAAGATGTTTAGATTGCCCAAGAAACAAGATTATCCATAACTTTCTTAGTATAAGTCCAAATAGAGAGAATCAAAGCTTCACATGTAGGTAAAAATATTTTATTCTAGAAAAAAAATTTGAAAAATTAAAAATTTGACTTTTTGCAAAAAAAATGTTTGCCCACCAAATGAAAATTTGGGCTTTTTGTGGTAGAACTTTTGCTTTTGTTCACCAATTGAAATAAAAATTACACTCCTACAGAGCTAATCAGTTTTTCTATCGTGTGAGAAAGTTTCAAAAAGTTTTGCCAAAAATTGAAGTCATGGGAACCTGTTCAAAATTCATTTTGTCCCCTAAGGGAACAATGGTCCTTTGGGGGTTAAAAACCACCTAGGTATTATGTGACATATATTCAAAATTCAATTTTACCTACTACTTTAATTGTGAAAAAATTGAAATAATTTATGTACATTTTTTATTACTATTGGAAGTTTGACTTTTGAATTTTATGTTCATGCAATCATTTTTGCAATACTTATAGCACAAAACAACTTCCACAATGAACATGTGATAAAACTAGGATAGGTGTTAGGGGAAGAGGCTCATAAACCGCTCATCTAAGGGCTGGTCCGCCTTTTTCATGTATTTGTTTGGATGGTAATATTTTTCACTTATTTTTCAGTGAAAGAAAAATAAATGAGGAATTTAACACAAGTTGTTTCATATTTTCTGAAGCATTATTGAATTAGTTATGAATTTTCAAAAACAGTCTAGCATAGGGCCCTATCTGTGATTAGTTGGCCTTGCAAACCCATACATGTGCAATTTGAAATTTTTTTTGTCTTGCTTCAAAAACTAGCACTGCAACATGTAAAAGGTAATAGCATTTTGTTTCTAAAAGTGTTCCTTTCTAAAACTGAAATGAATATTTGAATAAATCATTATTTCAGATTTTTGAACACTTGAAAGAAGGTACTTCAACAACTAATTCTTATTTTAAATATAATCAAGAAACACCTACTCACTTAGTTGAGAATGAAGCCATTGGGACTCTGAAACCATCCATTCAATTAACAAAACCCAAATCTTAGCATGCTTCAATGTAATCCACAATTCATTTTTTGACAATCAACTATCCATTTCAGAGCCTCCTAATGGACAGGTGCAAAAGCCTGAGTAGTTTATGAGCCCTCTCCTATACCCTCACCTTAGTAATGATTATTTGACTGCAAAATGGCTCCCATCCCAACACTCATACACCTAGAATGAATCAATTTCGCAAGAGAAATTTCACTGAAACTCCAGCAGCTCTCACCTTCCAAGCAGCCTTTGTAAACCAGTCCTGATCCACCTCGTCCGAGCAGATTTCTCTCACCGAAGTTCTCGGTTGCCTTGCGGAGCTCATTGTACGAGAACACGTGTGGTCCTGCGGAGTAGCCTAATGCTGTGTAACTGGTGGACGGCGATGCAAAGGAATAGATGGACCAGAGAATCACCAACGCCGCCATCGTTCCAACTCCTGCAGTTACACCAACCCCTGCTCTCGACATCCAATTGCGCAGCATCATGTGGAGCTTCGACGACTTTGATGTCTCGGTGCTGAAGAAGCTCCAAGACAAGAGCTCGTGCTCTTCCCTGTGGTTGACATCGGAGCCTCCCCCGAACGTGACCAACACAATATCTCCGATCGATTTGGGAAATTCGTACTTGGAGATTCGCATAAGAGGTTGCGGGGGTTTGGCACTGGATCCGTTTGCCATCCTGATTTCCAGTGTCTGAGAGGGGCTCGTGAAATCAATCCAAACCGTGAAAGTTCTGCCATTGGAGAAATACGTGCAATGCGTGTCATTGCCACAAAGGTTGTGCGTGTACGCTTCGGCGTCGTATTCATAGGGACTGTTTCTGGTCACCCTGATGAAGTTGTTGCTGGGATCCCTGGAGTGAATCGGACTATAGTCTGTGTCAAAAGTAATTTCAAATCTTGGAGTTATTAAATGGGGTTGAGAGACTTGATACGACATGCAGGCCCCGAACGCTGCTACTTGGGAGATTGCATTATGGATGGTGGACACAGGTGCGTTAGGGAGAAAGGAAAAGACCAACCCACTACCTGCCAAGGGGTTTATATGATTATCCCAAGGCAAGCCGTGTGTCGTGAACGCGAAGGAGAACGAGGTGCTGAAGGAAGCCACGCTTCCAGTTGCGGCATTCTGAATGCGGATCGGTTTCCCATAAACCATCAATCCACAAGACCCTTTAGAAGCAGGCTTCCTGGCCCTTTCGTTGATGATGTAGGAACGATTGGCGAGATTGTACACCACATCTTCAAATGTGAAGAAATCGCCATTTGACTCAGGCGGGAAAGAGGGGAATGTGATCTGCGTGTCTGCAGTTGCAGCTGTAACAAGAAACGCAACCAGGAACAGGAGACGCAGAACTGACTTTGGAGAAATCATTGAATCAATCAATGCTGCAAGTGGGGTGACCATGATATCTCAATTTTACTTGCTCCCACGATACGTAACTCCAAGCTGGCTAACTCCACGGATTCCCAGGTAGCTACCGCAGGCTGGTACGGGCCAGAATAGTCACAATTGCTCTGTCGCTTCTCCCAGTCGACTTCAAGGCAGCTCCCCCTGCACAACGTTCCCCAACACTCATCCCAATAGCAGGTTAGTTCCCCCCAATCTTCGCCTCTTCGCCCCTCCTAAACGCACAAATCCAGTCACTCATTGATGTTCCCGATTGAAGGCGATGAGGATTTCTCTTGAAGTTCCTCTCTTTGTGGGCTGCTTCGTTGTTGCCCCTCAGCTGAATTACGAATAACAATCTGATCTACCCGTATGAGGCACGATGCAGATTTCTCGAACCTGCTTGCATTCGGATTCGTGTCTCATCACAATGAAAGAACTTGCGAGAGTGGTAACTTCATGACCAAGGTGGTGAGTTGCGGCTATGGCTATTCAAAGTTGGCCTTTCCAAGAGCGCATGAGAACAGAAATAGATGCCACGATGTTTGAGCCGGCAACTTGGACAGCACTACCACAATTTTGGGGTCAATTAAATGGGGCACCATAGCAAGCAACATGGGCATATAATCTTACAGCTGGCCGATTTGAGCCTTTTACAAATTTTTTTTTTGTACAATATGCTATATAATGGTATATATTGGTAAACATAATTATCATTGCAGCCTTACACAATCCTAATCATGCATACTAAATTTCAGTTGCGAAATACCAAAATTTCATTTTTGGTGAATTTTTGAAGTCAATTTTTGAGGTCTTACATAATATTCAATTTGTTGAAAACAATTGGTGATGAATTTTTTGATTTAATGCATTGACATGTAGGAAATATTTATATGCACATCTTTCATTTTTAAAAACACCCAAATAAATGATAAAAATATGATCAATGAAGAAATTAATCAATGTGAACCTGCATCATATGACCAAACTTTCTAAAATAGATATCTTCATATCTGAATTACATTTTGTTAGAGTAATTATACTATCATGTTGAAGCGTACAAAGTTAGTTACAATGAGGGGTCAAATTGCAAAATCTACTTTAAATCTAGGTGGTTGCAAGAAAAGATTGTTCAATTTTTGTAGCATTTTGCCAAAGTTGCATTTTTTTTGCTCAATACTAAAAGTATTAGGAACATTACAAAATAGAAAAATCTCAACCATTGATCTACAATATCAATACTTAAAAGTATCATTGCAGGTACTATGACTACTTGAAAGTACCAATATAGTACAATGTGAAATAAAAATGAGTTTATTACCAAAAAAAATGGATACAATGATGTATAAATTGATACTAAATAGAAAATGGTGAACAATAAATAGATAAAAATGATTAGTATCATAGGACTTCATGGTGATCAAATTTCTCTTAAAAAATGAAGTTGAAACCATATTCAATGTCATTAGAGGATTTTTGAGGTGCATAGAAGGCCCCCAAAGATTGACATGCACTCCTATTTAATGAAGAGCAAAACTAGTAGTACAAGTACCTACTTGCTTGTTGTTATTTTGTGACTTGTGTGAAGTACAAGTGAGGACTACAATAGATGACAAACCAACAAGGTACTATTACCAAATATTAAATTTGGATGGTACAATATTATATTGATGGTTGTCAAAGAAGATTCCATTAGTGGAGTGGATGTACAATACTATATTATTATCTTAATGGTTGTACAATATAATGTTCATGGTTGGATAGTACTTGTGTCATCCTCATGTCCTAAATCCAAATTTTAAATGACAAAGCTTCATCATGATCTCTGTGACCCACCCAATGGAAGCTATTGTCCTACAGAAGTACATCAATATTTCTTTTCTTTTCGAATGAGTGGATATAGGGGAATAGTCTTCCTCAAGGACAATATTTAAATACAAAAGCACCCTTCCAACTACCCCTCTTAGAGGCCCTCTTTAGAACTCAAAAATCCTCTAATGTTAGAAGTGCGAGCGCAAAGGAGTCCTATTTGCATAGACATAGAAGCTATAAAATGTTGTATTTTTAGATGCCCTTTGGTAGGTACATGCCCTCTAATGCCCCTATTGCTCACATAGACTATGAAAATTTCAACTTTAGATCATTAAATTTGGAGATTCTTACTATAATAGAAATTCCTAAACCTCTAAGTGTGACAAGTAAACAAAATTAATTTTTAAATATAAAATATTTTTTATTTTTGAAAATAAGGAATATAATTTCAATCAAATTAGCCATCTTTAATAAACATTGCAAATTCATTGGATCCTACCTTCAAAAATTATAACAGAAAACAACTTCATCATTCTAAATGTAATGCCATATAAGACCAATTTGTCTTACAATCACCCATATAGAGATATCTATTTTACAAAGTTTGGTCATATGATGCATTACATTGATTTTTACATCAATCATATTTTTGTCACTTCAAGGTGTATTATTTAATATGAAAGATGTGTGTCTCAATGTTTCCTATGTATCCATGAAATCAAATTAAAAAATTCATCACCAATTGTTTCCAACAAAATATTACATAAAATCTCAAAAATTGACTATAAAAATTGACTAAAAATGAAATTTTGCATTTTTTGAATTGAAATTTGGTATTCTTCAATTAGGATTGGGTAAGAATTGATTATTAATTATGCAAGAAAAGAAAAAAGCCAATTTTATTCTACACTATGTGCAAATCTTTGAATGGATTACAAAGGTAATTTGTAAGCTTTGAGTAACTAATTCCACATTCAAATATGCCTCATTTTGACTTGCCAATTTAACAGAATAGGCCATATGGAAGATTAGTTTCGATTTTTAGTGTAGACATGTGCATAATGTGATAATACCTAAAATCACATAAATAAGCAATTTAGCATAGTTTCTATTATTGTATTGAAAACTTGTTGTAGGATCATGTTGATAGTCAAAAATGGGGATTTTAGATTCTCTCAGAATGCATTTTCTGAACATCATATAAATAAACTACAAATTTTTAAAGTGCTCAAAATAGGTGTTTTTAAAATCATTTAGAGACTTTTATGAATAATGGGAATACATTTTAAGCAAAAATTTGTAGTGTGCAATTTTAGATAAATTGTAGTTACTTTAGAATTTATTGCCTACGAGTACTAAAGAGCTGGTGCTATCATCATCAAAATGTCATTTAAGGTACAAATCTTCCTCCGAACTCTTACATTGGTGTATTCATGGGGAATATTGTCAATTTTGTCACTATGGTGTAATATTGGGTAATTAGTACCAAACTCTGAAACACAAGGATTGATAGCCAATGTACGGGAGATTGGGCAACTAATAGAAAATTAGCCGAATGAAATCCCTGAATTATTGATTTAATTTTAACATGTAAGTCGTATAACTGAATGAAAAATTAAGAGCATAGGAAATGAACCGTTTAGGGAAGTGAAATGACAACTTTTCATCTATCCAACATTCAATAGAAGCAGATTTTCACCACCCTATGAATGCACCTGCCAGTTCTTAATTAGGGAACCCAAGGTTACATCTAATTTAAACCTTAAAAGAAGTAAATGTCCATCAATAGTGTACATAGACATTTAGGCTTCTATTGAAGAATGATTATAAAGGAGAAGAGAAGCCCTTTATACAAGTAGGTGTAGGAGGTAAAACAACTCATGTGGGATATGTAAAGTAGTATTAGCAGAAGCTCAATTGCTCATAGTTAAGTAAAAAGCAAGAATTGTTTTTAAAGTAAAATTTCAAACCTCATTTTAACATAGTAGAATTTTTTTTAAACTTTTAACTAAAAGAAATTGGTGAATTAAGCTAAGTTTTTATCTCCAAAAATTTGTTTGAGGTTTTGAGACTTCAACTAAAAGTTATGGACAAAAATCAGAATGTGTGTTTGAAAATGTCAAAAAAAATGTCTCTTCCAACTCCTCTATGAAAATTGCCCAAAACTTGTAGTTGGAGTCTCAAATTCTTGAACAAATTTTTGAAGATAAAACTTAGCTTGATTCATCAACTTTTTTTAGTTCAAAGTTTTAAAAGTATATATATTCTATTATATTAAAATGAGGTTTAAAATTCTACTTTTAGTACAATTCCTATGTTTTTGACAATTAGCAGTTAATCTCTCATCTTCAAATTGTCCATATCTTCGAAGAATTCATGACAAATAATGAATTTCATTTAAAAAAATCTTCTCTACTAATTATTTTCAATGAAGGGACTCCTTCAATTTGCCATCAAAAAATCTATTAATACTAGATAGTCAAATGGAAGATTAGTCTTTAGCTCAATGAATTGTAATTGAGTTTTTTGGAATTTATAGTGAATCATACTTTCATTTACTTGCAGATTTGGCTATATAGTCTTAGAATTAGCCAAAAAATTCACTTTTTTTAAAAATAAATTTATGCTACACTTGCCATCCAAGATTCCAAGTATAGTAATGTATAAAAAAATTGCCTTGAACTTAGTATTTAAACTATAAACCCGGGGAGGACACTTCTTGTGTATTTGGGGGACCCACGTGCGGCGATGGGGTATTTTTAGGGGGGCTATCAATTACTTGTAATCATTACTTTGCAACATTATATAAAACACTTTGACTTTTTAATGTCCCCTATTTTATATATAAATTCTTATAAATTTTATCCAAGATTATTTAAATGTACCCTATCTTCCGCCACACGTAGGTTATTAAAAAACGGGAAGTGTCCTCCCCTAGACTATAAACTGTATTCTATTTGTGTACTTTTTATATCGAATGCTTTTGCAAACTTAAAGAAAATGACCGAAATGCTAAAAAAAATAAGGTTTTCTACCAAATTAAATGACTAAGCTTAGGCCACAACCGAATGACAATGGTGAACTACTGAATGACATGTCAAAAGAACGGCAAAAAATTGAGTCACCGTGTAAACTCCCCATTCATTGCTGATAGCTTTGCATTTCAGTCTGGGATAGCATTCCCAAGTTCTAAAGTGGCTCGGGATTCCTCCAGTTCAATGACATTGACCTAAAAATGAGGTTCCAATGTTGACCGAGGCATAGCAAGAGGTAATAAGTTACAAGTATGATTATGATCATATTCTTGAGCATGACATACTTCATAGCGTCAACATTGTGAGGTCTCTTCAATTGCTCAAAGCAATGAAGATTGGGATTGTTTTAGATCAAAAGTTTCATATAGACATTAAGAAAGTAATAGTTCTTTAATCCTTTAGTAACCGTGGTTGATTTTGGGGGCAGGCACAATTTTTATATACAATTCTTGAAAAGTCCCATATTGTGACTACTCTATGGATGTAATTCTAAATCGAATTGTATGAATTGGTTCTATAGGACATATCCTTGAACCAAACAAAAAATGAAAGTGATCCAACAGTTCACATCCTTGTAATTAATCTTCAAAGATTGATGTGTTGCAAACAACCTCTAATACTGGTGCTAAATATGGTTTGCCACAATTGGGCATAAATTTCACTAAATGCTCTAAAAATCAATCCTAAATTTTCCAACTAGTTTTTTCACATATATAAATAGTCATGTTTTACATTCATTATATATTTGTTTGTAATATTTCCACATGAATATTTCACATGTGAAAGGTCGGCCAATTCAAGTTTGGACAAGTGTAGCTAATGCATTTTTGCACTCATTTTCTTCAAATTGCCTTTGTTAGAAGTGTACAAAGACACTCTAACTGTGTTGTTTTCTAGTTTTTTTGAAATGAGATATTCTATGAACAACAACAAACAAAATGTCCAAAAATCAACCCAAAACTGGTCAACCAGTCGCTAAAGGGTTAAAAAAATCTTGTATACAAAAATCTAATGCTAATTATGCAAATATGAAGGTGCTAGGTGCATTTTTGGATTAGTTTTTATCTGCAACCATAAAGTTTTCAACATAATGCCAATGAATAGACAAAAAATGTTCTATAAGTAATCATACTCTAGTGTTTGGGATGCAGTTTCTTCTATTGAAGTGTTCTATTGCATGAGCAAAACAATGAGCAAGAACAGATAACAAAGAACTTTCAAGAATAAGGTAAGAGGTCCTATAATGGGCCATTTAAGGGCTGAAACAAATATTCAGGGAGGTAAAACTTATAGAAATATTTTTCAGTAAATTTTCCTTGAAAGACAAGTAGAATTGACATCTAACCTAAGCTATTTCGTATTTTTTTGAGCTTTGTGGAATTAGTTATCAAATTTTGAAGTTCAAAGGGCACAAGGCTTTGAAATGGTGCCCTAGCTAAAATGTACATTGTCAATACATTGCTAAAGGCTATGAAAAAGCAACATGTACAAATACTATACATTTAAGGTAGGGCACCATGCTCCATTTAAGAGCCTTCTACTTTAAGGACCACTTCAATTTCTCACCTAGCTAGAGATCAAAGAGTTGTGAGAATAAGTTTGTATCAAGACAACATATCCAAGCAATGGGGTTGGTTAGAAGGCCTAACTAATGATTCACACACTTCACACTCTTAAGAAATTTACAAAAAAATTCTCAATGAAATCAAAGTACGTGACTACGTGCGGAATTTATAGAAGAGGTTTTGTACTTTGAAAATCATCATTTTCAATCAAATCATTTCCTTGTACTTTGAAAGTCATCTCCATCAATTGGAGCAGAAAGGCAGAAACATGATAAGCTATCACTAGGTTTTAGAAAATCATATGAAGAAATGTATTCCACACTTTGGAAAACTATGAGAAGTGCAAACAACTGAAAATTTTCACGGAATTCCTCGATTCCTCAATTTCATTCCTC
Organism: Thuidium tamariscinum; assembly: GCA_947034885.2. Taxonomy (NCBI): domain Eukaryota; kingdom Viridiplantae; phylum Streptophyta; class Bryopsida; order Hypnales; family Thuidiaceae; genus Thuidium; species Thuidium tamariscinum. Next base: position 16,436,098 of record OX344756.2, read on the forward strand.
GTCACCAGAATACAGATACATCAGTGCGCTAATGCAAAAATAGAATCTGATTGTGAGTCTGTGAGTTATGCATGGATTGGAATTTGCATTGTATCAATTTGATGTCTTTGAAGTGTGTTGAAAGACTTCACTTTGAAACAACAAACATTAATTTGCCTTCTTCCCAATTAGTAGAGCTTGTCTGCAACATGCATTCTCAGTTGGATTACTTTCACCCAATCAATACTTCTAAGGTCTAGGGCTGATCGCAATTGACCTAATTCTGCAGCTCTCGCTCTTATACTTCCTGCAACTTACAACTGTTCCAAATTTGAGTGACTTGGAAATCACTCAATGTAAGCAGCGACTACATGCCCCCAACCACTTTATTCCCAGAATCCACATGTTAGGTTTTAGTTTTTTAGGGTTTAAGGTTGGCGACTTTTATCAGGGCTTGTACGTAGCTAAGCAGATCAAAATTGCATGAGTTCTGGTTGGACGAGCACCACGCTCTTCTGATATTTATTTCAAATACATTGGTTTAATATCCCAAAAGTTATGTTGGCATTTCAATTCAATGTACAATTTATGAGACAATACAAGAGAAGTGTCTCTATCATGATGTCATCCTTCATGTTGATTTTTTTCCCAAACCTTTGAGTACTCTTCATACTATCCTCAAAAGCAACAAAATCATGCTTTCACCCCTATATTCACATAACTAGAATCATAATTATATTTTAAAACAATTTATTTCCAATTTGTGGCTTGATCATCAGTGATATCTAATTTAATGTTTAATTTTGTTGAATGGCGGGATTCCAAAACTTTTGCAATTGGTAGTGTGCAAACCTATCCTAAAATATAAATCTAAATGAGTCCTAGTTTTCTAAAGACTGCTTCAAAATTGTGCCAAAATAATATTGTGAACTCAAATGCAATAGTTTGGAGGAAGATTCTTACCTTGGGTCATTGCAAGAAAGACCGACCGATTTATGTAGCGTTTTCTACAATACTGCTGAAACTTTCGGGAGTACTGTATAATTAGAATTTTTTTTTAAAAAAAATGTAAAAAAATGATTTATGTATATACCTCTAAGAAGAAGGTACCCTAGGAAGGAAAAGTGTAGAAAAATTCTCTAAGTAGGAGAACTAGAAAAGTGCAAATTTTCATGAAAATGGGTACTTTGACATTTTAATTTGTAAAAAATAGGAAAAAGAATTTAAAAAAAAATTAAAAATTGCCAATTAGGGAGAACTTTATGATGAAGAGATTTCACCAAAAGAATGATCTCAAAACCATCTTAAATGTTCAAAAGTATGCGCGCAAGGGAGGCCTGTTTGCGCATATGTAGAGGAAAGAGAATAATGATTTTTGAGATTTTCTTTGGTAGGAACATGCCTACCTAGTATGGGAATAGGCCACAAAAATTTCAGCTTTAGGTCATTAATTTTGGATGCTCCCGGGCAGTACTAAAACCCCCTAAATCGCAAAGTGTGACAAATTAGCTTAATTGAAATTTAATTATGAAATGATTTTTGAATTTTTTTGAAAAATAAGGAAATTGATTGTTGTCATATCAGACATCTTTAGTCAAATTTCAAGTTAATATGGTTCATACTTTAAAAGTTATAATCGATAACAACTCCTTCATTCAAAGTGTGACGCAAAATAGTACCGGTCTTTCTTGCAATTATCACCCCCTTGAGCATGTGATAAGTGTGATGTTTTGATGGTGACTAGCTCTTCAATAATTTTTGGCAATAAATTTTATGTAAAGGTTGACTTTGATAAGTGCAATTGATCCACCATTCATATGGTCAATTTTCTTAAGTTTGAACAATTCTAGTGCCAAAAATTGTGATGTAATTGTACATAAAAGTCTTAAAATAATCTCGAATACGCATGAATCTATGTCTTCAAATGTGTTGAAAGATGCCAAAGTACAAGAGTAGTGCCTCATTAACAAACTTGTTATGGTACCTTGTACCCATTCAATTGCCCCTAAGTGTGCATTATATTCTTTGGGTCACTTTGATATTTTCCAAGGTATCGAGCCAATCACATTTGAACTAAAATGGATGTGACAGTTTTTGCCACTTTTCAAAACATTGTGCACCTAAGTCTTGTCAACTCTCGCTCCTGCATGTGATCTATCATCTATGGCATGGCTTGGTCAACAATGATGTCTAATTTTAAAATCAATTTTGTTGAATTGGTGGAATTCCAAAACTTTGGCAATTGTCTACCTAGTTTTGAGAGGTTTCTACCAATTGCTTGAAAATTATTCCAAATTAATGAAATGTACAACATTCCTGATGAATACACAAACATAAGGGTTTGGAGGAAGATTTGTACCTTAAACATGTGATTCTAGGACTGAAAACTGTATCATATTCATACATAAAAGTTTCAAATCTCACGTATGCATGGATTGGTTTCTCAGAAGGTGTTGAAAGTTGCCAAACGATTGGAATACCACCAATTTGACAAAATTGACGTTCCATGATGGTTTCTGAGGAGCCCCACGCAATTGACCCTAAAATGGTGGTAGCACTGTCCAAGTTGCCGGCTCAAACAACGTGACTTAAATGTATATGTATGTCATGTACATATATATATCCTCATGAGTTCATGAACTTAAAAGTTAACTTTGGGTAGCCCAGGCCGCAGTTCACCACCTTGGTCATGAGGTTGCCACCCTCGCAAATTATTTCGTTCCGATGAGACATCAATCCGAATGCAAGGTTCCAGAGATCTACTTCATGCCACAAACAAAGATCACATTGTCCATTCAGAATTTAGCTGAAGGCAACATCGAAGCAGCCAACGAGGAGAGGAACTTCAAATTAAAGGAATTTGCATGCCGAGGCCTCTTCGCTTTCGAGTACATCAATAGCTGGACTTGTGCATTTCAGAGGTGCGAAGATTGGGGGGAAATTAGCCTGCTATTGGGGATTAATATTGCAAAATGTTGTTCTGAGTGAGCTACCGGTGGCGTCAACTCAGTTGGAAACAACCAGCAAACGTGATAGCAGGATTGTGCTCTGGTCTGAACCAAATCAGAGTTAATCCTCTTGCCAGCCTGTGGAGTCCGTGGAGCTAGGCCGATTGGAGGTGGGAGCAGTAAACATCGAGACACACGACTTGCAGCATTGATTTCAGATTCAATGATTTCTCCAAAGTCAGTTCTACGTCTCCTGTTCCTGTTTGTGTTCCTTTTGTTTGTGTTCCTTCAACCCACGAACCAAATAAGGAACCTCTGGAACTCAAGGTAGATAGCGCTGAAACCGCCAGGCACCTGATCCCATCTCTTAAACATGCTGACCCCAGTTTAAAATTTTGATCTGAAAAGAGTTTGGCTCATGAAGTATCCAAAATGATCCCTCCGGTGAGCTCTTAATAATGAGTGATCTCCCACCGCAGTCACACTCCAGCATAGTGGTTAACTTTGCTTTTCTGTGACGGAAATAGGGAACTAATTTGATATCCTTCCCGGACTCTTACAATATTCACATGGCACCAAAATTGAACAGAGGGTCACAACGTCACAACACCTGATTTACACCTTTACATTAAAACTTCTCAGACGACAAACATCAACACAGCACTGAGTGCCAAAAATCGTCACAAGGGCGTCAAAAAAAATCCAAACCTAATCCTACAAAAATTTCCACCTCATCCAAGAGACCTAAATTTGCCAATCCAAATAAAATTAAAAACCAGAATTGACAATATTCCCCATGAATACACCAATTAAGAGTGCCGAGGAAGACTCGTGCCTTGAGAGACGTTTTGATGATGACAGCACGAGCTCTTTAGTACTCATAGGCAACAAAATATATGTACAGGTATACACTAAAAATTGCATCTTATCCAACATATTTACTTCAACGAGCAAGCCAAAAATTGTGACATATTTGTACATACAATTCTCAAATCTCAGATATGCATGATTTCATGTCTCATAACTTGTTGAAAGGTGACCGACATGGGGATACTGACTGGCACATTTGCAAATATGCCAAGCAACCGATTATAAACAATGGTCGACTTAGCTCAGGAATAGCAAGAAATAAATTGTGGTTCGAAAAAGCTCCGAAAAAGTAGGCTACTGTACCGGTATCACAATTGGCCACTTTGTCAGGAGGGTTGCTGTTAAGTGTTTCAAGCGATACGATGGCAACAATCTGCACAAGTTCGACATGGAGGGAGTTTAAAGCAAGGTCGACTTTCAACCCACGAACCAAATAAGGAACCTCTGGAAGGTAGATAACCGCTAGGCACCTAATTCGATCTCTAAAAAATGCTGGCCCCCGTTAAAAATTCTGATCTGAAAGGAGTTTGGCTCATGAGGTATCCAAAGCGATCCCTCCAATGAGCTCTCAATACTGAGTGAGATCCCAACGTTCGTAAGCACACTCCAACATATTGGTGACTTTGCTTTTTCGTGACGGAAATAGGGAACTGATTTGATATCCTTCCCCAGACTCTTACAACATTCACGTGGCACCAAAATTGAACAGAGGGTCACAATGTCACAACACCTGATGTACACCTTCAACACTTCTCAGACGACAAGCATCAACACAACACTGACTGCCAAAAATCGTCACAAAAGCGTCAAAAAAACTACAAACCTAATCCTACGAAAATTTCCAACTCATTCAGGAGACCTAAATTTGCCAATCTAAATAAAATTTAAAACCAGAATTGACAATATTCCCTATGAATACACCAATGTAAGAGTTCCGAGGACAATTTGTACCTAGAGTGACGTTTTCATGATGAAAGAACAAGCTTTTTAGTACTCAGAGGCAACAAACTCTATCAGTACAGGTCTACATTGAAAATTGCATCTTACCCCGCATATGGTTAAATTACTTCAACTGGCAAGCCAAAAATTGTGATTTATTTGTACATACAATTCTCAAATCTCGGATATGCATGATTTCATGTCTCACAATGTGTTGAAAGGTGCCACCGTATTGGAATACCAACCATTTAACGAAATTGACGTTCCGTGTTGCTTGCTATGGTGCCCTAAAAAGAAAATTTTCTTTTGAATTGACCCTACGATTGTGGAAATACTTTTCAAGTGGCCGGCTCCAACAACGTGGCATGTATAACTTATTTCTTCCCATGTGCTCGTGAAAAGGTGAAGTTTGGGAAGCCACAGTTCACCACCTTGACCATGAAGTTTCCACCCTCGAAAGGTTACTTCAGTGATTTCTGGTGAGACATGAATCCGAATGCAGGTGGGTCGAGGGATCTACTTCATGCCACGCACAGATAGATCAGATTGTCATTCCGAATGCTGCTGAGAGAACAACGAAGCAGCCAACGAGGAGGGGAACCAACTCCTAAAGGAATTCGCAAGACCAGTCCTCTCGGTCCGCCTTCAATCGGGAACATCAGGAATTGATCTGAACTTTTGCCTTTGAGTATTGGGGAACGTTGTACAGGGGTGAGCTACCTTCGATCAACTAGGTTGGGAACAGCGATAGAGCAAGTGTGACTGTGTTTTGGCCTGAACCAGCCTGCGGTAGCTGCCTGGGAGTCCGTGGAGCTAGGCAGCTTGGAGGTACTACACTTGCCGTGCGAGCAATTAGCATCGGGATCATATTAAGTTCGTGAACCCCACTTGCAGCAGTGACTGACTCTTAATCAATGTCTTCTGCAAAGTCAGTTCTACGTCTCTCGTTCCTGTTTGCGTTTCTTCTCTCGTCTGCAACTGCAGACACGCAAATCACGTTCCCCTCATTCTCGCCTGAATCAAATGGCGATTTCTCCACATTTGGAGATGTCGTGTACAATCTCGCCAATCGTTCCTACATCCTCAACGTCGGGGCCAGGAAGCCTGCTTCCAAAGGGTCTTGTGCACTGATGGTTTATGGGAAACCGGTCCGCATTCTGAATGCAGCAACTGGGAGCGTGGCTTCCTTCGGCACCTCGTTCTCCTTCACGTTCACGACACACGGCGTGCCTTGGGATAACAGGGACAACCCCTTGTCAGGGACTGAGTTCGGCTTTGCCTTCCTCCAAAACGTACCCATGACTACCTTACATGAGATGGTCTCCCAAGTGGGAACGTTTGGGGCCTGCACGTCGTTTCGACCTGATCCATATACATACTCTTATCCAGGATTTCATGTCCGTTTTGACACAGACTATAATCCGAGTTTCGGCGAGGATTCCAGCAACAACTTCATCAGGGTGGGTGGAAACATACCAGATGAATATGATGTCTACGACTACACGCACAACCTTTGTGGCAATGACACGCATTGCTCGTATTTCTCGAATGGGAGAACTTTTACGGCTTGGATTGATTTCACGAGCTCTTCCCAAATACTAGAAGTGAGGATGGCGAACGGATCCAGTGCCAAACCCCTGCAACCTCTGCTGCGAATTTCCAATTACGAATTTCCCAAATCGCTTGGAGGTGAAGTGTTGACCTTATTCTGGGGAAGCTCCGATGTCAACCACAGGGAAGAGCATGAGCTCTTGTCTTGGAGCTTCTTCAGTAACGACACATCAGAATCGAAGCTCGACATGATGCTGCTCCATTGGAAGTCGAGAACAGGGTTTGGTGTAACCACAGGAGTTGTAGTGGGAACGATGGCGGCGTTGGTGATTCTCTGGTCCATCTATTCCTTTGCAACGCCGTCCACCAGTTACAGTGCGTTAGGCTACTGCACAGGACCACACGTGTTCTCGTATAAGGAACTCCAGAAAGCAACTGAGAATTTTGGTGAGAGAAATCTGCTCGGACGTGGTGGATCAGGACTGGTTTACAAAGGTTGTTTGAAAGGTGAGAGTAAGAGTGTCAGCAAAATTACACTTCCTATCAGTGATTTATTTTATGGAATGAGAGCCATTAAGCAGTCAAATAATCATGCGTACAGGGCACTGTTTCCGTCTCTTCGAGAATGTTCGAAGACTTGTGATTCAAGACCATTATATGGGCATAAACGCTCCTTCAGTACTGAATAGGTTACAGTAGAATTGTTCTTCAATGCATTCTTTCCTAAAAATATCTGCCCTCTTTGAAACCTCATCCTAAAACCCAAGTTGCTTCGATGCTTTGCAAAAGAGAGTTTGACTTGTTGAATCCTTGTTTGACACAGGTGGTGTTCTAGTTGCTGTGAAGCAAATCCATATGTCTGAATCCAAGCAAGCGGAATCCCTTTTCCAGGCCGAAGTGGCAAGTCTCAGCCAAATTCGACACCGAAATGTGGTGCGCTTGCACGGATGGTGTCAAGAAAAAGGCAAATTGTTGTTGGTGTATGAATACATGGCCAATGGAACTCTCCATCATTGGCTTCATGGAAATGGTAGCCAACAAGTATTATCCTTGAAAATGAGGCATTCCATTCTTGAAGGGGTGGGTGCAGCCCTAGAATACTTGCATGAGGATTGTTCAAGTTGTATTTTGCATCGAGATATCAAGTCGAGCAATGTGTTATTGGATGCAGATTTCAAAGCCTATGTGGGAGACTTTGGACTTGCCCGACTATTGGATCACCACAAGTTGGACAAGACCACTTTAGCAGGAGGTACATTTGGTTACATGGCTCCTGAATTGCCATACACAAACAAAGCCACAAAAGAATCTGATGTATATAGTTTTGGCATCTTGGTGTTAGAAGTGATGTGTGGAAGGCATCCCTTAGATTTGCAAGCAGTTGAACTTGAAGATCTTGTATTGTTGTTCATGGTTTGGCGAGCTCATGAGGGTGGGTCACTTTTTCAATTGGCGGATCCAAGAATGATTGCTAAGGCTTTTCAACCATTATGCGAGTCTATACTTTTTTCTAATGAAACCACATATGCAACACAAGTTCCTTCCTTACCATCAAGCTCTTACAATTTGAATTGTAGCACGACACCTACATCAATAGATGGAGATGTGAAGTTAGAAATCCAAATGGCAATGATTGTTAGTTTGCTTCAATTGGGACTCTTTTGTTGCCTTCCCAATTCCAAAGCTCGACCTTCTATGGGAGAAGTCAATCAACTTCTACATCAAATCCGAGACATAGGGAATGTATCTTCCATTGGAACAATACCCATGCCATCATTGCCAGCTATTAAGCCATTGGAAGTTTATCATTCATTGGAATTTTCACATAGTTTGTCTCGAGTGCTTTAGTTGTACCTTCTCGTACTTTCTTGGTTTAGGGGGCAAGTACCATAGGATGGACAATTAGGAACATCACATTAGTGTTTTTTCAACATCATGACCTTTTCAAGTACTATAGGAATTAGACTAATTAGTTGCCTATGGACTTTTCTAGTATTATAATTATTAATATTTCTAATTTCATTGTAATTGGATAAATTTGCATACTAACTAGGAATAATTCAATGAGCTCCACAATTTGATTTAGAATAGGACATTTGTTGTTGTATTCAAGGAAATTCAACATACTTTTATATTAAAAATTTCATTAATTTGGCCACATTCCATTCACTACAAGGAATTGAGGTCCGAAATGACTGGGCACAAATGACTGCTTGTCCAGAATGACTTCACTGTGATTGGGTACTCCGTAATTGCACCATCCGGCACCTAGTCTGAAGGTCCGAGTTATTCTAGAGTCATGGCTACGACTCGAAGATGACGTAGTTGCGAAGAGCGACCTTCGTTGATGCATTTTTTGTTGCCTTAGTTGTGTTACTGTCGGTCTTTGAGGCATTTTTTTGGATATGGCCGATGGAGTCATTTAGAATGACTCCTTCTGTCAGTGTCCACGATAGCGGACGGCTAGTCGACTCATTAATTACTACTAAATGACTTAAGGGTCTTGGATTGGGCAAGCTCAAATTTTCTAGGGAAACTACGGGCAGGGCACTTTTTTTCAACGACTACGGCAGTCATTTTTTTAGTAACTCAATTGTGACTGCACCTTTTGAAGGGTTGTTTCAGGCTTACAGTTTAGTGATACATTGACCGTTGTTGCAAGGTTCAAGGTGTCTCAAAAGACAAGCCCAATAGCACTTGCACATTCTCCACGGCTTCCACTGAAGACCTTGAATTTTTCAAGCGACGCAATATAAATTGTATTTAGGTTATTTACGATAGCCATGTAGGAACCATGAACCATGAATTCAAATGTCTTCAAAATTTGGAGCTAAAGAGATATGTTCTGGGCACCCAATATCCATACATGATGTTCTCATTATATTTGCAATTTAAGAAGTTGTGAATGCTGCTACTTCCGTCATTAGGGGTGATTGGAGTGAACATTGGATACCATTTCAAGATTTTTGGATACACGTACAAGGAGAGTACTGGAGTTATCACTATTCAATCTCCTTCACTTGCATGGTAGGATTGATGAGAGAGGAGGAAATTCATCTCATTACAACGTCGTACAACCTGAAATTATTGTGCAACTTCCTTTGGACTTCTTCTAGAGGTTCACAGAATTCCTTTCACATATCAGTGACCAGCCCCATGCAATTCTAAATCAACTCTGCTGTGCATAAGTGTAACTCTTTTTTGTTTTCACGCTTCTGCATTTCAGGTTCAAAGCGACCTCACATCCACAATGTGCAACAAAAGGAGAACTTGTATTTCACTTCTCTCGGCAACTTGTGCTAAGCTCAGACGGCACTTCTGTGCAACTTATGCACAACTGATACGGTACTTGTCTGCGACTGGAAGCGGAACTAGTTTTCAACTTCTCTACAACTTCCAAACAAGCGTACAACAGAACTAAGCACAGTGGGTGTTTACATGGGCACTCATGTGGGTTACCTATGCCACTCACAACCTAGTAACCTTCTTGAGCTAGTAGGTTGTGCTCCTCTGATAATTCTATAGCCCCCACTAAATTCACTGTTTGCGGTGGATTTGGTAATTGCTGGGGAGCTCTGAGGCCTGCGCTCTCCATCGTAGTGGAAATGAATGCATCCGTAGTATCGAGAACTTCCCATCTCCCTCTTGCCTCTTTGCGTAAGACAACTTTCCAGCCAGGTCTTTCCACAATGTCAGAAAAGAATACTTGGGTGGCCTGCTTTGGAAATATAAAAGGATCTGCTAAGCGAGGTAGTTTGTGGCGGAAGTTAATTGTAAGGAATCCGGAATCGTCCCTGACATATGTCGAGTTACCTTGATTGTCGTGGGTCTTAAGTCACTCACAACGCAATAAAATGATGGGTGTGCTCAAAGCCCCATAGTCCAACTCAAAAACATCCTTCAATACTCCCACATAATTCACTGCAGCCTCTTCGGAATTCTAAGTTGAATGCTAAAAACCCGAAGCTACTCCGCTATTGTAGCTGACCATATGCACGCTGCTCGAATCTTCCACGCGAAAGTGGTTTCCAAATGCAATGACCCTCGCATACCGGGTGGCTCTTTGTGCTGGTTTTATACTAAATAGAAAGCGGTCCATGTCCTCTTTGTTCTCCAAATTGCAGTCCAAATCTCGCATAGTGGTTTGCATCCAATTTGCCAATTCTGGAGTACTAGTGTTTTCTTCAGATTCAGTTTTCCACCGCTTGTACTCATAACCAAGTTCTATAATGAGCACAAGATGGGACAAGGACACTAAATGATTACAACCTGAGGAGAGTAGTTTGGACCGTCTAGATTAAAATATGACTTCCACTTCATTTTCTGACTTCAACGTGACTTCTAGAAGTCGCAACTCAATCACTGAAATGACATTCATGACCGATACAACTCACGAATGACATGCTAACGTCCACTGGACTACTACAAGGCCAGATTCACTTATGGATGCATGAACAACACTAATTCATGAGGCTCTGTATAATATTCTATGATCCTTTCACAGAGAAGGGTTACAGGTACAACTTAGGCAACAAAATCTTGCAAAATTAAGACATTTTCCAACACGTACTGGTGGGCCACGTCTCTCATCTCTGTGCTCATCACATATGGCTTTCCAGCTCCTTGTAGAACCTCTTCAGCGTCTCCGTACTCTTCATCTTTGTCCCAAACATGTCTTTGGGTGGGCTCAAATTTCTGGAGGTACTCCGTGATGAATCCGATGCACTCGTCCTTCAAATAACCCTCTGCCATGCAAGCCTCCGGTCGTGCTAGATTACGGACATGGTTCTTCAAAACCTTCATGTACCGTTCCACCGAGTACATCCACCGTGCACTAACCGGTCCACACAAGTCCAACTCCTTCACAAGATGGTAGGGGAGATGCGTTATGATGTCAAAAAACGATGGTGGAAATTCGATTTCCAACAATGCCATATTCTTTGCCACGTCATCTTCTAGTGAAGCAAAGTCTGCAGGGTTGTAGACCCTTGTGCAAAGACGCCTAAATATTTTGCACATCCTCATGACAGCCATGCGAGGACCAGGTGGTAGGAGTCTACGGAGAGCTAGAGGCAACACTTGTTGCATTAGAACATGGTTATTGTGAGACTTCAACCCCCCAAAGTTTTTCTTGCGGATACACTTCTGAAGGTCAGATGAATACCCACTGGGTGTCTTCAATGACTCTATGCACTTTGCAAACTTCTCAAACTCCGATTCCGTCATAACATATGATGCCCTAGGCTTCACCATCTTCCCTGCCTTGCGTGGGTGTGGAGTTAGCTACAAGTGCTTCCTGATATTTCTCCTTTGCAAGTCTCTGCGGACCTTTACGGTGTCTTTCTTCCCAATAATTGTTTTCAAGAAGTTCTTTGCCAAGTTCAGTTTGCAGTATATAACATCAAGCGTGTATCAAATCACGAGATACTAACAATACAAATAGGACATGCGGTATTAGTTTCTACTTGTGAGAAGGTCATGAACTAGTCATAGTCAAGTTATAAAACATAAGTACTTATATTTTGATACTAATAAATTACTGATTCGTGACTTCTACATACTTTAGTAGTTGCATGCAAGTTCCCTACCAGTCATTTCCACCAAAACTCTGACTTCTAAAACTCACCTTCCAATATGGTAATCTGAAAAGAATGCTCAGCTGCTTCAAACCATATAATTTGGATGATTGGGTCTCTAGCAGCACCATCTCTGTTTCTAGAAGCTCTTCAAGCTTCATACTCCAGTGCATGCTGGATCTGTTCCTCCACTGTCACTGCATGTGGTTTGGGGCGGTTTTCTATACATCCATCAAAATGGTCTTTCATTTCTTCTGATCGGTACGGATGATCTTCGGAGAGCCAACAACGTATTCCACCATGAGTCTGCTTACTAAGCTCAGTAGAATGTTTAGCGCCTAGATTTTTGCTACACCATGGGCATGCTGCGTACCCCTGATGGGAAAATCCGCCAACAGTGCCATAACCCGGAAAGTCATGGATAGTCCACAATAACATCGCCTGTAATTGGAAAGCCCTTCTACCTGCATCTTTGGATACGTCATATGCCGGAATCCCAAACCATAACTCAAGCAATTCATCTACAAGTGACTCTAAGTATACATCAAATACTTCAGTTGTGACGGATTCTCTCCCAAGAATCAACAAGGCCAATACCAAGAAAAACTTTTTTGTTGTCAACCACGGCGGTAGGTTGTAATTCAATAACAAGACCGGCCATGTGGACCATGAAGAGTGGTTTTGCTTGAAAGGATTCACTCCATCAACTGCCAACGCGAAATGAACATTTCGTGGATCATTTCCAAACGATGGATCCACATTCTCTTCAAAGTGCTTTCAAGCTTTTGAGTCACACGGATGCCTTACAAGGCCATCACTTCTTTCTTGGTCACTTCGGTTCTCTACATGCCAGACCATGAGTTGTGATATCTTGGGGCTCATGAACATTCTTTGTAGGCGGGGGATGATAGAGAAGTGCCGGAGCACTTTCACTGGGAAGGCGTGCTTCTCCTCGTCTCTGTACCTACGTCCGCCGCACTTAGGACAACAGATGGCATTCTTATGAGGGCCACGGAATAGCACACACCCATGCTCGCATGCATGGATCGTGTTATACATCAACCCCAATTTCTTAGTCAACGTATTTGCTACATGATAGGTCTTCGGTAGAGTGTTGTTCTCTAGCAACAGATGGGTATGCAAAATGCTAAAGATTTCGTTGGCGTAGTGGTTACTGATGCCATATACGGTGCATAAGTTCATTAGGAGTATAGTGGCTGTAAGCTTGCTTGACTTTGCCCCATGATCATACAACTGCTCCAGGGACTCCTCATGTACTCTGCCGTCAAAGTTTGAATTCTCATGGACTCCATCCGTCGGTTGCTGTCCAACCTGCTCTTCATCGCGACATTCCTGGCTATTTGCTACGTCCCCTTGTAAGCCTTCCATGTAGTCTTCATGGATGGAGTCTGCAGACTTGGCAAAAGCATCCCTCACTTCCTCAGCCAATCTCTCCGTTGAACGACTTTCTTCCTATGGTTCTCTCGCTTCCTCTTGTTGATCCTCTGCTGGAAAAGTCCCCTTGTGCGGGTTAAGGGTAGCTTGGGCGACCATCCCGCGAGTGTCAACTGTAGCATCTAAATTTTGAGGTTCCTTTGTCAAAGGTTCCCAAAATTGTTGTTCCCATTCTTCATCTGAGGAGTCTCGGATGCCTGGACCTCTCCATGTCTGACAAGTTGAATCTCTGCCATAACGAATGAGGTGCTCTCGTACATTGCAAACAAATAGGACCTTTTGGCCTCGACATTTTGTGCATGGGCAATGCAATTGCTTGACATTGTATTTAATCGTCCTCTGCAACTCACGAATCCATAAGCGGTCGTCTTGTAATCTTTGTCTCCTACTATCGCTTAATGGAAGTCGTGTAGGTATCATGTCTTTGCAGAATTGAAAAAATCAGAAGGCTTTAGAGCCAAAAGTACTTAACACGAACCACTTGCGCAAGGAACAATATGCAAAGTAGGAAATTAGCATGCTACGAGAAGAATTTGACTTCTATTGCTATAAGGCTGAAGTCATTGTTAAATAACTCATACATGTCTTTGGTCACTCCTCAATGACTTACACATGTCTTCGTGCACTCCTCAATGACTTTCACATGTCTCCGGTCACTCCTCAATGACACTAGAACAAAACATGGTAAAAAAAAACCACGCGCGCATCCAATTTTCAGGGTTGTCATACCTGGCGGACGTCCGGTTCGCCCATCCGTCCGTCCGATAGAGCTCTCGCCCGTCCAGTAGAGTCAACACATAGTTGACTTTTTGATAATGGACTAATAGGCCACGTGGCTGCCATGTGGATTCCAGAACATGCAGGGCGCGGACGCAATCGTCAGGGCGGGGACACGATAGTCAGGGCGCGGACGCGTTAGTCAGGGCGCGGACGGGATTTGGGACCACCTTAAAATTAATTAATATGCTTCCACATATTTCCTTTTTATATTCCATATTCCCACTTTCCTAGTCACTCCAACACTTTATATTTTTTTTAATGTTACATCATATCACTCTAATTAGTCCAATACCCAAACCATTTTCATATCCAAATTACTCCACCATTCCATTTTTTTTTAGGTGTGAAATTACATCATTCTAACATCCAAACCATTTTCATATCCAACAACATTTTATTTCCCTCCTTATTTTTGTTTATCATTCATATCACATTAACATCCAAACCATTCCAAGTTTTTTTAATGTTAGATCACATCATTGTAGCACCCAAACCATTTCCATATCCTTAGTCACTCCACCATTCCAAAAAAATTTAAAGTGTTAAATCATTTCACTCTAACACCCAAACAACTTTAATTTATTATTCCATCATTTCCTTCCAATTTCTTTTGCATCATAAGCAAAACTCTCCCATCCCAAGTCAATGCCATTTGTTTTTTGTTAAATCATTCCTTTTTCTATTTTTCTCTCCTCATTAATTAACAAAGCTTTTCTATTTTTTTCCTTCAATCCTAAAACTCTTTCATTCCAAATCATTGTCATTTTTTTGGATGAATCATTCTCTTTCCCTTTTTTTTGGCTTCATTCCTAGAACTCTCCCATCTGAACTGAATGCCATTTTGTATTTGTTCCATCATTTCGTTTCCTATGTTTTTTATTAATTAGCAAAGCTCTTCTTATCCCAACTCCATGCCATTCTTTTTGGTTTAGGTCATTCTCTCTCTTATTTTTTTGGCTTCATTCCTAAAACTCTACCATCCCAACTCATAGTTTTTCTTTTAGTTTTTCTTGAATAATTCCATCTTCGTTTCTGTTTTGCTTCATTAATTAACAAGACTCTCCCATCTTAATTCAAAGCCATTTTTCTGTAATTCCATCATTCCCTTTCCTTTTGGGGGGCCTCCTTTCTAAAACCCTTCCATCCCAATTGAAAGCAAAATGTTCATTTTCTGTTCCATATTTTCTTTCCCTATTTTTTTGGCTTCATTCCTACAATTCTCCCATCCCAACTCATAGTTGTTGTTCTCTTTTTTGTTGAATCATTCCTTTTTCTTTTTTGTTTACCGTCATTAATTAGCAGGACCACTTTATTCCAACTCATAGTTCCTCTTTATTTGTTGAATCATTCCCTTCCCTATTTTATTTTTGTAATATTTCCTAAAGTTCTTCCATCCCAAGTCAAAGCTATTATTTTTTTTGTTCCATCTTCCCTTTTCCTTTTTTTGGTTTCTCTTCATTCATAAAATTCTTCCATTCTACTTCAATGTCATTCATTTTTTTGTTGGATCATTCATTTTCCCTTCTTTGAGGGGGCTTCATTAACTCCTAAAACATAGGCATAGTGGAAAAAATTAAGTGTATGCATTTTTATACCAAAGTATTGCATCCACAGTTTTCATTTACGTTTTATCATCAATTCATAGAAGTCATAAAAAATGCCATGAGGAAAGACCAATGAAAGGGCATATTAATATATTTTGGGATTTTGAGTATGGTACACAATTACACATTCGATTTAATATATATTCAAGCTGTTTGGCAATTGCCAAGTAGGTACATAGGCTCCTCTATGAAGATGATTTTCTTCTATGCTTGAAATATATGCTAAACTACAAAAAATATTAAAAACAAAATACTATGTACGATAACAACAATTCGGCATCGTCCAACAGTGGGGGGCCTTCTTCAATTTTTCTAGAACATCTGGCACTATTGCCCTTTCACGCACATCTTCTTTTACGAGGCTTCCCAATTTGATCCTGAAATTCTGATACTGCTCTGGGTTTTTCGTTGTGAAGTATTTAGGGTCCCACTCTTCATTCCAAATTGCAGAAGCTATCCATCCCACCGCATATGCATCAGCTGCCATAGAATACAAATGCGTTTTTTGCATGGCCTCAATGGAGTTTGATGAACCCTACTCTCCGTATACATAAAACAATTTTGGGGCCGCAAACCTTCGCTTTTTTTTCTCCTTCGCAAGGATCTCCATACTGGGATAGCCATACCTTGATGGCTCCTTTTCCACAACTCGGCTAGAAAGTCCCCAATCACATATCCCTATGTACACCCTATTTCGTTCCCAAGGATCAAAATGGAGCAAAACATTGGATGGAGATATGTCGTTGTGCATGTACTGCGCATCATGGCATTTCCCCACAATGTCAAGTAATGACAATGCCAATTTCACTTGATTTCTCCGATACGTTGCAACCCATGAAAGTTCCTCTTGCGTCAGCCCCGTAGAAAAATCACTCTCAATCTGATCCACATCCAATGCTTCACTCACTTTCGCATTGCATTTGGACAAGAAAGAAATTAGAGATCCTCCATTCCACCATAGTGTGTAGCCTTCCATTGTTTTAGGGTGGAGGTACGCAATTCGAATGATGCCAGGATGATTCACTAGACACCCTCCTGCCTCATTGATGATTGCTTGGCGTTTCTCCTTTTCATGCTTAGTCTTCAAGCTCTTCCCAGCAAAAAATATCCAACTAGGAATGCTCTCAAGTTTCGTAAAGATCACCTTCCTCACGGTCCCATACGAACCAATCGCAATTTGTTCTGGCATGGGGATGACTTTCACGGAACTTTCTAGCCACTTGAATGTTCCACTCACGCAATGAGCCGTTATTGCTTCTTCAATTGTCACTTTCCATGGTGCTTGTTTTTTTCTACGTGAAGAAGAATATCGTTGAGCAAACGTTTGAATCTCCTTCATTTTTGTAACCATCTCTCTGTCCTCCGTGTCCCAGTCGCTACCATCTTCTTTCTTACCCGTGTGATAACACCAATTACACACTATATTGGTTGTCAAGGCGACCACTTGTTTATCCAGCCACTCTTGGTGCAACCAATAATCTGAGAAGTTGTTGAATTCTTCTGATTCTTCAAACTTTGTCTCCAGCTCCCTTCGTAGGTCCCTCGTCAGTTTGTGGTACCCTTCTTCATCGTGAAACACATACTCCCTGTTCAACATATTTGTACTTCGACGAGTGTAGAACACCACAGCTATTTTTCTCCCTTCGACTATGAATTCATGTCCAGGTATTTGGGGATTTAGGACTTTCTTGCGTTTTTTCTGGTTTGATGAGGAAGGATTTGATGAACCTAAGGCCATCAACGTGTTTGTACATGGAATTACCATCTCACCAACATCATCCAAGTCTACAAAGATAGGACGTTTGTCCACCAATCCACTCCCTTCACCTGCCATAATGGAAAAAAAAGTTCCAATGGGCCTCCGTATCAATCCCGAAGCAAGAAAGTTTCAAAAAAATTCAAAAAAACCAGGTCTCATATGCAGGCCAAGCCCAGCACCCACCAAACTCACTCGCACAGGCCGTGGGAACGAACTAGCATGTGAGGCATAGGGCGCGGACTTGGCAAAGGAATGAGGGCGGGGACTCGCTTTATATAGTCCCCCCGCGCACGTCCCCGCCCCATCCCCATCGCGTTCCCGCCCCAACACGTAGAGTTCCCGCCCTGATACACGCGTCCCCGCCCTGACGGAGACGTCCGTGCCCCGACATCGATGGAGTCCCCGCCCTGCTAGTGATGGTGTCCGCGCCCTGACGTCCCCGACTGCCCCTATATAAACCCGTCCCCGCCTCACTTGTCCCCGCCCTGCATACTCTCAGCCTTCCACCTCTTCATTGAGTTGGTTGTGAGCGTCGTGCGGGGTCTTTTTGATTGCCACGTGGGAGGTTTTCACATTTTCCCGTGAAAATGGCTACACCGACAAGACCAAGGAAGGAGGAATGAGACAAGACCCGACCACGACTAGGAAACAAACATCGTAAGCGGTTGCATGTTTTACGTAATTCCGCAAAGCTTGCATTCAAAGGGTGGGAAGACGTGCCTGACCCATGGACTTACGAAAACTGTGCCAATTACATCGAGTGGTGCCACATTGACAAGGTCTTCCCAGAAGAGTGACACAATTATCACCGACGCTTCCACAGGGCAAATTTAAAACATTGCATTGATGAGGAGTTCACAAATCGGTGCATCGAAGTGTACCAGGCGTTGTATGATGTCCCTATCGTCAAACGCAATGAAGTGCATCTCTTCATTGCACGAGGGGTACATGTGGAGCTGAAGTTGAACAAGAGAGTGGACTGGTCAACTTTGAAGACAATGGGGGACAAAGTCAACATTCCTATCCCAGCAAATGGATTCATTCCAAGGGGGGTAAAAAGGTACCCGCAAGGTGGACTGGGTAAAACAACTACACAAGTTGAAGCACCACCATTACATGACACTGAGGACTCTGCTACAGATAATGACTCGGATGGATCTCATGTGCCACATGCACTCAGCTATAGAACAAATCTACGGCTTAAAAAGAGGAGGGCTGAGCGTGCAACTGAAGAGGGTGTACAAGAAAATGTTGTAGAGGGACAGGTGCCAGCTACTGACGAACCAACAATAGGAATTGTTGATGTTACAGCTGTTGCAGATCGAATTCAGAGTTTGAGGACTAAAGTGGAAGAGAGCAATGCGCATCTGCATTCTTTGTATGAAGATGTTAATAAATTGAGGGATGAACTCAAAGAGAAGAACAATATTATAAGTGAACAACAACGTGAGATAGAGGCGCTGCGGCATGCTCTTGAAGCAGCCACATTGGCCAATGATGGTCAGGATCCACGAGGGGGAGCGCAAGGGCCTCCAATCAATGATGAAATTCCAGTGCAACATGTTGAAGTTGGTGCAACACAAGGTACTCAAGATGATGCCCTGTCATTTGGAGAATTACCCACAAATGCAAGTCAAGCAATGCCAATTGACCAGAGCACTCAATTGACGGACGCGCTTGCAAACAATTGAAAGCGTTGATGGAGCAATATTACCAGTGGAAGATGGCATGCGTCTTTTCTGTTGACAGGACTCAGCAAATGGTGTCAGAATTCCAAAAAATCGACAACAATTATGGCGCACACAATCAAGAGAGGGTTTTTGGGTTGACATCGTGGGCCCTCGTGGATGATCATTTCAACATGGATGAAATGGTGACCAAAGACATTGGTGGTGGAACAACAATCATCGATTGGTCCAAACACCATTGGGATTTTAAGAATGAAGTTGGCTCTTCCCTCGACCAAAACGGCAATCTACTATTATTGTGGCCAAATCCTTCAAGCTTCGTGTATGATGGTACTACGTGTCCCATTTGTCTAAATCCATTTGGCCGTGAAGGTGGAATGCACCTAGGCACGTGCGAACACTTGTACCATCCATTTTGTTTGATTAGCTTGATGGTTGTTCGTCGACGGTGTTCCTTGTGCAAGGCTCCTTTCCATGAGCGCTTGTATGATTTGTTTGGATTAGTTTCATACATGCCACCACATTGGGAATATAATGCTGAAAATGCCCCTGATCATGCTCAGAAGTGGGGAACGGACTTGGTGTAGAGTTGGAAATTGAAGGTCCATTCCTTGGATAAACAAAACCTTTCTACCGAATGGGGTTGGGAAAAAAATCCAGCTCAAATAGTGGAGGTGTGTCAACACTTGATTCCAATGAAGGACAAGTATAGCCAAGGACGACGGAATTTCTTCTATCAGTGCTTCAATGGGCATTGGGACGAGGTTTTTGAGAACTTTCAATTTGGACCTCATCCTAAATAGTGGTTTTGGAATAGGGATGGAGTTCGTATCACTAACGACGATGGGATTCGTATGGTGGACGACATTGACATGCCTGACCCTGCTGAACTAGTTCAACTAGAGGAGTCAGAGTGGCGAGAAACCTTTCGACATGAAGGGATGGATTTCTTGCTTGAACAGCATAGCCCTCGAACTCTCCAATGTCTTGAGAGCCTCAAACAATCACAGATCATGAGGGCTGTATTGGAGGAAGATGGACCAGCGCGGAGAACTCGATCCACAGTTCGTAGACTTCGTTTAGGCTCGGACGAAGACCTTCCCGTCATTGCAGGGACACATGACAACGAGGCTGGCCCAAGTGGTAGTGCAATGGACATAGACTAAGTGAAGTTTCTACTATCTAGCTAGTGAACTTATGTTTTCATAGAAGACTTAAGGTCCTAGCTTAATATAGGCTTATAGAATTTTGATCTCGGCAATAGATATTATTCGTTATATTAGATATTGGCACATGCATTTTTAGATGGTGTCATGGTCATAGTAACCTTGTCATATACTTTTCCAACTATGTATTCCATGACCTTATGAAATATATATTATTTAGCCCAAAATCCAGGCCAAAATCACTTCGTGTTTTTTTTTGCACATACTCTTTTGAAACAACATCATACATATGTGGCAAGACATATTTTTGATCTTTCCATTTAAAGTCAGTATGGAGCGGAAAGTCGAAAATTTAGCAACCGGATTTGTTCAGGGAACGGGTAAGATCCAGAAGTAGTACCAGATAATGTTGTAGAGACCGGTGGCAGAATAATTCCGGTTTATTACGACGGAATACCGGAACGGAAAAATTCCGGACCCTACAGAACGGATGATCAGGAACGGAAGACCGGATCCATTTCTGGAAAGTATATAAGGCCTGACATTTTCAGTTGGCCCATTTGCTCTCAGGCGCTTCGTTGTGTGTTTTTCAACCCTCAGCGTTTTCCGCCTTTTCTGTGAGTTGGTTTTCCGCGCGTGTTTGGTGGCGTAATTTTCTGTGACGCGGCTGTCAGTATTAGCAGCGGGTGTTTTGTCAGAGCGGGCAGTTGTCAGCGGCGCGGGTTTCAGACTGTGCGCTGAGGCGCTGGTGTGTGGAGAGGAGTGTGTGTGTGTATGTGCAGGTGGTTATTACGGGCAGATTACTTTTGTATTTGTGATTGTGAGTGTGTGTGAGGAACGGGACGTGCGGCTAGGAGAGGAGTGAGGTAGTTTTCCGGATAGTTGCCATGCCGCAGCTACGCCGGAAGAGAACCGAGTCCACTACACCCCCACCCTCAGGGATAAAGCTGAAGAAAGTAGTTCCGCTCATCCCTTCCACAGAGCCGGAGAAAAGCAACTTGATGGCGGACTTAACCGCAATGGGGTGTCTAGGGTTAGCAGAGATACCCTGGGGTTTCAAGGAGGAGCGGATGGTGAAGGAGCTGAAGGGTAAGGTGTCGAATCAGTTCGACAACACGGCGCGGGGAATGCCGCACAAATGGACGGAGGCGCACTGGAGGGCCGTATACGGGTTCAAACACCAGGGGCACGGACCGGCCGGGAGGAAGGTAGACTTCCTCCAAAACAAGTTTAGTGGCACCCCTCACCCGAAGGACGGATACCGGATCATGGACTGCAACGAAGACAGGCATAGGCGCCTGTTGAAGTTTCTGCTTCCGGTCCTTCATCCGGAGAAACCAACCCGGATCACGATCGGCCTGGCCAACACCATTTTCGGTGCGCTGATCGGAGACCGGAAAGTGGACTGGGGCCGGATCATACAGGACCTGATCACCCGGTTACTGAAGAACCTCGGAGGGAGTAGGGCAACTCCGATCTCCCCCTACCTCTTCCACCTCTACCACCATCTACAGCTCCTTTCGGATACGGAAGAGAAGACGTGGCACACCCAGAAGATAGTCTTGACGTACGGGGAGACGTCAACGGATGATGAGGAGAGCTCCGAGTCCGAGACAGAGCGGGAGGACTCGGATAAGGGAGAGGAACCGGAAGTTCCGCTCGTGAAGCGGCAGAAGACCACACCGCCGAACACGAGGGGATCTCCTCCGGTCCGACACAATCCGGGAACGGAAGGCAGAGCGGGACCATCCGAACCGGGTCAGGCTGAACCAACAGTAGAGGAAACGGATCCCAGTGATCCGTTCGTGCAACTGATGGAAATCCTGTGCAACATCCGAGCGGATTGGGAGGTCAAGCGGATCGTCCTGGAGAACATCGCGGGGATGGTCAATGGCAAACCGGATCATACTCTTCCGACCGTGGTAGGGAATTGCATCGCCTCGCTTGCGGATCTCGCCAAGTTGGAGGAGGAAAACCGGAAACTTCAGGAGGAAGTTGACGGTTTGAAGGCGGAGCTCCTTGTTCTCAGGGACAACGAGGCCGCTACCAAGGAGATGGCGGCAGAGACCGTCAAATTGGCGGAGCACGTGAAGGCAACATTCGGGGAACCCGGATCGGCTGTCATCCGGGCTCAACTGTTTGACGAAGAAGTGCACAAGGAGAAGAAACTATCCGGAAGCCGGATAGTCCGGATTCTGTCCGACTTCTCCGAAAAGGTGGAGACGACTTTGGTGAAGGTTCGGGAGGCGGCCGAACGGATGGAAGACTGTAGCCGGAGACTGACGGAAATTCCGGTCAGACTCTCCTATCTGTCTCTACCGGATATTTCCGAAGGGTTGCCTCAGAGACTAGGGAAGGACAGGACGCCGCAATCCAAGAAGTCAGGGCGAGCGTCAACGGGCAACCGGGAGGCGGCAATTCAGTTGTCGGAGTCTCCTGCGAGTCCGGTTACTGGAGCTCCGGTTGCAACAGACGGAGAACGGAATCGGAACCTCACCGAGGTCTTCGAGCAGATCAGTAGGGCGGAAAGCCCGACTATAGGATCTAGGGTAGCAGAGCCGGATACGTAGGTATTAGGACTTTCCTGTTTTTGTAGTTTTTAACTTAGGAACTTGGAGCGGGTTGGAATCCGTTCCGGTTCAGAAGTAGGTAGGAACGGATCCGCCGAGCGTTAATCGCGGCGGACTTGTATGGCGCTTTTTGCTTTTTGCCCATTATTTAAGTCAGTCCCCTCGCGGTGGACTGGGAGTCTTTTCCTTTGCATTATCTTTGTGTATTCTATTCCCTCTTGCTTTGCGCGTGTATCTCCCAAGTTTGGTAGGGCGGCGTGACGCGGAGTTAGGAAGGCGCAAGTGGTTTTGCAGGAGACGTTCTCCCTTTGGTGTTTATTTTCCGCGTCTGAGTATATGAGAACGGGTAGAGAAGAGTTGGGAGTGTAATTCTAGTGCCTCAGCGCTTCTAGGACTTAAGATTCCGGGTGAGAAAGCCGTTGTTAGGCTAGACGAGAGGGAGGGATTCCTTAATCGTGCTAGAGCTCCTGGGTGGGAAACCCAGTTGAGTGTCCGATCTCCTATGAGGTCTCACCGTCTTTGTGGCAAACGGATAGTTCCGGTTGTCGTTGGAACGGACGGATACACTTGTAGCCACCTGGCTCCCCAGGAACGGAAAGTAGTGTCAAAGTCGTTGTAGTATGAGAAGATCGTACGGGGGATCTCTGTGTGACCTATAGTCCGGATCTTTGTCTGGATTGTTGTGAGGGATCAAACCGGATCTGAAGTATTTTTAGAATTAACAGGTAGAAAGTGGGTCTTCAGCCACTATAAGTCACGGAAGGAGCGGTGGGCCTACCGCTCACAAAATCAAGCGGCGACCCCTCTGATGGTAAAACAGAGGCAAAACTAAACCGGATTGAGGAACGGATGTGGACGGATCATCCGGAACGGATTGATCCAGAGAGGAAACAAGGAGCGGAACTCGTTAGGAAGCGGATCTGTTGCAGTCTGACGGAACGGATAAAATCCGGGAAACCGGAAAGGTGAAGGAACGGATCCATTCCGGACCAGATTGCTAGAATTTCAGTTTTGAACGGGATAACGGGTTGTCGTCTCGGGTTGTTTGTGTATTTCCGGTTCTAGATCTAGAACCGGATTATAGAGTTTTGGGAGCTGTCTTATCTTAATCGCTTAACTAAGCCAGATACTTCACAGAATCTCGCGGGTTCGATCTTTAGAGTCACTTAGTTATACTCTAGAGTGATTTTTGTGAGTATAATAGGGAATTTACTTACCCTGTGTTGCGACAACATATACAAAAATTATATCCTAAAATGAAATGTCATTGAATTGGAGTATTGTACTATGATTCATTTCCATTTTTTCATGAATGAATAAAATTAGGGAAGGACAACAAATGCCATTATATTCGAAAAAAACTCATTTCTAATGTTGCTAATGATAGAAAACAAGTAAATGGCATTCACTTGAGATACCACCAAAAAATAGAGGGCATTCTGGTGAGATGGAACAATTTCGCTAATCAAGCCCCAAAAAATTAGGGGGGAATGATATACAATAAATAAAGTGCATTGGGATGGCATGGGATAATGTTGCAAATGCAGCCAAAAACAATTAGGGAGGGAATGATATCCACAAAAAATGACATTCAATTGGGACAAAATAATCTTCCAAATCAATAAAATAAAACTATAAAGAGTTTAGGAAATAAATCGTCTTTTGTTGGGATGGAACATGTGGCTAATGAATTTCGAAGAATTAGGAAGGTAATGATCAAAGAAAAATGAATGGCATTCGGTTGGAAAAAAGTTAGGAAGACAAGAGTAGTGCCATTTCCTTCTTGTATAACTTGAGATGGAACAATTATGCTAATGAAGCCAAAAAAAATGAAAAAAAAATGAATCCAACAAAAGAAAAGTTGAAAAGGCATTGACTTGGAATGTAAGTGATTTCAAAATAAATGCACCCAAAAGAGGGGTAGAGAGACCCAAGCTTTCGTAAATTTTATTTGGGAATGATTCTAAACTTCACTTACAAGTTAAAGTGATTGACTATAATCCCAAACACTCATCCTTCAATTTCCTATCACGTAATTGCCAGACCTACAATGGAAGTGTATTGTTACCCAAAGTACTAAAAAATGGGAAAAGTAAGTAGGGATGATTAAATTGGCATGGAAATAGGTACATATTTAATAAAAAATGGTTACCCAATATAAAAAAATTTAGTGGCGAAAAATCAATTTTCATTGACTTGAAATTGATGAAGTAAAATGTCATTGACTTGGAATAGGATTCAATCATAAAAACATGTACGGAATGAAATGAAAAGTCATTGAATTGGAGTGGAATTCATTTCCAATCTATGAAAAAAATTAGGTAAGGAAAAAAGACGTGATTTAGTTGGAGTGAAAGTGCATTTTAGATGTTCTTAATAGAAGCAAACAAATGTGAAAGAGATATGAAACAAACATTGTGTTTGATTACCTATTTTAATAAACGAGAAATGGAAAGCGAATGGAAAGACTTCCATTTCTTACCATAAAAAACATTTATTATTGAGTTGGGATGGAAGAGTTTTTCTAATGAATAAAAGAAATAGGAAAGGGACTGACGGGAAAAAAATTACAATTTATTAAGACGGAAAAGATTTCGGTTCAGGATTAAAAAATAAGGAACGAGAATGAGGGCAAAAAAAAATTGGTATTGAGTTACATGGACAAGTTTTGCTAAACAATAAAGTAAAAAACATAATAAAAAATAGTAAAGAGGTTGGTTAGCTGGTGGTACAAAAAAAATTCCCATTGACATTGGATGAAAGAGCTTTGCTAATCAATGAAGCCAAATACATTTAGGAAAGGCAATGCAATGATTCAACTAATAAATATTGGTATTCCTAATTACGATAAAAGAGTTCTAGAAATTAATGAAGACCAATAGAAATGAAAATCTGAAAAGAAAATGGTGACAAAAAAAGATAGAATGATGCAACAAAAAAAGGATGGCATAGAGTTGGGGAATGAGAGCTTTGCTAATTAATGGGAAATAAATAGGAAAACGAATGACGTAAAAAAAAATTGGCATTCAATTTGAATGCAAGAGTTTTAGGAATGAAGTAAAAAGAAAGGAGATAAAACGATTCAATAAATAAGGAATGATGCCACAAAACAAGGGGGCTAAATAATTCAACAAAAAGGAATGACAATGACTTCGCATAAAAGAATTTTTGCATTAGAGGCCTAAAATATAAGAGTTTTGCTAATTAATGAAGTAAGAGAAATGGATAAGGAATTGAATTAAGAAATAAAAAGATGGCATTGACTTCGGATAAGATAGTTTTGCTTTCGATGCATAAAAAATTGGAAAGGGGATGATGAGATGAAAAATTGAAGTGGCGTATTGGAGGTCTACAATTTTTTGTTTAAATCTCTACTACTTCTTTCATTTTAAACAAATTAAATTTTACCCTTGTATCTAGTACACTACATTTCCTCTATATTCCCTAAATATTTCCTCAAAATATCCGGAACATTTGCTAAATAGAAGAATTTAGACTTCTTTTTTTAAATCTAAAAATTCTTTTTAGTTCAAAGTACTAGTTTCTTCTTGGGGACACAAACAAGGTTCAAAGTAGTTCGGAGTATTAGAAGACATAAGGAACGACATGTTCCACCACAACAAAGGGTACATGCTCTTCCACGAAGTTTCTTCCTAATCTTAGTCCATTGAGCTCTTCAATTTGGCATCTTGCTTTCATGGTCTTGTCGGAATGTAGAACAAGTTGTTCTTCCTAAAATTAAAGGTTCCCCTACTCCAAGAAAAGGAAGGATTGAAGGATCTCATGCCCAAGCGCATTTCAAAGTCCTCCCTCTTGTGTTGTATGCCCTGGCGTCCGCGCCCTGACATCAAGTCCGCGCCCTGACGTCCGCGCCCTGACTTCAAGTCCGCGCCCTGGAGTCCGCGCCCTGCATCCACGCCCTGACATAGCCAATGTCACGAAAACATTGGTGAGAGAAAGCTTTCTTGTCTCTCCATCACTATAAAGAATCTAAAAGAAGGCATGACTGAATTTAATGGTTCCTGGTTTCTATGAAAGGAGGGACACAATCTTGTAAGAGCAATAAATAGGAGCAAGGAGGGATCCCATGCGGGAAGTCAACCTCATTTGCAGTGCATGCACGTTTGCGCACCAAGAATGGTCCGCGCCCTGCGCTGGAGTCCGCGCCCTGACGTCTGCACCCTCACTTGACGTCCACGCCCTGAGTAGCGCCAATGCAAGCCTCCAACTCCTTGGCTTCCCTGGTTCTCATGCCCGATCGCATTTCAAAGTCCTCCCTCTTGTGCTGTATGCCCTAGCGTCCGCGCCCTGGAGTCTGCGCCCTCACCTGACGTCCACGCCCTGAGTAGCGCCAATGCAAGCCTCCAACTCCTTGGCTTCCCTAGTTCTCATGCCCGATCGCATTTCAAAGTCCTCCCTCTTGTGCAGTATGCCCTGGCGTTCGCGCCCTGACTTCAAGTCCGCGCCATGACACAGCCAATGTAACGAAAACATTGGTGAGAGAAAGCGTTCTTGTCTCTCCATCACTACAAGGAATGTAAAAGACGGCATGACTAAATTTAATGGTTCCCGGTTTCCATGAAAAGGAGGGACACCATCTTATAAGAGCAATAAATAGGAGCAAGGAGGGATCCCATGCGGGAGGTCAACCTCTTTTTCTTTGCATGCACGTTCGCGCACCAAGAATGGTCCGCACCCTGGAGTCCGCGCCTTGGAGTCCCCGCCCTGTGCAGGAGTCCGCGCCCTTTCCAGGAGTCCACGCCTTGAAGTCCGTGCCCTCACCTGACGTCCCCGCCCTGAGTAGCGCCAATGTAGTGAAGTTCAAGCCTCCAACTCCTTGGCTTCTTGGGTTCAAAGGTTTTAGGAGTGTAGGGTTTAGGGTTTAGGGTTTGGAGTATTAGGGTTTAGGGTTTGAGTTTGGATTGTTTGACTTTATTTCAGATGGTTTTAGGGTTGAATTAAAAAACAAATCAATGTATTCTAAACCTTCGGAAAAGAACCTATGTCATGTTTCTGAAAAATATGTCTTCTAAGTTCATGTAAAAAAGATTTTATTGTAGCAATTATTTCTAATTGTGGATTCCATTTACAACCTTTCTACTTCAATTTAAGTTGTACGTTTTATTAAGGAAGAATCCATTGTAACAAGTATTTATAAAAATGGATTCTTTCACATTAAGAACAAAATATAACTTATAATTTTCCATTTCCCCACAAAAACCCTTGTAGTTATTATGCAGAAAAAAGAATCTTTGCTTGTGAATAATGGATCTAAAGAAATGAAACTCATTTGTTCATTTAAAAAATGCATTCTATCAATTATTCAAGAAAGTGAATCTTTTCATGTGAATCCAAAATAATGTAAAGTTCTCATTCAAAAGAAGAATCTCTTGTACCTTTATTTAGAAATGACTACCTTCTACGTGAATCTAAGAAACTGAACTTGGAAGTTTTAAAAAAATTATTTGTAACAAGCATCCACAAAAACAATTCCCTTCACGTGAATCCAAAAGAATGGAAGATCTAAGTTCTCGTTCAAAAAGAATCCCTTGTAGTTAAAATGGTCAAAAATGCATCCCCTTATAAGAATAGTGAATTTAAGAATATGATGCTCATACCTTAGGCTACACGAATTATTTGTAACAAGCATCCACAAAAACAATTCCCTTCACGTGAATCCAAAAGAATGGAAGATCTAAGTTCTCGTTCAAAAAGAATCCCTTGTAGTTAAAATGGTCAAAAATGCATCCCCTTATAAGAATAGTGAATTCAAGAATATGATGCTCATACCTTAGGCTACACGAATTATTTGTAACAAGCATCCACAAAAACAATTCCCTTCACGTGAATCCAAAAGAATGGAAGATCTAAGTTCTCGTTCAAAAAGAATCCCTTGTAGTTAAAATGGTCAAAAATGCATCCTTTTATAAGAATAGTAAATTCAACAAAATATTATGCTCATACCTTAGGCTACACAAATTATTTGTAACAAGCATCCACAAAAACAATTCCCTTCACGTGAATCCAAAAGAATGGAAGATCTAAGTTCTCGTTCAAAAAGAATCCCTTGTAGTTAAAATGGTCAAAAATGCATCCTTTTATAAGAATAGTGAATTCAAGAATATGATGCTCATACCTTAGGCTACACGAATTATTTGTAACAAGCATCCACAAAAACAATTCCCTTCACATGAATCCAAAAGAATGGAAGATCTAAGTTCTCGTTCAAAAAGAATCCCTTGTAGAGTTGTAGTTAGAATGGTAAAAAGTGAATCCCTTCCATGTGATTGAAATAAAACAAAATAGTATTCATATGGTCAATTTCGTTAAAATGGCGATATTCCATGTGCCATTTTTTGTATTCCTTGTGCCATTTTTTTAATTCCATGTGCCAGTTTGTTGTATTCCATGTGCCACTTTGCGGTATTCCATGTGCCACTTTGCGGTATTCCATGTGCCACTTTGCGATATTCCATGATTTTGGCACTTTTGAATGGAGGCGCAGAGGTTGGGGAAGATGTTGCATGCCGTACCTTTATCTCCTTGTTTTCGTTGAAGTGGTGAGCATTGTAGAACTTGGTCGCTTCCAGAAGTGCAGCCCGTCTACATTGACTGAAATGAGAAGTTGTCCCACCTGCCTAGGCTGGCACATGCAAGCAATGACAATTGGTAGATACTCTTGAATGTGGCCCATCGAATTCTGAGAAGGACCACAAGTGGAAGGGGGGCCTTGTCGGCTAGTCCCCTCCCTCCAATGAATGGCAGAGGGTGCAGTTGACGGAGACGTCGTCACGGATGGAAATGCGGGCGTTTCTGTCTCGAGTCGTTGGCGAGGGTGCGGTCAAGGAGTACCGGATCGAAGAGACTGAGGTTCTATTGAACGGAAAGAACGTTCACGAATAACTGTTGAAAACACCTGCGAAGCAACTACATCTCGACTTCATCAAGCGGCTTCTCTTTGGGAGAGTTCTGTCAAATGTTGGCTTCAGTCCCCGATGTTGGCCCTTAGATCGATATGGTGACCAAGTTTATTAGAGTAGCCAAGACCCTAGTCTTTGTTTCTTGGGTTCGTTTCTCTTCAGAACCTATTTTTTTTATGGTTGTTGATTCTCTATGCTACCGCTTGGCTTTGCCGGTTTTGTGTTTCGGTTCTTTTAAGTGAAGTGCAGTTTCTCCATTTGCTCCCAGAAATTGAAGAACATGAAGTTGAAAACATAGTATTTCTTTGCACATGAAGGTCGAGAGTTGGTACAAAATGAGTTGAGCAACTCGGTTGTCCATATTTGCAAGACTACGTCTACTAGAAAAGTTTTCACAAAAAAGAACATACTATAGACGGGCTATCCATTTGAACGAACGATGACCGTGTGCTACTGTGTTTTGGTATGCAACGTTGAGGAGACCCCCTTTCCCGAAATAGAGCACACTTGTCGATGGTATTCGAAAAAGCGCCCACTTGGGGAGATTCATGGTGATGGAGCTTGTTGTTCTTCCTCTGCGATTCGGCGTAAATTATCCACGGCAAATTTAATTTGTTGTCGAGGAGCAATAAAAGAGGCTCCTTCATTTTTATGTGGTTTCCATGATGCCATGATGCTATCCGTCGAAACGTAGTCGTTTTGGGAGGCCTGCTTGTCGACCTTCCATCTGAAATTGGACTTTGTATCCCACCCTGCGTACAGTCGTTGCATGTCCTTTGATGTTTCGCAGGGTAGGTGCCATTGCAGCAAGACCTCTCGAAAGTGGCTTTCTCCAGGATCAAACTGCGGATCTTCCACCGCTCGTCCGAGCCACATGGGCTCTACATGACCCTGTGCCGGTCTGACAAAAACGTAGAAGCCTGCGCGAAGATCGGTGACCACGTTGTACGTCCGTGGTGGCCTCCCTTCGAGGATACCGATGTAGGGGTCTTCTTCCTCGAGTTCCTCACGCGTTTGCCCGTCTTGCATGAAGTCCGTCATGAAATCCCCTGGTTGCCTTGTTTGGGGCCAAAATCCCTCCTTCAATTTGTCGGAGTGGGGGGGGTCCAGTTCACCTCGGTCACGCAAGGCATTTCTTACGGCGGTCCAATACGTGACCAAGTACGACATGCGTGCTTTATATTCCGCCGTCCCATCTTCTTGTGCTATGTCTGTCCAATGTTGGATGTATCCGTCCAACCCGCGTAGGATGTCGGATTCCTTTGCCATTTTCGAGGGTTTGACATTGAGCGGATCACCGGGAGGAAGGTCGGGCTTGTGCTCCGCATCTTCTTTCCACAGCCTGACTCCTTCTGTGGGCAACCATGGAATGTCCGTGCATGCCAATTTGTATTGCATGATGGGCCACCCGTTGTCGTCCATGAAGAATTTGTATTGCCTTCCATTAGAGTGGCCCACCAATTGCTTCTTGTTCATCCCGATGTAAGGTCTGATGTAGGCTTTGAAGTCGGGCACTTCTTCTATGAGGTGTGGGATGAATGGAGCTTCTTCCATGTCCATGTACGACTGCATCAGGAAGGGCAGGGTCGGATGGTCATGTTCACGGAGTTCCATGCTCCACCGCCCGAAAGACGCGTCGATGTCGTCGTGTGTATGTCCGACGATCATGAAGGATACCACGACCTCTTTCACGATCCTCTTTGCCACGAGGAGGGACCAAAAACAGAAGAGGTACCTGTTTTTGTTCTCCCTCCAGGAGTTGTCCATTTGAATGTGTAGGACCGGTGGCAACGGGAGAGCCTCGATCGCGGGCGACGGAGCATCTCCCAAAGATTCGACACAAATCTCGCTCCCCTGCAGCAATGCACGATACAGCGCCGTGCACCCGCTCCCTTGGAAAAGCGATTGAGATGATTTCGCGGGCCGAGCTTCCACATCTCGCAACAACTTCGCTATCGAGCCCACCGTGAAGTTGCTGTCGACAGGGAAGACGTCCAAACTGTAGTGAGCGTACTTGCCATCCCCGTGCCCGCGTGCAAACATGGCGGTCACTTTCACTGGCAACTTCATGAACCCATCCAATGCCTTTGTCTTCCTCGCTAGTGCCGGACATGCGGTTTTGGAGTGATCCATTTTGTCGTGCATGATGGACAGGAGTTGAGTGGGTCGCATCGTTGATAACCATCTGCTGCAATAATACGCATGTCGACAGGCTTCTTGGAGGAATAAGTGTTTCTTGAAACGAGCTTGGATTCGTCGAAAGTCCTCGGACCCCGGTGCGTACGAAGCACGCAATTGCTTCAAGTTGTCGCAAATGCTGCATCTTGCAAACGAATCTCCTCGTCCTTTAATGACGTAATCAAAAAAGTGTTTCATTCGAATTTTACTGAAGCTGGATTGCGAGAGGGGCAACAATCCCAGTTTCTCGTTGGCCTACATAGAACAAGAAACATGGTCAACCCTGGTTCGGTGACATGCATTCTTCCAAGGACTCCAAATATTTCATTGCTCGTACGAGTATTGGCATGTGGGCACTCCATGATTATAAAATGGAATGCATGGAATCG
The DNA here is from genome assembly GCA_947034885.2 of Thuidium tamariscinum. Taxonomy (NCBI): domain Eukaryota; kingdom Viridiplantae; phylum Streptophyta; class Bryopsida; order Hypnales; family Thuidiaceae; genus Thuidium; species Thuidium tamariscinum. Next base: position 16,468,470 of record OX344756.2, read on the forward strand.
ATTACAGAGAAGACGAATGATTGGGATCGACGTTAGAACTTAGATGTGCAAAGACAACCACTAAATTTGGTGCCTTGCCAGATTCCTGAAAATGAAGTCGCACTTCAAGAGACCTCATTTTCGAGCCAATGAGGCAATGTTGAAGACCATGTACCATTCTTCAACGACGTCGTTCTAGCAAGCGGTAGTTTGGATGACGATGAAATTCGTTACGAAATTCAAAAATTAGGTGCAATGCACATACTCTGTGCGACGTGCTGTCAACATGATCACGTGCTCAACGTGAATGCCTACTATGTAAAGTGTTCACATGACTAGTGCAATGTGAACGTCCTCGTCATCCAATGTGATGATCATGAAAGCCATCACTGATGCAATTGTTGTGCTTTATTTTCCTTTTGTCATCTCTACGGTCGACGTCGAGAGACCCCCTACCTTGGCCACAATGACTAAATTCAGGGGGGAGGAGAAAAAGCATATCGTTAACCTAAATACTTGTATCGATGTAATTCACCTTGATCCTTGTCCTCGCTCTTCTGGGGCCTTTGGTTGGGAAATTGAAATCAGAATTTGAAAGAGAAATTCCTTGCAAATAATAAAGAATTGTAATATTTCCACTTGTCGGTGAGCGAGGGGATGACTTCACCACAACCGTCTCAGTATGTTTATTTTGAACTTCCGTTTCTAGAAGAGTTGACATGAAGGTGCCTAAACGATCTCCTTCGAGGCGATTTCTATGAGCTCCAAGGATTTGTGCAGGCAGGGTAAACATGTGGCTGCCGCCCTGGTGAGACTAGGGCACTAATGAAGTTGTAACTTTTACCTCATTCACAGTCGCCCGCAGATGGTTCCATTGGGTTCCAGCAGGCAAAACCTTGAGACCCACTTTCTCGCCGGTGGGCAAAGTACGTGTCAAGTGTGGCATGTGGTCCGCCTTGGCTTCCATCAAGCCGTGCAATGTTTGAATGGCCTGCGCGGTGGCGGACCTCGTCTTTGTTCTATTGAAGTTGCCGTGCGGAGCACCTCTGACCTCCGCCTTCGCTTTTGCTTTATATCTCTGGAACGTGCGCATGGAGACATCGTGAACGATCCTCCAAGCCTGTGGACACATGTCTACGCCTTCCACGGTGACGACATCCTTGGATCCTTGTGCTCTTTTGTGCATGGACCTGTGCACTTCCAACAGCTTCGTTGTCTTCACTTGATATGTTTGCAGGTGCAATTCCGTGCGGAGTGAACGAATGACAGGAGGAGCGATTTTACGAGTGCATCCATGCTCGCAGCACCGTTGTTCGAAAACACGAGCGACAGATTCCCATGATATCTTCTTGGATTTGCTATCTTCTGTTGCGGCGGCGCGAGTCCTCTTCTCAAATCGGTATTTGCGTTTTCCCGCTGTCTTTCGAGAGCGCTCCAGCTCTTCATCAAGAGCGCGTCGTTTGCGAGCATGATCGTAGACACTGACGAGACCGGTGTCACCATGATAAAAGATTCGGCGTGTGGGCCAACGCAAGCACGTGTCTCCGATGCTGGGGTCTCCACTGTGCACCTCCAACACTACAATGTCGAGCTCGTTTTTGCCCAGGCGACTTCGCCCATCCACACAAGCGTTAGGATTAGCAGTGATTATGATGACGTCCGCAAAATCGGAACTGTCTTCGTTCCTTGCGAGGAGGGCCTTGCCAGACCACCTGTCGGGGGCGATCCCCTCACAGTCTGGGATGGGGCTCATGTCGACGTCGGCCTCCGAAGCATGATCCAATTCGACGTCCTCCTCTTCACATTCTACAAATCCCTGCAGACGCTTGCATATAGCATGGTCATGAAGACATGGCCGGAGAAGCGAACGTGGAATTCAGAAATCGAAATCCGTCAGAGGGTGCAAGGTTGAACGACCAACCTCATCTCCGTCAGACTCGCTCGTGGAAGCCATCCGAAGAAGTACTTTGACTTGGAAGCGCACTTGAGATCCTAGTGGCAAGTACAGTCGAGAATGAGCAAGACATACAACCGATTCGATCATGAAGAGTGAAGGAGGTATGACAAAAAAGAATATTGGATGATCCGTCTAGGTGAAGTGAATTCAACTTTCTCGGAGCATTAATGAATCACTTTCGAATTATCATGTAGAATTCTGTGGTAATTTCCTATTCATGACTTTCAATCCTTGAAAAAAACACACGTGATAAGTATGAGAAAAGTATGGCTTCGTAAGAAATGCATAGTCATAGTTGAATGAAAAAATAAATATTCATATGATGTTGACTTGTTAATAGGATTGGGAACTCACTGAATTAACCTAAATGAATCTTTTTATTTCAACATCTACACAAACTCAAGGTAATGAGGCCATCGATCGAATTCAGTTCATTAAGGTCTCTATTCCTAGCAGGCATGCGGGTTCTTAACCCTTTAAGGACCGGTCGACGACTGTTTGGTTTATTTCTGCACTCTCGGTCTAATATTGGTCCAAATACATTTGATCACAAAAATCTCAAAGAGTAACGCATTCAGAGTGTCTTCATGTGCTTCAAAGAAGACCAATTTCAAGAAAATTGGAGCATTAATGCATTAGCTATGGGGTTGCAAACTCAAATGGCGTGGACCCTAAAATGGGAAGTGTTAAAAAAAAATTCAAAAAATATCAACCAATTCGTGAGAATTTTTTGGATCTTCATGTCTTGACAAGGCATAAGTGTTGCTTTGTAATCTCCTGAATGCCCAAAGTAAATTGAAATTTATGTAGCGCAAATTCTAAAGGGTCATTGCAGTCATTGATTTTTGAGGATTAAGGGAAACAAAGTCTGAAATTCCAACCAGGCTCTACAAGTAAACATGATGTGAACTCAAGGTACATTTTGCTTTCTTCAATGTACCAAATCTGCACATTTTAGAAGGGTATTGCTTTTGATGACCACATATGACCATTTTCTGTGAACTTCAGAAATTTGTAATTCATTTCAAAAATCTTCAAAAAATATGAAACGACTTTGGTTAGATGCCTCATAACGTTCTGTAGGTAGTGGTGGCTTTACCTTTCCTTCTTCCCGAGTTCCATCCCTGAAAATCTTCCTTCTTTTCATTTTGGGTCTGCGAGAATGAAGGTGGAAGGCTCTGACGAGCTGCCCGCCCAAAAAAATTGTGATCCTCCTATTAAATTTGTGCCCTTACATGAGCACATTAAATCTCGGCCTCCTAAGTATCCTGTTTCGTTTTTTCAATTCCTAAAGTGAGTACCTCGCTTGAATACTCACTATCTGATCTGATCTGGAGGGAAAAATAAAAATAAAAAACCCACCCACTTCTAGCCACACCCCGCCCGCTTGGCTGATCTGATTATCAGGCCACGCAGTTCCACTTCCGAACGGAATGGAAGAGAAGAGAAAATTAAAAATTCACCCACCTACTTCCCAGCCACACCCACCGAGTCCCCAGCCACGGCATGTACTAAGATCCATAAACTGACACCATGAACAGGCGGGTCACCTACACCATCGTTAACTTCCCCAATTTCAGATTTGTAGGCAGGTGCTCACAAACTGTCCGCGAATTACATTTGAAATCTGTAATTACTGATTTTGGATGGAATGATGCAAAATATTCCACATCATTCCATCCACTGCGAGGTAGCCTCTGAATGTTAAGCTATTCCACTTGCCTCTTGTGAAAAATGTACTGAAAATTATTAAAAGATGTTCCCCCTCTCCAAAATTCAAATGTAGCCCTGAAAAGGTTAATTTATGGACATTGTACTTTATTTTAAACGATTTGTACCGTTGGATGAGTTTGATTTTGTGTTAGGTTGAGGAATCTTCCTTAAGGCAACACTTTATACAGTTTGATCTAAGATTACATCCACAGAATTCACTTTCTTGAAGAACTACGGCTGAGCCCCAAATCAACCAGTCCTTAAAGGGTTAACCCCTAAAGCCCTGAACGGCATTTTCTGAGATTATACATTTTTTGGCAGCTCACTACGGATGGAGTTTTGCTTCTTTGAAATTTGGATACAATGTGTGCTCGAGGAGTAACTTTCCGGCCCAACAATTTTCATAACTCGACTTCAAAGTGAAATTTGAAATTGGTTCTTTAGGTTTATAGACATGTGAAGCTTTGAATCAATTTATTCCGATCAAACCACCTGTCTGACTACAAGATCCTACAGATCCACGAGTCAAAACTGTGTCTTAAAAAGAATTGGCACTAGTTTTAGAAATGGCAATTTCGCAGCATTGTTGGTGAAAACATAGTCACAAACATTCCAAGCATCAGTCACGGAAAACGTTTTCAGCGTCCACAAACAAACAATGAAGACGTGCACATTTTCACTCGTCTCTCACCAACAGAAAGTTGCAAGTTTTATTAAGGTCTCATTTCCATTTCAGAACGCGCGGTCTGAACTCCAACATTGAAGTGTCCGTAACTACGCGAAAGTCTCCCGTCCGTGTGTGCAGTCCTTCCATATTCGATCGGAAGGTATTCAACAGACCTTCAGGTTTCGTCATGATCAGCAACATAACAAAACGAAGTCAGCTAGACTGCAAGTAGAAATGCTCAACAAAGAAGACAACTGAGGATGAAAGCAATTCGGAAATCAGGCCGTGGAAGCGAAGCATTCACCTCAACGCATGGCGGGTGTCACCCAAACTGTGGGGGACAGGGCCTGCCCAGCAGCCTTGACGTTGATTTCGTGCTGCCAGTCGCCAAGTAGAATTTGTCATAGCTCCTGCAGCTCAGCGACAGCGAGCTCACCAAGGGGGCTGGTCCGCAGCCTCAACGGCACTTCAACTCCAAGTGCCCATGATCTGCTCAATAAATCCAAGTTCTTGTCAAACTCGTGCAGAATCAAATTCTCCGTCGATAGAGAGAGCTCCACAGCAGTGACTCGCACGTCGAATTCGACCAACCGGAGGGCTGCAAATTCAGGTGTCACCTGCACAGCCTTCCAGTTCGTACGACAAACGGCTATGAGACAGGAAAACAAACGCAGCATTGCGCCCCGATTCGCCAGCTCCTCGAAACGCACCCATGGGTTGTTAGACTTGCAACAAAGTCCGCGGACAACCAGGGCCACAATGGCGTCACTCAGAACCACTTCCCTCATTGAACCCATGTTGTACAACTACTGACAGACGAAAAGAAGAAATGCTCGCACTCACAAAGACCATGCAGAGAAACAGAAGTGCAAACATGGTGGGTGAGGAGCATATAAATACCCGCGAAATCGGTAACCTCCCTGCGAGACAAGGCACAGAAACCTAGCCGCCTGCCGAGACTATAGCTTGGTGAGACTACCGCCTGGCGAGACACCGCTGCACTTCAGACTGCGCGGTCTGAAGTGGATCCTTCGAACCACACCGATGCACTTCAGACCGCGCGGTCTGAAGTGGATCCTTCAAACCACACCGATGCACTTCAGACCGCGTGGTCTGAACTGTATCATTGATTCATGGACTCCCGAGAAATCCTAGAGCAAAGTGCATCGACAGAGTAAACCATGAACCCACGAGTGTGCCAATTCCTGAATACCTGCTTCTCAAGGATTCCCGCGACTGGAATTGCATTGCTCACTTCAGATACTTGAAGAGGCACGCGATCTATGGCTGTACGAAATGCAGCAATGCTATAAGTCGAAGTTGATCAATATCTTGGAGAGCGGCAGTTCAATGCTGATACCAATTCCTTGTATTCAGTCACGAAATGACAACCATAAGTCATTTCCGAATCAAATTGGAAAGATGTGCACCGACTTCACTATTGAAACTTCAAATGATTCCATTTGATCACTCTGTCGCGTCTCCAGGGAATCTTTTGCTAGTAGACTTATGAATGGGACTCGTGCTTACGAGGAAATGATTGCTCACCCCGATTCCTGATTTCATACTTTTGAAATCGTTGGTTTCTTCAGGAAATTAATGAAGAAACAAGCACCAGGACGACAACACAATCACCCACTGGAGATACCGGCACCATCGTCACCCACCGACGTTAAAATATTCAGTTCGCGAAACAGTGAACTACTAACAAGAAGTTCTATCAGAGTAATAGTCGGACACGTAAAAAAGGGAAGAAGTGCGCTTCCCCACAAGTAGCTCTATTTCCGAGACAGATTCGTGTGACTGGCGGCTTTGTTTCTGGCAACACTTGTGCGACACTAGTGACATAGGATGTGGCATCATCTCTATCATTATTTCGTCTCCCGCATACTTCGTTGAGTGACTGGTAGGGAAAAGGAGAGGTTGCAGCACAGGATTTGCAGGAAGCCTCGGTGTCCATCGAGAGGGCAAACAGTACCTAGAGTGAGGCAAGACGGAAGCAAACTTCGAGCTCCAAGGAGCGCTCCTCGTTCTCCCGAACATCACATTTGATCGCTGGCGACCGTTGCGGTTCATTTGACAGAAGACGCCGCGCCACGATTCGCAAAGGAGGTGCGTCGTCACGAATCCTTGCTTCATTGCATTTCTTGTTGAGGTTCCAGAAGTCTATCGAGTACATCTTCAGCAGGGTGCGCTTCGAGTAATGTGAAATGCTGTTCCATTGCCGTCATGATCGACGTAGGTTTGCCAAGTTGCGGATGACCGACGTTGCATCTCCAAATTAGAAAAATACAAGCTTCTCGCGAGTCGTAGGGAAAATCACAGTGCCTTTGCGCTTCAGTGTAGCTTCTCGTAATTGTGCAGGATCATACTCCTGGCAGTCTTCAAAGTAGAGTACTTCCGACATTGCTGGTCGTACTGATGTTCGTGTCCATGGCAGGAACGGGCAACTGCAGTTGAACCACGACCTAATGGCGGAAACACATTTCAAGACGTGCTCGGACGCTGTGAGGACTGTGTTGGACAACGAACAATTCGGGTTGCGCATTCGCGTCTTGCCTTCCATTTCCGTAGAGTTATTCGTCCCGCTTATTAGAAGAGACGTTTTAGGAATGATCGCATCATCACCATTGTCATACTAACCAGGAATGTGCGCATTTTGAGGACAACTGAACGCTGCTCTTTTCATTCAGGGACGGCGATTTCTGGGAAGGCTACAAGCTGTATTGCTTCGCTCATTACTCAAAATGCGCCGCATCCAAGGAAGAATTTCAAGTCTGTAAGATGGATGAGTCTCACATCGTCAATCGCCTTCCAAACCTGATTCTCCTCGCACTTTTGCTGTCCTCGAGGAGATTGTCTTTATCCTGATATTGTCGGTGTTGCAGGTCGAGTTATGTGCGCGCTTCAGGACAAAGATGCTGTGGAATGGGGTGCTCATTTTGATGAGGCCATTCGCCAGACGTGGGCGGAGATGGAGGATTACGTGCAGGTTCGCCACAACAATGACTGCAAAAACCTCAGGTGATTCTTCGAAGGTGCAACCCAAGTGCGTGTGCATGAAATGTAGGAAAGTCACAGTCCTCTCTCTTGTCAACGTTCTCGTAGGGTCCAGGCTTCTAACGTAGAGGGTATGCCTGTAGGGCGCTCATGGAGAAATTCGACGACGTCGAGAAGCTGTCGTCGACCACAAATGGATGCTTGCTTCTACGACTCATCGAGGTGCGCCAACAATCACTAACCGCAAACTATGTCGTCGAATTTAAATGAATGCAGTACACGATTGTCGTTGAAAACGCAGCTTGGGTGCACTGTAATTGAGCATGTCTCAGAAATAGTATAGATCTCTGATGTCAACTTCCGAGGTCTAGAAATAACGAATGCTGTGTACTTTAGAACGCGCAGCCTAAACTGAAAATGGCCGTGGTCTTCAAGAACCGTACGAAATCATTATATTCAGAAAACGTCCCTCGAACTTCGGAAATTGTCATGGGATTATCACTGTAGAAACCACTAGATTCTTCAGAAGTCAGAACCCCCAAATGCTGCTCATTCAGAATATTTTAACTAGATGGCCGTGTTCTCTTCTAGGACGAAGACCAAGCCACGGAATTTCCGAAAGTAGAGCCCGTGCACTTGGCAGTGGACGGTGATATATTTGAAGAGATCCGTGGGAGACTCAACGACACGAAATTGGACTTGGCAAATCTGAAGCGAAAGTCACGCCTGTCCAAACGTCGGAAATTGTGAACTGCCCACGACGTGGGGATGCAAAGTATTTCGGGTACAAGGACTCCACTGATCGGCCCGGTGGCAAAGGAACTGTAGCTCAGATATTGGAGAACAGATTACCTAGTAAGTCCCTGTCCGACAGGGGACATGTAACGGACTGTAGACCGGAGTACCGGTTTCTTTTTTGAATATGTATTCTTTCTTTTTTGCAACGAGACATGTGATGACGAAACATCGCAGAGCCATTTGTTCATCAGCTGTCCGAAGTCGTGCAAGTCGACGTCGAGACTACATTTCTGGGCTTGTCGATACAATTCAGACCGCGCGTTCTAAACTGCGGACAACACCGAACATGCACTCGTCCTTCTCAGGTCGGCGCTCCACATTCTCAAGAGCACGGCTCCGGGATTGTCCGCCGCTTGCTCTATTTGCGTCGTCTGACTTGTACAAAGGAACTCGAGCAATGGCGAAATTTGGATGCTCCGACGCGCTATTTCCTGAGAGTGCCCTACAAGGTTCAGACCGAGCGCCCTGAACTGATGAAGTGACACCGTGTAAGAGTGCCAGCTGAACTCAGCGAACCTACATGCAGTCGTCGATGCTGAATTCTTGTTCGCTGTGACCTACTTCGTATCCAGGGTTGACGAATTGCAACGTCCAGGGCAAAATTACGTCCAAAATCCGGACGTCCGGACGCAGTGGACACAGTGGACGTAGTCCTCGGCGACCAACGGACGGCATCCGTCGGAAGTAGACGTGCGGACGGGCGGTCGGAGACTGCGGTCGGACTGCGGACGGCACCGTCCGACCGCCCGTCCACAGTCTCCGACCGCCCGTCCGCACTCCCCGACCTCCTATCCGCAGTCTCCGACCGCCCGTCCGCACTCCCCGACCTCCCGTCCGCACTCCCCGACCCCCCGTCCGCAGTCTCCGACCGCCGTCGACTGCGGACGGGGGGTCGGATGGTGCCGTCCGCTGCTCCGTCCGTAGTCCGACCGACCACCCGTCCGCCTTCTGTCTTATTGAAAGGCCGTCCGCATGGCTGTCCGGTCGCCCGTCCGCTGGACGTATGTCAAAAAAATTTTCAAATGTCACAGGACGTCCGAGGGGTAGTGTCTACGTCCCATGGACGTCCCGTCATCCCTGTTCGTATCGAAAAAGGCAGGCTCCGCGAAAACCGAATTTTCGAGGGGACTCTCTCCCGGGAGAGCGCACACGGTTCAGACCGCGCGTCCTGAACTGTGGAATCATACAAGGTTCAGACCGCGCGCCCTGAACTGATGAAGTGACCGTGTAAGAGTGCCACATGCACTCAACGAACCTACATGCAGTCCTCGATGCTGAATTCTCGTTCGCTGTGACCTACTTCGTATCCGAAAAGGCACGCTCCGCGGAAACTGAATTTCCGAGTGGACTCTCCTGGGAAAGCGCAGACGGTTCAGACCGCGCGTCCTAAACTGTGGAATCAACGAAATGGCATGTTCACTAAGACATGGGGATTTTACCAATTCGGCCGAACTCATCAACTGTGGATTGAACACGAAGGATCGCTCTTCGTCGATCGTCTTCACTTCCAGAATCCCTAGTGGGCCTACATCTCATCCAAGCATGCGAGGTACGCTCCGACAAGACGTCTACGGAGCACGGGCGATCCAGGGTTTCTAAAAAAACTCACTCCATCGTCACCCTCGTCCACCAATCCGAAATGAACCTACCGAAATGTTCAACCAAATGCTTTTTTCACATTATACAATTGACCTCGCAATGCAACTGTACAGTGTTCCCTCAACCGTGACGTGCTCATGCAATGGAACCCAAAGCGAGGAGGCATACAAATCAAACATACTTCTCTCCCATTCCAACACCTCATCGTACCACTCGGAATACGACAACCGACCTTTCAGCCCACAAACTTCAGAAACCGGAATACAAGCCGCAGGGAATTTCCTAGGCTTACGGTAGGTCGACACTGAGAACACCACTTCATCAAAAATGAAAATCACTAACCGACGTCTAAGCCAAGCGCACAACATGCAAACACTCGCTGAAGCAATGCAGTATGACAGCAAGCAATCAGAAAGGTACCGCTGCGGCCGACGACGAAGAAATACTCCACCGCAAACGCAACCATTGCAGATCGCAACTCTCTTCCTCCCGTGCACTTGCTGTCTCCGTTGACACGTTCTTCTCAACGAACCTAGCAAAGAAAACCAGCCTCCGGACCAAGGACGACACTAAAACTGAGAATTCAGAGAAGGGCTGAGAAATGGCATGCGCTCTAGGGTTCCGACGAAGAAAAGTCATCGACGGCTTCAACGGTAACCTAGGAAAACGAACGGGGTCCCACCGCCGACTCTCATCCAACTTGACATCATTCACCCTTAAACGAAAACATCCATTGCCATCTAGTCAAACATCATGTCCTAGGTGAATTGAGCCTTTTAGATGGCCTTCAAATTCTGATCTTATATTCTCATGACTTCAAACAATGGAGAATGTGAAACCATGGAGATATTTCAATTGATTTTGGAAACAATTGTAATTGCCATCATTTGGGTTGCAAATTATAGAAAATTATAAGTAAAAATACATTAAATGATCTAAATTTTGAGACATTTTGTCGTGAGCTACAAGTAACAATGAACATTAGTCTTACTACAAAATTTTCAATAGATTATTCCTTTTTTAAAACCCCAAACAACCACAACAAAGACTTGAAGTAACATAAGCCTATCAAACCACATTTCATAGTTCATTCAATAGACTGAGGTATAAGAATTTGATGTTTCTTACTAATAGGAAATCGTACTTCCTATTCACTGAAATGTTTTCAAAATTGTGGTTGAAAACTACAAATTATTGTCATTTTTCAAAGTTAGGGATAGAAAATAATTATATCAACTACATTATTCTTAAATATATCATTAATGAAGATATAAATGGACAAGTTCATTTTGGCATTCAAGTAGAACATTCCATTGAAAAGAAAAAAAAATGAATAAAAAACACAACAACTTGTCCTTTTTGGATTTTAGCACATAGAGCTTGCAGTTGCAATAACTTCTTCAATTTCTCAACTTCTCCACAATTTCAAGTTGAAATTGAAACAGAAATTGTCGAGCTTCATTTTCCTTGTCAAAGTCAAATTCCAAAAGCGGGTATATTTGAAGTTGAAATCAAGGATGACCTACTGAGGCACATCCACTTTTTGGATGCGTATGCACTTAAGGATTAACCAACAGTCTCAAAACACTCTTTAGGTGGCTACAACATCATAGGACACAAGTAAGTGAAGACCACATGACTTCAAGAGTCGGCACACCTAGTAAGAGCACCAAATATTAAGCAAAGATGTCTAAAGAACCTTTTCCTATAATTATTGTACAATACGTTGAAAGATAGCAAAAGGTTATACATGAAAGAACAACAACTTATATGGCTAGAGCCACTACAAATTTATGTTTCATAGGATTAATGTCTTCCTCAAATGGACATGCCAAAATCATACAATTGTACCTACTTACTGAATTTGACGTTCCTGATGGAAAGGCCTGAAAATTAGATCTGCACTAGTGCTCAAACTATATGCACATTGTGCTCGATGCCTACACATAATTCAGTGTCAATGATCATGCGTTACTTAATACCACAATTGCAATCATAGAAATATGTAAGTCGATCTTTAGGAGTACAAGGACAATTACTCGGGTGCAACACTCTCTGCATATTTGGGTACCTACCCTGAGGCAAGGGGGCAATTACTTGGAGTTCATTTACTTCCCATGAAGAAATAAAAAGGACCCAACAATTATAAATTTTCTAAAAATTGCCTACATTATGGCACTCTACATTACTTATGCCGAAAAGATGGTACTAATTTCTTTCTCTTCTTTGGAAAGGGAACAAAGATTGATAAGCTAAGCCAAAGCCACTTTTTGGCAACAGAAATGTACACACTCGGATATGTGAATCTTTTCACAGTAGTATTTCTGACTTTGTAAAAAGTTTTTTTAATATCTTCTTCACACCGTACGTTTCAAGTGAAGGTAACTAGTAAGGTTCTTAGTTTCTTCATTTCGTTCATATTTTCATTGGATACTTTGTTTGTCTGGATTCACTGCTCACTAGGTTCTAATTTCTACTCCCTATTTCTCTATAATTTCTAATCTTCATTTCTACTCCCTACTGCAGTATTGTAGAAAAAAATTGTAAATAGAAAGAAATAGAGAATGATTCAAAATAATACATTTTTAAGAATGTATTTATCATAACGAAATTTTCAAAAGCTCTATTCCAATGGGTCTATTGTTTTAATAAACTATCTGAATCGAAGAACAAACATTTCTTGAAGGTACATTGAAAGCTTGACTCGAATAAAGAACTTCAAAGTACAAAATCGAGAACCACGCAAAAAATAACTCATCACTTTCATTTCATTCATCAAAATAGAATGATTCTGAAAACATTTCCTTGTGTGGATAAATTCAAAGAAACAACTATAAATTAAAGTTTATCAAAAAATTTATTTCAATTAGTTTGCCCGGATTTCTTGGTTAAACACAATCTACATATCATACAAGAATTATTTAACCCCTAAAGGACCAACATGCCTTTTTTGGCAACATAGCGATTTTGGGCAGGTACGTGTGGCTAGAGATTTCCATATTTTGGAACCAAAATTTAATAAAAGGTGTGGACGAGGAGTGTCTTGAAAGTCCAACAAATTCCGTGACTTTTGCCTACATGGTTGAAAAGTTATCGCATAAAACGTTGTTTGTTTCTCAATTCGGGCAGTTTGGGCACATTAGAAAAAATCACTTTTTTTGGAAATAAATTTTTTTAATTTATTTTATAGATTTATATACATGTACAGCTTTGAATCATTCCATTTGAATTAATGAGTCAAAAGTTATGAAGGATTTTAGTTTGCGAGTAGTTATGGATTCTCTTCTCTAGAATAAACTTCGAAGTCCTCTATTTTACTCAATTTTCAATATTTCTGAAAAAAAAAAAAAACATTGGGTGTAGATTGTTTATTACAACATTTGAACCATTGGGATGGGCATTTTTCAATTCAATAAATAAAGTTTTACCATTTCTGTATTTTGAATCATTATGTACTTCTTTCTTCTTACTATTTTGTTGTACATGTTGTACAATTCCAAATGATATGAAAATTTTCAAGCATGTAGCCAACTTGAATCGGAGAATAAGTCTAAAGAGTTGCAACCATTTTGGACATTTCTTCATACAAATGTGGCCTTCTGAAGTGCAGCTGCCCGAATTTTCGCAGTGGAAAAAAATTGATTTTTGTAACTTCAAACACTAATATCTTGCAATCTACATGGTGGAAATCTCTGAAATTTTTTCTACATCTTTCCAAACTAGTGCACTAAGAGATCCTACAGTTACATGTATCAAAAAATGTTTTTTTTTCTGAAATTGGGTAGCTGTCCTAGAAATGACAGTTTTGGAGCAGTTTTGGTGGAAACATTGTTGCGGTGCTTTAGGGGTTCAGCATGTAGTCAAAGTTTTTGGAAACTGCTGGGCATTAGAAAAAAAGCTTTTTTTGATATAGCCTGAACATTTCAAAGGAGAAAACAAAATTCCATTCATAGTGAGCGACCTAAAATAATTTTAGGAGTTCAGTTTCTTCATTCTAGTTATCCCTTCTCTTTTGTTTCCAGAACGGCAAACTGTAAAGTAGGGGGCTGTAATTGAAACCCTGTCTCTGAAAGTGATCAGGTACATTTTGCCTGTAACATGTACCAAAAGTGTACATTTCAGGAGGGGGTCACTTTTAGAATCCATCGTGTTTTCAACTCCAAATATTCATAACTCATTCCATGAAGGTCCAAATAATATGAAACGAATCGGATTAGATGCCAATTCCATTTTCCTCACCACGAAAATTTATTATAAATGGTTTTCAGGCGTTCAGCTTCCCCGAAATGCAAATCATGTGGTAAAGGGTCGCTTTTATAACCCCCTACTTTAAATATAAATACGACCTCTTTCAACTTCATTCTTACAAATACATAATAAATCAAGTAGATGATACTTCTAAATAATGAGTAATTCATTAAAAATGAGCTAAAAATTTAATAATGACTTAATAATGAACGAAACAACAAAATCAATTCAATCATAATAAATTAAATAATAAATATTTCATTATTAATGAACTGAACAACTAATAATAAATTCATTCATAATGATTAAATAATTAATAATGAAATAATGAATTATGAAATAATTTATTTATTAATATTGAAAAAAATAATTAATTACTAGTTCATTAATTTGCACCGACCTTGCTTGCTATGTGGCATAAACCAATTGATGTTTTACAAAATTTCTACATGTCTAAGTTCATGTTGCTCAAAACCGTATGCAATTTTTCTAGACACCTAGTATGTTGACATTGCTTAAAACAAAATTCAAATTTTATTAAGGTTAATAAAAATCCCATGTGGAACTACTTGCCTGTGTGGCACTCACGTGGCTGCCAAATTGCGCACTTTTGACAGCTTCGTGGCCCATGTTTTCTAGGATGCTGCTCTCAAAATAGGGCACTCTTTTTCATATTTTCTTGTTTCTTTCACTTGTCAATCGGGATGGATTTTCCTAGATATGCATAATAGACATGCTTGATGTAAATTCGAACATCCCTCCATGTTTGGAGACTTCTCATAAAAAATGTGATTTTCTTCTAGTGATCATAAGATTTGACGATCAATACTGTGATTATTGAAAACTGCATATGAACTGTCTTGTGCCATTGAAATCATGGAACTGCCTCATGGAAATCAATTGGTCACATTGACATGACCTTGATATTCAAAATCTACAATGAAGCTCGCTCGATGGTATACACATTCAACTCTAAAATGTTAATTACAACAAATCAATTTGAAATATTTGGTGTGACAAGAAGCCTTAGGATTCATTTGGTTGTAATTTTGGAAAATCATGTTAGTATGTATCCATACATGCTACTTTCAAGATGTACAAATGGATCCAATAATCATATAAATTTCGCTACTAGTAGTACCAAATAAATTGAAAGAAACATTAGAAAGAGAACTTCGAGAAGCTTGAACGCAATTATATGTCAGTACTACAAATAGAATACTTCTCCAAACCATACATTCTGTTATAATTGTAGTAAACAGTACTCCCTTATTGCAAAAAAAGATGCATCATCATGAAATTCATCAAGACTTAACTAAGTACTCAATAATTCAATAATTCAATTGCATATATATACTTTAGATGAATATTCATGAGTGCTATCGAAATTTCAATTGTGTCCCCTAAATTCCCTTGAAACTTCATTGAGTGAATAATTACTTGTGAATGCTTTGGAAACTTCAAGTGTTTGTTTTGTATGTGCACCTAATTAATTTGTGGTGGTGGTACGATTATCAGCAGTTAGTTTGAGTTATGGAGTTTGTGCAATTGGAAAATGTTGACACTGCAAAGTTGCTCACACTAGACGAGTCAACAACAACAAATCCAAAGTGAAATTACTGTGATTTCACACTCAAGATGTTGGAGGAAGGTGTATTTGCAGACATCACGCTCAATGCCAACGGCGGCTTTGTGAAAGCATACAGAAGTGTGTTGGCGTGTGTGTCACCTATCTTCAAAACTATGTTGAAGCGCGACATCAAGGAGCATCTCACATCTCTGTCAAAGCTCTACAATTGTTCCTACTTTAATTTGCTCTATACAACAAAGAAAGTGGACGAGGATATAGTCGCAAGTTCGCTGCAGATGACAGATTTAGCGCTCTCATTGGCAGATTTGCGTTTCCCTAACATCCACAAGGTTGTCCTTGAGTACCCACTATAAGAAACTCATGTTTTAGATGACGGATTGTAGGTAACATCTAATGTAGTAACTTGTGTTTTTATGTCAACAATGATGTCCGCCATAACATCAAGATGTTATGGCGGACATCATTGCTGACATGAAAACACAAGTTACTACATTAGATGTCACCTACAATTCATCATCTAAAACATGAGTTTCTTATAGTGACCAGATGCCACCTTTTCGAGCCACCATTGATAAGCATTTTGGGGAAATTTTCAAGGCCTCGGTGAAGTACCGGGTAGAAAGGAGACTCGGATATGTTCTACTATGAATCGGCTCTGGCTAGGAATTTGACACTTGAAACCTGTTGGTACTACTACGGAAGTTCATTGATGGCAAAAGGAAGGTCATTCAAGAACAGTGCCTGTCATGTCTGTTTGGATTACATATTGGGTAGCTACCATAATGTTATCACATCCAAAGGTTTTCTTGAAGATATGAGGTGCCCTCCATTTTAATTACAGATAGTGATCACGTATGCAGGATCCCAAGATATGCGTAAAAATGCACTTGAAAACTATCTTTGAATTAAAAGACTCTGATGTGGCGATGGACCAGTCACGGAGCACAAGTTGACTCGAAGAGACTGAGGTAGGTCTGTAAGTGTGGACTATTTAAATTCAGTGGTGTCCCATGTGAACATTGGCTCCAACTTTGTGAAGAGAACTCAAGTTCAAAGATTTGGTTAGGTTGCCGTTGAATTATTGTAGACTTTACACGACGTCACACTCCATTTAAAAAATTCCTTGGGTACGATGATGCTTTTTTTTTGTGACTTCGGACACCATACCTTCATAATTGGTCGAGTAATTCGAGTGTCCTTGACATCGTCAACTTCTCAAACTTCAAGTTTTCATTTCTTGCTCTATGATCTTGAATGGACCCCCCTTCTGTTCAGTGACTGGCTATGAGTTTTGCATTGCACAAGCAAGAGGGTCGTGGCTGCAGGTGAAGGTCCTCTTGTTGTGTAAGACGAGATCTAATCGACGAGTAAGTTCACTCGTTCAGGTGCTCACGGAATTCTCGCTCCTGAGTTCTGTATGCAAATTGACACTGACGCGATAAATTACAAGTTCTTGAGTGGCAAAGTTCACATGATTCTCCTTGAAGGGGCTCACGCAAGGGACTGAGTGACTCCGCAGGCTCTTCCAGCTGATGAAGCACATTGAACGTGCACTGTGACCGCAGAGATGGAGACCGAATCGATAGCTATCGTGGTAAGGGTGGGTCACTTCCCGCATTTTACAAACCACGTGCGGCATAATGTAGCATAGGTTTAATTGTTTCAAGGTAAAATTTATAAAGGATTTACAAATAAAGTAGGGGACTTTCAAAGTCAAGGTTGCATTATAAGTAAAATAGGTAGCTAAAAAATCTCAAGTATTACAAAATTTTACATATAATTTAAGGACTAGAAATTAGGATATTGGAAATTGTATTTAGTAGGGTCAATTTTATTTAGAGCCGGTTGTACAAAGTAGTCAAAGTATAAAGGTGGTACACAATATTTGCATAGCTAGATATACAAAGTAGTTAGTGTATAAAGTTGGTACACAATGTTTGTATAGCTGGTACATTCAATTTTTGGATTCTTGTGTATTGCAAGTGGTAAAATTGTCGCACTAGTTCACTTGACTAAATTTTAAATACAAAAAAAGAGTGTGATAACGGAAAAAAATATTGAGCCCAATAAACATTCTAACTTTTCATTCAAATTTCCTTAATCTTCTCTCTAACCTTCTTGCTTTTAACTTTCTCTTTGATTCACTTTTTTCCCTTATAAAGAAAATATCCTAGAAAAAATACTTTCACCTACATTATATAAGTAAGTATAGGGTGCCATAATATAGGACATTTTCACAAATTATGTAAATATAGGGGACCATTTATTCAAGCCTTCAAAGTGAATAGCCCCCCAAAAAATACCCCCTTGCCGCACGGGGGGGTATAAAACATACAAAGAGTGACCCACCCGAGATCGTGGTAAGGGTTTGGTTTGTATTTCAAGGTTGTGAGCTCCTTTGAAGACAATCTTGTGAACACTGCCATTTAAGGACACGTAAATTCTTGTGTATCAACTCGAAAATACAAAACTCCGGAGCTAGCATCACTACAAAAAGGAGGGGTATAAGTGACTGCGATCTATGACTGTAAACCAATCATTCCGGACAAAAATGACTACGTCGCGACTCGAGGCTCTGGAGTCATTGTGGACAAGTCATTCTTTAAATGACTGCAACCTTATTATCACCATCCATTTTAGACTTGGATGGAAAATGGATGAGGGGGTCTACATGGACGATGAGGTGGATAAGCAAATTTTTAGAAAAGATTGGGCAGCTGCCCATTTTTAAAGAAATTTTGCTAACATAGATGTCCACATCAACCAATTGTGCAGTCATTTTGTAGTCGTGATATAGTCCAAGCATTGTTGACGTGGACATCCACGTGAGAGTCACATGTAAGTCATTGTGAAGTCATTATATAGTCATTTTGCAGTTGTAATATTGTATGTAGGTTGCTGACGTCAGAGTCATGTGTAAGTCATTATGAAGTTATCATGCAGTCATTTTGTAGTTATAATATAGTCTAAGTACTGCTAACATGCACAACCACGTCAGAGTCACATGTAAGTCACTGTGAAGTCATTTTATAGTCATTCAGAAGTTGTGATGAATGTTAAGATGGACTGCCACATAGCAAGTCATTTCATAGTGATTTCTCAGTAATATAGAGTTAGGGTTCAAATCACTCTTTAAGGATGTTGAAAGTTATTTTTTATTTGTAGCAATGTGTGCAAGAAAAATGTATTAACAATTATATGAGCAATAGTCATTCTACAATCATATATGAATACACTCAAAATTTCACAATTATACACCGTACACAATGAATATGCAATACACAATGCACCTTACACAATATACCATATGCCAAACACAATTCACCAAATGCCACACACCATACACCATACACCATATACCAAGGCTTATTTATTGCCACTTAGTATGTGAGTATGAATAGAACAAAGGACAAGCCTTTTATAGAAGTAGGATAGTAGTTGGCAAGACAAAACTTGTGGGATATATAAAAAACGCAAAAATTATATTACAAATAATATTTCAAACCTCATTGAGGCATAGTACATTCACTTTTTTCAATGAACTTTGAACTCCTGAAATTTGAAAAATCATTTTCATTTTCATCTCCAAAAATCCATTTCAGATTTTGAGCTTCAAATCAAAAGTTATAGACAAATTTGCTAAACAATTTGGAAAGGGTTTAGGGTTAACTAAGGCTCTAGAGTAGTAATAGCGTAGGTATGTAATAGTAGAGTAGTTGTGCATTAGTCCAAATCAAACTTCTAAGTAGTCGTTTGGCAGTCATAGGAAGTCGTTTGGTAGTCACACAAAGTCATTCAATAGTATAACCCTCGAGTGATGATGTTGTCATTTGCGTTAAGGAAAAATGGGACTTAACAATTGCTCTTGTTTTCTTCCTAAATACTTTAGTGTATGTTTATTGAAACCCCTAAAGTGTTCAAAACTAGTGCAACAATAGTGGCACACATTTCTAGAAGTATTAGTGGCATGTCAATAGGAATTTTAGCAAATCATACAATTGGACTTTTAGAAAGAAAATATTGTACAACATCAAAGACAAAGGCCACTAACAATGCATCATTTCAAGAAAAAAAAGTAGAAAGAAGAGTATTTTATTAAGAAAATTATTTTAAAAAGAAATGAAAAAGATAAACCTCAAGGGGGGTAGGCACTTTATGTATTTATATTGTGAGCCAAAGCTCTATAAAGATTTTGGACCCCTCATTTCTTAAATATTGATGCCATGGTTACGAAATTGTATTTTCTATAACTGTTTCAATTAAAACACACATCATCATGACTCATTTCAATTCATTTTTCAATCTATCTTAAAAGTCATATTATATATTATTTGAAGTGAAATTTTTGACAATAGAAATCTAATATAGTCATTATCAATCAAAGATCAAAATTATTGGTTGAATTTTTATAGTTTATTAAAAAATTAATAAGGGGTCAAAAATCACTTCATTGCATATGATATACAAAATTTCTATAGATTTATCCTCCTAAGAAATAAACTAGGACTACAAAATTGAAAAGAATAAAAGATAACCCGTCGTACATTATTCTTGTATTATACATAAGGGGCATTGGCAATAAAACAACTTAGATTCTCAAAAGATGGATTTTGTAAATATATCAAATTATACAAAGACTTTGGAGAATAAAAAATTATAAGAATTAAGCATAGAAAATTTTAGGTTGTGTTCGATTTTAAGAAAAAATCACAATGTATATGAAGAATTAAAACATTTATGCATAGTTTTAAAACTTTTATATATTTAATTTTTTCTAATTAAAATTAATTAATTTTTTAAATGAAAAATATTGGGTATCTTGTTCTATAATATGTGTATTAAAAAAATTCATATAATTAATTTTCTTAATGCTATTATTGTCTTCAAAGAATATTAGTTTCATATATGTAATTACAATTTTGGATTCTTTGTTAAAAGGGCTTCAAGAATTTTCTACATTTAAACTAATTATGTTCCTTAAAATTAGACTAAAATGCATTATAAATGATTCTAATTAGAGCCATATAATATGGGAGTTGCTTATCCAGTAAGATAATTTATTAGCTTAAAAAGGATATTAGAGTATGAGTGTTGAAAAATCCCAAAGGATCATTGCAAGAATCATTCTACTTTTTTAGTGCATTTTAGCATTAAGCACATTTTAAAAGTATTTAAGTCATTTTCAAGTCACGTAGTAGCCATGTGTAGTTGCATTGCACTAATACAAGGGCGACTGAAGTCCATATCAACAAATTGTCTTATCCATATTTTCTATATAAAAATCTTGACTTAGCTATAAAAGGAATATTTAAGTCATTTTGGAATCACGTAGCAATGGTGTGCAATTGCATTATAGTCACACACACGAGAATGATTGAAGTTCACATTAGCAAATTGTCCTATCCATCTTTATATAGAAAATCTTCACTTAGCTTTACAAAAGACATTTTTATATAGAAACGATTCACTTGGTATTAAATATGACACTTGAATCATTTTGGAGTCACGTAGAAGTGATGTGCAGTCACATTGTAGTCGCACAAAAATGACTAAAGTCCACGTCATCAAATTGCCCTATCCATTTTTTTTATAGAACATATTCACTTTGCTTTAAAAGGGACACTTAGGTCATTTTGGAGTCACGTAGTAGTGATGTGTGGTTGCATTGTAGTCACATAAGAATGACAGAAGTCCACGTCAGCAAATTGCCCTATCCATTTTATATATAGAAAATCTTTACTTGGCTTTAAAAAAGACACTTAAGTCATTTGCGAGTCACGCACTAGTGATGTGCAGTTGCATTATAGTCACGCAAGAATGACTAAAGCCCATGTCAAGAAACTGCCCTGCCCGTCCTCTGTATAAGAAAATCTGAATTTGGCTTTTTGGAGTCATTCAAGTCATTTTGGAGTCGTGGAATAGTGATGCGCAGTCATAGTTCATAACACCAAGTAGTTGTTCATGACTTTGGCATCCATATTAGATACCTCTTATTCCCCCTTGTATTGTGAATGTCATTTTTCAATGAAAAATGACTTTAACCATTGGATAGTGCAAATTTGGTGCAATTACAGAATCAACAGTCATTTTCTAGTAAAACCGGACAAGCAGTCATTCTTTGGAGTCATTTTTAGCCCTGTTTTTTTGCAGTGCATGGATTCCATTTTACGAGCACCAGAACTTGTGCAAGCCCATCTCAAACTACAAGTGGTCTGGACTTCATCAACAACCACAACCCTCTTGCCTCTGCGTGCAATGCAAAGTACAAATTCAACTGATCTATGAATAGATGGGGCTTTCATTCAAATTTATGTACATAATTGTAGTTAACAATAATTTGAAAATTGAGAAGTTCATGCTTCCAAGGACACCGGAACTGCGGCTCACTGAGCAAGTTACAAAGTTTTGGTGTTCATTGCTGCAGGAAATTCTTCAACTGCAACCATTGGCTATCCTTCTAGGCATCTTCTGCGAAAAGAGCTCCTTCAGTTAGAACTGACTTTTGCCATAGGAATACCATGATGGCAAGTGAAGCAATTACTTAGGATTTGCTTCACTTCAAGAATTCCATAATTTGTTTGTATATGATTGAGTTGACCTAATGAGAAAACTGAGCATTGAGGAAGACCTTCATTCCTAGTATACAACTCTATCAATGGCCATTAGTGACCGCACTATACTTTGATTTGGAGTTTCTATGATTGAACCTCACATTCTAAAATGCCAGATTTCATGAGAGGGAACAAAGCAAATACCCCGGGGAGGACACTTCTTGTATATTTGGGGGACCTACATGCGGCGGTGGGGTATTTTTAGGGGGGCTATCAATTACTTGTAATCATTACTTGGCAACATTAAAAGAGCCCCTATTTTATCATAAAGCGGAACAATCAGCCATATTATCATCCCTATTTTATTTTTGAAACACTTTGCCTTTTTAATGTCCTGTATTTTATATGTAAATGTCTTATAAATTTTACCTAAGATTATTTAAATGTATCCTATATTTCGCCGCACGTAAGTTATTAAACAACGGGAAGTGTCTTCCTCTAGACAACTTAGAACCCATCAACAATCCTTCTTTTTAAGTATTTTTAGTGAAGTGGCATGATCGTGGAAAACCATCATTGTTGGCTAGAGAGAAGTCATTGTCTACTACTAATGTCTTGAAAGTAACATTATATTTTCATTCACTTTATGATTTCATTTACATTTTTTGATCTTTCAATTCCAAAAGAATTTGTAGAGAAGCAAATGACTGATTAGGTAAAATTTCTTGAACCATAATCTCTTGCAATACAAAGAGAAATTGCAAATCATCAGGCATGTTGGAATTAGGAATGCATCTAATTATTCAAACTATATGCATACACGTGATCGAGAATCTCAGTCTTTGTAATGAGAAGAATTCTTCCTCGAAATGGAAAAAAATATGGATAATTTGAAGAGCACTGCCTATATTATCTCTCGTGAAATTCAAAACTAAGAAAATTGTTTCGTAAATATGGTCAATTTCATTATTGATAGAGAATGGAAAATACAATGAAAAGAGCTCTTTTTTACTAATTTCGTAAAAATAGTAAGGAAATTCAGAAAATGAGAATGAGACATCCATTTATTCTCTAAGTCAAGGTCTTTCTTTTCCAACAAATTTAATCTTTGGAAAAAATAAATTCTATTCTCCACACTTGCGCAAAGTCAGCCACTTTGACGACATGTGGAGGGTGAACAATATAGTATTTTCAAATTTGTACAATTCTGCAATGCTCGGAAGACTATATTAATTTTAATTTTAATGAAGTAGTGGAATACTCTTGATCTAATAAAATTTCTTGGAAGTGAACTTTAACGACCATAGACATTTGCAATGAATGGCTAATTCAACTACGATTCTCTTTCATATTGCATGTCGAAATATTTTTCTAGTACAACTAGGAAGTAATTACCTATTGCTATAATTGAAATTCATATTCATTGTGAATATTACTATTTTAAAGATACTCCTATTTTTTGCATTCACTAATTCAGAATGGATATCTGTAAGGCACAGCTTGCCTTGTCATATTCATACATTTGTGGGACTTCTTGTTTTCAGATGAAGAAAACATTGAGCACCTCATTTTGAAGAAGTTGAAAGAAAAGGATGGAGAAATGTCTTCTTAATAGACTTATAGCTTGAAGAAAGATGAATTAGAAATTTAATAATCCTATTTGGTATAAAAATGTTAGTAATCATTCATCAAAATGATTCTAGCATGCATTGTAGCCATTCATAAAAAATAAGCTTTGATTTGGTAATCACTTTGTATAATTAGCAGAGGTAGAATTCCAAAGATGTAGTTCTCCATTGGACGGTTTTCTATTCAAGAGAAACTATATGTCAGAACACCTATTTTGAAAACTCTACCCTTTCTTTTCCTTTTCCTACTGAAAGAAATATTTCACGTCCAAGGCATATTCTATTGGAAGGTGAAATCATTGGCAATGTACATTTTTTTGGGTTGAATGATCTCGTAACTTAAAAGTTCTCAAAACTAATTATACAAAATACAACTAAAAATACCAAGATTTCTTTCAATTGTCTTCATAATGAAGGTGTTCTTTTATTACCATTCCAATTGAAGGAAGACAATAATTGTACTAAAGGTAGTCCACTTACCTCGTACACAAACTTGTCTTAGTAGTATAAACAAAAAATTAGTGTTACCTCACAATATTATTTTGTGGAAATGAGCACAATAGAGTACTACTCCAATCGACTTTCATGTAAAATATAATTGCGATTTCAGTGGAATCGCGGAACAACACTATTTGAATACATTAAGGTACAACCCACAATGCTTGTGTGTGAGCATGGACATGCAAGCATGTGAGCTTCTAATGTGTACATAAGTACATATACTTCCACCTTTGAAGGTGGTCATAGTAAAAATACCTATAATATATTAGGTACTGCCTACATTAAAAAAACACTCTCATTTATATAACTTCAAAATTCCACCAGAAATACAATTTCTATTTTCAAGATTTGAAATTTTTTTTTCGGTCATAAAATTTATGTATTTTTATTGATTTATAAAAAAATGAAAAATATTCAACCTCCAAACCCCAAGGGATTAAGAAAAAATACGAATGTGTTATAAAGTATAAGCTTTACAAATTTTTTGAAGTTAGCATCAAAGAAGGTAATGTAAAGCATAGACATTAGAAAGAATTCATATGATCAAAATTAAGAAACTATTTATAGATTCTCTTCAAATGAGTATCGAAGATATAACTTCCAAAATTCACCGAACATACAATTTCTATTTTTAGGATTTGAAATATTTTATCATTGGTCAAAATTGTGTTTTTTATTGATTTGTCAGAAAATAAAAAATATTTATGAATGAGAGCATCAAAACTTCCCCCAAATAGTAAGTTCGTCAACACTAAGTAATTTTAGACGTTTTGTGCTATTTCTTTTTTTTTTGCTATAACTTTTGTTTGATTGTATAGATCTTAGTTTTGAATGCAAATGTTGAAACACAATCCAATATTTTGAAATTTTGGAAAAAAAATTTGAAATTCTTTTTTTTCCCGAAAATGTTGCCCGAAGTTGGACAACGACCGTAAAATGGTCACTTGAGCACTTAGGGGTTACCAAAATCAATTTTTTAATATGAAATGATTTTTAAAATTTTCAAAAAATAAGAAACTTAATTTTTGTCATGATCTTTAGCCCCTAAATGCCGGGCCTATACCCACAGTTTCAGCCCTTGTATCCAACACTCTGTTTGCTCCTTTTTAGGGACTCTATTTGTATAAAAAAATTTATATTTATTTTTCAGAGATGAAGCTACAGGTCTTCTATACTTCCCAAAAAATTTAGATTTTTTTTGACGAAAATTGATTTTTCTGAGAATTTTTGAAGAAAAAAGGAAGAAAAATCATATCAAATAGAAAATTATCTCGAAAAATCTGAGAATTTCACTAAGTGTGGAAATTTTAGTGGCAAACATCATGGTGTAAACTCAATTTCCGTGTCATTCTATAATTACAATCTAGAAGACTTTGAAAGTACATATGAAGTTCAAATTGCAATAAAATATTGAAATTATGTTTCTTTTTCAGAATTCCAATTGGAGAAGAAACTAGAATAGATAAGCTTCACTTTATTAGTTGGAATCAAACTCCAAAAATATCATTTTTCTGGAGAAATTTGAGATTTAGAGAAAGGAACAAAATTTCCCAAAGTACACTGAAAATAGCATTTTTTGTGATCCATTTTTTCCTGTAATTTCTAATTCATGTGAAGAGAAATACTCACATGATTGCAAAATGAGTTAATTACTCTTCGTAATCCTTTGTGAAAGGTCAAGCAATGAGAAATGGATGAAAAATTGCTAGCAATCTCCCTGTACACTGTATCAAATTCGTGCAAACGCTAGGAAATGGCGCTGTTGGCGCTTGAGGGTTAGAAATAATTTTTTTTTTGGCATTGGATTCCTACATGAAAAGCTCTAGTGCTCCAAAATGTGAATGCAACGAAACTGCTAGGTGTTTTGTGCAATCAGCCTCTATAATTATATCAACACCATCAAATCTTGGAAATCCCAAAACGAAGGGATGATGGATTAGAATTGTGATTGTCATCAACAATCCTAATTGTATTTTACAAAATGCAATCATTCAATCTCATGTTGATTCCAATGAAGACACTTGTGTTGGTTTCATTTCCATTTTCAATTTCACTAGTTTTCTAATAGTAGAAATTTATAAGGGATTTAAGGCAAATGTGTTGAACATTTCTACGTTACCGTCTGAAGAGACCTTCATTTCAAACCCAATCTAATCAACAATACTGAAAATGTGGAAGTCATTTTCTTTAATTTGAATTGTGGAGGAATTTTTAGTAACTACTACTTCCTGAGTTTCCAAATTTGTGGAAAAAATAGGTGATAGCAACGGTGTGTCTAACTTTATGCAAAGCAAATGAATTTGTAAATAACACTAGTATGCAATTGTCATTTGTATCACAGCTCTAGAATTGTATGCCAAATACTACCTCTGTCCCAAAATGATTTTCCTATCAAACAAAATATTATGGATTAATGCCAAAAATAACATTTTAAAGTCCCCTTTGGATTTGTAAGCAAAGTTTGGTTCACTCTTTAAGTTATTAACTTTGAAACTCTGAGTTTCAAAAGCCTTTTCCAAAGTGTAATTCTCTAGTACAGAAAAGTAGAATTTTGGAGGCATTTTCAAAAAGCAAGAGTAGGCACTTGAATTTTGAATTTGAGGTTTTTATTTTGTGGGTGATTAATATAGGCCTATGACCATGTGTGAACCTTTGTTCCAACTACGAAAGGTCGACCTCCTTCAAGTCGGCAACACTGAAAGAGATGCAAGAAATACGAACAAAAAGTGTTGATAAACCCCTTTAGTGATTTTTTTTGTCTTTTGATTGATGGTTTTATAAATGGAAGGGAAATTATTGCTTGAAGTTTAATTTGCTAGTCTTGGAGAAGAATTAAAATCCGAATCTGACAAATTTTCATATCGGAAAAGGCAACAAGATCATTTTGGGCCAACAAATTAGCGCCAACATAAAGATCATTTTGGGACGGAGGGAGTAGCCGTTATTGATGATTTTCCAGACATCCTCCATTTTCGACAGGAGTCTTCCAGATTGGGGGATCACGAGCAGCCTTTTTCTTTCGCGGCACCGAGTGGCCACATTCCACCATTTCAAATAGTTTTTTTTTGCGTGACATTTTCCAAATCTGTTAAAGATATGGATGAAGTTACCAAATTTGCATGAGAAAGTGTCTGAATATGACTGGAAAGTGTTTTAATATGGATGAATGTCAAATTACAATGCTTCACCATCTTGGAACGTTCTCAAAAAGTAAAAGTAAAAGGCTGGTAACGGTGACCAGCTTCGGGACAGGCTTGAGCGGCCACTGTAGCTCCGGCGGAGGTTCGGTTTTTTGTCCACGACGTGCAGGTTCGGCCCGAATCTAGAGGGCCGTACCGAACCTGCTGGCATCGGGTGGTCGTCATCTACGTGGGGTCGGGGTCCAGCGCTCATTTCCAGGTTTTCTGTTTTCCTCTTCCTCTCTCCGCACGCTGTCTCCCTGCTGCATTGCGAGAAATCGTAGTCGCCCTCCTTCGTTTTCTCTCTCCTTGCGGCGTGCACTTCTTAGTGTTTGTTGTGTTTGCTCATTTTGTGGAGTATGAGCGTGCACAGGGGAGTCTCTTGAGGCATCGGCGTCTTCTGTATGTCACGGTTTTGTTGATTGGAGGCGTGCGCGAGGGAGTCGATGTGAGCGCCGCCTTCTCCCGCTGCCGCATTGCGTCGTGTGGGCGACTGGCCGAATCCATTGCGCCACTCCGATTCAACTGTGAGGTAAGTTCGTTCTTCATTGCAGCTTCAATTGTTCAATGCAGTTTCAGGGTTCCGTTTGAGTTATTGGGGGAGTTGGCGAGTGGGATTGTGCTTTGTGTCTCGATGTTGTATCCGTTCCATCAGGGTTTGCAATTTCTACTGCTTGTGTTGGAAATGTGAGTTGCCTAGCACGATGGTGGTTCAGTGTTCGGAGATTGTGTAGTTCCATTTCTCTCCGCGTGTTTGTTTCATAGGTTTCCGTCCGTTGATTGCATTAGTTATGCAAATGCGGAATTGGATAGCTTCCAGATTCTAGGTCTGCTCTCTCCGCGTGTTTGTTTCACAGGTTTCCGTCCGTTGATTGCATTAGTTATGCAAATGCGGAATTGGATAGCTTCCAGATTCTAGGTCTGCTCTCTCCGCGTGTTTGTTTCACAGGTTTCCGTCCGTTGATTGCATTTGTTATGCAAATGTGGAATTGAGTAGCTTCCAGATTCTAGGTCTGCTCTCTCTGCGTGTTTGTTTCATAGGTTTCCGTCCGTGGATTGCATTTGTTATGCAAATGCGGAATTGAGTAGCTTCCAGATTCTAGGTCTGCTCTCTCTGCGTGTTTGTTTCATAGGTTTCCGTCTGTGGATTGCATTTGTTATGCAAATGCGGAATTGAGTAGCTTCCAGATTCTAGGTCTGCTCTCTCTGCGTGTTTGTTTCATAGGTTTCCGTCCGTGGATTGCATTTGTTATGCAAATGCGGAATTGAGTAGCTTCCAGATTCTAGGTCTGCTCTCTCCGCGTGTTTGTTTCAGAATGTGCACTGCAGTAGTATTGCACGCCTGTCGCAACAATAGTGCCCTATAACCGCGCAGCCATGGTAGATCGCAGCAGGTTGATTCACGGATTAGACCGCGCATTCTAAACCATTCCGCAGCTAGCCGAGAGAACCGGATTCATTGGCGGATTAGAGTCCCGCAAATGACTCTGAAGTTCAGACCGCGCGTTCTGAACCATTTTCCTTTACAAATACTCAGTGCGTCCTAAAATGCTGAAATCCTTGAAATGAATATGAGGATCAGAACGCGCGTTCTGAAGCCAATGCCGATAGAGCCAATGCCAACAGAGACGAAATTATCAAAGGAAACATGACTGCAGACAGAAGCCGTGACTCCATAGAAATGCAAAGACCCTGAGCTTCAGACCGCGCGTTCTGAACCAATCCTCCACTACAAATGCTTAGAGGATTCATCATAAATGTTAAAAATTTCAGAAATGAATATGAGGATCGGAACGCGCGTTCTGAAGCCAATTCCGATAGAGCCAATGCCAACAGAGACGAAATTATCAAAGGAAACATGACTGCAGATAGAAGCCGTGACTCCATAGAAATGCAAAGACCCAGAGCTTCAGACCGCGCGTTCTGAACCAATCCTCCGCTACAAACGCTTAGAGCATTCCTCATAAATGATAAAAATTTCTGAAATGAACATGAGGATCAGAACGCGCATTCTGAACTAAATGCAGAGACGACGAGGGTAAAAATAGTAATATTAAAAAATGGACACGATGATCCCAGCGAGAAACCTTGATTCGACTCAAATAAAAAGTCCCGGGGCTTCAGAGCACGCGGTCTGCAGCTCTGGGTCAGTGCCATGTTGAGGACCTTGAGAACAATCCATCGTTGAAATGCGCAAAGACCATGCAGTTCAGACCGCGCGGTCTGAACTAAATGACCATGAGACCTTGTTCAAAATTCAGACCTCGCCGTGTGTAGAAAACTGATAATCAAATGAGTTCCCAACACAGTTGGAACTCGTGAACCGAATCGACCTCGAGGTTCAGACCGCGCGGTCTAAACCGCCTGAAAGAGGGTACGTTAGCGAGGAGCATCAGTTGCCCTGGAACTTGTAGGTTCACAGGGAAGGCCACTTGGCCGTTCGTCGAGACGTACGAACGAATTGATGGAATGGGGCGCACATGGTGAAGAGCAGAATCGACTAGATCGGCGTTGACCCAAAAGAGAGAACGAATCGTAAGCGTCCCTACGGTCGATGTCACGAACTAGTCCGCGCGGTCTGAATATGTCGTGCGATTCTCCATCGCCTATTATACAATGCATGCCTCTGGTAGTTCAGACCGCGCGGTCTAATTTGTTCGACTTCTTGTGGACTGTCAGATGGGGGAGTTTGTCGAAAACAACCCCACTTTGCGGGGCTACCTAGAAGAAATCTCGCCAACCAGGATCCACGAGAACTGGAAACCGCATCTCGAAGACAAATTCCCGATGCGGATATCCGCGAGGAGGGGACTGTGGACTGTGAAGTTGAGTCATGCGATGGGGTCGCCCACCTTCGGTCTTGAAATAGGGTTCACGTCTTCGGACGGGATGTCGCAACACAGGGTAAGTAAATTCCCTGTTATACTCACAAAAATCACTGTAGAGTATAACTAAGTGACTCTAAAGATCGAACCCGCGAGATTCTGTGAAGTATCTGGCTTAGTTAAGCGATTAAGATAGGACAGCTTCCAAAACTCTATAATCCGGTTCTAGATCTAGAACCGGAAATACACAAATAACCCGAGACGACAACCCGTTATCCCGTTCAAAACTGATATTCTAGCAATCTGGTCCGGAACGGATCCGTTCCTTCACTTTTCCGGTTTCCCGGATTTTATCCGTTCCGTCAGACTGCAACGGATCCGCTCCCTAACGAGTTCCGCTCCTGGTTCCCTCTCTGGACCAATCCGTTCCGGATGATCTGTCCACACCCGTTCCTCAATCCGGTTTGGTTTTGCCTCTGTTTTACCATCAGAGGGGTCGCCGCTTGATTTTGTGAGCGGTAGGCCCACCGCTCCTTCCGTGACTTATAATGGCTGAAGACCCACTTTCTACCTGTTAATTCTAAAAATACTTCAGATCCGGTTTGATCCCTCACAACAATCCAGACAAAGATCCGGACTGTAGGTCACACAGAGATCCCCCGTACGATCTTCTCATACTACAACGACTTTGACACGACTTTCCGTTCCTGGGGAGCCAGGTGGCTACAAGTGTATCTGTCCGTTCCAACGTCAACCAGAACTCTTCCGTTTGCCACAAAGACGGTGAGACCTCACAGGAGATCGGACACTCAACTGGGTTTCCCACCCAGGAGCTCTAGCACGATTAAGGAATCCCTCTCTCTCGTCTAGCCTAACAACGGCTTTCTCACCCGGAATCTTAAGTCCTAGAAGCGCTGAGGCACTAGAGTTACACTCCCAACTCTTCTCTACCCGTTCTCATATACTCAGACACGGAAAATAAGCACCAAAGGGAGAATGTCGCCTGCAAAACCACTTGCGCCTTCCTAACTCCGCGTCACGCCGCCCTGCCAAACTCGGGAGATACACACGCAAAGCAAGAGAGAATAAAATACACAAAGATAATGCAAAGGAAAAGACTCCCAGTCCACCGCGAGGGGACTGACTTAAATAATGGGCAAAAAGCAAAAAGCGCCATACAAGTCCGCCGCGATTAACGCTCGGCGGATCCGTTCCTACCTACTTCTGAACCGGAACGGATTCCAACCCGCTCCAAGTTCCTAAGTTAAAAACTACAAAAACAGGAAAGTCCTAATACCTACGTATCCGGCTCTGCTACCCTAGATCCTATAGTCGGGCTTTCCGCCCTACTGATCTGCTCGAAGACCTCGGTGAGGTTCCGATTCCGTTCTCCGTCTGTTGCAACCGGAGCTCCAGTAACCGGACTCGCAGGAGACTCCGACAACTGAATTGCCGCCTCCCGGTTGCCCGTTGACGCTCGCCCTGACTTCTTGGATTGCGGCGTCCTGTCCTTCCCTAGTCTCTGAGGCAACCCTTCGGAAATATCCGGTAGAGACAGATCGGAGAGTCTGACCGGAATTTCCGTTAGTCTCCGGCTACAGTCTTCCATCCGTTCGGCCGCCTCCCGAACCTTCACCAAAGTCGTCTCCACCTTTTCGGAGAAGTCGGACAGAATCCGGACTATCCGGCTTCCGGATAGTTTCTTCTCCTTGTGCACCTCTTCGTCAAACAGTTGAGCCCGGATGACAACCGATCCGGGTTCCCCGAATGTTGCCTTCACGTGCTCCGCCAATTTGACGGTCTCCGCCGCCATCTCCTTGGTAGCGGCCTCGTTGTCCCTGAGAACAAGGAGCTCCGCCTTCAAACCGTCAACTTCCTCCTGAAGTTTCCGGTTTTCCTCCTCCATCTTGGCGAGATCCGCAGGCGAGGCGATGCAATTCCCTACCACGGTCGGGAGAGTATGATCCGGTTTGCCATTGACCATCTCCGCGATGTTCTCCAAGACGATCCGCTTGACCTCCCAATCCGCTCGGATGTTGCACAGGATTTCCGTCAATTGCACGAACGGATCACTGGGATCCGTTTCCTCTGCTGCTGGTTCGGCCTGACCCGGTTCGGATGGTCCTGCTCTGCCTTCCGTTCCCGGATTATGTCGGACCAGAGGAGATCCCCTCGTGTTCGGCGGTGTGGTCTTCTGCCGCTTCACGAGCGGAACTTCCGGTTCCTCTCCCTTATCCGAGTCCTCCCGCTCTGTCTCGGACTCGGAGCTCTCCTCATCATCCGTTGACGTCTCCCCGTACGTCAAGACTATCTTCTGGGTGTGCCACGTCTTCTCTTCCGTATCCGAAAGGAGCTGTAGATGGTGGTAGAGGTGGAAGAGGTAGGGGGAGATCGGAGTTGCCCTACTCCCTCCGAGGTTCTTCAGTAACCGGGTGATCAGGTCCTGTATAATCCGGCCCCAGTCCACTTTCCGGTCTCCGATCAGCGCACCGAAAATGGTGTTGGCCAGGCCGATCGTGATCCGGGTTGGTTTCTCCGGATGAAGGACCGGAAGTAGAAACTTCAACAGGCGCCTATGCTTGTCTTCGTTGCAGTCCATGATCCGGTATCCGTCCTTCGGGTGAGAGGTGCCACTAAACTTGTTTTGGAGGAAGTCTACCTTCCTCCCGGCCGGTCCGTGCCCCTGGTGTTTGAACCCGTATACGGCCCTCCAGTGCGCCTCCGTCCATTTGTGCGGCATTCCCCGCGCCGTGTTGTCGAACTGATTCGACACCTTGCCCTTCAGCTCCTTCACCATCCGCTCCTCCTTGAAACCCCAGGGTATCTCTGCTAACCCTAGACACCCCATTGCGGTTAAGTCCGCCATCAAGTTGCTTTTCTCCGGCTCTGTGGAAGGGATGAGCGGAACTACTTTCTTCAGCTTTATCCCTGAGGGTGGGGGTGTAGTGGACTCGGTTCTCTTCCGGCGTAGCTGCGGCATGGCAACTATTCGGAAAACTACCTCACTCCTCTCCTAGCCGCACGTCCCGTTCCTCACACACACTCACAATCACAAATACAAAAGTAATCTGCCCGTAATAACCACCTGCACATACACACACACACTCCTCTCCACACACCAGCGCCTCAGCGCACAGTCTGAAACCCGCGCCGCTGACAACTGCCCGCTGCTAATACTGACAGCCGCGTCACAGAAAATTGCGCCACCAAACACGCGCGGAAAACCAACTCACAAAAAAGGCGGAAAACGCTGAGGGTTGAAAAACACACAACGAAGCGCCTGAGAGCAAATGGGCCAACTGAAAATGTCAGGCCTTATATACTTTCCAGAAATGGATCCGGTCTTCCGTTCCTGATCATCCGTTCCCGTTCCCATCCGATCGGTCCAAGTCCGGAAATCATCCGTTCCGTTTTGGGACTTAAACCGGATAGAATCCGTTCTGTAGGGTCCGGAATTTTTTCCGTTCTGGTATTCCGTCGTAATAAACCGGAATTATTCTGCCACCGGTCTCTACAACATTATCTGGTACTACTTCTGGATCTTACCCGTTCCCTGAACAAATCCGGTTGCTAAATTTTCCACTTTCCGCTCCATACTGACTTTAAATGGAAAGATCAAAAATATGTCTTGCCACACGGGACGCGGTGGAAAACGCTGAATAACGTGATTCTCATCAACATTTACGTGATGCGTGAGGCCATCCTTTTGGACGTGGCCAATTCCATTAATAACGAAGTCGGGGTCATCGTCATCTGTGTCGAGGACGAGATGATGTTCTGCACGCGTAGGATGGTAGAGAATTCAGAGAACGTCCCGACCACCTACCAGTACCTGATGCGCGACGTCCAGATGAGGTGTGATGCACAGTCCGGTAGGTTTGTGGAGACCGAGAAGGTCATCCAGACCTTCATGTCGGACGCAAACACCCTTCATGCGTCAAGACTGAAATTGGGGTGTGATTCACAGGCCGAGAAGGGAGAAATGGAAGACAAGGGCGGCAGCAGCAGCAAGAAGGCCAAGAAGGGGAGCGGGTCGACGCCGACGGTAAAAACTCGAAGCCGTGCCGCTCCACAGTCCGCCGTGGCGGGTGCCACCTCGCGAGCCGCCCCTCGATCCGCGCCACGATCCACCGCACGGCCTGCCACGAGAACTGCCGCACCCGAACCAACTCGGAGCACACCAGCACCGACGGCCACGGCCACACCCCCTCCCCGTGCCGCAGCTGAGCCAATCATCGCCACTCCGGCGTCGACCGCAGCGGCCGCTCCATCCTCCCGTACCGCACCGAACGCGCGCCCGAAGAAGTTGGCGACGAAGCGGAAGGTTGAGTCCGAGCCTGCCGCGGTGCAGAGCGAGGATGACGCCGCGGAAGCAGAGCGATGGCGAAAGCAGAGGCGAGATCCCGTCCCTGACGAGGCCGTGCAGGGACCCTTGAGCCCGTCCATTTGAACGGCTGAAGTCGCGCGGCGCTCCACGTCCCAAGAGGCGAACCCTACGCCAAGCTCCTCCAGCCACGGTGCTCCGGCGGCTCCGAGTTCTTCCACGCAGGAAGCGTGCACGGAGCCCTTGGAGATGAGCGAGGTCGAGGCGCACTTAGTGGCCGTGAAGAAGGTGAACGACGAATGGACGGACAACCTAGATACGATCCCATTGGACCCGTCCTCCATCCCGGATAAGATAACCGTGGAGATCGACTTCAAATCGAACTCCAAGAGAAGCGCGGATGTGAACACCAAGGGTTGGCTGAAGGCGCAAGCCAACGCGAACAAGGCGTTCAAGGAGCTGTCGTCCTACATGTACATTTTCGGGCGCGGCAAGTACTTCGAGCTGGACGTGAACGAAATGACGAACGTGGAGTCGAGTTCCGGGATTATTGTGAGGCCCCTGGAGACAGAGGGCGTCCTCTACGTCCTGAAGCGGATGGTGCTCGTGAACTACACGAAGCAGATCCTGACCGTGATGCCCGACACGGCCACGCGACCGAAGGACTGGAAGGAGTGCACGACGGCCGGGAAGTTCAAAATCATCAACGGCCAACACACGTGGAAGGCCGCGTCAGAGATCCTGTCGGGGGAGACGACGGTCGACGACGAGTCCGTCAAAGCCCGGTTGCAGAAGTGGACATGCGAGATCGTCTGGTCGGACAAGTCGCACCACCTGCACACCCTGTCCTCGATGTGCAACTCGGGGAACGTGCTCGCTCCGTTTCTGTCTTCGGTGCCCGCCACGATCAAGCATTGCAGGGAGATCTGGGAAAGCACCGGCCGACCGACGCAGTTCAGGAAGAACACGAGGCAGACGAGTTAGGGCGAAGATTTCCATTCCTATGAGGTATGATCTTACCTTCCAATTCAGACCGCGCGGTCTGATGTGCCCCACCCTATCACAGGAGACGAAGTCCAGGCCTCGGATTTCGTTTGCTGATCTCCGCGAGGTCGTCGCTATTAGTCGGGGTCGACTCCGACCGCGCGGTCTGGATTCTCCGTCGTGCAGCTTGATTGTGATGTGAAGGACTTGTTCGATTCTTGCAGTCGTAGGTTCAGTGCCCGAGACACTTCAGACCGCGCGTTCTGATGTGGGTTACCTTGTAGCCTTGCCTCTTGAATCCGGGACAGGGTTCGTTGGACGGGATTGGTCCTCCATGGAGGGAGACGAAGGTGTGCTGTGGTCTCGTGTGCTGTTTTCCTGATCGGACATGGATCAGGGCGCGCGCTCTGAACAAGGTCTCTGATGTGTCTCCGTCGTTTCGCAGGAGTTCAAGGCCAAATGCGAGGAGAGCTTCGAGTCGACCGGGACTTCGCAAACCCCCAGCGGAGCGAAGACGACAATTAAGGACTTTGACAGATTGGGGGAGCGTAGGGTCATCATGGCCTCCGATGAGACTTGGGCCCTCTGGAAGGAGCTCTTCGAAAAGCACGAGTCGGGCACCTTGTACACCATCGACCACGGCTGCATGTACAACGAGTTGGATACCGAGGTAGGCAATTCCAAGGCGACGAAGCTGCCGCCCTTCAACAAGAACCAGATGCGGACCCTGTGCGGGTGGACGACTTGGCCGTGGGGGAGGCTGCGAGCAAGATGATGCAAGTCCCTCCCAAGATCTACATGAAGAGGCCGACGCTCTGGTGCTCGGCCCTGGCCATCGCCATGTGGACCACGCGGAAGAAGCACAAGACCAAGCTCGTCGTCGACATCTTGGCACAGGTGGCTGGGCAGAACGTGCCCGCGGCGAAGGGAGTCATCAACGACTCCGGCGAACTCGATCCCGCCCGATGGAAGGAACTAAAGGCGGCCTTGTGCATACATGGCTTTCACATGGCGGTCATGGAGCGTGTGGGGGAGGAGTACCTGAAGCAGGAGTGCAAATCGGGAGTCAGCAAGGATAACAATCCTAGCCCGGTGCTCGTCGTGCTATACGAGCGCGTGGCAGCCAACGCGAGGCGATTCCACGTCGTGAGTAGATGCGCGTCCGCCTCAGTCTGCGCGTGGCTCCGTCCGAAGTCGATGTTCCACCCGCAGCTGTCCAGGAAGCTCCCTGAGTGGTGGTTCAGCGTGAAGAAGGGTGCCGCGCTCCTCCAGTACTGCGAGGTGGGAATCATGGACTTGCGCCTGTTTCCGAAGATCGACAAAACGGAGGTCACCTACGGCTACAACATCATCCTGGAGCAAGTGAAGAAGGTGTCCGAGGGTTACATGTCCAAACGCGTGCACACTTGGATGATCATTTACGGCGCGGAGAGGGCTCCCGCGGTGGATCACATAGTGAAAGCATTCTTTCCTCATCACCGTCTCCGCCGCAGTGCCGAGTATAGATGTGCGAAGGGGGAGCCCACCTACGCCTTGAAGGACACCGTGACTGTGGAATACCTACAGCGATCCGACATTTCCTTCTACAACTCCCATCTCGTGGATAGGAAAGGAGTGGTTCCACCACTGTCAACCGAGGAGGACGCGATCTTGGAGACGAAGGTCCCCATGTTCAGGCAGCGGGAGACGTGCCGTCACGATTTCCCGCAAGTCCAGTCGATGAAGGAGCTGCGATACGAGGTCTACTTGCGCTTCATCGACAAGTTCTGCAGGGACCAAAGGACCGTCATGCTCGTCTTCGCAGGAGCGAAGGCAGTCTCGGCCTGCGCGGTGAGTTTCGATCTCTACAGATTGGTGAATTCCTCTTCCGTTGATCGAAATGTGAACACGGACTGATTTGCACTCTTGGTTTCCAGATGTTGTGCCGGAGCTCCGTGGCGTTCATCTCCAACACGGCGAACAGCTTGCATCGACATTCGGTGCACAGCCGACGGGGAGCCGAGATGTGGCCGGACGTACTGGTCCACGGTCCACCCGCCCTCAGGTACAACTACGAGGGCATGGCTCCCGACCAGCTCCGTAGAGGAGAGAGCGTGCCTGTGACGGCCGAGGGATTGACGGCGGCGGTTCGGCCGGAGTCCGAGTCCGAGAGCGAGAGCGAGGAAGAGGACGAGGAAGAGGACAATGATGAGGATGAGGAAGAGAGGGACGCTGCATTGGAGGGTGAGGACCCGATGGATGTGGGCGCGTCGAACCCCGCGGTGGACGACGACAGAGAGGAGTCGGGGAACTCGGATGAACGTTCCGACAAGGCCGAATCCGAAATGACGAGCATTCGCCCGTGCACCTTGGCGAGCCCGAAGGACGGACGTCCAAATCCGTGGACGCCGCCGACCTCTTCTCCGAGACGCACCCACCGCCGTCACCGCCGAGAGGGCAGAATCAGGCCGCGCGGTCTGATTTGCACATGGAGGACTCTCCTCCGTCTCCTGTGCTTTCGGTTCGGGGTGCGCGGTCTGATCCGATGTCAGGGTCTCCGAGTGTAGGTGCATCCCCTCCGGTAGACACGACCGCGAGGATCCTCTTCGCAACTCCGACGGCCGTCCTCTCGCCCCAGGTCCAGGGGATTCGGTCCGCGTGTCGTGCATCCGGGAGCGAGCCGGCCCTGTCGACTTCCGCGTCGCCTGTGGTTCAGACCGCGCGCCCTGAACCGCAGTCTCACCTCCCACTCCGGGTGGCGGATGGGGTTCAGGCCGCGCGCTCTAAAGCGGACTCCGCGGCGATGCCCCCCCCTCGTCCTCCGTTGCGGAGCCCTCCCCTGGTCAGCCAGGTTGAACCAGACCCGACGGTTGGCTCGGAGACCGCTCGGGCCAGAATTAGAATCGAGGATATGCAGCTGGACCTCGACTTCATGAAGAAGGCATTCTCCGAGAGCCAACTGCTCGAGTTGGACAATGTGAGGGTCGGTCTGCTTGATTCTGCCTCGGAGGCGAACGATCTGCCATTCGAGAAGAGGGTCGACAGGTATTGCGGAATGGTGGCGGACATGAAGGCCAAGCGTCTCGGATCGTCGTTGGTGGAGAGACTCAAAGTGCACGTGATGGCGCAGGTCGGAGTCGACACTCTCGCCTCAGAACTGCCGACTCCGACCGCGGCAGAGCAGGCCTACATCGATCACCACCGGGAGATGAGCACGAAGTATCGGATGGACCAGGAGTCCAAGACCGTCATCGACCTCGATGACCTCGACGACGCCGAATTGGAGGCGAAGATGAAGACGAGAGAGGAAGCGACGGTGAAGGCCAGGAAGGCGGTTAATGCTGCGTCGCGGGGAGCGTCGTCCTCGGGGGGTGCGGACGTGAACGCCGGCGAGAGCTCCGACTCGAAGCCGGACGTCGGAGCACGGCCGCAGCCCGCTGCGAGCGGGGGGGTGCGCTCGTCCTCTGGGGCTTCCGAGGTCGACGAGAAGCCCGACGTGAAGCCCGAAGTGCGGGACGCCTTGATGGAGGCGTTCGAGAGGCAGATGGAAGCCGCTCGCAAGAAGTACAAGAAGAGCCAGCAGGCTAAATTCGACAAGGAGAGGGAGCAGTGGGAGAAGGAGTGGGCGGAAAAGGAGAAGGAGAGGGAGAGGAGAGCGGAGGAGGAGAGGGCCAAGAACGCGGAGCGGGAGGCGAAGTGGGAGGCCCGTATGAAGGAGAAGGAGGAGCAGGATCGGAAGGATGCGGAGATGAAGGCGGCCCAGGACGCCAAGGCAACCGATCTGCTTGCCAGATTGGAGAAGCAAGCCGCGGAGGTGGAGTACATGAAGTCCGAACTGCACGCAAGGAACCCCGGGGTAGTGCCCGTGATAGTCACCGTGGTTGCCGCTCCGAGTCCCAACTGTGTGAGTGAGCTCCAGAACGTGTCCGGGGTGTCCACGACCAACTCCGAATCGGCGACGGCCTCCGCTGCCTCGGGGCTCCGGCAGATGGCGACGAGAATCCCGGCGACGCCTCCGGTGAGTACCGATCCTGATGTGGATGATCTGGCGCTCAGTCAGTTTCCTAATGTGCATGTCCCTGAACTCCTGACTCGTCCGCACCAAGAGGACGAGGTCCCCTTCATCCTTGATCATCGCTGGGGGAGTGTTGAGGAGTCCTTCCCTAACTTGACTGAGCAATAACCTCCCGTCGTGCAGGCCTCGCACGGTCAAGAGCAGCCGCAGGTGCTGCAGGAGGAGCAGGTCACGGTGGGATCTCCGACGCGGCAGGATCAGACTCCCACGGTGGGTAACCCCTCCACATAGCTCCCTTTTTGTCAGTTAGCCCGGACGCTATGTGAGGGCGTTACGCCGGGCCGGTCGAAGGTCGTCCCGGTGAGTCTTAGAGAGCCGCGGGAGCCATAGTCGTAGCGGCTCTTTCTTTTGTGCATAGGATTTCTAGGCATTCAGTCACTGGCATCCATTTTGAGACATGTTAATTGGGCCCAGGCATGTGCGGACGTTGTGATTGATTTGTTGTGCACCTCGCATCTTGTAAATATGGTGCATTCTTGTAATATATGAGACGTGATTTTTTTGGTTTCATACCGTGCGTGCTTTGGTGACACGCATGGCTTTCGTGGTGTGTGTGCTCTGCATTGTCGATGGCGTTGTCACTTCCCTTGCGTCACGTCCTCACAATTCTTTTTGGACAATGTAGTTACACTCGTATGCTTTTTCGGTCCAGGGTCCGAATGCTCCTGTGATGGACACCAACCTCCCCGTGAAGCCCCCGCATCCACACCCGTTGCACTCCCCTGGCACGCTCGATCCGACGAGAATCCCAACCATCCACCTGACCGGCCCCGATGAAGCCCCCGAAAAGCTCTCCTTGTCCGTGGACGTCGCTCCACCCAGCCCCCGTGACGTGGAAGTGGACAGCGCTTTGCGGACGCCCGTCGTTGCGGATGTCCTTCCGCCGCTTCCAATGGAGGTCGACGCCGGGGGACCTTGGATGACTGCACCTCCGCACGCATTGCATGGCTCGCTCGCGACCCCGTTTGAGGAAGAAGTCGACGGGCCCTGGACGACGATCCCTCCCGCCACCTTGCAGGCGGTGCCTCCCGAAGTAGAAAGTAAAGAAACGGCACGGGTCTTCCTTGCAGCGGAACCGCAGCTCGCTCCGTCGATTGGTGCACGCGAATCCCCTTTGACCCCTCCAATCCGCACGGCTCCGGTGGATGCGCCGACGAAGGTGAGCCAGAATGCCTCTCCCCACTCCCACCCGCACTCTATTGTCCTCCCATACTCCTCCCCGCGTAGTTTGTAAGTATTGACAAGATGCCCACATAGACGGGGGATGTTTCAGGGCGCTCGTTCTAAACTGCATGCGTCCCCGGCTTGCGCCGCACGACGGGCGATGTGTTTAGAATGCGCGCTCTAGACTACACGCCTTTTGCAATGTGTCGCGTCTTCGTGCCTTGGATGTGATGATGGACCGTCTCCGTCGTCCGCAATTGCGTCTTAGTTTTTTCTTCCGCTTCGCCCGTTTTAGAAATCCCTACTCAAGGAGAGGGGCATTCGGACGGGCAGGCACCACCGCCGGTACCCCCGGCGATCCCTTCCCCTCGCCTCCCGCGCATGAGTTATTTCGTCCTCCTGGAAGTGGAGGGGGTCTTGTGCCACGTCGAGCACGTCGGTCCGGCTCCGCGTGCCCCCGTCGCCCCGGCCGCGCAACCTTTCGAGACGGATTTCGATCCCGCGCGCCGTCACGTCTTCGGGGAGTACGCCCTGTACTGTCGACCCGAGGTGCGCCACTTCCTCAGCGGATTGTCCAAGAGGTTCCGCGTGGGCATCTGGACCCGGCTGCCGGGGGACGTCGCGAGGCCGGTGGTGAAGTTCCTCTTCCGGGACAGGGACGTCAGTACGATGTCCATCCTCACCATGGAGGACTGCACCACCCTGGTGGAGAGGCGCGCGTGGTGGACCTGCGAGTGCCCGCCGTACCCGGAGTTTCCCCTCCTCGGCTGCCCGGCGCACCCGGCGGACACGTTTGTCGACAAGAAGGTCGAGAAGAACACCTGGCTGGCCTTTCCCGACCATCCCGGGGGACTACTGCGGCTCAAGGTGTTGCACAAGGTTGTCTGGGGCGACCCCAGGTTCCGTGTGAGCGCTTTCAGGGCCAACGCGACCAACACCCTGCTCATCGAGTCCAGCCCGGAGAGCACCATCCTCAACCACATTCACAACGCCATATTCCCTCTGACCTTCATTGGCAGCGCGATGGACAGTTTCCTCAACTGCTCTCTGCGCCCGTACCTGGCGGGCCTCCTAGAATCCGGGCGAAGCGTGTCCCAATACCTGTCGGAAACCCCCCCTTACTTCGGACGGCTCGACAGACCCTGGACCCAGACGGAACTGGGAATGAGAGTAGTCAAGTTAGCTCGGTCGAGGGACAGTGATCTCGTCTTGGACTATTTGGACTTCGTCGGAAGTTACACTGTGGACGGGAGCGGTCCTTTCTTTAAGAGGAGAGCGGTCACTCATCCCTCGAGGAAAACGTGATGCTTGTGCAGATCCGACGACGCATATACGTCGGGGGTGACCGGGGCGTGCCGGAGGGCGTCGCGATGGCCGCTCGCTCCAAGCGGCGCCGGACGCGAATGGCGGAAGGGGTGGGCTCCTCCGAAGGCTGCTCCGTCCCTCAGGACACCGGGGACGACGCGACGTCGGCTCCTCCTTGAAGCACGACCACTCGGCCACGGCACCGCGGACGTGCACCGCTCCCGTTGGGCGCACGGTATGCGGGATTCGGCCCTACGGTAAAAAAATACCTAGGTACGCTTCTCGATGACGTCGTCGTTGCGGTCAGGAGTCCTCCACTCAGGCAGTCTAGGACTCCATGCAAGCTTTGAAGAAATCCCCCGTCCATTGGAAGATTTCCTCGAGTTTGTTCTCTATCTCTGCACCTCCTCGTCCGGTCGTCCTTCCTTTTGGATCTTCTACATGGGATGGTGGATGGCTGGATGGCTTCAATCTCTCGTCTCCGAGTCCACTGGGATGTTCTTTTATTGCACGTTGGAATATGTGGGTCGTCTCGGAAGGGGTACTGAGCGCCAGCTGATCGTTGACTCTTGCAGGTGCAGCGACTCGCGCGGGATCTGTGGATGTCCTCCCGTGTAGGCCCGCGGGCGGCGTGCGGTTCAGGCCGCGCGTTCTGAACCGTGGGCTCCGTCGCGGAGGGAGTCGCCACTATCGCGCCGTGTCCTCGTCCACGGACGTCGCGAAGGACGATGTCGGCAAAAACCTTGCTCGCGTCAAATTCAGCATAGGATGACTAGCCTCAACCCCTTGACGCTTCCACGGTCTCGGGCTGTCGTAATCATGACTCCACCGCAGACCGTGCATCAGCGAAGAAACTGGGATCCCCTCGTGGATTCTTTATATCCTTGTCTTGTTTAGCTAGTAGTTTTTCCCCCTTAGCGTTCAGTAGGACGTGCAACCTCGTCACCATTCCAACGTGGATGCACTTATGATGACAATATTGTGATTTGCATTGCATTTCGTTTGCATCACTAATTTGACATACATTTTCATCTACATTTGACTGGGGACCCGTTGTTCTAACATTATCCGTCGCATGAAAAACGCAATGGAGTGCGACACCCATCCTGGCCGTTGCATGGTGCGTAGTTGTATGGCAGCTGCATCAGTCTGTTCCTTGCCCTCTCGTAGACCTCTTCGCCTGATCCGCGGACCGTACATTGATGGACGTTAGATCTTACTAGTGCATTCCTTCGCCTCCTCGATTCCAGTCACGCGCTCGAGCGACAATAACATGAAATGAGCATCGCACCCGAATAGTCTTCATCGTAGAGATCATATCCCAGATACGTCTTACTTTGGTCGTTGCAGAGCACTCCGAGGAAGCCAATCCGTGATTCACATTTCTGGTCGCTGTTTGTCGGCTTGCGAACTTGAAGGTATCCGCACGGACAGCCGGCGTCATGATGGCCTCCCGGTGGAATCCAGTAGCAACGATAGGAGACGCTCGCGTCGGCACGTATCTTGCGGCTCTCACGGAGCACGACAAGCAACCCAAAACACGTTCGCCTCGCCCGTGTCCGTCATCCTCCGCAACGAGGGACCTTGTGCAAGTCTCCCCGTCATGGCCCTCCATTTTGCAACGTGGGGCTGCCTTGTTCTATGGGTATGAAACTCGGAGTCTCGACTTCTTTGGCGGACCACTTGCCGGCCGGGCCCCGAGTGGCCGGGCAAGTTCAAGTGCGTCGTCCATGTCCGGTGCCGCACAATTACCTTCGACGGATGAGTGTCCTTCGGATGTGATTGTGCGGTGTCGGACGTGTACCGATGCACGTGAACTCGCTCGCCTCGTCGGGGATGGCCGAGGAGCGTCCCGTGCTTGGACTCCAGACGCCGAGCTTCAGACCCATTGAATGGGACAGCTCCACGTCTCCTACAACAAAGTGGGGGGCGGTGACGGAAGACTTGCATGGGATCCTGCCCGATCGCTGCATGCTGCACTCGATCAAGTTCGCGTCCGCGCGAACGTCGTCCTTGTTGCACGCACAGCTCCACAAATGCCGATAGACATACCCTATTATCGCTGCTGGCATCCACCGTCAGTGCGAAGAGGAAGACGCTTGAATGACGTCATGAGCCTCTCGGACGTGAACAATGCTCCACTGCCGTTCAAGTTTGCAGCTCCTCCGCGCCCCAAGAATGTGGAGGCAAACGTCCACGGTCGTACGAAAATCATTGCCAAGGTGCCTAATGTTGCACCTGATA
The DNA here is from genome assembly GCA_947034885.2 of Thuidium tamariscinum. Classification (NCBI taxonomy): domain Eukaryota; kingdom Viridiplantae; phylum Streptophyta; class Bryopsida; order Hypnales; family Thuidiaceae; genus Thuidium; species Thuidium tamariscinum. The sequence goes on from OX344756.2 coordinate 16,512,781, forward strand.
ATGTGATAGCCATTGCGTTCGCTTCCTCGGAGTGCTATGCGTCGACCACACAAAGACAGCTTGCTGCCAATCTGCGTCGACAAGGCGGATTCGCGGAGACAGCTAGAACAAGGAAACTTCAACGGCAACTCCGCCTCTGGCGAGGGAGATGGTTGTCGATGCATTGGATCGACGTTGCTCTGGAAGCCAAGTTTGGATGGAGAGGTGCATTCCATGCCGTTGGCAACCACCTCCCTTGTCAGAGGTGGGGTTACCTTGAATATGGCGACTTTCGTATGGGAAGTCGCGAAGATCCAGTCGGTGGATCGAGTGGACATTCGGACGACGCGTGTTCCAGGTTCGTTTTCCTACGACGGCTTCTATCTATGTATGTACCGAATGTCGTATTTCTAATTTCTTGTCCGCCTTCGCTTAGGGTAATCGAGGAGAGATGCACTTCTAACGACCTCTCAGTGTGCGCAGCCTCTACTCCGCTGGTCTTCAGGACTCTTCAGGCCGCGCGTTCTAATCCGTGCATGTCCATCCCACGATGGTCGCAGCATGTGGCTCTGCAGTTCGGACCGCGCATTCTGAAACGCGGGCTTGGATTATGCGTCGACCACACGAAGACGGCTTGCTGTCGATTTGCATCGATCGGGCGGATTCGTGGAGACTGAACAAGATCACTTCAGCGGCAACTCCGCCTTTGGCAATGGAGTTGGTACGCAATGCATTGGACCTACATTGCTCTGGAAGTCCCGTTTGGATGGAGAAGTGCAGTCCATGTCGTTGGCCACCATCTTCCTTGCCAAAGGTGGAGTTACCTTGAATATGGCGACATTCGGACGGGGAGACGCAAGGTTGCACTTGGTAGACCAGGCCGACATTCGGACGGGCTCTCCTCTTCCGGCATTCTCGCCCTGCACGAGATGATATCCCGATTCCCAAGCACGTCTTCCTGTGCTTGTTGTTCAAAACTCCTAGGAAGTGGGTCCAGAACGGGCGGCGATTGTGTTGGCAGCCCCTGCGTCCGCGCGCACGATACGGGGTTCGTCCTCTTGCCCTCCCGATACGGGGGAACATTGGCAAGGCCTGCGTTCTCTCTCTTCCACGTTCGCAACGAGAGCCGTCGTCATCTTCAGACTGTGCTGGTGCCTGGCATCGACAACTGGGGACGCACTCGTCGGCACATAGCTTTCGGCATTCACGGAGTTGTGTCGGCGACGAAAAGGGCATATCGTCCAGGGTGATGCGCGCGCAGACGTCGGCCTCGTGGCCCACACTTCTCTGTGGATGCCGGAAGATGTGTGCCCACGGCGGCGTCGCCCATTATCGCTGTCGGGCTCCACCATAGTGTGAAGATGATGATGGCTAGCGCTGCGAGCGTCCTCGACATGGATGACCGTGGCCAATTTGAGGAGCGGAGACGTTTCGAAACTTGCGACTGTCGCACATCATTCCCATTTTGCTCGCTTCCTGGGAGCGTTGCACAACAAGCATGGGAGGGCGTGATTGGTCCCCATGTGCATCGATGAAGGGGTCACGGGAAGACTGAGCAAGTTAGAGAGCTTCAACGACACCTCGCATGCGTGGGGAGCGCTCCCCGAACGACGAGCGCCGGGATCGTCGAGGGGCGAGCATTCCATTCAACATCTCCCTTGACATCGATTGAATTTCCTATCTATGCTCTCTGAACCATCCATTCCTTCGTGCGTGCCTTTTTCGTCCTCTGCAAGACAAGATGCATTCCTTCGTCGCCTTCACGCTTTGCGGTCCTAGTCCGAGACTCCGTGCGTCCCTCCACCTTCGTGGTCGTTGTCTACCGAGCCGTTGGAAACCTTCTGAATGTGAGCTTCTCATCCGCAGGTGCGTGGATTGCCGGTTAAGATGGAGGAGCGCCTTCTGATGTTGGTAGCAGCCTCGAAGAAGTTCAGGGCACGCGTTCTGGACCGTCGGCTTCAACTCGGGCGGCGGGCTGGGTGTCCCCATCCCATACCATCCCATGACGTCGCGGATGATGATGTCAGTTGACGGATGGAACTTGAAATGTAGCGTGTAGGCTAAATTAGATGCGCCCACGCACGCTTGCACGCACTCGGGTAGTCGCTCTCATGACTTCACCGTGAACCATGCATCGGCGAACAGTTTCTAGGCGTCGTTCCGCGCCTCATTGGGGGACGCAGCACGCATAATTCGCGGCCTCCTGGAACTTGCATGAAGTCATTTTGTAGGCCACCGAGGAGGCGTTCGTCCAGACGACCATGCCATCAACCTCGACCCTGAAACCGGAGCTATCTACTACCCTACGTATGAAGGGTGTATTTTGGACTCCACTCGTGCAATCCTTGTTCACTCTGACCGATAGGGAGCGGGCAATTCGTGTCCGACGCTCCACAATGGCTTTCATATGGAGGGGCTCCCATAGACGTGATAGTGTGGTTTCGGATACGAAACGACTTGTGAAAGCTTGCGCGCTCCCTGTCGGTCGGGGTTAACTATCATCGTGCAAGGCGAGCCCCAATGCAACCTTCACACGCAGGGAAGTGGATTGCTCCATGTCACGGCCATTCGGGTGTAGGGCGATCAATCCGGTCATGGCAGATTCAGAGATGGGCTCCGAACACTCCCACGAATGGCGAAGGGAGCTAGGGTTCCCAAGGAACACCTTCGTGAGTTGCACTTGAGGAATGAATCCACAAACACTGTGCCATGAGCCGCGTCCCTTTTTCGACCAAACATTACATCTTTCTGTGTAGCATGATTTGATCCTTGTCCTTCACTCTCACTTCTTATCGCGTTGTCCACCTTTCAGGACAAGAAAATGCGTGGCCTACACTATGAAGACTTCCGATCCCAATCATGTCTCGGTGTGCCCATGCACATGATTCCAGGGAACAGAGCTCCACCTGCTCGCCCTGTGTCTCGCACTTCGTTCGTACCACTCGAGCTTCCTTGGAATCGTGTGCATGGGTACACGGAGGCACGTCTGGCTCCAATGCACCAAGCAAAACAAGTATGCAACGTTCATGGAGGGCCCGAGATGTGGAAGTTGTCGATCATCTTTCGATCGCATCCTTCGGTCCAGACTACGGAAGCGCGTGCGGGGATCGGTAGTTTTGACGCTAGGCAATGGCTTTCTTCAATTGATGCATTCCAATGATTCTTTCGGGCATTCACGGACAACATCTTGCGTTGTCGTCGACCATGAATGTCGTTCACGTCATTGATCGTCCCAGAATTTTCCGTGACGATGGTGCCTCCGTACATGAAGAAAATGGGTCGTAGCGACTCCTACATCTCGCTTTCTTCGCGTACGGAGGCACCCACGTACGGGAATATTCAGGGACGATCGATGATGTGAACGACACAATATTCTATTCGTGAACGTCCAAAACATTCATTGGAAGACATCAATTGTAGGAAGCCATCGCCTATCGTCACAACTCCTCCCTGCACGTGCTCCTGTAGTCTCTATCGAAGGATGTATTTGGGGGGTGGTCGGCAACTGCCACATCTCGGGTCCACCATTACCTTGCAAATGGCGCACGTTGACGCTCAAATGGAACCCCCGGAAGAAGGTCCGCAGGGACGGCGACGAATGCTCGACGAAAGAAGTCTGCATCGATTCTGGAGGGCACGAGGTGTGCCAGTTGTCGACCATCCACCGACCGCATCCCTCGGTCAAGACTATGGAAGCACATGCACTGATAGGTTGTGACCAGTGGTGATGGCTTCTGTTCGCGTCGTTGAGGAACCCTGAATTCGCCTTGACACGGGTGCCTCCGTGCACGAAGAGAATGAGCTGCAACGACGCTCACGACCGCTCATTTCCTTCCTGTATGGAGGCAACGACGTCAGGGCAAATTCAGGGGTGATCGATGATGTGGTCGACATTCAAGGTCGACGACAGTGCAATGTTCGGTCCGTGAACATCCAAAGCGGTCATTGTACTGCGTCCGTTGAAGGAAGCCATCGCCGCTGGTCACAACTTACCAATGCACCTGCTTCTGGAGTCTTGATCGAAGGATGCATTTGGGGGGTGATCTGCAGTTGGCTCACCTCGTGTCCACCGTTACCTCGCAAACGGCAAATGGCGATAAATGGAGATGAGCACGAGGGTTTGCGATGTCATGAACGTCCACAATGCCAGCTACGCACGCGGAACGTTGCGGACCATGGAAGATGGTATCCTACACCCTAACCACCCTCTTGCCCGTAGAACCTTGTACATGTGTCCAGCACTATGTGCCCTAGTTTCCGGTTCTGCGTGCCAAGTTTCGTTGTAGAAAATCATCAATGCCTACAACTGATGCTCTACTCTGTCGATCACCTCTGCAGATGCTGGTGCAATCACTATAACAAAACATGGTCGAAAAAAACCGTAGTCAAAATTGAGTGCGGTTTTTTTTGCCACGTTTTTGTGCATGCGCGCGTAGTGGACAGCCAATGTTTTTTGCAATTTACCACTGCAATTCTTTGAATTTTGAAGCATATAATATACCAATGGAAAGGTATTGAAAATATCTTTTCAATGGTATATTACACGCCTCTAGATTCCAAAAATTGCAGTGGGAAATTGCAAAAAACACTGGCTGTCCACTACGCGCGCATGCACAAAAACGTGGCAAAAAAAACCGCACTCAATTTTGACTATGGTTTTTTTCGACCATGTTTTGTTATAGTGAATCCACTTTGTGACATGAAAGGCGAAGTCGAAAGCCAAAGAGGACATATCACAAACCACGTCGTATAGATGCGTTAGGGAACAAAGTTCCCACTGCTAAATTTGGCTTCGGAATGCATTAGGGTACACACTTCCTAGTAAATTTTAGCAGTGATAACTTTGTCCCCAAACGTACTCATTGCATGACAATGGAGCACGTGATTAGAGGACAACGTGCCCTCCAAAGAGAGGTTGCAAGACCAGATCGACCTTCGAGGAGCCAGACATCCAAGAGGTCAACCATGCATGCCCGAATGCTTGGGTTAACTTCTTCCTCCAATCAATCCGTTCTCACTCCCAAAACTAACGCTTCACCTTGTGCAACACCCAAATCCCATCTCCATTGCAACCTTCACATGGTGGATCCATGGTCCGTAGGATTCAATGTGCATGGACGCTAGAGATGCAATTCCTCGATTTCATCCAACAACGTAAAATCTTACACCCCTCGGATGGACCTATGTGTAAGACTACTTCACAACACAAAGGGATTCACCTCTTTCAATATCAGGAGGGAGCGTGAACTTGACATTCTCACGAGCATCTTTTGTGGGGTCTGAACTTAAGTTCGCACAATTGGCTTCAAACAAGGCTTGCCCATTATTCATCTTCACTCAATAGCATGTAGGAAAAAGTTACATACAACTTCACATTCAAAGACAACATTCTAAATGAGGAATGTGGCAGGGATCACATGAACTTCAAAGTATCCAAAATTAAGTAGAGACATTGCTAGTCATGCTCATGAGATAGTGAAGGTCACGTCCATCCACATTCACATGCTGCAAACAAATGATGAACTATGTCAAGGTTGCATTGGAGTCTGGGATTCTGGTCTTGTACGAGGTGAAGAGTTAGTTCTTGGGGTGAAGAGAATGGATCGAGTGGAGGAAGAAGCAGATCCAAGCTATTGGGCATACACGACATCTCCCTACGTGCAAGGCCAAGTTCAAAGTCAGAGAGGAGGCACACCACAAACCACGTCCAATGAGTGCGTTGGGGAGCCAAGTTCCCAGTGCCAAATTTGGCATTGGAATGCATTGGATTACATTTCAACGTAAATTTTAGTGCTGGGGACTTGGTTCCCGAACGACCCGTTGCATGACAATGTAGGACACCACAAGAGGACGACGTACACTCCAAAGCTAGGCTCCAAGACCAAATCGAACTTCAACAACTAAGATATTGAAGAAGTCAAACATGCATGTCCAGAAGCTAGGAATTGTTTCTTCCTCTACTATATCCATTTTCCTCACCTCCGAAAGTAACTCTTTGTCTTGCTCGACAACAAAATCCCAAACTTGAAAGGTGTCTTTTTGTTTGGGATGTTGCTATTATCTAAAGCAAAGAGTCAATTTGGGAGGTGAGCAAAACGGAATGACTAGAGGAAGAGGCTAATCCGAGCTATTGGGCATACATGACATTTTAATTCCAATGTGGAAGACCTCCTTCAAAGTCACATTGGAGACACGTCACAAACCGCGTCTAATGAGTGCGTTAGGGAGCCAAGTTCCCACTGCCTAATTGGGCATTGGAAGGGCGTTAGCATACATTTCAATGCAAATTTTAGCGTCGGGAACTTGGTTCCCGAACGACTCACAGCATGACACTAGAAGAAGACGACCTGCGTTCCAAAGCTACGATCCAAGACCGAATCAAATACTTCAACAACAAAGACATTGAAGAAGTCAAGTATGCATGTCCAAAAGCTCGGATTCACTTCTTCTTCTATTGTATCCAATTTGGTCACCTCCGAAAGTAACTCTTTTTCTTGCACAACACTAGTATCCCAGACTCAAATGCTGTGTTTCAATTTGAGATGTTGGTATTGTGCAAAGCAAAGAATCTGTTTCCAAGGTGAGGAAAATGGATAGACTGGAGGAAGAAGGGAATCCGAGCTGTTGGGCATACATGACATTTCACTATGTGGAAGTCCCCACTGCCAAATTGGGCAATGGGATGCATTACGATACGCTTGAATGCCAATTTTGGCATTCGGCACTTGGACCCCGAACGACTCACAACATGACCATGAAGGACATTCCAAGACGACGACGTGCACTCCGAAGCTAGGTTGCAAGACAAAATCAAACTTCAACAAAGACATTGAAGAAGTCAAACATGCATGTCCAAGAGCTCAGATTCGCCTTTTTCTCTACTCCAAGAAAATTCCTCACCTCCAAAATGAGCTCCTTACCTTGCACAAGACCAACATCCCGAACTCAAATGCTGTGTTTCTGTTGGAGATGTCGGTATTGTCCAAGGCAAAGAATCTGTTTGGAAGGTGAAGGACATAGATGGAGTGGAGGAAGAAGCGAATCTGGGCTATTGGGCATACATGACATTGTGCAACGTGGAAGGCCAAGTTCAAAATCGCAAAGGAGACACATCACAAACCACGTCCTTTGAGTGCGTTAGCGAACCAAGTTACTCACTTCCAAATTTGGCATTGGGATGCTTTACGATACACTTCAATGTCAATTTGGGTCCGGGATACTTGGATAGCAAACGACTTCATTCATGACAATGAAGGTCATTGTGAAGCAACGTCCTCTGCTGCATAGCTACGTTCCAAGAACAAAGACGTGATTGAAGAAGTGAAACGTGCATGTCTAATAACTCTTATGAGCTTCTTCCTTCCATCAATCCACCTTCCTCCCCTCCAGGACGAGCTCCACATCCTAGACATCACCAAAATCCCAAATTCCCATGGTTGCATCTCAATTTGGGATGTCGGTGTTGCCCGAGGCGGAGAGTTCATTTTGGAAAAGAGAAGAACACATTGACTGGAGGAAGAAGCTCATGGGAGCTACTGGGCGTACATCACATGCACCTCCATTGGAAGTACGCGCGTTTTCAGTGAAATATTACAATGACGTCGGCCTCCAAGACTAAAGGAAGCTTGAAGAACAAAGACATGATTGAAGAAGTGAAACGTGCATGTCTAATAACTCTGATCAGCTTCTTCCTCCAGTCAATCCATCTTCCTTGCCTCCAAGATGAGCTCCACATCCTTGACATCACCAAAATCCCAAATTCCCACGGTTGCATCTCCATTTGGGATGTCGGTGTTGCCCGAGGCGGAGACTTCATTTTGGAAAAGAGAAGAACACATTGACTAGAGGAAGAAGCTCATTGGAGCTATTGGGCATACATCACATGTACCTCCATTGGAAGTACGCACGTTTTCAGTGAAACATTACAATGAACCATTCCAAGACCAAAGGAAGATTCAAGAACAAAGACATGATTGAAGAAGTGAAACGCGCATGTCTAATAACTCTGATCAGCTTCTTCCTCCAGTCAATCCATCTTCCTCGCCTCCAAGATGAGCTCCATATCCTAGACATCACCAAAATCCCAAATTCCCACGGTTGCATCTCAATTTGGGATGTCGATGTTGTCCGAGATGAAGAGTTCATTTTGGAAAAGAGAAAAACACATTGACTGAAGGAAGGAGCTCATTGGAGCTATTGGGCATACATGACGTGCACCTCCATTGGAAGTACGCGCGTTTTCAGTGAAATAGAAAGTACAACGTTTAAAATTCAGAGGTCTGACTTCCTTTTTTGCACTTCTAAGTCTTCCTTCATATTTCATTATTTACAATGAAGCAAAAATTATTGGATGGGGGTATTTGCTCTCCACATTCTAGCAAAGGCGTGGTTCGTTGAAATCCATGTTGTACAAAGCAACCCTCTTTTAATTGCAACACCAACCTAACATTTCTAATCTTCAATCGAAGTTTGAAGTAGACAAGTGTTGCAACGAGGACTACCTCACTCACAGTGGTACCTTCCCTAGTATTCCAGGGAAATTAGTACCCCATAATCTTCGGCATATCCTGTTTGGAATACCGCAAAGGAAGCTGGACATGGATATTGTGCCATCTCAATCTGACAACAAAAAACAAAGACAACAAAGACATGGACCTCTCAGATTTCTCCAATGACGAAGGGGACTACAGACTAAGAAACACTCTTAGGATGAAGAAGGCAGAGATCGTGGCGAATGTCCACGGTCCTTTGAAGGTATGTAGTACAAGAAAATGGGCGTAATCACTATTTGTAATGAGAAGTTGGCATAATTGACGATGAAGAAATAATTGGGGTGTGCCTTCACTACCCTATTGTTTTCCACATCTATAAAATCATGCATCACATCATGTATAGAAATGTTTTGACGACAGAAGGCAATACATGGGAGGCTTCGTTCTCCAAATTCCTCACTCTTCTGAAAGAAAGGAATTCCAAGGTAGCTACATTCATATCTTTGAACTCGGATTTTCCAACCTCCATTCTCTGGCCATGCACACTTTTGACCAACCAGTGTAGCTTTGGTCAAATTCCCAGTGCCGTACTGTTTCGACAACTTTGAAGTCTAAACTACTTTGATTCGTAGTTAGCCAAGCGCAAACTTTTATGGAGAACCTTCAAAAAGGGGAAGCTCAAATCAACGTCTCGACCATCGTTGCTTTGTATGTTGACTTCGAGACGGTGGACTCCCGTGGGATGCAAGGTCGCCTTGAAAACCACTCTCTGCACCGTCCCATACAATCAGGTCCCTTCTTCCCCCCCCCTCCCCAAATGCATAGTGACTTCACAACTACTTTGGTTTCCCTCCTCGTGTCCGACCCCTCGGAAAACGACGCACTCCTCCATGGACCCGCCTCAAGTGCACCCAAGAACGCCATTTTAATGGAATACCGTCCCGTTCGTAGGGAATGTCGCGCCATTATAATTGAATGCCATGCCATTATAATTGAATGCCATGCCATTTTAATCGAATGCCATGCCATTCTAATCGAATGCCCTGCCACTGTAATGAAATGGAATGCCACTGTACTAGAATATCGCCATTTTAACGAAATTGCCCATTCATTTAATGCAATGGTTTGCCACTCGTTTTAAAAACAAAAAACAAAAAACAAACAAAGCAATAGTAATTCATTAAAAAAAATCCCTTGTACAAAATATAAACCAAAAATGAATTTATTTACGTAAATCCAAAAGAATGTAAGATTTAATAAATCGTAAACCAGAATTGATCCCCTATAGCAATTGTTTAAAGAATTGAATGTGGTGAACATCAGTCTACAAGAATTGAATAACTTTCATTTCATAAATAATCCCTTTCAGCCAAACAATAATACTTTAAACATTCAACAAAATTGAGCATAATTTATGAAACGTAGCCTTTACGCAAACAAAGAATTTGCTTGAGGAATGTTGAAAATGAATAACAAAATATTTTGAATTGTTTGTTTTCATCAATACATATATTTCCCTTCAATGTTGTTTCTTTACAAAGTAAACAATGACATCTTCCAAATCAAAGAAGGGGACATGGTCTTTCAAGAAGTTCCTTTGCAATCTTTTTTTGTTGATCTCTTAATTTTGGTATCTTCTTCTTTTAAAAGAAAACAACCCTAAACCATTGCATTTATTAAACAACAAAGCCAAAGGTTTTGTATGAATGATACGGTTTAAGTATGTCCTATACATTTATTAAGTATTTCCTAAACATTCCTAAATCAAAGAATTTGTGTGATTTTTTTGGGAAATAAAATATTTCTTGCTTCAAAGTGGTAAAATGGTTAGGAGAACTAAGGAATGACATCTTGCAACACAAGAAACGGGACATGCACTTCCATAAATACCTTCCAAATCTTAGGCCGTTGAGCTCTTTAAGGTGGCATCTTGCTGTCATGGTCTTCTCTGAATTTAGAACAAGCTGTAATTGGTTACATTAATGGTTCTCCCGCTCCAACAAAAGGTGAATTCAAAAATCTCATGCCCAAGTGCATTGCAAATAGTGCTGGACGAGGATGTCCGCGCCCTGAAGTCCACGCCCTGTCTTCCTGTCCCCGCTCGGACCGCTAGGGATTCAGGTGTGCATTTTGAACGTTGTCAAAGTTCACCGCCCTCAAGTCCGCGCCCTGACTCCCCGTCTCCGCCTTGAAGTCCCCGCCCTGACTTCCCGTCCCCGCCTCAAGTCCGCGCCCTGTCTTCCCGTCCCCGCCCAGACCGCTAGGGATTCAGGTGTGCATTTTGAACGTTGTCAAAATTCACCGCCCTCAAGTCCGCGCCCTGACTTCCCGTCCCCGCCGTGAAGTCCGCGCCCTGTTCTCCCGTCCCCGCCCTGAAGTCCGCGCCCTGACGGCAGGGATTCAGGTGTGCATAGACTTTGGGACTGAAGTCCGCGCCCTGTTGACAAGGACAACGGTGAAGTCCGCGCCCCTACCTTCCCCAAGTATATAAAGGAAATCCTGAACCCTGCATTCCCTACATTTGTCACCTTGGCCTCTATCTCTTGGACTTCAATTCATTTTGAGCTCCTTGTGAGTCTACTTGGGTGGCAGATTGCCCTGGTTTGCTGCTGAGGTGATGTCAAAATCAGTTCAAGCAGTGGATTAGCGCTAACTGATGTTACTGATACTTTGCCCGTTAGATCTTCTGTCTTTTTAAATCCAACACAAAGAAGGGGAAGGCATTTCAAATTATCTGTGAATACAATGGCAAGTCAGAGGAGGCAGACCAAGGACTGGGAACCGTGGCTGAACTTCACGGAGAATGGGACTAAAGTGACTTGTGTTTTCTGTACTGGGACCTTCAGTTACAAACGTGAGCGTGCTTTTGCACATTTCGGATATGGCGCGAAATCGGAGAGGTCAATTTGTCCAAATATGCCTCGTGAAGTGCGACATAGGTTTGCCAATTGTACAGGTTTTATCCCACTACGAGTGGATGCCGGGAACATGTGTGAAGGAGAACCAATTCAAAGTGGACCGACTAGAGCAACTCCGCTTGCAAGTTCAAGCGAAGCCACTGAAAATGAGGTGACGGATGGGGTCACTGGTGGGAGAGCGGAAGAACGGGCAAACGTTCCTGAAGGAAATGAAATTCTACAAACGTCCAATAGTCTTGCAAGTTCAAATTCTACAAGATCGGGATCATTACGTCAGCAACGCATGGCGGACGCATTCAACATTGCAAAGAGGAAGGAGTTGGATGAGAAGTGGGCAAGTTTTTTCTATGAAGCAAATGTGCCATTTAATGTGGCAAGGCATCCAACCTTCATTGAGGCTGTAACGGGAACCTCAGTGGCGAGGTTTGAATATAGTCCACCTTCTTACCATCAGTTCAGGACTAATTTAATTGAACCGAGGAGGTTGCAAATTGAGAAGAAGATTGAAGAGAAGGTTGGTTTTGCTGTCAAGCACTACGGGGTGACGATATGCACCGATGGTTGGGATGATGTCAATCGGAGGCCCCTCATGAATGTGATGATGTCATGCCCCGCAGGTGATGTATTTTTGGGGTCAATTGACACTACCTCACAAAAGAAAACCATGCGCTATATAGCAGACCAAATGAAAGTTTACATTGAGAAGGTGGATTCCAAATATGTGACACAAGTTTGTACAGATAATGCAGCAAACATGCTTGGGGCATTGAGAGACATTACTGTAACCTATCCGCACATATTTGCGCAAGGCTGCATGGCACATGCATTGGATTTGATGTTGGAAGATTGGGCCAAGATTCAGGAATTTTCCGATTTAATTGACAGGGCAAGAAGATTGTGCCAATACATTCGAAACCATCATGCGACCATGTCGGTTTTTCGTGAGTTGAGTCCAAACCTACAACTCGTAGTGCCTAGCGAAACTCGCTTTGCTTGTAATTTCCTCATGTTACAGCGAGTGGTGAAACTCAAAGGAATCTTGGAGCGGTTGAATAACCACCCCCGTGTTATGAATTACTATGATATCCTACGAAACGAACAGAATGGACCACAGGCAGCTACCGCTTCACGTAATGTCAGAAGAACCATTGAAGATGTGGCCTTTTGGCAACGATGTGTGAATTACGTGTACATGACTGAAGACGTATTGAAGGCTTTGCGTGTGTTTGATGGACGAGAACCAGCCATGGGTCGGGCGTGGCTCGTGATGCACAACTTGCGAGGACACGTGTATTCTTTGAGAGAACCACCTTTTAGCTTACGAGATGACATAGCAGTCACTTTGGAGAGATCTTTCAATGAAAGATGGGACATGATTTTTGAAGATACGCACTACGCCGCGGCCCTTTTGAATCCATACCTCTTGGATAACGTGGCGCTTAGGGTAGACGGAACAGCGCTATGTGCATTGTACAGAGTCATCCACAAAATGGAAGATGTAGTGGGTGTCACTTTTGATGATGTGTTGGCGGAATTAACTCAATTTGAAGAGGGTAGTGGACCGTATAGTGCAGCTGAGACACCCAACATCCGTGTGACACAAATGCTTCCCCACCAATGGTGGCATAGGGTTGGAGATCGGGCTCTTTCAAAAATTGCCGTGCGTATTCTATCCCTCACGTGTTCGGCCAACTCTTGTGAAAGGAATTGGAGTATGTATTCCTTTGTTCACAATAGGGTCCGAAATCGATTAGCCCCCGCGAAGGCAGAGTCATTGGTATATATTTATACTAATAGCCGTGTACTTCAGGAAAGACCAAGAGCCGATCCAGTTCGTTGGTATGATGCAAATATGTACTCGGAAGATTCCGATCCAGATGCCCTTGGTCCGATCCCTTTGAATGAACGCAATCGGGAATTTGACGCAATGCAAGCAGAGGAAGAAGAAGAGGTTGGTGTGGAAGCCAATGAAGCACCTCAAGAGTATCCGGCGAACCCAGATCTTTGGAGGTGAGGTGCCGATCACCTCGAGGAAGCGAGAAACTACTATGGAGATGTTGACGATGGAGAGGAAGAACCCGTTGGTGGTCGTTGGGGTCCTTGGGTACCCAATCATCGTCGCAGTCCTTCACCTCCTCTTCCTCAAAATGAAGGGGTCGCAGATGTCCAAGCTTTGTCATCTTCTTCAGAGGCCGCCAATCCAAATGACGATGACGTGGATGATGGTATCTCCCATAACAACAACGACAATGATGACAACCTCCCTCCAGGAAATGGCGGCGGAAATGGAAATGGAAGCAATAATGGAAGTGGCGGTGAAAATGAAAATCGCAGCGGAAATGGAGATGGTGGTAGAAATGGAAATGGTGGCGGAAACTGGGGAGGACTGCAAATCCAAATTGTGGAGGATCTTCTCACAATCAAGATGGCAATACAGGGCCTACAAGAATGGGGGCATCAGTTCGTAGCAATACAGTTGTTGAACGACACCATGACAGAAACGTTAGAAATGCAAGAATGGCACGCCCCATTGGAAGGAATCAATCGGCAAGTAATGTGAGAAGGCCTTTTGATCCAGAGCATGTAGACTACAATGATGTTTTTGCATTTATTGACGCACCAGAAGACCTTGCGCGTGAACCCACTCCAGTTCGTTATGACCAAACTAGCCAAGCGCCACATTCCCTAGACCCATCTTCACCAGCAACTTCCAATGCCATCCAAAGACCTTTTGAAGAAGGGTTAGGCTCTATGAGAGATGTTGATATGACTCCTCAAAACATTTCTCGTGGTACTGTTGGTGGTAGACCACCTACGGCACCTCGGCCCTCCATTCATTATGAAGTGGGTCAATATCAACAAGGTCGTGGAAGGATGGGAGGCCGTGGAAGGGCTGGAGGTCGAGGAGGGATTGGAGGCCGTGGAGGGACTAGAGGTCGTGGAAGAAGAGAAGGTCCACATATTGGAGAAGCATCATCGTCAAGGCCTACTCATCGTCCACTCCTTGGAATAGGGGCAAGAGACTTAAATAGGGTGGTAGAACCGTTCTTGGATACATACGTACCAGGACCTAATAGGTCAACCCCGGCATTTGTTGTTCCTCGAGTTTCAAGTGGGCCCACTATAAATTCTGATGCAGAAGACCCCAACGCACTGCGACATAAGAGGTTCAAGCGCAAACGTAGTCAAGGTCAAACTATTGTAGAGCTTCGAAATGAAAACTTAGAGATTGAGGGACATTGGACCACAGATAGTGGTGAAGCAGAAAATGAATATGACAGCAACGAAGATGCCAATGACGAGGATGATCCAAACTGCGATGAGGCACCACAGGATGATGATGTTGTTGTTCGAGATGCTAATGTAGTGGATCCTAGTGGCCAAGAAGTTCGTAGGTCAAGTCGTTTCAATAACTGAGTTGCACCAATGGTAGATCTCGTGTCTTTAAGAGTTGAAGATAATTGTAGCAATTAAAAGAAAGATGGACGAGAAGCCAAAGGAATGTCTTTTCCCTATCCGATGAGAAAGTGGGCATATTTTGGAAGTATAGATTCATTGTATTGTTATTGTACTTTGCAAATTGCAATGCATGAATTTTATAAATACTTTTGGTTATCATAAAGATTGAAGCCTACTAATATGTCTATAATGTTTTTGTATTTGACATTTTGACGTGCATATTGGAAACATTGGTGAGTGCAATCATGTAATATATTTTGTAGGCTAATTCTATTTAATATGAGAGGCACTTTGACTTCAATGATGAATTGGGTTTGATAGTTGAATTTAATTTCAAGGTTTGTGATGTGGCTATTTTATTTTGTACAATGGGGTACCATTGTACCAAAAAAGTCTTTTTCGAATTCGCAGTGAGAATTTTTTTGGTATGGCCAACTTTGAAAGCCTCCCGAGAGCTCAAAAAGTAGTATTTAACCACAAAATTTTTACCACAGCATAAACTTGAAGTTAGTTATATCTATGACAAATTTCAAGGCCAGAAGATTTAGGAAAGGGAAGTTATTCAAAATCTACCAAGATGGGTAGTAGTGAGAAACATTTCACTACTTTCAACTTTGACACCTTTTTAAGGAGTAAGGATTGAGTCTTGGTTCTTTTGCCGTGAAATTTTTGTCATGGAATAATCTCTATGTTCTTAATATGTATAAAAAATTTCAAGGTAAAAAAAGGTTTGGTGAAGAAGATATTTGAAATCTCTCAACAGGTGTAGTTCTCTGAAACTTTTGACAATTACCAATTTTGACACCCTACCAAGGGCTAAAAAATAAGTTTCTTACCATGAATTTTTTTTGGCTGCATTTATCTCTATGTTCATAATATATGCTAGAAATTTCAAGTTAAAATGAATTACCAAAAAAAAGATATACAAAATCTAACAAGATGTGTGGTTATGAGAATTTTTTTACTATTGCCAACTTTGACACCCTCCCAAGGGCTGAAAATTTGTCTATTTAACATGGAATTATTTGAATAAAATCAACTTTATGTTGATGTTCCAAATTTCAAGTTCAAAACACATACCCCAAAAAAGATATTCAAAATCTCTCAACATGTGTAGTTGTGAGGTTGAGTTTCTACATTCGTGACAAACTTGGCTCCACAAAATAATACTATACTAAGGACTCAAGAACTTAATCTCATAACCACACATGTTGTGAGATTTTGTATATCTTTTCTTTGGTAATTCATTTTAACTTGAAATTTCTAGCATATATTATGAACATAGAGATAAATGCAGCCAAAAAAAATTCATGGTAAGAAACTTATTTTTTAGCCCTTGGTAGGGTGTCAAAATTGGTAATTGTCAAAAGTTTCAGAGAACTACACCTGTTGAGAGATTTCAAATATCTTCTTCACCAAACCTTTTTTTACCTTGAAATTTTTTATACATATTAAGAACATAGAGATTATTCCATGACAAAAATTTCACGGCAAAAGAACCAAGACTCAATCCTTACTCCTTAAAAAGGTGTCAAAGTTGAAAGTAGTGAAATGTTTCTCACCACTACCAATCTTGATAGATTTTGAATAACTTTTCTTTCCTAAATCTTTTGGCCTTGAAATTTGTCATACATATAACTAACTTCAAGGTTAAGCTGTGGTAAAAATTTTGTGGTTAAATACTACTTTTTGAGCTCTCGGGAGGCTTTCAAAGTTGGCCATACCAAAAAAATTCTCACTGCGAATTCGAAAAAGACTTTTTTTTTATTGGTACCCCATTGTACAAAATAAAATAACCAATTGAAAATTTTGCATGCTAAGCCTTATTACTACTTTTACTTTCCAAGGTTATTTCAAATAATTTAGATTGATTTTTCTATTTGTACTCATTTACATTCATTTTTTGCACCAAAAATTATAACAATTAGAAAATTGGTACAAAACAAACTGTAATTTCTCATGGTGATATAGAATTAAGAGTTTGAATTAGAATAAATTTCAGATTGTTGTTTGAACACTACCCATACTCAAAAGGCTAAAATTAGTTCACATAAGAAGTTTGACCACTTCACAATTGACAAAGTCCTTAAGGGGTTACGGACCTTCTACCCTATAGAACCCATAACTCACTAACCGTCCGCGCCCTGACCCTTATGTTGAGGTCCGCGCCCTAACACTAACGGTGAAGTCCGCGCCCTACCTATACGCGTCCGCGCCCTGACGTACACGCTGAAGTCCGCGCCCTACCTGTACGCGTCCGTGCCCTGACGGTGACACGATGAAGTCCGCGCCCTGATGGAGACGTCCGCGCCCTGGATCTCGCTTTCTAAGCTGACGTGTCAACCCCAAAAAATCCCACTACTTTGAAAAATGGAGCCGTCCAGTACGTCCGGACACGTCCGTCCGTCCGGTCCGCCTCGCCCATCCGTCCGGGACGTCCGGTGACCCTGACTCGTCTGTTATGACAACCCTGCCGATTTTGGGCTTTTTTTCCACGTTTTTGTACGCATTTTTCTTTGTGTGTTGCGCGTAGTGAACAGCCAAGTTTGGCAGCAATTTCCCACTGCAATTTTTGGAGTTAGGAAGTGTGTCATATATCAATGGAAAGGTATTTTTGAATACCTTTCCATTGATATATGACACACTTCCTAAATCCAAAAATTGCAGTGGGAAATTGCTGCCAAACTTGGCTGTTCACTACGCGCAACACACAAAGAAAAATGCGTACAAAAACGTGGAAAAAAACCCCAAAATCGGATGCATGCGCGGGTTTTTTTACCATGTTTTGTTCTAGTGTGACTTCCACATGTCTTCTGCGACTGCGTAGTCACTACAACAAAGTTGCATTGAGTTATAAGCACAACATTCTTTGAAACTCTACACACCTTTATGGAAAAGCATTGATGGGAATTTTTTTTGGTCCTACACGTTCTTACATGAGTGAAAACCATGAAATGCAAGCTTCTCAAATGATCACTCATACTCAATCGAAGGTGTCAATACAATCAATGCAAGTAACTAGCACATACAAGAACTTTCAATGTACAAGCTATTCAATAAAGAAATATTTATGAAAGAGAGAACTGGACAAAGCCAAAATTCATCTCTAATTTCCATTACTGTGTACTCATTTACAACTGGCTACTGTTCTTCCTTGCTTTTAGAAGAAGACACGTACACTCCCAATAGAAGTAGACGGGAGTACGATAGCTCTTTCAATGAAGGCCTCCGGATTAATGTCTCCATTTTCTCCTTCTACCTCGACGGTATGACCTAGTGCCAGCCCTAACCAAAAATGGAAGCAACGGTCTAACTCTCTCTTTGTCTGAGATGTATTGTCTTCTATTAGGCCTTGTTTAGAGGAACATGTGACCATTGGGCTTATATGACTATCTTCGGAGTCTGATGCTACAGTTCTATTTAAGACCACATATGGAAGTGTAGCCTTTGAAATGGACACACGTGAGGAAAACTTGCACTCTATGATGTCGATATCTTCATTTGAATTTGGGCTAGGCAATCTACGTCTCTGACGACAGAACAGTGGGACAGCTTTTAGAATTCTCCGCTTTGGCATTGCAAACCAGTATACAAAAGACGTTCCGGGTGGGGCACTTTGGTGTAGATGGCACACCTAAGCGTATAGATGGTGTAGGCAATTAAACGGAATATATACCTGGCAACATGTCTTATGTTATTGAACCAAATTGCTTCCTTACAATGTTTCTATTAGAAAGTGCTAATATTCTAAGAGGAGGCCAAAAAAAATGGGGAATAGAATTGCAATTTCCCTGTTAAGACTGTCATGACTTGCAGATGACAGGCTTCACGTCATTACAAAGTCATTAGTGACTTCGTAATGACTGGAAGCCTTTCATATGCAAGTAATATCTACTAATTCAAGTGTATAGATTGTATAGGCAATTAAACGGACTATATACTTGGCAACATGTCTTGTGTTATTGAACCGAATTGCTTCTTTACAATTTTTGTAATAGAAAGTGCTAATATTCTAAGAGGAGGCCAAAAAAAATGGGGAATAGAATTGCAGTTTTCCTGTTTAGACTATCATGACTTACATATGATAGACTTCAAGTCATTACAAAGTCATTAGTAACTTCGTAATGACTGGAAGCCTGTCATATGCAAGTAATATCTACTCATTCAAGTGTATAGATGGTGTAGGCTATGAACTGGACTGGGTACCTCGCAACATGCAACGATTTCATCCTTGGGAGAAACGTCTTCTGCACTCTTGTTTGTGAATTAGGTCTGCACATCAATCACCAAAAGCATGTCCTGTGTTTAAGAACACAATGACACTGCCTCTCGTAGAAAGTGCTAATATTTTAAGAGGAGGCCAAAAAAAATGGAGAATCCAAATGGATACTTAAAAAACTCACTATGAAATCAGTAGTTCGTACTCATAGAGAAGCAACAAACGAAACTCTTAGATGTCCATATGTACAACAACTAACAGAAATGGATCATTCTCTTTAAATAAATGTGTACCAGGGAAGTGTCTCATACATTTAGGAATTAGGCATACAATGTCCTTTGCATCACCATGTATAGAATGGTACAGGGTTGTTCTGCCGGACATTGCGACATCGCGACATTGCGACGTCACGAAACATCCAGTAGACCCTCCACGACGTCCATAAAAGTCAAATTTACCTTTGACTTTTAAAAAATTACCACGTGGAAAATAATGCCACCTGGATGCCCGCGTGGCAAAAATTAGGGCGCATGCGGGTAGGGCGACCGCGGGTAGGGGCGACCGCGGGTAGGGCGACTGCGGATAGGGCGAACGCGGGTCGGGGCGACTGCGGCTAGGGCGACCACGGGTAGCGGTTCAGCGTGGGGGCGACCGCGCTAGGGGCGACTGCAGGATTAGGCGACCGCGGCTCACCCGAAGTCGCCCCATGCGCAGCCGCGGTCGCCCTTCAAGGACCCGTGGTCGCCCCCCCACATCCGCGGTCGCCCCATCCGCACCCGAGGTCGCCCTACTCGGACCCGCGGTCGCCCCCTTCCAATACGCGGTCGCCCTAAGCCGCAGTCGCCTCTAGCCGTAGTCGCCCTGGCGCCACCCGTGGTCGCCTCTGATTCGCACGCGCCCTGGATTTTACCCGTACTCGCGCCTATAAAGCCGTGCTCGCACAAGGCATTGGTACCTTAATTCTCCATCGAGGCTCTTCGTCTTGCATCCTTCATTGGCTGCATGCATTAACTTCGGGTTGAATAATTACTTCTTTCTTCATCCATCCACGTTTCCTTATTGGTGTTTTGAACACCAACTTATCTCATGGCTACAGAGCAGACCCCGGAGGTGCCCCCCGTTGTTCCACGCAATACACGAATCACTTATGCTGCGAGGAAGTCTATACTAGACAAAAATCGGAAGCGCAGAGGCAATACTCATCGCAAGCGATTACACGTGCTGAACAATCCTGATCACCCCGCATTTAAAGGCTGGAGCGAGGAGGAGGAGCCTTGGTCAATTCAAATGTGCGAAGACTACATTGAATGGTGTCACATTGAAAAATTGTTTCCGGCATGGCGCCATCATCACAATTGGCACACAAACAAGGCGAACTTGAAATATTGTGAAAATCCAGCTTTTGTTCAAAGGTGCATCGAAATTTGGCAAGTCCTCTACAACACTCCTTTTGTAGAAAGGAATGAAGTCACGCTTTCCATTGCTCGAGGAGCGTATGCTGAGGTGGTTCTAAAAAAAGAAGTGGATTGGTCCACCATCAAGGAAAGTATGTATGTTTCACCTCCAGAAATTGGATCAATACCAAGAGGAGTCTTGAAGTTTCCGGAGGGTGGACTTGGACCAATTCAAAAAGATCCTTTCGATAAGAGTGTCATCGAAGTTATCACATCGGAATCTGAAGAAGATAGCGATTCCGATGGCACACATGCTCCAAGGCCAATACGGATTTGTGGCAACCTAGAATTCACCTAAGCAGGTTCTTAAGCAAAATACGGGAAGAGGGATCTATTCAATCCCCATTTTTTTTTTTTTTTTCTTAGTTTTTACACATAATTGGGACCAAGACCGGAAACCGGAAAACCCTAGACCGTAAACCAGAAACTACGTTAAGGGACAGCGTATGAAATCCCGGATTCCGCCCACCTAGCGACCGAGACTGGATAGGTAATGAGTGGCTACCGAGTCTAGAGATCGTCGGGATCTCTCCCACGTGACCAGACTGGTTTAAACCTAACGGTCAGTAATTAATGCCGGGGGAAAAAGTATAAGACCAGGGAAGCAGGGCCAGGTCCTACCACTTTCTTGCACGCAGTTCGAGAAAGGGTTTACGGCCAGAGATAGAGTATTCGGTCTACAGACAGAGAGAAGGGATAGATAAACTGTCAATCCGGTCTGGTACATAGTTGAGCGAGTAGCACTACGCTAGCTGACAGGTTCTTGAGCGTGGGAGGTTTAGTTAAGTTGGACCGCGCCTAGATTGTGTAGGCATCAAGTGAGAGATGGCAGAAGAGGTGCAGGAAGGAAGGATTCTAGCCTTCCGGAATGTGAATCCGGTCGTGCCAACTGACGCACAAGACAAGAGGGAGCTGGAGGAAGACCTCAGGCAGATGGGCTGCGAGGGGTTCATGGCTCACCCCTGGAACCTGAAGGATGAGGCGATGGTGGAGGAGCTACTGGCCGGCCAGACCAACGAGTGGAAAGGGACGGTCCGGGCGCTGCCAAAGGAGTGGAGTGCAGCAATGTGGCGCAAAGTGTACGCCTTCGAGCAAGGAGGAGATGCGACGGGCACCCGGACGGACAAATTCCACCAGGGGAAATTCCGCAGGCCCACCAACCCGAAGGACGGCTTTACAGTAGCAGAGTGTGTGTCTGCTAGACACAAGAGGCTACTGCGGTTCATGATGGCAATCTTGAACCCGGATAGACCTAGTAGGATTACGGTCACCGTAGCCAACACCGTCTTTGGTGCACTGTCGGGAGACAGGAAGATAGATTGGGGGTTAGTTATGAGGGACCGGATGGACCGAATGGTGAAAGGAATTGGGAAATCTAAACCCTCTCCCATTTCACCATTCCTGTTTCATCTGTATCATTCGTTAGACCTCTTGAGAGAGAAGGAGATGGAAACTTACGAGGTAGGGGCTGCATTGATAGAGTATGAGATTGCAGACCCGGAAGCTGAAAATGACCAGGATGAGGAGGACTCCGAGGATGAGAGTCAGGAGGGGCATCAAGGAGGCACACAGGAGGTAGAGGAGGTTCCAGAGGTAGGAAGAGAGGATCCACCTCTAGAAACCCCTGTAGTAGCCGGGGAAGCCCAGAGGTTAGATCCGGTCTGGAAACAGGATCCCTTGTTAAGGATCCTACGAGACCTGGAAGATTTCAGAAAGCACCACCTAGAGGAGAGAGGGTTATTGTGGGCCATAAGCCAAGCCTTAGGCTCTATTCCCCCCTCCAAGATCATGGAGGTGTTGGGAGAATTGATTCAGGAGGCTCATGATAGTCGGGACAGAGAGGAGGTACTCCGGCTAACAAATCAGGTCTCAGCCCTGAGGAGGGAGCTCCATCACACTCAGGAGGAGCTGGATGAAGAGAGACGCCTCACCACGCAGGCCCGGAACACACTCGGAGAAATCCGAGAGTTCATCACGCATCCGGGTGAAGTCGTCAACAAAGCCATGCTTTTCGACAGGAAGGTCTTGGAAGCAGGCAAGATGGTGGGTCCTCAGATGCTTACAGCTCTGGTGGCCTACAACAAGAAAATGGAGGCAGCGCTGGAGAAGTGGCGATCAGTAGTCACGGAGGTCCAAGCTAGTTCTGCTCCGGTCTCAGGACCGGAAGAGCCAAAGATGGAGGAAGAACAACCGAAGGATCAGCCACCACCAGTAGCTGTCGAGGTAGAAGCCGGCATATCTGAACCGGCGAAGGAAGAGGGGACTAGGACCGACGTAGTGGAGGAGGAACCTGTCCCACCGGCCCGGATTGAAGAGCCCAGGGTTTCTCAACCCGAGAAGACCAAGGAGCCGGAACCCGAGCCGATTGTGTTGAGGGAGATAATCCGGGGAACTACACCACCAAGGGAGAAGACCAAGTTCATCACCTTGTTGGATGATTCTCCAAGCAAGTCATCACCCACGGTCATCACACAACCAAAGACGGAGGGGAAGCGAAGGCAACGGTGCAGGTCCGCTCTATACTGAAGACTGGATCTGGATCCGGGTCACCAAGCCAGGGACCAGCCCGGACTGCCAAGAAAGTGGGGGAGCAGACCCCGCAAAGCAAGATAGTGCACCACCCGCCCATCACCGGATTCAAGAAGAAGACCGCGGAGACATCCAAGGTGAAGCGGAAGGCCCGGGATGAAGAGGAAGAGGAGTCAGATGAGGAAGATGAGGACTCGGAGGAAGAGACCGACTCCGGTGATGAGTCGGAACAGTACTCAGATGCGGACCAGACATTGGCAGAGACCACGAAGACCAGGGCCAGGGCGCGAGGTAAGACCAAACCGAAACCCAAGCCCATCAAGATGTACCGGTCTCCGAAGAAGCAGCCAGCCCGGAAAGGTGCGTCGCCTCTCAAGAAGGCGAGGAAATAGGGGGCATTAATTGCAGGTAGATAGGAAGGCGGCTAAACCAAGTTATATTTAGGTTAGGAACTTTTGAACTTAGACCGGATCCAGATATGTAGGATCTGTGATCCTATTTTGTTGGTATTTTTGTAGTTTTGTGGAAGTCAACCTACCCAAGTTGTAGAGGAATGCGATGTGGCATTCTTGGCGGCTGGTGTTGATTCCATTTGCACTTTTAGGTTTTCTTGCAGTTTAGTATTTAAACCCGGTTCGTAATTGAATTCGGGCGCGCATTATGTTATCTTACTTTCACAAGTTTTTGTGTTGCAAATACAAGTCAGAACCTTTCTGATTCACTCTGAAGTGGACTGTGTGCATGGGACCTTGTCAAAGTCTTATGGTGATGGTTAGGATTGCAACCTTGTGTGGATAAGTGTGTGCCCGGATGTTCAGTTTATCCGGTCTTTGGACTTAAAGTGAATTCGGTTTTGATAGGGAATTTGTGCAGGATCCCACAGTGCTTTCTGAAACAGGTCTAGGGAGTATTTGATAGAGATAGACACTTGTAGAGTCTAGGTTTGAGATCGGGAGCGTCCGGCCAAATGCCAACTGAATGGTGATTCGGTCTCTGTAGAAGAAAGAAGGACTAAGTGAGGAAATTCAGCTCTCTTGCATAAGCTACCGCCCTTATTCTACCAGGGATTAGACTAACTGGTTATTCCGTCGTTGTAGCCTTTGTTAGGATTAGGCAGGAGTGCTTGCGTGACCTGCTGGGTCGGATTAGTCCCGGTCCAGTTGTGAGGTATTCCGGTTTGTTTGTAGTAGTAGTTTCTTTTTACTTATAAGTGGAACTTCTGACACTTTAAAACTTGAAGGGTAGGAGTAAGCTTCCTTCCTAAACGCCCAAACAAGCAGATCCCTCTTGTTATCGAGGTTAAACTTACACTTGGTTACTATACTAGGGACTGGACCAGCTACTAGTATCCGGTCTTTAGTCCCATATCTAGTGAGCGTAAGCATCAAGGTGGTGAATATACGGGTATAGATAAATAGACTTAGTTTGGAAGGATAAAGGATTGATCTGGTAATCAGGTCCAAGGAAACCTTAGGAACGTTGGAGACCCAGACCGGATCAGTCTTTTGCTTGGGTTTTGTTGTGATAACCACTAACGTATTCCGGTCTTTCGTCAACTTTCGACCAAATCTCTTGGGAACGATACACGAGTCACTTTAAGGCTAATTTAGTGCATTCTAAAGCCTTAGAGAAGGAATTGTGCTTTCCTGTGCTACGACAGGATTGCTCCACAAATTGCCCTTGTACCAGTAATTCAAGATCCAGCTGTCAGAGGAGCTTCATCATCACGAGGACGGAAACCTAGACGCCCCTCTAAGGTTCCACGCTCGCCGAATCAAATCGGACTTGGATCGACCTCAGCAACAGTTCGCAGTCCATCATTACCACTGCAAAATGCGACCGATGTCTTCGACTTCGAACCAAATGATGAAACGCCTGTGGATGCGAGCGTTCTTGTTCTTTTAGCTCAAGGGGATTCAACCACGGCTCTCAATAAGGCTCTTGACCTCTTGAAGACCAAAGACACGACAATTGCTTCACTCCAATCTGATGTGAAGAAATTGCAATCAAATTTGGACCAGAAGAATGCTCTCATTTTAGAACAAGCCAAAGAACTTCAACGCCTTCGACAAAAACAACATGAGACGATTACTTTGTCAGATATGGACGAAGGTTTCATTGAACATGATCCTCATCATTTGGAGAGGGTCGTGGAAGACCTCACTAGCGGTCTCATTGAGTGTTTTCCTCCTGGCAACCGTGTCAAACGTTCTTCAGTATTGCCAGCTACGATTTTGCCTACCGTCACGGAAGATGCTATCATGGGGGCAGATGGTGTTCACGAGACTCAAGATTCACTTTCATTTCCATCACTTCCACTCCCAGTACCGGTACCATCTCCGAAGAAACTAGGCCTTCGAGAGGAAAACAAGATGCTTCGTGCACGATTGAATGAGTTGGCAGCAACATACTATCACTGGAAGGTTGCGTGCATTCTCTCCGTGGACAGATCACAGCAAGTTGCAAAGGAGTTGGACAAAATTTCAAAGAACTTCGTCGCAAATGCCCCTAAACGTGAGAATGGACTTACATCGTGGGCATTTATGGAGGACATGTTTCCTGAGAATATGCCTATGTTGAACACCCCTGGAAATGAAGGAATCAATTGGACACAGCTTGGTTGGGACCACAAAAACCAGATGTCGTGCCACGTAGATGAGAAACAACGACAACTTTTGTGGCCAAAGCCAGCAACTTTTGTTTTGGACCATACAAAATGTCCTATATGTCAAGAATCCTTCGGCCCTGAAGGAGGATGGGCACTTGGATCATGCGTGCACGTATACCATCCTCAATGTCTAATTACACAATGCCTCATACGGAGACGTTGTGTTATTTGTTCAGCCCCATTCCATGATCGTTTATACGCCTTGTTCAACTTGATGACATATATGCCGCCCTCTTGGGAACACACAGGTGACACAACTCCGGAGACCAGATTATGGGGCCGAGACCTGATTTGGAGTTGGCGACAAGGCCAACATGATCAAGAAAAGGGCACAGATAGTTCTCAATTGAATTGGGAAACTGACCCAGAAGAGATCGTGCAAGTTGCATCCAAGCTCATGGGAAACGGTCCACAGAACGAGGGACGAAGGGCATTTTTTTTCCAATGCCTTGGTGGATTTTTCGATAAACAATCACAAAGCTTCATGTGGGGACGTCATCCGGAATGTCACCGTTGGGATTTTGAAGGAAAAAGAGTGTGCGACCAGACTGCAAATGCCTCTGAAGAAGATCTTACTAGTATGGCATTGCTGGACTCTACATATGGGCCCTACTACACGAGTCAAACTGTTGACTATTTGTTGGAGAAACACTCTCCACAGACCATGAGGACCCTCCAAGCCTTGAAGGATTCCAACGTCTTAGAATCCATTCTAAATGCGAATGGACCAGCTTCGCGCACTCGCGCCAAGCGCAAACTTGTGGTTGGAGAATCATCCAACCACGAGCGTGGTGAATCAAGCAATGCACATGAAGACCCAAATGTTTAGGGTTTAAGATGCTAACTATGGTTCTATAGCTAGCCTCGTAATCATCTAGGTCACTTGTGACTTTTCGTCATACTATATATATAAAAGAAGGCTCTTAGAGTCTTCTTATACGATAATACGATGGAACTTCATCACTATTTGCATTGTGAAGTATTAGCCTATGTGTTATTGTTATAGTTTTATTTGATGGATTCTAGTAGGTTTTCTTCATTAATTGTTATTTCATAACAATTTTGTGTTTATCTCTTTTTAATATATACTTTTTTTTCGGCTTTACCTTACTGTATAGAAATTCTATTGTTTGCACTTGTCTAAATAGTGAATGGCTTCATTTCTATAAATACGAATTGAATCTTTGTATTAAGGAAATTGATTTGTTTTTTATTCTTGTTTTATAACAAAGTACTCTTTCATGTTGGATCATGGAAAGAAGTAGCCTACGTCGGTTTTATTTTTGAATGAAAGAAAGGTACTTCGATCATTAAATCCCATACAAGAAGACCGCATTTTTTTATTCTAATAATTTATATGATAAATATCAAAAAATGAACAATGAGAGAAGTTGAAGGTTCAAATTTTTTTTTACATACATACTTTTATGGAATAATATAGACAAAATATGTCTCATGAATTTTGTTTTTCCATAATTCATTGTTCATTGACATATTAGAGGAAAATTTATTTTCCTAATTTTATGTTCTTTGAAAACCATAGGCAAATGTATTTGTAAACCTAGGATTGTACAAATATAGATTCATTTTTCAAAAAATCACGTATTATTTGAATTCTCTACAAAGTCTAGAATCCATGTTATAATTAGAAACCATATAATTTGAAACCAAATCAACACACTTCGGACATCCATTAGGTATAATAAATGAATTTTTGAAGGAAATATCTAAACCAAAAAAAGGGTTGAATTGAAGTTCAATTAAATGTCCAAGAATTGATTTGACATTTGGATCTTTATTTCAAAATTTATGGATAAAAAGGAGAAATAATGTTGAAGTTTTTGGTAATTTTTTGGCCTTTGAAGCCTTCTATGATTTTTGCACATTACTTTTGATCAGAAGCTTGAAATCTCAATTCTCAAATGGATCTTTGGAAAAAATAAGTGAACTTTGTCACACAATTTTTTTTAGAAAGTTCTCTTTTTATCAATGACTGTTAATTTACTATGCCAAAAAGATTATCAAAGTTTGCTAAAAAATATCATAATTTTTTTATTATTACCACAACTGGAAATTGGAAATGTACCTAATCTATTTTTCTTAAAACTCCACTTTCATTCCACCATAAAAACATGAAGTATTTCTTCTATCAAATGAATGTAATTAGTATTTTGTATTCTCCATTTATAGGGATTGCATCTCGGAAAACTTTATTTCGAACTTTCGATGGCCATATCTTTCAATCTGTCCGGTCAAACTTCCTAAACATTTCACCACATGATCTTAGGCAAGTAAAGTACAAGATCCTACGGTTGTATATTATGAAAAAAAAATTCTTCTTTTGGATGAATGCAACACAAATGGCACCACAAAGTAATTTTTGGAAAAATTTGACATTCCTCCTTTAGAAGTTAATCATTATTGGTTCTTTTTTATAGATAAACATTTGTCATTACAATGTCCTAACTCCTAAACAACAGAAAATAATTGATTTTATATTGATTTGGGTAGGGTTTTCAATTGGTGGAACAATTATTCAAGTGGTTATGTCCTAAACTATCATAATACTATTTCACATCTTCAATAAAATATCCTCACGACTTGCACATTTTTTCCGAAAATTGCTTTTTACATTAATTACCAAAAAATTACATCCTAAAATTAGACACATTTGTCCAAAACGCAAAATCAAAGCACAACCCTATAATACTTCACTTCAACGTGTGGTATTACAAAAATCTTCTTCTTTGGGTTCTGGACCTATCTCTTCAAGGTCTTTACGAGTAACACCTCGAGCTGTAGTACGCACTTTCCACTTCATCCAAGCGTGCTCAAATTTAATTTGTGAATCCAATTGTCCCACCTCTTTCACTGATTCCACAAATTTCTTCTCATGTAGCTTTACAAGCTTCCGCAATACTGATACTTCTTCTTCTGTGGTACCGTATTGAGGAGCCATAGCGAGAAAATCTAGCTCTGAGGCACATTGTAGAGCAGCAACGTAGTTGGTCTTTTCTTCCTCATCTATTTGCCGATTGAGGACTCTTACGTCATTGTGCACCCGCCAACGTTCGCGTTCAAGAATTCTTAATTTTTATTGAAGTATGGCATACACGTCCATTGGGTGTCCACGCTTCTCTCGTTTCTTCTTGTAATAAAGATCTCTACTTTTTTTCATAGAAGCTAGGCGCTCGTCATTTTCAGAGATGGCCCTATGTATGGCCTTCATCTCTTCCTTCAACATAGGGATGGTGTGTGCAGTTGTGCCAGCACTAAGTTCCAATGCTCTTATTTGGCGCAATTCTAACACATGTCTTTTCACCAAATCCAAGGCCTCAATTGCTGAATCTAATTGAGCTTGGATAATGTCCACACTCTCTTCTCCATCACCTACTCTCCCATCTTGGAGGCCTTCAACAATTTTTTGGCTTACTTCCATATGCTCATGACCCTCCCTGACTTGTTTTGGGATGTTTGATGGAGTCCCTCGGTCCTCCACCTTTCTTTTGCCTTTCTTGGCAAGTTCCAACTCCAAGGCCTTTTTTTGGTCGCCCATGCCAACATCCTCATCGTCGCTCTGGAAATTATACCCATCGTATTCATGGGTGTGTTCATCCGAGCTAGAATTAGGCGACCATACTACGTCTTCATCCAAAACAGCTAACTTCCCAAGCTTCACTCGTGCCAATGACTTCTTCACATCAATTGTTTCACCTTCTGCCACAATAGATGCTTCTTCCACATGGTCTCCAACTAGAAGCTCCTTCAATGTTGACCAGTCCACTTTTTTCTTCAATATGTTTTCAGCATACACCATTTGGACTAAGAAGAAACAGAAATTGTCGTTTCTATATGGCTTGGTCTCCCCATACAACCTCATCCATACTTCCAAGCATCTGAGTGTGAAGTCTTCATCTTTGCAATATGCAAGATTGGCCTTGTTTTGCCCCAAATGAATCTTGTGGCGCCAATGTGGAAACAACTTGTTGATGTGGCACCAATCAACATATTTGTTGACTGTTTTGTAAGTCCAAGGCTCAGGTTCAGTCCTCCAACCCAAAAAAGCCTTGATTTTTGGATGTTGAAGGAGAGGCACTCGCTTCTTGTGACATTTCCCCTTCCTTTTACGGTCCTTGTCTCGAGCTGCCCTCTTCTGTGGTGAAGTCAATGGTTTGCCTGTACTAGGCTGGGCTGCTCCAGTCTCATCCTCCATAACTATTGCTACCTGAGTACTATGCTACTCTATGGTTAACTTAACTAATTGTTCTACGACTAAAATGTTCTTTTCTAAAAACCTAAATCCCTAGAACAAGCAAACTACACATTTACAAACCTATATGCATTTACAAAATGTTTTTTTTATAAAAAAAAAAGGCACATACTCATACATAACAGTATGCCAAGCATGTGCAGAGCTCGAGCGCAAAAATGGCAAATCCCGACGTGAAGTATGGAATCCCTTGCTCACGGGCACGCAATCAGCCACATCTAAGTGGGTGAAGGTCAATGCGCAAAGCAAGGGAGGTGGACTACGGGTCGGGGCGACTGCTTAAGTACCCGCAGTCGCCTAGGGCGCGTGCGCAAGGGCGACCGCGAGTCCAGGAAGGTGCGCGTTCGTGGGGTGCGACCGCGGGTGCGTGACCACGGGTGCGCGTTCGCTGGACGGGCGACCGCGGGTGCACGTTCGCGGGATGGGCGACCGCGGGTGCGCGACCACGGGTGCGCGTTCGCGGGACGGGCGACCGCGGGTGCACGTTCGCGGGATGGGCGACCGCGGGTGCGCGACCACGGGTGCGCGTTTGCGGGATGGGTGACCGCGCCTTCGGGTTTGGGGCTTCTAGTTCTTTTGTTGTTTTAACACCTTCATTATCAAATATTATAGTCTTTCACTCTATAAGTGATATATTTTTTTTCCTATGCAACCTTTGATGATAATGTTTGTCATTTCTAATCAAGAGTGAAATAATAAAAACTTATGAAAATGTTTACATTCCGTTTTAATGAAAGCAAATTCGAAGGAGCTCAAAATAGGCCCTGGCCATTTACTGGTTAATGATTAGTTCAGTGACTTCTACGAAGTTAGCATCCCCTAAAGTCGTGAAGTCCCAAATTTGTAAGAATTTTGTATGGTTGAAATCGAAAAATCCTTTGTGTTGTAACTTTCTATAATCTTTGAAGATAATAGTTCACCAAAAAAAAGATATCTATTTTCAATAATTTATTTCTGAGGAACCTCTCATGTATCTAGAAATGGTTTCGCAAGTAGTTAAAAAATAGTAGTCTTCTTCTATATTTACGAAAAAAACAAATTTGATACTGTATTAAAAGGTTTTAAAACTATTCAAATTATATATGATAAGGGAAATAAATTGTAAATAGGCAAAGGTAGAAAATTATTGTACATGCCAAAATGGCAAAAAAGTGTTGATGGAATAACATAATTGACCATCCCTATGGTTTAAATGATTTCTAAACAACATAGTTCAGTACTATCTATCATTTTCTTCCTTCTTTGAAAATATTGCAAACAAAACAAAATAAAGGAATTCAATCTATAATAGTATATAAGATAAAGAAGTTAAATATACCATGAATAAATGAATTCACATCCATTCTTCCAAAATGTAATAAACAAATTATTGTAAAGCATGATGACAAACTCCATTTCCTCATCCAAATATCCAATATGTCAGTAAGCCAATCTAAAATCATTAAAGAAAATAAAAAAATATAGTGCCTTTCAATATTTTCTTGGTTTCTCCCATTACAAATTTATAACTTCATTTTGACATTCAAACTTAACCAATTAGCTATTCATAAAAGGTAACAAAACCGAATATTTGGAATTAAATTTCGTTTCCATTCAAAATTTCTAAATTGAAATCTTGTACTTTATTCAAGATCTATAGCAAAACTATCAAACATGGAATGGCACAAGAAACTTCTCCACACGTAAAGCCATTAACTCCTTAATGACAAGGCGCCAAGGCCTATTTTGAGCTTCTTGGAATTTGTTGTAAATTGAAAAAATTGTCTACATTTTGACAAGTTCGACAACTTTCTTTTAATTAAAATTGTTCAAATTTTAATTCAAGTATTCAACATGTTAGATCTTTCAAAGAATTTTATGTTGTAGACCATTTATCGTAAGTTCAAGAAAGACTAGGGTGGCCCGTGCCGTTGCCACGGTCTAAAAGAAAAGAAAAAAATATTTTTATAAATGTATAAAAACTTCAAAATTCAATAACTTTCATTTCGTAGGTCAGAACACCATGAATCAAAGCCCGTGCACCCCTCCTCGCCGAGGGCTTTCCAATGGTACCAAACACGCACCCGGGGGACTCACGGTCAGGGAGATCTCAACGTAACAAACATCCAAACAAACAAACAGCCTATCTTCATAGGAGGGTTGACCGGTTTTGGTACACTTTGGCCATAGTACTCTTGATTTTCCGGGAGTACTTTCAAAATACAAAAACAATTTTTAAAAAATATAAAAAATATAGAGAATGTATATTTCTTCTAGAAGAAGATATCCGATGAAGGAAAAGTGTAGAAAAGGTTTCTAAGTAGGTGAAGTGGTGAACTAGAAAAATACAAATGGCTCATGGAAATAGGCACTTTTATTTTTCAATTTGTAAAAAATAGGGAAATTGGCCAAATTGGATCTTAACATTTTTATAAAAACTATATATGTGTAAATTTTCAAATTTTATAAATCTTTTATTATCATTCCATAAATAGAAACATCTTCCCAAAAAATTGGAATCATTCTAATTATTTGGTATTTTCTATCATACATTCACACTATAATTCTAGAACTCTAGGTTTAGGGTAATATTTTTCAGATTTATAATAAATAAAATTTGAAAATAAAATTAAAGTTTTCTTTGTGTATTAAGAATGAAGACTTAAATTAGTTTTGCCCTATCGGGAATTTGTCATTGAAAATTTCGAGTAAGTACATTATGTCCCCCTTTGCCCTTCAAGGATTAAGTATTGAATATTAGTTTCTTTTAAGCTTTCTTCATAAATTCATATTTCATAATGATCGGAAATTTTTAATAGAAAATTCAAATTCTGAATACATGCATTAGTCAATCATGTCAATTCATCTCTAATTCATCTCTAATCTAAAAAATCACCTAAAAATCTTTGCACGTAAGGATTGAGGAGCAAAGAAATGGAGGATACAATTATCAAGGACTTTTTAGTTTCACTATACGGATAAAGGCTCATCATATTTTATTTAATTACTACCAACTTGAACTCTTGAAGTGAATGAAGTCTCAAATGTTTGGGTCCTTTGTTGCTTGAAGTCCCATATCTCTTAAGTCTATTTTAAATCTTTAAGGATGTAAATTACTAGAGGAAAAAAATCCCTTATACTATAGAGTACTATGGACAAAAAAAACCTATAACATTTTGGGAATTGTAATTTTACTCAATATTGTCTATTATTGGGAAAAAAAATTGCACACTAAAGGGCCAACAAACATGTCAATGTCATTGACTTCAAGCAATTAAGTGACTATTTAAAAATATGACAAAATATTTTAAAAATAAATAAAAATAAAAAATGACAAAATAATGAAAATCCTTTAACACAATTTAACAAGTAATTTGAACACGTTCACTTTCAACGACACTAGTATGAGAGCTTGCAACAAAGAGCTTGTGAGCTAAGAGCCATGACTCCATGAGGCATGAGCATGAAATTTGTGAGCATATTAAGGGTGAATGCACGAAACACTTGTACTATTTGTTGCGTTTTTTTGGGTTGACCGCTTTAAGATGGCTCTAACTTTTGAATAAAAAACTAAGTGTCCAAAATAAAAAAACACTTCCTCGATATCTTGACTCAAATTATTATTCTTATTTCTTACAAATTAAAAAAAAACATTTGATATTTAAAATTCAATTTTGTTAATTTGTCACACTTTGACATTGTGGGGTTTTTAGTACTATTTAGAACCCAGAAAACTGAATTTTGAGTTGAATATTTGAGTGGATATTCTATTAGTAGACTTGTAGCTTATCTCCAAAGGAATTATAAAAATAGTCATTTTTTGGATGTATAGAAGTCCACAAAGAGACCTTCTTTCTACTTGCTTTTTGAAACATATTAAACATTTTTTTGGTGATTTTCTTGGTCAAGCCTTATCACCAAAAAGTCTTCTCAAATGGCCAATTTTTAGATTTCATTAAATTTGTTTTTTATATTTTTTACAAATTAAAATGTTGAAGTTGTATTTTTCTTCACTAGGATTTTGGACATAGAACACATAGAATTCCGGTGAAGAAAATACATACTTCAATGTTCTAATTAATAAAAAATAAAAAATAAATTTGAAAAAAAAAATAAAAATTGGCCATTTGAGAAGATTTTTTGGTGATAAGGCTTGACCAAGAAAATCACCAAAAAAATGTTTAATATGTTTCAAAAAGCAAGTAGAAAGAAGGTCTCTTTGTGGACTTCTATACATCCAAAAAATGACTATTTTTATAATTCCTTTGGAGGTAAGCTATAATTCTACTAAAAAAACATTCTCTCAAAATTTCAGCTCAAAATTCTTTTTTTGGGGTTCTAAATAGTACTAAAAACCCCTAAATTGGAATATGTGACAAAAAATTGGGGGCTATTTAAAAATAGTAAAATATTTTTTTTAAATCTTCAAAAATTCTAAATGATGTATAATAGTTATGAGTACCCATTTTTAAAAATTTGAATCATTTGGAGCTAAAAAACATAAGTTATGGCTAAAAAACTAGTCACCACAAAACATGATGCAACACAGCAGTACAAGTGTTTCATGCAATCACCCATAAAGCCTGCGTAATATATTATTTCCCCATACTCCCCAAAAAGGTGATCTTATGGACTTGATACAAACATGTCATATGACAGTTCAACTGACAGTGAAGACAAATTTGACTCCAAGATAAATTATATTTTAACTTTTAAAATACAATGCATGGAAGGCAATGGTATGTACACTTTGTTTTGCCAAAGAAAAATTTATATATTCGTGTATAGTAATACAAAATGATAGGCTCACATTGTTGCCAACAATTTCTTCTAATAGCTCAACAATTTGCCTTCAACTAATGCATTCATCACTACAGGGGGGAATCGCGCAATACAAATGTTGGAGGCTTCATATACCATGGAGGCCCCAGGACCAAATTCACCACCTCTGTACATGTTGGTCTCTCCTTCAGATCTTCATTTTTGAGTTGGCCCACCTTCATAGCAAAATACCTACATGCATCCATCGTTGTGAATGTCTCTTTGTCAAAAGGATACATATCCCAATCTTCATAGCTTCCACCAGCTTTCCAATAGAATATGAGTCTGACTGCTTTGTATATTTATGCCTCGATTGCATAATTGGTATGCTTGTATCCGAATTAGGTGGTCCAAATGTATAAAACAACTCTGGAGCCACCCACCATCGTCCCTCTTGTTGCTTCCGTGTCTCTTCCTTGGTAGGATATCCATAATGCGATGGGGCTTTTTCGTTTACACGGCTTGTAATTCCGAAATCACAAATCCCAATGTTGATTATTTCATTTGAATAATCAGGATAGTGCAACAATACATTTCTCGGAGATAAATCGTTGTGTAGCACTGATGATTGGTGCATGAGGTGAGTCACATACACCAAGGTCCATGCCAACTTTGCCTTATGCCTTCGAAAAAGGCTAACTTCCTTTTGTTTCTCTTCAGGAAGTTCTCTGATTCGATGCACTTCGTGCCATTCAGTAGTTCGTGACACCAGCTTATCCACATTCAGTAAGTCACCCAAATGACCTCCATTCCACCACAATGTATACGCTTCCATGGTAATTGAGTTTAAGGCAAAAAACTTAATTAAGCCTGCATGATTTAAAGGGCATGCCAAGGCCTCTACGGACCGCTCCACCCGTTGATCACGCAAGTCCTTCGTTTTTGGCATTTTCCCCGCAAGAGCAATATTTGGTGGAATGGTATTTAGACCTGTTATTCGAACCTTTCGCACCTTTCCGTGGCCACCTTCACGAGAAAAACCACCGAGGGCCTCAACCTTTGCCGTGGGTGGAATCTATATGATACTCACTCCACCATCTCTTGCAAATGCAGCCTTCACAGCGTCATTTTTCCACTTGAAACCCCTCGATCCAAACTTTGACAATCTCTTGGACGCAGTATGCCACCACTCCATCTTCGCACGGAATTCCTTTGCCTCTTCATCTTCCACTCGTCCTGTGGTTGGTGCACGGAACTCTATCATCAATTTCTTGGTATTAAAAGTTACTGCCTGAATAGTATTAGTCATCCAATCACAAAATCTGGAATTGTACGTTAAGTCCACATCTTTGAAGTCCTCTAATTCATAACACTTGCTTAAGATTCGGGCCTCCAAATCCCCCGTCAGCTTCTCCGTGCCTGTTCCAGCATCCCTCAAATAGTTTGCCTCCAAAAATTGTACACTTTTGTCAGCGTACCATTGAAGGCACACCTCGTATGCATACTTCGTATAACTTGAAGGAGGATATGTTGGATCCTTATCATGAGCAGACCTGGACTTCTTTTTCTTCAATCGAGCTTCATTCCCTGTTGTTTCGCTTGTAAATATAGGCTCTAGAAAGTGTTGTGGATCATCCAAATCCCAAAGGGATTTTCGCCTCAAGGTACTGGTACCCTCTGTGGGATTAGGCATTTCTAAGAATATTGGATCAGTATCCAAAACGCCTTTGTGCCTCACGTCGCCATCTTCTATTGGGTTGGACATTGCGTGTAATCGAAAGCTTCACCGTAGCTTTGAAGAATTTTATAGATCAAAATGACAAAAAAATCCCCCCAAAATCGAATAAAGGACCCCGGCCCACGGGCATGCATTCAGCCACTCCAAGGCGGGTGAAAGACAATGCGCAAGGCCGAGGCAAGATGGCGAATGCGGTCCCGGAGACTGCTTAAGTACCCGAAGTCGCCCCAGGCGCGTGCGGATCCAGACGCGACCGCGGGTAGGTGACCTCGGGTGCGTAGGGCGACCGCGGGTAGGGCGACCGCGACTGGGGGCGACCGCGGATGGGGGGCGACCGCGGATGGGGGGCAACCGCGTTTGAGGAGCTCCCTTACTCTGAAGAAAGAGCTTCCTCCACGCAAGGCCGGGAAGGAGGTGTTTATATCGCAAGGCAGTATCAAGGGAGTTGAGAATGAGAATGTGGTGGAAGTTTTGCTCGGGAAGGCAATTGTACTATGCACTGCCAAGTGTCGAGATAATCCCGTGTCGTCGGAGCTGCAAGTGAAAAGTGCTCATCATGTTTTCAATCGAGTTTATGATGTCTACAACAAAAAACTTCTGAAGATGGATAAAATCGAGAAATGTCTCGTTGAAACTTGAACTTCAACCCTGCTGATAGAGCATTGCGGGACACTAGATGAAACCTATTTAGTAAATAGAATATTCTCTTAAGGGGCGACCGAGCCTGGAATGGTAGTGTGTTCTGACGCAACTTGTGGCACTAGCGATCGCCCTTGAGGCGCGGTCGCCCCTTACCCGCGGTCGCCTTACTTTCAGGGTTTGCAAATTTTGTTAAGCTTCTTCATGCAGAGGGCTTGCCCCTTTGGTTCAAAATAAATAAATAAATTGTGAAGCGTGGTCGCTCTAAAGGCGGTCGCTTTACATGACAACTAAAAATTTGTCATTAGGGAATAGTTTAATGTATTGTATCCTAGTTTTTTAGTAAATGGAAAATCTCATTGTACTAAAATCTAACATTTAATAGAACAAAGCATTTGAGCCAAATGGAGTGAAGAATTAGAAGAGGTTATACCTTTGCCAAACTAATGCAAATCTTTGAATGCAATTCAATGAACATTCTCCAACTATGAATTTTAAACCTCTAAGTGATTTGAATTTTGTTTTATCCATAATTGCTCTTTTGAATACAAGTAGTAGATTTTGAGGAAAAAAATGAATTGAGGCACATATAGTTGTAGTATCCTATATTATGCTAGTTTGAAAAGTGGTGGAGGAAATTTCAAATTTTTCTACCATGAGAATTACCTTGCTATTAACATTTGAATTGGTTGAAATTCTTTTGAGGGCCGTGACATGTAAGAAAATCTGGAAGTTGCCCTTCATACAATCACATTTATATAAAACAATTGCCGTAAATGGTGGTGCTTATTTATACCAATGTTTAGAGGCAATTGATAATATACTTGAGAACTTTTTAACCATTTGGAAGTGTATAACATTTTGGGAAAACATAGCAAGTAGATAGGAATATTGAATGATTTCAAAGACTAAGTTGTTAGTAGTTCAATTCTAGAATTGAAAATGCTAATTTCAATGGTTCAAATTTCAAAGAATTATCCTACACATTATATTTAAATTATTGTCATAAATTTTGAATATTGAATTAAATGAAGAACTTTACAAACCATTGTACAATTTTTTATTTTTTATTTTTTGAACAAATGGGAGATCTATTGCATCCCAAATCCCTCTTAAAACTCGTGACGGATGCTACTATATGAGCCTAAGAATGTGAGTCCCTAAGACTAGAAGACGATTCACTTATAATATACGTGTCTGGATCATAGAAAAGAGATTTCTAGTACACTTATGTTATACACACTTATATTATAGGGTATATGTTATAAACACGTTGAAATATTCTATAGTTGTGGCATACCTATTTATACTCTCTTGATCCATAATTCCATAAGTGATAATATTATATTTTCTTTACCTTGATAATCTCTGCATTTACCTAGTTAGAACTTGTACGCTTATAATTTTAAGGAATTGTTAAAGTGTATAAGAACTTGTCCTATCTCAAAAAACTAAAGAGGATTGATATTAATTTGTAAAGGATAAAGGCAAGGATTAGAATAGAAGAAAACTCAAAATAATCCTTGATATTTTAATAAGATTATAACATATTGTTGGACAATAATACCATATACAATACCTACGTTTTAGAATATTTAGATCCTAAAATTTTTCCACTTTGAATTTAGATTTTGTAATACTTTATTTTT
The DNA here is from genome assembly GCA_947034885.2 of Thuidium tamariscinum. NCBI lineage: Eukaryota > Viridiplantae > Streptophyta > Bryopsida > Hypnales > Thuidiaceae > Thuidium > Thuidium tamariscinum. The sequence continues at coordinate 16,551,535 of OX344756.2, forward strand.
GAAATGAATTTGCAAAAAATAAAATTAAATATGTATTTGAAAAAATGGAAGAACTATTGCATTAAGATGAATCCAATATACAAAGCGGCCAAGCTTGAAAAGGGCCGAAAGGCTAGATAGAAAAGGAAATTGAGCACTAAAATCCCCCCCCTTCATGTTCCAAATGATGATATCATCAATCCTGTGACCAATAACTAAGGAATCTTTCAATATTTGATCTACGATTTCACCCTAAAGAAAATAATGTTTTGTTCTCTCTAAATAGTTATTTAAGTAGAGGTTGATTTAAAGTTGACCCCTAACCTCAACTACTAATAGCTTAAAAATTTAATTTTTTTCCGAGAATTCCAAAGGTGAGGTTATATCACTTAACATCTTTTGAATGAGTATTCCAAATAAGGCATCACAGAATTTAATGCATATGAGTTTATGCACAACAAGAACCAAATTTTTTATAAAATAAAACAAATTATTGGATTGAATGAGGTTCCCAATGCAAACCTCTTTTGAAAAAGAGGGAAATTGTTTTTTTTTATGAAATGAGGTTTGCAATGTAAACCACGCCAAAAAAAGAGGGAATTGTGTTTTTGAAATAAATGAGGTTTCCAATGGGAACCACATCCAAAAAAATGTGTTTTTGAGTGCAATGAAGTTCTCAGTGGGAACCCTTTAAAAAAAAGGGGTTCAAGATAAATATGTTTTTGAATTAAATAAGGTTCCTAATGAAAACCCTTACTAAATAATTAAGATATTAGTTTTATAATTAAATGAGGTTTCTGATGTGAACCTCTTAAAAGAAAATGCTCTTTTGAATTTAATGAAGTTATGATGGGAAACTTTCTAAAAAAATAAAAAAATATGTCTTAGAATTAAATGAGGTTCCCAATAGAAACCTCCCACAAAAACAAGGCTAATGTGCTTTTGGATTCAGGGTCTTTCACACCATAATCATCATATTCTAAAACCCAAAAAAGAAATTCATGTTTTATTATGCTCTTGGATGTTGATTGGGGGTCGTAAGGAAAACAAAGAAATGATGTGATTTTGTATTTACAATGGCTCTCAAATGTCACCTTCAACTTAAATAAAAAAACAATAAAGAATAGACATGCTTCTATATTTTTTTATGTAAGCAATATGGATCCAAAAAAGAAGGTTGAATAATACTTAGTAGTCCACTTGGTAGTTATTTTTATATAGAATACTTTTGCAACAATTTCTTTAGTTAGATATTTTTCCCACCAAATTAGATGGTGTACAACTTTGGACATCATTATTAATCTATATAAAATGAATCTCAGCTTCCTATGCTCAAAAATTACACACCAAATATTGGTGGAAATGTATACCATTGCATTTTAACTTATATAGGCATTCAATTACATTATTGAGCATTTAGCTTTGACATACTTCAGGTCATTACTGCACTATTGTAGTTGAATTCATGATTTTTTTTTATTGATACTGAGATTTTTCTTTTCATTCCTACAATGCATTTTTCTTTCAAGCCTTTCATTGATTGTGTTATTTTTATATTTATTTTCTCATGAAATTTTCTCCAAATGAGCATTCTTTAGTTAATATGATTTCCCTTTTTATTTTTATAAACTTTTATTTTTTGAAAAAATGGGCATTTCCTTGTTCTTTTACACACCATTTCTTCCCATGAATCCTTTTTTTAGTTCAAATCGGCTTCCTTTTCATTTCTACAACTATTTTTCAGAGGGCGAAATCCAAAATTCAGATTTCCTTGGTGAACAACCTGTGGTCGCCCAAGTCAGAAGGCGGGAAATTCAGAAATAAATGACCTCGTAAAAGGACCCGCGGTCGCCCTACCCGCGGTCGCCACTGCTGTGAAGGACCCGCGGTCGCCTTTCCCGTGGTCGCCCTTCGCGCACTCGCCCAGGCGCGGTCGCCCAGACCGCAAAACAGGTCCTTCAAAGGACCCGCGGTCGCCCTCGTGCGGTCGCCCTTCCCGCACTCGCCCCACCCGCAGTCGCCCTCGCATGGAACGCACGCGCCCCAGGCGACATCGGGTTTATAAGTGGTCGCCCATCCGCATTCGCCCACTTGCAATTCCAGCGCTGCACACTACTCTGTCACCCGCTTCTCGTGGCTGACTGCGTGTCCAGTACTTGGTTTTTTTTACTGTGATTGTGTGGTTCGTGCATCTATTGGGGCAGCTATTGTCGCATTTTGGTATTTCTTAATACCTCCATCTACTTCAATCCAATGGACGCCACCCGGAGGAACCGTAAAGCCAAAGGCAAGATGCAAAAAAGACAACGACACGTCCTTGTGGACTCTAATGTCGTGGCTCATGGAGGTTGGGAGAGGATCGAAGGCTTTTGGACCGCGACCACTTGTAGGGCATTTGTACAATGGTGCCACATCGATAAGCTTTTCCCCTATCATCGACACAAAATCCACTTGAAGTCAAATATGGCAAATCTTCATGCTTGCACTCACGATGGATTTGTACAAAGATGTATCGAAGTATATCGATACTTGTACAAGACACGAAGTGTGCCTCGGAATGAAATTCCCTTGTTTCTGTGTGAGATGGTGTACGCGGAAGTTATTCTTCGACGAAGGGTGGATTGGAGCACCATTAAGGGAGCAAAGCTTGTCCAAAAACCGTCAACCAAGGACATTCCTAGGGCGGGTCCCTCCCAAAACCCACGTGAAGGTTTAGGGAAAAAGATTTTCATCAAGAATGAAGTTCCGAACAATGAGTTCGTGTGGTCGGATCACGAAAGTAGTGAAGATGAGTTGATGGATGTTGGACTGCCACATGTGGGTGAGACATTGGCTAATTTGGAGCCTTTGGAGGAGGGGGAAGTGGAGGCGGGCCCCACGTTGACATTGCCTTCATTGGAAGGGATGCCAAGAATTGAAGGATCTGTTGAAGCTGCAAGTGTGGAGGCCAACGAAGATATTCCATTGAATGACTTTTATAAAGTTCAATTGAAGAGTGTGCTTGAAGAGTTGGATAGAGCAAATGAAGAGAAAAGGACTTTGGAGGAAGGGGCAGTGACTGATACTTCTGATGATGTTCCAACCCTTCAAGCCCTCATTGAATCGGGACGAATTCATTTGTCCTAGCAACATGAGCAAATCTTGAACTTGGAAGCATTCTATCTGAACTTCTCTGTTTCAGGGGGTGAAGGTTCTAGTTCTTCAACTAACAAATTTGTAGAAGAACGATTGGCTAAACTCAAGGAAGATTGTCACATCGAAGCTGACTGCTTGGAAAATGAAAAAAGATCTCTTGAAGGTGCACAATCAAAATTACGTGACCTTCAGAAAATGAAGGACAAAGCCCCTCTTGATCGTATTGTTGATATACAAGATTCTGAAGATCATGAGAGGCAACATGAGACATTGAAGTTGGAAGCAGAGGACCTAAAGAAGAAGTTAGCCCATGCTCTCGCATTGGAAAGTGATGTGGCCGGGGAAGTGGAGAAGAAGAAGATGAATTTACTCAATGCACTGAATTTGAAGAAAGAGTACATGAAAAATAAATGGTGGGATTTTCCTACTCAATCCAATTTGGATAGTGCCTACAAGGAGGCGAAGAAAGACTTGGAAGCTAAGAAAAGGCTAAAGACAGATGAACAAAGCAAGTAGAATGTTGTATGATCTTTTGGGGGGCTAGCAATGCTAGCATTTTTTGGAGGACTTATGACTTTTGTAAACATCTATATATAAAAAGGCTACTATTATTTTTTAGTATTATTTTGCAAACTTGGGGTGTTTCATTTCTATCATTGATGTGTATGGATGCAAAAGAATTCATATTCCTTTGTTTGCATGTTGATGGGTTTTTTTTAAACATCCAAAATGCTCATTCAATCTTTCAAAAAGCATCTCCATAAAATGCTCAATATGTAATATGTAGACATTTCAAATTTTTATGAAGAAAGTGTCCATATCTAAATTTCATAAAATAGATGTTTCTTTCAATTAATACATTTTTGTACATGCAACTTTCATATTCCTTTTTAGTTTTTAGGAATAGGATAATATTTCATATGCTTCATCAATTTTCTTTAAATTATAAGCATACAAATTTAAACTGTGCATATTAGAGGTTATGAAGGTAAAGAAAATAGAATATTATCACTTATGGATGACAGATTATAATGTTTGATCACGACTTCACGAGTGTGTTAAATTTACAAAACACATGCACAGTCTTACAATCCTCTTTTCATATGTTCAATTTAAAAAATTTGGTCACCGAAAAAATGAGATACAAACATTGGAGATGCATACATTGGAGACGCATAACCCCAATAAGTTTTGGGCTTTGAAATAAGTGCTCTACAAATTTTCAAAATAAATTTAAAATGTGAATTTCTTAATTTGATTTTGTTACTAAAGTGCTAGCATGAGAAGATAGAAATGCAAGTATGTAAGCCTTGATTATAGATATAAGTAGGTATCCCACAACTATTGAATATTTCAATGTGTTTATAACATATGCACCAATAATATAAGTGTGTATAGTATAATCAAACTAGAAATCTCTAATTATAAAAAGTTTCTATGATTTAAACACCTATACTATAGGTGAATAGTCTTGGGGATTCACATTTTTAGACTCATATAGTAGCATCTGTCATGATCGTTAAGAGGTATTTTGATTAAGGGTTGTTAGGGATTTCCTAGTTTTCTAATCAACAAATGCACAATAAATTCTGTAAAGTTCTTCATTTAATTCAATATTCGAAATCTATAACAAAAATTGAAATATTAGATGCAGGATAATAATTACCATTGGAATTGGCATTTTCAATTCTATATAATTCAACTCTTAACAACTTACTATTTGAAATCATTCTATATTCCTATGTACTGACATATATTTTCCAAAAATGTTATACACTTGTAGTTTGCCTAAAAAAAATTTCAAGCATCTTATGAATTGCCTTTGAACATTGGTAATTTGGTATAGAAAAGAAACACCATTACGACAATTATTTTATACAAATGTGATTGTATGAAGTGCAACTTCCTAGGTTTTCATACATCACAAGGCCCTCAAAAGAATTACAATCAATTCAAATGTTAATATCTTGGCAATTTTCATAGTAGAAAATTGGTTAACTTTCCTCCACATCTTCTCAAACTAGTGTAATATAGGATCTTACAATTATATGTGCCTAAATTCATATTTTTTCCTAAAATCTATTACTTGAATTAAAAATAGCAATTGTCAAAACTACCTGATTCAAATCACCTAAAGGCTTAAAATTCATTTTTGGAGTGTGTCCATTGAATTGCATTCAAATATTTGTATTAGTTTCACTATAGTATAACTTATTTTTATTGTTCACCCCTTCTGGCTCAAATGTTTTTGGTCTAAATGTTCATTTCTAATACAATGGTGTTTGCCATTTACTAAAAGATATATGTATAACTTCAATTTTTAATTTTTAATTTTGCAACATTGAAGTAGCATTCTGCTCAAGTGTCTATTAACTACAAATTTTTTATGCAATAGTAATATTGCATTCCTTTAATCCCTACAAGACTAAAACGGTTTTGACAATGGAGGATTTCAATCAATTCTATCCTTCCATATTTTTGGGCACATAGGTGTTATCATTTTTTAAAATTTTAACTGTACAAAAGTAAAAATTATTATATCTAGCATGTATGGAATTAATTGTAGAACATTTCAATGGTTAGATCTTTACATTATAGCAATTCTTGATGATCAACATCATGGGCCACAAACGTAGTTTTGGGAGAAACAAATTTATAAAAAGATGAATATAGATTTTTTAACCCTTTAGAAAAATTTATTTGGAGTCTAAAGATAATTTAGTATTACCATATTGAAATTTGCTTCACCCTTAATTATTCCTAAAGATCTTTTGTTGAACATTTTTTAGATCTTAAATTATATGTTCTTGGAGTATTATATTCAATAAAACCGAAATCCTTAATTATCCCTAAACTTCCATTGTCCCTCTACTTTGGAATGTTATTTATCTAGAAATATAATTGATATTTCAATTACAACTTTACAATGGAAGTTATATAGCAAAAAAAAAACCATTTACCTAAACCCTTAAATCATGAGAAGCCTACACAAAGGCTTCAAATAAGGATTAAACACAAAATACTATGACATGAGATTGGATTCATTTTTATGGAAACCTCCTACTCATTTGACTTGGAGTAAAGTTCTTCTCAAATTGTACACAACATTGTTATCATTTGGTCAATGCAAGCATCTTTACAATAAATACTTGTCCTTAAGATGCATTCAACATAATCCATTATTGCAACTAAATCCACATAAATTTTGGAGGCTAAGATATCCTCTTTAGGATACTATCTAATTGCTTAGATCAATGTCATTAAGGTCCATGTTAGAGCTAAAAAGGTAACTTAAATTTCTAATATTTTATTTGTAAATGTCCTTCTATTTCCACATTCTTGGATAAGTGCCATATTTTTTCAATTTTGTCTTCCCATTTTTCTTCAACTAATCTAAGTCTAATATTGAAATCTCAAAAATATTACATTCCCTTCTTTTTTTTAAAGTACTAGGGGGGGGGGGGGTATCCATTGAATTTTAATAGAAACTCTATCTCCATAATGTTTTGGTAGTAGTTCAAGTATACATTTTGGGATAAGTATCATTTTTTAAAATTCTGTCTTCCCATTTTTTTTTCAACTGATCGAAGTCTAATTTTGAGATCTCAAAAATATTACATTTCCTTTTTTTTTAAAGTACTAGGGGGGGGATCCATTGAATTTTAATAGAAACTCTATCTCCATAATGTTTTGGTAGAAGTTCAAGTTTACATTTTTGAATAAGTGTCATTTTTTAAAATTTTGTCTTCCCATTTTTTTCCCCAATAATCTAAGTCTAATATTGAGATCTCAAAAATATTACATTTCCTTTTTTTTTAAAGTACTAGGGGGGGGGGGGGTTCCATTGAATTTTAATAGAAACTCTATCTCCATAATGTTTTGGTAGAAGTTCAAGTATACATTTTTGAATAACTGTCATTTTTTAAAATTTTGTCTTCCCATTTTTTTTCCCACTAATCTAAGTCTAATACTGAGATCCCAAAAATATTACATTCCCTTTGTTTCATATTGAGATTTGCTTCACCCTTACAAGAAATTGCCATTGAAAACTTTGAAGATGACACATTGTATCTTCTTAGTCCTTTAGGGATTAAGCATTTGAAATATCATGAAATTGAGGGTTGTCCTCCTCCATAATTGAGCTCTCATAGAACTCAACATTCCTAAGTAAAAGTATGATATTTTTTATTGAGGTTTGAAGGTTCATGATTTCTTGGAGAAAGAGCCAATAGGGCTTGGTGGTGAAGGGGTTGGAAATACCTTTAAAAGCTTCTATGTGCATGAAATGGTAAATCACTTTGGAGTAACTATTGCTACATAGTAATTTAGATGCTGCTTTTAATGAGAATGAAGTGGGATATAATGTGGAACTAGGAGGAATCTCCGAATCTTTCAAATAATACCTGTTACAGCTAGGTTAATAACTGTCCACCTTGCTCAGGCCAGCTGGTCCTGTAAGGCGACCGCGTGTACAGCAACCGCGCTTTCCAAAAATTGAAAACCTGCAAAGGTGCGACCGCGGGTCAGGGGCAACCTCGGGTGCCAGAACTGCCGCCCGCCACCTCCATGCGCGGTCGCCCGTCCGGGGAGTGCGACCGCGGGTCAGGGGCGACCTCGGGTGCCAGAACTGCCGCCCGACACCTCCAAGCGCGGTCGCCCGACCGGGGAGTGCGACCGCGGGTCAGGGGCGACCTCCGGTGCCAGAACCTAAACCGCCACCTCCATGCGTGGTCGCCCGTCCATGCGAGGTCGCCCGTCCGGGGAGTGCAACCGCGCTTGGGGCGATCGCGGGTCATTTTTTGCAGTTCCTCACCCTGTCCCGCGGTCGCCCCACTACCCGCGGTCGCCCTCGTACGTGCGGTCGTCCTTGCAGGCGCCGTCGCCCCCATTACCCGCGGTCGCCCATTACCCGCGGTCGCCCTGTTCACCCGAAGTCGCCCTGTACCCGCAGTCGCCCCTGTGGCGATAGAGTATAAAGCTGCAGCTGAAACATTGAGGGATTACCTTGCTTCAGTGATTAGACTCTAGCCTTGAACCTTCGAAAGAGGCTTCTTGCGGATGTTTTGGTTCATTGGAGGGCAAGAACCTTGCTTTGAGGGGGTTTAAAAACCCTCTCACAGTAGGTAGCATTGTCATAACTTTTTCCTCGTTACTGGATTCTTGGATCGATTTTTTGGGGGTGAAACTCATTGTGGATTCACACCATGGTTGTCCCAGGTGGTGGTCAAGGTCGGCCCGATACGCGTAGGGCTACAAAAGATTGGGACCCTTGGCTTATACCATGCGTTCCAAATGATCATTCACCCTATCCTCGGAAATGCTTGTTTTGCGGGTGGAGCAAAGTCTTTGTGCGGAAAAGGGCATTTAGTCACTTTGGATATGGTGGCTCGGCAGCAGCAGAACGTTGTCCAAAAATCCCTAGAAGTGCACGTGAAAAGTTTATGACTTGCGGCGGAAACGTTCCAAAAGCCATGAGCTTTGAAGAATTGTTTGAAACACCATTTGTGGGCAATGAGGCCATTGGTGCGGCACAATCCCTCATTCAAGAGGTAGAGGGTGGTGAGGTGGGTGGTTCTTCAAATCCAACGGGTCCAACCGGCCCGACAAACACTACCCCAGATTCAGTGGATTCTACTCCAAGTACGGTTGACAGAACAGGAAGCCGCCCTGTGGTTTCTCGTCAAAGAAGTATGGATGAAGCATTACAAATAGGCTTGAGACAAAAGTTGGATGCGACGTGGGCTTCATTTTTTTATGAAGCCAATATTGCATTCAACGTCACGCGACACCCTGCATTTATAAATGCAGTGAAGGAAACTGCAGCAGCTGGAATTTTATATCGTCCACCAGCATTCAACGCGTTGCGTACCAGGATGATTGATGTGAAGAAAGAAGTTGTCCAAAAAATGGTCAATGACCGGACAAAGAACTCTATTGCGCAATATGGAGCAACTATTTGTTCAGATGGGTGGTCAGATACCAATAGGCGGCCGTTGATGAATGTGATGCTCGTTTGTCCAGCAGGGGATGTGTTTTTGGGATCAGAGGACAGTACGGGAGCGAAGAAGGACATTGCCTACACGACAGCTTTAATGTCGAAGTACATAGACAAGGCCGGTCCTTCAAATATTGTGCAATTGTGTACAGACAATGCTTCAGTAATGATTGGAACTATGTCATGTTTGTTACTGAAATATCCCCACATGTACAAACAAGGGTGTACGGCTCACATCTTGGATTTGCTTTTAGAAGATTGGAGAAAGTCTCAAACGATGAAGGATTTGGTAAGCGAGTGTAGGACAATGGTGAAGCATATCAGGAAATACCATTTCACTATGGCTTTGTTTCGGAAACATTCTCCAAACAAAATGCTTAAGCTGCCTACTTTGACACGGTTTGCCACCAATTTCCTTATGGTAGACCGCCTGCTCGATTGCAAACAAGCTTTGCAAACCGTGGTTGCAGATGACGCTTACATGACCTTCGAGTTCAGTTTGTAGAATCGGACTAATGGAGGTACCATTAGGCCCAAAGCAATGGATGTTCGGCTAAACATTCATTCTGAAAGGTTTTGGTCAAAATGCAAGAATTTCGTGTTTATGATAGAGCCAGTACTCGTTGCTCTACGACACTTTGATGGCAAAAAACCAGCAATGCCAAAAGCTTGGTTGATAATGTTCAAGTTGAAGAAACACGTGTATGCTCTCAGGGATCCTCCATTTCTTTTAGACCCTGTGGTTGCAACGCGTTACGAGAAGAAATTTGAAGCTCATTGGAAGTTAATGCGAACAGACCTCCACTATGCAGGAGCACTCTTGAATCCGTTTTTGGCAGGAGTAGAAGAAATTCAAAACGATGGGGCGGCCAAAGCAGCTTTGAATCGAGTCATACGAAAACTAGCTCCATCATTAGGAGTTTCAGTGGTCGTGGCAATGCAAGAGCTTGTCCAATTTGAGGAGAAGACAGGGCCATTTGATCCCCGAGAAGAGGTTCTCGACATCACAGAGACCAATTTAGAACCTCATCAATGGTGGAATCATGTAGGCGGCGATGCTCTTCCGAAGATTGCAAAGAGAATTCTAGGGTTGACTTGTTCAGCATCTTCATGTGAACGAAACTGGAGCATGTATTCATTCGTGCACAGTAAAACGCGAAATCGTTTGACCACAAAGAAGGCTCAAGATTTGGTGTACATTTATACTAACTGCCACTTGGAACGTCAAAAGCGTGGGTACAATGCTGCTCAATTTTATGAAAGGGTCCTCGTGGATGGAGACACTGATGAAGAGAGGGACGAGCCTATGCCTTCAGGATCGGAGGACGAGGGTTATTTTGATTTTATCGAAGATAATTTAGTCCGAAGAGAAGAAGAAGATCTCTTGCGCGATCACAATGAATGGGCAGATATGGTCCCACCTCCACCAAGTCCACCGCCATATCGATATGGAAACACATTTGCAAGTGGCAATGATGCGGAAGGTGTTGCTGAGGAAGAACTTTTTCGTTCTCCAGAGCGGAACCCTGATGATGCGTGGGTCGGAAATTGGGGCACAGTTTCACCACGAACTGCGGCAAGAACACCTTCTGACAACAACGAACAAGCAGATAATCAAATGCCTGCCTCAGATGTTCAAGAAACATCTCCAGTACCAACATCTCCAGTACCAACACGTATTCCTTCAAGCAGAGCAATGAATATTGGAAACATTGCACCAATCAATGCGGGAATTGAAGCAGAAGAAGAGGTGGATCACATTGAAGAGGTTGTAGAAGAAGTAACTCCTATTTCGGTAGCAATGAATTCACCAACCATACAAACAACGGAGGCAGCTGAGTATGATTTAGATGCGCCACTGAATACCATCCTCAACCGTAGTCGGAACGTTTCCTTGACTCGAGGTGGACATACAGGGCAGACTACAGTCAGAAGGTCAGTCACAACTCCTTCTATAAGGGGCCGTGTGCCCAGAGGGGAAGATACAAGCCAAGGTAGAGTTAGAAGATCGGCCCCTAGTTCATCGACAAGGACGCCTTTAGATGGAGGTCCACTATCTAGCATCAATGAAGAAGTCCCCGAGTCCGCTCCACAAGCCACCCAACCAACTCCAGTGTCTGAGCCAAGAGAAATATCGTTGGAAGAACGACTACGCAACAGCAACAATAGAGACAGAAGTAAAAAAAGGCGCATTAGAAGAGTAGATGAAAGGACACACAGACATCCGAAGCGCGCAAATCAAATTGTGGAACCTTGTAGGCTTGGGGCAGGGTGCTCCACGCAAGCGGTCCAGCAATCAAGCCAATCAATAGCGGTTCAAGCAGGTCCTGAATCTGTAGTTGATGGAATTATTGATGCAACGCGTCCCACAAAACGACTAGTCCAGACTGCGATTCTTGGTGGTCAAGACATAGTTGTGCGGAATTTGACCTCGGAGGTGGAAAGAGAAATACGACCAGAACCAATAACAAGAGAAGAGGACGAGAATGACAGCTCAAGCCACGATAGCGACACAGACGCTGGTTACGCATCGCGCGAAGATACGGACCCTGATGCTGACGAAGTGCAGAACGATTCAGATTTTTGTTTGTAACTAGATATTAGTCCAATTGTTTGGAAGGTAAATTAGTCCCACTGTATCTTCCAAAAATGTTTTTTTGAAAAGATTTCTAGCGGAAGTTTATAGCCTAGTAGTTTAGTACCTTACATATTGATATGTTGTAGCACCTTACTAGGCATTTTCATCGTATTTCGACATATTAACTTTGGGGTTATTTTATTATTTTCTAGCCTTTGGTTTAGTTGGTTAACCTCACAGATTTTTAACTAAGTATATTTCTACCCAAATTGCTCCAAAATTGCGTTTTGTAATACAAGTGCAATGTTTTTGAAATTTTTGTTGTCACATATGAAATGGTGAGATATTCTTGTGGGATGGTTTCAAAAGATGTGGAGAAAATCTTCACCATGTACATTGCAAGATATTAACATTTGTACTAGCAAAACCCCTTTTTTTCCGGCAATTGGCCAATTGCCCTTGACAAGGTGACATTAGTATAAAAAACACTCAAAATTGATGGTTATTCTTTAAACTCATATTAGAATCAAAGTGGTATGTATGCTCTACATTCTACAAATTTTTAATCATTTGGAATTGTTCAACATATGGGAGAAAAAACATTAAGTTAGAAACCAACAAAAAAATAGAAAATGCTTGAAAATACTAAGTTGTCAACAAATTATTTATAAAAATGACAAATGCCAATTACTTTAGTTAAAGTATTGTAAGAAACAATCTTCATCCAATGTTTCACTTTTTTTTCAAAAATATAAAAAATTGAATGGAATAAAGAATTTCAAACTTTTTTGGTAGAGTAGAGATTCTATAAGTACCCATTGACTACCCCAAACTAAAATTCCTCATAACTTTTGACTCATGTATTGAAATGGAATGATTCAAAGGTTTACACATAGATAAAAATCTAATAAAGATATTTCAAATTTTTATTTCTTAATGTCACAATTTCTAAAGAAACTTTTTTTTGGTGCCCGGGCTACGCACAATTTTAAAGGAAACAACACGTCATGTCCTAACTTTTTGATCGTGTAGTCAAAAGGGATTATATTGTTGGTCCTTTTCCCCTAAGTTGCGGGCACATGTTGTGTCAAAATTTCAAAGAAAAGAAAATTCAATTCAATAGGTAGTGAGATCCCTAGAAATGCAATTCGGGGCTTTACGGGTTAATGATTGTGTCAATTCAATTCAATACACCACAAACACAAAGGTCCTTTAGAGGCACACCCTCACACCCCTACAAGAAAAAAATTCAAAATGTATAATATATTGTTGTTATTTAAAATGAAAACTACAATGAAGTGTAGACCTGTAGTAATAATCAAGGATTGTAGTTTAAAAGGTCACAATGCTATAAATAAACTTTGAAAATGGTAGTTATATTTTAAAACCATTCTATAAGGCAAGCTCGGTATACGCTTCAAACAAAATTAAAGTCTATTGGAATTGTACATTATATAGGAAAAAGATTGTAGAGTACATTTTGAGAAGCGATAAATTGACCGGGGTTATGCTTGTAAAGCCCTTTCATCCCGTTTTTTTTAATCATAAACTTTTTAGATTAGACTTGTAAACAGAGGGTTGAATGACTTCAAATCTCTTTGGCAATTTGGACACTATAGTGATTAAACATTATAATCTTTCAATCCATAAGTGATATATGTTTTGTTCTCCTAAATGATCTCTGACATGTCTAGTTTGAATTAGAATGGTTACATTTAAAATTTTCTTTCTTAAAGCTCATCATGAAGTAATTTTTTTCTTCACTTTAGAAATTAGAACAAATTCCTAGAAACTCCCCCAAAGGCCTTGAGCATTTAGGGGTAAAAAACACCCGCGGTCGCCATCAAAGACAGAGGCGTGGTCGCCCTGCACCCGAGGTCGCCCCTAACCAGAAGTCGCCCTTCTCTTGTACCCGAGGTCGCCCTATACCCGAAGTCGCCCTTCCATTGCACCCGCGGTCGCAAAAGAGACGCAGTCGCGCTGGATTTTTAACCCGGGGTCGCGCCTGAGCCCGGTACCCGCGGTCGCCTCTGCACCCGCTGTCGCCTACCCGCTGTCGCCCTGAAAATCGGATGCGCGGTCGCCCTTACCAGAGACGCGGTCGCCCCACCCGTAGTCGCCCTGCCTCGCTTTCCACGTCAGCGTGGACAGCCTGCCACGTAGGCAAAAACTTCTTACTTCGCGGTAAAAAAATTTACCCTTGCGCGACGGAACGGGATGGGGTAGCGACAAGTTGTCTTATACGACACGCGACATCAGACGTCTAACACGACGCCGAAACCCAAAAATATGTCTAACAGAACAACCTTGGAATGGTAGAAGTAAACATAATGAGCAAACGTACTATTTCGCTGCATGGGGGAAAGGCCCGTAACGTGACTTTGCAGAAGTGCTTCCTATAAACTCAACTTATAATATCTGCAATCAATCCAATGAGACTATTAGCGAGGGTAATAGGAGTGCGATTAATGTATGCATAGCTGTGCATAGCATTAGTCATGAACTGTATTTTGTCGGTCATTGATCTCTCTCCCTATTGTGTGCTGAAACGGATAAAAGTTCACGTGACCACTAACCATAAGCGACTTCCATTTGACGTGGTTTTCTGACCTCGACCTGATTTTCTACATAATTCAACTTCAGAATGACTGCTACAAGTGTTGTCTTAGTCATGCTGATTTTCTTACTACATCATGACTGAATAATGACTTCTAGAAGTAATTAACGTAGGGACAGACTTCAAGCATGCATGGTAAGCCCCAATTTTAAAAATCAAGTTTTGTGGACAGTATGAGACTCATTACAGACATGTACAAGTAAATGTGCAAAACTGTAGTTCAGTTATAATTACACAGCTTGCTCATGATTTCTATTGCTATTAATGCACTCAAATACAAATTAGAGGATGATCGTGCCAATCCACGCTGTCTAATCAAGTAGAAGCCCATCACTAATTACTAATATTAGCAATTAATTACTAGCCGCCAAAACTAGCCTCTCTCATCATGCACGTACCGCCCCATCACTCCGCCCCTTCTTCAAGTTCAGGACTTCAGGGAGGCTGTGCATTTCACTTGCATTACATCCTTGTTGTGAATGCAAGTACACGGCACCAATTGTAGATTGCAGCTCTGTGTCAAAGCGAGCTTCAGAACGAGGTCAAGGATTGGCGGCGACTTACCAATGTCAGTAGATTCCGCGATGGAGAGGCCGTCGCCTGAGAAGGGCGAGTACGAGCTTGCACGAGATCGACAAGTCGCGGAGAATCTAAAAAGGCTTGGGTCTGCTAGTGTTGAGATTAGAGATGTATAATTTTTTCTCTATAGTACATTCAATTCAAGCATTACAAACTTGTAGGCGAAGAAAAGTAGTAGAAATCAATACAACGTAGACAGCACCGAACGTAGTAGGTCCTTTTGTTGTTTCGAGTTCCAAGCCCTGGACTTAGAGGAAGAGAACTTCTGGGCGCGCCCCAGTATGACCGTTGTTTTTGTAATTAACTCTTCAATTGCACGCATTCCAATGCAGATGACGGCATTAATCTAGGGTTTCTGTGTAGCCATGCAATGGCTGATGCTTTACAAGGCGCAGGAGTTGTTTTGTAGTTGACCTCTAGTGACCTTTGAGTCACATTAAATGTCTTCCAACTGGTCTGCAACTGTTGTCTAATCAATTTTGAAT
This sequence comes from Thuidium tamariscinum, assembly GCA_947034885.2. Taxonomy (NCBI): domain Eukaryota; kingdom Viridiplantae; phylum Streptophyta; class Bryopsida; order Hypnales; family Thuidiaceae; genus Thuidium; species Thuidium tamariscinum. The sequence continues at coordinate 16,566,903 of OX344756.2, forward strand.
TGTATACCAGTACAGTCGCAGTCACGCATGATGAAAACTCCAAAAGGCGGCTGTAATTATTGCTATGTCCACGTGGAAGCCTTCTGCACCTTGCATGTACAAGCAATGTACCTCCTGTTTTTTCCCGAAACCCTAACCATTGTAACATTTCTGCCTAGGAGCTCACCAATGCGCTAAAACACTATCACAACCACTACTCCTTTCTCAACACGCATAGTCCTATGTGCAATTTAGAATAGTTTTCTGTAAACACTATAAGAAAGCACTGTTTCTGGTGGTGTCAACCAAAAACAGGTGATGTTTCTGGAAGCGTTCACGTGTTTCAAGTTTTAGGTCGTTTGGAGGTAGAATAATGGAAGACGTTTTGTTGAACGTACAGACGTTTAGACCCAAATAGCACAATGTTCGAAACAACGAAGTTGTTTCTAATGACATTTATGAAGCATTCCAAAATTTTTTGTAGTGATACTCCGGAGCACCAGAGTTATGTATTATTTAGAATGCTCCATGTAAGTTCAGTATTTGTGTGAAGTACCTGTATAATATTCACTATATGAATTCTATATATTTGGACTGTATTGTAGACTGAATTACTATGAGGTGCCCTTCGGAAATGCCTCATCGCCGCTTAATTAACAATACATCTTCATTCTCCAAGGTTGTGATCATTATATAAATAAATTTTGAAATCTTATTATAAACTTTGGCGCAAAAACAAAAATTATTTAAAGAATATATATATATATATATATATTTATATTTATAAATATATATAATTTAGCCGTTTCTAAGTCAGTTTAGAAAAACTTCGAGGGTATTCCACGTAGAACTTGTGTACCTTGCTTGCATTTCATGGTTTCCCTCTTTTTGTGATTTAATACTATATATATATATATATATATATATATATATAAATATATATATTTATATATGGGTGAATGCAAGAAAGACTTGTACTATTTTTTGTCACACGGCATGTGCTGATCTGTTTTTTGGCCATAACTTTTGCGTTTTAGCTTGAAATGACTCGAAATTTCTAGGGAAGGTACTGATGACTATCATACACCTTACATAATTTTTCCATAATTTTAAAAAATTATTTGATATTTAAATAGTACTAGTGACTGAATGTCACAAATGCCATTTTGGAGGTTTTTAGTACTATTGAGTACCTTTTTTTTAATGATTTTGAGCTCAAATTTGGATGAAGTGGTCTTGTAGTAGACTTCTAGCTTTCATCCGAAGGTATTTCTAAAAAAGTTATTTTTACATGGTGTACAAGTCCACAAAGTGAACCTCCTTCTACATTTTATTGGAACCATGTAAAAAGCGATTTCGGTGATTTTTTGGATTAATAACCATCTCAAAAAAGTTTTTGCAAAAGGCCAATTTTTATTTTATTTTTAAAAAAAAAAATCTATTTTTTACTAATTAAAACATCAAAGTATGTATTTTCTCGAGGTTTGGCACTTTTCAAGTTCTCCTACTTAGAGATTTTTTTAACAAATTTCCTTCAGTGGTTTTCTTCATCTTAAAGGTCTTTACATTAGTCATATTTTTTAAATTTAAAAAAAATTATTTTTCTAATTTTAAAGTGCTCCCGAAAAAATCAGCCAAACGCAACCAATAGTACAAGTGTTTCTTGCATTCACCCATATATATATATATATATATATATATATATATAAATTTATACTTTAATTGTTTTTACAAGTAAATTTTGCGAATGACGTCTTAAGAATCCATAGAATAATCTTTGCCCATAAAACAACTTCTCTCTTGTATGCATGTAGTACTGTGAAAAATGGACTGTAGCCCACCTGAGTCCGTACATATACATGCGTTGCACAGAACACACCAAACATGAGGAGCAAAAGCTTTGGGTACTGCGAATGTTCTTTAAGGTACTCTTAAGGTGTTAGGGAAATTGAGGATTCCATTAACTATTCTTAAAGAAGACGCTCCTCTTGTTGACGTCCGAGTGACATAGTAGGGATGTTGTGGGTGTTACTCTGTATTCCCAAACCAGGTTTCCGTGTTTAAAACTTTTAATATGGAAAACACTAAGTTGAATAAGGACATGGGATTCTATGTTCCAAACCTCTTCTAAACCCGGTGCCCTTCGAAAGTACTTCCATGCTTTGAACCCATGTTCTCTTAGGCTCGCGAGAATGTTGTATTCAGTATTACAATGACATTGCTTTATTTATATTCAAGCAAAAAGCTTGTGAGGAAAACAAAAACTGAAAACACGCTTCACATGCAGAACTCTTGTTCAAGCTATTGTTACTCTGAACATATCACTTTATTTGATGTTCGACGTCACTATTTTGACAGTGCTTTCGTCATTACCCTTCAACAAAACACGGAAGACACTGAAGGCTACATTGATAACCGTCCGTGGCCGCTTTCCTAATGCATATTCACTTTCGCATGATATGTCTCACAGTGCTGTCACTGCAACTACTGTTCATCCGCTACCCGTTGCCGAAGAGGTGCTCTCTCAGTTGTTCTAATGTACATGCCTCCAACGTTTGAGGGAACCCGCACTAGATCAGACTCCAGCATCGGCACTTGCAATCCTACATAGTCCACATCATTACCTATGTGCAGTACATGCGTACTAGAAGGTGCAACGTGTGGATCCGCACGTCTACCTCTAACATCTGTACGACACACAACCTTCCATCCTCGTCGATGAATGTCGTCGGAAAAGAATACCTGTTGGCAGTGTAACGGAAAGGCAAACGATTCCGCGTGCACAGCTCCATCCATGTGATTGAAATTGGCTAATGTAAAACCAAACTCGTCGCGCACAATATTTCGAGATCTTGCATCACGTGTTCCACGAACCCAGTCACATACCAGTACCGTCGTGCAATGATTGCGGTAGTCCAACTCCAGAATTTCTTCAATGTAACCCACGTAGTCTTTGATACTTTCTCGTGCCCTTCCGTTCAGTAAACCCCAACGATGTTGCCGTGTAAACGTTGCAACGACACATGAATCCCTTGTCACATGTGATGTTTCAGAACTTCGCACTCGAAAATGCATTCCAAAACAATGCATTTGGCGATGTGACGTTGCATACCTTTCAGGGGGTTCGCTGTACTGTAACACATCTTGTGGCAATTCTTGTCCATCATGACGAGCTTCTCGGACACGTGATTTAAACCAATCAACAAAGCTAGGTAACTCTCTCAATTCATGCGGATATCTCAAACTGACTGAAGCATGACGTCGTCGATTTTCCAATCGAAATGCTTCGCGCTCTTCCCATCGTCGAGTTCGTTGAATAGCATACTCTCTGCAAACATGTCAGATAGCCTCAATGTCAATAGCAGTTGAGAAAATTTTTGGAATCACTTGTATCAATACACATTCGAAGCTTGAAAACAACCATGTTCTTCTTTCGTACGACTTTTAAATGTACTTCTACATTGCCATTAGTGGCTTCCATTATTCAACGTCCAATCAGATATTTCTGTACCACTCTTTCTAACGTATGCAATTGAACACTATCTTTTTGGTTGGTCACGAACATCTACTTACTTCTAAATGTCACATTCATGGTTTACAATTCAGTTGTTTAGAATGAACTCACTCGCGCCATGGTTCCAAACTCCCGGCATTGTCTAGCACGAATGCATGCACATAGCTGCGGAACTCGGTTGACATTATTCTTTTCTTTGCATCATGAGAGGAGAGTACTTCATCGTTCATAATTACATCTTCTGTGGCATCCCACACACGCTGCGTTGTCCCTCGGTACTGCTTCATGTACTTTGTACAGAACCCTAGAGTGTCATCCATTCGATACCCTTCAGCTATACTCCCTTCAGGATGTGCGTAGGTTCGCACATAATCTTTCAATGTCTTCATGTACCTCTCGATTGGATACATCCAACGACAATGCACTGGACCACACATGAACAATTGCTGCACTAGATGCACCGGAAGATGTGTCATGACATTCAGAAACGTTGGAGGGAATTCCTTTTCAAACATGCATGTTGCCAAAACAACATCTTCCAACATGCTCTGCTCGTCTGATATGGGTATTTCTTTACGACAAAGTCATTGGAAGACCCTACACATTTTGATGATCGCTGTACGCACACCCACATCCAGGACATTTCGTACTGCTACAGGAAGTACCTGTTACCATGTTCTGTGTTAGACCTTCCAACTGCATTACTTGTTCCCAGTGCATAAGAATTGTGTTCACTAATTCCATATTCAATGTACACGACTATGAATACTCTTGCAATGAATAAGGCAGTCCAGAAGTCCACAATCACTATGTCTGTTTTGTGAATATTCTTGACAGGTACTGTTGCACACCTCATTTTCAAAGTAGACTTGTATTATGAGGAACTTGAAACAAGTTTTATAATGTGAACTACTTGTACCAAATTCTACTTACAGATTCTTACCTGTTGCATAAGTACATGGTAGTCATGTGTTTTCATGTATTGCAACTTCCCATCAAGAAGACGTTTGTGGATTGAACCCACATAATTAGTTGGTGTGCGGATGCTGGAAATAATTTGAACAAACTCTTTTCGTTCTGTTGTACTCAATACATATGGAGCGTGTGGCATGTAGTAATCCGTATTTGCACGTGCCGATGGCTGTAGCCATATTTCCTCTCGGATACCTAAATTCTCTGCATCTTGTCGGCTTCCAGGACTATCATTCATTGCCAACAACGTCTTCACTATGTTTTCACATAGATTCTTCTCGCAATGCATGACATCTAGTAGATGTCTGATCAATAAGTACTGCCATTGCAAACATAGGTACAAGCTCAGTTCTAAGTTGTTCCGATATCTATTCTTTTTGTGTTCTTTCATCCTCAATACCCAAAACCTTTTTTCCCTTTTCAAAGAAAGGGTCATATTATGAAAACAAAACATTATATAGAAAACGTGAATGATGGCAACACTGACTTCTGATCGTACTGTAAATACCTGCCAATATGGAAGTTCGAACAGTGCACTCAAGTGCTTCACACCCGTCACGTGCACTGGATCATGAGGACCATTTTCTTTTCTACCAAGGTCCAAATATGCTTGACGCCATGCTGCGTACCGTATAACATCCACTCTTGAAACAACTAGTGGACTGTCACGATTTTCGATTGCCCCATTGAACCTCTTATTGCGTCGATATGGATGATGTCGGGGTAAATATCGACGTATGCCACCATATACTAGTTTAGAGCCACGTGTGGAACGATTTGGGAGAACATCCCCTGTTCTTGCCATACGTGCATCAGTTTCAGGCCCGCATGGAGGACACCCTTTATATCCCTTACAGCAAAGGCCAGAAATTAAACCATACGCTGGAAAATATGATATGGTCCACATCACTAAACCTCGTAATGTAAAACCACGTGTCCCCTCCGGACGGGAGAAATCCATCGCTGGCACACCTTCCCAAAGCTGTAGCAACTCCCTCAACAAAGGTCGTATGAACACATCTAAGTTCTTCGTCGTGGGTGATTGCTTCCCGGATATCAAAATACATAGTGAAATGAAGAATTTTTTTGTCACAAACCATGGCTCGAAATTGTATATCAATATCAACACGGGCCACGTCGACCAATTCGTATTGCTCAATTTGAAAGGATTCACTCCATCCAGTGATAATGCCAAGTGCAAGTTCCGCTTCCCAGCTCCGAAGTTACCAAACACAGGGTCACTGTTGACGTGCTTCCACGCAGGACTATCAACAACAGAACGCATAATGCCGTCGGTACTCACGTGTTTTGTATACCCAGTTAACATGCCAGCAATCTCAGTTGATCTCCACATGCGCTTCAACCGTGGTATGAGTGGGAAGTGACGAATCACCTTCGCCGGGATAGTGTGGCTGTTTCCAATCCATCGCGATGTGCTACAGTGAGGACAAGTATCAGAATGAGCGTTCTCCTCTTCGAAAAGCATACATCCATTTGGACATGCATGGATGTTCGTATAGTCCAATCCTAGTTTCCTAATACTCCGTCGTGCTAGATAGTGAGATCCTGGTAAGATATTGTTAACAGGCAATAAATCCGTTGACATATAACGGAGCAACTCGTCCGTGAATCTATTGCTCACTCGAAACACTGTACACATGTTCATGATGACAATGGTTGCTGATACAACACTGCACTTTGCTCCTGGATACAATGGGGTCGTTGCTTGGTCGTATAATTCTTCTAAACCGTCCACAATATCATCCTAAACATCATCAATCTCTTCTTCATTCACTTCATCCCCAACTTCCAGATGTAATGCATCTCCTCGGTTTAAGGCATCCATAACCTGTCGTTGTACTTCATGGAACTCATCAAGCGGAGGATCTACAGCAGTGTCCTGTTCTTCTGTCTGCGCGGGTGTCTCATCGGGCACATCAGGGCTACCATCATCATCGGCGGTTCGTATATCTTCAACTACATCGTCGTCGTATGCAATATCTTCCACCCACAGTCCACGACTTGGATAGCCCTCAAGAGGATCACCTCCTATCATAGACTTCGTTAAGAAGGGATCCCGCCCCACACTTATATGATGTCGTCGGATTACTTCAATTGATTTTCGTCTACCTCCATGACAGTCTCTGCACGGACAACGAAAAGAACGGACATCTTGCTCTGTTGCGACACGCAACTCTGTTTGCAAGATTAGGTCACCAAGAGGAATGTGCCGAAGAGCTTGACCTGTGCCTGTGACGCGAATTCTTGCGCGATTCCGCTGTTGTTGGGGATCCATAGCTTTCCTGTTCCAAAATGCAATTTCTCTATATTGAAGCGACTTTCTTGGAAACCATGATGATCACTTCATTCTGCCGAATACTGTACAAACGGTGACTTGAAATTACTCCAAGCAGTACACGCTTGTGCTACAGACAACACTTTATCTACGACAGTACATGCCATGCACATCCTACAAAACGTGCTACCGTCTCATGAGATATGTTAATGCAAATACATGGATTTCGAAACATTGATAGCAATTTTTAACATCAACCATGGGTTGTTTTATTCTGCTTCTTATATGTGGAAGAAGGACCCGGAACTTGTCAAAAGCATTCAACTGATTTGTTTAGGCTTTTTAACTGAAGGATTTAATACTGTCAACATAGACTTCCAAACATTGAAGGCGGGGTGCTTCCAAAATTGATTTACAGTGAGAATGGGTTATCTTATAGTTGCGTATAAACACACTACAAGGTCTCCTTTTACACCAAAAAAAGACAGTGGCATTCACTTTGCCAAGTGAACCAAAGAAAGAGTGAAGTGATTTTAATTAAATAATTCAGAAACACTTTTACATGAACCAAGACTATGTAATGTCCACTTAAAGACTTGACAATTCAGGTCAGAATAACTCGTTTGTAGAAATAAATGGATCCATTGCCATGATGATAGTGATATCATTTGTCCACATTATACACTGCACTATCCATAAGGTATTTGAATTATAGAAGACGTGTACTACAAAATTACTTTTGAGTGAATGATTACAATACCAATTTCTCTAAGACCCCTTAATGGGGACGTGGGGGACTTTTAATAAGAAATTCTTTAAACAAAAAGAATGTGTCATGTTCTTTTTGTCGTTCTATTTCCAAGCTCAAAAAATTACTCAACTGCCATGGTGATCTATAGAAAACACTTGGTTACTTTTAGACAAATAGAAGCACATGAAAGAGAGAAGTCATTTAATCACTTTCTGTGATGGCAAGCGGTTATGAGCACTTTTTCTGGAGTCCACTACTTCAAGTGAAGCTTCCCACTTCTGAATTGTCACCATCCACGATATTCCTCGCAATGAAAAGTGTAAGGGATCAAGTACTCTTCCTTAAAAAAAAAACAAGGATGCTGACATTGCTTACACAGAAATCAAATTCAGACGTTAAGGACTGTGTGACTTCCACTCTGAGGTCCTTCAAGGTGATTACACCGAACCTTCTTACTAGCATTGGAAAATCGTTCAACAGTGATAACTGACTGAATTCAGGTCTAAATTGAGGGAGGAAATGCTCGAAACCTAAATGACTTCAGATGCTTCATGATAGTCCCAGTGCAAGTTCTGAAACCAGATACTCATTCACTCGAAAATTGGCAAGCTTGGCTTATGTATGACCCATCATCACACATGTGGACCTACATGAAGTGCTGTTTGAAATGTCAAAACTTCTTCACTGACCTTCAGAATATGATGAAATGGACTTTCGTATATACCTCATGCCTTTCTCAGTGATGGGAAAATAAGCTTTCAATGTTAGCGTCCATGGAAGTACTTGATAATGGCACAGAGGTGCTTCAATTACCGCTTCTTGAGCCTCCGAGCTTTTCTTCTCAGAAGCCTGGATCAACTACAATCTCTTAGAACTCATTTCGCACAGGAGCCAGGTGACACTGCTGGAAGAGTGTATAAAATTCCTTCGGCGGTGGTGAAGTCTTGTAATGACCTGCATCACAGGAGGTCGTCGCCACGGTAATGGTAGAATGAAGATCTCCTATTTGCATCAGGTATCATACTTTCCGAAGAATGAAACCATGCACTGGAAATGCCTACCGAAATTTAAAGTGAATCACTCGGACCACATTTTTTGGACGGCACACTATTCTCGGTGTCTTTCAAAAGCAGTCCTTCACAAGATTGTGTCCTCTTCTGACATCTTCCTATTCAATGTCACTAATACTGTAAACGTTGACCTCTAATATGAAGAACCAGCATCGTCTAATTGGATCAGTGGAATGCTCGTGAGAGTCTAATCACAACAATGCGAACGATGAGCTGAACCCACTCGGTACAGTTCCGAGTGATTGCAGTGCTCGTGAAAACGCCAGATCCCAACTCGAAATAGCAACAACAGGGATTGGTCACAATCAGTTTGAACTTCTTCAAAAAACCAATCGAGTTTGTCCAAAGTGAGACTGAAATGAGACGTCTGAAGCAGCAGCACTTAAGCTATGGCCAGCATTTAATTGGTGGCAATCCTTGCACTTTTAAAAAAACAAGGACTTGCTGAAGAAGCAGTTATAACGTCTGTCTAGCGTATTGTGCACTAATGAAGTCTTAAAGCACTATTGAGGGATTAGGTAAGACCTCCTCGCTACCAACTTCATTCAAAGCTGAAAACACTTGTTCGCAAAGCCAATTGTCATATTCTATTTCCCAACTATCGAATGGCAGTAGTCCTTGGTAAAACCAACTCATACAGTACAGGTTTTTGCTATACACATCATCTACAGTTTCAAGCATGAAGTCCTTTGTTCGAACAAATCCTTCTTCCACCCAGGTCTCGTGCTCCATGTAATGGAATACTAAATCCTCCAAATACGCTTCCAAACCTCTCTCATACTGCTCACACGGATCATAGGAGGCATTTCGCTTGCACTCTTGTGATGACACAACCTGATTAACCGATTCTGACGATTCCATGTTCATGTCCTCGCTATCACTGAAGTCCATCCACTTAAAGTACAAACGCCTACTGGGAATTCGCTGGCTCCGTTACGGTGGAAATAATATTTTCTGTCACATTAGGGGAATACACTATCATCATGTTCTTGTCGCAACTGTGCATGACATCTAAATGACTTCACATTCAATCATTCATTGAACATGTAGTGAGCGCTATAGCTAAGCAGTGATGAATTGTGGTCACAGACACTGACCTCGGCACTTCAAGAAGGTGGACAATGAAGTATTCGCCGACCCTGCAGGACTATTGCAGGTGGAAAGATTCTTGGTAGGACCGAAGTGAGAGTGAAGGAGCCTGCTCTTCGGATTCTTGAAGCGGCATGGACCACCTGCAAAAGATGTTGTGCTCAGTCCTGGTGTTTCAAACAGGGACTTGAATTAAAACCAACTTGAAGTAGCCCGTACAAAACTGACAACTTCCGGCAAGAGTTATAAGTGAACGTTGCACACAAGGTTGCCTCACAAGACCTTCACCTGAACCACATTATGAACCACTTACACAGAGGCAGGATTGACAACAAACGAATTCAAAAAAGTCATGCAAAAATGTAGGTCTACCCACACGACATGTCAGCCGTGCCTATGATTCAGGAAATGGCTTCTTCCAGCAGTGAACTTCTCCCACAGTTTGCAACAACGAGGTCACTTAATATGAATCGCGTGGGAAAAATTCAGCGCGTACTCTGACTACTGCTACCATACCGTCCAAGGGGGAAATTGCAAGTCAAACGTTGTTTTCCGGTTCCATGATACCCAACTGTAAACCTCGTTCATGTGAAGTGGAATTGTATTTTCTAACAAGATAGCCATCACTGAAGTCACTGATATTTGTCGTCTAACAATGCTTGACTTTGCATGTCAACTTCTCAGAGAACATGAAATGCTAAGCACTCGGAGGCAAATCGATAAGAGAAGCAGTACTCGTCCATGTAAACAGCAACCACGGCATATGGATTTGCCACAACACTAAGCCACAGTGGATATCACTGTTACAGAGCACGTTTTCGAATCGCCCTTTAACGGTCGAAAATGTCCCCGGGGACGAAGAGCAGCGTTCTGGGTGACATCATTCCCTTGCCACGTGTCTGCACGAGAAGCCTTGTCGGGAGTGACGGCGTCTAGCCCGGGGTGGACTCGCAAACCCTAATCAGGGCGTCTTTTTTCTTGCGACACAGTGTCGACTACACGGAGATGGCGTTTTTTGCTAAGGATGCACACAGAGAGTAGAGTAGTGGCACGTACTATGAGTTCGACTTCACAGGATTCCGCGGATGCTGGAGTTAGTGACGAAGCGGTTGGCGTTCTGTGGAACTTCCTCGCAGAAATGGCAAGCCAAAGTGCACCAGGTCGTTCCCTTGCAGATAGCGCACACACTACAGGCGCTGGACGAAGGCGCAGCTTGAGATTGGCAACCTCAAGGAAACACGAACCGGAAGCACAGGTTGCAGCATTGCCGTCTCCGATTTCGAAGGCAGCTTCGGCGGCAGCATTAGGGCAGAAGCAGTCGGTATGTCTCGCGCTCCACAGGTCTGACACTGAATATCACGTCCACGTTGCATGTCTCGTGTGTTGTAGCCTCAGTGATTGCATACTCCAGAAGGCATTAATGGTAGTTCGTTTCTGGTGTACGTCGTAGCCTATTCCAAGTAACCATAGCGTGGCGACGCGGGCACGAGTGAAAGTGAACACAATGTACTCGGTCATAGGGGAATTGTGCACGGGAAAGGGAGTAGCGGAGGAGTATTTGTAGCGAGGTCGACTCAATTGTCTTCTGTCCTTTGTCAGCATTTGTCTTCAGTGTTTTTCTTGACGAGTCGTGTTGGAGGACGGATTGAATTTTCAGTGAGTAGCTAGCGTTCACTTGGACATTCTGTGGAGTAGGTAGAAGTCCTTCATGTTTTGCTTTAAGCGTTTGCTGTAGTTCACATTGAGGCAGAAACGTTTTGCATGAGGTAAATGTACGTTGTGCTTGAAAAAGTTGATCGGCAATTGTCCTCAATCTGTGGTAGTATACGTCGTGGACTGTGAATTCGAAGCTTCCAGTGCAGGTGGTTGTCCATGAAGTTACAGTGACTGACAATGTTAAGGACTCTAGTGCTGCTCGAGATGTTCTCCGCACAGCCCAATAACGCTAAGCCGATCCGTCTGTACAGTGTTCAATTGTCATTTTTTGGTATCGCATGCACTGTGTACGCTGGCTACTCTCCTTTGTTGACGCACAGCAGATACACAGAGAGCTTGTTTAGTACAGTTTTCATGAGAATAGTAACGCGTTGTCATTGTCGATGCACTGGTTTGAAGCCTGCATGAGGTTCATTTGTTAATTCGTTGGCATTCATGCACGGCATGGCACGTACAGCATAGATCAAGGCTGAACGTCAGTGAGCCCACGGAATTGGCAATGACTTCATTCTGCAAGTAGGACTCATCGTGGACCCTGATACTTTCGCAGGGAGGAAGTGAACGTTTCGTATTTTGGTCACAGCCTTGCTTCAGAATGCCGATGTCATGTGCGAAACCAGGGAGGCGCAGAAGTCCTCCAGTGCGAGTGCCGGTGGTACAAGACAGAGAAGGTCGTCGTGCGGAGCAGATGCGTGCGCGTGTGGACTTTGAGCGGCGCACAAAGCAGAGTTTGGATCGTTTGTCTCCAAGTGCGGGAAAAGGCAAAGGGCGAGTCCAACAACGCGCCACACCACCAATGAAAAGGAAGATTGTCGACCTTCACGACTCCGATTCCAGCGACCGCGAAGATGGCGATGCGGACGATCACTAGAGGTAAGTTGGTATTTTTAACTTTCCTTTGTACCATCTTGCAAGAGCATGTGCAGAGTAACATAATTTGGGGATTCACAAGTACTGCTCGGTCCTTTGTTTTCCAATTCTTGTCAAGAAAGAGGTGACGTGAACGTCCAATTTTGGACGACCACGGAAGAGGCGATCCGAAGTGCATTAAGTAGATCAGACAGGATTTAGTTGTGCAGCGTGAAGGTCAGTGCACATCCAGTCCTGTAGTTGCTTGAAGTTAACGTTTTGTGTCGACCTGTCTTGTACGGGAATTGATAGACTGCTAGCTCTTGAGTGAATGAAGGATCGACTGGTATTCGGAAGTCAGTGTCCTGGGTTGTAGCTTCCGTGCCAAAAAAACCCCGCTTTATGTTTTTTCTTCTCTTACAGTCTGAACAGCGTAAGTCAGGGTAGAGAAGCACCTCCATTGAGGATTACGGCATGCCAAATGAGCGCAACATGGTCGCAAGCGGTACGCACTGAATGCACAGCATGTGATCTGCTTTTCGGAGCAGGAAACCAAGAATTCAGTGTGCACCATGGCTATAGCATGAGTGGCACATGAATTTGGAAGGGCAGTTGCTTGTTGTTTTTGACGTTCCGTGTGACGCACGTGTCATTGGAAACAACGGAAAGCCGTCGACCGGGCATATTAAGCACAGTTTCATTTCACTGTGTTCTTCTAAGTTTTTGTAGAAGTCGACTTCATTTCAGGACTGACTTACAGCGTTAGTGTTAATATTGTCTGTGGAGTAAAATCGGTTTATGAAGGGGCCAGTCATGTCGGATTCAGCATTCTAGACTGCATGATGTATTTGGAACTTGGAAACAGTGTAAATCAGAAGTGACTTGTCAATGTCAATTGAGCAGGTGAGATTAAGTATGTTCATAGAGCTGCATGAAAATAAAGCTCATAATTAGTTACTTATGAGCTCGATCAGTGTTGTCCATTACCACGGAAGGTTGATCACCAAATTGTTCAGTCACTTAGGAATGCCAAGCTCTTCCAGATTCCGATTATTTCCCATTTCTTTAACACAAAGTTCCTCAATGCTTAGTGCGGGTGATGGGATGGCGGAAGACAAAGTTCAAGATCTAGACAGCAAGGACACGTCGATGCATTCAGACGAGTTTGATCCGCGTCGGGTGAAGCGAGAGAAGATTTTGAAGAAACCGGTGACGTTGGATTTGAATGGCTTGCCGTGGGGCAACATGAAGGAATGCTTGGGCGACGACATCAAGAAGTATGCCAAAAGTCTGGATTCCACATGCAACTGGGATTCGCAACCGCTCGCGCACAGGTCACAGCTCTTTAAGCGGCTATACGAAGGTAATAGTCATGTTTACTATATCTGTGTCATTCTGTCCTTATAAGATTCATTTGGGGTAACCAATGCACATAATCGGAGTTCAGCGTCCGTCGTGAAAGAATTGTACATTTCCGGACAAGTTGAAAGTGGTTTTGCTATTCAACTGATCTTCCACACTGTTCCTATGAACGGAGTCGTACTTTGCTTTCGCAGTCGTTGCTCGGAATTGACATGTGCACCGTCTGACCAGTTGCTGTGTTTCGATGTTCCAACAGAGTGGGACATGCTTGGGCAATCATTCAAACTGAGTGAGAAGTTCATGGGCCCGATTATAACGAAAGTACTAATCACAACTCGTTGGAGGCTCAACACTCTTGTGGACGTTGGTCAGCCGAGGCCACCCGACGTCACGGAGGAGCAGTGGCGAACGTTGGTGAACAGACGCAAGACAGATGATTCTATGGTTATGTCGGAGCATATGCATTGCATTTCTCAAGGCAAAGGATCGAAGACAGCCCAATTGAAAGCCATCGAAAGAGATGTCATCGTGAAGTTGGTGAGTTGTTCGATACAAATGCACTGGCAACTGTGTAGCATTTTCCATGTGGCACGAATGTTTGTTCTCAGTCGTAGTTCCTTTGACTGTCATTTTCGAGCATCTGCCTTGTGAAAAGCGAAGTGTGATGGAGGTGAACGCTATTGGTCCACGTAATGCTACTGATTAGAATGTCACAGAATGAGCGAGGACACTCAATATGAAGCGTTCATTTGTAAGGCAAGCCGCAGCCACGTCAGTGCGGCTCTGACTTTCGAAAAGCGGCAGTCCATACGCTTTCTTTTTTTTAAACGGCTTAGACCACCTGTGTAGTTAGAAAGCAGAAGGTGTCATGAAATGGAAAATTATACCAAAGGCAGAAGTTGTATTTACTTCATGATCATGATGCTTAACAAACTGTGATATTGTTTGACCTCAGACGTTGATGCACAATCGCAAGCCTTTCCAAAGTGAAATAACAGACAAAGTGGCCAGAGAGTACACTCATCAGCAAACTGAGAAACGAAAGGCTGTGCTCCAAAAGGGGGCCGATATGGAAGATGTACGTGGTCGGGTGTTGGACATGGAAGGCAGTGTGTCGCGCTTGGAAGAACGAATGAGGACTTCACACGCACGCATGGAGGATATGTTGAAGGCGCTTATAAATTCCCAAGCCGCCCGAGGTACCACTGTGCAATTGGATTGCTTTGAGGCAGCGACATCAGGGAAGGTCCAGCAGCAACCGCTACTCAGCTCAGACGCTCCAACGACGTGCTTGACAAGGAATGGCATGTTTTCACCAGCTGCAAGTGACGAGCCTGGTAATGGAACAGTCCTGCTTCCACAGAGCGTTGTAGAGTCACTGCAAAAGGATGGCGGTTCTGGCGACCGCCAAGTGCAAGAGTTCCTGAATGCACTTCTGCAGGAGCCAGAAGAAGTAGTGCGTTTTCAAGAGTGCGCTAAATTGGCAGACACTACCATTTTGCCAGGTCAAAGTCATGAAATGCACAACCAAGTTGGAGAACAGGGTGTCGGAGAGTCTGCCCACCCGTCATCCCTGAATAGTAAATTGGCTTCGATGGCCGATCTCGAGGAGATCGACGAGGTACACTGTCATTCCGGTCTATGGGACAGTCATTAATAAGTTACTATTATGCCACATTCTTTAGAGGCCCTCTGTTAAAAATGCCTTGTCAGGATGATGAATCCCATCCTCGTATTAATGCGAAGCCCTGTTTCGATGTTCAGTGAATGCGGTACTTCTAGTCTGTATGAACGCACTCTTGCAGTACTTGTCAAAAGTTAAAATGGACGGAACTTGGTGGGGGCTGTGTTGCAGGAAGGACCGGCCATTGATTCAAGCGCAAGGCTGAAGCGTAATGGATTGTTGAAGTCACAAGCGGCAAAGTCAGCATTGAATGTGACGTCATCGAAGGCTTCAAACTCATTGCCTCCGAAGGGAGCAAACGCTTCCAAGTCAGCTTCTATCGCAACGAAGGTAAGACTGGAATTAGTAGCCTTCCTCTCCAGAAAGCAAGTCATTCATAGAAACTGGTTTTGCTGTTTCAGGAAGTCAGTATCTGCATTGTGGTCATCGGCATTGTGTGAACATGTTGAAGTTCTTATGCCTTAGTAGGATGACTAATTGTGACCAATTGTGGGACTGTTTGTGAAGCAGAATTTGAAGAAAGGAGAAGGAATCAAGAAAAAATGAAGACGCCTCTGCTTGGTGGGAATGGTGAGTGATGATGATGCTGAATGAGTTCTGTGCATTACAAGTGACTGCAGTAGCTTTTCTGTACCACCACTCGGCGTCCATGAATTGTTCACTTCGAAAGCTCCGAACATTCTTGGGCAAATAAGTCATGCTTCACGGTCGGAGATGGGAGGTTGCTTATGTAGTCAACTGTATCTTAGACTATTCAGGTCATTGCAAATGAACCGCTTCATTTGAAGTTTCAGGAATGTTACTAACAGCTTGTTTCAACGCTGTGTATGGCAGTTTTTGACTGTACAGAGCACCTACCATTTGGCGACTAATACGCGGCTTGCGGATGAAAGTGTAGCCGTCTTCAAGGCATACGACGACCTTCTTCTGATACAAATTTTTCCAGAGATTCCAGGTACCATAGCTTTGAGAACGATGGCAGGTAGAAAGGAAAGTGCTTTATAAGGAAAGGCTACAGTGTATGTGCGTGCTGCCCATGCATGGTACTGCATCCTCATTTTGTGGCACTGTTCTAAAATCGGCTGCTCTAGTTTTCCTCAGTATTTCTAGGAAGATATGATCTTCCAAAAAAAAAGTTGACATGAACGCTGTGTATAGACTATGTATATTCATCATCATGAATAAAAAGTTTAAAGTACCATTTGTACAGAAAAGCTTTGTAAACTGCGTCACGGGCAGAACTGTATCCTCACTCCTCCCTGAATACAACGGGACAATGCATTCTCTGATAGTTGGTTTTAGCC